>JAGPXD010000003.1:2594982-3892473 GCA_020746995.1 Plectosphaerella cucumerina | reverse complement strand
TTTTCGAGTCACGTCTCGTCCGTCCAGTCCGAGGTCGGTGAGGTACATCAGCCAACCTGTTTTGGACCTGTACCCGGTTGAAGAGCCGCACAACCAATGATCTGAGATCGGCTTAACTTTTTGAGATTAGAGTCACAGACAGTTATATGCTGTTCTTCAAGATTATCAGCTTTTGCCTGGAAGAAGACAGTCACGGGCTTCCAGGTTTGCTCTGAGGTGGTCTTTGATACACAGGAATCCTTACATAATATGCAAAAAAGCCTTGGTAAAACATGAAGCGGGTCTGGATGGCTCAGTTGGTTAGAGCGTTGGTCTCATAGTATGAGTTGCCTGGAAACAGGAAATCCAATCCAAAGGTCGTGAGTTCGAGCCTCACTCCGGACACATTCCTTTTTGCCGGTTCAGCAGACAAAAATGAAGGCTTCATTTTGACGACGTGTTGTACACCTCGCTAAAGTCACACTTGAAGTTAGCCATGGCACTCTCTTGTTCCTATCTGAGCAATGTTTGTCTCCTCGTAACATGCCTGCCTCCATGGTGTTTTCGGTATGAGCTCGGTTTCCGAGCCGTCGGCCGCGAAGGATCAACAGCCCACATGGGATGATGCCGCCCCTGGCTATCTGCGCAACTATTTCCGCAGTCGGAACGCCACCGGCTCCTGAAGAAGCATTTTAGACGTGCCGGCTCGCCTAGCGGATTCTGGGCACGCAGGCGACTTATCGACCTAAGAGCCGGCCCTGCACGCGCGAGGCCGCGAGGAAGACTCGGAGTCGGTGGCGTGATGCCGGTCTTGGCTTCCAGAGCGACTCGGAATGTGTCATGGGAAGAAACTGCAGCCGATCAGACGTTTGTCCGCGTGCCCAAAAATGTGGCTGTCCATCGGCAGAGTACTGGTCTTGAAAAGGAGGAAAGGCGACACTTGAACGCTACGAGTGGCGACTTCCAGCCACGGTCGGGAGTCCCTCGCTCGTGGCCTGATGGGCTGACCTTGAATGTGTCCTTCGATGCGGCTCGGCGAAATTTGACTGGATGTTCGAATCCATCTGATAAGATTTTGCATCGGGAGCCGGCATCGTACGTGGTTCGCGCGCCATGTGGGGGATGAGCGACGGAGGAACCACACGGTGGCATGTCGAAGCGACGGACCGTGCTGATGAGCTGCACTAGAAGTTTTCTGCCAGTACTCGTATGGGTGTTGAAGAGGTACATCAACAGAGTATAAAGACTGGTCTTCCTACCAGAGTGCGTTCGGTCCATCGCAAGCCAACTCCCAAGAGAGACCAGACTCCGACAATCCCCAACCATGGCCTCAGATCCAATCGAAGTCCGCGACAGCGGCGAGAAGGAACAGATGAAGGAGCGCTCCATCGGTGTCATTCAGTCGGACATGCTCAAGCGCGCCGGCAAGAATTGGGTTTTGGCAGCTTTTGCTGGGTGAGCTCGAACATGGTGATTACCCCTGAATCGAGCGACTCACAAGACAACAGGCTGTACCTCTTCACTCTCGTCGACGTCTTCAACAAATACTCGACCTCGACATATGCTGCGTATGCGACGAGCGCTTTCCGCACGCACTCTATGCTGAGCGCCTCCCGCGTGGTCGAGACAATCGCCATGCTGCTCTCGTATCCCATCATTGCGCGACTCTCCGACGTGAGCCGACCCCTTCCTCAACCACATTGACGACCCCTGACACGATTACCGCAGATGTTCGGCCGCTTCGAAATGTTCGCCTTTTCCGTCTTCCTCTCCGTCCTCTCCCTCATCCTTCTTGCCGCCTGCCAGAACATCCAGACCTACTTCGTGAGTCCCCTTTGCCAGCATGATGTGAGTCGCCAGCCTCTGACCACCCCTAGGTCGGTGGCCTCTTCGACGCCATCGGCAGCGTCGGCTTCGGCATCACCCAGCAAATCTTCATCTCCGACTTGACCAACCTCCGAAACCGCGCCTTCTGGCTCTCCCTCCCCGAGACGATCAGCGCCGTGCCGACCCTCTATCTCGGGACGATCGTCGCCCAAGCTTTTCTCGACCACTCAACCTGGCGATGGGGCTACGGGATGTGGGCAATCGTCACTCCCGTCGTCGCTCTCCCACTGCTCCTGACGCTCTTCATCCGCAAGCTCAAGGATCGCAAACAGTACCCGGCCGATGTACTCCGGCCTCGCGTCCTGCGGGACATCCGCGCCGACGACCCGCTTCACGTCAAAGCCTACCAGCTCCTCTGGATCGAGCTCGATGCGCCAGGTTGCTTCCTTCTCATTGCAGGTCTGGCTCTGATCTTGATCCCCGTGTCGCTCACCGGCGCGCGAAACAGCGGTGCCTGGGAAAACAACGGTGGCTTCATCGCTATGGTCGTCATCGGCGCGATCCTGTTCGTCGCTTTCGTCGTCTGGGACTACTTTTTCGCGAAGAAGCCATTCATCCCCTTCCGTCTCATCAAAGATAGGACTATCATCGCGGCTTGCACCCTCTGCATCCTGGATTTCATCCACTACTCGCTCTTCTCCGTTTTCTTCCCCAGCTACCTCCAAGTCGCTGGCCACTTTTCTCCGGGACACGCGACCAGGATCGAGTAAGTCTCTGTCGTAATGCTACTGGGCTTTCCACTAACCAAAGCAGCAACTCCCTCCGCGTATCGTTCCAGATCGTTTCGATGGTCGGCGCCATCGGAATGCGGTACACCAAGCGGGCCAAGATCTGGGTCCTCATCGGCGTGCCCCTGTGCGTGCTGGGCCAGGGCCTTCAGATCTACTTCGTCAACATAAATGGCGAGAGACCAGCAAATGAGGCCTCCTTCATCGTCGCCAAGGTCCTCGTCGGTATCGGGCGTGGCCTGTACCAGACCGCAGCGCAAGTTGCCGTGCAGGCTGTCGTCGCCCGGGACGAAGTTGCCATCGCAACCGGCGTCTTCTTCGCCAGCATGAACCTTGGAGGAGCCATCGGGACAAGGTATGACACAGTATTTGGCGGGAAATTGAGCTGTGACTGACGTCTCCCAGCATCTCCGGCGCCATCTGGCGCTCCAACCTGGTATCGAAGCTCACCGCATATCTTCCGACCGCAGCAAAGGGGCAAGCCAACGCCATTTTCGGGTCGATTGTCGTCGCGCAAAAGTACGCTGCTGGTACAGTCGAGCGTGCGGCCATCGATCAGGCTTACCGCGAGACGCAGGAACTGCTCGCCATCGCGGCTACATGCGCGCTGGCACCGATGATCATCGCAATGTGGTTCATCAAGAACGTCGATCTCACCGAGGACGAGGGTGTTGAGGAGGAGGAGCGTCGTGGGAGCCATGAGAACCAGGTCACGGATAAGGTGGTGGGCAACGGGCCTGAGAAGGTGTAATTTTGCCCGAGTGAGGACCATCATGTGTAAGTGGGAAGACTCAATACCTGCTCTCACCTAGGTTGCCAATGGCCAGTCCTCGAAAAATGTCGCTAGACCTCGGCTCACCGTGCACGCAATGATGGTGCCGTGATCCTCCTCCTCGTACACCTTCTTCGACAAGTGCTCAAATTGGCCACTCTCACTCAGTCGCTCATGCATCTCGTGCATATTCGTGATCATCCTGAGCTTGAGATACCTCTCCAGCCTCTCCTCGTACTTCTCCTCAGTCTCACCCCTACGGCGCGGCGGTCTCTCCTCCTGCCCTCCCATGAACAGCATCAGCGATGGCCTCTTGTCGAGCGTTCGCTTGCGGAACGCCTCTTCCGTGCGCAGGATACACCTGTCCTGATACCAAATGCTCGGGCTGCTGGCGATGTAGCAGTTAAAGGCCTCGGGCCGGGTGAAGAGTGTGTAGAGGGTCAGCAGTCCGCCATACGAGTGGCCGTAGAGAGCCTCTCTTCCGGGAGACGCGTTGCGGGTGTCCTTGAGACGCTGGTGAACGTGGGGCCTGACACGGCTGATGAGGAAGTCGAGGAACTCGTCGGCACCGCCCTCGGTTTCTGCGCAACCTGGCGTGGGAGGAGTGAGATCGTACGACCGGCGGCCGCTCCAAAGGCTAGGCGAGGCGGCGGGCACGGGGTAACCGATTGCCACGACGACGCCGGTCGTCATGAAGAGCTCACGGATTGCGAGGCGGCGGTGCAGCACCTCGAGGGCTGAGAGGAAGACGGAGTTGCCATCGCTCAGATACCTGGGGGCGGCGGTCAGACGAGAAGGAAAATAAGGTAAAGCGAAGGGATGCTCACACGATAGGGACCGGTTCCTCAATGGTGGGCTTATCGGGATCCGGATGTCGCCAGTCGCGAGGGAAGCCGATCTGAACGAGGTACTCCTTTCCGGTGGCGCTCTTGAGAGTCCATTCCTCGACACACTCCAGCGTCAGGTCGCTTCTCTGAGCCAGCATCTTGGCGTCTGGCGGGTGTGACATTGGCAGCGCGGTGATGTTGGTGAGGGAGTTTGCGTTGCGTGGTTCTGAGGGATCTTTTGATCCGGCAGCTCTCGGGTGAGATTTGTGGATGACGAAGAATCCTGCCGACTTCGGAGACCGAGCGGATCCCGACACGGCCTGCGCCCACGACTCGGGGGAGAGTGAGGGCATCGCGAAACCTCAATTGAGCTGTCCGATCTTATCAGATCAAATATCATTGTGGATGGCGGTGATCTCTTGCTCAATTGCCGACGCCGATCAGCCCAGATTATAGATCCTCGTTAGCCCAACTGCCTACAGTCTCAAAGACCCTGGGCCATGGACTCGGACGCGGACGGATTGCCCATTGTTTCGGCGAGAGGATTGGATTCAACTACCTAGAAGAGAGTAACAATCTGTTTTGGGTCGCCCGTAGTAGAGTAGGAAAGGTAAAAGCAAGCTGACCATCACTGTGGGGAATGAGCCTTCAAGAACTTGATGATCTCGGTCGCCATCTGCTCCAGTCCCGGGTCCTCCAGCGGATAGTGACCGGCGTTCTCCAGCTCGACGACAGTGACAGGTACCCTCGTCACACGCTTCAAGAACATCTCGCTCAGGTACAGCGGCGTCCATTTGTCCGCTGCCGGCTGCGTCAGTAAGATGGGGCAGACGTCGAATTCCTCGGGCTCAAGGGCGGGTTGGTGCGCGGCATAGGTGGCCAGGAAGTGCATTGATGCGCTCGAGCCAGCGGACGACTTATCGTTCATGAACACGGCCAAAGCGCCCTCGTTGTTCACGAGCGTCGACATCCGGCTCGCCATGGACATGGGGATCTTGACGTTGTTGAGGGGCGTCTTATCCGCGACCTTGGAGAATGCGCGACCGACTCGGCTCATCAAAAGGTTGGCGGACGTCTCGTCTGCGACCTTCTGGATGCGCTGGTCGAGGAAGGTCATGCCGATGATGCCCTTGACCTTCTTGTTGAGGGCGGCGGCATGGTAAGCCAACATGCCGCCGGCGCTCAGGCCGTAGAGGAAGACGGGACGAGGATCGTCCTGCAGCTCGTGGTCGATGAAGTCGTTTGCGAGCTGGACCCAATCATCGTAGCCGACGACCTTGCCGGCGGGAACCTCGGAGCAACCATACCCGGGCATGTCGATGGCGACGAGTTCGAAGCCAGCTGCGTGGAGAGGCCGCCCAAGGATCATGGACATCTGTCGGCCGTTGGTCCCGACGCCGTGGTGCATGATCAGCCGTATCTTTGAGGCTGGATTGCGCCACCGGTCCAAGTGAAGCTTGAACCCTTCATGCTCCCACAGCTCTTCCTCCGGAGACTCGTCCTCGGTCAGGTGCAGGCGTTCCGGGAGGAACTTTTGTATGTCCCGCCAGGATTGCTGGGACTGGTACGTGACATTGGCCGGGAGTGAGGAGCGACGGAAGGGCATTGTTGATGTTTGTTGCTGAACTAGGAGTAGATGTGGTTTGGATGACTGGGAGACGAAATGAATCCGGGGCCGGCACGATTTATACCCCTCGCCATCAGGACCTTGCAACCGGAAGCCCGGAGCAGCTGAATCTCGCCAAACAGCGGAAGCTTTGGGTAGGTAATGAATACCGATCGAGGACGGAGGTCGAGAAGTCAAACCAGGCTACCTATGTCGGACTGTCGCTGGGTGCCCGGCACAAAACTTGTACCATCCTGTATGACTTTGCCCGCGAGTGAGTTCTCTCAGAGCACCAGAGACATACAACCTAGGTAGTAAGTACGCATGATGTTCCCGATACTGAAGCCGTGAGGGTGTGATGCGTTGAATGGCGCCCAGTCGCATCGTTAGCATCTCTTACCGAAGACCAGTATCATCGCCCAGAAGACTCAGGGCCGTAAGCTAAATTCTCACTGCCTACCTGCCTTGGAATTGATAGGTAGTGGCGTCCCGGAGTCTGGGTCGATACCACCATGTGAGTAAAGACTTCATGTGGACGAATTAGAAGATCGACATCAAAAGCCTGACCACTGGTGAAGTCGTCAATCATCTTAACCATCACCGCCGGGCGAGCATCATGACTGCCGGAAATAGCTGCGGCTGTTGGGCGGGGATTAAACAGGCACCAGCCAATTGAAGCTCGAGTTAGCCGGGCGGTGAGAGCGGGAGCTTATCAGCTGGACAGAGATACCCACGTGAAGCGGCAGAATCCCAGGCACTGCCCTCATGCCTCATCCTCTCCCTCGCAATCAGCTCTCTCTCGACACTCTCCCGTCACCGCAAACTATCCAAACCAGTTCATCTTTCATATTAAGCACCATATAAACCACATAGACCCATCATGGAGCCGACATCCCTCCGTGGGCTTCTTAGCTACGCCGCCAGCCTCTTCTCCCTCCATCCCGACACGACCCCTTCCACCAGCGACGTCACCCCCTACGAGCCCCTCAGCGGCGGCCCCTCGTGTCCCATCGACGGTCCCGTCAGCTGCCAGATCTCTAAGCCCGCCGACGGCGATGCCTGCTGCACGATCTATCCCAGCGGCCGGCTGCTGCTCGCCCAGTTCTGGGATCGGGAAGTGCACGCGGGTGGCGCTGAGGAGGACTGGACCCTGCACGGCCTCTGGCCCGACCTCTGCGATGGCTCCTACAAGGCCTACTGCGGCATGACGCCGCACTTTGAGAACATCACCGAGATCCTCGAGAGCCACGGCCAGAGCGAGCTGGTAGCCCACATGAACCGCTACTGGGTCGCCTCGTAGTACGTCCCCCTACCGCCGCATCCCTGCACCAGTGACATATCGCTGACCTTTGGCCCCCACCCACAGCGGTTCCAACGCCCACCTTTGGGCTCACGAGTATAACAAGCATGCCAGTTGCATAAACACCCTGGCGCCATCTTGCTATGATGACAACTACGACGCAGGCGTCGAGGTCGTCGACTACTTCACCCGCGCCTTCCAGCTCTTCCGCACACTCGACTCGTTCCGCGCCCTCGAGGCCGCCGGCATCACCCCGACCCGTGCCCACCGGTATCCCCTCGCCGATGTGCAGGCCGCCGTGGAGAAGTGGAGCGGTGGCAAGGTCGTCCTCCGCTGCAGCGGCCGCGGAGGCATCTACCTGCACGAGGCCTGGTACAGCTTCTTCGTCAAGGGAAGCCTGCAGTCGGGCGAGTTCGTGCCGGCGTCGGATTACGGCAAGCATGGAGACGCTGGTAACTGTGCCGACGAGGTGTGGTATACGCCCAAAGTGTGCAAGCTGCCGGGCGGCTGCGCGGGCGAGGGCGAGCTGTAGGATAGATTAGAAGATGCCATGTGTCTCGAGAACAGAAGCTGTTCCAGTGTGTATCGATGTCCAGAGATAACCTGTCTGAAGGGAATGCTGCGTTGTGTGCTGGCGCCACATCTCCCAGTGACTGGGTTGGCTCGGGCCAGTCAGGCCATCCCGTGGCATGATAAGAGGGAGCTATCCTTCGGGCTATGTCCGTCAGTGTCTCTGACCTGATTATTCAACTGCGCTATAGCCACGCCAAGTCAGCAGAGGATGGGATGTTGATTCAACTGCCGGACGCGGAGAAAGCAAGGAATGCACGTAGGGACCCGGCAGAGACAGGCAATCGTGTCTCAGCTCAGCAGGCGTGGGGGACGCCGGGGCCTGAGAAGTGGGCACAGACAGCCGTATGCCGGCACTCGACGGTTTGAGACGAGACATGAACCGTTCTTGGGGTCCCGAGACTTTACGGACTGCGAAGAATTCGGTGATCGAGGCCGTAACGGCGCGGGAATGCGGTTGCAGGTGCGATGCGATTGCAGATCGAGAAAAAGTGAGGCTCACAGCCAGGGCGGTGCTGTTTCAATCTCGCGGCTGCTGAAGCATGAGGCAAGGAGATGATGCCTCTTTTTGGGGTGGGCAAATTTCATGCCGCTCAAGTCCACGTCACGGTTCGTTGTCCAAAAGTCGAAGGATTTTGACCCGCTTCCGGCCCGGCCTCAGCCTTGCGACGCCGGCATCAGCCACATGCGGCGCGATTGGCCAGCGTCCAAGAATGGCCTCTTCGGGCCGACCGAGTTTCGCTAGTCCCCAAGCGGTCAAGACGACACAAGGGGCGCCCCGGCTTCACGCCTGGAGCGGCCTGGCGTTGCGTCGTCGACGGAACGGACGACGGGCAGGGCGGTTCGCGGGGGATGGTCCGGTACTTCCTCCACAAGGCGTCTCTTTTCCTCGGGTCTGTCCAGCTTTTCCCCCTCTGCAGCGGGGCCGTCGAGGGAAAACGCGGAAGTCCTCTCGGTACGAGTATTGCTGATGTTGGACAGCCCAGACACGTTGAGGGCAGGCGAGAAACGACAAGAATCGATAGCCGTTGCTTGTCAAACCGCTCTGTGCTGTGGCTCGCCTGCTGCCCCGCAAAGGGGGTGGTTGTTTGCGGCTGAGCCCGGGGAAAACGCCAGCCAGCCTCCCTGGGGGGACGCCGACAAGCCACCCAGAACGGCGTCGCATCGCATCGCCGGTGCAGTGACCAGCCGACAACTGGCGTCGCATGGATGGCGCATAGCTCGTGTGCGCTGACAGACGGGCGACACGGAACAAAGCAGGCGGACGTTGCGTTGGGATCAAGTACAGTGCGTGAAAATCGTGATCTGGGCAGGGATCCAGACAGTTCCCGCACCACTGTGCTGACGGTCGACATGGAATTGTCATCCACTTGCTTCGCCTCTTGATACTTGTGGGTTTACCGCAAACGCTGGCTGGCTGGCCGTGATGAGATGCCGAGGCCTTGGGGAGGCGAGTTTGTCATCCGAACGTTCCGGCAGACGGTATTCGTATCGTCTCTAGGGAGATCTCGAGGGAGCAAAAACAAAGTCCTCCGATAAAGTCGTGGGGGAAAGGTTGGAAGCTTGAGACTGGGGCTTAACCCCGAAAGCAACGGCCATGATGGCGCATTCATCGTGGACCACGATGTCTCGCCTGGATCAGACCTCAGACAGCAAACATGTCTCGCAGACTGGCAGCCGGTTCTGGTGACACGCAACGGCCGCCGCACCGGCAGTCAGTGGAGGGAGCCTTTGCCTGCTTTGCTTTTTGAGACGATGGCGGGAGAGCACCGTTGCTGTAAGACAAGCCGCCCTCGTAGTCCACCCCCGGGAACGTGAATGCAAGGAACACGACGGGAGATGAGCGTTGTCCCAGCTGAGTAGCCCAGGGCTTCCGTCCCATGTGTTGTTGAGATATCCCGTGCCTTGGGACAAATACGCGGAACGGGACAGCTTCGAAGGTCGCTCAGGTCTATCGGGAACATCTTTGTCGCACTCGACGAATGCTGTGGCCCTTGGCAGCGCTATTGTTCGCGACATTCCTTTTCGAGGCGACCTCGGTATGGACGTCAGCGTCTTGGTATGGCGGCGGGTATCGTATAGCAGTAGTGAATCGGCAGTGGCGTGCTGAAAGCTTGTGTCTTGTCGTCGCGAGAAAGCAATCGTATCGGGACGCAGTCATCGACACATGGACTCCAGCAAGGGTCCGTCGTACGATCCAAGCGGTCAGCATGTCCCGTCAGCTCGCCACAATGGCTGAGCTGCCTCGAGGGTCACGAGACCTGACACCACCCGAGGATCTGGAAGCCTCCAACGGACGTGCCACCGCCAGCAGATAAGAATAAACTCAACGTGCTTTTGCCTGCGGTGTGGAGAGGAGAAAAGGGGAGATCCGGCCTGTGCCCTCATGCGAGTGCTGTTCTGGGTCGTACGAGGCGAGAGGCAGAGGCTGCCAGCGCAAGCCGGGCAGGTGCGACGTTGCAGCGGGCAGGAACGAAGGAGGATGGGGAGTCTGTCGGCATTCAGCAGCAGATGTACACAGTGTTGTTTCGCTGGGGACCTCGGCATGATTGGGCGGGCTGGGATGGAAGAAGGAGAGGGAACTCAGGGAAGCCAGCCTGTTTCGCCCAGGAAGGCACTAGTCCCCGTCCAATTTCCCTCCCTCGACCATGCACACTGTACGCAAGACATCCACCTCCCCCCGTAATGGAAAGAGAGACCCGGGTTCCCCAGGATCCAATCCAAGCCCGTCAATGGGGAGGCACTGTGTCGTGGGTCCGCGCCCCCCCCCCTGCTCGCCAGACCCGACGCACCACGGGCACACAGTCCGTCCCGCCTGCTTCGAGTCCCAATAGCACCCATGCCGCCCCCAGTCTACGTCTTTTCGTGCCCCCATTCTTCCTCTCTTCGCTTCCACCATCCCCATCCTTCTCCTCCTCGAACTCGAAAAACCACCGACCTTCCTTTCGATGACCGCGGCCTGCCTCGACCGGAAGATCACAAAGGGCTCGACGCTCCGACAAACCCTCGTCCTCGCTTTCGGCCTCGCAGTCTTCTAGGTGTCCGAGCACCCCTGGCTTCCAAGGCCGGGCCTACTACGCCCCGCGTTTTATTCTCGCAAGCGACGCCTGCGACTCTGCAGGAAGGGCCGAATACTCCTCGGCCAAATCGAATTTGGCTGCCCTCTCCACGATTTGGCGCCCTCAGTCCCCCTCCTTTCCCCGCAAGACGACCAAGTTGGACGGCAAGCACTCTGGGGTCACCGCTCGTCCATTGTGCGCATCCCCGTCGCCCGTTGTCGACTCGCCTCTACCCGCCGCCGCCGTCGCTTCCGCCGCCACCTGTTTGCGGTCGCTCTAATACAACCATCTCGTACGCTTGGCGTGGGCTACACCTGCCCGAAAGTCTCACGTCGCAACTCTCCGACTCTCGACCGGCACGACCTTCGTGAGCGACTCGAACAGACGACCGGAACCACCGACGTCCCGACAGAACGGATCGCTACTTAGCCATGTCGTCTTCGTCCCAGTCCCAGGCCGTCAAGAGAGCCTGCGACGCCTGCCACCGTCGCAAGGTCAAGTGCGACGGCGTCAACCCGTGCCGCAACTGCTCGTCCGCTCAGCTTGCCTGCACTTACAATGCCATTCCTCAGAAGAAGGGGCCCAAGGGCTCCCGCGCAAAGGTCATCAGCGAGCTGAGGGAAACTCAGCGCCAGACGAGCCTTCTCGCAAAGGTGGCAAACCGCATGAACAACATCGCCGGTCCACCAGACCCAGTCGGCGGTGCTCCTACCCCGGGCATGCTGACACCCGAGTTCGTCAAAGAGTGCCTCGACTTCTTCTTCAACAACATGTACGACAAGGCCCCCATCCTGGACCGGAGACGCCTCGAGCAGCAGCTCCCCTTCTTGGAGCAGAACCGCGAGACCTACTGCCTCGTCACATCAATCTGCGCCTTTGTCGTGCTTCAGCCCGGCATGTCGATTCCTCCCGGAGATTCCTTCACCATGGATATGTACGCCGGCGTCGATCTTGTTGCCAGCCAGTTGCTCCTGGAAGAGTGCCTTCGCGTCCGTCGGAGTTACGAGTACCTCGACACCCCCAGCCTCAACAGCCTGGCCACCAGCTTCTTCCTGTTCGGGTGCTACCACGGGATTGAGCTGCATGACAAGGCTTGGTACTACCTGCGCGAAGCCACCACCATGATGCAGATGAACAACATGCACAAGGAGGACACATATAGCCAGTGGGACGCCACTGAGTCGTCGCGCCGGAGGCGTCTGTATTGGCTGTTCTTCGTGCTTGAGAGGTAAGCCCGCCCAGTTCCGCTCGGAAACACCATGGCTCACAAACTTCAATAGGGCACACGCCATTCAGCGCCAGCGCCCCCTGACGCTGCAGGCTACCATCAAGCCCCCCTCGTCTCAGGATGACCCATCGGACCCTCAAGCCCACGAGTTGAACAACTTCGTCATGCTGGTTAAGCTGTTGCATTCCTTCGATGACCCTCTTACCACCACCTGGACCAAGACCCGCGCCAACCTGTCGCCTCAACATACCAATGGCCTGCAGAAGCAGCTCACCGACATTCTGCCTAGCTACCAGTGCCAGGATGGCCAGTTGTCGGAGCTCCACATCAACCAGCAGTGGTTGAAGACGACGCACTGGCAGCTCACCAACAGCCGCATTACATCCCATGCCGGCGATGGTATCGACTGGCAGATGCCGCAGGATCTCTCCCGTGAGCTTCTCAACAAGCTCACTCAGCACTTCACCGGCCTGGGTGTCGAGCACGGCCTGATCGAGAAGCTCCTGGACATTGCATGCAACATGACCGATTTCCTCGCCTCGCAGCCCGCCTCCCGAACCCCCTTCAGCATGGGTCCCCGGGAGAGCCTCGCGCCAGTTCTTAGCGTCATCGGGGTACTGCGTCACGGCACCTACCAGTTCATGCCCCTCCTCTTCAGCAAAATCACCGAGATCCTGCCTCGCCTCACGAACCCGATGCTCCAGGATGCCCCGGAGAACTGCGTCATGGCCAACATTGACATTTTCGACGGGTTCGGCAATGCAGGCATGGCCCAACCCGCCCAGATGCACATGCAGATGGACACCGACTACGACCGCAAGTTCTCTGTCGCCGACTATGACAAGTACAACGACATGGGTGGCAGCGGCAGCGACTCGGGCAGCGCCAACGCCCCCAATGTAGCTTCCATGGGCAACAACCCCGCTAATGACATGAACTCGCCCTTCGGCAGCTCCCCAAGCGTCATGTCTCCTAGCATGGAGTTCCCGCGGCACGACATTAACAGCTTCTGTAATCCCATGCAGGAGATGGTCATGAGCCCCCTAGGACCAGGAAATGGTGGACAGATGAACGGACAGCAGCACCATCTTCTACAGAACCAATACATGGGCCAGCAGCAGATGCAACAGGGACTGCCGCAGCACCACAACGGCATACCGCAAAGCCAAAGCATGAATGGCTTCGCGTCACCACAACCCCCGAACCAGGCGGGGATGAACACGGCGTCAATGCCTCCACACAGCATGGCACAGGGCCTCCAGCACAGCGTGCTCAACCAGATGCGACAAGCCCCGCAGCGAGCAAATAGCTTCGCGTCCCAACCTGGCGGCCAGATACCACGGACAGTAGGCGACTTCCACGCGCTCCAACGCTCCACGACCGGCGATCTAGGCATGGCAGGCATGGGCACGGCCGACATGGACTTTGGCATGCGGTAACACCACACCCACCACCTGACGACATCATCTTGTCGCAAAAGAAAAAGAAAAACACCAAAAATCTATAATACGGCCACGGATTGACGAACATTTTTGCTGCACATATTTGGAGGACTACTAGCTTTTACATCTTCTTGGGGACAGGGTGTCGAGGCTGAACACTGGCGTATCCTGCATCCTTCTTCTTTCTAGGTATCATGTACAACCCCTTGCAAAAGGGACCGGCGTTTGGGAAGGGAAACATGGCTTTATGAACGGCGGGAGGGCGCCCCTATGGATCTGGAAACAGTTTGCTTTGTCTGCGACGAGCGAGCGACATAGCGTGTTGGCGGAGGAACAGAGCAGCAGATAGAGAATATCAACATGATTAAGAAAACATCACGAGGCCAGGAGCGTGACCATGTGTCGGATGGTAGTGTTTGTAACATCAATACTCAATTGGCTATGCAGACCCAAGGTCGGGGCGGGGGTATATCAAGGAGATGGGAGGTGCGCGCCGCCGCCTCCCGTGGCGGCGGGGCAGTCTATGGACACCGAACGCCGATGACGACGGACAAGGAAAAGACGGTCACACAAGTACGTAGAGAGAGCAGATCTGGATGGGTCAGCGGGGGTGCGGTGGGATCAGGCAGCAGAGGAAGAACTCACCAAGCTCAAGCCGAGGATCATGGAGATCCAGAACATGACGTTGTTTAGAGTCTTTCGGCCACGGACCCAGCGGGTGCGCTGGAGCATGACGATGGGAAGCTGAAGCATCTGGCAGATGAAGCCGTAGCCGCGCAGCTTCTTGGTGATACAGGCCATGACAACCTCGTGGCCGACGGCAGAGATGAGGAAGGTAATGACCGTCGCGTTGGCGCGGCCAATGTGCGGTCTGCTGGCCGAGTAGACGTGGCGGCGGAGGAAGGAGTAGACTGGCACGTTCCACTCCCGGGAGAACTCCATCCAGTCGGTGCTGTTCCACCAGTCGGAGTAGAAGTGACGGTCTGCGAAGTGGGTGATTTCGGCGGCGGCGCCGAGGACGTATTCGAAGATGACGAGGAAGACGAGGAGGAAGGTGAGCATGAAGGGGAAGAGGAGCCAGGAGATTGTCTCGGCGAGGATGAGGAGGGAGTCTGCTGCCGAAGGGGCGGGGGCGCCGGCGGCCTGGGGGTGGAGGCGGACGGAGGAGTCGACGAGGATGGGGAGGATGAATTCTTCGGAGATGACGGTGAGGAGGGAGATGCAGCCGAAGATTGCGACGATCTTGGAGATGAGGTTCTGCCAGTCGATGGCGTCGGTGCGGGGGTATTCGAGCTCGTAGCAGAGGGTCGGGCATGCGAGGTAGTCGATGAAGTTTGCGGCGGTGAGGTTGAGGGGGTAGGCGACGTTGCCCATGGGGGAGGTGAGCTCGAGGGCGAGGTCTTCGCGGAGGTTGTCGATCTCGTCCTCGGACTTGGCGTCGTCGTCTTCAGGGCGCTTCTGCTGCTGCTTGCGGGTAGGGGTGACAGGTTCGTGCTTGGAGGCGCGGCCGGCGTTTTCGGTGGTCGGGTAGAAGTAGGCTGGGTCGCGGTTGGCGGAATGGTGGGTGGGATCGTCAAGGGAGCGCAGCTGCTTCTCAGTCTCGGAAAGGTGGCCGTTGTAGAAGGCCCAGCTGTGCATCTTCATGAGGATGACCATTGTGTGGAGCAGGAAGAAGACCTGTGCGGTCCATGCCCAGTCGAGAACAAAGGGGACGGCGATCCAGACGGAGAGCCAGAGGAGCTGGTAGAGGCTCTGGAGGGCAACGCCGCCGCGCTTCCAGGTGAGGAAGCCGTCGGCGGGGCTGGCGCGGGACAGCTTGTGGATGAAGAGGGAGGTTGCTGTGGAAGCGACCATGGCGAAGTCTGCGATGACGAGGTGCCAGACCTTTATAGTGAAGAGAGTCCAGATCTGGACGCGCATGGGGTGACCCGTGTCCTTGAAGTTGCGGAGCATGGTGGTGATGCCCATGATGGCGAGGCCGATCCAGAAGAGGTTGAAGAAGCCATGGAAATCGCGGTAGTCGGAGTTTGGGTCAAAGTGGGAGACACGGCTGGCGTACTCGATCGTGGGGAAGATGCGGCGGCGCTGCTCGGCGCGCACGTTCTTCTTAGCGGACGATATCGACTTGACCGAGGGGGGCGCATCTTGGGGGACTGGCGTGGAGCGGCCGCTGGCGAAGTGAGGGTCAGCAGGTGGAAGCTGGAGAGGTTGTGGTGGTGATGGTGATGCTGCTGACCTGGTGAGCCCGCTCTCTGGCGGCGCGTGGCTGTTGGCGTCGGAGAGGGACGATGCGTTGCTGACGGTGCTCAGCTGGGAGTGTACGGGCTTCCGCGGGCGCGGGCGCAGTATGTGGTCGTGGGTATGGCCGTTGCCGTGGCCGTTGCCATTGAGATGGACGTCGGATGACGAGGTAGAAGAGGCCATGGTGTCGGAAGCAGCTCGACTGCGTCGGAAACGGCCAGCGTTGTGGTGTGTATTCGATCGGGGTGGTTATCTGTCGGAGCTATCTGTCGAAGAGGTATCGATGGAAGAGGAGGGGAGGAAGATCAGGAGAAGAAGCCGAAGAGGAGGCGGGCACAGAAGAGAAAAGAGAAATCTAAGACGGCGGCATCAGGGCGCGGCCGGTTCGGATGGGAAACGTAATGTAAGAAAGGAGGTCTTCGGGTCGTCGGGTCGCGGGAACGTCGATGGGGAAGATGCGAGAGATCCGAGTGCGTCGGGCCTTCCATTCCAGAAAGGCAAGAGCCGCCACGCCTCACCTCGGACAGAGGTCCCTGCCTGCTTTCGCGCTAGGTGGCAGGTCCCTGACGTCTGGCGCCCCAACTACCGGGGGGTCCGCGCCCAATCATCGTAGGGCAATCACGCGCATGCACCCCGGACGCAGAAGCCCCCGCCAACGACGTCACAACGGTCACGTGGTGTTGCGCGTTCGGGCCCGACCTCACTTGTTGGGGATGGCGTTACGAGTCGCGATTTGGGAGTTCAAGTAGTTCCTGTTTTCTTGCCTCCCCGGAGTCTTCGGGATGGGACGATGGATCGCACGATGTCATCGATCAATCGAATCAAACAACCGGCTTTCACGGGGTGTTGTTCGGTGAGCGTATGATCTCGCCGCTGCATCCGCAGACATCGATGGGCCGTTGAGAAAGGCAACCTCGGCATCTACCGCGGACGAGGAGCTTCCCCGAATGGTCAACCGGGACAACCTCAGGCTCACATGTTCCGACGATGCCGCCCGTTTCTTACATCAACCCCTCCCACCGTCGATGTCAACTAGCTCAACAGCTGACAGGTGGCCAGACAACGACTACATGCAATCAATCACCTTCGATCGAAACTTTTGGAAGGATGGACATCGCTGCTGTCCGATGATGCAATGTGAATTATGACAGTGTACAACTATTCCCTCAGCGCCTCCAGGGAGGACCCTTCATGGCTATACTTAGCCACACCTCACATCGCCAGCCACTTCGACATCCATCATGTCCTTCCGTGGCCACTCGCCAGCTCACCTTGGCGGTTCCACAGTGCATTCAGCATCTTTCGCAGTCCCTCACTTCTGAAACTTCAGATTCTGGAGGATGTTCAAGTCAACCACTTCACCCTGCGCCTCGCATTCCTGCTTGGCCTGTTTCAGGACGTTGTCGAACACTCTGCGGCGGTCCTCCCCGTCGAGCAGACTCTTCAAAAGGTGCTGCGTCTCAAGTACATCCTTCTCAACAAGCCCCGCGAAGCGCAGTAGGTTTCCCTCTATCGAGATCGATGTGCTCGTCACCTTGCGGATTGCCAGAGCAAGCCCACCGTTCTGGCTGGTCAGGTGGTTGCGCACGATGCAGGCCCGGTGCTTACGGCTGAGGACACCCCTTGCGCTCTCGAGGAAGTCCTCGGCTGGTACGCATATCGTGCAGCTAGAGAGGACACATCAGCATGACGTCTCAGAAAACAGGGGATCGGGGAGTACTCACAACATATCGTGAAAGAACACGTGAGCCCTGGCGTCCTGCCGCTTGACCTCCGACCAGGGCAGTCCGGTGCGCACCTCCTTGATGAAGCTCTTGGCCGTCTCGCGGATGTGGTAGGGGCCGTTCATCTCGACGCAGAGCTCCCCGTTGTCTGTCCAGTGTCGCATCCCGAGCCTGAACAAGTGATCGGAAAGCCATCGGAGCCCCGAGGCCATAGACGGGGACAGTTCGCACCTGTATATCTCTCCAATTTGGTCCTCGGCACTGTCAGGGACGGGTTCCTGGTTGGCGAGGGGAAGGCATAGACCGTCGTAGTCTTGTGGGTTCATGGTCCGGGGCGCCCAGGCGTCAAAGACGGAGACGTCACTGGACTCGCTGCAGTCGTCGGCCAAATCAGCTGGCTCTTCGATCTTCATCGTCTCGCACAGGTTGGAGATATCGCCAGGTATACTAGCCACGAGTGTATCGTGGTCTCCGAAGTCGATATCCAGGTCGTTGTCCGAGTCGCTGTCACTGTTCACCTCGGGGGGAGGAGTTCGCAAAGCCGACTGGCGCTTGCGATGGAGGAGAGTCAATTGACGCTTTTCCGACGGGTCTTCGCAGGCCGAAAACTCGATTTCTTGCCTCGCTGCCGATTGGTATGGTTGTTGGGCGGCAGTCCGAGTCCTTCTCGGTCTGCTCATGTTGGAGTCAAAGTGGTGATATCAAATGAATGGGAAGGGCTGGTGAGGGTGAGGGCAGGCTGTGGTTAAGAAGGAGAAATTTACATGGTAAATAGGGGTCCAGCCGTTCTCTTTATAGAAGGCGACGAAACAGGAAATAAGAGTAAAAATGTTTCTGCGTACTCACCACTATCATCCAATTACCGTGCCACTGGCGGCGGCCAAAGCAATAATTCCGCCCATGGCCACTCTCCCAGAACACACGCTGTACAGTGGGCTGAAAGGCTGGCCTGTGGGCGGTGGCGGGCTGTCGTGCTCCTTCTCACCTGGGACGGGAGTCGCAGGTCGTCCGAAACATCACAACCCTAAAGTTCAGCGGACCGCACGGTCAGCAATGGGTGCCTCCGGTGGCGTGGGAAGCTGCCACGACAAAGTCACCGGCGAAGTCGATGCACCAACAGGGGAGCGGGCTCAGAGGGTCCAAACTTCGATTGAAGATGTAAGGGCGCCATTTCCCTGACAATGGGGGGTTCTTCACAATATCCAAGATGTTGACCAACTCCGTATTCCCTGGTTTAGGTGAGCTATGGATGCCATAGTAACGCTGATGTATCTCGGTGCAGTTGGAGTTTTCACCGCGTTTCGCCACGTAGCCACATGACCACCTGACTCAATGAAGTTCTTCGGATGCCTACCTAAGGTAGATAAGAAGGCTCCAGGCATGACTCATCAGTTGCATCTTCCAGCAAGCGCTCGTCGTTTCTAACCGTTAGACTGACCTGTGAGGAAGTACATGTATCCCCGGTGGGTGTGCGACCCAGGGGAAGCCGGCTTCCTTGTTCCTCAACTTGAAGTTCCCATGTCGAGAGTAAATTTTGTTTCATGTTTTCTTCTGCTCAACCTCTGTCCGTGTATCCCCAACGGTTTTTTCGACACGTAAACGCCCTACCTAGTGCCCGAGTCGGCCGCCGTTTCCATTGTCACGTTTCAAGCAATGCAGACCTTACTAGAGGCAGGATTTCACATCAGATAGGCCCATCATAGAGGAGTTCAACGTCGACTAGTCGCACATTGTCTTCCATTGATCATACCGGTGCTTTCCACAGCTTCGGGAGCACGTTGACACCTTATCGCTTCGGCGACTCTTCCCGGCAGTGACGCGCCATCGATGAGCGTTGAGATCAACCAGATGTCCATATTCTCGGGAAGTATCTCGCGAGGAAGCCTTCAGCACAGCATCATCTCGTTCTCCTATGTCAGCAGCTCTACAGGCTAAGCGGCCGGTGGGTTCGACCTCCTTACTCTCGGCACCAAACATCGAGAGGTTCGTGATGGGAAGCACTTGAGGGGATTCCTCGGAGCTTGCGTTTGGACCGTTTCACCGATCACAGCCTACCCTCATGATTCCATCGGCCCCTTTTCCGCTTCCAAGCTCTCCCTCCTGCCCGGGTCTTTCATTTCATGTGACTCGGCAGCTTTCTCGGCACACTGGCGAACATTTCATGATGGGCATTCGCCTTCTCCTTTCATACTACACCACACAATCTGCAACATAGCAAAGAATTACTTCCACATAGTCCTTTGATTCATCAAGTCTGCTTATTTTATCATGTAACGATCGGTCCTCTGGATTTATACCGACCATGTTTTGATTCCGTCAACATGCGGACCAGATGACAACTCGGGATCCAGAGATCATGATGTGTTCTCAGATCATAGTCTCTGACTCTCTGGACTGGCTACGGCGTCTTTCTCCTGCGCGAAGACATCGAGCTCTTCACCCTACCGCTGAAAATCAGCTCGCACGGTGGCCAAGACTCGATGTCGCCATCTAGAAGCGACCGCGGTCTGGTACTACACCTGTATGGTGTCCTTGCGACAAGTCGGCGATGTATGCAGCCTGCTTGGCAGCCGTTGCCACACTCGTGAGGATGTTTTGTGGTGTTTAGTTCAGCGGCCGAGCTTTTGAAATTCGAGAGTCTTCTGAGGTTGCTTCATCTGCTGCCGAATCCTGACAAACGGCAGACGACCAGACGACACACCACTTAAAAAATTCGCGGTGGGTATCCCGTTGGATCAGGGTAATGGCTCGAAACCCGTGGGTGTGCTCTCTTGCGATGTCCAGAGGATGCACCTTGTGACCGGATTTCAAATGCTCATGGCTAGCCTCTCCCTGCTGTCTCTGGGTATTCAAGCCCCTCGACTCGCAGGCGTGATGGAGAGCTCGTAATGTCTTGATACATACACGAGAATCCAGGCCAGTCGTAGCTCACGGGCGCTGTCGTGGACAGAGTTGGAGGGTGAAACACACAGAGAAAAAGTGTGAATGTCATTCTCCAGGCAGGGACTTTATGGGCGGGTGGACGTACGCCTTCAAGAGGATTTCCAGCCCAGCAAGCCGTCTTTCCAACAGAAATTGAAAGTGACAGTGCCGGCATTGCCGCCACACACCCGACACAGCGGCATTTGAAGCGGGTGGCCGCAGTGCAAGATCGCTTGCAATCGTCAGAAACCACCGCCCCAAGTGGCTGGGGCCAATCCTGGCGATCATACTTACGTGTTCCTCGACACGGTCAATTTGGAGAGGAGCCGCAAGAAGGCATGTTCACTGCAGCCACATTTGTGGTGAGGCAGATCACCACGGACGTCAAGCCATCCTCTCAAATTAGAGGTCTCCAACGCCACATCAACCTTGACTTTCAGCGGACTCGGATGCGACGGAGGTTTTGGCCATGAACCTTGATTTAAAAGCTGCTCGAACCTTTGAGCGCTCCCTGTACAGCTTCTTGCTCATGATGCTCCTCCGACTCTCTGAGAATCGAAACCTCTCTGCCAGCTCAAAGCGACTCGTTGACTCTCCATCCAGCGGAAGCATTCTAATCCAGGCATTAGGAACGCAAGCCGACCCCTCGAAAAAAGAATAGGCCACATTCCTGTCTCATGGCCCTCTCTCCTGCTTCTCAGGCCTCTGAACCCTCGTCTCATGCCCCTGAGATATCATCGCCGGACGTGGAACGTATCCCAAGACCACAAAGCTCCTTGTTCAAAGCTAATGGGCAGCCTGTGAAGCGTGACTCCTGGATTGCTTCTGCTTCAGAAGAAGAATTCGTCATCTTCTGAACTCTTGCGGATGCCGTCCATGCCACCTGTCTCCTTCGTGCTGGGCTCGACGAGAGACTTGTAGCGCTTGACTGGCTTTGGTCCGGCGTGGTGCTCATGGCTCATGCTCTTTGCCATCCGCTTCTTTCCCTTGTTGTACGTGTCCGAAGCGTCGGTTTTCTCCCTCTCCTTCTGCTGGCTTTCGACATCGTCGAACGTCTGACCAATCTCTGCGGAAGGCAGCTGAGGTTCGACCTCTGCCCATGTCGCACTCCACTTCTTGATGGCCTTTTGAATGACGCTGACTGTTTCGGGGTCCGTGATTGCAGTGTTCTCGAGGTTTGATCCATCAGAAGTGCTTGAGGGAAGGTTGGGACAGACGGATCGGACGATTTCGTGCATCTTGCGACTCGATTCAGCCTTCGACTCGGTGTTCCAAGTCCTCTTCAGGTTTGTGGCGAGTGTATGTCTGTCCCTGTCCAGGTTCGCTTCCAAAGTGTTGCGGCAGTCCTTGAAGAGGACGGGTTTGATGATTTTGACACGGTCATTGATGATGTCGCGCTGCCTCTTGAATGATCCTCTGCCTATTTGAACATGTTAGCAGACAAGGAATGGGGTAAACTCTGTGATCGCTCGGTTTGTCACAAAGCAGCAGGTGTACCTACCCTTCTCTTGCAGAGCGGCAAAAAAGGCTGACTCCATACTCTGTGTAAAGGTCTCCCTGGTCTGACGTCGGTACTCGCGAATTGTCTGTCGAAATTGCTTGAACTTCTCTTGTATGAGAATGATGAAGGCTTCGAGCTCGTGACTCAGAAGGTACATGTCTCGAGTCAGAATGACTTTAAACTTTTGCGAGAGCTTCTTCTCGTCGCGCGCGGCCTTGGCAAACTCGTCGAATCGCTTTCGGACTGTCGAGATCAGCCGTAACTCCAGCTTGGACAAATCTTGGTGCATTTGAGTCCAGTGCTCCATGCATGGGCTCCAAAAAGCCTCGTAGCTGTTCAGACGTGTCAGAAACCACTCCCAAGAGCCTTCCCATGTGCTAAAACTCACATGCCGTCGATCCAGCTGTGTGTGGCACCACCTTTCACATTCGAAGTCCATTCTCCACCGCAGTTTCTGAGACACTTCCGGAATGTCGACCAGTGTATGTTCCTCGTCTTGGCCGCGCCAGCTCCTGGGACGATTGTCCATTTGGCGACGGCTTTGATGAGAGAAGCGTTCCACTCTTCGAGGTCCTCGTCACTCGCGTTGAAAGTCCTCTGCTTGTGGCTGATTTGAGAATCTCGAAGTGGTTTGAGACATGCCATCTGGGCGCTTGACTCGCTGATCGCGTGAAGGATGGACTGTGTAGGAGTGTTAAAGGGTATCTGTCACTGTCATGATTGACTTCCTTGACTGTGACTAACCTTTTCCATTTCACGATGGTGCAGAATGAGGGCGTCCAGAGTATTCTTTCCGACGCTACCAGAGAGGCGGTACAGCTCGTCGTTATCGTCCTGACTGTGTCTAATCCAGCCGCTGGCGGCATCGAAGAGCATGTTGAGCCTCTGAAGGTGGCTCTTTGACTCTTCTTCTCGAAAAGGAAGAGACACCTCCCCGATCCATCGTCTCAAGGCGTCAATGCCAGTCGACTCGAGGTCTGAGAAACCTGAAGAGGGCACACCTGACTTGATAGCACGGTATGCATGAGCACTGTTAGGAAATATGTTGGTCAGTCGGGACCGAGGACTGCCCGTGGAGTCGTGATCTGACTCAGTGAAGGTTTCGGCAAAGTTCGCAGCAATGCGCTGGTTGCGAGCTGCTATGCACTTTTGTCGTAGTGTGTCCGTCTTCTGGTTGCACAGATGTAGAGCAGTCTGCCATTGTTGTTTGAGGCCCGCCAGTTTCTTCTCCAGGGCTTCGAGACCTCCCGAGTTGAGATTGTTGGCGTTGGAGGACCAGGTCAGCTGAGGCGCAGAAGACAGCAAGTATTCTCTGTCCTCATCGCCCGAGGCTCCGGATGACTGAAAATCGGCAACATCCTCTTCAACTTCTTTGATCTGATCCTTCAGTTCGGAGACAATCTGAGTCTGAGACTCGATCTCTCCGGCAAGGCCGCCAATGGACCGGTCCAAATCTCCGAACTCCTCTTCGGCATTCGCAATGCCTATGTTGTCAATGCTGTTGACAGCGACGGCGAGCGAGTCGCGGTTGAACTGTCTGTCCAATTTCATGTCCATAATGTCCGCGCTGGGAAGCATGAGATCCTGTGCTGTGCTGCTGTCCGTAGCTCTGGAGGTAGGGACAACGACAATTCTTTTGTCGAGGCGCCACATGTAACTGGCGGCAACCGTAGAGCGAGCCTCGAGTCCATCCATGACGCCGGGCAAATCGACAAGCTTGACGCCGTGTCGGAGTACTTCAGCTTTGGCGCGGATCTCGACAATGTCGACCAGTGCCCACTCTGGCTTTCTCTGCCTGTTGCTGTCGATGAACGGTGCAAGAATCTTGCGGAAGTCCCTCACATTCGGAGCGGCAATCTCTTCTTGATATGTCGCCTCCAGAGACGCCCCTCCCGCCGTGAATACCTTGTGCTTGGACTTTCTGATGATGTCTTGGGCTGTGTTGGCAGCCATGATGGCATCGTCGGTGACTCCAGACCAAGCAACGATGATCTTCAGTCTCTTCTGGAGAGCTTCCTTCCGCTTCCGGGTTTCGGCAGATTTGTCCTCCGCACCCATCTCAGCAAGATCACGGGCCTCCTCGATGAATGAGTTGAGGTCCTTTCTTATGCTCTCGATGGACTTGTATGTGACGAGGGCTTGGAAAGCCCTCTCGGGGTTTTCCTCCGGATTCCATCCGAAGACGCAGACAGCAGCGGTACAGGCCTCTGACTCGTTGGTCGGCGCAATCTCCATGTCCAAGAGGGCATTGATCAAGCTGCTTTTTCCGCGTCCAGTCTCACCACAGACGCCGACGAGCAGGGACTGATCGCTAGACCTGCTGAAGAGTTTGTCTGTTCATTGTTTAGTATTTGCTGAGAAGGGTGACAGAGGACACAACGTACTTGCGTCTTGCTTCCAGCTCTCGACGTCTTTAGCTGACTTCTGCGACTGCTCAAGACATTTCATGATGGTGGTTGTAAGCTGCATGCCAAAGGACTGTGTATCTTCCATGAGCCGGACACGCTTGCCGAGGTCGGCAATCACCGGGGGTGGTGCTTGGGCCGGCGTGCCCTTGGCCGACCGTGACCTGCCAGTCATGATGATATGGGCAAGGCCGCCGGGGGGATTGACCAAAACCCGCAAACGGCAGTGATGATGTAGGAATACCGAGTTTTGAGATGGAGAAGAAGAGGGTCGCGTAAATTGTCGATGTGCCTGGGAAGAAGAAGGGGATAAATTCCGTTGGTTTCGCCAGAATTGTGTAGGTACAATGTGACCAGAAACTGGAGCGGAATCAAAGAGTACAAATTTGGGAGAGGCCTGGCTTCTCAGAAAGAAAAAGTGGTCAGAGGTTGCGGATGATGTTGGGCGTCTTGGGTGCACAGGTGGATGCCAACTTGAAAGGGGGGCAGGCACCAAGTCCCATTACAACAAGACAGGGAAAGAAGGTGCGAATTTGGTGCGGGAAAGAACCAAATTTACGGCTGCTTAGAATCAACAACAGTGCAGATGCCCCTCGGTTGAACACAAGGTGGGAAATCGGGCAAGTGGGAGGTGGAGGCAAACAATGCGGTCCGAGGCAGTCACACAACAAGCAAGTACGAAAATTTACAAACCAGAGTCCAGAATCATGAAGTCTGCAAGTCAAATCCAAAAAGTCAATAAGGAAATGCTCCATATATGTCTCCCGCCTTGCAGATGCGCCAAAAACTCCAGCTCCATGCTCTCCGCCTCCCGTGTATTACAAGTCTCAGCTGCCACCCAAACGTGGGCACTCACGGCTCGCGCTGACCCGAGTCCCTCGCAACCCTCACTGTGCCGTCCTCGACCGGCACGAAACGCACGTACTGGTTGACGGAGACGGCGCTCGGCAGCCGCAGCGGGGTGAAAAGGCTCCACAAGGCCGAGGGCAGGGCAGTGACGATGTCGCCGGTGCCGTTGTCCTTGGGCACGAAGACGATGTCCGAGTACCCCCGGATCCTGTCGTCAGTGGCTATGCATGCCAGGACGAAGAGAACAAAGTGGATGAATCTGGATGCCACATGGTTAGCCTGGAGCCAGAGACGTCGTGCCTCGGGAGGGAGGTAAAACTCACGTGAGGGGGATCTGTAGAGCCGGGACTATCCACAGCCTCTCGGCATCGTTCGTCTCTATATGATCGCCGGAAAGATAGGTTCCATTCCCTAGGTTGATGGTTTCCCACGCGCCGTAATGGTCATCCTCCAGGGCCATGAACCAGTTCATCCAAAGCATGGCGCCCAGGACGAGGCTGACAAGCCATATGGCGAGGTGGACGCACACGTGGGCGCCGGGCCGGCCCCAGCAGAACGCAGAGCCTGGCGATCGACGTCGCCGCTTCTGCCGCCGGTCCGACTGGCGCCAGGCGAGGCCGCGGTCCTTGATGAGAAGGACGGTAATGTCGATGAGGCACCAAAGGAGGGCCATGCTGGCGGTGGGGGCGCCGTAGGCCCAGTATGCCGTAAGACGGTCTTCCCAGTGGAAGAATCCGTCGCTTGAGGCGATGACGCCGATAATGGTGGCCGAGATGGTGACGGAGATGACGCGCATGATGAAGCCCGTGAGGTACATGGAGCGGTGGTGGGGGATGGCCATGGCGAGGTCGCCGCGGCGCGACGAGACATCGCCGTTGGTGTCGTTGGAGGCTGACGCCGCGAGAGCGGCATGGCGGCGGTGGAGGCGCGATCCGTCAGCCATGGTTTTGAGGCGCGCTGGGCGTGTAACGGCGCAAACCGGATTGATGGGAGAGAACTTTCAGATCAGTCCATGTGAAGTCGAATTGGACTGGACTTGGGCCGGACTTCTGGAGTTCCAACGGACAGCGAGCTGAGTCAGCTAGCTCGTTTCTCTAAATGGGATGCCTGGCGGGTACAGGGCGCACCCCTGTCTCTTCACGCCGTGAATCGAGCCGCCCTGCCCCTTTCTTTTCTTCCCGACAGGCTCGTTGAGGGCGCTGGACTGGGTCAGGAAGCTGCACTTGGTTTAGCCCGCTCGAGAAGGAGCGCGGGCGGGGCAGGCGCAGGGGTAATAGGGCGCGAGTGGTGCGCTGCACCGCCCCGGCACCTTCCTGTATCTCGTGGTTGCTCCTGCCCCCGGGCCTGACCTGCCCTCCCTGCCCGCCCGGGTCGTTAGTCCATCCTTCAAACCTTTCCAGCGGTCCCTCACTCAGCCTTCCGGAGACATCACCACCGACGACCACAGAGCGATTCTGCCATTCAAACGGACGGACGATGGACGCCGGCGACGGCATTGCGACGCCAATTGAGACGAGACGACCTGCCATCTGATTGATTCAACGAGCGGACTGGCCCGTGCCTGGCCATCGCGACACCACACCACCCCGCGACCTCCGACTCTAATTCCGCGCGCTGCCGACCGACAGGACCAGACATCACTACCAAGCCCTCGCTCAACCCCATCCACCCCTCCAGCTAGAGGGCGAGCAGGGCCACAGAGGCGCCGTTATCATGGCCATCAACAATGACAACATCACGCCCGCGCCCTCGGCCTCCTTCGTCTCCCTCGCGCCGCCGCCGTCATCTACCACCATCCAGACCAAGCCGTCTTTCTCCCTCGACCTCGACCTCAACACTTCCAAGCCAAGATGGCTTTCCCTCTCCGCTCAAGTCTGGGAATTCATCAAGATGTACTTCCGCTTCGGCTTACTCTGCCTATCCCTGGCTATAATAGGCTGCACCCTCGGCTACCACTTCACACACGTCGTCCAGTCGGGGATGTGGTCAACCACCATACTCCTGTGGCCCGTTGCCCTTCCCGCCATCATCGGCGTATTCTACGATCTTTCCGAGCTCGTCGTGCGATTTGTGCGCCACGGTCGCGGCATGCCCCCAAAAGCTCTGATCGGATGCGAGCTCATTGCGCTGCTCGGCTGCTTGGCAGGCGTCGGCCTGTTCCTCCAGCAGGTTCTCTCGTTCCCTCTGGAATGGCTCGACTCGTCCGACATTGGCACAACCGTGGCCGTTGGCGCCATGACCTTTCTGTCAGCTGCCATTCGCCTGATCCTCTGGGTGCGCGCCTGCATCGATCGCAGTCGTGAGCTCAAGGCTGCGAAGCCCAGGGTCATGTACGTCCCGTCCACCGGCGAAGTCGTCTACCTCATCCCCCGCGCGCGCCGGAACAAGAACGAGCTGGAGATGTTCGACGAGATCAAGGAGTCATTGCGCAAGGACACGGCCAGCGAACATGAAGAAGAGGATCTCACCCCGCCTCTCCCCCCAGCCCCGGCAGCACGGCGACCAACGGGACTGATGGATCCGCCACCAGACGACTACGAGCCCGACGCAGCCGAGCTGGAGAGGCGGCGAAGAGGTGACGCGCAGCCCCAGCTCTTACTGCTACCGGGTGAGGCGGCCGCGAAGTTCTCGTCAAATATCTACGGCTCAACGCCGGGCGGTGCTTTCGCCGTCGAAGGAAAGGTTTTGGGAAGGCCAAAATGGGCCGACAGCGACTCGCTGCGATCGAGCGACATGCCAAGGAGGCGGTCATGGGGATGACCAGGCGGCCTGAGGCATTTGATACCAACCACCACCACACTCACATACGACTGGACGAGCCGGCGTTCCATCTTTTTGTTTCCTAATCAGCATATACCTGTACATATACGCGGGCGTCGAAAAGGGATGCCCCGTGGGTCATAATACCACCAATACTCTTCAATCATGGCACTGCCAATCCGCTGGCGTGGGACGGCCGAGTCTCTGGGCGAGGGCGAGGGCGAGCCAAGCTTCAGTTGCCGATACCCGGCTACGGCACCCGCTCGTGCCATTGCCAATATCTGGACCGTGGTCGGCGGCTGTCTGTGATGTGGCAGCACCCCGGTCTGAGCTGTCCTGCACAGCCACGAGCCTGGCGTGGCCAGCGACTGGACACGAAGTTTCATGATCGCGCCTTGGCACGCGCCGGTTGGGGGCGTTCGTAAAACAAACGAGCCGACCAACCAGCCCGCACTTCCACCCCTCCGCATTTGTTGACAGGCAGTTCACAGGTTGGCAGCACAGGCTCAAGACACAATGTCGTCCGATGGCTTGTCAGACTTTAGTATTCATCGCTACCCTACAATTACAACCACCACAGTTCTCCCTTACGCCTGCGTGTCGCTCAGCGCATCAAAGGCCGTCTTCTCGCCAGCCTGGTACGGCTTCTGGTCCGCCCCGCCGAGCTCCGTCTGCACGAACTGCTGCTCCGCCGCGGCAACGGGGTCCGGGCGCTTGGCCTTGCGCAGGTCGGCCTCGTCGATGCCTTCGGTGATGTTCTTGCCGTGGGGGCCGTCGGGGTCGCGCATGCGCTGGTTCTCGACGTATGTCGGGGCCGGGCCGCCCTGGGCCTCGTTGGAGAGGCCGCCGCGGGAGGAGGACTTGGCGGTGTTTTCGTAGCCGCCCGAGGACTTGGATGTGTTCTCGGACGTGGACTTGGAAGAAAAGTTCTCGGAGGAGGTCTGAGATGTGTTTTCCGAGGAAGTATTCTTGGACGACCACTCCTTGTTGGAGCTGGAGTTCCCGCTCTCGATGTTGACGTCCTTATTCTCTGAAAAGGCGCCGCCCTGCTTCGTCGACTCGGCGGCGAGGGAGCCGGACTTTACGTTGCCGGGGCCCTCATCCGTGACGGGCGCGTCCTTGCCGAGATCGACCTAGGACATGTGAGATGTGTGCACTGGAATTTTGACAGCGCGGATAGCTTACCTTGGTGCCGTGGCTGGGGTTGTTCTGAGGCATTTTGAGATGATTTGGTATGGTGTTTTAATAATGGGTATCGTGAGTATCCTGGGTGAGTCTGTCGAATCTATCCAAAATTCCCAATTCAAGACGTGAACTCCCGCTATATATCCCAGCTGGCGACAATATGACATCACCATGAAGACAGAGCTCGCGCAGGTCGAAGCCTCGGACCAAAATCTCCAAACAGGCGCGACGCAGGAACAGCGACATCTCGACTGGCTCAGACGTAGGTGATGACTTCACGCTTCCCCACGCCTCCACTGGCGCCGTCTGATGTGGCCGCCTGAGAGTTGGAGGTGGTTGCATCATCGGGGCGCGGCGTTGGAGACGTTTGCTCGGTGGGCTGGGGACACCCGAGCCCCTCACCGAAGATCGAGATTCGGTCGGCGGACGTCAAGTCCCGTCCACTTCACGCAGCCGCGCCGAAACTTTCCAACACCGCACACGCCTTTTTGATACCCGTCGAAGTTGCGGAAACCCTCGCAAAGGTAAAGATGTCGTAGTGGTGGCCCTCGACATCGACGACTTCCCGGACGAGGTCGTGGCCCTCCCATGCGCACCAGCCGAGCTTCGGATCCGATCGAGACCTATCGACCGCGGCTGTCGCGCCAGGATCCTTCTCTGGCACGACGCCTTTGGCCCTGACGAGGACTGCCGGCGGTAGAGGAGTCTTGCTCGCCGTCCAATTTGGCATCGTCCACGCTTGGATCATATCCCGCGCGGCGCCCATGGCCTGCAGCGCCAACACCTCATTCCTGCGCAGAGGCTTGCCCTCCGCGCCGACTGTGGGAGGCGGTACTGGGGCTGCGGGCGGCGTCTTCTTCTCGTCACGGACGGGCAGCGGGGTGTCAACGAGGAGCAGGCCGACGACCTCGATGTCTGGGTCGTCGCGCAGCAGCCAGGCCATGTGCAGGGAGAGCATGCCACCGAAGCTCCAACCGCCAAGAAGAACCCTGGCGCGTCCTGCACGGCGAGGAAAGTCTGGCGAGGCGATGGTCGCGCGCACCATGTCGGCGTAGAGACTGGCCATCTCTTCGAGACCGCCGGGCCAGGGCGCGCCGGACTCGAAGTGGGGGTTGGCGATGCCGTAGACGGGGCGGCGGAGGGGATCGAGGCAGTGGTAGCCAAAGGTGGTGCCGCCTCCATCGTGGACGAGGATGAGAGGGAGAGCGCCGGGGGAGGCGTGCTCGGGGCCTTGGACAACCTCGCACGTCGAGAGGGGCATCTCGGCGGTTGTAGTGAGGATGCGACGATAGGTACCTCGATGGCGGAGCTAACAAAACAAGGTGAGAGAAGGATACAGGACTGGCGAGATTCCCGGCCGCCGGCGCGACGCAGGCCACGGGGTTTTAAGGTTGGTCAAGGTCGTCCTGGAAGACGAGAATTTGCTCGGCCGCTTTCCAACCCTGTGTTCCGTTTGTCAAACGGGCCTGGCAGGAGCAAATCGATGGTGCCTTCCCGATGGGTGGTAACTGCCCTGGATCTGTTTTGGCCGGCAGTCGGCAGGTGCTGTGGGGCGCCGTTGAGGTGTCCAGGCCAAAAATCGCAACTCAGGCAGGCACGACCCGCGCCTGGGGCCACCTGGCGCGCTTTCCCCCGCGTCTGAAAGGACCCCGCCAAAGACGCGCCTTTGATCAACTCCCCGAATCCATCATCAACGCGCGCCAGACAGCCATCATCTCCAGCGTTTATCCCCTTTGTCCAGATACTACCCTCACCCTTTCTCTCTGACCAATTGATATTTACAGCCTATCTTGTCTTCTTTCCCGCAACTTCGACGACATCCGAAACACCTTTCGGAAAGTACGACCCCCGACAATACACTTCCTCTACCAACACGTACTCGATCTCCCGAGGCTCCGGCCGGGAATAACCGTGCCAGTCATGCATGCCAGCATGCAACGTGGCGTGCGTCCAGGCGGTCTCAAGATATCCCGATGGGCAGAAGGCGGCAACACTTGGTCCTCCCGGGGAAACAACTCTTATGTCCCTCGAAGCACGACGTCGACGATCATCCCAGTCGCTGCGCTGCCGCCAACAGCATCCGATAACGGTAACTGGTGGGAGAATACCCCAGCACCGAGAGTCAAAGGGAGCACAAAATCACAGGCATCCCCAGCTCCAAAGGCGACGCCAGAAGGCCAAGATTTCTCGTCGTCACGGCGCGAGCTTCGACGATATGTCCAGATCGTGCGCCGCATGAAATGGAAATTGCCATATCTCGAGGACGGATATCGCCGTGCCATTGGTACACCAAACTCTGCAGAGAGCGCCCAATGGGCACGAGAACATCCGGTGGAATGGGAGAACGAGAGGCAGGAAGCAGAGCTGCACTTCAAGCTCGATTTTTTCGAGTACTACATGCTTCTGGAGAGAGCACTCGTTCATCTGCTGGGCGTCTTCGGCGTCTCGGTCTCTCGGCAGAACGGTCACTGGCTCGGTCCGGGCTCTAATGATGTCAACGTCGGTCGCAACGTCCATGCTGCCAATCACAGCTACCATCAAAACGTTTTGGCGGCACTAGAGAAAAAGGGGAACCCTCTTTTCGAGGCCCTCGGCTCAGGCGACGTCCGCTCCCACCTTGGCCGGGCAAAGGATCTTCGGAATCGCTGGAAGTACGCTGAAGCAGCACATGAGCATTCAGTCGGCCAGCAGCAACCAACTTCTAGCACACGTGCGCCGCTCGAGAGTTACGACTTGGTCAACATGTTTACGTTTATCTTCAGGGGTTTCGACCAGGGGTACTTGATTGCCGAATCTTGGGTCGAGCAGCTCGCAACCAAGGCCGACCTGGTACTCTCCGATGCGAATGTGGAGGCCGCACCAGCTGATGCGAAGGATGAAGAAGAGATGAATTTCATGTTCGATGCCATGGATTGGGAAGCTGTCTAGATGACGCCATCCGATCTTCCGGTAACGGGCAGCGGATACCGATTTGTATGAGGCTTCGGCCGGGGAACCATGGGCGTTTTGTTCTGTCTTTTGTCTTTGTACCCAAGCAGCGGGGTCTGCTCTTGTTGTGGACGGTTTGTTTTTCCATGTCTCTGCCAAACACTGGCATTTCATCATGCCAGCCAGGCGTTTGTTTGTTTTTCAGGTCCCGAGATACCCAGATGGGACGTTCATGTAAATAGACAATGACACGCATCAAGGTCAAGACGGCCAAGAAGGCGAGGTATCACATCATCCGGTTGAATGCCACACATCACTCTTCCGCCTCATGCATAAGAACCCAGTCAATGGCTCTACTCGTGGTATACAAGCGCCACCTCCCCGAATACAAGCGAAATGCAAACAGCCCGCCTCGCTCAGGCCGGCCTCGACTGGTCGTCATCAGGGCCGAACCCCATGTCATGATATCTCTCGCGTGTGTCTCCAAGCAGCCCAGAAAACGCCAGAACACCTCAGAAGCAACACTTCCCCATCTTCTCTCTACTTTCCAACTACGACTTCTTCGTGGCCTTTGCTGTGCCGATGTGCGTGTTGTTCACCTGTAGCAAACTGGTCAGCAAACGTATCAACAAAACCTCCCCAAGCTGAGCTCACCTTCGTAGCGAACCGCAGGCTCGTGACCGTCTCCTTGAGGTGCGCCTCGAGCGGGCTGACCATGACAAACATGAGCGTCTTGCTGTTGCCGCCCAGCGAGTATTGCAGCAGATGCGTGAGCTTGCTGTTGCGGTAGGGCACGTGTGGTTGGTTCTTGCCCAGGGCCTCGATGACGTCTCCGAGACACGAGAGGCTCCTGTTGATGTTCTGCGTCTCACGCATGCGGTCGCCCTCAGCGCCTGAGTGCTTGAGGCGCTCCGAGCCCGCGAGGTCGACGAGGTTGAGGGTTCCCTCGCACCGCTCGCCCGTGGCGGCGTTGTACCCGACGAGTTTGAGGATGAAGACGCTGTGGGAGCGGGACGAGCGCTCGTTGGCCTTTGTCGCTGCCACGGAGCGGTTGGACTGCGCCTGCTCCAGCATGATCTCGACCTTGTCGGGCGAGTCGAGCGCGACCGTCTTGCAGTTTGTCACGGTGGTCTGCTTGCGTACCTCGTCGTGGCGGATCTCGAGCTTGCGCCCACCCTCGCGTCCAGGTGTCAGCAGGTCGTGGAGCTCCTCATTGTACACCTCGATGAAGGACCCCTCCATCGTGTACGACCACGACTTCTCCCTGAGCTTAGTGATCGTATCGTAGATCATATGCGTCGCCCGGGGGATCATGCCGTCTTCCGAGGACATGGTGTGCGTTTTGCCTGAGCCGGTCTGGCCGTAGCAGAAGATGCAAACGTTGTACCCGTCGAGTGCGCTCTGGACAAGCTGCGAGATCTCATCGAAGACGTCCTGGTTCTGCGCGCTGGGGTCGAAGACGCGGTCGAACTCGAAGCTCATGCTCTTGCGGCTGACCTTGCCTATGGCCGACACCTCCTCGGGGCCCTGGAGCGCGATTTCGGCCGACGTCTTGTCATCGGGGAACTCGATCTTGGCCACCTCTCCTTCGGTACTGGACAGCGCCGGGCGCACCCTGCACATAACACGGATGTTGCCCTTGAGCTCCTGGTACTTGTTGAACAGGATGCGCCGTTCAGTCTCCTCCTTGATGAGCTTCTGGCATGCCTCGTCAGCGACACGGAGTGCATCCTGAAGACGTGCCTCCATGCTGGCGTACGCGTCGGACTGTGCCTTGTTGTCGGATTCGAGGAACTCAACGTGGCCCTTGAATGAGTTGATCTTTGCTTCGAGCGCGATGTTTGAAGCGGCGATTTCGCAAATGTTGGCCTCGAGCCCTTTCTTCAGCGCCTGTTCTCGGCCGAGGTCTCCTTTGATGCCTTCAAGCTCGGCTCTCAGGTCCGACAGCTCTCGGTCCTTCTTCTGCATGGCGAGGTGGAGGTCTTGCTGTTCGTTGTCGAGCCTCAGTCGCAGGTCCTGAACCTCTCGTGACTTGGCGCTACGCTCGTCCTCGAGCTCTGCCCGGTAATGGCGGTCCAGGGCCTCCTTGGCTTCGCGATGGCTCTTTTCGAGTCGATCCGTCTCCTCTCGGAGCTCCTTATGCAGTTCGTCAAGTTCATTGCGGTGTTTCCGTGCCTCATCCTCTAGCGCATAGGTGTGTGCACGCTGCTGGGTTTCCTTCTCAAAGTGGAGATGCTGAAGTTGTTCCCTGGCACTCATCAGGTCATTCTGGAGGTCTTGGTTGCGTTGTCTCTGGTCGTCCAGTTCGGCCTCTGCAAATAGCGGGGAAGTCAGGAGTCTGTTCCTTTTTGACGTTCGCCCACAATGACATACCTTTTCTCCTCTGGGCTTCCTCCAATTCGGCCACTGCAATGGGTCAGCAAACTAAGTCGAATGTACCTAATCTTTCGTTAGAGACACGAACCTTTTTGCTTGTGCAATGCCTCCCGTTCCACCTCTGCAACACATCGTCAGCAGCCGTCCTCAGCAGTATGAACCCAACTGTTGACATACCTCTCAAGGCCATGGCTTCTTTGAACTTGACCATCTCTTCTCGGTCGGCAAGGGTCGCTGACAACGCCTGCTTCATTTCGGCCAAGTCCTCGCCCATGCCCCTAAATCGTTCGTCGACCCCGAAGGCTGTAAAGTCATGAACGTTAGAATCCTTAGTTAAGAAGGGCGTCTTGCAAGGAGAAGGGGTCCTCGATGTTGACCTCATGGCCTGCTCCAACGTTTCCATCTTGCTCCTGGCTCGCTTCAGGACGGCCATCGGGGTTAAAGGGGGAAGAGTCGGCGGAGAGCCCATCTAAGGCTGCTTCGATTCCTCGTCCCTAGCTTGGCCCGATTCCGATCCCGACTTGGAGTCCTTCCGAGAGCGAATGGTGACGTGTTGCATAGCTGGAGGCAATGAAAGCTGAGAAGAGGCGGGGTCCACTTGGTCCCTGCTGGAAGACGGCGGCTTGTCGTCGAGGGAGAGAGCTCCGAATTGCACAGAAAGAGAGACGCTTCTTGAGACTTCGCGAAAAGAAGGAGATGCAGATCGAGATGCGCGCCGGCCCTTCCGCGACCGCGGACGCCGGGGACCGTGCTGCCAGGAGTTCCTCGTACCATTGTTCCCTGTTCCTTCATCTTGGTCGAGATCCGAGTGGGCTCCGTAAGCCGTCTGCGGTCGAGAGTTGGAGAGGTGGCCTCTGTGTCGGGTGATCGGGGGCCTAATGGATGCTGATGTGCCTGGTCGTTGTTGGCTGGGATAGCCGCGCTGGCCATAGCCGGCGCCAACGCTTTTGGCGAAGTTGGTCGATGTTGATGAGCCTGATCGGGAGGCATGCGATCCGGTCGGCATCTTGACCTGATCCAGGGACGTCAGCGGGTCCAACTCAAAAAGGCTTTCACATGAAGACAAGTGCGCCGAACCGGCGTCGGAGATGTCATCGTCGTCGTCGTCGTTATAGGCTGTGACTTCGTTGCTGGCGACGGTGTGCCGTCGTTCGATCATCTGCGCGACCTCTTCGCGAGAGATGATGATCCAACTATCCGTCATGTCGTCGGGAAACATGGTTCCACTGCTGGGAAGGATGTGGGAGAACGGGTGGGCCACGCGGGTAAAAACAAGACGTTCGCCTTTCGTCATGATGGCTGGCAGAAGTTTTCGGACTGAGGATCTGGTGGTAGTCGGAGGGTAACCATCGTGGCGGCGGTTGATTATATGCGATGGCGTGGCAGGCGGCGGGCGAAATGACATGTCACTCGGCGAAAGGCAGATACGCTTCCTACCTTTGTTGAGTTGTTCAACTGGGCTATCGATTGCCCCGCGATGCCACTGCGAGCCATCGTCTTCTTCGTCGGCTCATGCGTTGACCTTGGTGGATACATCTGGGCCTTTTCGACAAGGTTCATGCGCTTGGGTTCTGATTCTGATGCTGCGACAAAGAAGGTCAGCAAGGCTCTCTCGGATGATGACGCGACCTGCAAGGGGATCATCACCCACCTGGTTGTTGTATTTCCCGCTTGAGGCTGTTGGCGATGCTGCCTGGCTGAGGCAAACCAGAAGCCATTGGTCTCGCGTTGTTTTGCGACTCGGAGAGGTTGCCAAGGACCCCTGGTTTCGGGAGCGGGATGTTGCTGTATTTCAGTGTGGAGGTTCTGAAGTTCTGCGCGCGCATCTTCGGTCAGTTATGGACGGCAAGATGCATCAGGACGAAGGCGCACCTGGTTTTCGACGTTCTCCATGGTCGTCATGATGTCTGACGCGCGGCGCAGGGCGAGGACGGGGACCAGGTGGCAGACCAGCAGCAGGGCCCCAGCTTTGGATGCGCTCGGGGACGACGTGGTGATGTATGTTTCTGTGCTCGAGGCGGGGATAGGCGAAGGCGTCGAGTGCCAGTAGAAATGCCGTGGCTGCGGGTGCGATTGCGAACTGCGAGGGCGTGTTGCTGCGCTTCCCGATTCGGGTGCGGCGTCGGCGGCATGGGGGGTGGTCTGGATCAGAGGAGAGGCCAGGGTCGGCGCATGTTTACAACGGGGCGGGCGGAGGGTTGCAGTGTGAGGCGTGGTTGATCCGTGCTCGCTGACGGGGCAACGCCAGCTTCACCGGTGGACCACGTTCGGTGAACCGGGGTAGCTCGGTGAGCTGATACCAAGCTCCGAAAGAGGCAGGCGGTAGGGCTTGTCGCTATTTGACGTGACAGCAAACGACCTTCACATGTCAGTGACGTTTCGCCCACCACCTGTCACCAACGCCCCAAGCGTCTCTCCCCATCAGACGACACGGGCCTCCATCGTGGTTCTCCCAACACCGTGACGGTCTTTTTCTCCATCTCCCCACGTGGCGATAACGACCAGACGGACATGCTCGCGACGCGTGCTATGCCCCGGTGACAACGCCCCTCGAGCTAGACTACGAACCCTCGATTCCCGACACCGATACCCCTCGTCAGAAACACCAAGAAAAGAAAAGCAAGATGGAAAAGTTCAGCCAGTTCCGCGACAAGGGCTCGGGCATCTCGCCCTTCATCCCCATCGCGACGCCCGTCTCCTTCACCACCAAATTCACCCACTTCGGCCTCTTCCTCCTCCGCCTCCCCTTCTTCCTTGCCTTCGCATCGACCTACTTCTTCTTCCTGCAGTTCCTGCCGCTGCCCATCCTCGTCCGCAAGGGCCTGCTATGGTCCTTCATGGCCATCCCGGGCATCTGGTGGGTAGACCTCCAGCTCGATGGCGTCCGTCGCGGCACCCTCGCCGAGCAGCCCGCCGACCGCTTCCCGCACCCGGGCTCCGTCATCGCCGCCACCCTGACCTCGCCCATCGACGCCGTCTACCTCGCCGCCATCTTCGACCCCATCTTCACCCGCTCCTACCCGACCACGCGCCAGGTCGAGCGCATCTCCCTGCTCGGCGCCATCGTTCTCGCCCTGACCCCCGTGCGTCTGGCTCCCGCCCCGGGCGCCCGTCTGACCGACCTCGAGACCCTTCGCCGCGAGTATCCCGGCCGCGTCCTTGCCGTCTTCCCCGAGGCCAGCTCCACCAACGGCAAGGCCGTGCTGCCCTTCACCCCTTCGCTTCTCGAGGCCAGCCCGGACACCCCGCTGTTCCCCGTCAGCATCCGCTACACCCCGGGCGACGTCACCACACCAGTGCCTGGTCGCTGGTCGAAGTTCCTCTGGGACCTGCTGTCGCGACCGACCACGACTATCCGCGTCAGGGTTGCCGAAAGCGTCCTCAACTCTAGCAAGGCGGCGACCAACGGCGCGGCGCCCGCTTACTCGACTGTTGTCGAAGAGGGCAGCGCCGCCCGTCGGAGAATGGGCAGCGACGACGAGGATGACGAGAATGGTGGTATTCAGAGGGTGACGCCAGAGGAGCAGCGCGTGCTTGATAAGATTGCCGAGGCACTGGCTAGGCTCGGCAGGAACAAAAGAGTCGGCCTTACGCTCAAGGATAAGCAGGCGTTCCTGGATGCCTGGGCGAAGCGCAAGAAGTGAGCATTCTCGAAGCATGTTGAAGCAGTTGCAAAAAAGCTGCAAGGCAATAGGGTGGGTCGGACCAGCGTGTCGTTTTTTCAGGCGCCGGCAGGCTGTTTTGCGGTTGCTTCTTGGAAGGAGCCGGTGTTTGCATTGCTCGGAGCCAGTTTCAATCGGAGGAGAGAGTTTTACAGCCACGGCGAATTTGTCACCTTCCAAAAGGAGATGCAGCAGATGAGGAAAGTGCGGAAAGATTTAAACGAATATCAAGAAACTCCCATTTTGATCTAGCCCGCCCGTTCCATATACAAGTGGTATTGACACAAAGGGAAAACGCGGCCGCCAACAACCTGCTCTTCCGTCTCTTCGATGACTTCGAAACTCGCTCTCTCAGACACGCACGCTTCTGAACTAGATCTTTCCGCCATCCGTCACGCAGCCGCGGCTGGCGTGGCTGACGAGGGTGGCGTACTTCTTCAGGGTGCCCCTCTCGTACTTCAGAGGAGGCGCCGTCCAGGCAGCGCGACGGCGGGCAAACTCCTCATCAGAGATGTCCGTGTCGATGACGCGCGACTCGGCATCGATGATGATCTTGTCGCCGTCCTGGACGAGGCCGATGGGACCGCCCTCCTGGGCCTCGGGCACGATGTGGCCGATGAGGAAGCCGTGGCTGCCGCCGGAGAAGCGGCCGTCGGTCAGCAGGGCGACGTCCTTGCCGAGACCGGCGCCCATGATGGCGGACGAGGGCTTGAGCATCTCGGGCATGCCGGGGCCGCCCTTGGGGCCCTCGTAGCGGATGATGACGACCGTCTTCTCGCCCTTCTTGATCTCACCGGCCTCAAGCGAGGCGATGAAGTCATCCTCAGCGTCGTAGACGCGGGCCTTGCCCTCGAAGCGCAGACCCTCCTTGCCGGTGATCTTGCCGACGGAGCCGCCAGGGGCAAGCTGGCCGCGGAGGATCTGGATGTGGCCGGTGGGCTTGATGGGGTTGCTAAAGGGGCGGATGATCTGCTGGTCCTTGGGGAAGTCGGGGGACTCGTTGACGTTCTGGGCCATGGTCTTGCCGGTGACGGTCATGCCGGAGCCGTCGATGAGACCCTCCTTGAGGAGGAACTTGAGCAGCGAGGGGGTGCCGCCGATGCCCTGCATGTCGGCCATGACGTACTTGCCCGAAGGCTTGAGGTCGGCGAGGAAGGGGGTGCGGTCCGAGACGGCCTGGAAGTCGTCGACGGTGAGCTTGATGCCGACCGAGTCGGCAATGGCGAGCAGGTGCAGGACGGCGTTTGTGCTGCCGCCGAGTATGTTGACGACGACCATGGCGTTCTCAAAGGCCTGGCGGGTGAGGATGTCGCGGGGGCGGATGTCTTCTTTGAGGAGGTTGCGCATGGCGGCGCCGACATTCTCGCACTCCTGGACCTTCCTGGGGTCGTCGGCGGGGCTGCTGCTGCTGCCGGGCAGGGTGAGGCCGAGGGTCTCGATGGCGGTGGCCATGGTGTTGGCGGTGTACATGCCGCCGCAGGCGCCGCGGCCGGGGCAGGCGTTGCGGATGATGTCGAAGCGCTGCTCCTCGGTGATCTCGCCGGTGATGTACTGGCCGTAGGCCTGGAAGGCGGAGACGATGTCGATGGACTCGCCGCTCTTGCTGCAGCCGGGCTGGATGGTGCCGCCGTAGACCATGATGCTGGGACGGTTGACACGGCCCATGGCGATGGCGACACCGGGCATGTTCTTGTCGCAGCCGGGGAGCGAGATGTTGCCGTCGTACCACTGGCCGTTCATGACGGTCTCGATGCTGTCGGCGATGATCTCGCGGCTCTGGAGGGAGTAGCGCATGCCCTTTGTGCCCATGCTGATACCGTCGGAGACACCGATGGTGTTGAAGCGATAGGGCACGAGGCCGGCGCGGGCGACGGACTCGCGGACATGGGCAGACAGGTCCAGCAGGTGCATGTTGCAGGGGTTACCCTCGAACCACACGGACGAGATGCCGACCTGCGCCTTGTTCATGTCATCCTCGGACAGACCCGTGGCGTACAGCATGGCCTGGGAGGCGCCCTGCGCCTTGGGCTGGGTGATGTTGGACGACGTCTTATTGAGCTGGTTGTCGGCGAGGCGAGCGGCGGTCGACGAGAGGGCGCGCCTGGTGAAGGTCAGCGGGATTGTCTCAAGATGGCGCTGGGCAGCTGAGGGTGGCATACACATGGCTAGGAGCAGCAGGGCGCGCCCTGCTCACGGCGCGGAGGGCCGCTGACTGGAAACCGATAGCTCGGGACAGCATTGTGACGGTTGTGTGTGAGGTGGGTGACGGTGACAGCGGTACCGGCGTCGAGTCGAAGGTGACGATGGAGTCACGGGCAAACGATAAGAGGAGTGCCTTGATCAACCCCGTCGGTCGTGATGCTGGCCGGATTGTTGTATGACTCAATCAAGGACAACGAAGGGGCGGCGCGGAGGAGGACGGGGGATGATGGGGGCAAGCAAGGTTAGAGGGCGAAGTCACAGGGACAGTCACAGGGACACGGCCAAAACCAGACGGAGCTTGGTTCAATTGGAATTTCCCAAATTTTGGGCGATGTCGGCCGACAGCTTCCGGCGGAGAGGGTCCAGTGTCCCCCGCATTGAAATAGCAGCTGTGTGATTGGCGAATTGGGGGGCATGCTGCTGCAGATCGGATCTGATTACATCAGCGTGCCATCTGCACGGGCAGCAAGGCAAGCTGCAGGTGCTCTCAGCTCAGCTCGATGCTCCTCCACTGACCTCCCTCCTCTCCCAAATGACACGAGCCGGACTCAACGGCTTGGACAGCAGAGAGGCATAGTCCGTGTCGACGATCCTATTGCCCATCGCCTCCTCATTTCGCAGCTTGAAATCTCTGATGACGGACGCCACAATCGTCTGCAGCTGCACGTTGGCAAACTGCTCGCCGATGCATCGGTGTCGCCCAGCGCCAAAGGGCAGATATGGAGACCCGGACCCCTTACTGACGAGGCCATACCCGTAATCTACCTTTTCGTCGGCAGCCTCGTCCGTAACGCCGCGAGAGATAGTGGGCGCATTGGCCGACCCAGGTAGCCAGCGGCACGGGTCCCAGACTGTTGGGTTGGGGAAGAACGCCGCGTCCGTGGCCGAGATACCCGGCGCAGCCATGAGGGTATGCGTTGGCGGAAGGACGTACTTTGTTCCTGGCACCGGCAGCGTCTGCTCGACGGAGCGCATGATGGAGTGGATGGGCGAGTGCAACCGCAGCGTCTCCTTGACGACACCGAGGTGAAGCGGCAGCCTAGCTAGGTGCTCGTACTGGAGGGCAGGGAGCTGGCCCGATGGATCCCCGTTCCCGAGCTCGCGGACCTGCTCCTCGTACAGGTGCTGGACGACGGCGGGGTTCTGCGCGAGCCGGAGCAGCACCCAGGCGCTCGTCGATGCCGAAGAGTGCTGGCCAGCCATGAGCAGCGCAATCATCATGTGCGCAATCTCGTGGTCGGGAACAGGTGTTCCGTCCTTGTACGTAGACCGCATCAGGTGGCTAACAGGATCAACGCCATAGACCCCGTTAGCACGCCTCTCCTGGATGATCTCGGTGAAGATCTTGGAAATGGCGCGCTGAGCACGATCCCTGGCGCGGTTCCAAGGCAGGGGCGCCCAGTGGAAGAGGAAGTTGGCAGGCGACAGTCCCAGGTCTAGCTCGTGGTAGAGCACGGCGAGGGTCGAGTCAAGTTTCTTCCTGACCTCGGGTCCCTGGAGAGAGTGCGAGGCCGTGTATATCGTCAGCTCAGCCATGCGGGACGGCACATCGAGCACGCCTGTCTTGCCGTGAAGTATCTTTTTGAGGAATTGGTTGACTTCGCCTGCTATGATCGGGACGTAAGATCGGAAGGATTCGGTGGTCAGGGCGACTTTCATGAACTGCGCAGGACATTGTTAGTGCTGCTGGCATCAATTTGGATCAGGGCACGAACCTTCTTCTGCTCCATGAGCTTGGCGTTGGGGCAGTCATACACAACATCGCTCCCAAAAACCGGCGTCGTCAAGACTCCGTACACCTTTTCGGCGTTAACGTCGCGCAGTTTTCCGTTCAGGATGAAATCGTTTCCCTTTGGACCGAGGTACACCGTGATCCTGCGCCCGAGGAGGAGGAAGGTGAAGATGTCCCCGTACTGAGTCGTCAGTCTCAAACAGAAGTGGCACGCCAGTTTGAACATACCTTTTCACGGTTGACTCTGAAGAACTCTGGAGGGTTCTGGCCGTACGTGGCAGTGCTTCCGATGATTGGAAACCAGGAGAACACCACTGGTGGCAAGGAAGTGTCTCGAGGGAGGAGTATCTGGATGGCAATATGGTGGATGATCGAGAGTAGCAAGAGGGAAACGATGGTCAAGATTGCCTGGGAAGAGGTTGATCTGGACCGAAAGTCGTCGAAACTCGACTGAGCGAAGGTTTGGAAGAGACCCATGCCGGTATTTTGTCGTGGCAACAGAACTTAGGGGTTGGTTGCTTTTGGACATCAAACGGGAGGATAATCTGGTGGGTGAGATGCCTGACAGTATTTATATGGCAGACTCTCTCCAGAGATCACATAACTCTGCATATTGAATTCTTCCACAGTAGATTTACCCCTGCTGCAAAAGGTAGAGGTGCTCGGCTTCAGGAGATGCGGACGTCGCGAAGTGTAGAAGTCTGGCGCTCAAGCCCACAGCCAATCAGATGCACAATTGCAGTCAATCGCCCAATCAGATGGCCATCGTATTCGTATTCAGCCCCACCAGGTAAGGTATAAGTCAAGGAGAAGGGGGATCTGGCATTTTTCATGCCCGGCCTCGCGGCCTTCGTCTGATCCGAATAAGAATTCGAGGAGTGGATTCTCGGTTCCAGACTCTACGGAAAGAAAGGGGCTGGCATCTTGACCAGGGACGAAGTGGTGGAGTTGTTCCTCTGTTCAGGGGGGATTTGTCCAGATCAACGGCACGATTCTACCAGCATGGGGACCAGAAGACGGAGAGATACCTAATAAGACCACATTCAAAGTCTAAAGAGCTCCTTCTTGGTTGAATTTAACGTCTAGTTCATCTCGGCTCCAAGGTCACTTCAAGAATGGGCCAAGATCAGCAGAATTGAGCAAACAAGTTGATGACGAGCGCCCAAATCCCACAGCGAGATGGCTTGGTGATTGCGGTAGTTCCTGGCCATTGGCTCAATAGCAGTAGGCTGGGAAATCTGTGGATAATCTGGCTTCGCAGCCGAGGCAGTCATGGAGGGAAGCTCACCTGTACCCAACGCAGGCATGGGGGGAATCAAGCTGCGAGTAACGAATAGAATATGTGCTAATGCTACTACAAGAAGATCGGCACGGACATACCTAAGCCCATTCGCACGTCAGAAGGCTGGAGCTGCTCAGGGGTTAGGCTAGGTGGTCCCCGGCGGCTTTGCACCCACTCCGGCTTCACTTGATGCCCTCAGCTGGGGCACTGGTGACCCCGCCGGGCGACATGCTGACGAGAAGGGTGTGCTGCGTCATGCTGTCTGCCACAGCCGCGCGGATACAGAAGGGTGGTCGAATCATTTCACTTGCCAAAGCGACATGATGTGGATGGTCTATTCATTCGTTGAGTTTTACACGGGCAGCAGGCTTCCGACTGCGGGTCTGAAGCGGTGGGCTTGCGGATGACAGGCAGAAACACCATCTAGCATACCCCGCTATGCCGGGGAGCAGTGTCGAACCATATTCCGGGTTGAACCCACTGCTTCCAACACCAGTCGGGACAAACAGCCTAGACATCCCCTGTATGCCCGCTCTACGGCTTCGTATCCTTGTCTCTCGGCTCCTTGTCCGTCCGCCTGGTCAGAATCTCGTCCACGGCGCCAATCTCCTTGGCCTCCTCAGCGGACAAGTAGTTGTCCCGCTCCATCATGTCGTTAACCTCTTCCAGCGTGAAGCGCTCGCGTCCAAAGGAGAGGTTAAGGTGGTGATGCATGATTTTGTTGATCTTCGCACGAGTCTTCTGAATCTGGGTGGCGTAGATAAGAATGTCTGAGGCTTGGCCCTGGGTGCCGCCGAGAGGCTGGTGGATCATGACGGAGCTGTGCGGAAGGGCATAGCGCTTGCCGGCCTCGCCTCCGGTGAGGAGGAGGGCGCCCATGGAGGAGGCGGCACCGAGGCAGACGGTCGAGACGGGGGATTTGATGTAGGTCATTGTGTCGTATATGGCAAGGCCTGTCGGGGGATTAAGTTAGAAGTTTGTTATGGATGGGAGGTCGGAAGAAAGGGAGCGTACCGGAGGAGACGGAGCCGCCGGGCGAGTTGATGTACATGGTGATGGGCTTTTCGGGGCTGTCGGACTCGAGCCAGAGCAGCTGTGCCACAATGGAGGCGGAGACTGTGTCGTCGATAGGGCCATTGAGGCAAACAATACGCTCCTGGTTGAGGGACAGGTCAGCGGGTGCAACAGGCAGTGGAGGGGGCTCAAGGAGGCGCACTTGGAGGAGCTTGGAGAAGATGTCGTCTTGGAGTTCTCGTCAGCCACGGGTTCCGAGGGGACGTCAGTCGGGAAGGGAAGGCGGCGGGGGGTCACGAACATGTCCTCCAGCCGCCAGACTGCCGCGCGTTAGCCAATGTGATCCTCGCTCCGGCGGGCGCGTGGTCGTGTATGCACCGAGACTTCTGTGATGTAGGGCATCGGGATCGAGGCTGACGGGGGCGCGCTCGCGGCGCCCGCGCCGGAGAAGCCGGGGAAGTGTGTGAAGGCGCGTGCTTGGCGGGGGAGCTTCCCCAGAGCCCGCAGGACAGGTCTTCGGGAGGCCATGATGTGTGTGTGGTGCGGTGTTGGTGGTTGACGTCGGTCGGAGAATGTCACGATGCGCCGGCGCGGTTGGACGGGAGCTGTGGAGCTCCACCAGTCCGATTCTCGGTGGGACCTATTGTACTGTGCGCAGGACATTTGGCGGTAGGAATAGCACTGTGGGCGGTCTGGAAGACTGAGCCGGTTCAAGTTTCTAGTCGCATCATCTCGCCATGTGCATACTTAGGAAGAACTCTAGTCGACATGTACGCTTAATCTAAATAATCACTTCAATGGTTTCGAAACAAATAGCAACTGTGATGGCTCGGAAGACATCTGGAAAATGCAGCTGGATTCCATCTCTGCGTCTCCTTCAAGTTCTCAACTAATGGTCAGCTTCCTCAGCCCTACTGACCTGAACATAACCTGCCAGTTTGAGTAAAGCTTTTCGGGTTTTGATAAACCCCCGACGTCGATTTTCAGCCTCAAATCCCAAGCTATCGACTATAAAACTCTTGACTGAGACATAAGACTAAACCAGGGCCATCTTGATCCTCCTGATTCAAGACCAAGACTCAAACTAAACCCGCGGAAACCCCCATCTCGGACCCAGTTTGCCAGTCAACGCCTCCGCCGGATTTGATCCTCCATCACAAAGAACCATTCGTCCAGCAGCATCCATCCATCCATCAGCCCTTCTGCCCATCGCCACCACACCACCAGTCCTAGCAGCATGTGGCTTGGCATCGTCGCCCCCTCCTGCCCCTGTCCGGGCCGTTCTCAGACTCTGCGCCCCGGGCCCTGGCTCAACCAGGGGCCCGGTTCCGCCCCCCCGGGAGCTGGTCACATATGCAGCCCATGATTGGCGCCCCCCTCTCAGCTGCCCTCCATCCTCATCCCAACCCTCGCCCGCCGCGCAGAGTTCAGAGCTGCAGCTTGCTTCCCTCACGCTCTTCTCTCACATCTCACCGTCATTTTGGCACTTTGGTTAAAACATCGAGCCCCACAAACTGGCATCCCCCCCCGATGTTGAACGCAAACCACCAGCCTGACGATCATACGCCCGGACCCGGACCCGGAAATGAACACGGCCCCGGCCCGGATGACGACGTCGACTCGGCCCTCGGCGCCGATGAACCATTAGATGCCCTGAACAACGAAGACGACGACCTTGTCTCGACGGTGTCCCTTCGCAGCTCCATTTTACGGTATCGCCATGAGAACGGCCGCACATACCACGCCTACAAGGACGGCCGCTACGTCCTCCCCAATGACGCCGCTGAGCAGGACCGTCTCGACCTCCAGCACCACCTCTTCCTCCTCACCCTCGACAACCGGCTGCACCTCTGCCCCGCCGGGCCCCTCCGCCGGGCCCTTGACATCGGCACCGGTACGGGAATCTGGGCCGTCGATCTAGCTGATGAGCATCCCGCCGCCTCCGTCGTCGGCGTCGACCTCAGCCCCATCCAGAGCCCATGGGTTCCTCCTAATCTTTCGTTCCATGTCGGCGACGTTGAGGAACCGTGGACCTTTCGGGAGCCATTTGATCTGATTTACAGTCGCATGATGACCGGAGCCCTGGCCGACTGGCCGGGATTCTTCCGCCGGGCTTACGATCATCTTGGCCCTGGGGGATGGTTGGAGGTTGCAGATATTCTGCCCATCACGAGCGACGACGGGACCCTGGTCGAAGGGTCAGCAACGCGAGAGTGGCTCGCCCGGCTTGTCGAAGCTATGCGTCTGCTCGGGCGGCCCATTGATGGCGCGGCACTGTATAGGGAGCAGATGCTCGCCGAGGGGTTCGTCAACGTGACCCAGACGGTCTTCCGATGGCCGCAAAACAAGTGGCCGCGCGATCGGAAGCTCAAGGAACTGGGTAAGTGCCTTGCCTTTCGCGGTGATTCAATGCTGACCAGATAGGCATGTGGAACCTGGAGAACATCACCTCGGCTCTGCATGGGTTGAGCTCGGCCATCTACACCCGAATCCTGGGCTGGTCGCCCGAGGAGCTCGACGTCCTTCTGGCCAAGGTGCGGTGCGAGCTGAAGGACACTTCCATTCACGCCTACTGGCCAATGTGAGTACATGAGACTATAGGGGCGGATCAAGACTGACGTGTTCAGATATGTCGTCTATGGCCAGAGACCGGAGTCATGAAAGGAGGGCCATTTGCATTGCTCGGAGTTTCAGGTCAGGTACGCCGGAAGCATGGGGTTAGGTGCTATTTGTTTGATTCCTTGCCTTAACTACCCACCTAGAGGGCGACACAGACACCTCACATGATACCATATTTCCACACATTTGGTGTTATACCGCATCGATCGTGTCACCAGCGAGGCCAGCCGCAGTTCTACAACAGCACATGACATTCGTCGCGCTTAACGAAAGAAAACTCCATTCCCATCCTAAAATTGAGCCCCGTCTATGCGCCAGACCAGAAAAAGGTGCTCCCCAGCTCAAACGACCCCCTCACAATCTCGCCATCCGGACTCGAGCTCCGGGCGATGATGACATGGTACGTGCCCTCCTCGGCCTTCCACGCCGCGTGCTCCTCGGACCAGAACGACAGCGCCGTGCGGTCCAGCGACAGTGTCACAGTCTTGGCCTCCCCGGGCTGGAGGAACACCTTGGCAAACGCCTTGAGTTCGCGCGCAGGCCGCTGAAGCGAGCTCTCCGGATCCTGAACGTACGCCTGCACGACCTCGGCGCCTGCGAGGGCGCCCGTGTTCTCGACGCGCACTGACACTTCCATGACGTGATCGGGCAAAGGCTCAAAGGCCGCGGGTACGGCGAGGTCGGTGTACCGGAAGGTAGTGTACGATAGGCCATGGCCGAACCAGAAGAGAGGATCGCGCTCGACGGCCTCGTACCACCGGTGGCCGATGAAGACGCCCTCGCCGTACATGAGCTCGTAATCGGCCTTGCCGAAGGAGAGGTAGGCAGGGTTGTGCTTGACAGAGCGGGGGAAGGTAAGGGACAGCTTGGCCGACGGGTTGACGGCGCCGAAGAGCACGTCAACGAGGCCGTGGCCCACCTCCTGGCCGCCGTACCAGGCGTGCAGGAGGGTGTCGGCGCGGGATTCCCAAGGCATCTCGATGGGAAGACCGGACTGGGTTACGATGATCTGGGCAGGTCAGCTTGAATCTTTCATCAAGGTTTCGTTGCACTTACAGTGTTTGGGTTCGTCTCAAGTACCCGCTCGATCATGGCGTCGATACCCGGCGGAAGCCGCAGGTGCTTGCGGTCGCTGCCCTCAGACTCGTACTCGAGCGACAGGCCCGTCATAAGGATAGGTACATCAACAGAGCGGGCGACCTCGACGGCGTGGGCAGTGGCCTTTTCAGTATCCACAGCCTCAACACCGCCCAGGCGTCCACACAGCGTCAGAGCAGTGCCTACGCCGCCGCTGACGTCCTCGTTGACCATGAGAATCTCAAGGTTCAGCGGCTTGCCGGCCTCGACGGGCACCTCGCAGAAGCGCTCGGTGCACAGGCGGTTAAAGCACGGCGTGTCGTCGAGCTTGGGCGGCTGGTCGGTCCAGAGGTCGATCGACTGCTTGCCGTCGATAAGTAGCTTGCCCTTGCCGGATACGCCGAGGCCGAAACGGAAGCTGCACGAGTGGTCGGCCGCATAAGTAGTGCGCGCGCGCACGTAGAACTTGTGCGGAAGCGTCGCGTGCATGCTCTCGGGCACGTCGACGAGCTGCTTCTCTGTTGTGGTGACGAAGACGGGGCGGGCGTCCGGATTGGCCTCGGGATTCTCGGCGAAGATCTCGACATCCCAGCCGCGGCCGGCGCCGTTTTGCCTCTGGAGGCCGACGAGCAGGGGGCTGAACTTGAAGGCTAGATGGAGTGAGCGGCTGTCATTTGCACGGAGAAGACATGCACTTACATGAGCAGCCCGGAGCATATGTCAGGTTGTTCTCGCCAAAGAGCTCGACCATAGCCTCGTATGGTGTCACCGAGTAATACGGGTCGACTTCAGCGCTGCCACCGCCGCCGAGAGCGGGATGCTTGAAGTGATCGCCGATCAAGCCATATGTCTTACTGGCGTCCCGAGCCAGCGGCAGGACCTGGCGCTTGTTCTTCAACAGCACGATGCTGTCGCCTGCGACCTTCCGGACGAGGGCGCGGTTCTCGGGCGTGTCGGCGGCGGCAGGATTGAAGGGCGACGATACGGCGGTAACCTTTGCCGTGAGTTCCAACAGGCGGCGAACTGCGTTGTTGAGCGTCGCGTGCGACACCTTGCGGGAGTTCACGGCCACGCTCAGGGCCTTACCCCTGAACTGCGTGGGGCCCGGCATCTCAAGATCGAGGCCCGCATTCAGAGCTTCTGAAGTGCTGTAAGTGCCCCACCAGTCGCTCATGACGAGGCCCTGGAACCCCCATTCCTCTCTCAGGATCTTCTGTAGGAGATAGGGATCCTCGCTGGAGTGCACGCCGTTGATCTTGTTGTACGAGGTCATGAAGGTCCACGGATTAGAGTCGCGCAGGGCCAGCTGGAAAGGCAGCAGGTGGACCTCACGCAGGGTCCGGTCCGTCATGACCACGTTGTCCTCGATCGAGTTGCGCGACTGATCGTGAGCGGCGAAGTGCTTAATGCTCGTCGCAACGCCAAGCTCCTGCACGCCATTCACGTACGCGGCGGCCAGAAGACCGCTCAGCACGGGGTCCTCGCCGAAGGCCTCGAAGCCGCGTCCTAGCAGCGGCGAACGCTGCAGACACACCGTTGGGGCCAGCAGGACGTGAATGTTCTTATTCCGCGCCTCGGTGCCAAGGAGGCGGCCGACACGGTGCATCAGCTCCTTGTCAAAGGTGGCACCCATCGCCGTGGCTGACGGCAGCAAGCAGCTCTGATGCTGCGGGGGTTAACACTGTCAGCAGGGACTCCTTCGCCCCGAGGTTTCACCGCCGCGGAACAGACCTACCCGCTCAAAGGCCCTGTAGCCTCTCAGACCGTGGGGTCCATCGGATGTCTTTCAGCAAGTCAGTCTACGGCTCAGCTCGCTCGCCCAGAACATAGCAACATACGACTAGACGCGGGATACCGCGCTCGGGGAGACCGGTTGTCTTGAAGGTGCCCTGACCGGCGAGGAGCTCGACCTTCTCATCGACTGAGAGAGTCGCGATGAGCGCGTCGATATCCCCTGTGAAGGCGTTTGGGTCTCTCGACTTGTCCGGCACAACGGCGACGCGGGTCATGGTCTCTGATGGCGGCGGCGAAGAGATATATCCGGAAGGTGTTCGAGAGGCTGATGATCAGTTCAAGATGGCGTCCTTCAAACGAGAGACATTGGACAGCTCGGGCTCATCGCCGCGAGGGGGCCAGGACGAGGCGAGGCTTCCCTTTTGAACCGCCATCAACTGTCTCGTCGGGACGGCGGACCGGGGATGGTTTTGCGGAGAACAGCGCGCCCCAATGCCAAGGCGGGGTGTGCGAGAAGGTCTGCCACTCATGGCGAAGGAGCCCCGGGCCCCCGAGAGGCCGTTCCACATGATCCGGCGGCCAGGCGGCGGAGAACTGGAGAGATTCTTGGTAGGCGACAAGGGTTCGGCTCGCATCAGCCAGCTGCGAGCGTTTGCTGGCCGCCGCCGGGGCAGAAAAGACGAGTGACCTGCTCCACAGGGTATCGTCGGAAAGATTGCAATGCACACGGTACGCGTGCTGCACGGCAGCACGGCTGTTTGGTGCAGTGCAGAGCGCGGTAGTTGGGTGGTGACAGTGGAGGGGACGTTGGAACGGGCTCCTTGATTCGTGAGGGCGGAGGAGGGACAGTTGCCGCCCGAAGTTTCCACGGCGGGCACGCTAGGAGTCCGGAGGATCAGTCCGCACTGTGGCGTCTGGGGGCGTCTCGCCTAAACGCCGGCTAAATACGGACATTGGAACTGTGCTGTGCAGGCGCGGTGGACCCTCTTTCCTCGTTTGGTGCTGTCGGCCTTTGGAATGCCGAGAACCCGAGTTCAGGGTGTGACTGACTGATCCGAGCCCGGACCCGTTGACTCGGATCCTGCCCGATGGACCCTGCACGCGCGTCGGCGCGCCGTGGCTCACGGCCGGAGGGCTGGACTTTTCGCACTGCGTCAGTCGGCGGACATTTCCAACCAGCTCCCCCCAAGCCCGACATCCCGATGAGACCCGTCACCTCCCTGCGGCAATACGCCGGTCGTCTTCGCGTCGCCTCGTCCACAAGCTGCTGGCAGTGTCGCCTAGCGAGCAGCAACGCCAACATCAAGCAAGATGTGAAGAAGACTTTGGAAGCGAAAATCATCTCGTCGATGGCGGGCGACGAGCATGGCGACGCCCTCGCACTAGACACTGCCTCCAAGAAGATCAGCACGCCCACGGGCGACCTTCCCATCTCTCCCGTCATGGATCCCGACTGGATAGAGGCCCGGCAGCGGTACAAGACGTCAAAACCAACCCCGACCAAAAACGCCGCCACCATGGGCCGCTTTCGCAAGAAGCTCGCCCAGAATCCCTTCGGTGCGTCTCAATAGCTTCCCAAGCTCCAAAAAAGACACGTCTAACCTCCCATCGATAGCCCAGGCTCTCGCGACGCCATGGCGAACGTGCACTGCTACCCACGTCGCCATGCCACGATACTTCCTCCAAGACTTCAAAGTCGTCACGCACCCCGAGACCAAGATGCCGTGGTGGGCGCCGGGTGACATGGATGCGCTTCCTCAGCACGAAACCGAAACTCTCCAAGACGAAGTCCCCGGGAACGAGGCCGCCGAACAGACGTCACCGCAGCAGAATTCCCCTCCCAGCCCCGTCGGCTACATCACCGCACGCCACGATCTCATACAGGCCTTGGGCCTGAAGCGCAATAATAACAGGCTCGGGGGTCAACACATTAGCATGATCGTCGGCCGCGTGCGGTACGTCCGCAACGGCATCATCTCCAAGCTCGTCTGGCGGCCCGACATGCACGAGTATGTGCTCGACGACATGCGTCGCCGCGCCGTCGACGATCTGCTGTACCTGGCTCGGCTGGACCGGGAGCATCTGGTGCCTTGCGCGCGCTGGGAGGACATTAACAAGAATGTTACGCAGCGCGGGTGCGTGCTGTGGCACTCGGCTGCTGGGGGGGAACCGCCGGGCCCGATGGCGGCGCTGGACATCGAGGGCGCATCGTACGAGCGTTCGCTGCCAGTCCATAACCTTGACGTTCTGTTGGGGCCGACACAGCTTGCGCGGCTGAAGGAAGGAGCGGATCTGTTCAAGGATAATGCGCTGGTGCTGGTGAGAAAGAAGATGTCGCTGCGGTTGCAGATGCAGCTGTGGAAGCTGCAGGGGTACCTGGCGGATAGCGAGGGAGAGAGTGCGACGGACTCGGAGGAGAAATGATACCCAAATGTGCATTTTCAAAGCCGGCTGTACATCCGATGGATTACCTTTGTCTATCAACCACTGCCCTGGCACGACTAGTCCCTGATGTTGATGAGGGACCATGAACCAGCCCAGTGCACCTTGCCCCCGAGGCTCTTGCACATTGCCTGGCTGCTGACGTTGTCGGGGGCCACATCGGCAGCGGAGAAGCTGTCCTGGCCGTAGGCGCTCGTCTTTTCGCGGATGAGCTTGGCGCCCACAGCCTTTGCCAGGCCCCTCTGGCGGAAGGGTTCCTACAGCGGTCAGCATCATGACCGGAGAGGGCAGGCATGGACACACGCACCTCGCAGTGGACGCCGCAAAACGAGCCATCGACGCCTATATCTGTCAGCAGGGGTTAGGGCCGTAGCAACGGCCGAGCGACTCACCCAGGAAAGCCCATGCCACTGGTGTGCCGTCCTCCAATTTGATGAACTGACTTGGCAGGGTCTGGAGTAGCTTCCTACATCCTGTCAACACAGCCCTCTCGGTGCCCCGTCTGGAAGCTTACACGGTCCGCGGAATCGAGGTCCGCGACTTGGCCAGCTCGCAATCCCGGACATCGGCCTCGGCCCAGACCATGCCGTCGGGCAGTTGCCTCGGCTTAGGCAGGTCGTCGACATTGAAGATGAACTTTTCATACTCTGCGCCGGGGCGCGGGCGGAAGCGGATGTTGTTGTCGCGAGCAATATCGCGAATGGCATTATTGAGAGAGCCAACGAGAATGTGGTCCGGCACGGGCAGGGGCTGGACGGGGTATTCGCGACCCTGGCGGCGGGCCTCGTTGAGGACGGCCATGACCTGGGCACGGCAGAGGGCGTCGTCGGCCGGTGAGAGAGGCGCGGCAGCGGGGATAGCTCCGTGAGAGTCCTCGTAGGTCGAGTAGAACCACATGTTGGTCTCGAGACCGCGCGAGGGGTCGATGTAGGAGGCCGCGAAGTGGCGGGCGGTTGGTTTGTCCGAGTCGTCCAGAGGCACGTCTGAGGCTACAATGACACGACCAAAGTCTGTCCTGCCGTTGGGAAAGGTGGTGAACTGCAGGCGACGGAGAAGGGTGATGGAGCGCGGGAGATGGGCCTCGAGAAGGCGCAAGAGGCCTGGGGGGACGTCCTTGAAGACTTGGACGGGGTGGCGGTCGGATGTCATGATGAGCTTCTGTCTGGTGTTTTGCGATCCATAAGAGGACTTCTAACTCCGGACGATGGTATTCACAAGAGTCGACTAAATATGCTGGCACCGTGACTCAGGACAGTTGATGCTCCTAGGAGCTTGTGACTCAGGGATTGAAGGCATTGAAGCTGGGCGATTGCACCATCGCGGGATGCAGGTCGGGTAATACAGTGTGATTCCTAGGGGTAGACCGTGATGCGATGGCAGTTCATCCATTTCACCATGAGGCTGTATTGACCTGTGGCATTATCAATTCAAATGATATGGAACATGAGGTATCAGGACTTTGGGTGCAATTGAAGCAGCACTCATGGAAGGATGAAATCTGATGAGCAGCGTGGCTTGTGACAACCTGAGTTCATATCCCGAGGTCTAGGGGTCCTGGTCCCTGTGGCTTGCTTTCCATTGTGGACTCGAACCTGAACAAAGATGGGAAATGGAACATCGAAAGACCCTGATCTGAGTGTGGATCCATTTTTGAGACTCGCAAGACTCGACATTATCCCTTCAAGTTCCTGAAGAAGAATACGTCCTCTAGGCCATCAAGTTGAAGTATACCGTCTGCAGGAAACCATGTGAAAATCACAGGTGAAAATCATCACAGAAAGATAAACCGCTCGTCACAACGATGGACAAAACAACGGCTGAAGTCTCATCTTTCAAAACATCCACGCTGCTTTCCCTCTTACAATGCAAATCATGCGTGGGGTCTGTCATGAACGGGGCGCCGCAGGACCCTGAACACAACGGCGGCCTGGACGCAGGCAAGGCAGGGTCTCGATGCGCTGTGCGTGCCTCACCTCAGACCCCCTGAAGCCCCATGATTAATTTCCACTATGATGCACATCGTCATCGATCACCAGGGATGATGCCCAGACAACACAACGACGTCGGGGCTCCAGACCTGTGGCTGAGGTTGCCGGCACCGACTGCCTGGTCGCACGGGTGCAGCGCTTGTTCCACCTTCAATTCCTGCGAGGACAGTGGAATGCTTGCGTGTGCGTGCGTGCTTGTGGCGTGAGGCTCTGCAGAACACCACCAGAATCGGGAATTCATCGCCGCATCTCCAAGACGGTGTGGCGTCACAGGCGTCACAGGCGTCACAGGGGCAGCGCGGGGGAGGTGAGGGGACGAGAGACGGCCGGGGGAGATCGCAATCACAGGGGCGAGGGTCGGCGCCGATGGGAATTGAGTCCCCCGCGTTGAGAGTCAACCGCCCAGCGGTATCCATTGTTGGGATCTGGGCCCCCGATTCCTGCTTTCCCGTCAGCGACTCGCCCAAAGTTTCGCCCCTGATGTCAGAGTGCAGCTTGTTGATTCGGCATCGCGATCCCCCCTCCAGCGGCTGTGCTGTCCGGTCGATGCAATCGGCGCTGATCGAAGCAGGCTGGATTTCGAGAATCTCGATGTGAAGAATTCCATGGCCCAAACAGGAAACGTGCAAGCAGACGGCTGAGGCTACGTGGACCCCCGTCCCCTCACCCTTATCGACACCCAGGCGGTCATCGCGCATTAGCCACAGCGGCGACCCCGAAAATGACGCCGCAAGTGTGGCTAAAGGAGGGGTAGGCGGCAAAAACCCGGGGGTGTCCCTGGTGAGCTGCCGGATGCTGGTCGGAGGGAGATGCGATTCTCACAGTTTCCCACTCCCAGTGAGGCCTGGCCTTGCCTGGGGAAAAGTCGCCCCCCTGTGCTAACCGTAGATCTCCGCCACCCGTCCTCGTGGTCTGGCCGTCGTCTCCTTGTCCCGCCGCTCAACCAGGCCGGACGGTTTACCCCGTCTCGATTTGGATGTCGCCTGGCATGACCACAACCGCGGGCAGGTACACATGGAATGCGCCACTTCCACATGCCCGACCTGGGTACCGTACCTCAATGCATCCCGTCCCGTCGCTGCTCCCGGCTCCCAGGGGACCGACTGACAACACCAGCTCGAATCTCGATCTCCGTCTTCAGTGCTCCACCACCTGTACACCACCTAGCACCTCCCTAGCCACCTCACCTAAACACCGCCTGCGCACCTACAGTACCTTACAGCACTCATCGCTCTTGCAAGCAATCGACCCCGGCTTGCTACAGACATCGACATTGCTTCCTTCACGATTCGACAAACACCAACACCAAACCAACACCAATCACCTGCGGCAACACAACCTTCATCTCGCCTCTCCTCGGCCAGCATGGTCATCGCATTCCTGTCGGACTGATCAACCCTCCATCATGGCAGCCGTGGCTGCTGCAGCAGAGTCTGCCCGCGAGTGGGAGACCCTCAAGTGCGTACATGACCTCTATGCGACTAGGATGACCCGTACTGACTTCCCATTCTCCCAGATACGATTCCTTCTTCATCCCGAACACCATCCTCAACGACACCGAACTTCCTATCCCTCGCGAGGCACTCTCCTCCTGCGCCGAGACCGGCCTGACGGCATTCGCCCAGCTCGTCGCTCTCCGCCTCAACACGAAGCGCGCCCTCATATCTCTCTTCGACACACAATATCAGTACATTGTCGCCGAGGCCACCCAGTCCGTGCCACTGCGTGCCAATGCGAAATATGTCGACCAGGACCTATGGCTATGCGGCACAGCCGTGCCTCGTGCATATGGCATCTGCGACTTCGTCCTGACCAGCGGAGGCCCCGACCTCGACGCCTCCGTCGACGAGCACGCCCACATCTCGTACCGCAACACCTCTCGCGTCGAGGTTTCGATCGTGCCGGACCTCGCCGATGACTCGCGCTTCTGCGCCCGTCCTTTTGTCAGCGGCAGCCCCCATAACCGGTTCTACGCTGGCGTCCCCATTCGGTCGCCCAAAGGGTTCAACATTGGCGTGCTCTGCGCCTTTGACGATGAGCCTCGGGCGTCGTTGGACGCCGCCTCGCAGGACTTCCTGGTCGACGTATCCGAGTCTATCATGATGTATCTGGAATCCAGACGCGCCAGCGACAGCTATCGTCGCACCGAGCGCATGGTTCTCGGCATCGGCAACTTCATCCAGGGCAAAGACGAACCGGCCGGTTGGTGGCCCTCGAAGAAACCCCACATCAACAGGCCCAACGTCTCCAAGGAATCGGGCCATCTAGACGTCACTGCCGGCGCTGGCGACCACGCTGGGGATACAGACGCCGGCGACGCCGATGACGAAGTCGCGCGGCCGGGTCTCAACCCAACGGCCCCTGATGAGCAGGTGTCTCCGACCAAGGGTCTGTCCTCCGAGTCCATCGACACTTCGGCCACAAACAACACGACAAGCACTGCGACGGGTCCTGTCGATCCTCACAAGATCGAGGTTGACAGGATTTTCAACAAGGCAGCCAACATCATCCGCCAATCTCTCGACGTCGATGGCGCCCTGTTCCTGGATGCCAGCGTTGGTTCCTGGGGCGGCCTCGTCAACCCTTCGTCTAGGAAGAGTCTTGACGATACGGACGTCTCAACATCCTCCAGCAGCGATGACAACATGTCCACCCACTCTGTCCGCTCCAGCGAGGATGAGCCCTGCAAATTCTACGCCGTCTCCACCGACGACGAACCTGTCTTTCTCACTCACAACCCGGCCAACCAGGCCACCCTCTCCGAGAAGTTTCTCAAGAAGCTCATTCGGAGGTACCCTAATGGAAAGATCTTCAGCTTCACCTCGTCAGGTTCATGGTACTCGGGCGAGTCATCCGGCGAAGACGTCGATTCGCCTCCCGAGGACTCGGTCGAGTCCGGCAAGCACCTGCCCCCGCGGGCGCCCAAGAGCCACGTCTCGCCGTTTTCACGCAGGAATGAGGCCCGCACCATTGGCCTGCTCTTCCCAGAGGCCCGAAGCGTCGCCCTGGTACCGCTGTGGGACCCCTACAGGGACCGTTGGTACGCCGGCGGCTTCGTCTGGAGCAAGTCGGTCAGCCGCATCCTCACCACCAACGGCGACCTACCCTACCTGAGGGCCTTTGGCATGATCACAATGTCCGAGATCACACGGCTGGACGTGGCCATTGCAGACAAGGCCAAGACTGATATTCTGGGCAGTCTGAGCCACGAACTTCGGTCGCCTCTTCACGGAGTTGTTGCCGCGGCCGAGCTGATGCATGACACAAATCTGGATCCATTCCAGGTCGACGTCATTCATACCATTGAGATCTCTGGCAAGACCTTGCTGGACACGATCGACCATCTCCTCGCCTACAGCAAGATCAACACCTTCCTGCGCGCATCCAAGTCCCAGAAAAAGAACAACAAGATGCACCGCGGGGCGCGTGTTTCTGATGGCCACACTCAGCAGCAAGATCATGCCAGCATCGAAACAGGCATGATGACGCTCGTTTCTGACGTTGCACTCGACGTACTTGCCGAAGAAGTCATCGAGAGTGTTTTCATCGGCCACAGCTTCCAACACATGGTGGCTGCTCAGCTTGTCAGGCACGGTGCCCAAGGAGACATGACTCCCGCACAGGAACGGCTCGACACAATTTACTCGGCAGACATGACCCAGACGCACACAACACCGCATAAGTTGCCGACAACACTTGGTGACGTTCAACTCATCATCGACATCGAGCCTCAGTCTTCCTGGACGTTCCATACGCAGCCCGGAGCGATTCGACGCATCATCATGAATCTCTTTGGCAATTCTTTGAAATACACATCCAAGGGCCACATTAAGATCAGCCTGAGACAGGAAGCATCGAACCAGAGAACGCATAGGTCGCCTCGCACTGTCATCCTGACGGTTTCCGATACTGGCAAGGGCATCAGCGGGGATTTCCTTCGCAACAGGCTCTTCACGCCCTTCTCTCAGGAGGACCAGCTGGCGCCCGGCACCGGTCTTGGATTGAGTCTCGTTCGGCAGATCGTCACGTCACTCGGCGGATCGGTCACGGTGAGGAGTGATCTCGGACGGGGTACCGCCGTGACGCTATCTCTTCCCCTGTCTTATTCTCAGAAGCCAGCCGAAGAACACCCCTCTCGCTTCGATTTCGACACGAACCTGGTCAGCCAATGCCGCGCGTCTGTTGTTGGCTTCAGGAACGGCGCCCGGTCCCCGAGTTACGTCAACCAGTCTGCAAACCCTCTGCTGGAGAGCCTTCCCCTGAAGTGGTTCGGCATGCATCTATGCGAGGACTTGGGCGATCACGGCATCTCCCCGGATGCAGATTTGGTGATCTACTCAGAACCGGCGTTCGCCAGGTTGAGCGAAGAGGCCATGAGAGGCCACAAGGTGCCCGTCGTGGTCGTCTGCCATAATGCTGCCAACGCCATGAAGCTCGATGCGATGCTGAGACAGAACAATTCCGGCCAGGTGTTCGAGTTTATTCATCAACCGTAAGTTTTACTCTCCACGGCTCTCCACGGCTCTCCACGGCCACCGCAGCTGACACGCAAAAGGAACACGCCTCGGAAGTTTGGGAAGACCGTGGCTGCGGCCATGACGCGCTGGCAGCAGCTGAAGACCCCAGTAGAGCTCGGCGCGTCCGCCTCATCCGATACGACGCTCGACAGTGTCAGCGCAACCTCCAACGAGACCCCGCCATCCAGCCACAAGTGCTCTGCCCCGCCAACGCAAGAGCCAGAAAGGACGTCGCCGGGGCGAATGACGCCTTTTGGGAGGCGATCCGTAGACACAGCCTGCAGGCTGTGGAACATGGATGTCGACCCCAGTTTCACATTGTCCCTCCCCCGTCGGAGACGCAGCTCCAAATCACCACCGACAGACTCGTCTAGCACACACGGCTCAACTGGACAGAAGGAGGACGACGCTAGCCTGCGAAGCATCGCCGAGGGTGACAAGGTCAAGTTCATTCCGGGGGACGTCAAAAATGACGCTGCCCAGCCTGTGGCCTCCGCGCAAGTCGAGATCATCAAGGACGGAACCCATTTCTTGATTGTGGACGACAACCCCATCAATCTCAAGGTACGGATCAATCGTTGAGTATCTTTGTACATCCGCTAACCCTTGGCAGATTCTGAGCACGTACATGAAGCGCTTCAACCGGCCACACTCAACCGCCATCAACGGTCAGGAGGCCCTCGACAAGTTCCGCCTCAATCCGGCGAGGTTCTGTTGTATCTTGATGGATATCAACATGCCTGTCATGGACGGTCTCGAGTCCACCCGACAAATTCGACAGTTCGAACGGCAGCAGAAATTGGACCCTGTCACTGTCATCGCCATAACTGGGCTGGGCTCGCAGAGCGCCCGCGAAGAGGCGTTCGCGAGCGGACTGGACCTGTTCCTGACGAGGCCGGTGCGCATGAACGAGTTGCACGACATTTTGAAGGAGAGGGGCCTCAACCTGGATCCCAAGAAGCAGGAGACGCGGAAAGACGACGTGGGGCATGTGTCTGAACAGGGGGCCAAGCAAGGTCCGGCTGCTCAGGCGCCTGATGCCCCAAGTGCTGTTGCTGAGTCGGCTACGGAAGCTGTGGCTGCGCCAGCAGTGTCGGGGGAAGGCACGACAACGACGACGACGAATGACACGACATAGACTGTGGAAGGTTGGCAGGTTGATACCACATGGTTTTGCCTCAGCATGTGCCTTCAGGATGTCGTCGGCACAACAACGCACGGTTACTGGAAAAGGCTGGAACAGCGTTGCATTTTTGATTTCGAGGCTCGAAGCCGGGGCATCTCCTCCGCCGGACATCACTGGAAAGGAGCGGGCGTTATAGCATGGACCGGCGTTTTGGTGGGAGGCATGCAGCGACTACACTCCGGGCGATACACGATAAATGGAGAAACAGACCATTTCATGGTCGCTGTTTTTGATACTTGCCCTTGTTGATTTGATTTAGGTACTTGTGAATGTGTCCAGAAGTCAGTTGTGGTGGCGGGCCGCCGAGAGGGCGTGACGTCAGATGAAAAGCTGGTCAACATGATGCGGTGAGACAAATGAATGAGCCGCATGGCATTGGCGAGAAAATGGCACTGTATCTCGGTGACTCTCCCGCCAGTCCGGAGAGGGCGAGCCTGAGCCCGCACTGTAGACGACTCGGGCGCCGCCTCTCCCCTTATCGCCCCCCGCCAGGGCCCTATCGGCGGTCGAAAATTTGAAAAGTTCAGAGGGCTGCCCCACCAAGCCGCATCCGCCCAGGCCCCGCCTTTCTGCCAACCCTGAACACAGTCTCTGCTCAAAGGCGGCGTCTCGCTCCCCCGCCAAACTGGTCGCTGAATCGTCACTCCCACAACCACCCCCCATCATCTGTGGAATCAGTCGCTGTTCCATTGTTGGTGTCTTCGTTTTCCTTGGTAGTTTTCTCTCCTGCGTCTGAAAAAAGAACGCAGGCTCGATCCCTTGATACCCATCCCTCGCTCTCAACCAGACTCGAGGCCGGCATCACAGGCTGATCACTCGAAGAGACTTGCCCCTCTTTGTGACCGGCGACAAACCCCGCGCTTCGTCGTACTTTTTTTCCCCCCGCCAACCGACAACCCACCACCACCACCCCTACCAACACCAACAAATCCATCCAACATGGCCCCTTCCGCTTCCAAGGAGAAGAGGCTCGCCAAGAAGGCTGCCGAAGGCAAGCTCAAGCCCGGCAAGAAGCTTGGATCCAAGAACGCCAGCACCACTGCCTCGTCGGTTAACGGCGACGAGGTCGAGCTCGATGCCTTCGGCAAGCCCGTCGTCTCTGACGCCCCCGCCACCGCGGACGACAAGCTGGACGAGGTGAAGCGTCTGGGCGACCAGATGGACAAGCACGGCATCTCGGACCGCGTCACCACTGGTGTCCTGGCGTCGACGTCGACCAGCAAGGACGTTAAGATCATCAGTACCTCGCTCGTGTTCCACGGCAAGGTCCTCATCACAGACAGCACCCTCGAGCTGACCTACGGCCGCCGCTACGGTCTGCTCGGCGAGAACGGTTGCGGAAAGTCGACCCTCCTCAAGGCCATCGACAAGCGCGAGTACCCCATCCCCGCCCATGTCGACATCTACCTGCTCAACGAGGGTGCCCCCCCTTCGGAGCTGGGCGCCCTTGAGTGGGTCGTCACTGAGGCTGAGCGCGAGATGGAGCGTCTCGACAAGCTCGCCGAGACGATTCTCGAGGATGAGGGCCCTGAGAGCCCTGTCCTCATGGACATCTACGAGGTACGTGCCTGAAGCATCCCAGTATCAAGACGCACAAGGCTAACCCCCACTAGCACATGGAGAAGATGGACCCCTCGACCTTCGCCACCCGCGCCTCCCTCATTCTCACCGGTCTTGGCTTCAACAAGGTCACCATCCACAAGAAGACCAAGGACATGTCCGGTGGCTGGAGGATGCGTGTCGCTCTCGCCAAGGCCCTGTTCGTGCGGCCGTCGCTGCTGCTGCTCGACGACCCCACGGCCCATTTGGATCTCGAGGCCTGTGTGTGGCTCGAGGAGTACCTCAAGAAGTGGGACAGGACGCTGGTTCTCGTGTCGCACTCGATGGATTTCCTCAACGGTGTGTGCACGACCATGATCGACATGCGTGACAAGCAGCTTCTCTACTACGGCGGAAACTACGACTCGTACATCAAGACCAAGACGGAGAACGACACGAACCAGATGAAGGCCTACCAGAAGCAGCAGGACGAGATTGTTCACATCAAGAAGTTCATCGCCAGCGCCGGTACCTACGCCAACCTGGTGCGTCAGGCCAAGTCGAGGCAGAAGATTCTCGACAAGATGGAGGCCGATGGCTTCATCCAGCCTGTCAAGGAGGACCGCGTATTCACCTTCCGCTTCGCCGATGTCGAGAAGCTGCCGCCGCCCGTCCTGTCCTTCGACAACGTCACCTTCTCCTACTCGGGCGACCCCAAGGACGACCTCTACCGCCACCTCGACCTTGGCTTCGACATGGACTCGCGTACCGCCCTCGTCGGCCCCAACGGTGTCGGCAAGTCCACCCTCCTGCGCCTCATGACCGGCAAGCTCTCCCCCACCGGCGGCTCCGTCACGCGCCACACCCATCTCAAGCTGGGTCTGTACTCGCAGCACAGCGCCGAGCAGCTCGACCTGACAAAGTCGGCGCTCGACTTTGTGCGCGACAAGTACGCCAGCAAGTCCCAGGACTACCAGTTCTGGCGCCAGCAGCTCGGCCGCTACGGCCTGACGGGCGAGTCGCAGACGTCGCTCATCGGCACCCTGTCCGACGGACAGAAGAGCCGTATCGTCTTCGCCCTGCTGGCCATTGAGAGCCCCAACATGCTGCTGCTGGACGAGCCCACCAACGGTCTCGACATTCCCACCATTGACTCGCTGGCCGATGCCATTGACGCCTACAGCGGCGGTGTCGTCGTCGTCAGTCACGACTTCCGGTCAGTACTATTCCCTCCTGTTGATCGTGACAATCATGCTAACCCTCCTTCAGTCTGCTCGACAAGATCGCCAAGCAGATCCTGGTGTGCGAGAACAAGACCATCAAGCCGTGGGGCGGCTCGATAGGCGAGTACAAGAACTACCTGAGGAAGAAGATGATCACGGCCGGCGCCGTGTAAGTTTTCCTTTCTTCCTTGGAGGTGGTTTCTTGTGTGTGGACGGACGCATTATGAAGACATGCTTGGGACACGCGATAAAATGGCCCGGCATGTGTCCCCCAACCCTCTCTCTCAAGGGGAGAGAGAAAAAGTTTCGTTACGCAGGATGCCGTCTTTTTTGAGAGACGTGTTGCGGGGGGATTTTTCTAGGGAAGACGGGCATGACTTGATAGATAGAATGCATGAGTGCGCTTTTAGCATTGGTTTCTTGCTTGTGGGTGATGAGTGTCGTTGGCCTGGTGCCCGCGGCTGCCGATGTGAGGTGATTTCTGGAGTGATGCCCGCCCAGCTGCACTGTCTGATGAGCCGTGTAGTCTCGGTTTTCCAAGTCTTACTGTTTTCCAGCTGCGGATTTGGTCAGGACTTTGCATTGTTGCATCTTCAAATTGCCTTCGTGGGTTCCTGGATGTTTTCAGGGGCATGGTCCAGTGTTGGTTGGCCTATCCAGTGGTTCGGGGGATCCAGCTGGCTGAAATTCGACCACCCACAACTACCAATATGCAGATATCAAATTATACAGGCATGGCAACTAGACGAATACGGAGAGGAGAATGACGGGCATAGAGATGTCCTGTCTGTCTTGGGGGTGTCTGTGGCCCACGAGGCGAACACCCAGGAGCTAGCCCTGTCGAGGCGCCACCTCCCCGCAAGCACGTGATGAGTAGTTCTCCGGGGCGACGCTGGGACACCACGTGACCGTGAAGATGCTTGAGGGAAGGTTCGAACATCAACATCTGGATGAGATGCGGCCGACTTGGCAATGTCAGGACGATGCATTGGAGGCTGGGGAATGTTGTTTTGCTGATCAAGTTGTGATAGGAAGCCGGGGAAACCACTGTCGGCAGCGGGGAAGGGGTGGTGGCGTGGGAGGAAGCGGTCGGTCGGGGAATGTCCACTGCAGGACTGGAGGGAGGGCAAAATAGGCAATCTCCGTTTTCCTCGGCTGACGAGATGTGCAGCGCGGCGACCGGCCCGTCTCGCATCGTCTCGTCTGCGACGCGGGTTTGAGTGCGGGCGGGAAGGACATGTGCGATTTCATCACGATGGAGGGCATCATCGTAGTTTTCTGCCAGTGATTTCCCGCGGGGATCCTATCTTCGAGGATGGAGCGGCGATTGCAGAGTCTGCCCAGTTGGTTGGGGTATTTTCTTGTTCCGGCGGGCGGGCTGACTCCTGACACTGACTGACCAAAAGCGGACCCGCTTTTCGTCACCCCGTGGACGAGTCCATCACGACGCGCGCCAGAGGAGGAGCAGGTGTGCCACGATTGAAGCGTGCTGCACGGGGATGACTCTATGTCCCCGCACCCTCTTGTTTGCCACTCGATGCAGCAAACAGCGACACCGGGGCTGTGGAAGCTCCTATATACTGGACAGCATCAATCATGATGATAGATGACTTGCCAGCTATTACGACCACATCTTCAACATTTGCACGCGTCTGGACCCAACAGAGGCAGTTGCTGGTGCAGGGGTCGTGCAGTGAGGCGACGGCGCTTTCGGGACAACGCTGGGGCTAGACCCGAAGGGGGGCGGACGCGATGGGCCAAGGGGGGTACGTACCCGGGACTGGGGCCGGGTCAATCAAGCTCAGCCGATCGACCTGTCTGTCTCGAGACGATCGAAGATAGGAGAGGCATTGGGAGACGGGGAGGGCGGGAAGGCCGGAGGAGATATGCCTGAATGGCTGAGGGATGGAAGACGGAGGTGTCGAGGCGCTGTGGATGAATGCAGGGCATTGGAGGAAACCTTGAGGGAGCCCTGGAGGAAGACGGACCTGGAGGAAGAGGAGCCGCTGCGCTGGGGGAGACGATTGGATTGGAGTGGGAGTGGATTGGGTCGGCCGTCATCGCCAGAAAAAAAGGGCCACCCACCTTGCACCTTGCACCTCCACCCTCCACCCTCCCCCCCCCCCCCCCGACCTGACCCCGAAGCTCAGAGCAGCCGGCTGGACTGGACTGGGCTGGGCGGGAGAGAGACGAGATGGACGAGCTGTGAAGCAAACCAGACCAGATGAGAGGGACAGGAGACAGCAGATAGAATAGAAATAATTAAATGTGAGAGCCCGTTGAATAGAGCTGGAAAAGTCAGCCGTGTCATCCACTTGCATGCAAGCAAGACCGCACCGTTACTGGAACCCGTCCGTCTCGACTCGTCTCGACCTCACCCACCTCACGGCCACGGCTCACGGCTCACGCCCGGTTCGCGACTCTGCTGCTGGCTCGCTCGGCTCCAGTGTCGCCCTCGCTGTCGCTCCCCCTTCCTCTCCACGTCTCTCCTTTCCCACCTCCCCTTCCCAATCCCTCTCTCCCCCCTCCCCCCATCACCACAACATCCATCGTCATCTCCCCCGTTCCCCCCAAAATCTCATCAACACACTCCCTTGACATCTTCTCTTTCCATCTCCACCAACCATCTCCCCCCCAACCCCGGCCGACCCGACCCACGACAGCATCACGACACACGGTGCCAGCTCCCGAGGGCTTTGCGACGCCACCCAAACCTCAAACCCCCGACATTTGTAATTCTCGCGCGCGCGACCGAACAACCCACGCCCGACCGCATTGGCGATCCTCTTCGTGTCCTGTTCGCCTCCGACGCGCGAAACCTCACCGCAGTAGACCGACCCGACCTTTACACGCACACGCACAACACCCATGGGCCGATGATACACGCGTAGCCAGACCATCTTCCCTCCCCCCCTCAAAAAAGGCCTGCGTAGCCAAGGGATCACTCGAGGCGCTCCCATCCCAGCCGCGCATCTCTCCTCCCACAACACCATCATCCCCCTCTTCCCATCCATCACCATCACGATGGACCAGCCAAAGGACTTCCGCTCCACCGTCCTGCAGGCCCCGTCGCGACACGACGGCGAGGATCGCGACAGGCGTCACGACCTGAGCTCCATCGTCGCGCCGCCTCCGCCCCCGGGTCCCCCGGGCTTCAGCCTGCGCTCGCCAGGCGCCTCATCCGACTTCCAGCATCCTCATCACGCCTCAGCCTACCACTCGTCGCCGCCGCACGATCACCGCTCGCCCCCGAGGCAACATGCCCAGCCCGCAGGCCTGTCGCATCCCACGATCCCTTACAGCGGCTCTGCGGGAGGCACGACCCTGCCTGCTCTCCAGCAACCTTCGTCATCGTCGTCCGCGACGGCATCGCATCATCCGCCGCCGTTGTCGCCCCTGCACCCGCCCAGCGGCACATACTATCCGCCGCCCGACCCGCGCGACAAGCCGTCTCATCACCATGCCGCACCTCCTCCGTCGTCGGCATCCAAGCCTGGGAGCTACTACGACCCCCTGACCGACTCGACCAGGGAGAGACGGGTGTCGGATGCAGCTTCGCGAACGAGCTATCCTTCTGTTGTCGCGTCGTCGCAGCCGGCATCACCACCAAAGGTATGTGGCACCAAATGTGCTTCTTTTCTCCAGTCTTGCTCCAGCGTTGTGTCTTGTTCGTTTAACCCTCCTCGGTGGGACCCGGCGTCTCTCTCTGCCCCTTCCTGCCTTCCGTTGTCTCTGGACATGCTCCATCATCCCCGAGCCTCCTCCCAACAATGAATGGGCGTTACGCCTATCGATTGCTTCCCATCCCATCCACTACACTTCCCAATTCTCCATTTTCATTGTTCATCCATCGCCCTCCATCTGCAACTCGCCGCTCTTGCCCAACCCCGTTGTGTCTGGGCTGTCCAACAGCCCGTCTCCGCCCGCCTCACCCTTGCACTGTCTTGCCTTGTCACGGGCTTCAACGGAACCACCAAACCAAGCGAAACCGCCCCCCGAGCCAAAACCCAACCGAGCGCCTCGCACCACCACGTCGCGTTCCATCCCCGGGAAATTTGAACACTCCCTCCCTTTCCACACCTCGCCCATCCACCCTCACCTCTTTCCCATCTCCACATCGTCACCATCATCGCCCGAGTCATCAATCTTTGTCTGCGGAACAAATCTCAAGGCCTCACAAATCGACCACCTTCCACCTTTTTTTTCTACAGTCACGTCATTACTCGGCACGGCTTGCTGACATCCTCGACCTAAACAGCCGAGAGATTCTTACGGGTACCCTCCGTCAACTGACCACCACGACCGGTCGCGTCATTCATACTATTCCGGCCACAGCTACAACACGTCTCCCGTACGCTCGACATTTGCCCAGAGGAGCCCCGTCTCCCGGTCGAACCCTGCTCCGGCCATCGGCTCGACCAGCCCGAGCAGGCGATTTGTCTCCCCTGGTGCCTCCAACGGCGCGAGCATCATGTCCAGGTCCGAAAAGTCGCCGCTCAAGGCTCCGGCCGCCAGCGTGAGTATCCCCTTGCCTTGCCCCTGTGCCCAACACGAGGCTAATGGAGCCCTATCACAGACGCCCAGCCGTGCTGCCGACCCAATGTCCTTCTCCAACATCCTCTCGAGCTCCGAGCCCGTATCCAAGCCTCGCTCCCCGCCACCCGTCAAGGAAACAACCCCTGCCGTTGAGGCCGAGACACCGTCCGAGCCCATCATCAAGCCCGAACGTGAGCCTGAGCAGCTTGGTGACCCTGACGCCGAGTCGACGCCTCGCCCCACCGCCAGGGAGAAGAGAGACAAGGAGCGAGACAGCACCCCCGCCATCAAGGAGAAGAGGAAGGTGGTCAGAAAGTCCAAGTCCCGGGCGTCCGATATTCGCGACGAAGCTACCCCCAAGATCGCACGCCGCGCCTCGTCGTCCGTCGCCGGTCGCGAGACGCCCACTCCTCGCGTTCCCGCCAAGCGACAGGCCAATGGTCAGCCCAAGCAAAAGTCCCTCTCCGCCGAGAACGAGAAGAAGGTGCAGACTCAGATCAGCAAGCTTGACAGCAGGGCCGACGAACTCGACTCCTCCGAGCTCCACGTCGAGGAGTCTCTTTTCCTGCAGCATGGTCGGAAGCGCCGTCGCCTCATGACCGAGATAGAGTACCAGCAGAACGAAAGGCGACGTCACCATGCCGGCATGCAGCTCATGGCCCGACTCGCCACCATTGTCGATGCCGGCAAGCGCCGTTACGATGAGCTCTTCTACGAGGAGGCCCTGCACGAGGTCCGCGACCGCGAGATCTTTGCCGAGAAGGAGCGCAAGAAGGACATGCAGCGGAAGCGTCGTCGCGAAAAGTCCATGGCCGTCACCATGGAGGCCAAGAACGCCGCGCTGCGCAAGGCCGAGACGGCAGAGGACGAGGCCGAGCGGATCAAGTACCTCCGCGAGGCCGACAGGGCCAACAAGAAGGCGCAGCAGACCAAGATGATCCTGCAAAAGGGCATCAAGGGTCCTGCCCGCCACGTCGAGATCAACCTCGACGGCGGCACAATGTCCACCTTTGCCGTCTCCGACATGGAGCCCGGTGCCAGCACCTCCAAGAAGGGCAAGGGCCGCACTGGCACCAGGCTGAAGAAGTCCAAGGAGCAGAAGCAGGCCGAGAAGGACTCTGCCGAGGCCGCTCAAGCTGCCCTCGACGCTGGCGAGGAGCTCCCCAGCAAGGAGGAGTCCAAAATCCGCATCAAGATCAACAAGTCCAAGGGTAAGGACAAGGACGGCAACAAGGATGAGGAGAAGAAGGAAAAGAAGGAGAAGAAGGTCACCAAGAAGAGCCTCGCCGCTGCCGCCGCCGCCGCTGCCGCCGCCGCGGTCGAGAACGGCGATCTTGATGGTGACGCCGACGAGGGCGACAAGGAGAACGCCGACATCCCCGAGCCCGTCACCAAGCCGTCCAAGAAGGTCAAGGAAGAGAAGGTGGTCGACCCCGACGCTAGGTTCCATACCAAGGGCTACATCCAGATTTACGACCAGATCTGGCGCGACCTCGCACGCAAGGACGTCAGCAAGACCTTCAAGCTGGCGGCCGAGTCATACCAGACCAAGGCATCCAACCTCAAGAAGACGGCCATCCTGGCTTCCAAGGAGGCCAAGCGCTGGCAGCTGCGCACCAACAAGGGCACCAAAGATCAGCAGGCGCGGGCCAAGAGGGTCATGCGCGACATGATGGGCTTCTGGAAGCGCAACGAGCGCGAGGAGCGCGATCTTCGCAAGGCCGCCGAAAAGCAAGAGCTCGAGAATGCCCGCAAGGAGGAGGCCGACCGCGAGGCCGCGCGCCAGAAGAGGAAGCTCAACTTCCTCATCTCCCAGACGGAGCTCTACTCTCACTTCATCGGGAAGAAGATCAAGACTGCCGAGGTCGAGCGCAGCACCGACAACCCCGAGATCGCCCCCGAGCACAAGGAGCCCGCTCACGACGAAAATGCCATGGATATCGACGAGAACGACAAGGTTGGCGGTAAGGTGACCAACTTCGAAAACCTTGACTTCGACAACGAGGACGAGACGGTGCTGCGGCAGGCGGCCATGGCCAATGCGCAGAACGCCATTGCCGAGGCGCAGCGCAAGGCCCGCGCCTTCAATGAGGAGGACACAGGCATGGACGAGGAGGGCGAGATGAACTTCCAGAACCCCACCGGTCTTGGCGACGTCGAGATCGCACAGCCCAAGCTCATCAACGCCCAGCTCAAGGAGTACCAGCTCAAGGGTCTCAACTGGCTGGCCAACCTGTACGAGCAGGGCATCAACGGCATTCTCGCCGACGAGATGGGTCTCGGCAAGACGGTGCAGTCCATCTCGGTCATGGCGTACCTGGCGGAAAAGTACGACATCTGGGGCCCCTTCCTGGTCGTGGCGCCGGCGTCGACGCTGCACAACTGGGAGCAGGAGATCCGCAAGTTCGTGCCCGAGTTCAAGATCCTCCCGTACTGGGGCACGGCGGGCGATCGCAAGGTGCTGCGCAAGTTCTGGGACCGCAAGCATACGACGTACCGGAAAGAGGCCAACTTCCACGTCTGCGTTACGTCGTACCAGCTTGTCGTCAGCGACGTAGCCTATTTCCAGAAGATGCGCTGGCAGTACATGATTCTCGACGAGGCTCAAGCCATCAAGAGCTCGTCCAGTTCTCGTTGGAAGAGCCTGCTCAACTTCCACTGCCGCAACCGTCTGCTGCTGACGGGTACACCCATTCAGAACAACATGCAGGAGCTGTGGGCGCTGCTGCACTTCATCATGCCGTCTCTCTTCGACTCGCACGACGAGTTCAGCGAGTGGTTCTCCAAGGATATTGAGTCGCACGCGCAGAGCAACACCAAGCTCAACGAGGATCAGCTGAAGAGGCTGCACATGATTCTCAAGCCCTTCATGCTGCGCCGTGTGAAGAAGCATGTGCAGAAGGAGCTGGGCGACAAGATCGAGAAGGACATCTTCTGCGACCTCACGTACCGCCAGCGCGCCTACTACAGCAACCTCCGCAACCAGATCAGCATCATGGATCTCATTGAGAAGGCCACGACGGGCGACGACAACGATTCGGGCACGCTGATGAACTTGGTCATGCAGTTCCGCAAGGTGTGCAACCACCCGGACCTCTTCGAGCGTGCAGATACCATGTCGCCCATGTCGTTCGGCTACTTTGCCGAGACGGCCTCGTTCATCCGCGAAGGAACCAATGTCGACGTTGGCTACTCGACCCGCAACCTCATCGAGTACGACTTGCCGCGTCTTGTCTGGGAAGAGGGCGGTCGCCTGTACAAGGCGGGCCGCGACAACGCTACGGCCGGCTGGCGCAATAAGGCACTCCAGCACATGCTCAACGTCTGGACGCCCGAGAACATGCGCGAGAGCACGGCCGACAACGGCGCCTTCTCGTGGCTGCGCTTCGCCGACACCAGCGCTGGCGAGGTCTCGCGGGTCGCCCACCAGGGCCTGTTCGCGCGCGCGGCAGAGCTCGCTGGGAAGCGCGACAGGCTTGGCCCTATTTCTGTGGCCTATGACGACCCCGAGGACGCCAACTTCACGCCTGCCCACGCGATTTTCCAGATCACGGCACGCAACGACCGCAGGCCCCTTGCTGACATCACCGAGCAGGGCGTTCTCGCTCGCTTGATGAATGTCGCCAAAGCCGACTACAACGACTCGGGCCTCGGCAGGCTCGAGCAGGCCGGCAAGCCCAAGGTCACGGCGCCGCCGATCGAGGTGGCGTGCAACAGTCCGGGCACAACGGCTGAGCGTGCTGAGGTGCTCTTCAACGTGGCTGTGCGTAAGACGCTGTACGGGCCGACGCCGGTGGAGCAGCGGGCGCTTATCGAGCAGAAGCTGCCGCTGGAGCGGTTCCCGTCGGCGGCCCTGCTCCCGGCGCCCGACAACGAGAAGAAGAAGTTCACCAACATTGTGGTGCCGTCAATGGGCCGGTTCGTCACGGACAGCGGCAAGCTCGCCAAGCTTGACGAGCTTCTCTTCACGCTCAAGAACGAGGGTCACCGCGTGCTGCTTTACTTCCAGATGACGCGCATGATCGACCTGATGGAGGAGTATCTGACCTACCGCAACTACAAGTACTGCCGACTGGACGGTTCGACCAAGCTCGAGGACCGTCGCGATACGGTGGCCGATTTCCAGACGCGGCCGGAGATCTTCATCTTCCTGCTGTCGACGCGCGCCGGTGGTCTGGGCATCAACCTGACATCGGCCGACACGGTCATCTTCTACGACTCGGATTGGAACCCGACCATCGACTCGCAGGCCATGGATCGTGCGCACAGACTGGGTCAGACACGGCAGGTCACTGTGTACCGTCTCATCACGCGCGGTACCATCGAAGAGCGGATTCGCAAGCGCGCACTGCAGAAGGAGGAGGTGCAGCGCGTGGTCATCCAGGGTGGCGGTGCCAGCGTCGACTTCTCTGGCCGCCGCGCTCCGGAGAACCGCAACCGCGACATTGCCATGTGGCTTGCGGATGACGACCAGGCGGAGCTCATCGAGCAGCGCGAGAAGGAGATGCTGGAGAGCGGCGAGTTTGACAAGGCGCCGCCCAAGAAGAAGCCCGGCAAGAGGAAGCGGGCCGAGCCGGTCAACAGCAGCCTCGACGAGATGTACCATGAGGGTGAGTCTTTCCCGAATAGGATCGATCCTCCGGCGGAGATGCTAACCTGTGCGTGCTTAGGCGAAGGCAACTTTGACGACAAGCAGGCTTCTGGCACTGCGACCCCTGTCGTTGCCGAGGCTGAGGCGGGCAATGCCAAGGGGGCGAAGAAGCGACGCGTGGCCGGCGGGAAGAAGGCCAAGACGCTTAAGCAGCGGCTGGCACTTGCCGACGGCAACGTTTGAGGATGTGCACGAGAAGGAAGACGAGATGGAGGACGACTATTTGATTTCACGGCGTTGTTGGGTTGTAGAACTAACCATCCATTCCCATTCCCCCTGGAGGAGCGGCATCGCGACCGTCCCCCAGTTTTCTGTGTCTTTTTCTTCTAGAAGGGGGGAAGGGAAGAGGGGATAAAAGTGCATTACTGCCTCTATATTATGGACGAAGAGGCCGGGGAATGGTATCACCAGCCAGGGATAGCAGTCTGTGCAGCCACAGCCACGGGCGCGCAGGTGTATCAATACAAGAGATGACGGTTCATGACGGTGTGCTTGCTGCTGATGAATCAACCCGGTCGGTTGGATAGTCAGCCCGGGTGCCGACGATGGGCAGACCGAGGGTTCCGGAAGGAGGCGCACGCCAGTGATGGAACGGGTGAGGTGAGATGGCCGGCGCGCGAGTTGCGCGAACGGGTCTGGACGACCTTTTAGGATTGAGTTGAGGGAGGCTGATGTTCAGCTTGACTTGTTCATCTTGCATCACCATGGACATTGATTCGAACTCGACGAATTTCGTGGGGGCTGTGGCCTCGGCTCTCAACCTCGCATCAGACACGGCGGACACACTACACTCGCATCGATGGGCGCTCGTCGTCGCCGCGGCGCTTTCACTTGCATACCTTACCTTCAAGGCGCGAAGACCGAAGGGCTGGAATCCTCCACCGAACATACCGGAACGCATCCCGTTCGTATCCAACGGATGGGCGTTTGTGCGCGACCCGAGGGGGTTCTTGGACCATGTCTCGACGTCGATGAGGAAGATGGGCGCGGGCGTGGCGACGGTGTACCTTGGGCCGGTGCCTGTTACTATCATCAAGGGAGCGGAGAGGGTCCGCACGGCGATGTTCAGGGAGCGTGGCGGGCTGAGTCCGGATAGGTTCCTCATGATGGTTATGGGGAATGTGGAGGGGATGACCTCGGCGGATCTGAGGAAGTATGTCGAGGATGGATCGGGGAGGGGGAGGAAGCCGAGGGAGGGGTGGGAGGGGTTTCCGGAGGGGAAGAGGGTTTGGGCGAGGCAGAGGGCTGTGGTGCATGATGTTCTGGGGCGGAGGGCGGAGACGGATGGGCTGGCGAGGAGGTTTCAGGGGTATTTTCGTGAGGGTCTGGGGGGAGAGGTTGGGAGGTGGGAGGAGGTGTTGTTGGGGGATGTGCTGAGGAGGGAGATGGCGGATGCGGCGGGCAAAGCGATGGTGGGCACAGGGGTGTTTGAGACGGTGCCGGACTTGGTGGAGAGATTTTGGCGGTTTGATGCCGTTGCGTTGAGGTTGATATTGGGGGTGCCGTGGTGGTGGGATCCGGGGGCGTATCGAGCCAGGGAGGGGTTGTTGCGGGTGTTGGAGGGTTATCTGGTGGACGTCCTGGAGAGGGTGACGCTCGATGAGGCGGGAAGATTGGATGGAGGGGAGGACCCTGACTGGGAGCCGATGCTGGGGAGTCGGTATAACCGCGCCGTGGCGGCATTTGGGCTCTCAGCGGGGTTGTCGACGAGGGCTCTCGCTGGAGGGATGGCCATGGCGTTGTTTGGACTCAACTCCAACTCGATACCGATCACGGTGTGGGCGCTCTTTGAGCTGGCCCGGGACGGGGAGCTCCTGGCTGCGGTGAGGGAGGAGGTTGCGCCAGCAATAGGAGAAGACGGGGTATTTGACGTTGATGCGCTAGAGAGCATGCCGTTGTTGAAGGCGGTGTATCTGGAGACGATGAGGATGCATGTTGCTATCGGCATCACAAGGGAGGCGGCGGAGAATGTCAAGATCGATGGGTATGATGTACCCAAGGGGAGGATGGTACAGGCACCGACGAGCTTCGGAGGCGAGGACGCGGGGGTGTGGGGGGATGATGTGGGTGTTTGGAAGCCGGGAAGACATCTGCGGGATGATGGCAAAGGGGGGAGGGAGTTTGTGGACCTGGCAAAGGAGGGGGAGTTCTTCCCATATGGTGAGTCTGGGTTTTCCTCGCCATAGATGTGTGTTTGCTGACTTTGGGGTATAGGAGGCGGCGCGACGGTGTGTGCTGGGAGACACTTTGCGAAGCAGGAGATCATGCTCGCCGTTGCTGTGGTTGTGAGCCGGTTTGATATCGAGTTTGTGGAGTGGACGGAGCTCGATGGGCGGAGGTCGGAGAGAGAGGCGAGGGAGGATCCGAGATACGTGGGCGCTGCCGCGGTGCCGCCGGACAGGGACATGAGGATCAGATGGAGGAGGCAGTGGTAGAAGGGGATCATGTTGTATTACCTGGAAGCTGGGCCTCCAAACCGGCGAGAACGGCAGCGAGACCTTGCTTTAATTGCGGGCTTGGGGCCTTTTCAACGCGGACTCGGAGTTCATCGATCCTCATCCGGAGATCAACCATTTCCTGGCCCTCTTCACTCTCTTCCTCTTCTTCCTCATCGTCCTCATCGGCTTCTTCCTCCTCCAGGCCCTCGCCAAAGGCCTCGGCAAATGCGGCTGCCATCCCTGCGTCCTTGATGGCGAAGACGATGTCCATATCTTCCCACGTCTCGGGCTTCTTCTTCCCCGATTTAGGGAGTAACACCCTCTTCCACGCTCTCGCCACCTCTCCCACGGGGTTGCCGTACGCACCGCACCCCCACGCCCCGAGAACGACAGCCCCAACACCTCGTGCGCGACACACCCTCATGACCATACGCATCTTCGCTGCCACGAGCTCCCGGTCCTTGGGGTCAGCATACGCCGCAAATCCGTCATCATCGACCTTTGTCTCTGGATTCCGAGGCATAGCAGCAGTGATGACATCGACAAACCACCTATCCCGCTTCTCCATAACAGGGGCATCGTCCGACGTCCCCTCGCGAAAGACGAGCACGTCGGGTGTGTAGATGGCCCCCAGGTCCGGAAGGCGGTAATGCGCGTCGGAGAGGGAGGGGAGGAGGGTGGTGCGCATACAGAGGGATTCTTCCTGGGAGGAGGCGCCGGTGAGGAAGCCGCCACCTGGGTGAAGAGGGGAGGCCATGTTGAGGAGGGCGACACGGGGGTGATGCGATGTGAGGGAGCGGGCGGCGCGGAGTGTATCTGTGACGCGAAGAGTGATACGGGGAGGGGTGGGGGATGTTGATGCAGGGGAAGAGGCTCGAGGGGGATCGAGGATGAGTTCGGCCGAGTCGATGCCGCGGCGGGCGCGGGGGTGGGCGGCGAGGAGGGAGGGGATGAGGGTGTTGAGGGTTGCTTTGGCACGTTTGGCCCGCGCGGCGCGGCGGAAGCTGGCGGGTGGTTGGCCCACGGAGGGTTGCAGGCGGCCCATGGTGGAAGGAAGCTGTGATGGTGGTGATGAGAGGGAAGAGATGTGGTGATGCGGGTTGGAAGGGGTTGAAGTTGGGGTGAGGTTGAGGACCCGGATGGTCAAGGGGCGGTCATCAAGGTAGAGCTGTGCTCCTTCAAAGGTGTGTGCTGCTAGATGTGACGTCGATCTTTCTGGGTTACTTGGATGATGGAGAACTGAAGACGTCGATTGTCCAACTTCTCCGGCTGATGTTACCGATGACTAAACCATGATGACTAATCTTTTGAGTGCTGGAGTGACGCTAACGTAATCCACCACCGAGTGGCCTAAACCACCGAGTGGCCCAGCCCGCCTACATTCCACGGATCCATACTATCGTCACGCGTTTATTCCACCACTCGAAATAGTATTACCTTCTAAAGAAAGCTAGATTATCCTTACTATCTAAGTAATAAAATCTAAACCGAAACTAAGTACTACGGGCGCTACGAAGATCTACGATATACTGAAGAGAACTCTCCTCCGTCGCCTACACGGGACTACTACCCGACGCGATAGCCCTCCGAATACTACGAAATTAAATAAGCTGGAAGAGAAGATAATTATCGAATATATACTCGACCTGGATTTACGATTATACCCTCCTCGGTTAAGTGAGGTTAGAGATATAGCGAATAAGCTACTTACGGAGCGCGACGCGCTACCCGTCGGGATTAACTAGCCTTTGAGATTTATTAATCGATAACTAGAGCTCCGAACGCGTTTCTCTTACCGATACGACTATAAGAGAGCCTAATACGAAGATCTAGTCGCGATAAACGCGTAGTTTCGTCTTGTTACGAATATAGTCGCGAAATACAGTATAGCGGACTCCGATATCTATAACTTCGACGAGACTAGTTTCTAGATAGGTATTATCGGTAACGGAACCGTCGTTATAAACACGGAAAGACATTCTAACGTAAAGATAAGTATTACGACCCAGGTATAGTCCTAAACAGAGGAAGGTAGTCTGGAGAGGCGGTGGTGTATGCTAGTAGTGCGTACTAGGTAACTAAGGAATAATACGTCGTAGCCGTTATCGTCGTATTTATCGTAATATCGTAAAGCGTTACGCTTCTTTACTATAGGCTAAGGAGGTTTCTAATAAAGACTTAAATTAATTACTATCGTGAATCTAGGTAGAGCTATATACTACGAGGTAGTATCTTATATAGACGGAGGTTCCTAGGGATTACGCTAGATTACTTTATAATCCGTTATAATCCGACCGTTAGATTACTATTATAATAACTATAATCTATATTATATAATAATAGCCCCTGTCTATTTGTCGAATATCTAGGGTATCTACGGTAAACCCGGAGTAGAGTATTAAACAGGTTTACTCTCTTAGCGTTTGTAATCTATAGTCCGTACTTAGCCCGTATGCCTAATTACCTAAGGGGGTTAGTTTCCGCGGGGTCTTAGGCCGAGTAACTTACGGCCTGCTTAGGCGTTATAAGATTCCCCTCCTCTAGGTTAATATCCTAGCGATTATAAATAGGTATATACCTCTGTTATCGCGTCCCGTAGTCTTTATTCCTTTACTAACGCCGATACGATATCTAGTCGAATCGAAAAACGAAGATCCGATAAAACTGAATAGCGTTGTGTACTTGTAGCCCTGATTAAATCCGACGGCGAAAATAGAATACCGTGTACTTAGTGTTTCTAGTATAACCTAACGTGTAAGACGGCGCCGGGATCGACTTGTTGTACTGTCTGTATTAAGCGAGGTCGTTCTTACGATGGTATTAACGTGACTTCTGCCCGTGAGTCTGCTGTTCTGATATCGTGCTTAGGGTTAGTAACGTGTTTTGTAGTCGAGAAGGTATTAAAAGAATCGAAGCGATTAGATAAGGAGATAGAAGAGAAAGAGATAGAGTTAGAGGTTCTCTAGATAAAGTTAGCGGCTACGCTTAGTGTGATATCGCGGATCCGTTGACTTCGGAAGGTAGCTAAGAAGCGAGAGGAGGCCCTCTTTAGTCGAGGAATAGTAGAGCTGGACGAAGAAGATAGTGTTATATCTTTAACGACGGCGGAGCTTCGGGTTATAAACGACCTTAGGGAGTAGGGTACTAGGGACGTGCTAGATTAGTCCTCCCTAGGAGTCGGCGAAGGCTTTGTAGATTTAGGACTGCTACCGTAGTTTAAGATTAGCGATACTCCTCTAGATACTAGGGGTAGTTCCGTAGGTATTTAATAGGTTCCCAGGTATTTTCTTTGTGTCCGTAGTTTTCCTATTTAACGAGGTATTTAGTGTGTCTATCGTGTTATCTATAGTCGAGGATTTTCTCGACGGTAAATTCCTTGGTATTGTCCGCTTCGAGGTTGTCTTCGAGTAGTACGTTATCGGGTATAGCTTCGAGTAGTACGATATAGAAGACCGGGTGGATCTTTATATTCTCGGGTAAGGAAAGTCGAAAATTAGTGTCTGAGATTTTCTACTAAATTCGAAAGGGTCCGATCTTTTTAAAATCTAACTTACTATTATAGTGTGTAGTTTTAATGTTTTTACGAATAAGGTAGACTTTATCCCCCTCCTTAAAGGATAGTCCCTTTATCCTTAACTAGTTAGTATATTTAGTTATTCTGACGCGTACTAGTTAAAAGTCGTTACGAAGTACGTCGTAAATCTACCGAATATCGTCGGCTAGTTTGTTAGCTCTAGGAGCTTTTAAAGCTTCCCTAGGCTCTCTATATATTATTAGGTTAAATCCGTAGTTAGCGTAGAAAGGTAAGACCTTAGTTAACTCGCTGGGTACGCTGTTATAGGCGAACTATATTATTAGAAGGAGTATTACCTAGTTATCCTTTCGCTTGTTAACGTAGTAGCGAAGGTACTATTCGAGGGTCTAGTTAGTCCTTTCTGTCTATCCGTCTAACTATAGATAGAATGTAGTTAAGAGGTAATAGTCGGGTCTAAGTTACTTTATAAGTCCTTTCTAAAAGTAGCTTGTAAATAGCTTATCGCGATTAGAAATAAGTTCCTTTAGTATACTATATTATACGGCGATATTACGTAGGAAGACGTATATAAGGTCTTCCGTAGTTCCCGTTTTAAGGTATAGTAGAAAGTAGGAGTATTTAGTAAGACGATCGACGATAACTAGGATAGTGTTATACTACTATCCTAAGACCGGTTCTTTAGACTTAGGTAAGTCCGTAATAAAATCTAAAGAGATAGATATCTATAGTCCTTCCGCTACGGGTAGAGGCTTAAGCTCTCCGTAGGGCTTATATCTAGCGGCCTTACTCTTATAGTAGAGGTTGTAGGTCTTAAGTACTTCCTGTACTTAAAGGTGTGTGATATTCTTGTTGTAGTGTTATCGGATACGCTAATACGTTTTCCAGACTCCTTAATATCTATAGGTTAGGGTACTATAGATACGTATAATAAGTTCTTAAGTAGTCTCCTTATAAGTAGCGAGGACCTCTAAGACTTGTTTATTAGGTATGAGGTTGCCTTACGAATTAATCGAGAGAATTATATTATAGTCGGGGACTTTAGTACTTACTAAGTCGCTACGTCGACTTAAGGTGTCTGCTTGACTATTCTCTAATCCTTTACGGTACGAGATAGTAAAGTTAAATTCCGAAAGGAACTTAGCTTATCTTGTCTGTTATTTATTTAGCTCCTTTATAGTTGTGAAGTTAACGAGGTTCTTATAGTCCGTGAGAACCTTAACCGGGTGTGTAGTGCCTGAGAGGTATAGCTTCTATTCCCTAAAGGCTTTGATAATAGCTATTAGTTCCTTATTATAGATCTAATAGTTAAGTTCTAGTCCGTAAAGCTTCTTGGAGTAGAAGGCGACGGGGTAAAGTCGTCCTTCTTTATCCCTCTATCCTAGTTATCCTCCGAGCGTATAGTCTGATACGTCGGTTTTGACTTCGAATAGTAGCTCGGGGTCGGGGATCTTAAGAATCGGCTTACTTAAGATACTATTCTTAATACTCTAAAAGGCTTATTCTTCGGTATCCTACTAGCGGAACGGCTAGTCTTTCTTTGTAAGGTCGGTAAGAGGTCGGGAAATCTAACTATATCCCTTTATAAATCGTCGGTAGAAGTTAATAAATCTAAGAAATCCTCTAATATCGGAGACGTTAGCTAGTGTCGGCTAGTTCTTAACTGTCTCGATCTTCTTAGGGTCTATACGGATTTCCCCTAGTCGGATATTATATCCGAGGAAGTCTACGTCCTGAGTATAAAACTTACTTTTCTCGGGTTCGATAAGTAGTTTAGTGTCTATTAGTCGTTTTAAGACTTAGTAAACGTACTTCCGATATTTCTCGAGGGTTCTCGAAAAGATAAGGATATCGTCGAGGTATATTACTATAAAGATGTTACGACCCAGGTATAATCCCAAGGATGTGTATACTGGATGGGTGGTGGTGTATGCTAGTAGTTCGCCCTGGGCGATAGAACAGAATAATACTCAGCGGTCGTCGTAGTCGTGCTTGTCGTCAATGTCGTAAAGCGTTGCGCTTCTTTACTGTAGGCTAAAGGAGGTTTCTAATAAAGACTTAAATTAATTACTGCCGTGAATCTAGGTAGAGCTATATACTACGAGGTAGTGTCTTATATAGACGGAGGTTCCTGGGGATCACGCTGGATTACTTTGTGATCCGTCGTGATCCGACTGTTGGATCACTGTTGTGACGACCGTGATCTATGTTGTATGATAACAGCCCCTGTCTGTTCGTCGAACATCTGGGGTGTCCACGGCAAACCCGGAGTAGAGTATCGAACAGACTCACTCTCTTGGTGTTTGTAATCCATAGTCCGCACCTAGCCCGTACGCCTGATTACCTAAGGGGGTTAGTTCCCGCGGGGTCTTAGGCCGAGTGACCTACGGCCTGCTTAGTCGTTACAAGATTCCCCTCCTCCAGGTCGATATCCCAGCGACCATAAATAGGTATATGCCCCTGTTGTCGCGTCCCGTAGTCCTTATTCCTTTGCTAACGCCGATACGATATCTAGTCGAATCGAAAAACGAAGATCCGATAAAACCGAATAGCGTCACGCACTCACAGCCCTGATTAAATCCGACGGCGAAAATAGAATACCGTGTACTTAGTATTTCCAGCATAACCTGACATATAAGACGGCGCCGGGATCGACTCGTTATACTATCTGTATTAAGCGAGGTCGTTCTTACGATAGTGTCAACGTGACTTCTACCCGTAAGTCTGCCGTTCTGATATCGTGCTTGGGGTTACTAACGTGTTTCGTAGTCGAGAAGGTGTTAAAAGAATCGAAGCGATTGGATAAGGAGATAGAAGAGAAAGAAATAGAGTTAGAGGTTCTCTAGATAAAGTTAGCGGCTACGCTTAGCGCGATATCGCGGATCCGTCGACTTCGGAAGGTAGCTAAGAAGCGAGAGGAGGCCCTCTTCAGTCGAGGAATAGCGGAGCTAGACGAAGAAGATAGTGTTGTGTCTTTAACGACGGCGGAGCTTCGGGTTACGAACGACCTTAGGGAGTAGGGTGCTGGGGACGTGCTGGATTAGTCCTCCCTAGGAGTCGGCGAAGGCTTTGTAGATTTAGGACTGCTACTGTAGTTTGAGATTAGCGATACTCCTCCAGACGCTAGGGGTAGTTCCGCAGGTGCTTAATAGGTTCCCAGGTGTTTTCTTCGTATCCGTAGTTTTCCCATTTAACGAGGTATTCAGTACGTCTGTCGTGTTGTCTGTGGTCGAGGATTCTCTCGACGGTGAATTCCTCGGTATCGTCCGCTTCGAGGTTGTCTTCGAGCGGTACGTTATCGGGTGTAGCTTTGAGTAGTACGATATAGAAGACCGGGTGGATCTTTATATTCTCAGGTAAGGAGAGTCGAAAATTAGTTTCTGAGATTTTCTTAAGAATTTTAAAAGGTCCGATTTTTTTGAAATCTAATTTATTGTTTAGTTATTTAGTTTTGATATTTTTGCGGATAAGGTAGACTTTATCCCCCTCCTTAAAGGATAGTCCCTTTATCCTTGACTAGTTGGTGTATTTAGTTATTCTGAGCCGTACTAGTTGGAGGTCGTCACGAAGTGAATCGTGGATCTTCCGAATATCGTCGGCGAGCTTGGTCGCCTTGGGAGCTTTCGATGCTTCCCGTGGTTCTCCGTACATGGTGGGTGCAAACCCATAGTTGGCGTAGAATGGTGAGACTTTGGTTGACTCGCTTGGTGCGCTGTTGTATGCGAACTGAGCGGTGGGCAATAGTTGAACCCAGTTCTCCTGTTAGTAGTCGACGTAGTAGTGTAGGTACTACTCGAGTGTCTGATTCGTACGTTCAGTCTGTCCGTCAGATTGTGGGTGGAATGCGGTGGAGAGATTGCGATCTGGTCCAAGCTGCTTCATGAGGGCTTTCCAAAAGTTGCTCGTGAATAGCTTGTCGCGATCCGACACGATGCCCTTAGGCATACTATACTGCGAGGTGACGTTGCGTAGGAAGACGTAGGAGAGGTCTTCCGCAGTTCCCGTTTTAAGGTATAGCAGAAAGTAGGCGTACTTTGTAAATCGGTCGACGATAACTAGGATGGAGTTATATTTCTTTCCTGAAATCGGCTCTTCGGATAGTAGCAGGTCCGTAATGAAGTCCCATGAGATGGACGTCTATAGACCGTCTACGACAGGGAGAGGTTGGATTTCTCCGTATAGCTTGTGTCGCGATGCTTTGCTTTTTCGATAGAGGTTATAATCCTTGATTGCGTCCTGGACTTGTTGTCTGGTGATCTGGTTGTTGTGGTGTTGTCGGAGTCGTTGGAAGGTTTTCCAGACTCCTTAGTGGCCATACGCAGGTGCGCTATAGACTCGACGAATAAGTTGTTCGGTGGTTTCCTTAGTCGTGACTAAGACTTCGAGAACTTGTTTGTTAGGTACTAGATCTCCGTCTGCGTTAATCGAGAGGATAGCGTTGTGGTTAGGGACTTCCGTACTGAGGAGGTCGCTACGGCGGCTGAGTACATCGGCGCGGCCATTCTCCGATCCCTTACGGTAGGTAATAGTGAAGTTAAATTCTGAAAGGAACTCCACCCATCGTGTCTGTCGTTTGTTCAACTCCTTTGTGGTCGTGAAGTTGACAAGGTTCTTGTAGTCAGTGTAGACCTTAACCGGGTGTGTCGTACCAGAGAGGTATAGCTTCTATTCCTTAAATACTTCGATAATAGCTATCAACTCTTTATCGTGGATCTAGTAGTTAAGCTCAGGTCCGTGGAGCTTCTTTGAGTAGAAGGCGACGGGGTGTAGTCGTCCTTCTGTGTCGCGTTGTGCGAGTTACCCTCCGAGCGTATAGTCGGATACGTCGGTTTCAACTTCAAACGGAAGTTAAGGGTCGGGGATTCTGAGGATCGGTTCGCTCAGAATTTAGTCTCGAATGCGTTAAAAGGCTAGGTCTTCCGCTTCACCCCAGGTGAACGGCTAGTCCTTTTTCGTGAGGTTAGTAAGAGGTCGGGAGATATCGCTATAGCCCTTTATAAAGCGGCGATAGAAGTTAATAAATCCCAGGAATCCTCTAATATCCTTTAGATCCTGTGGTGTTAGCTAGTCCCTGACTATCTGGATCTTTTTAGGGTCTATCCGGATTTCTCCGGGTCGGATGTTGTATCCGAGGAAGTCCACTTCCTGAATATAGAACTTCGTCTTTTCGGGCTTAACGAGTAGCTTAGCCTCCAACAGTCGTTAAAGGACTTAGTAGACATGCTCCTTGTAAGCACTAAGGGTACGTAAGAAGATAAGGATATCGTCGAGGTATACCACCACAAAGATATCGAGGAAGTCGCGAAAGACTTCGTTGATTATCGTTTAGAACGTGGCCGGAGCATTAGTTAGGCCGAAGGGTATAACTAGATACTCGAAATATCCTCGACGGGTACGGAATGCCGTCTTCTATTCCTCGCCTTCCTTCATACGGATTAAGTTATACACGCCTTTGAGGTTAAGGGCCGTAAAGTACTACGCTCCAACCAGTAGATCTCGGAGTTTAGAGATAAGGGGTAAGGGGTAGTAGTTCTTAATCGTGATATTATTAAGTTGCCGATAGTCAATGCATATCCGGAGCTTACCGTTTTTCTTGGGTACAAAGAGGATTAGGTAGCCAGCGGGTGATTTAGACGGTCGGATATAGCCTTTACGGAGGTTCTCCTTAAGGTACTCGTCCAAAGCAACCTACTATTTCTTATTTGTGTAGTAGATTTTGAAGAATCGTGGCTAGGTGCCTTCTTTGAGTACGATTTCGTGGTCATAGTGGCTGTGTTCGGGGAGGACTGTGTCGAGTTCCTCCTGGAAGATCGCGGCGTACTAGTAGTATTCGGATAGAATGTCCTTTATTCGTTCTTGGAGTGTTGGTTGCTGCGGGTTGTTGTAAAAGTCTGGCTGTAAGTGGGGGGCTGGGTACTTTTACTATAGTACTGAGCGTGTCGTTATCCGCTCGGGTCGCTGTGTTGAAGCGAGGAGATGTCTCGTAGTCTCGTTCTGAGACTGCACCGGAGCTGTATCTCTCTATTGGATCTAGCCAAGATTCTAATTAATCGTGGGGTTCTATTTCCTAAGCCAGGGAATACCTAGAATAATATCCTATTTACCGATCTCGGTAATATCGAATTGGGTTAGTATGGTACGTCGCTGGATACGGATATAGAGGGGCGTAGTCTCCTTATCGATACGTCCTTGATTGTACTGTATAAGCCTACCTTCGGCAGATCTTAGTTGGTAAGGGTTTAGCTTGCGGTCCGTTGTAAGGCTGAGTCGCTATCGGAGTCGTGGCGACATATAGTTCCCCTACGCTCCGCTGTCCAGGAGCGCTGTGTACTCTCTTCCGTTAAGGATAACCTGTAACACTAGGTACGCGGAGTCGCTTTCGTTGTGTGCCGTGTTGCACAGGGTCTTATTAAGTTTTATTCGCGCCTGCTCTTGCCCTTGTGAGAGCGGCGCGACTCTTTTCCCGAGTCGTTGTGGTGTTTACGCCTCGTCTTAGGTCGTTAAGAGGAAGAACTTAATAACCTAGATTTCCTTCTTCTGACTTCGTCCGACGTGGCTATACTAGTACCTTGGGCCTAATGGCCTGAGGTGGGCAAGTTAGTGATTAAGTCGCGACGGATGACGGTTGATTCCGGGATTATGGGTAAGTTGAGGTACTACTATTCCTCGTTCTTCCGAAGGGTCCTTTTAGCCCTCTAGCGACGGAGTTTGTAGTTACCCTAGTAGTTCGGGTCGATCCTAGCAAGGGTCTGTCCCAGGTTCCTAGCAGTGCCGGGCTGGGACCAGAGGATCCTCTATTCGCGGATCTTCCGTAAAGTGTATACCCTGTATATATCGATAGGGTAGTCGAACTAAAGGGTCTCGCGACTAATATATAGCATAGGGTATTCGGGTGATAGTGCGAAGATAATAGTTCTCTTCCCTGGTAGGCGAATAGTGGGTACCTAATAGGGTAGTTCTTCGTTAGTATAGATATATTCGATTGTATTGTCGTTGGGTCGCCTGGGGTAGAAGTTGTAACTAAGTTTCTGTACGTGGTGTGTAGGGTAATCGTCGTAGATGCATTGGGCCTAAAACATAGTGTCGTGGTCGGGGCTGCCAGGGGGCAGGCGATCGTTATCGTCTTCCCTAGGACCCAAAGCGTAGGTTATATAGGGTGCTTTGCTAGTATCTCGAGCGTTATACCCGAAGAAGTCGACGGCTTTATTTTCCTCGAGATCTCTGTATCTCTCTAGCCGGATAGTAAGTTATTAGTCTTATAGCTGGGTATCGGGGATTAATCCTTTATCTCCGGAGGTCGCGGGTTCCTGTGTTGTTTCGCTTTCTTCTTCTTCGCTAGGGTCGATAACTTCGACCTAGTAGTTCCATCGGACTACCCTCTCTTAGGTAGACATCGGGCTTCACTCCAGGATCGCGAGAGTCCGAACCGCGGTTTAGGGTCTCTTATTATACCGAGTGGTATTAAACTGTCGGGGTCCTTCGATACACTTAGGTTATCGGTATTCGCGTGCGAAGTAGCCCGTCTTGTAGTAGTTAAAGTACTCGATATCCTTCTTATCCTTCTTTCCTTTCTACAGAACGTCGAGCTCTATAGGGCCGGCGTACGTGGTTCCTCTATAAGTAGTGGTTATACGACGCTTATTGCGATAGTTAGACGGGTGTTAATACTTACGGCTCGTGTTGGCGTATAGAGGTCTATTAAAGTGTCCGGAATAGTATCCGCGCCTCTCCTACTTACGTTTGTATAGGCGGTTATCGATTTTAACGGCTTTAGCGATATAGTCGCTAAACTTAGTAGGTCGGTCTAGCTTAGAAAGCTTATCCTTTATTTTGTCCTTAAGTCCGTTATAGAAAGCGGCTATTAAGGGTTTATCGTCCTATCCTAAGCGGGAGGTAATCTGCCGGAATTTAGCGACGTAGTCGGCGGCGGATCCTCGCTGCTTGAGGTTTCGGAGTTACTGTTCGGCGGTGCGTTCCTTATCAGGGTCCCTGAAGGTAGCCCTAAGGTACTTCTCGAACGCCTTAAAGTTACCGAAGATTTTAGCGGTAAGGGCTTTGTACTTCTCTGGGTCGTGGGTGTAGTCTAGGTAGTCGCGCTGGATGGGTTCGAACCAGGCGAGAGTGTCGCCCCTGAGGAATACGGCGGCGCTGAAGACTTTATCGACTTCCTACTAGAGGTCGCGGGTATAGAAGACCTGGAAAGCCTTTAGGTGTGTAAGGAAGCTAGGGAGCTCCTCCTTTCTTCTATCGAAGGTGGGAGGTTTAGGGTAGCGGAGGCGTAGGCCCCCGGTGGCCCTGTTAGCGAGTTACTCCTTTATCTCATTGTTTTCCTACTAAAGCTGGGTGATTATAGCAAGGACCTAGTCTATACTAGCGGCGGGAGCCCTAACAACGGAACCGGATTCGCGTGCGGCGGGAGCTATAATAGCTGCGTGAGTATTGCTCGGTAGTCGTAGAGAACGTACTAAATAAGAGTAATTAAAGTGTTACGACCCAGGTATAATCCCAAGGATGTATATACTGGATGGGTGGTGGTATATACTAGTAGTTCGCCCTGGGCGATAGAATAGAATAATACTTAGCGGTCGTCGTAGTCGTGCTTGTCGTTAATATCGTAAAGCGTTACGCTTCTTTACTATAGGCTAAAGGAGGTTTCCAATAAAGACTTAAATTAATTACTACCGTGAATCTAGGTAGAGCTATATACTACGAGGTAGTGTCTTATATAGACGGAGGTTCCTGGGGATCACGCTAGATTACTTTGTGATCCGTTGTGATCCGACCGTTGGATTACTGTTGTGACGACCGTGATCTATATTGTATGATGATAGCCCCTGTCTGTTTGTCGAATATCTGGGGTGTCTACAGCGAACCCGGAGTAGAGTATCGAATAGACTTACTCTCTTGGTGTTCGTGATCCATAGTCCGCACCTAGCCCGTGCGCCTGATTACCTAAGGGGGTTGGTTCCCGCGGGGTCTTAGGCCGAGTGACCTGCGGCCTGCTTAGTCGTTACAAAAGATATCTAGGAAGTTATAAAGGACTTTGTTAATTATTATTTGGAATATAGCCGGAGTATTTATAAGCCCGAAGGGTATTACTAAATACTCAAAGTATCCTCGGTAAGTACGGAAAGCTGTTTTCTACTCCTCTCCTTCCTTTATACGGATTAAGTTGTACGCTCCTTTAAGGTTAATAGCTGTAAACTATTATACTCTAACTAGTAAATCCCGAAGTTTAGCGATAAGTAGTAAGGGGTAGTAGTTTTTAATCGTGATATCGTTAAGTTATCGGTAGTTAATATATAATCGTAATTTCCCGTTCTTCTTAGGAATGAAAAGGATTGGGTATCTAGCTAGTAACTTGGATAGTCGAATGTATCCTTTCCGAAGGTTCTCTTCTAGATATTTATCGAGTATAGCTTACTACTTCTCGTTAAGCTAGTAGATCTTATAGAACCTAGGCTGTATGCTTTCTTTAAGTACGATCTCGTAGTCGTAATAGCTATAGAGGGGTAACCTAGTCTTGAGTTCCTCCTTAAACAGGATTAAGTATTTCTAGTAGTCGATCGGAACGTTCTTTATTTATTCTTCGAGTACCTTACGTCGTTTATCGTAGCTAAGGTCTTAGTTTAAGCTGTTGTTATACTTATAAATCTCTTTATTAAGCTATACGAGATATCTCGTAGTCTTTATATAAGACTATACCGGAGCTGTATCTCTCTATTAGATCTAGCTAGGATTCTAATTTACTTAGGGATTCTACTTTCTTAACTATAGGATACCTAGGATAATATCCTAATCTCCGATCTCCGTGATATCGAATACGGTTAGCGTTGTGTATCCTTAGATACGGATCTCGAGGTACGTGGTCTCTTAATCGATACTTCCTTAGTTATACTATACGAGCCTACCTTCTACGGATCTTAGCTAGTAAGGGTGTCTCTTACGGTTCGTTATAAGTCCGAGTCGCTATCGAAGTCGTAGCGATATATAGTTCCCCTATACTCTACTGTTAAGGAGTGCTACGTACTTATACCCTTGTAGGGTAACTCTTAGTGTAAGATAGTCGGAGTCGCCTTCGTTATATACCGTGTTATATAGGGTCTTAACGGATTTTACTCGCGCCTACTCTTACCCTTATAAGAGTAGTACGACTCTTTTCCCGAGTCGTCGTGGTATTTACGCCTTGTCTTAGGTCGTTAAGAGGAAGAACTTAATAATCCGGTTTTCCTTCTCCTGACTTTGTCCGACGTGGCTATACTAGTACCTTAAGCCTAATAGCCTAAGGTAGGTAAGCTAGTAATTAAGTCGCGACGGGTAACGGTTAATTCCGGGGTTATAGGTAAGTTAAGGTACTATTATTCCTTATTCTTCCGAAGGGTCCTTTTAGCCTTTTAGCGACGGAGTTTGTAGTCGCCTTAGTTGTTTGGGTCGATCCTAGTAAGGGTCTGTCCTAGGTTCTTAGCGGTACCTAGCTGGGACTAAAGAATCCTCTATTCGCGGATCTTCCGTAAAGTGTATACCCTATATACGTCGATAGGGCAGTCGAACCAAAGGGTCTCGCGACTAATATATAGTATAGGGTATTCCGGTAATAGTACGAAGACTATAGTCCTTTTCCCAGGTAGGCGAACGGTGGGTACCTAATAGGGTAGCTCTTCGTTAGTGTAGATGTATTCGATAGTGTCGTCGTTAGGTCGCCTGGGGTAGAAGTTGTAACTAAGTTTCTATACGTAGTGTATAGGGTAATCGTCGTAGATATATTAGGCTTAAAATATAGTATTATAGTCGGGGCTGCTAGGGGGCAGGCGATCGTTATTATCTTCCCTGGGACCGAAAGCGTAGGTTATATAGGGTACTTTACTAGTATCTTAAGTGTTATACCCGAAGAAGTTAACGGCTTTATTTTCTTCGAGATTTCTGTATCCCTCTAGCCGGATAGTAAGTTATTAGTCCTGCGGCTAGGTATCGGGGATTAATTCTTTGTTATCGGAGGTCGCGGGTTCCTACGTCGTTTCGCTTTCTTCTTCTTCGCTAGGGTTAATAACTTCGACCTAGTAGTTCTATCGGACTACCCTCTCTTAGGTAGATATCGAGCTACGTCCTAGGACTACGATAGTTCGGATTACGGTTTAGGGTTTCTTATCGTACCGAGTAGTATTAAGTTATCGGGGACCTTCGATATACTTAGGTTAGCGGTAATCGCGTGCGAAGTAGCCTATCTTATAGTAATTAAAGTACTCGATATCCTTCTTATCCTTCCTTCCCTTCTATAGGACGTCTAGCTCTATAGGACCGGCGTATGTAGTTCCTCTATAAACGGTAGTTATACGGCGGTCGCTACGGTAGTAAGGTTAGTATTAATATCTACGGCCTATATTAGTACGGGTTAGTCCCGTGAAGCGTGCGGGTTGATAGCTACGCTTCTCCTACTTACGTTTATATAGGCGGTTGTCGATCTTAATAGTAGTAGCGATATAGTCGGTGAAATCGCTAGGGCGGTTAAGTTTTGTAAGTTTATCCTTAACTTCGTCCTTTAGTCTAGTATAGTAAGCTACTATCAGGGGTTTATCGTCCTAGCTAAGACGTACGGTGATTTGTCGGAATTTAGCGGTATAGTCGGCGGCGGAGCCGTGTTAGTGTAGATTCCGAAGTTATTATTCCGCGGTATATTCCTTGTTAGGGTCCCTAAAGGTCTTACGGAGGTGTTTTTCGAAAGCGGCGAAGGTTCCGAATACTTCGCGAGTAAGTTTATCCTATTCCTTTAGTTTCCGGTGTATTTAAGGTAGTCCTTCTAAATCGGTTTAAACTAGTTAAGGGTGTTACCCCTAAGGAAGGCGGCGGCGCTAAAGACCTTATCGACCTCTTCCTAGAGGTCTCTCTAGTAGAATATCTAGAAGGCTTTAAGGTAAGTAAGGAAGCTAGGGAGTTCTTCCTTCTTACCGTTAAAGGTCGGGGGCTTAGGATAGCGGAGGTACGGGCCTTTACTAGATCCGTTAGCGAGTTACTTCCTTATCTTGTTATTCTCCTGCTAGAGTTAGGTGATTATAGCGAGGACGGTTTCTATACTAGCGGTGGGAGCTCCGATAGTAGATCCGGATTTGCGTACGGCGGGTACTATAATAGCTACGTGGGTATTACTCGGTAGTTGTAGAGAACGTACTAAATAAGAGTAATTAAAGTATTATAACCTAGGTATAGTCCTAAATAGAGGAAAGTAGTCTAGAGAGGCGGTAGTATATACTAGTAGTACGTGCTAGGTAACTAAGGAATAATACGTTGTAGCCGTTATTATCGTACTTATCGTGATATCGTAAAGCGTTACGCTTTTTTACTATAGGTTAAGGAGGTTTCTAATAAAGACTTAAATTAATTACTATCGTGAATCTAGGTAGAGTTATATACTACGAGGTAGTATCTTATATAGACGGAGGTTCCTAGGGATTATACTAGATTACTTTGTAATCCGTCGTGATCCGACTGTTAGATTACTATTGTGATAACCGTAATCTATATTGTATAATAATAGCCCCTGTCTGTTTGTCGAATATCTGGGGTATCTACGGCGAACCCGGAGTAGAGTATCGAACAGGCTTACTCTCTTAGCGTTCGTGATCCATAGTCCGCACTTAGCCCGTACGCCTGATTACCTAAGGGGGTTGGTTTCCGCGGGGTCTTGGGCCGAGTGACCTGCGGCCTGCTTAGGCGTTATAATAAGGTAGCCGGGTAATCGGGAATAGGTTATAGTAATCCAGGGCGTTAGCGCGACCGGTTTCTACGTCCCGCCGTACGTGGTGGTTACGGGTAAATATTACCTCTCGACTTAGTACTAAGACGATATGATTCTACGCGACTAGAGGATCGTAACGTCTCTAAACGGCTAGATAATAAACGAAATTAGTATCGATTAGATTCGGTATTTTAACTGATATATAAAAACTAGAAAGTCGGGCGGGTATCGCGTCTTTATTCTAGACGGCTACGAAAGTTACTACTCCGTCGAATTCGAGCTTTACTATAAGGATAATAATATTATTATACTCTGTATACCCCCTTACTCGTTGTATCTACTCTAACCTCTCGATATTAGTTGTTTCGGCCTGCTGAAGAAAGCGTACGGTCGATAAATCGAGATTAAGATAAAGGCCGGTATAAGTTATATTACGAAGGAGGACTTCCTACCTGTGTTTTCCGCTATATTTCGAGATATAATAACGGAAAAAAATATCTAGGGCGGGTTTCGAGGGGTAGGGCTTATACCCTATAACCCGGTAGTGGTTCTCTCGAAGCTGGATATAAAGTTAAAGACGCTAACGCCGCCGGGGTTGTCTTACAGCCTACCCGAACTATAGACTTCCTAAACGCCTATAACCGCTGTAGAGGCTTATTTGTAGTCCGATTTTATTAAAGGTCGGATTAGCCGTTATAAGAGTAGCTTACTGTTATTAATTTTAGATACTATCGAGTAGTTCTCGAGAGGTATATACGGTGTAATATACTAGATTACTCTTTTAAAGTCGGAGAACGCGATCCTTCGAGAGGAGAATACGATACTTAGTCGACGACGGAGGGCTAAAAAAATATAACTACGGAAAGGAGGAAGCCTTACTCTAGGCGAGGGATAGGACTAGATTGCCTAGAGGGAGGTAGATTCTCAGGTAAAGGAGGAAACGTGTTAAAATCCGGGACTATCGACACGGGCCGCGCCGAAGAAACGGTGCTGTGGCGTCTGCGGAAAGACTAGTTATAACGCGAGAACTTGTTAGTAGGTTGCTCTGTTATTATCGGATAGTGATGAGTAGCTTTTATTTTAATTGACTATTATACCGTTGCGTAACGATAGCCTGGATCCGTGGAATATAGGCTGGCTGGGCTACTCGGTGGTTTGGGCCACTCGGTGGTGGATTACGTTATCGCCAACTCGATTTTGGCACTCCAGCTTCACCATCAAACCAGTCGAGGGGAGCAGCTCCCAGCATCAGCACATCGCTTTTTCCCCTTCAACTCTCATCGCCAAACTTCCCCCTGATTCCACAATGCCACTCACAGACCCTCACAAGGTCGCGGAGATCATGCTCTCATGGCTAGACCTCGAGCTCGTCTGCTGCGTTGAGCTTCAGTCGCTCTGGGCAGGTTACGGCCACATCTGCGCCGTCACCGCCAGACCATCCAAGACATCAGGCTCCTCATCCCATCCCACGGATCTCATTCTCAAACTCATCGCGCCACCCGGAAGCCCCCGCGCCATGGACGAGGGCCACCTCCGCAAGATGCTCAGCTACGAGGTCGAGCAGATCTTCTACCGCGATATCGCCCCCAGCCTCGGTCCCGACGCCGCCGTCGCCCGATGCCTTGCATCAACCGCCGACATGGACGGGCGACCGCGCGCCAAGGAGCTGCGAGGCCTTACCGCCACCCTCATGACGGACCTTCGGCCTTCTTTCCCCGTCGCAGGGGAGAAGCGAGCCGTCCTCAGCGACCGCCAGGTTTATGCCGCCATCAACTGGCTCGCCACCTTCCACCGCCGCTCGTGGGAGTCAACGAGGGAGGATCTCGGTAGGTATCTCCTTCCGCCTTTCGAGGAGGAGGAGCGCCGCAGGACGGGTACATCCCGAGGAGACGCCCTGTGGCTCAACGGAGGGTATACCTACCTTGCCACCCGCCGGAAAGAGTACGGCTCTCTCGCGCGGGACCGCTCATTCGAATGGTCTCCCGCTTTCTGTGACCCCTTCGAGGGCCTCGACATGTCTGTCGCCGAGGCTGTCGCCGCTTTCCTCACCCCACGCGGTCGGCCGTCCGAGACGCTCATTCACGGCGATGTCAAATCGGAAAACCTCTTCACAACATCCTCGGGCGACGCCGTGGCCTTCTTCGACTTCCAATACGTCGGTCTCGGCTTCGGCGCCTGTGACCTGGCCAAGCTATTCACCTGCTCCGTGCCCTTCAACATGCTCACCGATCGCCCCTCACTGCCGATGCGGTTGCCGATGGGAGATGGCGAGGCCGACTTGTTGGAGCGGTATCACGATGCGCTGACGGAGGGCGGCCGAGCTTATGCGTGGGTCGAGTTTGTGAGGCATTGGGAGACGGCGCTGGTCGACTGGTGTCGGTTTCAGGCGTCGTGGGGGTTCTGGGGAAACACCGAATGGCTTGAGGCCAGGACGAGGCATGTGCTCGCCGATGTAGGGTGGCGAGCCTGGCTGAAGAGGGAGGTCGAGGGTCTAGGGCCGAAGGCGTGAGGCGGAAGACCAAAAGGGTGAGGCCCTAGGGTAGAAGGTGTGAAGCGTGGTGATGTTCTACGGCTCTGAAGCATGTGAGACAGTGCTCCAGAACGCTGGGAGGGGCCGTTGAGGGGACTCTTTGTCCCGTCCCGGATTCGGCAAGGCCCGCCCTCATCCGAGATTCATGGACTTGTCTCGATCCCGGACCCTCGACAGGACGGCCCCCAGGGGCCCTGGCCGTCTGAAGATATGTACCCTTCAGGTAGGTATCGATAGTACGGCGGTCGGACAACTCGGACACTCACGAGGCACCATGTCGTCGCGATATGTTCATCCAGCTCTGCCGCATGGCAAATCCGATGTTGGGGACAGATAGTCTCCCGCTGCCCGGTGCGGTGCCCTCCCTCGGCCGCCTCCGAAGAGCGGCCTCGACACCGATCGGGCGTCGCTCGAGGCGAGCCAGCTGAAAATAAACATCCGAGAAGGGCTGCAGAGTCCCCTCCCCCGCTGGCGCACTCCGGTGGAAAGCCAAAACCGCAACACCACGACCCTCGACCTGGTCCAGATCAGGTCCCTGGAGCCCTTTCGCTCTTTCTCTCTCTCCTTCTCCCAGCGCAGCAGCTCAACCTGCCACTAGAACCGGTCCCCTCATTGTTCGCCGCCCCCGCCCGCCATAGCTCCTCCTCCCAAGTCAGCCCGCCTTAAGCTTTGCCCTAGGGCTGCCGAGCCGGACGACAAAGGGGTCCAGGCCGCATCGGGCCCGGCGAGGCCAGCTCCCACATACCGCCGCCGGCCCGCGCCAGGGGGTAACCTATTCGGGGCGGCTGGGGTCCAGATCAGGCGTGGGGGAGTACGTGGACTTGGTGATGGTTGAGGTTCCAGAGCATGGAGGACAATGAGCTGGACCCGAGGAGCTGGAAAAGAACGGTGAGAAGCTGGGGAAGGAAAGTGTTGAAAGAACAGCGTGTTGGTCAGAGGCATGCGGAATATATAAGACATCGTCAACTGCCCCTGTCTCGGCTTCATTCCCTTCTCCAGGCCATTCATCGCAGCCTACTCAGACACTCACTCGACCAACTTGACAACACTCGCTCAAACGTTTCCTTCAAGCTTTTTGTTATCGATGTAAGTCACTCCCTATCGCTGGCTGTGAGTGAAGACTAACACCCCTCAGAAAAATGAAGACTTCCTCGTCCATCCTCGCCGTTCTGTCCGCCGCCACGGCAGCCAACGCCCTCCCCGGCCCTGATGCTGTCCTCGACGCCATAACTGCCCGCTTCCTCGTCACCGACGACACTGCTCCTGTTAAGGCTGAGGGTGCCGGGCTTGTCGCCCGCGGCGGGTCCGGCAAAGAAGACACTGTCGTCGTCGTCGTTCCTTACGAAGACGAGGACGAGGATGATTACGAAGACGAGGATGATTACGACGACGACTACGACGATGACGATGATGACGATGACGACGACGATGATGATGACGACGATGATGGCTGGTGGCACAGCCGCGACAGCGGGAAAGATCGCGGCCGTGGTCGAGGGCGAGGTCGCGGACGCGGCGGCAAGGACTGCTCGACCTCGATCCTCACCCCGACCCCTACGAGCCCGCCCTTCGTCCCCTTCCCGGGATCTGCGGGTAACAGCACCCTCAACGGCACCGATATACTCAACGGCACCGCCATACTCAACTCGACGGCCACGTCGTCCTTTGTGGTCATCGCCACCGAATCAGTCGTCCTCGACGATGGGGGCTACAGCAACGGCGACGGCGATGACGACCCGAGCGGCGGTGTTGTGGCCCGCGCTCTGGAGATGATTGGGTCCATGTTTGGGGTTTAGGGGATGAAAGCCTCTCTTCGAAACGAACTTCGACACGCTCCTTTGTACGCCCTTTTTCACGACAGTATTCCTTACGGGTCCGACGATAGAACGGGAATGAGCCGGGTGCAAAGAGCATCTTGGACGACCACGATCTTTACTAGATTGTTTCCTTGAGTCTGATAGATGTTAGACTACGCTCTTTCTGGGTAGGCGTTTGGGTCTGATTCGGAGTTTGGGACTTGCTTTGGCGTTTGGAGATGGCTTCTTTCTTGTGGGTTTGGGTCTGTCTTCTGGGTCTGCTTTTCTTCTTGAGGATTCGCTTCTGGGTTTTCTGGGTCTGCTTCTGGGTCTGCTTTTCAAGGGTCTGCTTCTGGGTCTGCTTTTCAAGGGTCTGCTTCTGGGTCTGCTTCTGGGTCTGCTTTTCAAGGGTCTGCTTCTGGGTCTGCTTCTGGGTCTGGGTTCTGTTTCGAACATGGGTAATGGGTCTGCTTCAACCGGAGTTCTCAGGAGTTCAGGCGTGAGGCAGGGAAGGAAGGTAATACTTGGGATTTGGGTCTTTCGGCGTTCGGATACGGAGTTCGGGTTCAAGGCGTTCAGACGGCGTTTGGGGAAAGGCGTTCAAAAGGCGTTAGACGGCGTTCAGACATGGCGTTCAGGTACAGGCGTTTAGAGTTCGGCGTTCTGAGTTCGGCGTTCGGGGTCAGGAGTCAGGAGTTAGGAGCAATGGTACACCGGTTCTACTACTCTCTCTTCACAAGTGGTCATCAACCTCACCGTGCTTGCATAGAGCTTCGACATGAAGAGAGTGATCATAATTAACCTTGGATGGCGACTTTCCCCTAAATCTTGGCCTTCCGGGCTGATGCCGCCTCTTCTTGCCTCACTATCAAATCAACTAGAATCTCCTCGCTGCCTCCTCCGACGACCTAAACAAAGTCAGCAAGAACTTCCATCCGACAACTTCCCACACTTACCATCATTCGTAAGTCCCGCGAGATCTGCTCGACTGTCGACCCCGGGCCGGCTCTCTGGTAGCCAGCACCTCCGAACACCTGCTGGGCCTCGCGAGCAGCTAGCTCCAGCATCTGTCCGCCCTGCACCTTGAGCAGGGCGATGGGGCTCGCAACTGCCGGATCCTGCCAGCCGGCCGGCGACGTCGACACAGCGTACGCAACCTGCTCCAGCCAGGCCCAGTGCGCTTCGACGCGATGCGCGAGCTCGACGAGCTTCCTGCGGATGACCTGGTTCGCCATCAGCGGTCGGCCGAACGTCTCCCGGCGACGGGCATAGTCGTGTGCCGAAGCCAGACACGTTCGGCTCTTCCGGTTGCACTGCACCGCGAGGGTGTACCGCTCGCGGTTGAAGTTGCTCATTATGATGGGAAAGCCGGCGCCCTCCTTACCAAGGAGGTTAGCAGCCGGCACGTCGACATCTTCGAGCTCGACGAAACTGGCCCCGCCGGCGTTCTGGCCGCTGTTGCGAATGCGGCGCACCGTGACGCCGGGCGAAGACAGTGGGATGACCAGCACGGAGATGCCCTTTGCACCAGGGCCCCCTGTACGGACGGCAGTGGTCATGTGCGTGGCCCAAGGGGCGCCGGTGATCCATTTCTTGACGCCGTTCACGCGGTACGTCGTTCCGTCGGGCGAGAGCTCGGCCGTGGTGCGAAGGCCGGCAACGTCGGAACCACCGGTCGGCTCAGTCACGCCAAGGCAGAAGCTCGTCTGGCGCGAGAAGAGGCCAGGGAGCCAGCGGTCTTTCTGCTCAGGAGAGCCGTGGTGAACAATGGGAGGGGCGCCGATGACGGAAGCGCCGCCGAGACCTATGCCGACGCCGCCCTCGACGCGGCTGAGCTCGTCCATGGTGATGAGGGCGTGGAAGGCATCGCGGGGTCCTTCGCCGGCGAGGTCGGGAATGGAGGACGGCCGGTAGGAAGGGGGGATATCATCGAAGGGGATGCCGGACCTGCAATAGTCTGCGGCGACGGCGGCAGGGACCTCCCCGGCGTCTTCCCATTCCGGGGCGGAGGGCAAGATTTTGGAGTCGATGTACTCGCGGATGCTTCGCTGGAGGCGACGGTGGGAGTCATTGTAATAGGGCGACACGCCTGTGCGAAGCCACGCTGGCTCGCTCCAGGGGATGTGTGCGTCGAGCTGGAGCTTGGGGTCCGGTGGCATTGCGGCGATGGTGATGTAAGGGAGGAGGATGTCCCGGTTGTGAGGAGTCCGAGGGGTGCCAGTGGTGAGACGGACAGCTGCATGTGAGGTGGTGCGGAGGCGAGCCGAGGTACAGTGGCAGTGATTTGATTTGGAGCTGACGGATTCTCCTCATCAGCCACAATCTGACTCCAATGCTACCACGACCCTGGTAGCTTCCAGGTTGGTCTGAGGGAAGGTGTGCATGCCACGTCGCGAGAGGCGCAGGAGTCAAGACACCAGGGCGAGACACAGGGCACGATTGCCAAGAAGGATCGTGGTGTTGTGCCCAATGTCACCCACAGTCGGCTCCTTTGACATATTCTGCCAATTTAGTAACACGATGCCCTGTCTGGGATTCCAGGTAGTCCGGGGAACCCCAGCCCTGCCCCAATCCTGTGGCAGATCACCGAGCTGACTGGGTTGCCAAGGCGGTGATCCAAGGTCAGCGCGATCCTTCGTGGAACTGTGACATCATGGGCCTCCGGCCTGGTCGCACATACCAAGCCGTGATTTCTCAGTTGAGAACAAATAAAGGGACATTTTTCTCATCTTCCCCTTTCTGGTTCACCAAGTTACCATACCAAACCCCCCTCCAAAACAGCCATGTCCACCAACTGCGCAAACAACACCCTCCCAACCGCCCAGTCCGTTGGCGTCCCCGAAGGCGTCTACGCCGTCCTCATCCCCAACACTGGCAATGGCTCCATAGCCGCCATGGAATCATGCTGCGGGTCAAGCGAGGTCCATCGCGCAGGTGACGGCAACTGTACCCTGTGGTGCGAGCTGCCCGACGATTTTGTGGAAGACATCAAGGATCCCGTTGACGAAGGCTCCCTGTCTGTGGCAGTGGACAAGTGCCTGGAGCGTGGGGCACCCGACGAGAGATTTGTGATTACTGGCGTGCAGCTTGGGGCCGGGACGGCGGAGGTGCCGAGTGTCAAGGGGATTATGGCTTTGGCATTGGGTGTGTTGGCGGCTGCTCAGATGCTGGCGTGAAGGGGGAAAGGGGATGGAAGAGGGAAGGATTGTATCATGATACAAGGCTGCGCTGTTTTTGGTTTCGTTATGACGCTGAAGGAATGCTGTAATGCACGTACGTACGACATGGGCATTGAAATGGACGATGTGGTTACCGGCTCAAGCTCATACCTTTTTGGTTGGAAGAAGTGTTGCGTCCAGGACCCTGCGAATGGAGAGAGGCGCTCCTCAGCCGCTTCTTCAGAATCTCAGACCAATACAAACTCCTGCTGTTCCTCATCTTGATCCATGAACTCGCCGGCCATAAGCTCATGGAGATATACTTCCCCGATGAACCAATACTTCCCCTCCTCCGCCGTCATCCTCAACGCAACAGGCACACTACACCCAAGCAAGATGCACGCAATGTCCCCCTTTCTTGCCCCAGGCGGCGCCATCCCCAACGTGCCATCAGTGAGAGTCATCAGCCTCCGCTGCATCGCGAGCGGCGACGTGACATCAATCAACCTCGAAGCGAAGCTCTCCTCGGAGGCCATAACCAGTGCCTTGCTGTCTTTCTGTCCCGGGCCCATCGAGTCCCGACAGATCTGCTCAAGGGTCTTCCCGCCCAGCAGGAGGTGTTTGTTGAAGTTGTACCAGGACAGGGCCGAGCGGCAACGGGCGGGGAGAGATTGGGGATCTCTTGTCTGGGAGAGGATGATGAGGTCGAGGAACTGTTTCGCGAAGTCGTCACCGGGCGCCTCAAAAGTCAGGTAGCGATCTTCGCGGTCGAGTGTAAGGCAGCGCACGACGTTGTAGAGAAGCTCCCTTGACTCTGCCAGCAGAGAGTCGGCATCTGTAGCAGGCCGTTCTCTTGGAATGTTGTACACGGAAGTCGACTGGGTGATTGGAAGGGCGTCCTGGTCGACTGTGAGATGATCCGCAGACTTGAGAGTTGTCCCTATGCCGTCGATCTCGCCGACGCTGTAGCCTCGACACGTCAGGCGCCCCCCTTCCAAATCAATGATCACCTCCGAATCAGCTTTGCCGTCGGCGCAGTACTTCTCGTCGCGAGGCTCGTTCTCCCAGCCATGCCAGGCAGTCGGCCTGAAGTTGCCAATGAAGCGATTAGCCGTCTGGCTAACCATCAGCGGTGTGACGTATGGCTCTGAGCGAACTCTCCAGTCCGGCACCCATGAAGGTAAGATACCGGCGGCTGGATGAGTGTCAGCGGTGAGAGACTCCGGCCTTTGGAATATCTGTGCGAAACAGATGATGTCGAGGCTGAACTCCGTCTCGATGAAGGACTTCACTAGTCTCTTGTAGATGTCCTCCACGCTCGCGAGGTAGTCTGGCCGCCCAACCATCTCACGGTCTGCCTTGTTGACGAGTCCGAGGAGACCATAGATCCTGTCTCGGGGGTTTGTTACCTCACTCGAGCTCGTATAAGCCAAGAGTGCAATGAGCCCCATGTGTTCGATGTACTTGCTGTCATGGTGCCACTGCCTCAGCCTCTGACGACTCCACGCCAGCGCCCAGAGCCCAGGCCGCATGAGCGAACTATCCGGCTCACAGAACCAAATCGCCGACAACCCTGCCTCGAGCGTGAACATTTCGACCTGTTTGGCCCCGCAGCACAACACCGGATCCTTCGGTATGACAAACTCCTGCAGCGTCCACATGCGCCGCCACCAGCTGATGTCGAGAAAGCGGCCCAGCGCCCGCCACTTGTCCGGCAAGCGCAGGTCGGCGGGGACCTCCCTCGTGTCGTTGATGTTGCTGAACTTCATGATCCTGGCGTGTGACTTTGCGAGGGTGGCCATGAAGTCAATCCCTTCTTCGATCTCAGGGGAGCCTTCGCCGAGCCAAGCGATGGTCTTTTGCGACTGAGCGAAGATGCGCTGCATCAACTGGACCTGCGACGCGCGCTCTTGGACATCGTTCTGGTTGATACATATCGAGTCGATCCACAGCCACTTATGGTCGGTGAATTTGGCGTCGTCGCAGAGCAGGTTCAACATGGGCCAGAGGTTGTCGAGGACGGGGAAGCGGTGACCGTCGAGGTTGATGGCGTGGGTGTACTGCGGTGAGCCCCATTCATAGGACAGTGTTGAGAAGCGAGGGGTGTTTCTTGTGTCCAGGTCGAAGGAGCGAAGATGGGCGGAGATGGTGTTCTTGGAGTCGCGGTGGAGGCTTAGGAGGCGTGTTGACGCCGCGCCGCGGAGAGGCGGGTGCCGATATGTCGGTCTTTCAGGCTCCATGGCGCGTGGCTACCGAGCGGAGTCAATATGCGGCCGGCGCGAACATGTCCAGATTCGATACTAGGCTCGGGGATCATGAAGCCGGCCATGTGCCGTGAGATGAGAACATTGTCCATCTTGACCCCGCTCGCTCACGATCCTGACTCATCACGAAGGGAACATTCGCTGTTGAGGCCGGAGTGCTGCCAGTGATCGTCGCGGCGTTCGGGCTGCTGCAGAAATAGGGGGGTCGGGACTCGTCCGCGCCCCCGCAGTGGTGATCGACCCCTGAAGTCACGACACCCCGAGTCGGGGCTCTGCACCCACGATCACGCCGGCGTGGGGTTGCAGGAATAGGAACCAGTGGTTTCTTCGGGGTTCGCAAACGGGGTCGGACAGTGGTCTTGTAGGAGATTCCGATGCCCGGTGCCCACGTCGTCCGATTTGCGTGCTTATCGTACATAAGACGTGATCGAACCGTGATCACCTCATCCAAGGTATCCGATGACGGACGTAATGATGGGCTTCGTGAGGTTGGCCGGGCTATATAAGCTGGAAGGATGGAAGCTCTCATGTTGGAGGCAGTTCGAATAATCCAAGACCAGACAATCAGCTGAAGCTCTGTGAGGCTGTCATCATGGTCGCAAAGAGAGTCGCAGTCATCGGAGCTGGCCCCTCAGGTGCTATCGCGACAGATGCCTTGGTGAAGGAACAGGCGTTTGAGACCATCCGCGTCTTTGACCGAAGGGGTGCCATAGGCGGAACTTGGTGAGACATCCACCACCAGACCTCAAAGTCAACACCCCCCACTGACGGACGCAGGGTCTACACGCCGCATCTTCCCGCCAAGATCCCGTCTCTGGCCGACCTCATCGCCGGAAATGCAGACCTCGCCGTGCCCATCCCCGAGCAACTGCCCGCCGCGACTCCCAAGTCGGCACAAGTCAATAACCATCAACTCCGCTTCTCGGACTCTGCCCTCCACGACAATCTCCACAGCAACATCACTCCGTCCATCATGAGCTTCACCCAGGAGCCTTTCCCGGACAAGCTTTCACAGAGAACCCTGGAGAAGTATGGTCCCGGCGCCCCCTTCCGTCACCGGGAAATTATTCGGGAATGGATCGAGGGGATCTTCACCCGTAACGGAAATGACAAGCTGCTGGAGCTCAACACGACTGTCGAGCGGGCGGTCAAGTCCAATGGAGAATGGGTGCTGACCCTGAGAAGGGAGACGCCCGGGGAGGACTTTTGGTGGGAGGAGAAGTTCGACGCTCTCGTGGTGGCGAGTGGGCATTACAACGTCCCTTGGCTCCCTGATATCCCGGGCCTTACGGAGTATGATGCCCGATTCCCGGGGAGGATCGTCCACAGCAAGCACTTCCGCGGGCCGGAGCAGTACAAGGGAAAGGTGAGTCTTCTCGATGGCCTGGAACCGAACTTGGCTGACCTAAACAGAGAGTGATCGTCCTCGGCGGCTCGGTTTCCTCGCACGAGATACTTCATGAGATCCTCCCAACAGCACAGCACCCCGTCTACTCATCTCTGCGGAGCGACCCGATCCCGGCGTTTGGCTGGGCGCCGTTCAACCATCCCCACGTCGTGGTCCGGCCCCAGATCTCCCGCTTCGACCCCGTCACGGGTCTCGTCCACTTCTCCGACGGCTCGAAGCTGGAAGACGTCGACCATGTGATCTTCGGTACGGGCTACACATTCAGTCTACCGTATCTCCCTCAGATCCAGGAGAAGATCAAGAAGGAGTACCGTCGGCTTCCTGGCGTCTACCAGCACACGTGGAACATTGATGACCCGTCATTGGCTTTCATTGGAATGGTAAGTCAGCGGCCGCTATCGACATGACCATAGATGATAGAGCGTGAGCTAATCCGTTGCCACAGCTTGGAGGAGGCTTCACCTTCAGGATCTACGAATGGCAAGCCGTCGCAGTGGCCAGACAACTCGCCCGACGCGGAAAGGCTCTCCCTCCCGTCGAAGAACAGAGAGAATGGGAACGGGAGAGGGTGGCTCGTCTGAAAGGCGGCAAGGACTATTACTCGATTGCCCTGGACTATGAAGGTTTCTTCGAGTTCCTCAGGATCACGGCTGGTGAACCAGCACCCGGGACAACCGGAAGAGTCCTGCCGCCCTTTGACAAGAATGATCTTGCCGTCTGGACGGGCATGGTGGCGGTTAAGGTCAGGGGCTTCGTGGAAGAGTCGCGGAGGGCAGAGGAGGAGGAGAAGAGGAAGAGGGAGGCGGAAGAGCTGCAAAGAGCTGGGGCGACGGTTGATGCTTGGAGGCCAAGAGCTAAGCTTTGAGATATTCCAAAGCAGGCTATCTACCAATTTATGACCCCTGTAGCCTCCAAACGAGAAAATTGTGCGAATCCAAGAAAGTCGACCCGGTTGCACCATCCATTATTCTTCACCTTCACCATCCATCCTTACGGTGTCTTCCAAACCATTGCAGTTGTCCGGTCAGGTGTCTCACCAAGCCAAACAGACCCGCCCTCTGAATACATTACGCCTGTACACGCAAACTTGAACTTTGTTGTCGAGCCAAGGTTTGTCGCATAGTCATCTTGACCGCTTCTCAGGCATGGTATCACAGTGGAGGTGACATACGTAGCAGGCTCGTCGCTTTCTTCCGCGCTTACGTGACGCCAGACTTTACCGTCGTACAGTAGGCCGGTTGCCCATTGGTAGTTTTTCAGACCCGGATTGAATAAAAGCGACGGCTTCGACCTGATGACGGCGACTAGCGACCCTGTCATTACATCCAAGACTCGTAGGATAGGATGTGAGGACAAGGCATACGCGACAAGCCAGGTATCTCTGTTACCGGGGAAGTGGAAGCTACTGTTAAAGTAGGTCTTTGAGAAGTCGCCTCCGTAGATGAGATCGCAGGGCAGGGTGTGTGAAGTGCTCGTATTTGTAGATATTGAGATTGCCTCGACCGCGACAGTTGGAGCGTGTGTTGTCCGTTCTCCTTCATGCCAGCAAAAGAGTAAGATGAACATGTCGTCCGGAGAATACGATATCGAGATGTCCTCGAGGTGCTCCTTCTTGTGTTCATGAGAATGGTTGAGCCAGGTGGTAGATCGGTTGCTGCTGGGAGCGGAAACGGTTGCGGCTGGTCCTGGTAACGGAAATGATTGTAGGTGCATTGAAGAGCCGGCACTTCCTTGGACATCAAATGAAGCGATCGTCTTGTTTGAGTGGGAAATGCAGAGGACGGCGTCGATATCGACGTGCAACGTGATGCAGCGGTTTTCCGAGGCGCCGAGGACTTCGCCAGTCAATGTGTCCAAAACGACAATGTCTAGGTCTTCCAGGTCTTTCACATCTGGATCTGAGCCATCTTTGGCAATAAGTCGACGGTTGATTGTGAAGGCGAATTTACTTCCGTCTGGAGAAGCGCAACCTTCCCCCGTGAAATGCGAGAGAGTCGGAAATCCACAAGAGTACGAGTCCTTCTGCCAGAGGAGCTTCATATCAAGAGCATCATAGGCTTTGATCATGCTTTTTGACTGCGCTACCAGGACTTCGCTGCCCTTGACTTTGATCACTTCCATCATTGATATTTCATCGGTAATTTCGAATCCTGGGCCAGACTTTGCCATTGGCTGGCCCTTGAAGAAAGGCGTGCATGTCTTAAAGTCCGCTCTGTCCTTTTCTCAGCAAGTTGTCCGTGGCAGATGGAAATTGAGGGCAGAACCTACTCGTTTGAGTTTCCTCCAAAGTTCGGAGCAGCAGAGCCTTCTGATGTTGAATGCTCGGCTGCGGTGGTGGCCGTTTCGCTGGCAGCCGGACTCGGAACATTGCCGCCTGCATCATATGGTGGAGGGGCTTCTCCTGGTTGTGTCTCCGAAAGCTGGCGAGCCTGCCGCAGTTGAGCCCGTTCGCAAGCCTCCCGCCGCTCAGCGTCCCAGCGCATAGACTCTGCCCAGGGATGGCCTGGTGGGAGGACGAAGTCGAAGCCGAAGAACCGACGGAAACCCATTGTTTGCTGAGTTTGGTGAACTAGGAGGTGGGAAAAGTAGGGAAACCAGAGACTGGCGAATCTGGGGGCAGACGGATCTTTATAGCCCGATTTGAGGTTTGAGGCGTTCAAGCCAAAGCCATCCCCGACATGGTGGGCTGCACGTGAGGCAGACAGGACGCCACTTCTACGCCTATCTACAAACCAAAGACCTTCCATCACCAAATACCCCGTGGAGGAAACTATGATCAAGATCGTGCTCTGTCTCCTGGAGAGGTCTTTGCAATGGGAAGTTTGCGTCAAGATACGTCGCAAAGGTAGGTACTTTCACAAAGCCATGACATTAAACTCGACCATGCATCCAGTCATCGTTCAATGCGACGACCCTCGAGACTCAGCTTCTCAGAGTCACTGCGCCTCCCCCAATCCAGCCTCGAACGCCTCAAGTCCTCACATCCGCAATGAACTGGGGCACAGCAAAGTGCGCCGGCCCACCCGTGAACGCCTCGGTGCCGAATTGATAGACTGCAAACCCCGTCAGCCGACGCCTCCTTCCCCAAGGGGATTGTACATACTGAGCATGTGCTGGTTCTGGGCGGGGAACTGGTGCTCATGGGTCAAATAGTCAAAGAAATACTTGACATCGGCGCTGAACTGGAAGATGGGTCCGTGAACGGGCAGGAAGCTGTAGACCTTCATGGCGCCGCCGTGGTTGTAGCCGAAGAAGACGTCCCAGTCGTAGCCGCAGATGTTGATGCGGGCGATGGGGCGCTTCGCCTCGGTGATGGGCCAGACTGGGGGCGTTAGGGGTCAGACATCTCAGTGTGTATCAGATATGGACTCACCGCCGCCATAGACGCCGAGCCTGAAGTTGTCAGTCACTATTCAAGATATGAGTCCAGGAAGACCCACCAGATCATCAGCTCATACTCCCCCGAGCTGTTCTTGTGCTCCCTATCCGGATCCGTGAAAATATCATACGCGACGTTGGCGCGAATGTCGCTCCGGTTGTAGCCCCACGAGACCTGGGTGGGCAGGCTCTTGATGTCGCTGACGAGGGGCCTCTCGAACTGGCGAGCGCCGTAGACGTAGCTCTTGACCTCGTTCTCACCGCCTTGCCACTCCCAGTCGGAGCTCCAGGCGATGCCCGGGCCGGACTTGCCATCGTAGTGGGTGCTTTGGGCGCCCGAGGTGGCGTTGTGCAGGCCCCATGTGTTGTTGTTGAGCTCGTAGCCGTCCTGGGACCAGTAGCCCCATTGTTTGGTGAGGGTGACCTGGTGCTGGGCCATGATGGGCGGTAGGGATGGAAAGGGATAGGGTCCGGGTCGGGTCGGGTTAGGGGTTCAGGGGTAAGCGCCAGGCGAGATCGGGCAAAGCTGATACCGGTAGGAAGTCCTTGGAGAAGAAGAGTGTCTCGAGAGGGGAAATGGAAAGCTTCTCTCGCGAGGAGGGGTCGGTCGGCCGACGACGAGGTTGGATCCGCTGGTAGGGCTGGAGACTCCGCTGCGTGCGTAAGCTGGTCGCGGAGGAGGGGAAACATTCCACTGACGTCAGTTCTGGTCGGTTGGGCGGCCGAGTCAGGGCAGCTCAGGGGTAATTTCAGGGTCTCGGTGATTCTTTGGTGGCTTGCTGAAAATACGAGCGTGCCCAGAGCTTCATTTCGCCGAGAGGGCCTGCATCATCACGAGGGAGCAGTGCCAAGACGACGGACTGGAGGAGCGACCATCACGTTACGCGTCGCCCAGGCAAGTCATGCAACGGCAACAGCCGCGCTCGGAGTTCCGGAAAGAAGAAAAGAGTAATTCATTCGTGAGGTGTCGTATTGCGGTGGTGCCTCGAATGGTAACCACCGCGCAAAGGGGTATCTTTTTCGCGCCGCTGTGTCCTGGCTAGGTCGGTATGTCGCCTAGCAATGCTCCCGTGATCGTACAAGTCCTCCGTCGTCTTCAGTGATGATGCGTCCGATGGTCGTGCCACGCATTAGACCTGCACCATTTCGCCTTCAATGTGCTTCCTTTCGAGGCTGAACTCGAACCATGCTCTCGCAACAAGCCCACACTGGACAGGTCTGGCAGAGGTCAGCAGGGGATGGAGGTCAGATGTGTTTAGAACGGCTTACACCAAGGCTAAGAGGAGCGCAGCCAGGGGTACCTCATAACGGAAGTACGGGTAGTAGTCCACACCGCTCGCGCGCTTCGCGAAGATGTTGGTGACTAGCAAGACGAAGCAGACCAAGGCGCCGAGGGCGAAGAGCAGCTCGACGCCGAACTGCAGTTGGTACGGCATGCCTCCTTTATGGCTGGACCTGCGGATGCACAAGAGTCCGACGATGCCCCAGATGGTCATAAGGCCGGCCTGGGAAGGATGTGAGATGTGGTCCGGAGTGGGAAACAGACGAGAACGTACCAGAGGAACAGTCAGCCACATAGGCAGGTAGACAATGTCGGTGGCGCTGGTGTCGTCGTTGAGGTAGCGGCCACGACGGGAGACGTAGATGTTGATATTGAGGATTATCAATATCACAGTGAGGATTATCGCAGCCTGGCGCAGGACGTAGTACATGTAGAGGCATCGCCGCTGCTTCTTCTGGACGGGATCCTCTCGGGGGATGTAGAAGCGTGGGGGCTGGTACTGAAAGCGCGGCGGTGGTGGTGGAGGATGTGTTGGGTCGTAGGTGTTGTTGTGTCGCTGCTCGTGGTAGATGGGCTGGCCATACTGCGAAGGGTTCGCGGGGAGCGGCGGCGCCGATGGGTCACGGTGACCGGGGTCCATGGTGGTCTGCTCGTGGTCCTCCTCCTCCTCTGTGCCTTTTCGGGACGGCTATGAACCACGTCGCTGGACCGGCCGTGGTCGCAGATATCGGGGGAATCCCCGCTGCCTCGTGGCTCTCTTCTCGTTCGTGGTGGCGGTAATGATGCTTCGTTGTAGGGTTGTCTGTGGCGGGCATGTCGCGGGGCTCCTGCTCCGAGTCCCACTCGTCTGTGTGCTGTAGTGCAGCAGTCCGACTGGTGGTATGGATGTCTTCGACTCCTTCGATCAATCCGTGGCGAGGTCGTCGTCGGCGAGGTGAAGGAATAGGCGGAGAGGGAAGGTGAGGAGGGAAACAGAAAAGCACTGAATGTCCGGAGATGACGTACTCTTGACTCTTTCCTAGGAAAAGGGAAAGGGCGACCGACGAGAATTGCCTCTTTCTTTCCCTGACTGGACTGGACTGGATGGATGGAGCGCCCAGCGCCGCGGCGCCGAGCTTCAGGTCCGTTGCACAGCCTTCCTGGGCGGCCGGGCCAGTGAGAAGGGGGTGGACCAGGGTGCCAAGAGCGCCAAAAGGTGCCCTGACCACCTGTGGATGCCTCCCCTAAAACTCCCTCCGAGCACTGCGGGCGGACGCAAATATGCGCTGGCGGGGGCCGATTCTTGGCACCGTCAGTACCTGTAATTTGTACGCTGCAGTGCAGCACCGACCGCCAATGCTGTGCCAAGACGCGCCATCTGCCATTTCCTGGAGTGCTGAGAGAAAGTGTTTGTCCAGCAAGTGCAGGTCATCTCCGACGCCCAGTCTACGTGCATCCATCCATCTCCATCTTCAATTGTTTCCCTTCCTCTCAACTCACCACCCGGCATCAACAGCATCCATCCATCCCAATGTTCCGGCTTCATCAACTTGACGCTCATCCGCTGCTGCGCCCTCGGAATATCCCCCTTCCACCGTCGATGCACGAGTAAGGGCAGGCAGCAGACTCTGGACGCCAAGACACCACCATCACCATTCATGCCCGCCGTGTCTCGCCAAGGCCAAGACAAGACCGAGAGGGCGCACACGCAAGACGGTCTAGACCCTCGGCACACACTCTCCAATCCTCTTTCTCTCTCTCCATCTCTCCTGACTCCAAAGCAGGCACCCGCCATCAATTCCAAAATGCGTCCCGCCAGGGTGCGACACGCACACACACCAGTCCCGGGGGATCACCATGGGAATCCATGGATCTCGACTGCCCGCCGGGGTTTCCCATCTTCATACTTCCCTCCCGAGTCATGCCGCTTCTGCCTCCGACGTCTGCGCATCGCGGGTCAAACCACACTACGCCGGGACAGGCCAGCGCCGACAGGGCTGACGACGGCCTCTTCTTCTCATCGTCTTGCACTTTTGCCCTGAGTCTGTCTGGCAGTCTGCCCAGGGCCAATTTACCGCCGACCGGCCGCCCCTTTGCCGATGCTTGGACCGAAGCTCGGCGGTGATACAGGTGTCGCCCAGACATCCATCTCCCCGAGTCGATAGTCCCCGCCAAGAGGTCGTGAATTCCAGACAACAGACAGACAGGGCAGTCCAGGGATTGGCGCGACAAGCACGAACCGTCTGCGAGCCCTGAAGAGTGAAGACTGGCATGCCGGGCGCGAGCACACAACTCGGCTCCTTTGCGACAAACGCCCGCCAAAAGCTCGGCGCCCTCTCCCTGTCGCTTCTCCTGTCTCGCCTCGCCCGCCCAGCACGGCGAGCGCCCGTCCGCACCCCCAAGTCCATCCCCCTTGCCCCCAGACTTGCATGCACCAGCACCAGCACCGGTCGCCTGGGCCAGTCCTCCGGGGTGTCATGGCGGGGGACGGGGGCTGGCTGACACAGATCACTCAGTGGAGATCCCTCTTTCGCTTCAAATGCGCTGACATTGCTCAGATCTTCTGCTGCCGCCCCTGCTCCTACAACTTCGACTTCGACTCCCGACATCTCCTCGCCACATCCTCCGCGCCACCGTTCTTCCCAAACATCTCCCTCAGATCACCTACCAACACGTCCGGCCTCTCCCACGCCGCAAAGTGCCCCCCATCCGCGTGCCTCTTCTGCAGCACCAGCGGCCCCAGCATGTGCCCGTGCGACGCCGGCCACAGCTGCAAGTCCCGCGGGAAAAGGCTCCAGCCCAGCTTGACCAGCCCGTTGTATTCAAACCGCGACAGGTGCGCCGCCTGCTTGCTGTGCACATTCTCATAGTAGATGCGTGACGCGACATCCGGCCCCCCGCGCGACAGCACGTAAATCGACACCCAGGTCAAAATCTCGTCGTCCGTCCAGGGGTACGAGTCCGTCCAGTCGTGAAGCTTCTCGTAGATCCACGCTAGTACGCCGACGGGCGAGTCGGCCTGAAGGTACCCTATCGTTGCCGGCCGAGTCGACTGTTGCTTGTTGTAACCATAACTCTCGTTGAAGAACCAAGACGTCCGCTCCGACCGCATCCCGTCCTCGGCCGTGTTGGGCAGGAAGGACCGCAGGTAGAGCAGCGGGTTCGCCGTCAGCGTCGGCGGCGGCGTGTACAGGTAGTTCCAGTGCGACGCCAGGCAGTGCTTCGGGTACAGGTTCCCCATGAGCCGAGTGACAGCAAAACCCCAGTCGCCGCCTTGCGTGACGTAGCGGTCGTATCCCAGCCTGAGCATCGTCTTGTGCATGGCCTCGGCGTATTGTGGGATCGAGAAGCCAGGGGCGCCCACGGAATCCGAGAAGGCGTAGTTGGGCATCGAGGGCGCCACGACGTGGAAACTCGGGCGCGCGTCGGCGGCAGTCAGCAGCGGGAGGATCTTGGACACCTCGATGAAGCTGCCGGGCCAGCCGTGGCAGAAGAGGAGGGGGATGGCATCAGGGGAGGAGCTGCGCTTGTGGACGAGATGGATGCCCAAGTCGCCGAAGCCGTCGACGGAGACGGTCGTGGTGAACTGGGGGAGCTCGTTGTTGATCTTGGCCTCGGCGGCGCGCCAGTCGAAGCCCTCGCGCCAGCGGGCGGTCAGGCGCTTGATGTCGGCGAGGGGAGGACCGTAGGACCAGTCCTGGGTCATGGGGGCGTCATTGGGGAAGGTTGCATTGTCGAGCTTGGTGCGGAGGGCGTCCAGCTTGGCCTGGGGGACGTTGATCTTGAAGGGTTCGACGGACATGATGGGCGCTGGTGAGTTCCGTCTTCTGCTGACTGAACGGCTTCTTCTTGGGTGAGTGTAGATGGCGTGAGCTGGCTTGGTGTTTATATGCGCACCTCGATTCTCGATGACTTGATCTGCACGACTCGGAAAGTCAATCACGCCCTATAACCCCGCGATCGGCACACCCATTCGGCAGTCGTGACGTCGGGATGAGTGCGTCCAAGGGCGTCGTCGACAGATGGCATTTGTAATTGAGGGTATTATTAATCTGGCTGTACAGGCATGTTCTATTGTCCAGGGGATCATCGCTTTACAGCCTGCTTGCTCTCAGCTGGTCGTAGTTGACGACAGCTTCCAAAAGGGCCTGCGTGCCCAGGGCGCTGTGCACGAGTTAGCATGTCGCTTTTTCACACCGGGGAGGGCAAACCCACCAGTCTTCCGGACTACAGTACTCCTCCGGGTGGTGGCTCACGCCGTCTTTGCATGGCACGAAGATCATGGTTGTCGGGCACCTGCGGCTCGTGTAAACGCTGTCGTGGCCTGCGCCGCTGGTGATGTGTAGCCAGCCGTCGGGCCCAACTAGGCCATTCGCGGCGGTCTCGACTGCGGCAATGCACTCATCGTCGAAGCGTACAGCAGGTGAGTCTGTGTCGAGGGTCCATGCCAACTGAACCCCGCGACCGTCCTCCTTCGCCAGGGTCTCGAAGGCAGCAAGACACTCGGCCTGCACCTTGTCGACCACGGCGTCCTCGGGATGGCGGATATCAAGCGTGAAGCTGACATGCGACGCGATGGTATTGGTCGACGAGCTAGGTGGCATCTTGAGCACCCCCGTCGAGGCAAGAGCGCCATGACGCTTCGCCACGGCGTTGGAAGCGGCGATCATCTTCGACGCAGCGAGGAGAGGGTCGCTGCGCATCTCGAGGGGTGTGGTGCCCGTGTGCGCATCACGACCGGTAACATTGATGGTGAACCAGCGGTATGCCTGGGCGCCGCGCACGACACCGATGCGCCGGTTGTTTGCGGGGAGGATGGGGCCCTGCTCGATGTGCAGCTCGAAATGGGCGCCGAGAGGGAACCCTTCAGAGGAGCATTCGACGTCGCCGATGAGGTTATGGCGGCGGAGCTCTGATTCCATCGTGGCTGTAGGGTCGAAGATGTCGGCGAGGGCCCAGGCGTCTTTGAGGGGAATGTCGCCGGCCCAGACGCCGGAGGAGACCATGCTCTTTGGGAAGCGGGCGCCCTCTTCGCTGGGGGATGTTAGCTACATCTCGACCAAGAGAGAAAAGTGAGGGTCACTTTGTCCAGTTGACGATGCCGAGGTCAAGCTGCGTCTTGAACCCTGCATCGCGCATGGTGCGTAGGACCTCGAGCGCGGCCATGATGCCGAGGATCCCGTCGTAACGGCCGCCTCGGGGCTGCGTGTCCAAATGGCTTCCCATGGCGGTCATGGGGAGGGGTGAGGCGAGAGCACCAGGTTGACGGACGAATTGATTGCCCATACGGTCGAGGGTGACGGTGCAGCCGAGGGAGGTGACCTCGTCGGCGAACCAGCGGCGGACGCGGGCGTCATCGTCGGAGAGGGCCAGGCGGGACATGCCCGTCTGCGTAGGGGATGGGCCGTAGGGGTTGGCGGAGCCCCATTTGCAAGTTTCGTGGAGTGTCTCTTGGAGGCGGGAGGCGTTGATGGTGAGGCCGGAGAGGCGGGATGTCGCGGCAGATGTCGCGAGGCCACGGGTGTGCCGGAGGGGGAGGCGGAGGCGGGACTTCATTGTGCTCTGCCGGTGTGCGTAGAGAAGATCTTGGCGAGGTTCGGAAGTCCTGAGACGGGATCTAAGTATGATGTTGAAGATGGTCAACGGCCCGACGTCGGGTGTGGTGCAGTGGTGAAGTTGGGTCGGCCCGGGAGGTGAGGTCATGGTGCGCCTTTGGAGGACGAGCGGGGTCCGTACGGCGCCCTCCGCACATCGGGCGGGCAACACAGCGCCGGCCCGGGGCGAACCAGCCGGTACTACAGGAAGACCCTGAGTCAAATGCTTCTTGACACATGCTCCTTGACATATCAATGATTCTTGACACAACGGTACGGCTCAGATAGGTAATAACGGCCACCTCCCGCCTCAGTGGTCTTCCCAGCTCACAAACCTCTCCCAGAACCTCTCCCTATCCCACCCTCTCCCCTCGCGGTCCCCGGGCCATCCAGCTTCCATCATCGCCCCTGCCGCCGCCATGTGCCCCTCGTCCCAGCTGGTATCGTCAACCCAGCATAGGTCCAGCAACATGCCGGACACCCTGTCCCTTCCGAGTCCAATCCAGGCCAAGTCGCGGTAGCGCTGCTTGCACAGCTCGAAGAACTCGGCGGGACGGTACACGTTCGCACGCTCCCGCCACCAGTCGGCATCGCCGGCTCGTGCTGGCTCCGTGACTGTCTCCCCCAATACTGCCACTGGACGCCTCGTCCGCTCACCCCAGTACACCAGCCCGTTATCCGTGTCAACAACCACCCAGCTGCCGGTGCCGCTGGCAAGGCATACGCATGAGGGTGGTAGGCGCGGGTCAAGACCCGTGTTGGGGCCGTATGGGACCGGCATGCTGCCGTCGCGGAGGTGAGCTTGGGCGACGGAGCTGCGGTAGTCGCAGACGCCCGTGTTCGGCATGATAAGGGGACGGCTGAGATTGCTGTCATCGGCGGGGTCAGCCTTTGGATAAGGGATGCGCCAGAGGAGCTCCAAGGTGTTGTTGTCGAGCTGGAGCCTGCCGAGGGTGGACGGGGTGATGGTTGGCCATCCCGAGGGGGGAGGGTACTCGATGCCGATTGTCCAGAAGACGCGGTCGCAGAACTCATAGAAATCGCCTAGAAGGTGAACGAACTCGTCCTGGTCGAGGGGCATGTCTTCTGTACGAAGAGATAGGGAGATTGTGGTGATGGGCTAGGTGGGAGAGTCGGAGTTGGAGCTCAAGAAGCCTGCTATGAGTACCAAGGTACCAATGGCCTTGCAGTACAGTAAGGTACTAGTATGGGTCTTCTCTTGCCTGAATTCGTCTTGACCATCTAGGCTCCATAAGTCTAGGCTTCCAGCTCCACTACATCCAGGCACCCCGAGGCGCTTGGTGTTCGATCATGATGCCGCTGCGTGTTATACAAGTCTTCCTGTCTTCCCCAGCACTGGGTATCCTAAATCAAAAAGTTGCTATACAGCTGCAAGTCATCCGTCTCCATCCAGTTGAGCAGCTCCTGGTCAAAAGGCCCCGGCACCGCCAACGTCCTCGGACCTCCCAGCATCGTCTGCCCAAACGCATCCGGCGCCCAGGGGTGCATCACCCCCGTCTCCTCAAGCATCTGCTGTTGCGTCTGCTGCTGCTGCTCCCCCGTCCAAGCCAGCGAAGCAGCCAGTCGCCTCGCGAGCATACTCAAATCCGCCAGCACGCGACAACAGTCCTTGGAGTAATTGCTTCCCCCGCGCGAGTCCTCCTCGAATATCTCAATCGCGCTCCTCACATCCTCATCCAGCGGGGGCAGCGAGGGCGTCGGCCCAAAAGGCAGGGGCGCCAGCAGCGCATCGAGGATGATGAGCACCGCGGCGTTGAAGACGTAGTGTAGCTCCGTGTGGAACAGGCGCCTCCGCGTGCCATAGAGACTGCGAAGCCAGCGTCCGATACGCATGTTCCAGCGCGCCGCTGCCAGTCCTGCGCCCATGTGTCGCGCCTGGGGATGTCTGTCGACGTCAAGGGGCCTCTCGGAGGTACCCCCTCCCCGCCGACTGATGAGCCGTTCGGCCACGGCCTTCTTGACGGCTACAAAGACGATGGGCCGTGCTGTGAGTACCACGAGCTGGTTGCGAGCCATGTGGAGGCCGCAGACCACGGCGTCGGTGCTGAGGTGTTCGGCGCCTAGTTGAAGAGAGACGGGAAGGGAGGAACGCCAGTCGTCAAGCATTTGCATGGCGCGGTCGACGTGATACTGCGCTGCACGACCAGCGGAGTTGCCTCCATGGGGGCCTGGAGGTTGCTGATCCCAAGGGGCAATGCCGTATGTATTGCAGACGATGTAGGACGTGATGCGGGAGATGCGCACACTGGCTTGCAGGCCAATCGCTGGTGGGAGGTTCCTGTCCATGTCAGCACAGCATTCAACGATCCCAGCGGGCAAGATACTTACGGCGCGTCCATGGGCATCTCCAGCCGAATCGCATCATCCAGCAACGTCGGCGGCCGGCCCATGAGACAGCTCAACCACCTGTCGATGATGTACAATGTCCAAAACACCCTCTTTCCCCTCTCATCCACCCAGCCCTTGAAAGCGCCATGCATAACAGCCACATGGATGGCAACACCGATGTGAATGCACGCCGCGTCACGCCGGTTCATCTCAATGAGGTACACGGACATGAGCGCCAGCGTCGACACATCCCCCACCGTCCAGCGCCGGGCATCGAGTGGGTTGCCGACGAGCATCTTCGCCCTACGGAAGAACGCCTCACCGAGATGGTCGTCGCCGATCGTCGGGGCTGGAGGCGAGGCGCGCCGGGCGTGGCATACAACGGCAAAGGCGGCATTGTAGAAAGCCAGGTGGCGATGTTTGGCCCATGGCCCATCGCTGCCGGCCGTGGCTGACGGCACAGGCGCCCCCAGAGGTTCGTCGAGCCCGCCGTCGGGCCAGTAGAGCATCCCGCCCGAGGGGAAGACGCCGTTGCCGTCCTGGATCAAGTACCGCAGCTCGGCAAGCATGGCGTCGACCTCGTCCCGTGGCGGGAGCCACAAGGGGTCAACATCGGGCTCATAAAGGGGGCGTGAGTCGTACGTCTGGTACTGGCCCAAGGAGGCTATGAAGGTGTCACCGTTGTCGGCGAGGGGGCCGGGGGCTATGGCCCAGGGTTCGTGAGGCGGCGCTGCCAAAGGGAGGACGCGGTTCATGAACTCTTTGAGGTAGTCGAGAAAGGTAGCGCCTGAGGTCTCGCCGAGGTACCGGACGGTACCGTCGGGGTCGTGGAGCCAGCGACCTTCGGACCTATAGTCTGTCTCGGGCTCGGGTTCGGGTTCCCGATCGGCATCTGGCTCGGCCTCGGAGCCGCTCCTCTTAACGGAGCCGCCGGTGACGGAACCCCCGGCGCTGGGGGCCACGGGGCCAGCAGCCGGAGTCGAGGAGGGCGATGAAGAGGCGGTCAGGTGCGGCGCCAGCAGGGCGCGTCGCCTCGCGGGGTCGGGGACCGCATCGGTCAGCGACCGCTCGAGGGCTGCGCACCGCAGCCGGAGTGTCTCAAGCTCCGAACGAGCGACGCTGACGGTGGCCTGCGACTCGGGATACTGGCAGTCCCGTGATGATGAGCGGCACTGGGCGCATGGCGAGTCGCCTGAGCACTTGATCCGTCGGACGTTACAGTTGTTGCACCTGAGGACGTCAGTCCACGGCCCGGGCTAGCATGACACATGTGACAACGGCGAGTAAGTAAAAAACAGAAAGACAGCTCACGCGATGGCGACCCTCTTGCGCTGGCCGGCCGGCACCTTGTGGCGGCGCGGGTTGACCGGCAGCCGCTGGGGTTGCTGCGGCTTTTTGCCCTCGGGCGTCGACGACGACATTTGATTGCGGGCGGGTCTGGATCTGTCTGTCCTCGGACAGCGGCGGATAAGAGGGCGCCCCTCTCGATAGATGGATTGGCCCTCGGCGGGGGGAGACGATACGCGGGTGCGAGGAGATGAGTCCGAGTCGAGTCGCGTCGGCGGTGAGGGTACTCGGAAGCTTCTTTCTGCCCAGGCCGGTCGGCGGTCGGTGCCATGTGTTCGTGTCGCGTCGACGGAGGTGAGGCCTTGGAAAGCTTAGCCTCTTATGCATACCTTAACCGGTGGCCCTAAGCTCCCGGTGCCGGGATCAGGGCAGGCTGGGGTGCAGGGTTCAGCTCGGTCTGAGCTGCCGCCGTTGGGGAAGATGTCGAAGTTGAGTACCACCATCTTCTGCTCGATCTGATACTCATGTGTAACATGCACGGAAGCACCATATGCTGAGCTCATGTCCCCAGAGCTGTTGAGGGATGCCCAGCCTTGGCAACAGACCGTTATAAGGCTGAGGAAAGATTGGTCGTAGCGCATCGATAAAGCCCCCAATCTCAAACTAAAGATGGTGCCCCTTCGTCCGACAAAGTCTCAGCTAACAACCCCTGTCTCTCGTTCCTGGGGCAGAAGCTCCCTCATCCGCCGACAGCTCCCCCTCCTCCCCTCCCCTCCTCAAGGTGCCATCACAGAGCCCGACAATTTGATTCGACGCCATGCCCCTGTCAAACTGGCGGTGTCTCCCGACGAGGCCAGGCCTGGCCATCACCGTTCAGTGGTGGCTGGATTGGCTGGAGGTCTCTTACTCACCACCCATCTGCCGGGATGCCGACGATTGTCACATCCCATCCCATCCCATCCCCCCCGATACCCCGTATCTGCTGCGGGGTCACCGCCCATGTCCATGTCATCGTCTGTCCCGCCAGCTGGGTCCGACTCTCTTATCCATGTCGCCAGGGAAAGCGGTTTGTCTGTCTGTCGACCCGGGACGCTTCAGGCTTCATTGGACATCCGACACGGCGGTAAAATCATGCAGGCTCTTATGCCGAGGCTGAACCCCAGCAAAGGCTCCATCCCGCTCCATCGTGATCTCCGAGCCGTGCCCCAGTCAGGCCGGCGATGGGGGAGGGCAGAGAAATGAGAGGAAGCCGAACCCGAGGCATGGACCAGATCTAGCCCATTCCATAGATTGCGTCTTCCAGAACCATTCGAGCATGCACGACTTGCAGACCCCGGGACCTCTAGTACTACAAAGATAACCCGACGTCACAGAGCTCCATGCCTCGACGGATCTACAAGACCGATCGAGCAATCGGCCCTTTGGCCGGTCTCAAACCTGCTTTTCTCAGTCTTGCCCAGTCACGAGACATCAAACATCACCCGAAACCCATGTCTCTCCTATCGTGATGTGATGAACCTACCCCTCACCTCCAACTGGACATGGAAGATACTCACCCGCCAGCCCTGTCCTGGCCCTGGTCCCTGGGCCCGGCAATTCCACGAACATGTCAACCTGTGATATCCTGTCCTCGAAAATCACCAGAAAACAGAGAACCACCGTCGGTCTACTCACAAGTGCCGACACTCCGCTCCGGCCGCTGCACACTCATACCCACCCGACATCGTGGTCCGACCCCTAGCCCCTGTGCCCTTCCCACAGCGGGCTCGCCCGAGCACCCTGGATGGCCTAGAGAGATTGCGCGATGCTCCGCGGGGCAATTTTGACTGAATCCACTCAATATTCCCTACCTGTCGTGCTGCCCAGAGGCCGGAAGGGCACGCAGATCTAAAGCAGAACACATCCGACTCGCAATGCCGGGAGGAAAGCTTAAAAGAAGCGGCGTCTTCACTTGCCTCTCGTAGCTTCCCGCCATCTGAGGACGGTTTCAACGGTTCTCCTGCCAAAGAACAGCAGAAACATCTAGCTCCTGTCACCACCACAAGACCGGACGGACGGACCCACGTTAAGCTCCGAAGGCTGAACATGGTGCCTTGACACGACGGACTTGAGCCCGGCATCTGCCCCGAGCTTCAGATTTCAGGTCCCCCCTCCCTTCCCCTCCGTCGTGTGACCACCACTCAGAAAGGGTGTAGGTCGAGGCCCTTGTGGGCAGCTCATCGTGGCTGGCTGCATCTTCCTATAACAGGGCCCTATAAGCGCCCGTATTGCTACGATTCGATTTCCTCTTACATCTTTTCCCTCCGGTCTGACAGCCGCCACGGGCAAGTCGTCCCGAGCCCTCGGATCCTGCTGCAAGACCTGCCTCAGGGACGCCGATTACAATCACATCCCTTCAAGACGTCACATAGTCATGCCCGGATCACCCCCACATGGAAACTGGAGAAGCCTCGAAAAAAGTGTTCCCTTTTCGACACCGAGCCCCTAGGCTGACGCCGTCATCGTCCCGTCTGCCTGTAGGGCTGCCCCTATGCTCGCCCATGGTTGGCCTGTGATGCGGAGCACCAGAGGGGTTCCCTACTCCCGTCTTACTTTTCGTCAAGCACCCCCGCTGCCTGGTGACAACCTCGCCACGAGAACTCGGGTTCCTTCTCCCGAACACACCTAATAGCTCCCGGGGTCATGTTTGTCCGCCATATTCATCTGCCAGAAAACAATACCGAGCATCCACTCGATCATCACTCCTCGGAGATGATCCCCCGTCAAGCGCCGGCTCCTCGACGGACGGCGGGGCACTGTCCCTCCACCCCGAAACATATCCATCAGCCGATGCCCATATTCTTGGCCAGACCCAGACGGGCGCTGCCCCCGGTCGACGTGCATCTCGGGTCATCCCAGCCCTACGGTCTCTCTGGCGCGCTTCCCTGCTTCTCCTTCGTTCCCCACACCACCCAGCCTGCCGACCCCTGAAAAGACGTGACAGCTCCTTCCCAAGAGACCTCGCGGGCACCGCCGTGTCTGCAGCCCACGCCGCCTTCTCGGCGTAAGATCCCAAAGAGACGGCCTCGGCGGGTGCCTGGACGCCGAGTGACGAGCAGCAAAAAAGGAAGGCGCGGGTCTTGGCTCAAGGTATCGTGGTCACAAAAGCCTCGTCCCGCACGTTACGGATCATGGAGCACTCGAAAATTATCTCTTCAGAATCACAACAGCAGCAGGTCTGACGAAATGTCTGCCCAGGACGCAACAACATGCCGTGGCTCGTCTGAGACTTCAGATGTCGAAACCCCACGATCAGCGGAAGAAGTAGCCCTTGCCAAGCGCGTCAACCGGAAACTGGATGTAGCCCTCCTTCCGCTTCTCTCGCTGCTCTACCTCTTCAACGGCCTGGACCGATCCAATGTCGGCAACGCGGAAACACAGGGTAAGTACCTCCCAGGAAGGAACTCGTTAGCTTTTGCACACTCGAGACTGACTACTCCGGCTGCAGGCTTCACTACCGACATTGGCGCCACGCCAGACGACCTCAATCTTGCCGTGTCTCTCTTCTTCGTCACCTTTGTCCTCTTCCAACCGCCATCGGCTGCCGTGGGAAGATGGATGGGTGCAAAGCACTGGATCCCGATCATGATGGTAGGAAGCGGTTCGTTGAGAAGAAAATGTCTAGACAAATGGCTAATATGGGGTGCTTCAAGATCGGATGGGGCGGAATGACGTTGGTCCAGGCATGGATCAAGGGGAGAGGTAGGTTCTTTCGACCCCTTTCCAGTCGAAGCATTGGCTGACGATAGGAAAGGAGCTCTCATAACCGTTCGACTTCTCGTTGGAGCTTTCGAGGCCGGCTTCTACCCTACGGCCGTGGCCTACCTCTCCTTCTTCTACCCCAAGTTCGACCTTGCCGTCAGGATTGGACTGTTCTACGGTCAATATGCCATTGCAGGGGCCTTTTCAGGGTCCATATGTCAGTCTAGTCTTCTCCTCACGTCGGAGACCCCTTCCTTCTATGTCCCCCTCCTCCCTCTGATATCACACATTACATCTGCCTTTTATAGTACCGATGACAATCTTTTGTCTACTTGCACTTCAGGGGTCGACCACTTGGCCAACCCAAGTCTCAGACACAACTTGATTCTTGCCTCCACAGCAGCTGACCCCCTTTCCTCTAGCCTACGGAATCTTCCACCTCCACGGCCCTATGAAAAACTGGCAATACCTCTTCATCATTGAGGGTGCTCTCACAATCCTTGCCGGTCTCGTCGCCTGGCCCTGGCTTCCCAGCGGTCCTGGTTCGGCCTGGTTCCTGTCACCAAAAGAGCGCCGCTTCGCCGCCGACCGCATCCGCAAGGACAATGAGCTGTACACGAGCCATGTGTATAGCGAGGATGGTGTCGAGAAGGACCGTCTTACACGGCGTGACGTGATCGAGACAGCACGAGACTGGAAGTTGTGGTACGTGTTGGCGTTCAACATCTGCGCCAGCGTCCCGGGCCAGGCCTTTTCCGTGTTCCTGCCTCTCGTCGTTCAGGGGTTAGGATATTCTTCCATCGAGGCCAACTTGGTATGTTGCCTGTTTTCGTCACCAAGGAAAACCAGCTCTAAACCAAGCCACAGATGTCGGTTCCTCCATATGTGTGTGGTGCCGCCGGCCTGTACATATTCGCACTCAGCTCGGATCACCAGTCAGTATGACGCCACTGTATACTCGCCATTGATTGCTGACTCCATGTAGCAAAGAACGCGGGTACCACATTGTCGGCGGCATATGCATTGCCCTGCTTGGCCTGATTATCACAGTCACCGCGGAGCACAGCAAGACGAAGTATGGAGGATTGTGCGTACTGCTGTTCGGAAGTGTAAGTTGCAGATGCCCCTGGTTCAGTCTCCTGCTGGAACTTTTCTGTCCACAGCTGCAAAGGTGTCATGGGGACACATGATACTTTGACAATTACTGACTCTGGCTTTTAGTACGTCTCGGCACCATTGACCGTTGCTTGGCTCAGCGGTAACACTCCAGGTACGGTTCTCCAGACATTAAAAAGAGATACAGTGGCTTCATACTGACTCTGTGACCGTACAGAACCCGGAAAGCGATCCCTCGTCCTCGGCGTCAACGGTTTCGGCAACCTCGCAGGCGTCATCGGAGCTCAGCTGTACCGTCCGAAATACCGACCTGCATACAAGGTCCCGTTTTACGGGACGCTGGGCTTCGTGGCGGCAGCGCTGGCGGGCTACGTGGCATATAGGTTCACGCTGGTGCGTGTCAATGCACGAAAGAGGCGCATTATGAGTGGAAAGACACTGGAGGAGATTGATTCGGAACGGACGGATGACACGCGGTACGCAGACAAGAAGTGGACATTCATCTACGGGCTGTGAGAGGGCGAGATGATTCTCCATCTGCGTGAGATCCATCGGAGTCTTGGGGCGGAACTCGATGTTCTCCATCTTGAAATGCTACTAGATGGCTGATGGAAGTTCACAGTGTTCAGTCTGAGCGAGGCACAAGATCCAGCTCCATGGTCGAGACCGGGGCCTTCATGTTCCTGCAGGTCGTATGTGTCACATGTCTCTCCTCACGTGCAGTCAGACCTATCAGAAAACATGCCGACACACCTACGGAGTGATCTCCGACCCTGACTTGGCTGGAAGTAAGACACAGATGCACACAGAGACAGGGATGGAACTGTCACCAGCCTTCGTCCATGCTTCGAGTGGCAGATCTAGACTCTGGAAAAAGAATGCAGAGAGAAGAAAGCAGTGGTTGATGACAAGTGTGGCGGTGCATGGTTCGGCGTGTGTTGGCGAGAGCTCAACTGCATAAAACTTGCATGTAAGCTGCATCACACCAGACACATGGTGTCAAGTTGACCGCGTGGTGTTTCCAGAACGCCAAATGCCACGATGTTTGCTTCGTCCACCGCCAACTGAGCATTGAGGCGTTTGGAGGCACACGGCGTGACATGCAAACCTACTCTGCTGGTGAAGCCAAGCTGTGAGACTGTAAGAGGCATGGATTCGGCTTGAAGAGTGCCAGCCACCTCCATGGCTGAGCCACGTTGGTCAACTCCTCATCCGTGGCGTCTGGCATGGCCGCCCCTCCGCCTGGTGACCACCTGATGCAAGATGAAAGGCGACGGATCGCGCCACGGCAGAGATCGGACGCAACCCGACGAAAGCATGTGCCTTCCAGAAAACATCCCCCGACTCGAGCACGGTGGCGGGCATGAGTCGGGGCATCCGCGAGCGAAGGGACGGCGCCGAGCCACACCGTCCGATCGCGGGGCCGACTTTCCAGAAAGAGGGCAGGGGGGCAAAAGGACAAAGGTACGGGTCAGGGGACGAGTCGTGGCGGGATGGGCGATCGCCACGGGTCTGTTTCAGCGCTGATCATCGCTGGCGGCTCCGTCTCATGCCCGGACGCGCCCCAGTCGGCAGGCAGGCAACCGGTGAGGGGAGAGGGACGGGAACGGGCCCTGGTATGAAGAGGGGAAAGGCGGTGAAGAGGTATGATGGACGCGGTCGATATGCGAAAGGAAAAGCGGACGTGATGTGATGTCTGGCGACAAAAGGTGTATCACATGCAATTTTCGGGGTGAACAGCAGGGGGAGGAAATGGCCAGCGCGGGCGTTTCGTCCAATGGCGAGTGGCGGGTTCAAATGCAAGAAAAAAGTTGCAGCGCAGCGGTCGGGAGGTTTTTGGGGCGTGGGCCGATTTTCAGGGTCCAGCGCGCCCCGAAACCCACGTGCACCCCTGAATCTGTCCTCCCCCTCTCCAGCGTCCCACGCCCTTTTTGCCCCCTATCAGTGGACGGGCAAATAGCATTGAACGAGTGGGGGGCCGTGAGCGGGCAAGGAAACGGGGCTGCCGTGTCCTGCGGAGGCTGGGCCGGGGAGGGGATAAGGGCAGGGGGTCTGCGTTTTTGTTGGGGTTGAGGATGGAGGGATTTAAAAGGGGGGCGCGCTGCCACTGCAGAGAAAAGCAGAATCAGAGCCTGGCAGGCAGTGGCAGCTGTGAGATCCAGGAACCGGGCCAATGCTAGCCCCTCTCTACTGATGAGCTTGCCTGAAAAAGGAGTAGCGCTATCACAAGCGAGCGTGCGATCTGCCAAATCTCAGGGTCCCGGCCCCCGGAGGCTTCTCCCAGTGGCCGGCGCGGCGCACCCAGGGGGCGGTGCGTGGGCCCTGTAACCGAGCCGCAGAAGTCGAGCCCGGAACCTTGAAAGGCTCAACAGACGACGGGACGTGGACCCAGCACGGCGGGGGTGGGTTCCCTCTTTTTTTCTTTGGCTTGTGTTCGGGCATGCTCGCTCACCTCGCTCTCGTGGTGTCTGGTGCTTCTGGTCGCTTTGGATGAATTGGATCTCGCTGAGAGCGAAAGCGATGTGAATGAGGAGGGGGTGTCCATGACGCCCACACTGGCTTGCCTACTGCCTTCCTCCTAACTGCGCCCCCTAGGGACACAAGGCTAGACCGTACCAGCCATGCTCTCAGAGACATGATACATGCCTTGCGTGATCCAGAGCCACCTGGCGTCTTGGAACACGCCCATGTGGATCCGTGCTCTAGTTTCTCGAAGCCGATATGGGCACACGGGGCAGGCACCCGGGGAGCACACCGGACGAGTACGGTCCCTTCCTTCCAGTGTCCTCAGGCCAGGCCAGGTCGTTCCTTCCCAGGGTTCTCTGACAGAGACAGGCAAGAGGACGGCTCTCGGGAAGAAACGCTAGGGCCTTTGCCGGTGGCCCCCCAGTCTTGAGGTGCCCCTTCTTTCCCCTCCCCCTGCTCGAGTCAAGGGTCCGGTTCTGAGCTTCTCGGTTTCTGTTCTGGTGCTCCACGGAAGCTGCTACTTTGCTGTGCTGTGCTCGTGCCTGGCGCCTGCTGCTCCTCTGGCTCCTGCCACCGCCGCCTCCAGAAACGCACACCCGAACGGCAAGGCAAGGGAAATCCAATCCCCCATCCCAGCCAACGGCCGCCATTTTTATTTTTTCCCTCTCCCTTCATCCGTTCCCCCGGGCCCCTGTCCTTCAGTGCTGCCCCTTCTTCCCCCCTCCCACTCTCTGCCCTGTCTGTACCCCCTCTCGCCGAGCGAGCTCCTTCTTTTTTTCCCACTCCCATATCCTCCTTCCCTTTCCCTTTTCCTCCTCTCATCCTCTCCATCCCTCCTTCCAAAGCCCCATACCCGACCTCAAGTCGCCAAATCCGCCCATCATGGCCGTCCAACAGCGTTCGGCCACCACGGTGGTCGTTGAGAAGCCCAAGCAGGTGAGTCCCTTCCTCTCTCACTCCCCATTAACACCCTCGACCATGCTGACCCTCCCCAGGCCACCTCCGAGCCCGAGTTCCCAGATATCCAGACCATCAGGAACGCCATCCCCGCCCACTGCTTCCAGCCCTCGCTATGGACCTCGTACTACTACGTCGTCCGCGACCTCAGCATCGTCTCTTCTCTCGTCTGGGCCGCCCTCACCTACATCCCCAGCATCCCCGACCCCACCTACCGCGTCGCCGCCTGGATGGTCTACGGCTTCCTCCAGGGCCTCGTCTGCACCGGCGTCTGGATTCTCGGACACGAGTGCGGCCACGGTGCCTTCAGCTCTTACACCCGCGTCAACGATGTGACCGGCTGGTTCCTTCACTCCCTCCTCGGCGTTCCGTACTTCTCCTGGAAGTTCTCCCACCACCGCCACCACCGCTTCACGGGCCACATGCAGAAGGACATGGCCTTCGTCCCCATGCGCAAGCCCGAGGGCTACGTCGACAAGGCCACCCTCCGCAAGGAGAAGGCCGCCGCTGAGGGCCCCGCCCGCGAGCCCTGGTTCCTCGGTATCGACTGGGCTGAGCTCCTCGAGGACGCTCCCATCACCCAGCTCGTCAACCTCATCTCCCACCAGCTCTTCGGCTGGCAGGTGTACATGTTCCTCAACGCCTCCTCCGGCAAGGGCAGTCTGCAGCGCCCCGTCTCCCGCTTCGGCAAGTGGTTCCGCGTCAGCCACTTCGACCCCTTCAGCGCCGTCTTCCGCCCCAACGAGGCCGTCTTCATCTTCCTCTCCGACGTTGGTCTCGCCATCCTCGGCTCCGTTCTCTACTGGGCGTCGCAGAAGGTTGGCGTTTCCACCGTCATGTTCCTGTGGTTTGTTCCCTACCTCTGGGTTCACCACTGGCTCGGTGAGTTTCTTCCTCTCGTCTCTTCTTCTACGCCGAATGCTAACCTCACCAGTTGCCATCACCTACCTCCACCACAACCACCCCGAGGTCCCTCACTACGACGAGGACGGCTGGACCTTCGTCAAGGGTGCCCTTGCCACCATTGATCGCGACTTTGGCTTCGTCGGCAAGCACATCTTCCACGGCATCATCGAGAAGCACGTCGTTCACCACCTGTTCCCGTGAGTCCCACCATCTCCACTGAACCCCAATGTCCCCCCACTAACATCTCCCAGTCGCATCCCCTTCTACAAGTGCGACGAGGCCACCGAGGCCATCAAGCCCCTCCTTGGAGACCTCTACCGCAGCGACGAGCGCAGCTTCCTCGGCCAGCTGTGGTCCGTCTTCGGCAGCCTCAAGTACGTCGAGAGCGACCCGACCTGCCCCGGCCGCATGCGCTGGGTCAAGTAGACTGCCTCCACAGGCGCGCTACACACACCTTCCGTCTGCGCGGACTAGATGCCCCTCCTCCCACGCGGCCCCGCGTTTTGCAAACCCCACGAAACGAACACTGCATTGGCATTTCAATCCCCATAGACTTCCAATTGTTACGAGCGCATCATGAACGATAGAGATTTTAGAAAGAAAGAGAGACGAGGATCAGAGCCACGGCCGCCTCGCGGGCTTTAGATTCGGAAAGATTTGAATAGAAAAGATTCAATCCATCACGTCCAACTGCCAAATGCCTGCCTCCTAGATGAGACGCCTTTTCATAGCCCCGCGCATAACCTGGATGAAATGTCCTGCGCCATGCCCGTCTTTTCCCACCGTCCGTCACATGCTCGGTCAGCCCTTTTTTCGCTCCAAACTCCCGCTGATGAAATATTGCTGAGGCCGTGGATTTTCGTCATGTCGCGCTTTCTCGTCATGTCACCCTCATCCGCCCGTCACACCCCCCACACGGTCGTCCGACTTGCTATCCGCAGGCGCCGATTCGCACCGACTATCCTGCGATCTGGCCGCCATCAGCGGCGCATCGATTGCGCCAATGGCAGCCTCCTCGCCAAATGTTCCAAAGTAGTCGGCGTCGTCCACCTCTTTCGTGCCGCGCATGGGTGCCACGGCAAAGTGCAGAAGGCAATACACCCCTCCGGCGATCAAGCATCCTAAGGGCCAGGCCAGGTAATACAGCTGCGACCAGCCCTTCCACTCAGCCCCGGGCTCTTGCACCTGGCGCACGAAGCCGGGCATCAGAGGCCATGTACCAGCGACCCAGGCGACGACGGCGCGGGGGTTGATGCCGCGCCAGTACCAGTAGACGCTACGGTCCGAGAGCTCATAGAGATGCGTGAGTTTGAGGGTTCGACGGCGGACGATGTAGTAGTCTGCGAACATGATGCCTGTCATTGAGCCAAGGAAGACGCCGTAGCCGCCCATGACGGTTAGAAACTTGTTGGCGCCGTTGAGGAGTTGCCATGGCTGCATGATGAAGGCGAATGCGGCAGTGAGGTAGGCGCCTCGACGGAGGTTGAAGACACGAGGTGCGAGGGCGGAGAGGTCGATGCCGTTGGAGAGGGCGTTCTGAGCAACGGCGATACCGAACTGGGCGAAGATGAAGGCGAGAGAGGCGAACGCCACCGCGACGCGGGAGAGTGATGAGTTGTTGTTGTGGTACTGGAGGGCATCGAGGAAGCGGAAGGGTTCCCAAACGAGGGTTCCTCTGGTATGTGGGAACATGTGAGCCGCGCATGAGGTGCAGACGATGCCGATGAAGGCGACGAGGATGGTGTTTGTGGGCACGAAGACGAGCTGTGCAGCGAGCTGGTCGCGCGGACGGCGGGCGAAGCGGGTGTAATCAGACTGCGAGAAGAGATGCGTTGCGATGCCCGAGATATTGGTGCAGACGCCAAGGACGAGCATCCAGCCGAGCCTGGCGCCCTTGGCCTGCTCGATGCCCGTCATGCCCTCGATATCGTCGACGAGGGGCCCAAGGCCGTCAACGGTGGCCACGCACCAGACGAAGAGGGCGAGCATGGTCGGGATGACGGTCACGGCCGCCACGGCAAAGGGGACGTGGTACCGTTCGGGCCTGATCCAGATGAGCGGGAGGCAGAGCATCGAGAAGATGACGAAGCCGGTAAAGTCTGCCACCGTCATGGTCCCGTTGGCTAGCGGCCGGCGCAGATCGTTAAAGGACGGCCATATAGCTGCGATGAAGGTGCGTACACACTGGCCGCCCCAGTAGACTTGTGTCGAATACCATATGAAGGACAGCATGATACGCTGAACCAGTGGGATAAGTGACCCCCACATACCCCAGCTGGCCTTCTGGATGATGGAGAAGCCAACGTGCCACTTTGCGCCTGGACCACCGGCGAGGACGCAGATGACGCCGACGAGGCAATGACCGATGATGACGGTCAGCATGGCCTGCCAAACGTTGAGACCCAGTGCGATGATGGCCGAGCCTGTGGTCCAGCCGCCAATGTTGAAGGAACCCGTAACGACCCAGAGACCGACGAACTGCCACGGGCCATAGGTGCGACGGGATGGGGGAAGTGGTCGCGTGTCTCTGTTCATGTAGGCCGTCGTGGCCACATCCTTCTCCTGAGGGATCTCGAGGCGAGAGAGGGCCTCCCGCCAAAGCGCCATGATCGCGGGTCTGTCGCGGGCGGCGCCGCTCAACTGCCGAGGAGGGTGTGTGGGAGCCGCTGGGTGTTGACTTCAGCAGCTGTCGGGGGGCAGGTCAGCGGCGGCGGCGTGAGCTGGGCCGAGGTCCCGAGGACGTGGTTGCGGGTGGCATTCCCCAGTTCCAAGCTGTCGGATCCGGGGTTGACACCAGCCTTTTGAGTCCTTGCGAGCGACGCTCCACCCTCGCCCACATCTCAGTCGTCACCGCTTCGTTTCGCGGGGCCTTGCGTCGCTCTCGCCGGTGGACAGGCGGTGAGTCTGCTGCAAAGCCACTTGGCAGCTTGGGAGCAGAGTTCGAGACAGGGTCTTTCACATCCTTGGTCCCCGGGCCGCGTCGTGGATCTGATTGACCGGTGAGGTCGGGGTTGAACACGAGATCAGATGGCAGCCAACCACGAGACTTCTAGAAGCCCGCGGGGATTAGTGGCGTGGGGGAGGGGGTTCTCGGTAGGCCAGAAGGATCGTGACCCGTGTTCGGTGGGAGACTTGTCCTGGGTTGAGTGGTCAAGGTCGTGTGTCAACGAGCTGCAAACGGCTGCTTTTGATCCTTGGGCAAAGACGGCTCGCCCTGATGGTCAGGGGACTGGTCGAGCTGACACGGCAGCCGCTGACGAAAAGCTGGTCTGCCGCCTCCGGCCCCTCGTCATCGCGTCGGCAATCCCCGACGTGACATATTGATGAATCGCGGGGGCCTTGTCTAGCGAGCGGGCCTTGGGCCGGCGCAACATCCTGATTCTGCCATCCGCGACATTTGCCCTTCCCATTGGCCTCCCTGCGGTTTAGGGTTGAGCCCGGCTTGGGCGCCGTTGTTGTGCTAGCCGTGAGCCTTCCGTCCTCATCGTGGCTTGCGTGGGTCCCAAGATTTGTGCGAGCTATGACCTGCGGTGAGCAGCGTCAGCTTGCGAGGACCCGGCGACTGGAGCATTTCCCACCAGCAAAGTGCCGTCCCGGAACCGATCGTCTGAACCCGAAAACGCCGGCCTGATGGATCACGACGAGAGCATTTGTGAGGAATGCAGAATGATTCATTCAGCAGCTTAGCAGCCAAAGATGAGCCCGTGTTCATTCCATCGTCGAGATAAAGTGCCCAGGGGCCATCACCACGACCCCGCGCGTGGTGTCGCACCTCGTGCGTGTGTAGCAAAATGAGCCTCTCGCCCTCAGTGATTCCCATTTGCGCCCACGAAACGCGGAGCAGGTAACATTCCGAAGGCTCCACAACAGACGACCAGGGTGCAGCAGCGATCGCCGACATCGAATGATGGCCATGTCGACTGCATTGCCTGTCATCGACCTCCGAGACTTCTCGTCACCTGCAGATCTGGCGGGGGAGCTGCTGCAGGTGGGGAAAGACCCCGGCTTCTTCTACCTCGTCGGCCATGGCCTGGATGACAAGGTTGCCGACAGCATATTCCGCCTCGCAACTTCCTTCTTCTGCTGTACGACCCAGGAAAAGCAGGTATACGCCGATGGGAGCGGTGACTTGGTGAGTTGAGGCAACTAGGATGCTCGGGGGTTGCTTTCGGAACCTTGCTGACCGCTCCGCATGACCAGGGCTACACCGGTATGAGGGAGGAATCGTGAGTGATCGATTGAACACGAGGAAATTCGACCCTGCTAATAGGCGGCAAGCCTTTCCGGCAAGGGCGCGGGCGATGTGAAGGAATCCTTTTACCTTTCTGATCCAGGGGACGGTGTGCAAGTGTTGCCGCCCAAGTTGGAGCATGGCCGAAGTGAGCTTGCAAGGTTCTTCAGTGCCTGCAGGAACATCTCGAACATGCTCCTCCAGGCCTTTGCCATTGGCCTCGGGGTACGTCGCCCATCGTTGGAATCGGTAGCAGTGCCTGACCGAGAATAGGTACCACAGGACTTCCTTTCCCGAGCGCACTCGGGAGAGTCTTGTCGCATGAGGTTGCTGAAATATCCTGCAGTCGAGATGACACCGCCGCCGGAGAGCGTGAATGACGACGATGAGCTCCAGGACGTCCGCGCCGGAGCCCACTCCGACTATGGGTCACTCACCCTACTCTTCCGACAACCGTCAGACCAAGGGGGTTTGCAGGTCCTGCTCCCAGACGAAGAGCAGGGCGGCGACTGCTGGGTGGACGTTCCATGCTTGGAAGACGCCATTGTCGTCAATATCGGGGATGCGCTGGAGTTTTGGACCGCAGGAAGGCTGCGCTCGACGGTGCACCGGGTCGTGTTCCCGCGGTGTGCACGTGAAAACGTTGCCAGGATGAGCATCCCGGTCTTCATCCAGCCCGACAGAAACGTCATGCTTGCGCCGCTGATACGCAGCGAAGACCAGCCAAAAGCAGGTCGTGCGCCCGCCACGGAGGAGGCTGGCTTCCTGGAGGTCCTCCGACGAAAAGGATATCCTAGTGCGAAGCCGGTGACGAGCCACGAACACCTAGCGACAAGGATCAGGGCGACATATCGAGGATTGTGACAGGCATCGGCCGCGCCGAACTTTGGGCTGACAGGTTGACCGTGTGGGAGCTCGACTTCAGCTGAAGGCTGAAATGGGGTCTCGACGTCAGAGGCCAGCTGGGTTGGGGTTAAGGTTGAACCCGGGACGTGCTTTCCCTTGTCCGGATGATGCCGATAGTCGTCAGCTAAAAACGTTCATGTCGGCCGTCCACTCGGTAACCACTGGAAAGGGGCTAGGCCAAGGGATGTGTTCGACGTATTCGATGGGGATGGTGAAGTTGACGTTTGGCACGACGAAGTGTTGGATGGGGACCTGCAGGCCCTGCTCGTGGGTCGCGTGCGTTGTCTCGGGCTCGTTCAGAATGGAGCTGTCTTGAGGCTGAGAGCGCTGAAGGTAGTCGTCGATCCTTCCGATATGTTGGGAGAGCTTGCTGCCAGCTTCAACGGCAGCTGGGAGCGATGGCCCAAGGTTTGTCAGAAATAGCGCCATCGCCTCAATGACTCGCCGCAGCCGTTGGTAGTCGACGGGGTGGAGCTGGCGGCCGATGAAGCTCGAGAGCATGTGACCGACACCTGCCAGCTCTTGGAGCATGGGAGAGCCGATTGCTCGGAGGTAGTCGACCGGAATGAGAGACATTTCTTCGATGAGGTCCATCGCGGCTCGGCTGGCGTTGACGAAGGTGAGGTCCTGGCGGGAGAAGGAAGTGATGCGTAGGAGCTGTTGGGCAATCAGTGACTGCGAGAGTCCGAGAGGTTCAGGAGGCCACTGACCTGTATCGTGCAAGCAATGTTTGCGACCTGGAAGCCGCACATGTTGGATTCAATGTCAGCCGAAGGTGGAGCGGCGCTGGCGAGGAAAGTGGGAAGAGCATCGCGTTGCGCCAGGACTTGGCTAAGAATCTCGTCAACCGGAGGCGCGAGGGATTCGAAGCCGATGTAGAGGCTTCCGCGGTTGACCGAGGCCAGCTTTCGGGCCCGGAACTGCACAATGACATGTTCCAGCACCCTGTAGAGGTCTGTGATGTAGTTCCAGCCCACGAGCCAGCCTCCAAACGGAATGCCGCCAATGGAACTGAGGGATCCCGTCAGGGCACCTGCCATGTCCTCCGAGATGGCAGGATATGCGACAGCTGACTGCATTTCGGGGCACCGAACAGAGTGACCCATGATCAGAGCCGAGTGCACCTCGAGACGGTACATGGACCAGAAGAACTGGCGGCGGACATGGCGCTCCACAGGGTCGATCTCTGCGGGCCATCGGCTTTCGTTTTGGAAGTGATGTTGGGCGACGAGCGAGTGGTACTGTCCGAGCGTCTGGTGAAGCAATGAGGCGTCGCCCAGCTGAATCGCAGCAAGGGAAAGAGTGCCCAGAGACTGGAGGTAAGCAAAACAGTCGGCAGACGAGACCTCCAAGGGAATCGCTCTGCGAGCATCCTCGAGGTACGCTTGCTGGTGCCTGGCCTCAACGGGGACAGACAACGGGAGGGTGAAGATGGCTCCGTCACCGACATGACAAGAGCTCAGGGCGCATATGGACATGAGCCGCGCAAAGGCGGACCTGTTTGTCGACAGACTGTACTGCTCCCACTCCTCAAAAATGAGGCCCTCCGCAAAAAAAGGAAAGCTAGGATGGCTGATATCAGCAACGAGGTCTCCTGACCACCACGAAAAGGCCTTACATAGGATAGACGGTGTCGAAGAAGACACGAAGCAGACCATAAACAAGCGAGCGGTCGCCATGCCTCGCGGCATCATATGCCCAGGCCTCATGGCTCGCGGGAGACGTCGTCGTCTTGCTCGAGCTGTCGGAGGACTTTGTCTTGACGCCCCGCTTTGCGGCAACGCGCTGCCAGGTGCAGATGGCGCCGTGCTCTACACACGTGAGGCATACGATGGCGCCCGCTTCACCCGGGTTCGTATCAGGCGGGATCTTGCACTTGCGGCCCCTCCGATGACAAAAGTCGCAGGCCTTTGTGATGCGGCGCCTCTTGAGGATGGGCTGCCCGTAGGACGAGAAGTCGTCCCCGCGGCCGGGGTCGGGCGACTCGCGTTTCAAGGGGACGCTCATGTCAGGCCATCCGAGGATAGAGGACTGAGGCGTTGCGGCTCACGAGTCGCGGGTGGCGTGTGCTCTGCGTTGGTGCGTGGTTTGACAGCAGTCGGACTCAAGTCCCATGCGACGATGCGCGGGTTCCAGGCTCCAGGGACTGGCGGCGTGAACGGTGGTGGACTTGGCGGTGCCAGATTTCCGAGTAGGCTGGGATGAAAGAGGGGGGAGGATCCCGAGGAGATGTTGCTTGGGCGCTGGCCGAGGAGGATGGGTGGGTGCCAGGTCCAGGATGGTGGGTAGTGGTGGAGGGATGAGGTGGTGAGCTTGAGCTGGGGAAGTGACGCTGGAGCTGGAGAGAGAGAGAGTTGAGGGCGGGACGTGATCTGATCGCCGCTAGCGCCCTGGGTGCACGTTAGCAGCCGCGCCGCTGAAGCTTGGGTCCACAGCTCCTGCCGCATCGTGCTTTTGACAGTTGGTGATTAGTCAGCCCAAGTCGTGCCTGCCGCGGAGTTCTTGGGATTGATGCATTCTTGGCAGGGCAGGGCAGGGTCGGAATGAAGCCATCGCCAGTAGACGATGCCAGGAGGGGCCTGAAGAGGGATGATGCTCTCCTTCGTGATTCTCCTCAGGAACATCCAGCCAAGAATTCAATCAGAACAAGCAAGCGGTGGGTGAAGCGATTCCTCAGGGAGATGTAAGTCGAACTGAAATCAATGATATATGCTCGCAATGCTATTCCTCCCACGATGATTTCCATGCCCTGGCCGGGTATCCAACGCCCAAGATGACCTCCAACCCCGGCATCCAATATGTACTGCCGTCCCTCGAGTCCTTCCCAGGCACAATGTCCAAGACACGATCGCCATGTGACCACCCTGGCGGCCCAGTGTCGCGTCATCCTGGCGCCACCCGGTCGCACACGTCCGGATCCTCACCCTCTTCCCCAATCCCACGATCGGACGCCTGCAAGTCTCCCCACACCTCCCCTCCACAACCGTGCAACATCCCGGCATCGCGTGGTCACTGGCACAGAGCCTCATCAACCCATCGCACCGGGTTCCTCCACCTAAATCCAACTTCTTCCCTCATGCCGTCCTCTTCTCCGTGATGGGCTCGCCCACAGGCTTGCCGCCGACGAACCCGCCGCCGACAGCGCCATACTCGAACACCTTGCGCCCACGCAGCCACGTCTCGCGCACCCGACCGCGGAACTCGTGGCCCTCCCACGGCGAACACCGGTTCTTCCACCGCATGTCACCCGACTGGAGAGTCCACGCCTCGTTGTCGTCAAAGACGCACACATCGCCGTCCAGACCCGCCCGCAGTCCGCCCTTGCGGTGCGAGAGGCCCACCTGCGCAGCAGTCGCCTGGCTGCAGAGGCGAACCATATCGAGCAGGTCTGGGACGCCTACGGTCTTGCCGGCCTTGGCGCGCTCGGCGGCCGCGGTGTGAAGAATGGGCAGGCCGAGGCCGACGGAGGAGATGCCGCCCCATGCGGCGAAGAAGTCGCCGCAGGGCTTGGCTGCCGCCGCGGACAGGGTAGAGGCTGCGGCCTTTGCCTCGATATCCTCGGGCGAAGTCATGTCGACACCCGAGTCGGAGTGGTGCATGGCCGAGGCGGTGGGGGCCGGGGCCAAGTGGTCCGGGAGAAGCTTGAGCTCGGGTGTGCAGGGCGAGTGGTCGGAGACGACGGTGCGGATGCAAGAGTCCTCAGCGGTGAGCTCCTCCCACAGCTGGTCGCGGTTGCTGTCCTCGCGGATGGGCGGGCAGCACTTGTGACGGGTGTCGCCCTTTTCGATCTCCTCGGCGCTGAGGCCAAGGTAGTGGAAGCACGTCTCGGCGGTGATGTTGATGCCGGCCTTGCGGGCGGCCTTGAGCAGGGGGATGGCCTGGGCGGCCGACAGGTGGACGATGTGCAGGTGCAGCGACGGAGCGATGTGGGCGAGCGACAGGATCTCGTCGACGGCGTATGTCTCAAAGGCAGGGGGGCGCGACTCGAGGAAGGTTGAGTAGGCGGCCAGGTCGCCGGTGGGGGCGAGCGGCGGCAGCGAGGACTGGACACCGTCACCGACGGAGTCTGTGATGGGCGGGATCATCTCCGCGTGGAACATGAGCGTTGTCGGTGTCTCCTTGAGGGTCTCCATGGCGAGGGAGATGTCCTTGGAAGAGATGGCAGGGAATTCTTCGACCTGTTCCTCGTCAGCTTCTGCCATCATACGACTCTGAAGGCACTTACACCGGACTCGATGAGGAATCCCTTGAAGCCACGAACACCAGCCTCTACAAGCGGCAGCAGCTCGTTGGCGTTACCGGGGATGACGCCGCCATAGAAACCGACGTCAACCCAGCACTGACCCTGGCTCGCAGCTAGCTTCTCATTGAAGCCGTTGACCGTCGTTGTCGGCGGGATAGCGTTCAGTGGCATGTCGATCACAGTCGTGACACCACCCGACGCCGCGGCACGGGTACCAGTCCAGAAACCCTCCCACTCGGTCCTACCGGGCTCATTCAGGTGGACATGGGCGTCGACGAGGCCGGGGATCAGCAGCTTGTCGCCGTGGTCGACATAGACAGCGGATGCAGGGAAGGCGTCCCGCGGTACCACCGTGGACACGACATCGACAATCTTGCCGGTGGTTGTTGAGATGCTGATGGTGGCGGGGGTCAGGACGAGGGTGTCGTCGGGAAGGGTGATGACGGCGCGGGTCGAGACGAGGACGACCAGGGGTCCGGCGGGCGTCGAGGCAGGAACGGTCATCTTGGCGGCTGGCGGCTGTCGACGCAGGAGGACGAAACGGTTCTAGCCTGGGAGTATGGGTATCGAAGAGGGAGAAAAAGGTTGGTCGTCCCAAGGAGGAATCGGTCTGAGGATAAGAAGAGCGAGCGGCTGCGCGTCTGATCGGAGGTCGGCCGGCAGCGAGGGGCAGACAACGAACGGTTCCTTATCTCGGTCGAGGTGGGGTGTGAGTGGTCTTGGGAAGGCTGTGGAGGGGGGATAAGACTGGGAGGGTGTGTGACGAGGAGAGATAAGGGATGGGGCGACGTTGGCAGGATATGCGGGTTGTGTCTGGGGAACCCTTGCTGGTTTGGAGCAGGCGGGGATTTTCCAGAAAGGAGACGGATGCTATGCAGGAGAAGAAGGTGGTGAGCGAGGGAAGGGGGATTTAAGAAGGCCGATTTAAGAAGGCCAGCCAGGCTTGAACTCGACCCGCCGTCCAGTGGCCCTCCGGCGGCGCCCACACGGAGGCTAAAGCTGACCTCGAGCCGACGACGGGGCGCCGATGGACCCAGAACGCGGACGGAAGCCAAAGCCGCATCCTGCCCCTCCATTCAAGTTGCCGAAACGTTTCGTTGCCGACGACTTGTGGTGGTGGTGGCGTGTCCTGAGATCCGTCGACCGGGGAAAAGGCCCAAGCCGGAAGGACGCTAAGAGGAAGAGGGGCCAATTCTTGCCTCTGCTTTTTTCACCCTCATGCCAATACGACGATCTTCTCACAGGCAAACGATCGAGTAATAGCCTCGACAACGGGAGCTGGCGGGGTGAGGGGTGCAGGGGGGAACGGGCGCAAAGGGAACACGATGACAACCCCCCCAACCCAAGACCCTGAATGCCCTCAACGCCAACACCCCTCGTGTCCGTCTTATCACCGCGCCGTGATTGGTCGGCGATCTGTGTTTGCTTGATCCAGCATGTGGCAGCCGCAGGGCACCAATCACGCGCCGCGCCGCGCCGCGCTGCTAAACGGGACGGCGCAGTGGGTGGTCATCGGCTGTTTTCGGGGCCCTGGACCAGCTCACTGCATTAATAGATCACGCCGTCCACGAGAGACACACTCCCCCAGATGCGTCTTTCTTACCGGACAGCTGGGAACACGAAGGAGAATGAGAAACCCAAAAGGCCCAGACCGACCACATGTCTGGGACGAAACAGCAGACCGGTGAGAGAAGAATTACCCTTGTTGTCTCCATACCCGTCGCAAAGAGCTAACAACGCGACGAATCAAGACCGCCCGCCGGCGGCCCCGATGCTCTGGGAAAGGAAGACTGTCGAGTTTCCATCGAGTAATTATCGAGTAAAACCAGCCCTGCTTTCCGCATCGCCGACGTCCCCGGATTGGCCCGCCTGTCGACTGTCCGAACCTTTCTCACCGACGGGCCAGGGCTGCCGATACGGTCTCCCGAACAAGCCCCCAAACTCTGCTCGGCCTCATCATCATGCAATGCGCCGTTCTTGTTTCGCACCCGACGGAGGCCGAGATGCCCTGCTTCTGCTGGTGGAGAGTCTCGTCCTCGTTCGTGGTTCGAGTAATAGCGTCCTTCTCGTCCAACCGCCGAGAGAAGCCCGCCCCTCTACCGTCGGCGCATGATGCTAGGATGACCGTGATGTCCGATTTCCCCCCCGCGCCATCGAAAGAGGGCCGGCCGAAGCTCCACGTCCCTTCCGTCTCCATCGTCGCTCGGTTCCGTCGTCGGCGGAGACCGCCGCCGCGGAGATGCTTCCACGGGGCGCCCACCCTCACGCTGCCCCTCGACGAAGATCACCAGGGTCTCCTTCCCCTCCCGTCCATGTCGGCCGTGAGCCTGTGAACCATTAGCCGGCCTGGAATGTTACAAGCTTTGGCCCGTTCGGCCTTCCAGCAGCTGTGTTGGATGCGAAATCACGTAATCGCGACCCGGCATTATCGTTTTATTTGCGCCTGTACACACGGCTGGATTCCTTCATGACAACTTCCCCTCAAGCGGCAATACTCCTTCGACATCCATCTCAACCACCTCTTCCCCCTCGCCAGATGCCGGCATGACAAAAAACATTGGCATTGAGTAGGGCCGGCGAAAATCAAACCCGCCGTCTAGTCCCCCCGGTCGCTGCATGTGCATGTCTCTCCTCTCTCGTAGGTCGCCCGAGGTTCCCTCTATAGTACACGCGCAGGCCTCGAAACAGACGTGCGCTCTCTCTTCTCGATTATGTACCGGTCCAGACCGCTCTCATCGTACACTGTCGTAGTACATCTCTCACGGGGCAAATTGCGGCCCTTTTTACTTCTGCCTCTTCAGCGCCTTGATGGCCATGTCGATCAGGCCGTCCTTGGCCTCGCAGTCGGGGAAGTTGTCGAGGGCAGCGATGGCCTTGTTCGAGTAGTCCTGCGCAAGGAGGCGCGTCTGTTCGAGACCGTTGCTCTGGAGCACCAGCTCGCGGGCCTGAAGTCATGTCAGCGTCGTTTCACCAGCCAGCAAAGCAGAGGACACCTACCCGTGCGACATCACCCTCCTGTTCGAACTTGCGGCCGACCAGCGCACCCAGCTCGGGGTTCGCCTTCCAGGCGTACAGCAGCGGCGCCGTGGCGAGGCCGAGCTCCAGATCCGCACCGGCGGGCTTGCCCAGCTCCTCCTCGCTCCGGGTGTAGTCGAGCATATCGTCCACCAGCTGGAACGCGAGGCCCAGGTTCTTGCCGTACTCGTAAGCGGCCTCCACCGTGGCGGCATCGGCTCCGCCGAGGATGGCCGAAGCGCGGCACGATTTCGAGATGAGACTCGCCGTCTTGAGGTAAGTCTTCTGTAGGTAGTAGGTGAGAGCCTCCTCGGAGTAAACGGGCTTCTTCTCGTCCTGCGCCGTGTTCTGGAGCTGCATGAACTCGCCCTCGACGAGGTTGGCGATGACGGTGGCCAGGAGCTCGACAACCTCGGCGTGGCGGAGGCGGGCGAGGGCGACGGAGGCGCGGCCGAGGAGGAAGTCGCCGGCCAGGACGGCCATCTTGTTGCCGAACTCGAGGTTGGCCGAGGGGGAACCGCGGCGGGAGACGGAGTGGTCGATGACATCGTCGTGGAGGAGGGAGGCCGTGTGGATCAGCTCCGTGATCTCGGCCAGGCGGCGCTGCGAGGGGAGGATCTCGGCGTCGGTCTCGGCGGGTTCGGCGGACTCGCCCACGAGGAGCGGGGAGTTGGGGTTGACGTCGGCGAGTATGTCGAGCGGGGAGATGTTGGTATTGACGCCCTGAGCCGTCTGAGGGACGGGCGACCGCGGCGCCTTGGGGCAGAGGGAGGTGGCCCTGGCCATGAGCAGGACGATGAGCGGGCGGATGTGCTTGCCCTCGGCCTTGGTGTAGTACTTTGCGACCCTGTCGAGCGATGGGTGTCCAGATCCCAGCAGCTTTCTGATGTTGCCGGTGAGGAACTTCATCTCCTTGGCCACCGTCCGCAGCGGGTCGATGTGCATGTCGCCCTTGGTGACACGGTTAATGGCGTTGCTGGCGATGTTGGACGCCACCGAGACGGCGGCGCCCCACGCCGACGAGCGCCGCGGTGAGTTGTGGTACAGGGCGGCGACGGTGCCCAGGGGTATCCGGCCGCCGAGGCTCGTTGTGCTGGGCCGTAATGAAGCGCATGCCCGCGGCGAGAGGCGGGATGTCTGGACCGAGTTGCGCAGGAGCATGGCTCCCGGCCGGAGCTGCATGGCGTCGTATGTGCGTGTGTGATTGTCGGATTCGAAAGAGGAGGGAGGAATTATGTTCGGATTATGCCATTCGCATGACGAGGGCTGAGGGGTGCGACGAGTGTTCTGGTGGAAGCAATTGAAGGGTTGTGTTGATGGGTTATCTTGCCCTTCGGCAGCGCGTGGAACGAACCGGGTCTTTTTTTCCCTCTACAGAAATTCACTTGCCGGACTCTCTGGGCCTGCGGAATGGGCCGAGGGAGACGCACCACCGAGACTGGCGTGTTTTGATTGGCCAGAGCTTGCAGATGACCGTCACACTGCAGTGGAGTTTCTCGGAGCCGGAAGGTGGGGCACCGCGATCTTCCAGGCATCCTGCATTCGAGTTGGTGCTTAACCGTGGTGTTGGCTCGCTGGCATCTGCACGTCACGACCAACACACATTGCATCCCTTTCCAAACCACGATGGTGCGCCTGACAGTCACATCGGCCATCGCGGAGGCTCTGAAGGTCTCTCCGGCGGACCGTTCTTCCATCGGCAGCACCGCCGGAGACCAGCCCGAGCATCCGACCGAACCGTCCCTCGAGAATGCGCAAGTCGGTGATCCCATCACCCACGAACAGGTGGTCAACCTATGGAAGCGCCTGAAAGGATCTGGGAACAACATGTACACGTTGGCGCAGCTCCTCAAGGGTTCTCAGGTCTACGTCCCTCCTCCGCCGCCCAAGGCCGAGCCGGTTCGTCTCCCAAGTCCATCTCACCACCAGACTATCTCTAACAGCGCGCGTCCACAGTCCGATGAGTACAAAGCGCTCATGGCCCGACTGCGACGAGACGAAGAAGAACGGTCCTACCAGCGTATGGTCAACCAGCCCTCGCGCATGGAGACCTTCTCGCAACAGTTCCCCGGCGCCCTCTCGACAGTACACGCCTTCGCCGAAGTCAACAGACCCACCAACAAGAGCGACGAGGGCGACGACGACGTCACATATTCGGACGTGCACAAACAGATGATGCTCCTTCTCAACTTTCTCGTCAGCATCTTCGGCGTGGCGGCGACGCTATGGATAGCGGCGCGATGGTGGAACACGACGGCCAGGCTGTTCCTCACGCTGGGCGGCTCGATACTGGTGGCCATCGCCGAGGTCGCGGTCTACAATGGCTACATCTGGAGAATGGGCGAGGCGAAGATCCGGCAGGACAAGATGAAGGAGGTGAAGGAGGTGGTTGGCTCGTGGACGGTGGGTGCAGATGGCGGGGAGAAGACGGCGACGACAGAGGAGGACGCCATCTTGGTGGGGGCCACGCCTGACGCCAAAAAGGCAGACACGGACGAAGGCGTCAGGAAGCGGCAGAAAGCGCCGCCGACATGATCCATCGGTCTTCGAGCAGATACCTAATGAGCTGTAATGAGCAGTATGACATCCAACCCTTTGACCCAGCGATTAGATAAGCCGTCTTTGGCACCCATAGTGTTGTGTCGCGATCAAAGCACGGGCGGCTGACACGTGATCCCGCGACAACGCGTCGAGGCGCGTCGAGTCGCGCGACAGGGGCCCCTGCTCGTGGGGTCTTTCTCACAACAGGAGCTCCAACCCAACCTTCAAGTCACCTGCGTCATCATCTGTGGTACATTCAAGTATTCCTCGCCCTAATCTTCGACACTTGTCCAGATCATTCAGTGTCTTCCGATATGTACATGTCTCTGCCATGAGTATCGACGCGGTTGAAGCCGTCCCCGGCATGATGGACTCTCAAAGGAAGTAGGTTTACTCGCAGGACCATCGCCTTTGCCGACAGTGATTGACTGGCCACAGGAAACCTCTGCGCACATACAGCAAGAAGAGACCATTCTCCGCGACCGAGAACCCAACAACCGAGAAGCGGAGAAGGACATCACCGACGACCAAAGCAGAACTGAGTCCAGCCACCGATCAGACTCCTACCCCAGAGCTCCCGAGACTACCGGCGCCTACGCCGAGCAGCAGCTTCGAGAAGGGCTCGATACTCAACTACTTCAAGCCATGCCGGTCCACCTCATCAGCCGACTCGTCCATGTTGAAGAAGCTGGCGTCAAGCTCACCACCAATACCACCCGACCACAACCCGCCACAACGAGCACCCCGGAGATTGCAGCTGCGGCCACCCGCGCCCCTCGCCACGGGGTTCGATGAAGACGAAGGCAGTGAATCGTGCAGTTCCGTCCAGCCCAGAGGGCACCTCTACCTACAGAATGCTTTTCCGAGCGACGATTCTGCAGAGAGCACCGAGACCAACTCCTCAGAGGACGCCCTGGTCATCACGAAGCCACATTCATCAAGCCACGAAGTAGCACGGCACGGCTTGTTGAAACCCCAGAAGAAGCCGGTGCGGACAAAGTCGGCCCCAGTACAAACAACCATCAACCTGTCGACGAAGTCTACGTTTGAGGAATGCAAGATTTGCCGGATCGTCTACAACCCGCTGCACCCACCGGACGTCAAGTTCCATGCCAAGCAACACAAGGCGAACATACGGAATTTGTCGGGAGCGTGACTCGATGGGAGGGATGGATGAGGATTTGGCAATGGAAGATACCCAGGATGGAAAATAATACACACATTCAACAACACCCATGCGCTCGTCCCAAACCATCGCCAGTATAATCCGCTGAGTTGTTCAGAAGGCCAACAGACAACTCCAGGGCTTCCATCTTTCATAGACGCCAACGCCAGTCACACATGCACCACGGAAGGCCGCATCCCGTCGATTGTCAAGTCTCAAATCGTCCAATTCGTTTCTAGGGCTACCCAGCCCGGCTACTTATGCAATGCTGTGTCCAACGCCAACGCCTCATGCAGCAACAGCCTCAAGGGATGCTCGTCTTTCCCGACTCCTTCTTGATCGCCGCCCTGCCGCCGAATCCCCAGCCAATCTGCTTAGCCACGTGGATCGACGTGTTCAGGTCATCGGCCCAGTACCACACCAGACCCGGGTTCTTCTGGAACATGCGTCCCGCCGCAACCAGGTCAAGGGGCGTGTCGTCCTCGTCCTTGCCGCCGGTGATGAGTTCCTCGGCCAGAGTACCCGTCTTGATGCTGCCGACGGTGCTGACGAGGAGCTTGTCGCCCACGGACTTCTTGATCTTCTTGGCGAAGCCGGCCTGGTAGCCTGGGCCGCCATTGACCTTTTGCAGGCGGTGGATGCCGCCGCTCGAGACGTCGAGGACATCGACACCACGCTCGGCGAAGAGATGCGCGAGCTTGATGCTCTCGTCGACGGTCCAGTTCTCGCCCTCCCACTCGGGGTTGTTGTCGAGCCAGTCGGTCGCGCTGATGCGCACCCAAAGCGGCGTCTTCTCAGGAAGCACGGCGCGGGCGCCCTCGACAAGCTCCAGGGCCAGACGGGCGCGGTTCTCGAAGCTGCCGCCGTACTTGTCGGTACGCTTGTTCACGGCGGGCGAGAGGAAGCTGGAGACAAGGTATCCGTGGGCAAAGTGCAGCTCGACGACGTCGAAACCGGCGTGGACGGAGCGGATGACGGCGCGCTGGAAGTCCTTCTTGATCTGCTCGATCTCGGGGATGGTCAGGGCGCGGGGCGAGGCGTAACCCTCGTCGAACTTCTCGTCCGTGGGTCCGACGACGTCGTTGGGCCAGCCGCCTGCTTCCTCGGTCGCGATGGCGGCGAAGTTGAGAAAGGGGGCGACGGCCGACGCCTTACGCCCGGCGTGGGCGAGCTGGATGGCGATGAGGTTGTTCTGGCTGTGAGCGAAGTCGACGTGCTTCCGGAGTCCCTCGATGTGGGAGTCGAGCCAGATGCCGGAATCTTCAGGGGTGATGCGGCCGTTGGCTTGCACGGCGGTCGCCTCGATCATCGTCAGGCCGGTCTGGGGTTGTCAGCACGTGCGGAGATTCGCGAGGGGCGCAATATTGTGCTTACACCACGCTGGGCGATGCCGCCGTAGTGAGTCGTGTGCCAGGGCTGGACAGATGTCAGTTTTTGAGGCTTTGTTCAAGCTCGGTATGGGAGAAACGTACACCCTGGAAGCCCTCGTGGGAGCTGTACTGGCACATGGGGCTGAGCCAGATGCGGTTCGGCATCTCGATGCCGCGGATCTTCAGCGGGGTAAAGAGCTTGGGGGTGGGCTGGTCATCGCTCTGAACCGCGGTGCCGGGAGCAATGTCCTGCTCAGGGGTGAAGAAGGGGACTCCCTTTGCCGAGTCGTTGATGATGGACTTGGCGCCGGTGCCGTTCTGCTGGACCTCCCCGCCGGCATTGAAGACCGGGACGAGACGGTCGTTGGCCAAAGCCTGTCTTCTTTCGGTGGAGACGGTCATTTTGAGTGCTGACTGTAAGGACTTGGGAGAAAATGTGTTTCTAGGGTGGCAGTTCGTGATGATGCCGTGTAGTTCTAGCCCGTATTCGAAGCCAGTTCAACTTCAGGTCCCAATGCCATCTTTATATCCACCGACCCTGTCTCGGGAAGCTATCCATAGCATATTGATGATTTCTAAGCATAGAACAGAAATCTTTCCAATGAGGTCATTGATTGACCGATTCGGGGGATCCAGGGACGACGGCACCATGGCGAAGATCTGGGGCGGGCCATGCTTGATAATGGGGAGGGCTCCGCTGCATGTCGGAGCGCGACTGATCCTTCTCGAGTCGGGGGCGGCACTTCCCTTTCGGGTTACCCCGCGATTCATTCATGGGTTTGTTGTCTCCTAAACCGAACGACAGTCAATCTCTGCAGGGCAAAATGCATGAAAGTCGCACTGAATTTAAAATCCGACTCGGGCCGTTGCCGGCTCTTCTCTTGGCGTCAATGCCTAATCTGGTGTATTCTGGGCTGATGGCATGTCGTGATGGGAAGGCCTGACTCTTGACAGGCCGCTTCATCCTCGAACTGCGGATCGCCACCCGCAAACCTCGCTCGCCTTCAGCCCTCTGGTACCACCTGTCTCCGCATCATGTCGCTGCGGTAACATGTCACTCGCCGGTCACCTCAATAACCATTACCTTGATGGTGAGCTCAAGGTTTCTTCGTATTCAGGGTCGGTATTAGAAAAATCGGGTACACCCTGTGCAGCCCTCACAACTGCTGCAGCGCCGTCGACAAGATATTCGAAACATGTCTCGCCGTCTGAGACTTCCTCCCAAGCGACCACAACGCCCTGGCACAATCTTCCGCCCTCCGAATACTCTCCCGCAGTTCATCACTCCCCTGCCCCAGGACTTCCAGATCGTGCCGTCGCAGATCCTCCGCCTCTCCGAGATGGAACAGCGCCGTCTTCGTAAACGCCCTGACGAGAATCACCGTCCACGGCTCCGTCATCAGAGGCCCCTCCTCGACCGCAAAGTGGTACCCTGGTAGCTGCAGTGGCGTATCGTCATCCACGGCCTCCGGCGTAGTGACCCTCGCCAGGTCCGATAGCGCGATGGCGCTGCTCCTCCTCATCCTCAACGCCATGCTCGAAGCCCGTCTGGCGCTGCTTCCCTCTGCCGTGCCGAGCCCGGCGTCGTCGACAAAGTCCATCATCTCCGAGAGCATGATGGAGGCCAGATGCCACGGGATGTAGATGCACACGAACCAGCTCCTCACGCGCGTGGGGACCGAGTCGTAGTGTTGCACCAGGTCCCGGTAGAACGAACCGTACGTCGTGTTCCAATACCTGTACACCATCGTTGCCCCTCTGATGGCGCTCTCCGTGGGCTGCCCGAACTCTTTTCGCCTCAGCACGTTCTGAAAGTACGAGAGGTGACGGAAGATGAGGATCTTGATGGGCGCCGAGCGGGAGATGGCAGCTGTGGCGACGTCGTATGAGCAGGGCCAGGCGAGCCTTGGGAGTTGCCCAGTTGGACCCTGGGGGACGAAGATCTCGACTTCCCATTTCGATCGTTCCTTGGCACTTCCCAGGTCTGGCTGAGATGACCGCTTCTCTTGCACCACGTCCTGCTCGCAGTCTTCGTCCGCCAGCGCGACGGGTCGCTCGTTCATTGAGGACGATACGGTGTCGAACATGACTGCCAGCCAGTACAAGAGACCGATTGTCCTCCTGTCCTCCTGTGCCATGTCGCTCTCCGTTTGTGTACGGCCTTTGCAGGCTTGCGCAGTTTCATGGGCCTCGAACCGGTACCGCAGCGTCTGCACCTTTTTGGCCGCTCTGTCGAGATACACCGGAGGGCCTGACTGCGCGATGGTCTCCAGAATTTTTGGAAGTGCAGACACATGTGCCTGACCATCTTCCTCGGGAAAGTCGTCCTCAGCCCACGGTTTCTCAGTCAGGCCGAAGATCAATTCCGCGTAGACCACTCGGTAGGACTCAAGGTCGGCAACCTCGGCGAGGGCCTGTCTCGCCTGTCTCCAGATGGTCTGCTGCATGGTCTGCTCAAAGGCATCTTCCATGCCGTCTGGTCCTGCCGTCGCCGAGCGGAACTTCTCTTTCCTTCGACTGCCTTGGGCGTACTGTGTTGCGAAAGCCATGATGACCAGATCGAGGGCTCTGGAAGCGGCCTGACTCTCGCCGCGAGTGAGTCGGATCGTTTTGGCACGCTGAGCGGCACGGTCGAGTTGCATGACGCGGCGGTAGAGCCTATTGGTCCACGATGTGCCCCATTCTGGGACGACCAGGCCGTCGTTGACAGAAGAAGAGCCTGCCAACAAGTTTCCGCCGAAGCGAGACATCTTGTAGGGGCAGTTCTCTTCGGCCAGCCAGCAGGCGAGGTTGTTCTCGAGCACGTCGTGGTAGATGCGCAGCAGGCTGTCGGAAATGATGAGATTGTCCGAGCCTTTCATCATCCAACTGTCGGCAGTAGAAATGGAATGCTGGTAGCCAACTTCGTCATCGGAGTCCTCGCTGGTCCGTCGCCTTCTTCGTCTGCTGCCGTCGGAGAAGACCAGGGCTTGTTCTGACGGCATAGACACTGGTGTTGCCAGAGGTTCCTGGGTGAAACTCCATGGGGTAGCTTGACTGTCTTGTTCAGAGGTGTCAGGGCAGTCAAAACCCAGAGGCCGCGAGAACAAAAAGTCGTCTTGTAGGAGGGAGCCCGCCGACCCTGTAGTAGGGGGGCCAGGGTCTTGCGGGAGAAAGGCGCCTCCATACCCGTCCTGTACCGAGTCCACACCCGACGACCCTGGTCTAAATTCAAAGAAGGAGTGAAGCTGGGTCATATCCGGGCCGGGTGGCGGGATATTCCAGGGCAAAGATGCTAGATCTGGAACCTGGAAGAGATGGCCCAGTTCGTCGGTGGTGAGCTCGAGGCTCCCTCGGAAACTCGGATTCGGGAAAGCTGTCTGTCCCGTTCTCTGGCGTTTGGGCTCTTCGTCTCGTTCCCATTCAGCTGCAACCCCGGGTCCATCAGTGTCTTGCACGAACGACGACTGAGGCCTTCTCCAGTATGGATTCGCTGAGCATTTCTTCTTCGTCCTGACGCAGTAAGAGCATGGCAGTGGTTCTTGACTGGCGTCTACACGTCGAAACAGTCAGCGTCAAGTCCTCGGTCAGACTTTATGAACTAACCATTGGATGAGGTCGTGTGAGAGATAGTCCCAGGCGAGCTGCACGCGGCCTCATTGATGGCGTAGCCGTCGCAAGCCTTCTTTGATCTTCTACAGTGGTCGCATGAGTGGTTCTGCCGGCGAATCCGGTCTGGTAGGTGAACAGTAGAGGTGGTTGACTTTGAAGAAGGGGCCATTGGTGATAACTTTCTCCTGCTGGCTGTGATGAAAGGACGTTGGTGATGAGAGGGGCGGGAGGAGGGGGTCGCGGATGAAAAAGGGGCGGAACCTGGGGAAGACCACATTCCGGCTGACCGATCCACAACTGCTTCCCCGCATCCCACTAACGCTGCCTTCCCTGTTCTCATGAATCGCCCTGTATTTTATTGGCCGCCAGTGTGTCATTCCTGGTGTCCGGCCCCTATCTCCGAAGTCAAAGCCTGCGGAGATCAGCTGGACTAGCCCAAGATAGCGGCCCTTGGTGAACACCATGCGGGGAAGCGGAAGCACCTGGCCTCTGCCGGAGCTCCTTGACACCAAGTCAGTGGAGCATGCCGGTTATCTGGTTCACAAACGAAACTCCCTTCAGAAGAACGAGATTGTGATCTAGACCGATGCTGGCTAGCATAACAAGAGTTGGCATTCGATGAGAAACAGATCGATACCGTAGGCACTGAAATCACGAAAGGTGACTGGCTCCCATCCCACACGTTGACCACTTGCGATTTCCAGGTCAGCAGGAACGCTTCGGTCACAGCAGAACTCCAGAAATCTTCCGTTTTTGCGGGAAAGAATGCACGACACGGCTTTAGGTCTTCGTACTGATCCAAACATCATTCTTGAAGCAAACAACTATCACACTAAAACCTGATCCGTAGCAAGCTGACCTCCGAAAGTCCCACTCATCTCCATTCCACCACCTAAACCTCTCCGTGCTTGTACAGCCCCTCCTCGAGACCCTTGATCTGCAAAGCCAGCAGCCGCGAGTAGTACCGACACATGGCCAGATTACCCCCATGGAACCAGAAGCCAGGATGCCCACTGTTCTGCCAGATCACCCGCATCTCCCCCTCCTCGTTGAAGCCCCAGATATCACCAACCTTGTCAGCAACCTCGTCCCCGAATAAGTTGCGCGTCTCCGTGCGCATGTTTTGGTACCCCGTCGCAAAAATGATCTCATCAGCCTGCAGCTTCGAGCCGTCGGCGAAGAGGAGCCCGTCTGGCAGAATCTCCTCGACCTCCTGGCCCTGCTTCACCTTGATCTTGCCCTCAGCGATGAGCTGCGAGGCACCGACGTTGATGTAGTATCCGCCTCCGCGCTGGAAATACTTGAAGAACAGCCCGGCGCCGTCGGGGCCGCGGTCAACCTTGAAGCCGGCCCTGTCGAGGCCCTCGAGGAGGTCTTTGTCGTGCTCGGCCTGTCGCGCCGCTGTCTTGACCTGATGGGCTTTGAGGACGGGAGTTGGGAGGCCGTGAATGAGGAGATCGGCATCATCGACTGGCGGACCGTCCTCTGAGTAGACGCCCTTCAGCCCGATCTCGGTGATAGCTTCGGAGGAGACCACGTGGGTCGTGGACCGTTGCACAATGGTGATCTCGTACCCCTTTTCCAGGTAATCCTGGGCGATATCATGTGCTGAGTTGCATGATCCCACCACAACAGCTCGCTTGCCATGGCTGTCTTGATCTGCACCGGGAAATTCTGATGAGTGACAGATGCGGTCGCCCCTGAAGCTCTCAATCCCCTTGATGTCGGGCTGGTTCTTCTTCCCGGAGTGGCCAGTTGCCTGGATGATGTGGCGCGGATGGAATGTGCGGACCTCACTGGGGCCGTTGTCTCCGTGCTGCTTTCGGTTGACAATGACAGTCCAGTTTTGTGCCTTGTCGTCCCACTGGGTGTGGACGAGTTCGGTGTTGTTCCAAACGTTCAACTCGAGGATCTTGGTGTAAGCCTCGAAGAACTCAGCGAGCTTGTCCTTGGGCGTGAAGATGGGCCAGTGGTCCGGGAAATTGAGGTACGGCAGATGATCGTACCAAACCGGATCGTGCAGGACGAGCTGGTGGTAGCGCTTGCGCCAGTTATCGCCAACACGTCCGTTCTTGTCGATGACGAGGGCTTCGACGCCGAGCATCTTCAGCCGAGCGGCGGCCGTGAGGCCAGCTTGACCGCCCCCTAATTGACATGTCAGTACCTTTCCTCCCAACATTTGCTTAACGGCAACATACCGATGATCAAAACTGCCGGTTCATTTCCATCCTGGAAATTCGCTGCCGCAGCCCTTCGTTCGGCCCAGTTCTTCCTCCCCGGCTTGCCTCCGTGCTCGACACCCTTGGGACGGCGACTTCCCAAAGGCGACTCGAAGCCACGCAACTCATCCAACCTGGTGTACAGGGTGAATATCTTCCACTCCCCGTGGTGCAGGGCAAGCCGGGCGAGCCCAAGACCTGAGCCAAGACGAGTCTCAACTTGAATGAACAGCTGGATTCCAGAAACGCTTCCCTCAGCATCGATAGGAGCGAACCTAGGTGCCCTGACGGTTGTGCTCTCGTCGACTGATAGCTTAGTGAGTCGAAGTCCATCCTTGGAAGTTGCCGCGCCTTCGAGGAACTCTGTAATCTTGCCGGGGCTCTGGACAGTGCGGAACTCCCAGGACAAGGCTAGATGATCTCGCCAATAGCCATCTTCGACGAAGAGGCGGGCGACGGCCGGGAAGTCTGCCGATGTGATGGCCTTGTTGAAGGTCTCGAGCAGGCTTTTGGCGACCTGTGAGGCATCCGGACTGCTGGCCGGCGGTGATGCAGGCGAGGCGGGGAATTTGGCGAGTGGTATATTGACTGATCCGGGCAAGGATCTCATATATGAGGGGACAGACGAAGGGGGCTGAACTTGAACTGCTGCCATGATGAAGATAGAGAATCGTACTGTTGCTTGGGTGATGTGACGATGTACGAGGCGATGATATGATTGTCTTGATGAGAGTGTCTGGAATCCGAAGACCTTATGTAGGAGCATGAAGCTTCTGTCGTTCCGTGCCTCTGAACAGCCCAGATTTCCCCACCTGATGGTTCTTGAAACCAGAGATGTCTCCATCTCACAGCCTCCGTTCGCCCATGCTTTCCCCGGACCCGATGGTCACAACAGGGTCACCTCTGGTCCCCCGCTTCCTTCCCCTCATTCTTGGAGAACGGACGCTAGCACATGCGGAGGTGCGGTGCCGACGAAGCTAACGATCGGAACCGACTGCGCCCAGACGCGGAGCCGACCCGGAGCCCCTGGATTTGGTCGGGTGGCTTGACCCCGCATCTCTGGGATGTTTTACGTGCTTCCTGGCCGGCAGATGATGCTCCCCATGGGGATTACATGCTGCTCTGCAATGGAAGATGAGGGCTTACTGGGTAGAGATGGAGACTCGGCAGGACCCGACAGCCTCCTTAGCTTCGAAAACGTTCGGCCCCATGGGGTAACGGGACTGTGCTTCGTGGTGGTTGTGTCGATCTCGACAAGCTGATCTTTGACGCCAGGCCATATTTGCGTCCTCTGCCGGGTTAAAGGATGGCCACACGGGCTCAGTTGCGTCCACTGGTCAAGCCAGGAATGACTAGAGAGACTTCGTAGCGAAAGCTGGTACCTCGATGATTCATTTCACCGTATAAATGCCTGATTATCTTTTCAGCCCTCATGCGTCTCTTCCATACCCTCCATCAATTCCCTCTCATCCTTTGCCATGTCGACCCAGACCATCAAAACCCAGAACGATTCCCGAGACGAGATGATGGAGACAGTCCAGCCTTCGGTCAGCGTGACCATGTCCCCCGAGTTGTATGAGCAGCTCTACCTCTCACCCAAGAATCAGGTCAAGGGAGAGTTGAGGCAAACCTTTGGCAACCCGACTCCGATAGGTGTGTTGCCCTGACGGAATCGGTTGCAAGTAGGCATGGCTGACTTTCATAGCTCTCGGCGGTTTTCTTCTCTGTACTACACCAGTCTCAATGTCCTTGATGGAGTGGAAGGGTGCTGGTGGCTTTGGTGCTGGAGCAAACGTGTACGTCCGCATCGGCTACTTGAACTGTGGAGGACTGACCTTTGAAGTGGCGCCTTCTTCTTCCTCGGCGGCATGATGTTGGTGCTTGGAGGCATCGGTGAATGGATCCTGGGTACGTTCCAAGTCTTGTATCATTTTCTGGGCAGCTGATACTGACCTCGCTTGATCACTTCAGGCAACACCTTCCCGTCAACAGTCTTCTGTCTCTTCGGCGGTTTCTGGCTGACTTTTGGGGCCACAATTGTCCCTTGGTACAACGCCTACGGCCTCTATTCTATGACCGGTTCAGCCTCTGGCGGACTGGACGAGCCTCAGTTCTATGCCACTTTCTCCTTTTTCCTTGTGGCCATGGCAATCCTCTGCGCCGTCTTCATGGTGGCCAGCATCCGCACCAACATTGTCTTCTTTCTTATCTTCGTCTTGCTAGTCCCCTGCTGTGAGTAGAACCCCTGCCCCTCTGTTTGACTCAAATTTGCTGACCCTGCCTACAGTCGGCTGTCTCTCGGGTTCCTTCTTTGCCGTGGCAAACGGCGCTTCCTCGGACGCTCTGACACTACAGCATGTCGGTGCTGGTCTCCTATTTGGCGTCACACTCTTGGGGTGGTACATCTTCCTGGCCCTCGTGCTTCAAGCGGTCGACTTTCCGTTCTCTTTGCCTCTCGGTGACTTGTCCACCCGGATCCCAGGACGTCGAGGGTTTGGGGCAGTCACCGATAAGGTATGAACAGATCAACGACAGCGTTCGGTCACAGGAGAGACCAGACTGGAGGACCAGGAAATCTCCACCACAGACCCATCTCCTTAACTATGTGGCTTTAGCTCAGTGGGAGTAGCGTTCGACTGAAGTCAACTTCAATCACGACATCGAAAGGTCGCCTGTTCGATCCAGGCAAGCCACAATGGACTTTACTTTTTGCCCAAGGTCCGGGATCGAGCCAGAAGCTGGTCAGGTTGAGGTACAGGTAGTGTCTGACGGAAGGTTGGATAAATGCTGCAAGTGGTATAGAATACGAACGGCGGACACTCTATGAATACAAGTCCGCTGCAAAACGCCGCGTCGTGACACAACCGGGCGTCAGCACATGCCGGCTGACAGTCCGTTCGATCCGTTGCGCCGACCAAGTTTGTTCCTAGCTGCTACAGCCTCTCTCATGATGTGCCAAGGACACCTAGTACAATCCGACGAGAACGTCACCGCGAACGCGGGCCGTGAGGTGCACCTCGGCCTCGAGGTCCAGCTTGATACCGACCATCAGGCCGGCATCCTTAAGCTTTCCATCCTCGCCGACAGCTCCCTTGAGGAGGTTGCCTAAATGCTGGGTCAGCGAGAGAAAATGAGCAAGAAGGTCCAGGAAACATACCAATGGGGCCGTTTGGAGGGCCGGAGAGACCAGGCATGGGCAGGCCGGGACCAGTGAGGGCCTTGCTACCGTTGGGGCTTCCCTGGTACGTGGGCTGGAAGTTCGAGGGAGCGCGCTCCAGCTCAGGGGTAGTCTTCTGACTGTAAGGGAAGGTTGATTGTCAGCGGCGGAAGCCACCAGCTAGAAACTCACGACTTACTTGGCGGACGACATGTTGATGCTGGTAAGGTACTTGACGACTCGTTCCTGCAGGGAGCTCTGGAGTTCTTCTTTCGTTTTTGATTCGTCGACTGATTCGGACAAGATGAGACCTCGGTCAAGGAGAAATTGCTCTTCAAGAGATTTCGCTGAGAGGGTTGGACTTGATGAGCGGGAGTCCTCGAGGGGTGGTGTTTGGGCTGGTGCGAGCTCGCCGATGGATATGAGCGAGAAGCGTTTGGAATGGCGGCGGGATGATGGAGGTTGGGCTTCGGCCTGTTGTGGGAGAGACTGTGCGCGGGCACGGTTCTGGGAGGGAAATGGGGAGGAGTCGGTGGACACACGAAGGGGAACCTTGAAGGAGAGAGATCGGCGCAGGGGAGCAGGAGAGGAGGATGAGGAGGAAGGTTGTGGCGGGACTGTGCTTGAAATGGGATTCGTTGACCGTCTTTTGAGACCGGATCTGGGGTTGAGGTGTTCTGGTGATGATGGTCGAGGGGTGGAAGGATAGGATGTAGTGAAGGAGCCAGCTCCGAGGGAATTAGAAGATCTGTGTGAAGGGGAGTGAGTTGAGCGTGTGATGATACTAGAAGCCATTGTAAACATGAAGCGGGAGAAAGCGTCATTTTTATGCCTTCTCCGGTCCTGGCATCCCCCTTACACCCCGTGTAGTATAGATAGGGCGATGTAGATATCCATCTCCCTTGGATCATTCCTGCGAGTTTGCATTCGGGCCGGCCGAGTGGACGTCGAAGCGTCAACCCCCTCGAACCATTTGGACGAGTGTCGTCCAATGTCGAAACAACGGGGTGGTCGGTGACGATGAGGAGTCGACCGTCCGATCAGGGGCATTCCGATGGTGGAGATGCCATCGGTCAATGCAAACAATGCAGGGCTCTTCAGAGAACATCTGGAAAATCGACGAGATGGTACGATGCGGCCAGTGCTGTGTGACGGTGCCGGGATGTTGGCGTCTCAGGGGTTGCGTTCTGGTCTTCCAGGGGGCGACATGGTGCCTGTGCGCCTGGAGTTGGGGCGGATCAGGGGTCTGAGAGGAGGTGACATGCTGCTACCCTGGCCGGGGAGTCGCTGGAGCCGAACGCAGGGTCGCCTTGCCTCTGTTGTTTATCGTCTGATAGGCGTGCGCTGCTGCAACGGACGGTCCTTCAACATCGCGGGTCCTCTCGTCGAGGATTGTCGCGGCCATGTCACACCTCGCACTGCTGATGGCTGGGCCTCGACCTGAACTGGGGAGGACTCGCCTTAGTTGGAACCCCGGCTGATAAAACAACTCGGGGCATCTGGACTGCATTGATGTCTGACGACATGGTTGCTGAGGAGCCATCTTTCGATTCTTGCGGCGCAACTTTCCTGGCCTGCCTTCATACCACATCGCTGGACGACAATGCCTCTTTCCCTTCTCATCGGCTTTGCAGGCGTCTTTGGCGTCTCTGAGGGCATCAAGGCCTCGCAGGCCAAGGGGCGGCGCGAGGAGCATCGCAGCCGCAAGAACAACCTCAAGATCCACTGCCTCAAGTCCTCTCAGTTCAGCCCCTACCTGGAGGGGAGAAGCGTGGTCCTTTCTGGCGACAGGGTAAGTTTGACGGCTTCCCACATCATGGTCGACTATCACTGACACTGGCACGACTGCAGCTCTATGCCGACACCAACCCCGTCCATGGCGCACCTTTCGGCCACCCCTTCGAGGGGTACTACCTCCCCTACCCAGAGTCGCGGTTTTCAGGGCTCGTGAGCTCCATCACCGACTCGGCGCCAATAATGAACTGGATCTTCATCAACCGATACACCTACCAGATGAGCTTCGGCGTCAGGGTCGTGTCGGACGGCCACCTCACGGGCCCGTGGGATTGCACGAGGCAGGAGAAGCGGCTGACGTTCGCTGGCTGGGAGGGCTTCTGCGCCGTCTTGGAGGAGGGTGGCGTATGGGGCCTGTACTTTGATGTTGACGGCGACGCTCTGCTGGGGAAGCTCGGCCCGGACCGGGTGGTGATCGAGATTGAGCTGCAGCGGAAGGAGATGAGGGTGCAGAAGCCGGTGATGCAGGCGCAGCTGCCGCCCGCGCCGACACCGGCGCCGGAGCCTCAACGGGCAGAAGCGGCAACAGGCTCGACACGGCCGGAGAAGGAGGCCGGTGATACGGCGCAGCCATCAGACCCAGCTCCTGCCCCGAGAGAGATGCCTGAGAAGATCCGGTCAAAGCTGGACTCTGAGGGCGGGAGCACCCGGGTCGGAACTCCGTCGGAGGGCAGCAGAGCTCAGTCACCGACAAGTTCCCAGGGACAATCGGATCAAGAGGGTATGCCAGGGAAAGAAGGCGAGGCTCCGCCGGTGAAGTACAAGCAACCGAGTGTCGAGAACTCGGACGAGGAGGAATAGCGGGAAGCAGGAGAGGAGGGGGGAAGACGAAGCGTACAGGCGGACAATGGCAAGGGTTGTGCCAGCACCGACACCGGGTCCCTCGGAAACATGGGTCCATGAGGCCATCTCGGGGCTAGTCGACACGACGCTACTCGGCTGGCAGCCGCGGAGGTTTTACATGACAGCGGGAGAAGGGTACTGAGGCATTTTCCCCGAGTCCATCCCCCGGCATCCTCCCCTCGGCAAGAAGTACATGACAAATGAAGTCAACCGCTCATTAGAAACTTTCTGCGTATTCCCCCACACCGTCCAACGCCCCGTGGGTAGCGGTCCCCGGGCATGCCCAATGGAAGCCGGTCAGTGATGATCAGATAAGATTTCGAGCAGGGATCGCGCATCGCTTCGGGCGGAAGACACAGGCAGGGCGTGTGCCAAGACCACGCCACGGTCGGCATCACTGACGCCCCGATGCTTGGCCTGTCGGCAGGCCGGGAGAAATAAAGAGGGCAGAACGTCCTGCCCCTCTGGGAAGTTCGAGCAAGCACCTCTTTTGACTTGGTTTTCACGATGGCCCCGGCTACTGACGACATCAACCCGGCTTCAACCCCGGTCCAGGAGCGGGATGAGAAGAAGGACACGGGATCTGACACTGCTCCCGGCGCCGAGGAAACCGAGAAGGTCGAGATGGTGCCCGCCGACATGGCGTCTTCGCTGCCGACTGAGGCCATTCGCAGGATCTGGACAAAGGGACCTCTAATCGCTGTCTTCTGCGGGTGAGCGTCCCAAAACCAGCTGCCATTGACCGCCGCGCACACTGACACGGTGTAGTCTCTTCCTGATGAACTTCAGTATGGTGTTTGCTGCTTCATCGGCCGGTGTTTACGATCCTTACGCCACTAGCCACTTCCAGGGCCACTCCCTCATCGCCACGGCCAACATCGTCCACGGTATCGTCCGTATCGTGGGATACCCCCTGCTGGCCAAGGTCGCCGATGTACGTCGACTGCCCTGTTGCACTTGATCACAAAACTGACAAAGTGCTTAGCACATCGGCCGTCCTCAAGGGTTCGCTGGTGCTGCTATCAGCATGGCCCTGGCCAACGTCCTCTACGCAGCATGCCGCAACGTCGAGACCTACCTGGTAAACACCCCTTTGGCAACCCTATAGGCCCCTCCAGCTGACACCTAACCAGGCCGGCGGCATCTTCGAATCATTCGGCGACACCTGGTGGACCATCACTGAGCAGATCTTCATCGCCGACACCACCTCTCTCATCAACAGAGGCTTCCTCTTCACCCTGCCTGAGTCTCTCGCCGCCCTCCCCACCCTCTATGCCGGCACTTACCTCGGCGAGCACATGCTACTCAACTCCTCCTGGCGCTGGGGCTTCGGTATGTGGGCCGCCATCATGCCGTTCTGCGCCCTGCCCACTATCGCCATCATGCTCTTCATGGAGCGCCGCGGTCGCAAGCAGGGCATCACCTACCACCGTCTTCCCCTGCGTGCCTCCGCTGGAGTTCCCGAGGGCGCTTCTCTGCGCACCAGGCTCTACCACATCCTCTGGATCAAGCTTGACATGCCTGGTGCTTTCCTCCTGATGGCCGGTCTCTCCATGACCTTGCTTCCTGTATCGATCACCGGTCGCAGGAATACGGAGCGTTGGAGCGAGCCGTCGTCCATCATCCTCATCGTCATCGGTGTCCTCACCTTCGTCGCTTTCCTCGTCTGGGATGGCAAGTTCGCGAAGAACCCCATCGTGCCTCTGCGTATGATTAAGAACCGCAACGTCCTGCTGGCCTGCGCTTCGGTCTGTCTGATCGCCATGTCCGATTCCACTTACCGCGCCTTTGCCTCGTCCTTCCTGCAAGTGGCTGGCGGCTTCTCTCCCGGCCATGCCGTCCGCATCGAGTGAGTTCCCCTATTTCACCCGCCCTGTCATCCCTGCTGACCCCTTGAAGCAACGCCAGGAGAGTCGCCCTGAACTTGGGTGGTCTGGTCATCGGTGTGGCCATCCGCTTCGTCAAGCACACCAAGCCCTTCATCATCATCGGCTGCGTCCTGGTTGCTCTGGCTAACGGTCTCCCGATTTACTTCACCAACATTGACGGTGCCCGTGTGGCCAACGAGGCCGCCCTGACCACCGGCCAGGTCCTCCTTGGTCTCGGACGTGGTTTCGCGCAAATTCCCTTGCAAGTGGCTCTCCAGGCTGCCGTCCCTGACCACGAAATTGGCATGGCTACTGCCTTCTTCCTGTCGTCTTCTGGCTTCGGCGCCAATTTGGGAAACAGGTAGGCTTCGTCTAATTCTTCCAGCTCGATACATTCGCTGACAACCCCCTAGCATCAGCGGAGCCATCTGGAATACCGTCCTTCCCCGCCGTCTGGGTAGCAACCTACCTGAGAGCGAGAAGTCCAATGCCTTTGCCATCTTCCGGTCCATTGTCATTGCGCAAAAGTACGAGAAAGGCACTCCAATTCGGGAGGCCATCAACCTGAGCTACCGCCAGACGCAGCAGACCCTCGCCACGGCATCGCTCGCGCTTTCGGCACCCCTGCTCATCATGATGCTGTTCAATAAGAACGTTAAGTTGCAGCAAGAAGACGATAAGAGGCGGGCGGCCCAGACTCAGGTTTCGGAGGAGACCGAAGTTCCCCAGAGCGAGAAGCAGGCGGCTCCCCGGTCGACTGTTGTGTAGACATGTGGCGTTGGCTCGCAGGTCTGCATCTCGGCACATCAACACAGAGAAATTGCCCTTTGCACTCGGCTCAACTGGCGACGAATGGACAATGAAGAGTGCTGTATTGATACCCTCTTGCGGTGTTCAAATCAAAGCATGCCTTTCCATGCCTTGCCTGCTAGAAATCCAGAAATGAAGCTATTTTCATCCAATCGTTTGTACGTGTTGCCTCCCGTCTCACCGTATTCTCCCATTACACAGTCTCTTTCCACATGGGCAGGAATATGAAGACCAAGACCCCTATGCTTGCAAAGACAGCCCCCCACAACAAACTCTGCAGCACAATCTTCCTCTGCAGGCGGCGCAGATGCACATCCTTGACGCGCATCTTCCGATCGAAGATCATCAGACGGCCGATGACCTTTGTGATGCTTGAACGATTTGACGAGACGGACGCGTTGTCGTCAAACCGCTCCCACGGCAGGGGCTGGCGGCGGGAGAACAGCAGCAGGAAGAAACAACTTCCTCTCAGCCCCGAGAGGATGAAAGAAAGGCCGATAAACCAGAAGCCCCAAGCTCCGAAGAGGTTCCAGCGCGAGTGGGCGCCGGTGAAGGGGACGAAGCCACGGATGAAAGTGAAGAGGAAGCCGACGGTGGTCAGGACGATGCCCAGGGAGGTGGCAACGCAGACGGTCTCGAGGGTGCCGTTGGCAACGCCCAGGCGGAGGAAGTTGGGGTGCGAGCATGTGCGCAGGAGGGCGTGGACGTGTGCGGCAATGGGGGCGAGGTGACGCGGGTCGGTGGACGCCGAGTTCTCGAGCGCCGCGAGGGCAGCGTCGCGCATGGCAGGGGGGATGTTGAGCTCCTTCGGGGAGGAGGGGAGCAGGTAGAGCTGGATGACCGAGTCGAGCTCCTCGCGGGCATCGAAGCCCTGGATCACGCCAATGTCCCCGAGGCCGGCGAGCTGGCAGGAAGGTGCTGAGGTGGGTGACATGAAGTTGGCGAAAGACTTGAGGCGGTCAACGGCGGTCGGCTTGGGGCGCGTGACGGCCATGCAGGCGGCGGAGGGGATGGCGGCTTGGATGATCTGGTTGATGGGCTGGCTCGCGAGCTCCATCTGGGAGACCTCGTAAGGGGATGATGATTGCTCGCTCGCACGCAGCTCCTCCTCGGATGAGTTGGCGTGGGCCATGGTGAATGTCGGGGTCTTCTCTTCGGTGAAGCCCAGCTCCTCACGACTGGCGTGCTTTGCCCATCGGGCTTCGTAATTCTTGAACCTGATCACACATGTGAGATGATGTTTAGCAAGGGTGAGAGGGTGAAGTCGTACCATAGATAGAACTCGAGGTTCTCAGGGGAGAACTCGATGTGCCGAAGGTACATGTAGAAGTCGTACAAGCTCATCGGGCTACCTGGATGGAAGTCAGTCGATGTTGATGAACAACAAAGGGCTGCCACATACATGTTTTGTTGTCGAGCACCCTCTCAAGGCTCAAATGCGGGGGATGAGTCCAGCATTCCGACCATCAGGGGAGAGTGACCGCTGACCCGACCTGACAGCCGACGAGTACTCCTTGATGTCCCTGTAAGCCGGCTTCTTGTACCAGCGAAGCCAAGTAGGTAGCCTCATCGTGGTGAGAGGTGATGATGAAGTTCAAGATGAATGTGAAGTCGTCCGTTGGTGGTGGCGTGTGTCAAGAGGGGACCCAGCAACGGGAAGGATTCGAAGGAATGTCGGACGGCTGGATTAGTCTACCCACGAGATGAACGGCTGGGAAAGAGGAAGAAGAGGAGAACAAGGCCAGCGTTTCCATGACAGGGCGCCACATGGCGCTGATATATGACCTGGGCGGCAAGGGACGGTCCCGGCCGATCTGCATGAGCGCCTGCCGCTGCACCATATTGCTTTTTCAGCGAGAGATTCCCTGCCTTTGCGCCGGCCGCCCCATCCTCAACTGAGACCAGTCCCCCCCTCCACCACTCCCCGTTGGTGGCTGCATCGCGGCCAGCTGCAGTTGGGGTGGCCCGAGCCCAGGAACGGCGCTGCGTAGCGCGGGCTCAAACACGTGTCGGCCGTAGGGAGAGGGAGGGGGGCGCTGGAGCTTCTCGGCCGCACTCTCCTTCTGGGATGGTCATGGGAACTCGCGAACGGGCATCACAATCTCTGACATGATCGCCTAGGGTCGTAGATCACCCCTTCCCGGCATTCCTCTCCCCTCGGAGGAACGTGTCTGGGCGGGTTAGACTGCGGGACACGACGGTGGTGATGGAGTCGTGTAACGTGGACACGACGAATCACCTGGACGTGCGATCGCGAGCGGGGGGGACGCCACACATGGTCGATCCGTGTCCCGGACCTTTTCGTCGGGCTCACTCAGACGAAGGGGAGCTGAATGCGGGATGGTCCGGGGGGTGAAGGTTTGCACGGTGGCGCGTGCTTCGTGGTCTAACCCCCAAGGAGACGTGAAGCCATCACCGAATCAGGACTGAAGCTGATGAGCCGCCGTCGATTGGACAGCTGCCGAGAGCCGAGCCTGCCTCTTCTTTGCCTTTCGTCTCCTCTCCCCTCCTGTTCGGCCCTGATGGGGCGTCCGTGCGATTCGATCGTCCCAATCGTCCGCGACTCAGCGTGACCGGTCCAGACTGCACCCGTAGGCGAGGCACCCGCGCCAGGCGGACGCTTGTCCGCGCCGGTTGACAGTGGCGCCCGGAGAATCAGTCGACTTCGACAGAAGAGGCCACCCAAGATGGAGGATGGCGCCGGCTTTAGGGACCATGAAGAGCTCGCGTGGCCTAACGGGGACCGGGGACAGGACAAGGAAGTGTCTCAGTGGCTGGCTGACGAGCCAAGCACGCGCGCGCAGCCTTTCGAGACACTACACACGCTTCCGGTGGGGATAAAGGCAGGGCGAGCTACTTCGGGACCCGGATCTGCTGGGATTGACAGCGCTAAGGGGTGATCGCTTGACTTGGGGCGGCAGATGGAGATGGACAGAATGGGATTGTGATGACTCGAGATGGTCCCCCAAAGCAGGATAGCAGACAAGGCCCGTGTCCTCGGCCCCGTGGATCTTCGGAGAAGAAAGGAATAACGCCGACTAGACAATCATCTTCCTGTCTTCGAGCTCCAGCATGATCTGGGCCGCGAAGACGGTCTCGTCCCGTTCCCGGAGAAGACCGACGACGGCGCCGCTCGGCCCAGCGACGACTGTGGCCTTCAACATCCCCCACGCCGTGTCGGCGAACCGTCCCCCTCGTAGGTTCCTGAGCTTGCCTAGCTGGAATAGCGCGTACGCCCACACGATCGATGTGACGGATAGGGTAAGTAGCGAGTAGAGGTATCCGTTATGCACGACCTCTGCGGCCGTGGTCCACCGTGCGGCCGAGTGAGGTGGGCGTGTGGGCACGAACGCCTCGCGCCACGTCAGGCGGGCAGCGATGGCTTCTGAGAAGAGGTCCGGGCGTAGGGCAGCGGCGGCAAGCACGAGATAAGTGGTCAACTGTGTGAAGGCGGCGAGGCCGTAGGCTGTGTCGTAGACATGCATGAGAGCGTCCCGCTCCGTTTCGGCCGGAGTGGCAGTCTGGTACTGGCCGAGGCTGAGGCGCTCGACGGCCTTTGTGGCGAGGAACTGGAAGAAGGCGACATAGAATGGGTAGAGCTGGTAGAGGGCCGTGATCCACTGGCGGGCGTCGCCGCTTTTGAAAGGAGCGCCGACGAGGGCGGTGACGAAGAAGTAGCCCGGCAGGAGGGCGGGAAGCACGGCGACGAGCCGGCCGGGGTCGCGGTACCGGACGCTGTCGGGCCGGGGCTGGAAGTAGGATGTGATGAGGTGGGCGATGCAGTAGAGGGGGAAGACGTTGCTGATGGTGCAGACTTGCATCGCGACGGCCCAGAGGGTTGCACTAAGAGTATGTCAGTTGATCCTGCAGGTGAGTGTGTTTGGGGATATCTTACAAGCGAATGGGGCTCTGCTGATGCGCCAGCCGGTGACTCTCGATCTTGATGAGAAGGTAGAGGGCGACGGACTGGCCGATGTAGTGAAAGCCGACGAGCTGCAGGGCCGGGTTGGAGCCATCGGTGAAGCTGGAGCTGATGATGTTCAGGGACACCAGGAGACGGTCGACGACGCGGACGCCGGTGAAGCTCTTGACGACCGTGTCGGCCGTGTCCGGGAGGTAGGCCGGATCATTGTCGAGAAGCTCGCGGATATGTCTGACGAAGCCGCTGCGGTAGAGCTGTCCTATGCTCGCGTCCAGGTTGAACATGAGCAGTCCGAAGAGGAGCAGCAGGACGAGGTGGAACGGTATCGAGTCCATGTTGGCGGCATTGGCATCCCTGGTGAGGCTGATGCTGGGCGTTGAGCTGAGGGCTAGGAGGCTTGCCGTTGGTGAGATGGATCTCGACCGGTGAAGGATGGGGATCGAGGGGTCTCGGACGGAGAGGATGGGGTACATTGCATGAGCGTCGGGGTCTTGAAGCTCCCCGGCGCTGGGTCGGCATTGGTCCGGCGAGTGGGGCCGGGCCGGGATCTGGCATGCCTCTGGGGCATCAGATTTGGACAAATTCGATGTCAGTATTTTGGACTTTGAACTGATGGTTTGAGTTGTTGAATCCAGTCCTCTCATGTTGGCGATACAATGCTGGCGTGCCAGATGGTTGGACATCGCGAAGTTGAAGATATCGTGTCCCCCTTTGAGGAGCCAGCTCCTAGGGGTTGGTGTTGTGAGCACTGTGCATCATATGCCTCTACTTGTAGGTGCGGGATGCCTGATATTATTCACGGGCCCGAGGACTCTGGAAATGCGGGATAGGATGTCGGTAGCATTCTGGTGTTCCGGATTGATGGTTCAATATTTTTCGGTGTATCGAAACGGCCCATCTTCAAGCCGATATTGCGAAGCCAAAAAAACCCAACCGCGAAGTGATACACTTCAGTGGTGCGAGGTCAAGGTAATATAGGTAGGCCATATTCATTTCCGAACATTTTCGCAGTGTAACTCCTCTTCTCCCCAAAAAGCAGTGCTCATCTCCTCTCCTACACCCTCATACTGCAAATCCCATGCTCCGCTCACTTCTTCACCGACTTGCCATCATCCGGGCTCCAGAACGACTTGTCCACCTTATCATCCTCAGCCGGCGACGCACGGGCATGCCTCTCCTCAAACTCCTTATTATGCGCATCGACATCTGCCTTTTGCTCATCCGTCAACTTCTCCCTCTCCGCAGGCGCGCCAGCATTCCAAATTTTGGGCTGCGCAGGCGGGTGGTCGGAGCTCTCCAGGGGCTCTCCTCCGCCGGTGCGTCCCCTGGCATCGCTCTCTGCGAGGCTGTCGTGGAGGGTGGTGCTGCCGGTGTGCTTTGCGGCGGCCTCTTCCTGCTCCTCTTTCTCGTGCTTCTCCTTGAAGTCCTTGCTGCGCGAGCCGCCGGACTGCGCGCTTGCCTTCTCGGCTTCTTTGGGGGAAGATGTGCTGGCGAAGGCGGAGCCTGGCGAGAGTCGGGAGGCGCGAAGGCCGAGGGGGAGTGTCCTGGGAAGAGGGGACATGGGGAGTCGCGGCGTCGCGAGGAGTTTGATGGAGCGACGCATGGTGAGGATGTAGTAGGTGGTTTGAGCTTGTGGTTGTTGGTGGTGAGAATTGAGATCGGTCACTTTGGGATTGTTTGCAGTGTGAAAGAGTGAAGATTGCAAATTGAGCTCCGAAAGCTTGCTCAATTGCTGTTGCTGTTGATTGCGAGCTGTCACATGCGGCCTGGATCTACAGCAATGTCGTCATGATTTCATCGCCATATCATGTCATTTCTCGATGACGACCCGGAGCGCTTGTTCCTGGAAATCAACTAGAGCCAATCGAGACTGCCTTTGCCCAGCATTGCCCCTTCCGTCAGTCAGGAACACAAACACGCCCAAATCGCCCCTGATTGCTTGATTAACATACGTGATGTGTAGTATCACGATTTTCCAAAATGTGATGGATGCCAGGACACATCCGCCGTTCATCCAATCAACTCCCTGTGGTGTAGTTGGCTATCACGTCGGGCTGTAATTGTGCATTTCACCTGAAGGTCACCGGCTCGACTCCGGTCGGGGAGAATTCCTTTTTGCTTTTTCCCTCCCGCCCTGCCTCCGCTCCCTTGTTCTTTCTTTTGCCAGCAAAAGAAAACACAATAGAACTTCTCTCACCGCTAGTGTGTTTCCTCGACACACCCTTTGAATTCTTCGTCTCGCTTCCTTGCTTCCCGTCACAGCAGCATCCGACACCACCCCTTTTGCAGTGCCGCCGCCGGACAGGCCCGAGACTCGACCCGACGCGATGGCTTCAGGGCCTGACCCCGCTGTCAAACCCCGGCATCGACGGCATCCGCCCGCCAGCGTGAACCTTCCAGCGCTTCGTAGCGGGGTCGAGCTACCCCGACAGCGGGGTGATGCGGCTTTCAGCGCGACCGATTGGTGATTCCATCAAGCTTCTCTCGAGCTTCGTTCCACCGAACATCACCTCCCCGCGCTGTCCGACACGCGGATCAACATCCGTCTTGCCGCGCCATTGACCTCGCCGACATCCCGCGTCGTGGGGAAGAAAAGGCGATCATTTGACCGACGAGGGGGTGGGCAGCAGCCGCTGCAACACGATGCATGCATGCCCCTGGGCACAAAAGCCCGTAGGTCCCCGCGATGCGACCCGGTCAGGGGTCATCGTCGAGAGAAGCAATTCCAGCCCCTCCTCGCCTCCAGCTGCTGCTCCTCAATCACTCGTCAAACATCTGAGCACCAATCTCCACCATGATCACAGAGGTCGACCAGAAGCTGGTCTTCAGCTACGACGCCGAGAAAGTCTGGATACAGCCATGGGGTCCCAATGCCCTGCGCGTCCGATCGACGCGAAGCCGTCAGATGCCAAATGAGGATTGGGCACTTCTGGCTCTCAAGCAGGTCACCCCGACCATCACCATCGATGAGAAGAAGGGCGGCACCATTGAGAACGGCAGGATCAAGGCACAGATCACAAGCCGCGGCAAGATCCTAATCCACAACTCCAAAGGAGACCTGCTTCTTGAAGAGTTTTCTCGCAACCGTAGGGATGTGACGGATCCCAAGTGCAGCGCCCTCGAGGTCGACGCCCGCGAGTTCAAGCCCATCGCCAACAGCGACAGCTACCACCTGACGGCCCGCTTCGAGAGCGTCGACCCTGACGAGAAGATCTTCGGGATGGGCCAGTATCAGCAGCCCTTCCTCGACCTCAAGGGCCACGACTTGGAGCTGGCCCACCGCAACTCTCAAGCGAGCGTGCCCTTTGCGGTCTCGTCCCTTGGCTACGGCCTGCTGTGGAATAACCCCTCCATCGGCCGCGCCTTCCTGGGCCGTAACATCATGTCCTTTGAAGCACTGTCGACAAATGCCCTCGATTACTGGATTGTTGCCGGAGACGAGCCCTCCCAGATCGTCGAGGCCTACGCCGACGCCACCGGAAAGGTGCCCATGATGCCCGAATTCGGCCTCGGCTTCTGGCAGTGCAAGCTGCGCTACCAGACGCAGGACGAGCTGCTCGAAGTCGCCCGCGAGTATAGGCGCAGGGAGCTCCCCATCGACCTCATCGTCATCGACTTCTTCCACTGGCCGCTTCAGGGCGAATGGAAGTTCGACCCGACCTACTGGCCTGACCCAGACGCCATGATCAAGGAGCTGAAAGAACTCAAGATCGAACTCATGGTCAGCATTTGGCCCACTGTCGATAAGCGCTGCGAGAACTACGAAGAGATGCTCGAGAAGGGCCTGCTCATCCGCACTGATAGGGGCATCCGCACCGCTATGGACTTCCAGGGCGACACTGTACACTTTGACGCAACGCACCCGGCCGCGAGGGAGTATGTGTGGCAAAAGGCGAAGACCAACTACTACGACAAGGGAATCCGCATCTTCTGGCTGGACGAGGCCGAGCCGGAATACACAGTCTACGACTTTGACAACTACCGTTACCACCTCGGCCCAAACACCGCTATCGGTAACCTCTACCCCCTTCACTACGCCCAGGCCTACTACGAAGGCATGACCCGCGAGGGCCAACAGAATGTCGTCAATCTGCTGCGGTGTGCCTGGGCAGGCAGCCAGAAATACGGCGCCCTCGTGTGGAGCGGCGACATCGCCTCATCCTGGGACAGCCTCCGCAACCAAGTCGCCGCGGGCCTGCACATGGGTCTCAGCGGTCTGCCCTGGTGGACTACCGATATCGGCGGCTTCCACGGCGGCGACCCGACCGACGACAAGTTCCGAGAACTCTTCGTGCGCTGGTTCCAATGGGGCGCCTTCTGCCCCGTGATGCGCCTCCACGGCTGCCGCGAGCCTATGCAGCCGCAGCACGGCACCACTGGCGGCGCGACGTGCGTCAGCGGCGCGCCCAACGAGGTGTGGAGCTATGGACCCGAGGTGTATGAGATTTGCAAGAAGTACATGCTCCTGAGGGAGACGCTGAGGGACTATACCCGCGGGCTGATGACCGAGGCGCACGAGAAGGGGACGCCGGTTATGAGGACGCTGTTCTACCAGTTCCCGGGTGATACGGAGTGCTGGCGTATTGGAACGCAGTACATGTACGGTGATAAGTATCTGTGCTGTCCTGTTCTGAAGGCGGGCGAGAGGAAGATCAGGGTTTACCTGCCGAAGCTGAGCGAAGGGCGGTGGCGGCTGTTTGATGAGGAGAAGAAGGATACGTTTGAGGGAGGGAAGTGGATTGAGGTCGATGCTCCGTTGGAGTGGATGCCGGTCTTTGTGAGAGAGTAAGAGTGATGAGAGTGTCGAATATAGGAGAAGAGAAGGAGCCTCCGACGCCACCTTTCCCGAGGCTGTGGTGCCCGTAACACCTTTGAGTTCATCAAAAGACGCCACCACAGCATGGCTTTTTGAATTTCCATGCCGGACCTCGTGTCAAATAGAAATGCAGCCCCTGCTCAACCTCGTCTGCTATCGACACCCTCGCCGTCATCACCCGCTGAACATTTTCCAACCCACGCTGGTACAAACTCATCAGCCCACTGGTGCACCACATCTCCCATCATAGCAAAATACCCCGTCGATCCAAACATCTACTTCAACCCCGAAGGCGAAATCTGGATCGAAGACGTTAAGGACGTCTGCCCCCAGCTCTGGGAGTTCGAAACAGTCCGCGGCCCTCTCTGGGAGATGGACTGGGCACTGTTCGAAGCATGCGAGAAGGGCAACTCTATCTTGGCCGGCGAAATGATTGAATCAGGCGTACGCATTACGGAAACATATAAAGGATGTCACCTCCTCATCGACTTCATCAAGAGCCCACACCTTCTCAGATACATCCTCCAACAAGGAGGACGTGATTACATCAACACGGTCCCGAACTTCCAGCCCTACCCAGACGCTTTTGATCAACCCGACCATCTTTGTGCGCTCTCGAGGTTTATCTTGAGGCCTGATACGGGAGATCTCGTCTTACCCGGTAACCCTTACGACGACAGGTGGGATCAGGATGGGTGCGGCAAGTGGAAAAGGATGCGGGTAGAGATTCTTCTCGAGTACGGCGCCACCACGGAGAACCCGGAGTCAGTCATACAGCCGTTGGACGCGGCCATCAGTCTGCTCAGTGATCGGGACACTGAGCATGTGGGATCATTGCTGGTCGATATGTTGATGGAACATGGGGCCAAAGTCAGGAAGAGTTACATTGCTCATGCGAACCGTATTGCAGAGGACACTGGGAGGATGATCCCCAAACTTGTCAGTTTTCGTCTTGGGGCAGAACGTCGGAAGCAGAAGAGAAGGGTACCAGAGGCATGGTGGTGAGCACACGTACAAGGAGAGACCAACAAATCCAGCGTGTTATTTATCACGAGCGTGCATCGTCCTGTCGGCATGGCTCAGGGGCTGAGAAGAGTCGTGGTAACAAGACAGACTGATTTCAGGACAATGATTCGTCAAATCAGGGAAGGAACTGCTGCTTGGATATCGTTGTTGGTCAAATCCACCTCATTTCCCAGAGACCGACGCAGCTGGTCATTCAACGCCGACTATGAGACTTTGTCATCATGACCACTATTCTGCATCTCAAACAGACCGCTTCCACCCGCCTTCCGCCTCAAATACCTCGCCAACCTTTTTGGCGACTGCCAGCAGTTTCCTGTCGTGGTAGCGCGGAGCCACGAGCGACACGCCTATTGGCATGCCGTTCTCCCCCTTGAATCCAGGCACGTTGATGACGGGTGTGTGAAGAGCCTGTAACACGTCAGAGGGCGTAAAGCAAAGACAAGGAACTCCCGACTCACCGTCCAGATGACACAGAACGCTGCGCTTCCCGTCTTCTCAATACCCAGCGGCGCCTCGTCCGCAACACTGGGCACGATGACAGCCGCATACTTCCCAAGAATCTCATCAACCACCGGCCTCGCTGCGGCCATATTGTCAAACGCATCCAGCTGCGCCTTGCGCGTGACCTTGTTGCTGTTCTCCACGTGGTTGACCAGCTGCGCAGCGATCTTTTCCTTGGCGACGGTGTAATCCGGGAGGAAGGCAGTGCGACCATCCGAGTCGAGGACTGTAGCGTGCCAATCCGGAAGACCGTCAAGGTGCGCAGGCAGAGTGATCTCCTCGACCTCTGCGCCGTGCGCCATCAGAAGCTCCTCGGCCTTCTTCAGCGCGGCGACTGTCCCTGCTCCAGCCTGAGGCCAAACAACGGTCTTCAGGACGGCGAACTTTGCCCCCTTGATCTGGAAGTCAATCGGAGGCGGAGCATCGTCGGCAAGGGCGAACGCATCAGCGAGAAGGTCGAGGTCGTCAACGGAGCGGGCGTAGAGGCCGAGCGTATCAAAGATGAGGGAGTAGATCTTCTGGCCCTCGCGGGAGATGGAGTTCCACGTCGGCTTGAGGGCGTAGATGCCGTTGAAAGACCCTGGGCGGATGGTGCTGCCGCCCGTCTGGGTGCCGAGGCCGAGAGGGGCCTGGAAGTCGCCGACGGCGGCGCCGGAGCCGGAGGAGGAGCCGCCCGGGGTGCGTTTGGGGTCGTGGGGGTTGTGCGTCTTGGGGCCGTCGGTGGTGGCGGCGAACTCTGTGGTGGTGGTCTTGCCGAAGATGAGGGCGCCGGCCTTGCGGAGGATCAGGATGGAGCCGGCGTCGACTTGGGGGGCGTCGCCGGCGTAGATGGGGGAGTTGAACTGGGTGGGGAGGTCTGGGGGAAATTAGCGGGCTGGTTTGTAGAGGGGATCTCTGGAGGCATACCCTTGGTGTAGATGACATCCTTGACGGCGATGGCGATGCCGTGGAGGGGGCCACGCTGGTCCTGGGGAACTTTGTCGAGGGCCCTGGCTTGCTCGAGAACGTACTCGGGGTCGAGATAGGCCCATGCCTGGACTGCGGCGTCTCTCGCTTCGATACGCGACAGAAGAGACTTGGCGTACTCCTCGACGGTGGTCTCTCCGCTCCTGATCTTTGCCGACACGTCGGTGGCTGTCAGCCTGAAGAGCTCGGCCATGGCGGGGTTGGCGGGGTGGTGGTGCTGAGGGATCGTGTCGAGTCGTCGCAAAGGGGGCACAGTCCCTGAAGGCGGTCGGTCGATAAAAGCTGAGTGAGGACAGAGCCGAGCACGATGAGAGAAAGATGGTTGCGTGAGTGAAGCCTTGCTGCTGAGATCTTACGATAAGACGTGCTGGCCCTTAAGTATCACGCAGATAGACGCTTAAGGGCTGCAGCCTGGATCCAGCAGTCGGCCAACCGACCACGACGACATCCTTGGCACAGCGCATCAGCGGATGTGAGGCACCCAGATGCTGCAGAAACCCCTGCTGCAGGGTCTGGCCACACACATTGTTTTCTCGTGCACCTTCGGCCGGCCTCGGCCCGGCAGCTTCTTACCCCCGAATACTGGCCGGTTACACCACCAATCGACAGTTTCCTGGTCGGCAAACAACCCCCCTCCAACCCCTCATGATGGTGGCCAGAGGTGTCCCGCTATCGTTGGGGAGGGGGGGCGGCGGCGGGATATGCCCCCCGATGGAGCCCCTGACTCCAGTCCTATCGGGCGTCAGGTCGGCGGGAACAACACGCCCCTGAGCCGATGGTCCTCACTGGGTCGAGCCCCTTATCGGGTCAACGCAGCCGACAACACACCCACCTTCCTGCACCCCTTAACAGTCACGCGAGGGGAAGACACTGCCGTCGACGCGACATCTCCGATCAAACAAGGCTGCGGGACATTTCGTTGCAGAGGAAAATTTTCCGACGACCTACTCGCTTCCTCTGATTGTGTCACGCCGCTGCCACTTCGGCCGTGTAACCCTCGCTAAAGGGGTAATCGATGTATCCCCTCGGCTCTTTGGGAGTATAAAACGTCGACCTGTCATACTTGACAAGCGGCACGCCAGCCTTGACGCGCCAGACAAGGTCGGGGTTCGTGACGAAATACCGCCCAAACACGATGCAAACATCATATCCTCTGTACGTCTCGTCGGCGGCCGTCCTCGCCGACTCGGGCGTGAAGCCGCCGGCGACAAGCACCGGGCTCGCGTTGTCCCACAGCTCCACCATCCACCTCACCGTCCGCTGTCCGCCGCACTCTGCGTCTGCGTTGCCGCTGATGCGCGCCTCGACGAGGTGGAGGTACGCCAGGCCCAAGGGCCGCAGCTTCTCCGTCAGGTAGCGGAACGTCGGATCAGGATCGTCCATGAGCATGCCGCCAAAGTCGCTGTACGGGCTGAGGCGGATCCCTGTTCTTTCGGCGCCGACCGCGGCGACGACGGCCTTGGTGACCTCGAGGTGGAAGCGTGCGCGGTTCTCGATGCTGCCGCCCCAGCGATCGGTTCGCTTGTTGCATGTCGTCTGGAGGAACTGGTCGGGCAGGTACCCATTTGCGCCGTGAATCTCGACGCCGTCGAAGCCGGCCGCGATGGCGTTCCGGGCTGCCGTCGCGTACTGCCTGATGGTGCGATCGATGTCTTCCTCGGTCATGGCCTGCGGGGTGGCATGATCGGGGCTGATGGGCGTCGGGCTCGACGACAGCATGGGAAACCCAGAGGCGGCGAGGACCTCGGGAAAAGCGGCACGTCCATGGTGCCAGAGCTGGCAGTAGATGATGCCGCCCTTGGCATGAACGCCGTCGGTGATGTCTTTCCAAGCGGCGATCTGAGCGTCTGACCAGATGCCGGGAATGTTGTAGCGACCGACGGTTTCGGGCGAGATGAGGGTTGCCTCGCTGATGATGAGGGTGCCGGGGACACAAGCGCGCTGCTCGTAGTACTCTGTGGGAGGTGAGCGGCTGGGTGTGACCGTGACCGAGGGAGCTCACTCGCCTTTCATGATGGGAAGCGGAACCCAGTCGTCGGAGGAGCGGTACCGGGTCAAAGGGGCCATTGCCAAGCGGTGACCTAGCTTTGAGGTGCCGAGGTTCAGGGGCTCGAATAGGCGGGACATGTTGGTGGAGGTGTAACGAGCAAACAAGTGGGTGTCTCGATGCTCAGGTTGCACAGATCTCGAAGCTCAGGTCGCACAGATCTCGAAGGTCGTTCACGTTGTTGTACTGAGGTGAGCCCGGGCCTAGGCGTGTCTTCAGGGCTCAGCCGGTGTACTTCAGGCCTCCGTCGCTGTTGCAGTGGGCAATCCTAGCATGGATTTGTCAGCGACCCTGTCAACCCCAGCCTGTGCTGTGAAGCCCCGACTTCAGTTGAAGTGAAGCCACAAACTTCTCCTCTGAGGCTCGAAGCCTATGCGTTTACATCGTTCCCAAAAGATATGTCTATGTAGACTTCAGGCGGTTTGACCAGATGCATCATGTAGGGGTCTGAACGTGCACTGAAAGTTCTCGTCGCTTCCACATTCCAAGATGCAGATTTGCTACGTCGACTGACCTTGCGCGTCGATTGACCTGTTGCCACAATTGACCTCTGTTACGGATTACCTGGTCTTCCAAGTAATCCTCTATTACAATTGAAGCATGGAATACCCCTTTGATTGATTCCCTGCTGGTGACAGACGTGAGATGCCCGTGTCTGGCCTGCCTCAAAATCCCTCCATTTGCTGGTCCCGATCGCGACTTTGAACCCACATCGGCTCAAAACTTGCCGATGGACCCAACTGAAGAAGACGATGACCATTATTCCCGGATCGCAGTCGCCTTGTCGGCACCCATCGGCACCCCAGCGCCGCTCCCGCCGGAGATCGGGCCTCCAGTTTCTGGAGCCGTGACGTCGAATCGAATTGCTGCATTTGCCATGTCGTCAGTCGCTGCTTCCTCGCCTTCCGCCGATGCAAAAATTTCCGGGGAAAGCGTCGCCTACTACTGGACTTGACACTGCGGCTCTTCCCAGTGCCTTAAAGCTTTCGACCTGTTGTCGTCACAGCTCCGACTGTTGTCCGCCAACCACACCTCAGATGCCCAACGATGAGGCCGTCGTCACCCTCCATCCCGAACGGCGCCGCCGCCCCGACCGGAACAGAAATATCTTTTAGCGACGATGAGCCCGCAAAAAACGGGACGTACCCTACAGCGCAGCAGGATGGTACCGCCACGAACCGATCCCGAGACGATAGCGACGTCGAAAGCGTCGGTGGTCAGCGCAACATGATGACCACGAAGCGCCTTCTCGTGGCGATGCCCGCCCTCTCCGTTGCCCTGTTCGTGTCCTTCATCGACCAGACGAGCGTAGCGACTGCCACCCCCATTATCGCTAGGGACCTCGATACCGGAGCCGCGACGTCCTGGATCGGCGCTTCGTTTCTCATTGCGTCCACCGCGTTCCAGCTCATCAACGGCCGATTGTCCGATATCTTTGGCCGCAAGAACCTTCTTCTCATCTGCCTCGCACTCATGGCCTTCGGAGACCTAGGCTGCGGCTTCGCTCGAACAGCCCAGCAACTCTTTGCGTGCCGAGCCATCGCCGGTATTGGTGGCGGAGGTATAAACAGCCTCGTCATGATTATCGTCAGCGATATTACCACCCTGCAGAACCGTGGAACATATCAGGGTATGTAATGTGCAACGTTCCCGGTACCTGACGTACCACGCAGCCGGACAGCGAAACTGACGTCTACAGGCCTTCTTGGAGGAGTCATCGCCCTGGGAAACGGCATCGGACCCTTTCTCGGCGGTGCTATCGTCGAGGGAGCTACCTGGCGCTGGGTCTTCTGGATGATCCCCATCCTGATGGTGCCGACCGCCCTCATCATCAGGTTTTACCTCCCGCTCAAGCACCACGCCGGAAACCACGCCGAAAAGGTCAAGAAGATCGACTTCGGAGGCATCGCACTCAACATGGCCGCCACGCTCCTCGTCCTGATCCCTCTCTCGGGAGGCGGCGTCACCCATGCATGGACATCGGCCTTCTTCCTCGCATCCACCATCATAGGCCTCGTTCTCGCCGTCATCTTCGTGCTCTACGAGTGGAAGATCCCCGCCCTCCCCATCATGCCGCTGCGGCTGTACTGCGCTCCCCACGTCTGGGCTCTCCTGCTGCAGTCCTTCCTCACGGGGCTGGCCTACTTTGGCGGTCTTTTCTACCTACCCATCTACTTCCAGTCCGTCCTGAAGTTCAAGCCGATGGCGGCCGGTGCCATCATCCTGGCTCTTGTCATCTCGAGTTCCTTCGCCTCCATCGCCTGCGGCCTTTACATGAAGCGGGCGAACAGGTACATGCCGTCCATTCTCGTCGGCTATCTGCTATGGACAGTGGGCGGTGGCCTCAACCTTTTGTTCGACGAGCATACCAAGCTGGGTGTTCTTATCGTCATCCTCATAGTTCAAGGTACCTATCCGTCTCCAAAAAGAACATGCGGATTACACACAACTAACATTGTCCAAGGTATCGGAATCGGCCTAACGCTGCAGCCCACCCTTGTGGGGATGTACGCCAACAGCCGTGGCGAGGATCGCGCCGTTATCACCGGATTGCGCAACTTCATCCGGACAATAGGAGGATCCTTTGGGTTGGTCATCTCGGGCGTGATCCTCTCAAACACGCTCAGGGGTGAGCTTGCACAAGAGGAGGGCATTTTTGAGACACCTGCACAGCTCGCTCGGCTCACGTCGTCCATCTCCGCCCTCGACAAGCTCAACCTCAGCCAGGGCCAGAGAGCCATTGTCCTCAACGCATACATGCTGGGCCTGCACTACGTTTTCATCTTTTACGTGGTTTGCACCGGTGTGGGACTGGTCTTGACTTACTGGGTTGGAGATACACCGTTGACCAAAGGCACGAAGCCAGCCGATGAGGAGGCTGTTGTTGAGGAAAAGACCGCCGCGCCAGCGGCGGCGGCGGTTCAGGGGCCTGAGGTGGGGAAGTGACTTGCATAACTTTGAGCATAGCATTGCGGTATCATTAGACAGAGGAATCATCATCAGCATTCACTAGACTACAGCATTGACTACACTACTACGCTGACTGAATTGCTGTTTGGGTTGAACAGGTATGTGAAGTAAACAGGTTAGTCAATTGAACAGATCAATTGAGTGAGCTGTTATGATGATTAAAATACCGTTATGATTCAACTGCTGTGGTAATTGAACTGTTGTTTTGCTGGGTGCCGGGAACGGGCAGGCGGGTTTGGTATGGCGATGGCCTCATCAAGCCCTGCAACCTCCGGGCTGGTCTTTAGATTAGGGGAAGAGCTTCCAGGAGGTCCTGGGATGTTCCAGGCACATTACAGGAACAATCGACGACGTTTCCTTCAGCTTGCGCATTACATCAGTGACGTGACATCAATCCTACCTCGTCTTATCAGCCAGCGCCCGCAGCATCGTGGCATGCATCCCTCCGATGTTCCCCTTATCGCCATCTGGGGTTCAGCGATCGCAACCCCGCCGTTCCCTGTCAAACAAGCTCCGAACCCCCGAAATCCGGATGCCACGCCGCGTCCCAGCGGTCCAGTTCAAGCCGACGCCTCTGCCGCTAGCGCCTGTCAGGGGTGAACGGCCCCCTGCCAGTATCCTGATGCGCTGGGGAATGATAAGGCCTGGGGAGATAAAGCTATGGCGGGGCATTGGAGGGGCTGTATCTGGCAGCTTTCTGCTGAGCAAGCTTTCGGAAGACGTGCGGGAGGTGTCATGGAGATGCCGATGGAGGGGTGACGGCTCATATTTGCCGATCAGGCGATGTAATCGAGAGGATAAAGGGAGAATGACTGCTGGTTGGGAGAGCGTCTTGCGATCCTAACCCTCATCACCGCTACCGACACAGTGCCCACGCCCCCTGAATCGATCAACCAGCCGCCACCATGCCTGAAGTGTACGCCGCACACCCCGACTATGCGTTCCCGCGCAACTTCAAGGGATACGGCGAGAAGGGCCTCCAGGGCCTGAAGTGGCCCAACAACGCAAAGATTGCCGTGTCGTTTGTCATCAACTACGAAGAGGTACGAAAGAGCCCAGCACGATAAGTCTAGGGTCAAAGCTGACTCTGAAATCTAGGGTGGCGAGCGCTCCGTCCTCCTTGGCGATGGCGTCTCCGAAACCAACCTTCGCGAATACCCCGCCGCGCCCGACATCAACGAGCGCAACTACAGCGGCGAGTCGGAGTATGAGTATGGCTCTCGCCGCGGCTGGTGGCGCCTGTTCAAGCTCTTCAACGACCACAAGATGAAGTTCACCCTCTACGCCGTCGGCTCCGCCGTCGAGGAGCAGCCCGAGGTCGTCACCCGCTGCGTTGAGGAGGGCCACGACGTCGCTTCCCACGCCTACCGCTGGATCGACCACAGCAACCTCTCCGTCGCCGCCGAGAAGCAGCACATCCGCGACGGGATCACCGCCCTGAAGAAGCTGGCCGGCTACGCGCCCAAGGGGTGGTACTACGGCCGTCCGTCGCCGCAGAGCAGGGCCCTCATCCCCCAGGTGTACGAGGAGATGGGCGAGGAGCTGCTGTGGGCGAGCGATGCCTATGCTGACGATCTGCCGTACTGGGTTGATCTGCCGCAGGAGAGGGAGAGCGACAAGCCGAAGGGGTGCCTGATGGTGCCGTACAGCTACGACTGTAATGACTTCAAGTTCCACACGCAGGGGACTGGGTTCCGCGACCCGGGCGGTTTCTACGATCACATCAAGAACGCGTTTGACGTTCTCTATGAGGAGGGAGAGGCGGGGGAGCCGAAAATGATGACGATTGGGCTGCACTGCCGGATCATTGGGCGGCCGGGACGGTTCAAGGCACTGAAGGACTTTGTCGAGTACATTGGTGCCAAGGAGGGGGTTTGGGTCGCGACGAGGACGGAGATTGCGGAGTCGTTTAGGGAGCAGTTCCCCTACAAGAAGGGGCAGCTGGCATAGATGGGGAATAAGGGAAGTCCAGTTGTTGAGCGTTCCCTCAGTCATAATCTTCGACATTTCTGCAACTCTTTCACAAGATGCCTGATGTGCATGAAGCAGAAAAAAAAGCAAAAGAGAGATGTCGACTCTACCGCAAGCCGGGTCCAAGACCGCTGAAATCCCAGTGACCTTCATCAATCGCCCCATCCAGCTGCATAGCTGCATCCTGCACAGGGTCGACACCGTAGAATCCAGAGCCATCAGCAACATCCCATCCCAGATCAGCTTGCCCCTGGTAAAAGCCGTCCATTCTTCCCGACGCCGATGCATCATCCCGCACCATCTCGTTCCACATCCTCCACCCCTGCCAACCTCCAGGCGCCTCCTCGTCTACCTCCATGAACGCCTCTTTCACGGCGTCCGAGACCATATGGCTCATCGTAGGCTTCGCGTCAGCCGCTGCATCAGGAATCTGCGACGTTTGTCCCGGCGGAGACATGCCCACGGCAGAAAGGTCCGTGTCCAGGTCGACCTGCAGCGGCCTAGGTCCGTCAGTCCCCTGCATCGCCGGTGCAGGATTGACAATCGTCTTGAAGAGACTCCCCGACAGCGCGTCGAATATGTCGCGGTACTTGACGGCACCAGGCCACTTCTCGCCAAAGATGGTGAGACTCTGGGAGCAGGCGCGGGTGGCCTCCAGTGCGTCATAGGAGAAGAGAGATTTGTCACGCCAGATGCAGTAGACAAGTGTCAGACCGGCCACGAAGCACGAGTGGAGGGAGATCATGGTGTAGGTCAGGGTCCTGTTCTGGTTGAGGCGCTTGTAGGCGGTGCAAACGCAGGCAGCTGAGCGGGCGCTCGTAATGAACCGGGGGTCTGACGTGTCGAGACTGGGGAGGAAGACGGTGAAAAGGAAAAGGACCGCCTTGTGGTATTGTCTGTGGTCATATGTCAGCGCTGTGCCGTGGATTGAGAAGAGGCATGCGTACACTCCGTAAAAGTCTCTGGCGTCTAGGTATGCGCTCTCTGGGTCGTACATCCAGGTGATCTTATTTCCATCTTTGGGCGTCTTGGGATAACTTCGCACCCAGTCGTCGAGATCAGTTCGGATCGCGGCCATCTTCTTGTCGAGTTTGGTCCTTTCTTCGGATGAGCCGTTGAACACGTCACGATCCACGCGGAACACCGTCTTATGAATGCGAGATTGGATCCGATCAAGCTTGATGATGTGGATGAAGGGCTCGACGTTGGACCACTGACCATGGGACAGGTCGGGGGTCTCTTTGTGCGTCAAGGTCCAGAACTCGGGACTTGAGCTCGGCAGCTGGAGATGTCAGACCAAAAGGATTACAGTTAGAGACTGAAACATACCTCGACGTTGATGTCCCTGTCGGCAATTGCGAATGCACGACCTAACACAATGCTCGTAACCCGGTCTAGACAGTAGCATGACCAGAAGATGCGCCGACGGATCTCAACATCCCGAGCATGCTCAGGGGAGACTGTCCGGGTCCGTTTCCTGTGAAGCCCCATCTCGATGCAAACAGAAGTTGCATATCGAATCTGGGACCAAGCCCCTGCGCCATAAGGCGACCTCTGTCCGTGTACACCCAGAAGGAGAAGAAACTGCACAGTTGCCAAGTTATGTTGCTCCAGAATGTAGTCCATGGGCTCCGTCGCCGACATCAAGTGGCGCTATCTAAGATCAGCAGGTGCCTTCTTTCGTGAAAGGGTGAAGCAAACCTCAGAGTCAACTCCACATGGCTTCCTCGTGAGAGAGAGAAAGCGCCCTGTAATCGCATAGATCATGTGGAAGAAACTGCGCTCGATGATGGACAGTGCCCCTTGCGTCCACTGCTTGTCAAAGAGCTTCGTCCAGACGACACGGTCGAGAAGCGGCCATCGAGTGTGGATCCTTTCAAAGAAGACATCGAACAGCATCTTGGCTTGCTCGTGGTCGGGAAAGTCCGAAACGTGATCGTCGGAGTATGTCGAGAGAGGCGGTGGTGGCGGACGCATCCCAGTTGGGGCGCCATGGGCACTCAACGACTTCGGTCTGCCCCCTGGACTCTTGAAGATCGAAGACTGTATGATGCGGGCAATGGTGGCCCCTGAGCTCGAGCCCACATAGTAAGGCTCTGGGGTCGTGTCAGTGGTACCGGACGCATAGAGTGATAAGTATGCAACACCGTCAACGAGAGATGTGCGATCCTCATGGTCGAGGTCTTCCGAGATGGATCCCGCATTCGAGTGGCGAGACGACTCTCGGCGTGGAGTTTGAGAAGAGACACTCGGCTTTTTGGGGGCTTTAGATTGGTCTTCTGGCCCAGCATCAAAGTGATCCTCGGCATGGCCTGGAAGTCGTGCCTCCAGGAATGCGATCCTCTCCTCGAGTGCGTTGATGTACCTGTCTAAGATGAGCATCATCGGCCAGGACAGATCAGTAGCTGAACTCACAATGACTTTCCGCCAGGGTATTGTGGACGCAGCGTTCGCTCATAGACGCATGCTACTCCTGCCCTTTCGCAGGACCTGCAGATGGGGTGGACACCGTCACACTGGGCAAGTCAGCCGAAGGCCACACACTGAAGCCCCTACCATACCCAACTGCGGGCAGATCCGAGGACAGACGTACCCGCTGCTTTCTTCGCTTGCACCGCTTGCATGCCAGGGCCACGCGAGGCTTCCGGGGTGCAGATGTCGACGGGGCCGTGCTGGCTGCCGGCAAGTTCGGGGCCGTCGTCCCAGGATGCTGGGCACTTTCTGGAGGTGGTTCCGCCCTGCCAGACACACCCGGACCCGAGAACGGGCTGATCGGACTGTCCTGCACGGCCATGGACTCGGCCATGCCTGTATCTCCAGCGGCCGTGTTTGCGTCGAACATGCCGTCGGTTCGGAACTGAATGGTCATGGCACGCTGACCCCTGAGCGATGTGTGAGGAAGCCCGTGATAGTAGACCTGGTCAGGCAGCGGGCATCCCGATCGAGGAATAGGAAGATATTGAGCCGAAGATGGTGAGAGTCTCAAATCGGGTCTGGGAGCTAGAGTATGTGCGGGCGCTACAATGGCTGGTGTCGTCAATGGGAAGATGCCGTCAGTCATCCAGGCCCCCTGCACTGACTCAAGCTGGAGACTCGGGGGTGGAGTGATCGACTCGTGGGAGGGGGGTTTGGGGAGATAAGGCAAGTCTGGGGCACCACGTCCGCAAGTCCACCACCGATCTCACCAACGCTGCCACGGCACTGAACCACATGGGATGGCTCAGGGGGGGTTGCCGTCCAATAGGGCACTCGCCCATCGGTATCTTCGAACCGATGGAGCCCAGGGCCCAGGTCGAGCTTGGCCAAGAACCGTTACCGGGAGAACTTGTGTGAGATAAGAGATCGGCAAGCACAGCACGCAAGCGCAGTGCCCAGTCGAAGTCGCTCACCGCTGGCGTTATCTCGGTGGAGCTCCGGGGTCTCGGCAAGCAACCTCGAGGACAGGGATGGGCCGCGATCCAGTTCGACACGACAGGGCACTCGTCGCCCATTGTTGCCCCCTTGGCTTATCGCACGCCCTTTGCCCCGGTCGAGCTCGCTGCCATGTGCCCTGTCGGGCGGAAACAGTCCGATGGATCCTGTCCCGGCCTGGGGTTGCATGTGCCGTCTGCGCGATGATGATGCTGCGTCGATCGACATATGAACACATGGTCCGCTGGAAGTTGAGAAGGAGTTGGAAAGTCCAGGCTCATCGCAGGATTCTGAACCGACTTCCCAGACCAACAACACCAGTGTCTCGGATTCGGCTTGTCGCTTGTCAATACCAACAAGATGGGCAAGTTTCGCGTGCCCAGCAAAGCTGAAATCACAGCTCCTTTCCAGTCAAAGGAAGCTTTCATCGAGTTCATCAGGACGCCGGAAGGCAATGATGGCCATGCCACGGTTGGCGATCCCAAATGGTCCAACAAAGACCTTGAACCGACGCCGGAAGAGCAGAGGACTTGGACATGGTACGTGCCCACCGAAACAAACATATTTAGAACGGAAGCTAATTGTTCAGGTACAACTTGCCGTTGTATTGGTTCTCGAACCAGTTCTCCCTGACAGGTTGGAACACTGGCTCGGCTCTCGTTGCTGTTGGCTTGGTGAGTGAATCCACAAAACCAACTTGACAAATACAACCTGCTAACGCTGTGAAGACATGGCAGCAATCGTTCATCTCCGCCTGCATCGGCTCTTTCCTCGCTGCGATTGTCGTCGTGCTCATGGCCCGACCGGGAGCCAAGTATCACATTGGATAGTAAGTCGGAATAAGTCACCACAACCTCAAGAACCGAAAACTAACAAGCGATAGCCCTGTGCTGGCCCGCGCAGTCATGGGAATGTACGGCTCTTACTTTTTCATCTTCATCCGAGCTATCGTCTGTATCATCTGGTACGGTATCCAGTCCTTCTACGCCGGCAACATCCTCTCCGTCATGCTGCGCTGCATCTTCGGCGAGTCGTGGCACAACTTCGAGAACACCCTCTCCGCCAGTGCAAACATCACCTCCAAGCAGCTCCTGACCTTCTTCATGGCCTGGCTGATGCAGTTCCCATTCGTAAGTCCCGGCACTCCAAGCATCTCTTTGACACTAGCTCACCCCTGTAGATGTGGGTGCACCCCAAGAGCATCCACTACGTTTTCACCGTCAAGGGCGTCACCATGCCTATCGCCGCCTTCGCCCTCTTTGGGTGGTGCATGGCCAACGGCGGCGGTCTCAATGCCATGAACCTTGCGGCCCCTGTCGTGGGCGAATACTCAACCACTCCTCTCGGCTGGAGCATCATGTCGGGCATCAACACAATCTTCGGTTCCCTGTCGCCCATGTTGGTGAACCAGCCCGACCTCGCGCGCTACTGCAAGAAGCCCCGCGACGCCGGCGCCATCCAGGGCGTCAGTGTGTTTGTTTCATCGGTCATCGTCTTCTTCCTCGGCCTGGCTTCGACGACCTCGATCCAGGCCAGATGGGGAACCGCGCACTGGAACATCTGGGATCTTCTGGATAACATCCTCGACAACCAGTTTGACTCTGGCGCACGTGCGGGCATCTTTTTCGTTGCGCTGGCTTTCTTCTTCGGCGTCTTTGCGACAAACTTTGGAGCCAACTCGATCCCCTTCGGCGCCGACATGACGGGCCTCTTCCCCAAGTGGCTCACCATTCGCCGTGGCCAGGTGCTCTGCGCCCTCCTCGGTGTCGTGGTCCAGCCGTGGCAGCTCATGGCCAACGCCTCTGCGTTCCTCAGGTATGTTTTACGCCTCAACTCAACGTCCGCAATACTGACTATCTACCAGCTTCCTCGGATCCTACAACATCTTCATGGCTCCCCTCTGCGCTGTGATCATCGTCGATTACTACATCGCCCGCAAGGGTAACCTGCACGTCCCTTCGTGCTACGACGGCAAGAAAACAGGTCTGTACTGGTTCTGGTCGGGTGTCAATTGGCTCGGCGCCGCAGCCTGGCTGTTCGGAACCACCATGGGTATCCCGGGTCTTATCGGCCAATACCAACCCGAAATCATCAGCGACGCCGCTCGCCACATGTACATGATGGGCTGGCTCCTGACGTTCTTCACCTCCGCCATTCTCTACTTCGTCATGACTTTCGTCATCAAGCCTAGGATCTTCCCTGTCGGTCGCGAGAGCGCGCCTTTCGCGTACGAGTGGCTTGCCAACGAGGGACGCGAGGGCTTCTTCGAGGGTGAGAAGGATGGTGGCGAGATTTATGCGTCTGCCACGCCGCCGATGACGGATGGAGAGGAGGTGCAGTTTGGGGAGAAGGTCAACAAGGGCAGCCTCTGATTCAGTGAAGGATCGAAGATTGTGAAGAGGTATCTCGAGCGTCTATTCTAGGATGGAAATCTATGAAGCTTTTTCAGGTTATACAGCATAATACAGATGCCAGAGCTTGTCGAGCAGTCCCTACTTGCGCAGGAAGCGCAGGACAAGATACGCCAGGATTCTATAAACAGCAATGATAGCGATCATGATGCCAATCCACTGGCCCTCGCGGCCCCTCGCGATGTCCAGAGTCTCAAGGATGGCACCGCCGTCAATCTTTCCTTCCGAGTTAAGCGAGCTCGGATACATGCAGTTAAAGTCTCCTGATTCGAGCCTCTGGCACCGGTATGTGCTGTGAGCAAACTCGTTGACCATCATGCCTTGGAAAACGTAGGCCTGGTAGTCGATGTAGTGGAAGACATACTTCCAGAAGACGTTAAGAACTGTCATGGGAACGAGGAAGCCCCCGACGCACATCCAGAGGCCGTTGGCAAAGGCGGTGATGGCCAGAGCGACAACGAAGATGGGGAAGATGCTCGAGACGAGGACGACCAGGGACTCGGCGGCCAGCAGGTCGAGGAACAGCCACAACATCCACATCATGAACGCCGACCCGTCGGCGCGGAAGCCGGCAAGCCAGTATGCCACGACGGAGAATATGATCGTGATGAGGAAGAGGAAGGGTAAGCCGATGAGGAAGTTGGAGGCGACGAAGGCAAAGGGGCCGACGAGGCCGTTGGCGCGCTCCTTCTGGAAGGTCATGAGGTCCTCGAGGAAGGCGGGAACGTATGCTACAGCCATGAAGGACATGAACGCGCCGCCGAAGAAGATGGCGTTGATGAAGGGCTGAATGTTCTCCTGCGAATCGCCGAGGCGCAGCCAGACGGTGCCCATCATGATAGCGAGGCCGAGGTACATGGCAATGCGGATGCCGTAGACCACGACGTCGCGATACGACTTAATCCATGAGCGCTGCAGCAGGGTGATGGGGATCCAGATGCCGCTGCGCCTTGGAAGATGAAAGGAGGAGACGTCAAGTTTGGACTCGCCAGATGCTAGTTCGGCCTGGAGCGCGGTTTCCTCGGGGGAGCCGACCCAGGTGGAGGCGATGTGGTCGGTGCGCTGGCGCACCTCGCCGTGCCTGTCGAGGTCGATGTTGATGAGGTCGAGGAAGAACTCGGCGGGGTTCGTCATGGCGGGGATCGGGTATCCGATCCTTTCGAAGTAAGCAGGGGCGTCGTGGATGGAGCCGAAGTAGCAGGTTCGGCCTTGGGAGAGAAGGTTGAGCTTGTCGAAGAGCTGGTAGGTGGTTGTCGAGGGTTGATGGATCGATGCAATGACGACGAGCTTCTTGTTGTCAGTCTGATGTTGAAGTTACTCCTTGGGGGTACTCTTACATTGTTCTGCTTTCCAATGTCCTTGATGTACTTCATGACCTCGTAGCTGAGGGCCGAGTCGAGGCCGCTGGTGGGTTCGTCCAGAAAGAGGACCCTGGGGTTTGTGACAAGTCTGCTCGCGACGCCGAGACGCTTCTTCTGCCCGCCGCTGAGACCCTTCTTGATGGGTGTGCCAACGATGGTGCTAGCTTGGGATGCCAGGCCGAAGCTGGCGATCAGGTCATCGACGCGTTTGAAGGCTTCTTTCCTCGTGACATTTCTGGGGCTCATGTTAGCCGGCCGCCCATCTCCATGGCAGTGGATGACATCGAGTACATACTTGGGAAGGGCCAGCTGGGCCGCAAAGATCATGGTCTCCCGCACAGTCAAGCTTCCGATCAACGCATCCTCCTGCTCGACGTATGCCGAGATGTCCCTTAGGGTCTTCGTATCGACGACGACGCCGTTGACCCTGATATCGCCAGATGTCGTCGCGCCCGCAGCGGCAACGCGGCGCGCGAGGGTGTTGAGGAGAGTGGTCTTGCCAGAGCCGCTGGGTCCCATGATGGCCAGCATCTCGCCAGCATGGACGAGGCCGGCCGGTTTCGAGAGGATTGAGAGCGGCTTCTTCGTCGCCCGATCCTTGACGACGACGCTGACATCGGACCAGGAGAAGGTCGAGACCACATCGTTGATGAGATGGGCCGAGGGCACGTGGCTGAGTTCAATGTCGGAGTCCATGTTGAAGAGCCGTGTTCCGTATGAGGTTCGGGGAAAGGTGATGGTGTGATTGCTGAAGACCTTTCTTCGAAGGAAACATCGGCCAGGTATACTTATACCGGTCTCAGAAAAGATTCCTCGCACCCAGAAAGGGATACCATCCCAAGTATCGTCCCCGCCGATGTTTGTGTCGCCGACCTCTTCGGCGGGTCCCGAGAGGGCGGTGCTCGGGCATCACTGCAGTCCTCGCGGTACACCAAGGGAGCTGAAAAGCAGTGCTCAGCCCTGAGGGGTGGGTGCGACTCAACGAAGTCCAATATCCGCCCAGAAAAGTTCCCATCAAGGGAGTAGTCGAGAACGCGTCGCCCCATACCCATCCCTTTCAAGGGGTCCAGATGGTCGCCGGCAAATGGGGGCTGTGGATCGCCGAGCACAACATCTTCCCCAGGGTAATGGACGCCGACGAACATGGATGCCGTCTCACGTCAGCGGGGACGCGGACGCACCGTAGCTGTCAATGAGAGAAGGGGTGTGACGATTGGTCGCTTGTACGGGAGGGAGGGCTCTGTCAATTCCCCGAGGTGGGCTGCACGGGTGTGCCGGAGTGCCGGGCACTGGGGAATCATCGTTGGATTCGGCGAACGCCGTCGGGGACGATGACTGGATCCCCGCTTGACATGTTGCGCTGCAGCTGTCGGGGAGTCTGACAGATGCTCGGTAGGGCTGAGTCGCCGATTCTGCAGCGCACAGGCCGGAGGATCGGTGGGATTTTGTCGAGATGTTCCGATCCGTCGGGACGATGTAATTCTGGAGAGACTTGTGACAAGGATGGAGGATGGGGATTTCGTAAACACCCTAAACATAAGACGATGGGGCGCAAATGAGGCTGGGCTCGAAACACTACCTCCCCCGCCACATCCTACCTACCCCGCATCACAAGTTGAACATCACCGACTCCTTTACTCCCTCTCCCAGTGTCATGACAATGGTCGTTATCTTTCCGAGATGCATGCTTTGAAAAGCCATGTACAGTCTCAGTCGTACTATCTACATTTTTGCACCGATGCTTCCTTCCCGCCCGCGCGGGCCCATTAACCCGCAGACCTTTAGGTCTGATCCGTCGCTACCCAATGCCGTCTAGAAGAGATGCCGCCCGCTGAAGATGAGACACCACCGCCGCCGCCGCCACTGCAGCCTCCCTACGCCCACTTGCCGAGGAAGCCCATCAGGGCCATGCCGGCCATGAGCCCGAACAGCGACAGGATCGTCACGATGGGGCTTGCGTTCATCAGCTCCGAGCTCGAGTACATCCAGTCCTCGGCCCACATCTCCACGACACCGACCCAGATGAGGATGCCGGCGGAGATGGCGTCGAGGATGGCGATGGCCAGCAGCGTGCTCGAGTCGTTGCCGTTGAACTTGTCCAGCACGCCAATGCCGATGGCCATGCCGAGGGGCGTGATAAGCGCGAAGGCACTGGCCAGGATGCACTTCTTGGTGAGGGAGAAGTGCGGCGCCTTGAAGTTCTCCTCGACGCTTGAGCTCTCGGTGCTCGCAGTCGGGTAGCTGGGAGTCATGTCGCCTGTCTTGGAGTCGGCGACGGGAACAGCTGGTGCGGCAGGAACAGCAGCGGGGGCTGCGGCGTGGCCGTGACCGTGGCCGCCAAGGCGCGCTTGAACCTGCTCCTCGGTCGTCTTGGTACCGAGCGCGGCAATGCGGCTGCCGAGGGCGAGACCCTCGAACATCTGGTGGAAGATGATGACGATGAACAGGGTCAGGAAGAAGCTGTCACCAGCCACAACCAGGGTGATACCAATCACTATTATTGGTTAGCCGAGTGACTTGTTTGGTGGAGCGAGGCTGCACTTACGGATCGAGTGGAAGATGATGCCGGCCTCGAGCACCAGAATACTAACCGTCTCAGGGCTGAACCACGAACGAGCATCGTAACCCTGGGCCATTTTGGCGCGAACGACACGCTGGCCGATGAACTCCACCAGGAACGACAGGAACAGCCCGCCCATGACCACAGCGGCCGTGGTGCCCTCGAAGGTGATGCCAGTCAGGCACGGGTTCGTGAACATGAGCTCGGCGTGGGTGTACAGGTGAACCAGGGCGGTCGAGATGACGACACCGGTGCCGAACTGCTTGATGATCAGGAAGATGACATGGGCCTTGGGGGGCAGCCACCTGATGAGGAAGATGGGCGCGAAGACACCAATGGCGCTGGTGGCCATGATAACGAACAGCAGACCGACGCGCAGAGGGACGTTGTACTCGCGGTCCGTCCTCGTGCAAGTCCTCTCGGTGGTGCCGCCGCTCTCGCTCTCGCCAGGCGCCAGGCAGTGCTCGACACCGGCGTGGAAGTGGCACTGGAGGTTCTCCTCGACGGGAGAGGCCATGACGTCGACGCCGCCCTCGCCGAAGCAGTACAGGTCAGGGCCGTGGTCGTGGCAGCCGGTGTACTCGGCCGGGAGGTCCTGAGTGTTGGTAGGCGTGGTGCCCATGGAGAAGGAAGTCGAGCCTCCCATGCAGTACCTGATCATGTTAGCCTAGGCGGGCGTTGCAGAACAGCCGGGAAACTCACAAAGCGCCATCATCCATGTGACAATCAGTCACGGCCGTCACGGCACCAGTCTCCTCTGCGTGGTCATGGTCGTCATGGCTGGCAGTTCCCGCAGCGGTCGTGGAAGGGGCGAGAGTCGCATCTGCGGCGACAACCTGGACCTCACCATCGGCGTGCATACACCACCTAGAAGTAAAGGTCAGTATGATCGAGGAGGACCGGCTCATAACCAAGGTGAGGCTCACAGGTCCGTGGGGGCGTGGGCATGGCAGTCGGTGTATGAAGATGGGAGGTTGCCTCCAGTCGGCGTCGCAACAACCCTGAACTCTGTGCTGCCGGCCTGGCAGTACCTAGTTAAAAGTGTAAGCATACACTCCTCCCTGGTAGCGAACCCAGACATACTGTGTGCTGAGGATAACGCTGCAGTCCGAGACGACCTCGACGCTAGGCGCGGCGGTCTGGCGCGCGGCAATTGACGCGGTCGCGGTTGTGAATAGGGCCGCGGCGGCCGTCACGTGGAACCTGACCATGGTGTCGGTTCGCGGGAGAAGCGACGTTCAACTGAATGAAGATCCGTGGACTCGAAAGGGTCGGGACGTTGTTTGCCGTCGGGTCGAGTCGAGCCGTGTACCACCTTTGACCGGTGAGTAAGTGGGTGAGCAGCTGAAGGCGAGGCTGTCCTCTGTCTTATGTAGCGTCGGGGCGGTCACCGAAGGTGTGTGAAGTGGCGAGGTCAGGGCAAGGATCCCACGCGAGCGAGCGGATCAAAGTGAGCAAGGTGGAGGGAGACACCTTGAAGGCTACGGCCGAGGTGTGAGATGGGCAGACGAGAGGCAGCACATCCACTTGGCGGGCACCGGTGGACGGAGGGGCCAAGGACGGCGGCCGGCTGAAGTGATGCGGACCTGGATGGCTGGCGGGGGGTAGTGGTGTGGTTGACTGGCGGACGGCGCACCGATATATCGAATCAGACTGGGACGGCCGGCGAGAATGGAGGCGCGGCCAGGGGGAGGGAGGGAGAGGAGAGAAGAGAGACCGGGGTCCTTCCTGCTTGGGCGCACGGTGGATGTTCTAGGGAAGGCGTACGGATATTCGTCGACAACGAAAGGAGGATGAGGAGGAGATGGGAAGCACGGGGCAGGAGGAAGGGTCGAGGGGAGGAGGGGTGGTGTTGGGAGAAGGAATGGGATGTGTCGAAGGACCTTTCACTTTGCGGATGGATGGACGTGGACGTGCCAGAGCAGAGATCCCTGCTTTCCAAGAGAGACAAGTTGAGCGGATGCCGCGCCAAGAAGTTCAAAAGAGGGCCTGTATTTCTTCTACTGCCTCTACCTGTATGCCAGTACCCGTCGGGCAGGGCGCGGATTCACTGTCCAGGGCTGCTTGCTGCTCTTCCCAGGGTTGCCGTGTCACGCCTCCCGCAAACGTGCTGGTGAGCCAGATTTCACATTGAGGACCTTGATGGCTCACCCACTTTTGGGTTTTTCGAACAACCCGGATGGCCTCGGGCGGGACCCACCCTGCCCGTCGTCGAGATTCACCCAGCCTCCCCATCGCCCAATCAGACTCCTCAGAACCGACCGTGACAACCCCGGTACGTACCGCCCAAGCCGCCCGCGCGCCCCATTGATTCACATGTCGCGCCGCCCCCCCACTGGCACCGCGACCGCTGACGCAACTTGACCACCGGGGACAATATGGGAGGGTTACTTAGCTGTAGGCGTAAATTTATGCTTCTTTCAAGCTCCCGCGCCGGCCGAATGCCATCAAGGCGGGCGTGAAAGACCTGCAAGGTCACAACACAATGGGTCAAAGAACTTCTTCTTGGAGGACAAACAATTGTACCTCGCCTGCATCGTTCAGAGGGGAACCTGGGATCGCCGCAACAGTGGGCAATAACCCCCCCGCCGAGTCCCGCGTCGAGTCCCAGATGCCAAGCCCCGACCATGTCCGCTTGCGCACCCGGATGGCCAACCTCAACCTCCGCCGGCGTATGCGCCGCCAACACACCGCATCCCGTCCGATGGCCCGTCGTGGGCAGCCAGCGACATCGCAGCGCGGTGCCTTGCCTCACAACGTGGGCAGATGCGAGAATTACAACGAAACGTACCTAGCGGCCGAAGACCCTGACTTGCGCTGCATCCCGTGGTGTCTGACGTGTGTGAGACCGCAGGGCATGACCCGGCCGAGTTCCAAGTTAGACTTTTTTCTTCGGACCGCATCCGACGGATATGGCTCATCCCTCCCATCCCGCGCGGACGCCGGCGTTGCCGTTGGACTTTGGGCCCTCAGCCGTGTGCCACCGTCACACGAGTTACCCCATAACACGGCGTGCCTCGCCGCTTTCTCCCCACGCTATCGGAGCGATGCACGGGGATGGGGGCCGGTCAACCCACCTCGCCAGCTGCTGGCCTCGCCGTCCATCAAGGTGTTTTGTGGGTGTATTGCCTGCGCCAGCAGGGGCCAAGGAAGGATTTTCACTGCCAACAGGACGCTCCGGAGATGTTGCCACTGGCCGTTCTGGAAGGCCTGTTCGTGTCGGGCAATAGCTCCTGGTGGCACGACAGGCAAACAGGGCGAGGGTTGAGGAGACCAACTATCATGTGCCAGGCTCGCCACCTGCTGCACCCCGCAGAGGCAGCATGAGTATGTCGCCTCCCGGATGATCTATGCGAGACCCCGTGAGCAGTGGTATGCAGTTCATGCGGTCCTCGCATGTTCTCTGCATATGTTGTGCTTTGGTTCGAGCAGTTCACGCGCTTTGCCGTTGAAGGGAAGGGAGAAATCCAGCTGTAGTCCGGGATTACATCACGAGACCAAGGCGTCAGGCACAGTGACACCCTGACCCGGTAGAACAGAGGACAGCATCGTGCTTCGATGCACTGCATCCAGGAACCGTGGGACAGCGACCCTCATAAGGAAGATATCACAGAAAGAACAGTCACAATGACTTCATCTTGGTCATGACGAGGTGTATTCTTTCCCTCACTTCCACCATTCTACATATACACAAGCCTCCTTCCAGCGGAAGAGACTCCAAGCCCTTTTGGGCCCTCGAATGCAAGCAGGCCGCAGCCCTTCCGTCTATCATGCCACCTTGGCTCATGATCCCATTAATCCAGTCCCAAATCGCTCCTTCGTGATGAAAAGAAAATGCAATGCAGGTCGTGGAACCCTTTACAGGGCCATGAGGACGGCAAGGACCGCAGCGCCGGCACCGACGCCGGCGGCGTGGACACCAGCCGAGGGAGGAGCGGACTCCTCAGCCTCGCCGGCGGAGGCGGTGCCCGAGGCGGAGGTAGAGACGGAGACGGAAGCCGACTCGGAAACGGCGGCGGTGCGGGGGCCCTCGCAGTGCCAGTGGTCGCCGTGGGGCTCGCAGCCGATAGACTCAGTGGGAGAGGGGGCGATGGAGCCAGAGTGCTCCGAGTCGTCGTGGTCGTGCTCGTGCTCGTGGTCGTCACCGGTGGTGGTGGGCTCAGCGGCGCCGGCGGTGCGGGGACCCTCGCAGTGCCAGTGGTCGCCGTGGGGCTCGCAGCCGATGGAAGCGGTGGGCGAGGGAGCGAGGGAAACGGAGCCCGAGTGAGAAGACTCGTCGTGGTCGTGCTCGTGCTCGTGGTCATCGCCGGTCGAGGAGGGCTCGGCGGCGGCGCCAGTGGCAGGGGCCTCGCAGTGCCTGTCAAAAGATCAGTCAACCGTCCAAACGATGAGACGAACGTGTTTGAAACATACCAGTGGTCGCCGTGGGGCTCGCAGCCAACAGAGGCGGTAGGCGAAGGGGGGAGGCTCTGAGCGGCCGAGGCGGCGACGAAGCCGAGGATGGCGAGAATCTGAGCAGCCTTCATCTTGAGGGTTGTGGGATTTGCAAAGCGTGACGCGAGGGAAATTGGCAGGTTTGTGCGTGAGATTTGTTGCTTGCGGAAGAGTGGTGGTGAGCTGGGAGGAAGGGCGAGAAAAGGTCAGCAGGAAGTAGCTTATTTATATCGACCCCCGGGGAAAGGCCAAGAAAAAATGTGCTCACTTACAGCTAGCTGATGGGAGACCCGCAGGAGGATCGGCAGGCGCGTCGATTGTGTTCAGACGAGCAGGGCTGGCAAGCTGGGTTGAACGAGATGGAAGGGAGCGCAGGTGCAAGCTTGGTGTGGTCACTCGTCAGGCCTGGTCAGGACAGGGGTTCGCCACGAGTGACTTGGCTTCCATCGGAATCAATTCACTCCAGGTCGCCCACCGCCGGGCCTGTGGATCCAATACGGGCCTCCGGGACTGCTCCCAAGCGTCATTCAAGGCCATGTTGATTCGCCGATTCACATGGGCTTCCCTTGTTTCCCAGGATGTGTGGGTTTGGCGTGGCCATCAGGGTCCTCACGCCAAATGGTGCCTCACCCGAAGCAGCGGTCTTGGCACCACACCCACCCAGCAACGCGCGCTCCGTTCCAACGTCAAAGTACGGCCCGCGGCAAACGAGCACATGCACTGCGACGGCGACTGCATGCACATGGGATGCGGCCCCCTGTTAACGTGCAACCTTGATGGTGATTACTCGCCTGGTATAATGCTCCAGTCTCCCCTCCGAACTCCGAGAGCTCCATGAAAGCCTCTTGGCAGAAGCCGTCTCCCGACATCAGGATCCAGCTTGTCGACCTCCGAAATCCGACTTCCCGCTCAGAACATGATGAGGTTCTCCTTGGACTCCTCGCGCTCCATCGATTGGCGGACGTGCCAGTCGACCAGGTTTCTCGCCGACAGCGCGTCCTCCAGGCTATCGTGACCGGCCTTACCCTCCTGGACGGTCCTGCCGAACCGTCTCTTGGTGACATCCTTGAGCGACAACACCGCCTTCGGGAGGGGCTTCAGCTCTGGCTTCTCCAGCGACTCGACAGACTCTCCGGCTTCCTTCTTCTCCAGCTTGAGCTTCTCAAAGGCATTGAGAAGGACGCGGTTCTCTCCCTGAAGCTCTCCGACAGCGGCTTTCCAGATATCATGCTCGAGGACGTAGGAGTCGACAACGTTGTGGTGTAGCCAGCGCATGCACGTCAGGTCGCTCGACAGCGAGTGGCCGATGACGTACGTGTTGTTGTCGACATACTTCCAGACCATCTCCCGAGCTCGATCGAGACCCATGATGCACTTTCCGGTGCGCCGAGCTTCGTTAAGCTGCGGTCGGGAAACGCCTGAGTAGCGGGTGTTGTAGTGAAGCATGGGCACGTCGGGCCACACGAGGCTGTCGATGAGGACTTCGGAGGTGAAGTAGTCGATAAGAGTGAGACGGATGACCTCAGGCTCGTGGTCCTTGGAGGTGCCCATCTCGCAGTCAATGGCGACGGCCACGCGACGGTGGGGAGCCACAGCCTTGATGGGAGCCTCATATGTGGGAACATGCTGGAAGCGAGCGCGCAAATACGGCATGGTGGTGGCTACGGGCTCGTGGTCCTCGGCCTCCTTGCAGCCCGGCTGCGAGCTGTGCCGATTGCAGCAGGTCCAATACTTGGCACCGTCAGTCATGGATTCATGGCCTTTCGGGCACAGGGTAGGTACTCACACCTCGTGCAGCGTTGCCGGGATGGTATCGACAGTACATGACAGGTTTCTTGGACCCGTCACTGCCGCTTCCTTCTCCAGCGATGACATGACGGAATCGAGCGTTCTCGGCGGGGGCCGGCGCGGGCTGACGGGGTTGATGATCGCCTTTTGCGCCCTTCTGAGGCTGCTTCTTCGGCTGCTTGAATCGCTTGCTGCCTATTGGCGGCACGGTCGTCAGCGACAGGACACGGCGAGGGCACGTGAGACTCACATCGCATGCCGCAGTTCCGGCATTTGATCCTGCTGGCCAACTCATTGTCCGACAGAAGCTCGATGCGGATGCTAGCTTTTCCGCGCATCTGGTTTCGGAGGCGCTCGAGGTGCTGCAGGTATTCCGGGGATGGGGTGATGATACCACCGGCGAAGTCGTCCGGGCCGGTGCCCAGCTTCGATAGCGATACTGTCTGCTGCTGCGATAACATGGTGAAATGCAGCGGTTTGGTGATGATTCTGGATGGAGGGGTTGACGATCGGGAATCCCGTCGGTGAGGGTGTGAAGAAGCAGGAAGAGGGTTTCCAGCCCTCAGCTCACCTCAAGGAAGTTAGGGCAGTGAATTGGTCTGAGTTAAATTGCGGGCAGGTGCGACCGTCATGCCTGGAAACCGCGGTGTCCAGTGTTTGCAGGTCGCTTGGTGGTGGAAGGCGGGATGGAACGATCCAAACAGGCAATTTCCATGCAATCGAACAAACGCCGGTTGCCCGGGAAGGCACGCGACCTGGACGGTCCTGCCTCTGGTGTCGGAAAGCTGCAGGCTGTCGCTCAGGGAATCATCACGTCGCACTTGTCGCGGCCCTTTCAATTGGTGACTGATGGGTAATCTCCGGAGGCCGACAAGAGTGTTAAGATCTTGACATGGAGCCCACGGAGGAGTCTCTTTCGTTTGGGGGATGAAGCGACCAACGCCGGATGTCCGACGTCCGTCAACAGTCAACCTGATCGGTCGATGTCTTCGTGGCGGCTGCCAGAGTCTTTACGAACGGTCGCATTTGCGGCGGTGCGATTTCTGGCGGGAATGGCCGAGCCGTGTATCTCTGCGCTGTCGCGGCTCATGAAGCAAGGGTTCGTTCGATTGACGTCGTTGATGATGGTGCACCAAATCGCTGAGGATGAGAACTAAGGTAGGCGACTGTGCAGGGCGGTGGGTCTGAGTACTTCCAGAAAGTCCAAACACTGTGAAGCTTCACACACCACGACCAGGGACCTTCCTATGCGAAGTTCAATGACACTCGAAGAGTCGGGCTTCTCGACTACTCGTACGCCATTTCTGATTGCTGCTTCTGCAGGAGGGATCTTAAAAATCACTGTCAGAGCAAGTGGCTGCTCCGCGACGAGGGGTCTGCTGACTAAAATTGATTGCCTCCGCTGGGCTTAGGTAATGGCGGGTCCGGCTGTCGCCCCGTGCTGTTTTGGCGAGACAAACCCAGTGCAATACACCCTCCGATTCTCCGACAACAATAGCCCGGCATTGAAGTCACAGTTCAGCTGACGTCGCCGACAGATGAGTATTTACGTCGAGTTTTCACTCGGCGCATCTTGAAGCGTTCTGTTCTACTCCACTTCGCCAGGCTGGCCGGAAAACACCCTCTTTCATCGGCCGAATCAAGGAACCGTCGTCCCCTTATTGATCACACATGTCTCAATCTCCATTGTCACTGTCGGTGTGATCCTTCAAGTGGCTTACAACAACGGCCTTTATCTTTCACAAAACATGTAGGAAGTCTCGAAAAGTTATCGAATCCGCCGATACCTCTTCTGCCATCATTCCCGTCTTTGCGGCCTCGGAGACCCTTTCGAAAGACGACCGAGGTCTGAAGACGAGTTTCTGCCCACTGCCCTCCTTGGAATCGATTGGCGGCTGCCCTGATGCGGAACGGAGGCCCCGTCTGCATTCATAGCGAAATAGGAGGAATACAATGAGGCATCAGAATGGTGCCGGTTCGAAGGATGCAAAGGGGAGGCAGTCGGCGGCGATGGCGTGTACAAGCCGCTGCTCGGTGTCCCCAAGAGCGGCGCACCGCTGGCCGCGCTGTTCCTCTGACTGAAAATCGGCCGAGAAGATTGCAGCTTCGTCCTCGAGTGACGTTGATCCAGAGGCAGGGAGGAATGAGAGGGCGATATGTTGCTCCTTACTGGAGCGAAACTCATCGATGGAATAGGCTGATACGGTGGTCTCGGTACCCCAGCGTTGCTGGACTCTGTGTCGTCGTACCCGCCGATCCCCATCCGCCTGCTTCGTCTGCTGCACATTTCTGGTGATGTTGTCAGTCGAACCGTTTGTACACGCAAAGGCTGGAAACTTACGGGATATGTTCTCGACAAACGTGAACAGAGTCAACAAGCCCAGGAACATCGGCACAAGCTGGCCAAACGTGCTCCAGTCATCTTCCTCGCTGAGGCCGCCCTCATTTGTCTCCAGCCATCCTGAACGGCGCGCCCACCGGCGCAAACCAAACAGCTGCGTTACCTGGAACCCGATGGTTACGCCGCTGATCGCAACGCACGCTGCCAGGTAGAGGCCGTACGCAAACCTGCTAAGGCCGCGGATCAGACCGCCAGACTTTCCCGACAGGAACGTCGACTTCAACCCTTGGCTCATGTTGAAGAACTGTTTTCTCTGGTTGATCCTCACCACCTTCTTGCCTATCTCCACAAGGATTGCAGCTCCGTAGCAGAAGAGGATGAGGAGGTAGAAGTTCCATCCTTCGATCTTGTTCCCGGGTCTAGCCTCCAAGAACGCCTTCTTGGCATGCTCTTCGTCTTTGAAAGAGGTCGTAAAGGTCCTGATAAACGGGCTGTTGCTTGCCTGGAAGCAGGCCGCAGGCATCAAGAGGTAGCTGTCTGGATTCTTCAGGGGTGGCACCTCGGAGGGAAACGGGATCCTGTTCGTCGCATTCTGGTTCCCGAGCAAAAGGCCCGTGACGACAAAGACTCCGGTGATGACGGCGACGCGAATGCCGGCAAGCAGTGGATACCGCCAGTAGTGCCTCACAACGGCGACGGACAGGAGGTGTGTGGCACAGGTGAGGAGGAGCATCTTGGCGATGATGTTGTAATGGTACGCGGTGACGGAACATCCTTTGTAAAATCGCAAGGTGATGGCGTACGCGCCGCCGGTGAAGATTTGTTGGTCAGAGCAGGAGACCACCACTGACTCAAACACTCGGCTGATGTCGAAGGCACCACATGATCGGTTGAGCTTTTCTCGCTTCTCGGCTCTGCCATGTGTCAATCAAAATCTGGTCTCCGAGAATGGGAGAAAAGACCTACTCATTCGGCTCGTGTCGCCATCCAAGGACCAAGAAAAGTTGCCAAACCAGATCCAGAATGCTGAGGACCAAGGCGAAGCAGGTTACGCCGACGAACATGGATACGATCTGGACGCGATGATCAGCGATGGTGAGATGGCAGTGATTGTCGGCAACAGTACTTACTCCAATGCCTGCCACATCGCCGTCTTCAGGGACTTCTCCGAACAAGTGATCGCCGATGAAGGTCTCATTTCTTGGGAGTGTAAAGTTGTATCTGCAATTGAAGTCGATTTTGTAGTGCCGCTTGCACTCGTACGTAGAGACGTAGGCCCCCATCACGACTGCTCAATCCGGATCAAGGACGAGATGTAAAGGCAGGCCAGCGAACGGCAACGTCAGGGCAACTTCAAGCACCTTGCAAACCTCTTCGGGAACCTTATGAAGTGGAACGGCCGCTGTGATTTATGTGCTCCCGCTTGAGTTCAGCCCCCATGCTGCTCAATGATTTCCATGATCAGGCTGTCACCAACGTCACATCCCATGCCCAACTTGTCAACCACGGATGGCGTTCTCCTCTGCCTTATCAGCAACCAATTGACCAAAGATGGCTGCCTCGACAGCAAATCAGAAACAGTCCCCCAAAGCCGTGCGTTCAGCACACAGATAGTTGGGGGCCATATGCAGGCTGCGGTCTGGAAGCCATCGTCAAGTGTGGAAAGGCTGCTCAGCTGTGGGGTGGCGCGGAGTCATGACACCCTGCATTTCCTTCTGAAAGGGTGTGCTTCTGGAAGCTGTGCGGCCCTTGGATTAGAATAGACATGCCGAATGCATCCCTCGGTGACGACGTTCGGTTATCGGTCCGGATTTGCTCCCTATATTTTGTCGAGACGCATGCGAAAGTAGACAGGTCACATTTTACTTCGCATTGTGAGAGGTTTCAATGATGCTACAGCCTTGCCGCGAAATATTTTTGAATGCGTCATGGGAGATGAAGAGGTCATCAGGTCCAGCTGAATGCTGCCCCGAAGAGAAACTAGGAATCTGACACTGACTGTGAACATGCCCGGCACTAGCTGTAAGAACAGGTCACTGCACTGTTTACGAATTTCCTGCAGAAGGGAGGTTCCGAATTTCTTCTGTTGTACGAAAGTAAAGTGGTCTATCCCTTCAAGAGATTAGTCTGCCCTCGTCGCGCTTCCTGGATAAACTTCTCGCTCGCTCTCGTAATCACTTTCTCGTGTACGGTCCTTCCTCGTCATTCCAAAGAGTGGCTTGTCGAGCCATCAGGACTTCAGCCTTCTTCAGGTCATCCAAAGCCCTTCCAATCCCCCCCTCATAATCTTGGATGTGAAAGTGATCCTCTTGAGGTGTTTGAATTTGTTCTACTCAATGATGACCCTCGCGAGCTCGCAGAAGCTCTCTTGCAAGTGATCTGGTATCCGTCTTGGTCACTGCTGTGATCATGCACCCTTGAAGAGTCCATCCTCGTCGTCCCAAGGAGATGCTGTCCGCACCATAGGAACTCCAGCCTCCTTGAGGGCATCCAGGGCTTTTCCGATTCTTCCCCTCATGATCTTCGATGTGAAGGTTATTCTCTTGAGGTGTCTGAATCTATTCTCCTCAACGATAACCCTCGCGAGCTCGCAGAAACTCGCCTGCACTTGACACAGCCAAAGCCAATCATCGTTGTCGGCACGAATATGCAGGTGATGCAGATCCTCTGGTAGAATGTTCACAAGCCGCAGGGAGTCGTTCTTGCGCGAAGCGTCTGGGTAAAGGACAACCATATCGATTGTGAGGGATTGCAGCCGTGTGAGTTGAGGGAGTTCATCGAGGGCACCTAGCCACAAGTCTCGAATCTCCTCCTGTCTTCTGTGAGGGTCACTTCTTCCATCCTTCAAGCACAAATGCTTCAGCTGGGGGGCATCGTAGCTCACAGCTTGTAGAAGGCTTATGATCTTCGGCTTCCGTGGGCTGTCGACGCGCTCAAGGACCTTGACTCTGAAGGTCTGGAGTCGAGAAAAGGCACGTATGAACTCCGCGGCGGAATGCTGCAAGCCGCAGAAATTGGGCCCGGAAATGCTCAAGGTGGTGACCATGGGGAACATTGGGGATGCCGAAGAACCCAATCCATCGTCGAAGAAGTCAAGATTGTGATCGACGATCGACAAAGTATCGATATTTGTCGCAGCTTCGGCCAGGAACCGAAGATTCGAAAACTCAAGAATATACTGGCCGTATGATGCTTCTTTCAGTATGACTTTTCTGAGCTTGGACAGCACGCCTTGTGGTACACCGGGCAGAAATCCGGTGGTTTCAAGAGTCAACTCTCGGAGGTTCGGCAAGTGCGACAAGAGGATTGACTGGCTAGTCTCCGTGCAGAGCTCCTCGGATTCGTCGTCGCGTTCATGCTCGAGAATACCCTCAATGATTTGTCGATTGCAGCTCGTGAAAGATCGATTCGATTTCATGGTGTCGAGCGTCTGCAAATACTGCTTGTAGACATCTCGGACCGCTGGGGTCAACTTGGACCACGATTGCCAAAGACCGCATCCTCCATGCTCCAGTGTTAGAAACTTGACTTGTTGCGCCAGTTGTGAGCTCTGGATGAGCGCCTGAAACAACCCCGCGTCGATATCGGCGGGGCGGCTAGGAGCGAGGTCCTTGTACAGGACTGGTGTGCAGATCTTGTTCAGAGTCTTTGAGGTCAAACAAAGCTGTGAAACGGAATGCGTGTCGTAGGGTCCGAAGAATGGGTCTGAAGGATCGGTGTGTAGAAGGAATTGGGCGATCAGTTCCCAGAGTTCAGGCGGTAGGTAAGTCATGGTTGCGAATGCTCGTTGGTTGTTGACGATGGAAGGGTTGAGTGTTGTTCAGAGGTAGAGGAGGTTGTAAAAGCAAGAGGTAGAAAAAACAGATGTTCTGCAGCTGTTCTGGGGCTCCCGGAGCTGGGAGGTGCCCTCAGGCCCTTTGGTGAATGAGCTGCCGTTCAATTCACTTTACAGCACCTGCGTACACGCAGGCTTCCTTTCACGTGCGTGCACGTGAGCTCTCTGCTCTGTCCAGTGAAGCATGCCACCTCCATTCTGGCCCTTTCATATCGATAAGAGTCAAAGCTTCAATGGCAGTCCTTACAGTGGCCATTGTTCGGCTTGATTTGACAAATGGTTCGACGTGAATAATGAAAGATTGATCGTTGCAGCCCTCTGGGGTGATGCGGGCGATGCGGGACAATGCATTTTGACGACACTCGTGTCTTGATTTATTTCACCGAGGCAACTAAAAAAGTCTTCAAATTGATTCAAAGGCAAATTAATGATATTTGAGGACTTGATCTGGATGTGCCCAATGTTGAGTGACTGTCTTGGCCAATATTCGTCCAGACTGGCTCAATCACTCTGGAACAGGCCATGACCGTCACCGGCAGCCCAGGGGCCGTGCCGCTGGACGAGCGAGACTCCCACCTTCATCAATGCGTGCTTCGCTTCCGAAAGATCCATCTCGCTGCTATCGCTGCTCTCGAAGCTGATCAGTCTGAGGCAGCGAAACCTCCCGACGCTGAGTGCCCGGGCCAGCTCCAGTAGACAGAGTTGCAGATCAACAACGTCGACGAATACTGGAAGTCTGTCGTGTGTTGCACCGTCCACATGAAGATGCCGCAGAGATTCTGGGATACAATGCAAAAGCAAGTCGTCTGGTAGGTTGGTAGAGTTCTTGAAAGGCCACAGTGTCCAGGTATCGATGCTGAGAGTGTCGAGGGTCTCGATCCTAGTGATGTCTTGCAAATGCTCGGTCCATGTATACTTGGAGCATTCATCACCCATCTCGTTGCGTTGCCGATGCAGGTCGGTGATAGCTCCGTCTAGACAGAGATGTTTTATCCGGACTGCGTGACTGGCAATCGCCCCCAAAAGGCTTTTGAACTTGGGCAGGCTTGGAGTCTCGATGTTCCTCGAACCGTCGATTCGGAAAGATTGAAGGAGAGGAAAACTCAGAAAGAACTCTGCAGCATTATTCTGCAAGTCGTTATACCATCATGCAGCTAGGGCAAGGTTGGTGACCGTAGGGAAGACAGGAAATATTGCGAAACTTTCGAGGCTTGTTTGTCGGTTTTCGTTGTCTTCAAGATTGATTCTGTAGCCTTCAATCAATAAACCATCGAGGTTTGTAGCAGCTCGAGCCAGAAACTTGAGGTTCTTAAATCGGAACCTGTCGTCATCATCATGCCAATGTCCGTTGATGTGAAGATTTCTCAATCTTGAAGGTGCGCCAGAGGGGATTGTAGCGAGGAAAACTTCGTAGTCCAAGTCCATTTCTGCCTCCTTGAGATTCGGCAGCGAGGACAAGAACATTGACTGAAAAAGTGCTGCGGATTCCCAAAGGTCTTCTCTGGCAACATGCCGCTGGAGAAAGGCTTGCAGTCCACGTCGAAAAGAGTTGTCTGGGAGCGAATGGCACAGACTGATGAGAGTCACAGTGTGCTTCTGAATGAGTAGTGTGACCTCTTTCGGCATGTCTTCCAGGGGCGTGTTTGCCAACTTCCACCACAGGTCGGATTCGTGGTCCAGAATTTTGACCTGCCGAGCTAGGTGCGAACTTTGTATGAGGGTGCGGGTGAAATTGCCGATGTGGTCGTCCGGAACCATTGGGCATTTGTAGAGTGCAGGCTCGCAGATTTCTTTGAAGGTTTGCGAGACCCGACAGAGATTGGCAAGAGTGTGGTTGTCATTGATAAAGCTGACGACCAAAATCCATAGCTCTGGTGGTAGGTACGGCATATTTTCTGCCGTCGAACTTGAAGGTAGTGATGAATTAAAGGGAAGCAGGACTCTGATGGGAAAGAAATGAAGTGACTGGCACAGAAGTCTGTCCTTAGTAATGGGGGAGATTGTGGGAGGGATACCCTTGACAGTTCAAGGGGGCAGAGAGTTCAAATATGGAGAGCTCCGGGATTAATTGTGGAAGCTGCGCGCGCATGAATGACTTGCATCCTGTTTGACGAAAGGCAAGCCCCTCCCTGCCGTGGTGTTGTTCTTTCTCTACCATCTTTGCCTATACCTCACTTGGGCAGAGAGGACACACATTATGGCAGTTCCTACCCACGTCCGCACCGATTCTAAGTCTTCTGATTTCCCGCCCAGAACCTTAAATACCACTTCTTACGTTCTTGAACGCCTCATTTTCTAGTCCCGGTTCAACTTTCCCCTCTCGAACAGGAAAAAATGACGGTCCATCAAGTGATTGGGGCTTCAAACTTTGTGATCACTGGCAAACATCCAGATCCCATGCCTCAGAGCAACATCATCCCTTTTTGCGTTGTCAATTTGGTTTTCAGGACTCCTAAAACGAATCTGTTTGTTTAAACTTCAACCCTCTTCTTCAGCTTGGAAAATGGCTGACGGGGGAAACGGAACCAAACGCCAACATCCACGTTGATACCAAACTGTAAACAGCGCTTTGGACAGCAAAAGCAAATTTCAACGGAGCTGGCACCGGGCACACAGGGGATGCTCTGCTGGAATGGATATCATGGGACTGTTTCCGGCATCGATTTCTCTGCCATCGCCAAAAGTCATACAAGCAAGTCCTGGTTTCCAGGCGTCAATTGACAGGAACCCCAGCCCGCTCCACATGTATTGCTCCGGCTGCACCGGCGGGTCTGCGGGATACAACACTGCAAAGTCATTGCCAATTGAACCCCACGGTTCTGGACTCCATGGTGTCGTCCATCCCCTTGGCATCATCAATCGCGACCGTTGAGGTTGATCGCCGGGTCAGTGAAACAACGTGCCCAGGATGCGCGAGCGATCGAAAAAGCGTGCGACGGCACGTCGATCTATGCTTATTTGACGGCAAACTTTGATTTGCCGACGAAGCGGGGGCGGCTGATTCGCCGGTAAGAGGCCGCCATGACTCGAAGGTGCACCAGTCGGGTGGAACTCGCCGGACGAACGATGTCGGAAGAAGCCTCTTTCATTTTAAACCCGCAGGGCAGGTGGGCAGCAAAGGACATGGGCAGGCACACCCACCGACGTGGAGGCCAGGGCGAAGGGAAAATGTCTGGGCATCAGGCGCCCCAGACGTCACGACAAAAAGAGCAGGATGGGTGAGCTTGAAGGCGGGGGAACCGGGCTGGACTGGACTGGACTCGCCCCCCCGACGCGGCGCACTGCTGCTGCTACTGCACTGGGGAGAGAGTGTTTGGCTCGGTGTGTCTTGGCGGGAGCGGGGCTTGGTTGAATCCAAGGAAGCGAGGGAAAGCCGGCCGATGCCATCACACTTGCGCGCACCCGACCCCGACGAGCCCGCCCGTCGCTCGCTGCCAGTTCAGGCGGTGCCACGGGGGACTGCCAGTGTGGTGTCAGTGGGTGCGGCCATCCATCGTTGCGACCCGTAGACCGTGGACCGTGGACCGTGGACCACATCTGGGGGAGAACCCCGTCAGCCAAGGTCGACAGTGCTGTCCCTGCTCGCACGGCCCCTGCCCCGCCGATGACTCGTGCTGAGGCACAGTGTGTCATTTCCGGACCCCCAACTGTCCAAAGTCCTTCAAGTGCTCGCCCCCCCTGCTGGCCGCTGGAGTCCAACATTAAAACTTGGCATGCCCATGATTACCCGCCTTTCTGGTCCACGACGACACCAGCAACCCTCTGAATCCCGCGAGGCCTCTCGACGACGCGCCATCCCTTCCATCACGAAGACCCCCAGGAAAATGCGCGCCATACCCACGACGTCCTGATACCCCCGATCGCCCGAACCGCCCTCCCCTCCCGACGACGACAAGAGACGAGCCAGCCCGCCCGCGACGAACCCGATCGTCCTGAGCTGAGCCAACCAGCCCGCATCGGCTCCCCGCCCCCGACAAGGACACCCTCTTCGTTGCCCTCAACCCTCCCCGGCGCCGCGACCTCTCCCATCGCGACCGCCTCCTCATGGATGCGCAAGAGTCTAGACCTGCCGAAGATGCGACACCAGCGACCACCCCCGTCGAGACGAAGGCGACGCCCGTCGAGTCCCCCGCAGAGCCGCCGGCCGCAAAGTCAAGAGTGCCCGCCTGGCTATTAAGGAATACATGGCGGAACGATGGTCGTAAACGGGGCCACCTGCCGGACATGCCCGTGTGGATCGCCATGGTTCGCATTCTTCAGATTGTAAGGAATCCGAAGTGCGCAGATATCGGCAGTAGAACGGACGGCTGACCTTGCTAGGCGTTGTGTATTGCCACCTTGGCCCTGACGGCATATGGCACAGTCACGGTGCAAAGGGCCCTGGGATACAGGAGAATAACGGTAGGACGATCCCAAGACCAATGGGGTATCGAGCAGATCGCTAATCACATTCCAACGACAGAACTGGAGTGGTTCAGAAGGATACCGTATGTTACCTACCCCTAATCTGTCGCGACACACAGCTGACACAAAGCGCAGCATTCTCGTGGTTCGCCTTTTCCTGGACGTTTACCTACCTCATGTGGCTCGGCACGGCCGTGCTTCTCTTCCCAATGATGTACAACTGCTGGGTGCAACTGTAGGTCTTGGTATTCATCTTGGCATAACGGCGGCTAACCCAGGAACAGCGGTCTCGAACTCCTCACCCTGGTCTTCTGGTTGATCACCACGGCGCTCTTGGCTAGCCACTCGGATGACCTCGACAACGACAACGATTATGTCACCGAGCTCGGGCCTGCATTCAAGAAGTATCAGGAGATGATTCAACGAAACGCACGGGGCTTCGTCATTGCGACATTTGCTGCGACCGGCACGGCTACCGCCAACTGCTTCCTCTTCATCGTCACACTCGTCTGCTTCGGTGAGCATGGATCGCCTCATCATACTTCGACGCATGCTGACAAGATACAGGACGAGCTCTACACAACTACAGGGTAAGGACGTCGCCGGACATGGATGGCGAGAAGAGCCCTGGAAGTGTCGACGACCCGGACAAGGCTGTCTCCTCGCCGCAAATGTCGGGTGCCTCCTCCGGCCAACCCCCGTGGACACATCATCACCACTACTACCCATGGTACCCTCCACCACCACCGCAGCAGGACGGGCACCCAGCACCACCGATGCCCCCTTACCCATACATGCCGGGATACTATCCTCCTCCGCCCGGCCATCCATACCCACCACCTCCAAGCCATCAGCAGGGCTCATCCGACGGCGGAACGCCTTTCCCGCCGCACTCGCCATGGCACGGTTCGGCCGGTCCTGCCTGGCCTCAACACCAGTACGACATGTACCAGCAGCAGGTGCCCATCGCGGCACACCACACTGGGCAGTCCGGAGGCGATCTGGGCACGCCGCAGTTCCCAGTCGTGGCACCTGTGATGCCGAGCAAGCTGGGTCTTGATGGAAGCGGCCCTCCACCACCATTGCAACTGCAGACAGCTGCCCCAGGGCCACAGAGAACCACGAGTCCGTACGAACTGCAAAGCGCAGTACCAGAGGAAGCACACGAACTTCCAGCCGAAGTGCCAAGGAGCGAAACCCCGCCACCAGCCCAAAGGCGGCCAACCCCGGACGTTGCTCCCCCACCATGAGTGTCATAGGAAGCACGAGAGCTGGCCCTCGAGCTGAGGAGGTGATGGCGCCAGATTCGACCCGTGGGGTCGACGGCATAATGGTCCCGAGAGATGGAGGGCAATCATTGCGAACATATTTTGAGTCGCTCATACGGGACGAAGGCATTGCAAGGCGTTTGGGGTTTACGATACACATCCACTGTCATTTCTGAGCGAAAGGACGCGTCGTCCATCGACGGCACAGTCCACACCACACATGATTGAGCGAGACAAAATACATACAAGATACCCACAAAACCGGGCTCTTCGATGACGCAATGGTACAGTGAACGCTGCTCGATTGAAACAAGGGTATCGTGTTCTATGGGATCCAGGGCGAACGCGCCCGATTACATTTTCGAGTTCTCGACCCATGCGCTTAGTAGACGTAGCGGAAGTAAGGGTTCTCCTTGTCCGTCAGATCCTGGAAGGCCAGCTTGGCGCGCTCCTCCTCGTCGACGGCGAGATGGGCGCGCTTGGCGTTCTCGCGGCGCAGAACCCAGTAAAGGGCGACGGCGGCGAGGATGCAGATGACATAGCAGATGATCAGGCCGGTCCAGAGCTCGGGGTAGTGGCGGCTGCGCGACTTTGAGTTGACGAGCAGGGGGCCGACGATGTTGCCGACGCAGTAGGCGACGAAGATCGTAGCGGCCATAAAGCTCTTCTTAGTGTGGCCGGCGACGTTCGACATGCCGATGGAGATAATCAGGGACACGACGCCGCCAAAAGTACCGGTGATGGAGTAGCCGATGACAGGGCCAGCAGCGTGGTGGTACCACTCTGACTTCCAGATGAGGGCGCAGCCAGCGATGACAGGAAGGCAGCAGATGATGAGCATGATAATGCGGATGTTGTGGAAGCGCGAACCGAGATAGCCCGTGGCTAAGATGACGATGAGGCACAGGCCGCCGAGGGGGAACTGCCAGAGGATAGACTGCAGCGGCGTCCAGCCAAAGGTCGAGACGATGAGGGGGCCGAAGCCTGACACGGCGCCGTTCATGGTGTAGGCTGAGGCCATCATGAGGGCGATGAGCCAAACTTTGATGTCAAGCAAGGCTTCCTTGAGCTGCGCGGGTTTGAACTTTGTGCAGCGCACGCCTGTCTGGCCATAACGCAGACGCTCAACGGCAGCGAAGCGCTCGTCGGGGGTGAGGAACCAGGCATTGACGGGGGAGTTGGGCATGATGAAGCAGAACAAGCCGAAGAGGAAGGTCAAGCACCCCGCGAGAACGTAGATATACTGCCAGCGCGTAAGGGCGCCGCCAGTAATCTGAGCAAAGGCGTAATTCAGCCCTCCACCGATGATCGTAAAGAGACCGGTACTGCTGAACCACCAGCTCTGACGCATGCTCTGCTCCTTCTGGGTGTAGTACCCCGAGACGATGCACATGAACCCGGTGGGGATGATGCTCTCCACAAAGCCGAGGAAGAAGCGCTGGGCGTAGAGGCCGCGGTGGTCGACGACGGCAGCTGTCAGGGCGCAGATGACAGCCCAGACGACGACGATGCCGCCGAGGATGCGGCCGATGTCAAAGCGCTGCAGGGCGTAGGTCATGGGGTAAAGACCGGCGAGCATGCCGAAGTAGAAGAGGGAGGTAGCCCAAGACAGGCGTGTGGTGTCGACGACGGGCGGGGTTTTGCTTGAGTCGACGACGATGCGGAGTTGGAGATCGTCGACCATTCCGAAGAGGGCGGCGGCGCCGAGGATGGCTTTGTCGTAGTAGACGAGGCCGTCTGGGAAGGTTAGGGTGAGGTCTGGAGGGCGTGATGGGGGGACTCACAGCCGAAGATCATGGCGGGCATGAGGAACCAGTCAATCTTGCGGACGGCGCGGGCGGCCACGGCCGGGTCGTAGGTGCGCTCTTGCTCGCCGACCATGGCGAGGGCATCGTCGCCACCCGCGGCGCGGGCGGAGGTGACCCTCGCGGCCTCGACGTCGGCGCCCGGCGCGGGGCCGGCAGTCGCAGCGGGGTCAGCGGGATGGGGTCCCGCGGTGGCGACCGTCTCGTGGTTGAGCTTCTCGTCGGCCATGGCTATGTTGAGCAGAAGCGATAGGTCTCAGGCCGGGGGTGATATGCCGTATGTCACTTGGAGGTGGTAGAGGATGGGAAGAGTGATGAAATGAGTCGCGGCTGGAAAAGGGAGAAAAAGTTTCTCTTGGTCACATCACAAGCTTCCGCGCTGAAGCAATGACACAGCTTCGCGAAGGAAAATTTCCCACTCCATTCGTATGGTCCCCTGCCACAGCACCCCCGCCCTGGCATTCCGTCTAGGTACCTCGAATCGAGCCCAGCTTGGCGCGCTTGCGAGGGCTCAACTTTTTTTCTTGGAGGTAAGGCGTGGCGGTCTCGGCGAGCTCAGCTGGTCGTTGTGCCGGAACCCCGCCAGCAAGAGATGCCCCCACGCTTCCGGGAGTTCAGGTCCGTCCTAAGGCCTAGCGAGGGGCCGGGGACGTTCTCTAATTCCATTGGACGACGGCATGCCGTGGAGATGCTCGGGCGAGCAGCCGGCGGGTGGACTCGGAGAGATTGTTGGGGAATATTCGTTTGCGAAATTTGAGGGATAAACTCAAGTCACATGGCGAATGGTTGGAAGACCCTGATGCCCGAGCTTCAAGGAGACCCCGCGGGTGGTATGGATGGCGGTTGGTGTGGGTGGTGAGAAGATTTGCAGTGCGCAGCTCCGGGGTCGAGGAGCTTGGGCCGGGTTGGACCTCCAATGTCGGAGCTGACTCAGCCAGCCGCTCATCTCCGGTAATAGCCGCCGGAGCTCTGGCGTCCGGGCGACTTCACCCAACACATCACCAACCTTGCGACGTCAATGATACTAAGAGAGAGAACCACAGGCGTTCGGCCATTACTTCCAACAAACCCCTAGGACCACAGGGTTCTGACACAAAGACGAAGTTCGGGATTTGAGCGGCATCGGAACCGCCTTGGCGACATCGAAAAGAACTAAGATTTCTGTCCCGAGTTTGTTCTTCTTCCAATGTGTCCTGACTATCACTGAAATTCCACTTGCCAAGTATTTACCACTGCGATAACATATTCAGCTCCCTGATCAGCGATCGTTCACCCCTCATGGGAGCTCGGTCCTCTGCGTGTTGGCTAGCTGGTGGTAGTTCGGCGGCGGGCTCCCTCCTTGGCCGTACAGCTCTGGCCTCGGCTCGCTGTTCCACATCTCCTGAGGCCTGTTGTGAACGGGTGCCGCTGCGAGAGGGCTCACGGGCGGCGGACTACCCCCTTGGCTAGGCAGCTCTGGCCTTGGCTCGCTATTCCACATACGAGTCTGGATCGGAACCGGCGCTGGCGAACCCATAGGCGACACAGGCGGCGGGGTGACAGCCTTGCTGCCCAGCTCAGGAGGGTGGCCGTGGCCATTGAGCTCTGACATGGGGCTAGGGCTTGGGATGACCTCTGCGGTGGCCACGGCCTTCCTTGCCAGGCCTTGGTCGGATGAGACAGCGGCCATGGGCGGAGTTGTTCCCGCCGCTGGTGCGACCCAGCCTGCGGGAGGGACGTTGTTCGTGGCCCGGAGGCGGCGACGCCTTCGAACGCAAAGCCAGATGAGAATGCCCGCCACTATCAGCGCCACGCCGACGCCCGCTCCGATTCCCGCGCCGAGGGTCACGTTGCTGCCACCACCACTGCCTCCCGAAGGCGCCGACACAGTTGCGCCGCTAGGATCGACCCACAGCGTTGAGGTCGCGAGAACGACGACTGCATCATTCGTTGTCAGTCAACGTCGTGCAGGCCTGCGAGTGGGGTGGCATACCTAGAGGAGAGATGCTCCCACCACGGCAGAGACCAGGAGCAGCCACTTACCGCGGGACAATGTGTCGGCATCGTTTCCAGCAGTCGTCTGCGTGACGACGGTCAGCTGCGTAGTCGTCACCACGTCGCCGCCAGCGGCCTCCTGTGTAGTCGTCGCCGGCGCCTCGGGCTCGGATGTGGCCTCAGCCGGAGCGAACCATGCCTCGAGGCCCTGTTCGTAGCCAGCACCGGCGCAGTAGCTGGCGTAGATCGACTTGATGCCGCTCAGGTCATGGCTGAAGTCGCCAGCCTCGCACTTAGCGCTCGCGCACGCAGTGGCATACGACTCTACCTCGCGTAGGGCAGGCGTCGCCGTCGCGCAGTAGCAGTCGTTGAGGTAGGGCGAGCCGCAACGGAGGATGTCTCCAATGTCCGTGTTGAGGCTGCCGGAGCGGAAGACACATGACGTAACGCAGCGGTGGATGTGCGAGACGGTGAGGCTGACGGGGTCGTTGGCCGCGACGGAAGAGACGCCGAGGGTGAGGAGGAGTATGGCAGCTGCCCGAAGGCCAGAGGCTGAAGGGACAGGCATGTCGGAGGCGTTCTTGGACGAGGCGGATGAGGGACGAAGCAGTCGGGAGACGCTTTCTCGCGGGGAAGCGCCTCTTAATATAGTCGAGCTGCTTCCCCTGAACACCAACCGCCATGCCCAGCCTGATCAGCCTGCCGCCGTCCGGGACGACGAATCATGGTCATGTCCTCAAGCCACCACGCAGGTCACAATCAACGGCAAGAGGTCCGCGTCTCCATGCGAGCGAGGGCGATATGCCTTGCCCATACCAACGTGGCTTGCCGCACAGGGGCTCTCGTCTTGGCTCCTGTACCAGAGCGGCGATTGGCCCTCCCCATGGAGATTCCCTCTCACCGATGCTTAAGACGTCGATATCCAAGGGGATGCGGGCTCCCGGCGGACCCTTGCCGTGGCACGAGGTCCCCGAACGGCCAATCCCACCCCTTGAGGTCGTGGAGAGTGGTCTGGTCGACGCACGCATATGGCGGCTGCTGTCGCACTAGTGGACGCCTCATGCGGCAGAGCTGAAAGATACGATGCAAGGGTTCGTGGGCGGGTGTCGGGAGGCGTGCCTAGGCGCAACGGCTGCGTGCTGTCAGTGATACAGCATCGGGGGAGTTTCCGCACAGCTTCATCGAAGACATCGATGTCTAGAGATCTATTTGAGCTGATGTTGATCTTGAGGATGGTGATCATTCAGTGCTGAGCAGATCAGTCGGCAGTGATGATTGACAGACCGGGGTGCAAGTGGACTGCAGATGCCAAGCTGTGCTGTCCATTTACAGCTGTCCTAAGCGAGCAGGGGATGTGAATTGGGTATCAGTGGCACCAAGCCAAGACCGCCTGATATCAGCTCGAGAGGGGGAAGGAGCATCGGGGCAATGTCGAGGGCATTTGCAGGACCTGGACGGAAATAGATGATGCGGGGTGCCATGTCGTTCAATCAGTCTTGATAGGAGCCTGAGGGGCCAAGACCCAATGTCGTCTGCTCGATTAACCGAGTGAACAATTGACTCAGGCTGCTTCTCTCCTTGCAACCTTCGATCATCCCGACAAGTCGACCCTGAGCTTCATGAGATACATCTTCTGTGCCTTCCCGTACACGTACCTGCTTGTCATGTCGCCGTCCAAGGTGAAAGTTGAGAGTATCTCGTGCACTAAAAGTGCCCGAGGCAAGAACACAGGTCCAGGCTGGCCCCGAACCTGCCTATCTCCCCACACCAAGCCAGCTAGATGCCGAGGAGGTTCCTGCCCCACCATTGGCCAGCATGGATTACCTAAACCTGCAATCGCGATCAACAGCTTGAGCTTCGACGTCCTTTGCACCGTGAACCCCAACCGCAAACAAAACGCCCACAGTTCCTTTGTCCACTTCAACACCCTGGCATCCAGAGCCATCCCCGCCAAACTCCCTCGAACTACTCCCGCGAAGATGCGCAGATGAATCGCACCCCTGGACGCACACCTGATCGACAGCTTTGACTGGCACCTTCCGCGGCGCACGCGACGCGGCTCATGACGACATGGCCGAGACCGACCCGAGCTCCCAGCTCCAAGCTGCGACGCCCACGCCTGTCGCGAAGCTGAGCCCCGACCTTCAGGATCCCGCCACCCGCGTTGTGCGTGGTGTCGTCACGATCGTTTGGCCATACAGCGCGTTCAAGGGCACCACCGCCTTCATCCTCGCCGAAGCCGATTTCCGCCTCCGTCGCGACCAGGGCCAGGTGCGCGTCGAGCTCTCTGGACCCAGCGCAAAGGCTTTCTCCGAAGCGACAATTGCTGGCGGCGACGAGGTCGCCCTCAGCCTGGATGGCGTCACCTGGGCCGACAAGGACACCAAGACCCCCATCGCGGGGTCGCCTTTGCCATGGCAGCTTCGATTCAAGCAGAGACTTCTGCTGCAGGCACGTTGACCGAGTCTGACACTTGTCTGTGTGCTAACACCCTCAAGGCCACCGCAGGTGACAATACGAGGACAATCGATGTCAATGAATCTGCTACCGAACCCGAGGCGGAACCGATCCTGCCCGTGACGGAATCGCTGCTCGAACCAATCGACAATGCGACACCGCCGCGCGCGGCGACTCCCGAGTTCCGACTACCTTCTAAGCGCCGTGCCGAGGACGGTCCCGATGCATCCGAGTTTGCTTCACCTGCGTTCATCAAGAGGGCCAGGGTTTCATATGGCTCACTGTTTGAAGGAGGCCTGGACATATTCGACGATGAGGCGCTCAATGGAGGACCCAAGAAGCGCGCAAAGTCGGGCAGGTTCAGCAGTGTCTGGAGATATGCAAGCCGGTCCCCCACTCCGGAGCCGGCCGAGCCTGAGCCTGAACCAGAGCCAGCTGTGGAACCAGGCCGAACGGCAGAGGTTCAGCCGGCAGAGAAGCCCGCAGTGGAGGCAACGCCGCTGAAGGCAATTCAAATGGTGGACGGCGGATGCCAGACCGATCCCCAGGAGTTGTCGCCTCCCAGAGAGGTCGACGTCATTGGCGAGCCGCGACTTGGTGCTTTTGGCATGGACGAAACGCCTAGCAAGCCTCCGGCCATCTTCTCGGGAATTCATCTGCCCGACCAGTCGAACCACTACGGACTGGGAGCGCCTCACGAGTCTGCGCCCTACCTGTCTCCCTCCGGTACCTACCCTATGGAGTCTTCCTACCCAGAAGGTCCTCTGGGGCAGCCGGATATGGGTGCTGCCCAGCACCCGCAGCACCTCGCGCAGCCATCTTTCGCTGTGCATGCTATGCATCAGAACTCCTACCACACCACTCCCGAATCATATCACAGCCCCATTCTGAACCCGGACCCGCTGCAAAACGACTACTATCCCGCTCCAGATGAGCATATCAAAAGGGCTGAGCCGTCTCTGGAAGGACAACCTGACCACCGCTCACCTTTTCACCTCAACGCCGCTCCAGCGGACGACCACCCTCAGGGTGCCCATCACACCGTGTTTCTCGATCGGATTGCTGAGCCTCCTGTCTCTAACCCTTGGGGCTTCGTCACCACAACACCCGCCGCCCCTGCTTCACATAGCGGACATGACCAGAAACATCCTGTTGAGCTTGCGTCAAGTTCGTCAAGTTCATCGGACGGGTCCGATGCTGGTGATGCAAATGCGGACGAGGACGCAGAGCAGAGCGCATTCCGACAGTCTGCCCCATGGGCATCATCGGCCCGGCACCGTACAGAACTCGAGACTGCAGAGGAAGAACCAGATCTCGAGGGAGATGAGACCGGAATGTTGGAGGTGCCTTTTGACGCCGAGGATCGACTTGCGGCCACTGCCACTAGCAGAAGCGCGATTGATACGCCGCTTGACACGGCTTCGTTTGCCGAAAACGATACTGATGCCTCGGGCGAAGACGAGGTGCGCGACGCGGGCGGAGACTACGACATCTCACAGTACCCGAACCTCAGCCACATGCAGGACGACGACAATGCGTCACGCGTCGAGTCAGAATACAGCTCACAGGATGAAAACCACATCTTTGCAGCCAGCAACCAAGACAACGAGGACGACGAGATCGACGAAGACGTGGAAAGCTTCAACGAGGGATATGACGAAGAGGAAATGGGAAACACCGAATACCCTGAGGATGAAGACCAGGAAGGGTACTCCGATGAAGATGAAGAGGAGGACGAGGATGTATCGGACGACTCAGAAGACTACATCCAGGACGACATGCCACCGAGGCCACCGCCCCAGTCGCAGGGTCCTCCGCAGGTCATCAGTCTGCTGTCCGACTCGGAAGACGATGATGATGCTGCGCCGGCGTCGCAATCTGGCCGTTCAGTACCATCTGCCCCAGCCAGTCACCGATCGATCCCTCAGCTGGACGGCACGGATGATTCGGATGGTGATAAGCTTGGCCCAACCGAGGATGCCTCCTCGTCAGTCTCATCCTCAGCCCCGGCTTCTGAGGCGAGCGAGTCGGAAGAAGAGGAGGAGGAAGAGGAGGAGGAAGAGGAGGAAGAGGCTGAGGACATACAGACGGAGGGGCATGTGAAGATTCCCGGACATGCGGTCGAAGCGTCTGCACGTGTGACAGACCGGGAAGACAGCCCTGATGCAGCTGCAGCCGAGGCTGTCCGCAAGACGTCGGAGGCACGGGGATCAAGCGAGAACAAGAGCATTGAAGCCGTCAGCAAGCATTCGACTGAAAAGCCTGGAAAGAAGGAGGTAGAGGAGCCCACAGAGGAGACGGCCCAAGTTCCTGAGCCGGCAGCAAAAGAGGTCGAAAAGCAGCCAGCCCAGGAGCCCGAGCAGCAGCCAGCCCAGGAGCCCGAGCAGCAAGCAGCCCAGCAGCCCGAAAAGGAACCAACCCAGGAACCCGAGCAGCAAAGTGTTCAGCCCCCGACTGACGCGCCCAAGCCAACGCAGGCAATCGAAGAAAAAGCGCAGTCACCCGCCCCAGCACCGGCTGTGGCGGAGGGGGCCGTGGATGAGGACTTCGACACTTTTGTGGCGGTGGAAGAGACGATCGTCACGCAAGCCACAGTTACCGAGACCGAAGTGGTCCGCGATGAGGCGGAGGTATTTTCAGAAAAGCCCATCGACATCGAGATGGCTGATGCCGAAACAGTCAGGCCTACGACGCCAACTCCTGGCAAGGAGAAGCCGACAGCCACAACCTCAGATGGAGATCTCGAGATGAGGTCCGACTCTGATGCCGACAAGGTTGAAGTCATCGACTTTGCTTCACAATCTGCAGTTGTGCAGACAGACCACATTGAGGAGGCCAGCGCGGTTGCCGACACCGAAATGACAGACGCTCCCGAGGTCGAGCAGCCTGAAGCTGAGAAACCAACAGCCAAGGCGCCTTCGCCAGTTCCAGTACAGAAAGACTCTTCTCCGCCACTGCGGGACCAAGACAACGCATCGCAGCCGAAGATGCCTTCTGAGCCGAAAGCTGCTATATCCTCAGAGTCAGAGGCCCCTACAGACACGATTGAGAAGCCGGCTTCGCCTCCTGCCACGCAAGATACTACGTCCAAAGCATCACCCAGGCACGAGACGGTAGTGCATTTGGGGGAAGGAGAGGATACAGAAGCGGCGGAGGATGTGGTGGAAGCCCCCGCGGAAGAGAAGGAGAAGGAGGTGACTGAGGACGTCGAGGACAAGTCCCAGGATGAATCTACTCCCACCCCCGAATCTGGACTGCCAACCCCCGACGACACACAACTTCACGACGAGTATTCCCAAGGAGAAATCGACCTGCAGCTTCAGCTGACGCAGGAGGAGTACAAGCCCACTCCAGCTTCCCCTAAGGCCACATCCAGCGAACGCCCCGTCACCAGATCGATGAATGCCGAGGCTGCACTCAGCTCCGAGCCGGCGAAGAGCCGGAAAACGATTGAAAAGGACACGGGACCCTCGACACCCAGGACCAAGTCGGCACCACGCAGCCTTGATTCCCGTCAGACATCCGAGGCGGCATCGTCTGAGGTGGACGGTTCGGGACCCACTAAGAGCCGGCGTTCTCGTCCGGGGCGATCTCGCGGCAAGGAACGGTCGGAGGAGGCAGACGCGGACCCCAGCGTGCGACTTGCACGGGCATCGATTGCGTCGCGGCGGTCGACGCGGCTGTCTGACCAGCAAAAGACACCGCCGGAAAACGTGCGCGTGACGCGGGCGGTCTCTCACAACATGATGCGGAGTGTGTCCCCTGACGATGCCGAACGCGATGACAGCGTGCGACTGGCCAAGGCAGCACTACAGTCGCCTTCTCGACAGCTGCGAGCGGGCTCGACGCCTGTGCTGCCGACGCACCGGCTGCTAGGGCTGACGATGAAGGAGAGCGTCCCAGACTGCGTCGCACTCAAGATGCTCCGACACCACCCGAAGCAGACTGTGGACGTCATGGCGATTGTGACGACTGAGCCACCCGAACCAAAGAGGGCCAAGAGCGGGCCGCGCGGAGTGTTGCTGTCGTTCAACGTGACGGATCACTCGATTGCACCGTCACAGGTTGTCCTTGTCAACGTCTTCCGGCCTAATGAGTCGGCGCTGCCCGCAGTGGTGCCAGGCGACGTGATCCTGCTGCGGCAGTTTACGGTGACGGCGATGATGGGGCGCGGGTTCGGACTTCGGGCCAACGATGGGTCCAGCTGGGCCGTCTTTGACGGACAAGACGAAGACGAAGCGCCGCAGATACGGGGCCCGCCGGTGGAGCTGACCCCGGGAGACAAGATTTTCGCGAGTCTACTGAAGAAGTACTACGGCGAGATGGACGCGGCTGCCATGGCGCACCTGCGCAGGACCAATGAAAAGGCGATGGCGGCGGCAGAGCGTGTAAAGGGATAGGGAGGATCAGGCCAGGAACATGATGCATATGCCGCTAGGAGGGGCGGGCGGCAGGATGGATGTGTTGAAGCAGTTTGTAGGTATGACATGATGTAGCAATACGCGGTGGGCGCATAGCTGAGAGAGACAGTGGACGAATAGGAGGCCGATGGGCCCGTGGATATCACCGGCATGAACGTTGTCGTTGATGTTTGATGTTTTTGCCAAGGCGCGGGGACCCCAGGCGCGAGGGACGGGAATAAACGGGGATGGGGCCCTAGTTTGGCGTGCGTAATAAAGGGGGGTGGGACGGATCGCTGATAAGGCTTCTTCGATGTCGATGCTGTGTGTGCCGGAGAGAGTCGGGTCAGGGGGGGCCGATTGATGGATGCAGGGCGGTGCATCGGGAGGGTGTGTGCGGAAGAGGGAGCCGGTGGTGTTGTGGTGATGTTCGGGATGATGCCGAAGAGATGTCGGAAGGATACCGAGATTTTCGGAACGAGGCAGTGTTGCGGTTAAGGGAAGTAAGGTTTTGGGGGAAGAGTCATGGCCAGGGTTTTCCCGGAGGACAATTGCAGGTTCGTTTACGACGGAGATGCAACATGCAGCTTTCTGTTTCTGTTATCATTGCGTGCTTGTAGCGATGGTGGGAATATCATCAGTTGTCACGATGTGGTGGAGCTTTCACGGTGTACATCTCGGTGACGGGGGCCCGTTTCCGTTGGAAGGGTCGGAGCTTGGGCTTTTGGAGCTCGGAGGCCGAGGCGCACTGCTGCGAAAGAGGGTCGGAGATGATTCGGGGCGGCACCGAGGGGGGATGGCCGTCGGCGACGAGGATGTTTTCGCCGAAGGGGCAGGGGTTGGGAGGGACCCGTTTTCTCGGTCTGCGCTGTGCTGCGGGGTGGTGGGCTAGGGAGATGTGGACGGGTGATTATTTTTTTTGCAAGTGAGTGTGATGTGATGGATTTGAGAATTTTGTGTTTTACGTTTTTGCTTAGCTTGGGTTTAGATCAGGGGGTGTGGGAAAGGGAGGGGTCGGGTCGGTTCCGACTGTTGGTTGGGGATCGGGCCCGGTGAAGGAAGAAGGGGGCGGCGGTTTCTGGGGAAGATGGACTGGGGATCGTGTGACTGGGCGGAGGCGATGGGAGAGATGGGATGGAGGTGTTATGTCTGGGGAGATCTTGATCTATCACGGTGCTGGTGAACAACCTGGATGTGCCACAATGAACAAGGCCAAGCCGTTCGATGTTACTGTGCTTCTTCACTCAACTCTGGTTGATGACGCTCCACGGCATCTCTATCACGACCTCGATATCATATTAGAGCCATCAGGGTCAACAACACTGCACAGACAGACCCCTGCACGATGTGTAAGTAAATCCACGGATGACTGCCGTCGTCGTCGTCGTCGTCTCGCCAGGCTAAGAGACCCGGCAGAGAGGAGAGGGAGGGGGCGTGCAGTAGTCGGACACGACCTGACCTGAAGACCGGACGGGACCGTGTCTCAGAGCCAGCAGGATCTAGACTCTGCTGAGGCTGAAGAAGGATCCCCCGGGGAGGTAAGACTAAGGAGGTGGGAAGGGGGGAAGGGGGCAGGGATCACGAGGGATGCTCCGTTTTGGCGTTCGTCATACCAAGCAAGAGCCGTGCAGTGCGGTGCGGTGCAGGCCCCGGCGGACGAGAACACAGACACGGGGGGGCGGAAGGGCGCCGCGGCAGATGCGGCGATGGGCCGGGGGAAGGGAAGTCCGGGTCCGTTTGTGCTGGCAACTGGTTCACATCCCTTGGCCCCGGATGCGGCGGCGCCTGATTTGATGCCGTGTCGTAGTCGACAATGGTTCGGATTTGGTTCTCGAGAGGTCATGTCCAGTCATGACGGAGGCGGCGCGACTCACGGGGTCTTCAAGCCTTGATGGTCGTGTCTGTGTCTTCTTGTTGTCCCGTCGTGGATCAGGGGACGGCGACGTGGTCGCGTTGGCCGAGGCGCTAACCAGAGAATGAAGTTGGTCTCCACCCAGCAGGCGCACACCTTTTTCGAGGTTGGTTTATTCCTGTTTTCATTATAATTTCTAGGATTTACTTTGGGCACCGCTGCTGCGGCCGCGAGGATGCACGTGCTAGGCAGGACTCAGGGGGATGTTCAAGGCTGGGCAGAACGATGCCGTGGAGTTGCATGCGAGCGAGCTTCCCCAATGGGAGACGACCCCGCGGCAGCACACTGACAAGGCACACACCTAGAGCTCGAACTGAAGGCATCGTGGCCCACCGAAAGGCGCGCGTTCAACTTCTGGGTCCCGATTCCTGCCGACACACGAGGGGGTGTGCATCACAGGACGGAGAGGGAGGGGACCACACCGTGGCGGGGGGCGAATGGAAGACGGCGTTTTACATGATGAGGACGGATGATTGGACCGTTGCTCGGTGAGGGCGAGGACGCATCATCAACGATGCTGGTCAGTTGTCAGTGTCCCTGCGGGTTGTGGCCCGCAGCCCAGCGGTTTTCTTGTGGGTTTACCGTTTCGGACCAAGGGGCCGGGGTCTGATTCGAGGGGGCCACACGGGGAGCAACGGGGGAGGGGGGCCTGTCGTTTGTCTGCAATTGGAGGGATCGAGATCGAGGATGCGATGCCGTGTCGTGTGCTCTGTTTTGTGGTGATGAGATTGTGATTGTGATTTTATTTTTCCGTGGGAGAAATCGGGAGAGCTACTGCGAAGAATTGTCGATCACGGCCCGGGACAGGGGAAGTGCCGTTTCTCTCCAGCGGTAAGAGCAGAGAACGAAGTGCTCACCGAGACACGGCACGGCTCTCGTCCGTCTCCCACCGTGAACACACCCGCGGGAGCTGCGAAACGGAGGCCGAAACGGGAAACCGAATGGGCCCCTGGGCCCCGTCCATCACGAACCTCCTGACTCAAGCACCCCCCAGAGCCAAGGCCAGGCCTCTCACCTTGACGCCGTCGTGATTGGCCGCTCCACACGAACTGGGATTGAACCAGGTTCGAGGTTGCGGGAGGGCCAAGCCAAGAGGGAAAAGGCACGCTGCGCCATCTTGCTTTCCCATCACGGCGACGCCGCGGGGACAGAAGGAGGGGAAGGAGATACAGAAACCAGGCTCGAGCGGCTTGGCTTTGGAATCGGTCGTCAGTGGCGGTTGACCACGTTTCGACTGAATGCCACGAGGGCGACGGTCTGTTCCCGAGTGCGATGTGAGGGCCTGAGTCGCGGAGGGTTGGGGTTGGAGGTTGGAGGTTGGAGGAGTAAATGTTTATCCTGGCAGGTGTCTGCTTAGTGGACGGGATGCTATAGGGGAGACGCACCCTGGAGAACACGACGATGAAGTAAGATTGACTTCTACTTACATGAGAGCATATCGATCGTGGCCGGTCTTGTGGTGACAAGTGCAGTGCGTCGCGTCATGACGGTGCATTCTTCTGCACACCGCTGGCCGCACTGCGAAGTCCTGGGACTCGTTCCGCAGGGCCCCCGGCACTTGATGCTCTCGTGACATTCTTTCCCAGGGTGGGCGGTGAGGCTCTGGATTAACTGGGTACCACTGTCGAAGGTCAGTCAGGTCAGGCCCAGCCCAGCCCGCGGTGTCGGACGAGACAGAGCTAGCACGAGGCCAGCACGGGGCCAGCAGCACGGGGCATCGCCGGCGACGTGTCATGTCAGATTTTGCGATGAAAATAAATTCTTTTGTTCTGGCCTCCCAGCCCTGAAGCCTGACATGTGAAAAGGGGTTTTGTCGCCCTCGCCTCCTCCCGTCCCAGCTGCACATGACCATCTCGACGACGTCAGGAGGTCACGGAACACCGAAGGGGAAAATGTCCCCGGGCGGAAGGGCTGGCTGCGTGACGATGCGCCGCTGCGCCTGGCCCAATTCCCGGACACAGGGCCTCGTTCGGGGTTTTCCATGAATGAGCTGCGCAGGGGGCCATGTTCGACTGGTTCTTTTCGACCATTGAATTGAAATTCCTGGGGTACGTACCGGGGCGCGGGCACGAGCATCGATGATGCGACCACCCCTCCCTCCCTCCCCTTTCAAGCTCAGTTCCCTCTTCGTGACTTGAGTTGCGTTGGTCAGACAGTCGGGGTTCCAAGCAGTACACACAAGCCACCCCGTCTGCCATGAATGGACATCTTGCGGATTACCTGCCCTGATGGGAGATATGCAGCAGGGCGGTCCGGTTGACGTACAGATTTGTCCGGTGAACCGGCAGGAGCAGGAACTTGACTGAGAGGGATGCATTGGAGCCTTGGAGGGGAGACCTGGGTGCCATGTTTTGTCACTCCCTGACACACGGGGGCGGATCGGGACTAGCGGGGGTTCGGTCGGTGGTGGTGCGCTGGGCCGGCCGGCTTCCAAAACGGATGCCGACACGGAGACGGTGGGCGGACAATGGAGCTTCCACGGATGCTGCCAGGCCAGCTGCGGCATCTATCAGTCGTCAACATCAGGATTCCTGAGTTCGTTCCATGGATCTTTGCAGATTGTCAGTTGAACATGATCTTGTCAGCTCAGCTTCCTTCGCAAATGATACCTCCGCGCTTCCATCTCGTCGGCTACAATACAGTAAGCTGAGCATCGCACAGCGACGGAAACGTCAGCCGACCGTCGAGCCGGCTACGTCCCCCCCTCGATTGGGCCAAGACCCTCCAGCTTGGCGCACCCCCCTCAAGCGCCGCACCCCCCGCTGTCACTTGGGCCGTCCGGGCTCCTCCTCCAGCCAACCCACCCTTCAGGCCCGCCCCTCGGCCCCAAAGCGTCTCCACGGTGCTAAGGCGATAGCGTCACGCCTCCGGAGGGCCGGGGATGGTGGACGGGCAAGACGGGGCAGTTCGGCGGGCGGGCGCCCCAGTTATCATTTTGCTGGTGCTTCGTGTGTGCGTCGCGTCGATCGTGGACGAGGGGCACCCGAGCTTGGCCCCCTTGCCCCCGGGAAGTCGATTCGGACTGAGAAAGGGCCTGGCAGAGAGCGAGCTGGAGAGAGTGTGAGTCTGTCTCGAGTCGAGGTTCTGAATCGTATAACACCCCCCCGACACCCCACATTCCCACTTGTACGCCTGCCTTCCTTGGAACTTCGATCTCCTTTGCTCCTTCCCTCCTCTGCCTCAGACGAGACAAGACAAGACAAGGCACTTCTTACCTGCCTGTCATATTTACTGACGAGACCTCATGACCTCGTAGTCTTGTTTATTTTTGTCTCCCTTCCCCCCATCTCCCCTCTACCACATTCCAACCTTCGACCCCAGCGTCACACGGAAGACTGCTTTTGGCCGGGAATAAGCGAACGCGGCCGCCGACTCACTGAATTTCCGAACACGTCCAATGCCAATTACGCCGGCCTCTCACTGCAAGTTCCTCTCGACAGGACAGAGGTGTAGAAAACAACATTACAGGTCATAGAACGGAAGACGACCTCCTATTTCCATTGACTACGACGACGAAGGACTCGAATTTGCGACTGCGCAGAAGCAGCTCGAACACGACTCCGCGCACCACGCACGAGACCCGATCTGCCACCCCAATTCGGCCATTGTTCCTTTGGGCCGAGCCTGCGTCAGCCCAGCTTCGGCACAACGCACCGCGAGCCAGCGACGGGACACTTTTGCCGCGACACCTCGACAGACCGCGACACTTCCCCTTCGAATAATTCGAAAAAATGACGAGCATCGCCGACGACACCGGGTCCCTCCCCGACCTGGACCTCGACTTTGCCGCCACCCCCGAGGCCAGCGCCCTGCAGGCCGTCGCCGACAGCATGTCACACGACCACGACGACCACGATGAGCACAGCCACGACGAGGCTCCCGCCAGCGCCTCGCAACAGCAGTCCTCCAGAATGCGCTCGCCCAGCACCAGCGGCAACGAGAAGGATTCGGATTCTGAACCTCCCAGCAAGGGACAGAAGCGCGGCTCGCCCACGCCGCCAGAGGACCTGAATGCCCCGGCCGCAAAGGTTACGAAGCGCAGAGCCGCTCGCGCCTGCGTGAGGTACGCTCCTCCCAAGCTCATGCCCTAGGCCGAGTCCTGGCCCGGCCGCCGCGCCCAAATGCTCACGGTGTCTCGTTGAACAGCTGCCGCGCGCGCAAGGTGCGTTGCGACGTGGTCGAGGGCGCCCCCTGTGGCAACTGCAGGTGGGACAATGTCGAGTGCGTTGTGCAAGAGAGCCGGCGACGAAAGTGAGTATTCCCCGTCACTGTCTACATCTTTCCCTCTGGCGTCGTTCTTCGTAATCTGCTCCGGGAAGGCCTCCCGAAGGCACCTCCGCTTCCACCCGTCGACCTGCGCCACGAGCAAAAACCGAGTGCGACACATCCTGGCCGAGGGGCGTCGCACTCTGGGATTTCGCGCCTGTTTCCCCTTTCGGGGGGAGATGCAGCAACCAACTCAATTCGATCGACCCTCCCCGCAGCATCCCGACAGCGACCGACGGCCGAAGGATCGGGCTTTTCCCCAAATTCCAGGGGTCTGCAGTCAACCTCGTACGAACACTGGCTGACGCACGCCACAGGAAAACACTCGTCACGGCCAGCACTATTATGGGTGCCGAGGCACAGCTCCGCGCCAAGGGCACCGGCAACGGCATGCCTACATTGGGCAGCGCGCCCATCAACATCCACAGCAGCGCCGAGCTGCGGCATCCCAGCAACGCCTCGTCGATATCGGCCGCCAGTATCGCCATGGCCGGCGCCTCGGTCCAGCCCGCCCTCGATGCCGGCAGCAACGTCAACGGAAACCCCAACGGCAGCAACGGCGCCACCGCAAACATGGCGGGCGGAATGGGCGGAATGAGCGGAATGCACGGCATCTCCGGAGCCTCAAGCGGATCCCCTCACATGATCTGTAAGTCTAGCTCCTCGCACATCCCTTCCCCTTACCCCCCGAAGAGCCCCATCTCCCCCCTATTCTGGGGCGGCACGCGCCACCCTTGGAATATCATCATCATCACGGACTGTCGGACGCCTGGAACACCGCCAAAAACTGGAGCCCGCGCTCGGGACAGCAATGCATTCGACATCGATGCCGTGCCGCGCCCCGGCGCCACCGCCCCGGCTCCTCACGAGACCCAAGTCCCGTCCAGGCTGCCAGTGGCCCGTCTCCATCTCCGTCTCCGTCATGCTCGCAAGACCCCTGTCGGAGGTTTCACCTGCTTCGACGCTGGCACGTGTCAGCTTCGCCCTCTCCTCATTTTCCCTTAGCGGGGAAAATTTGGGGTAAGGGGGAGGAGCTCGCGGGCGAGGGGGGCTGGCCTTGACCGCAGCTCATGGTCCGGCGACGGACGATTCGCCAAGGGATCACCACTGCCCCGTGAAAGCCCATCGACACGACTCATCCACTTTCACATGTCAGGCCCCACGACTCAATTCCGTCTCGACTCGACGCTCGACACGACACCTGCCCCCCCACGCGCTACCTCTCCCACGTCATCTCTCACACCCCCCTTTGTTCATCGGCGAACCTGTAACTGACCACGGGACCATCCCGCTCCACAGACCAGCAGCAGCAGCAGCAACAGCAGACTCCGTTCCGCCAGGACACCAACATCCTGTCCAAGCTGCAGGCAGCCGCATCAGCAGACACAAACACTCGCCGCCTCTTGGCCAACCTGCTCACCCAGGCCCAGGCCGCCTCATCGGCCGCCCCGCCATCATCGTTTGGCGATATCCGCACGAGCCGCTTCCTTGCCTCCCTCGAGGAGCCCGACCTCCACGCCCAGCTGCCCGCCTTTGTCAAGCCGTTACCCGCGCGCATCGCCACTGAGGATGTCAAGTACCTGCACATCAAGGGTGCCATCAGCCTGCCACCCCTTCAGCTGCAGACTGCGCTGCTGCAGGCCTACGTCGAATATGTCCACCCCTACATGCCGCTGCTCGACCTGCACGAGTTCCTCTCCATCGTCAACTCGCGCGAGGGCCTCTGCGGCCAGGTCAGCCTGTTCCTCTACCAGGCCGTCATGTTCGCGGCCACCGCCTTTGTTGACATGAAGTCCCTCCGTGAGGGTGGCTACTCGACCCGCAAGGCTGCGAGGCGGTCCTTCTTCCAGAAGACGCGGGTATGTTCCGTCCCCCCCAGTCCCCCAGCCTCCCTCCCACCCCTCCTTTCCCCCCACGCCCCCCTTTCCGGGACCCCATCTCCGACCCCGACAGGGATCGTTCTCCCCCCTCCCCTCCCCTTTTTTTCTGGACCCCATATTCACATGCTTTTCTTCTTGCAGCTCCTCTACGACTTCGACTACGAGTCCGACCGCCTCGTCCTCGTCCAGTCCCTGCTGCTCATGACCTACTGGTATGAGACGCCCGATGATCAGAAGGACACATGGCACTGGATGGGCGTAGCCATCTCGCTGGCCCACACAATCGGCCTCCACCGCAACCCGGCCACGACCAGCATGCCCGTCCGCAAGCAGAAGCTGTGGAAGCGCATCTGGTGGTCGTGCTTCATGCGCGACCGTCTCGTGGCCCTGGGCATGCGCCGCCCCACCCGTATCAAGGATGAAGACTACGACGTGCCCATGCTCGTCGAGTCGGACTTTGAGATCGAGGTGCTGGCCGAGGGCAACAACGCCGTGCCCGCCGAGTGCGTGCTGATGCGCGACCTCGCCATGCAGCGCGACCTGGCCGTCATGTGCGTGGCCAAGGCCAAGCTGTGCGTGTGCATCAGCAACATGCTCAAGGCCCAGTACTCGGTCCTCATCCGCGACAAGGTCAAGCCCGACAACACGGTCAACAGCACCATGATGCTGTTCCCCAATAAGAAGCTTGACAACTTCGAGAGTGTCACCACCGTCGACCTCGAGCTCATGGCATGGGCCGAGTCGCTCCCGGCCGTGTGCCAGTACCGCCCGTTGACGCCGCTCGACGTCAAGAATGGCCGGTCCACCGTCGCCGTCCAGCGTCACCTGCTGCACATGGTCTACTACACCACCATTTCGGCTCTGCATCGCCCGCAGTTCCTGCCTTCGTCGCCTACGCAGGCGCCCACGGCCTCGCGCCAGGTCCAGGAGATGTCGCGCCTGCGCGTTCGCGACGCCGCCATGCACATCACCCGCATGGCCTCGGAGCTGCACCAGCTGCGCCTTGAGAAGTACCTGCCCACCACGGGTGTCACCGTCATCCTGCCGGCCATGATCATCCACCTGCTTGAGATGAAGAACCCCGTCGCCCAGTCGCGAGACCGGGCCACTCGCGGCTTCAAGCAGTGCATGCGCGTCATGGAGAAGCTGCGCGAGATCTATGCAGCGGCTGACTACGCTACCGGTTTCCTCGAGGCTGCCCTCAGCAAGGCCTCGATTGACCTCCAGGCTGGCAACGCCTCGCAGCCCATCACTCAGCAGAACCTCAAGTTCGCCGATCCTACCTTCACCGCCCAGACGCCGCCGCCCGACAACGCGCCCTACATGACATCATCCGAGGCCCTATTCAACCAGAAGCCCGGCATGCAGCAGCAACAGCAGCAGCAGGCGCAGTCGCAGGTCCAACAGCAGCAGCAGCTCATGCTTCAGCAGCACCTCCAGATGGCTGCGGCGCTGCCGCAGACCATCAACGCCGCCGCCCTCGACCTGTCCCTCGCCGGCACAGCCAGCCCGCCCCCCACGGACCGCGACCTTGACTCGGCCACGGGCGGTGTGACGCCCAGCGCCAGCGGCGGGTCCGAAGGCGACGGCGCCGAGCCCCTCGACATGGACTTCCTCCACGCGCAGGGCGAGATTGACTGGAACGCCATGGCCGGCACGGAATTCGACATGGACCAATGGCTCCAGTTCCCGCCCGAGGGCGTCAACAACCAAGACGAGGGGCTCATGGCCAACGTCTTTGGGGAGGAGGGCAAGCAAGATGCGATGAACTGGGTGGCCGCGAGCTTTGAGCCCAGCGGTGTTGCATGATGGCGGATTATACCCCCTTTTTTGTTTTGGTCTATTTTCTTTTTCTCTTCTATATCTGCGAATGGCAGATTGACCATGAAGCGACATTCTGGTCAGGCAGGCGGGGGCAGAGAGGCGTTTTTGGGCAGGTTGGATCATGGGACATGGGTGAAACATAAAAGCTGGGAATTGGATGGGCCCTCGAGCTCTCTTCCCCCCTTTGGAATTTGGATGGCGTCGAGGGGCATTGGTTGGATGTTTTAATGGGATTTCACTGTATGAGGAGGGGTGGGAAGTAGAGTAGACAGATGGTGGGAGATGAAATGATGAATCTTTGAACCTCAACTTGAATGCAACGTGTGATGGGCGCGATTGGATATGCATACATTGGTTGCTTGTCCAGTTCAGCATCATGCTGTTCTCGCATCGTCGTCAATCGATCCCTTCAAAATACACACCTACCTGCCTGTTGTCTTTGGGGATTTGCGTGGGGCCTCTGTCCCTGAGTCTGGGTCTGCAGGAAGCTCAGCTCCCATGCAGGCTCCGCCCGCCTATCACCAGGATTGGCTATCAGACAGCATGAGCTGGAAGCATCCTATGAGGTAAGATTGCCAAGGTGTCCTTGGATCTACCCCGCTCTGAGGGTGATGATGAAAGTATCCTCATTCCTCTGCAGCAGGCCACTAATGGTTCCTGATACCGACATCCGGAGTCTCTGGGCACACCTCAATTGCGGACAACATGGAGACTCACATGATCGCTGCCAGCATTGCCCTGGCCATCTCTCTCGTCGCAATCGCTGTCTCGGGAGTCTTTCTTTGCAAACAAGCCGCGTCTACTGATAGCCACAGCAAAATATGGCCTCGTGTAGAATATTCTGAAAACTGGTGGTCCAGATTACGAGAAGAGTCCCAGCGCGGTAGGCTACGAGTAACTCTTCAGTTGAAGCCAGAACCCGTGCCCCTCGATTTCTCAGCAGAGCAACTCGTTGCGCTTCGCGCGTCGTGGGGGTATTTGAGGCACCCGTATCTGAAGTCTCACGGCGTGGCTGACCTATTTTTGCCAGATCTTTCATTATTGATAGCTACACCCGCGTGGAGGAGAGTAGCAACACAGTCAAAGAGGATGAAAAGGCAGCCGGGCAAAGTTTTACAGCTCATCGGATCGAAAGGCACTTGCAATCGCGCGACAACCTCTGGGAAAGTTCACTCAACAGCGAGGACAACAACGATGAATCATCAAAACAACGAAAACCCTCGAACCCTTATACCAGAGATTACTTGGCAGCATCACGCATTGATGTGTGGAGAGCGAGAATAGGCCCTTGGGTATCAGTGGAGGTTCTAGCCAATGATCTTACCACGGCCACAGAACGGAGTCAAGGGGGTCGTCATCTGAGGCAAGCTGCCATAGCAGAGACTTTGGCGTTGCAAAGCCTTTTGGATGCACCAAGGGAGACTCTTAAAGAGCCATCGTCAAAGGCGAGGGATGAATTGCCCCTACAGCCTGCAAGCCATCTCTCAACACAAGACTTGCCCACGGCAGGTGAGTTTAACGCCGTCACCAGTATGAGGTAATTCTACACACTTCCATTTGAAATGATGCTAATCCTAATGATTCAGAATGTCTTGAGCTGATTATTGGGCAACAATACGAGGATCTTGAGAGCGACCAGGCTTCTCTCATGGCATACAAGGAAGTGGCTCGCCTTGTTCGGGTTCGTTGGCCCTGACTTTGCCTGACTTGGTACCCAATTTGGAATGCTGATAGCGTCTGCAGAAAGCCATTGTTGAGCTTCCGGGTCTTCAACAGCTTTCATCTGACCAGTCAAGACGCAACTATCAGCTTGATCGGATGATATACACGGCCAGAAGTTGGCTTCTGGGGGCTGCGTGGTCACACCTCTATCCAACTAGGGTGCACCCCAAACCCGGGGAAGTTGAGCTGTCATGGATGGTAGGCATCAATCCCGAATTTCTCAGCACGTAAGGTTGACATGTAAATTTCCAGTACGGATATAAACGACGGTTTACTACTTTGAAGAAGAATTGGCTCACGGGGCTCCACGAAGATATCCCCTTGGCTGTCTTTCCCGGGCCAGAGCTACCGCTGTATGGAAACGGGAGAACCGCCCCCAAGCACACAGGCTCCGGACCTAGCAGCCCAGTTATGGCAATGCTTCACTCGATGTGGCGAATGGTGGCAGGCACGAGCAGAGGCGCAAGCCAAAGGCCGGAACAGAATACTCGCATTGAGCCTGACGAGCCGCCACCACATCCCGAGCCAGAAGATACAGAAGGCGACTTTTTCCTTGCAGCGGACATGTTCGACAACAAGGAGAGGCGTGCAACATTTGCAGCAGTGTCTCTCGAAGAGGCGAAAGACGACCGTGACTTTTATCTACTGGCAAGAAAAAAGCTGCAAGCCGCACGATTCCTGTCAAAAGAAAAGCAGGGCACTTTTGAATTGCCGAGCGATATAAGTCTGGCCAAGGTTGATCTCGCGACCCTACAAATGTACGAGCCGTGGCTGACAAGCAACACTTTCTCCTAGTTCTTCTTCCTTCCATCCAAGACTGACGTCGTCACCGTCATCCCGTATGCAGAGTGCACAGACAACCCGTTCACCCCTCCACGACCATACTACCACGGGACGAGGAGCGTGTCGGCCGCCACAACCGAAGCGCAAAGTGAAGCGACTGCCGATATTTGGGAGCTCATACTCGGGATAGATCCGGATGCCGACAAGGCCATGCGCATCTTCTTCCAGATACTGGGCGAGTACATCCGAGACGGTGTACGGCGGCCAGACTCGGGCGCTGGGCTGAAAACCGTCCTCAACATGCTGCCGCGGAGGCCGACACCACCGGCCCTGGAGAGGAAGCCGTGGGTGAAGGAGTGGTGTTTCCATGCGAGCTACGCCTCGGCTGGGAGGGATCAGGGACCGTCTTGGGTCGGGGTTGTAGCCGTTGGGGGCATGATTGCGGGTGTTATCTTCGCTTGTGTCTGGCTGTGGAAGGTGGACGGGAAGGATTTACAGAACGCGTCCACGGTTTTCGTGTGTTTCGCGGCAGGATTTGCGATGCTGCAGATGACATGGGCGCAGCCGCCGCAGCGGAGGTGATGCAAGGGGGGAAGAAGGTTGCATTGGCTGGGCGGTGGTCCGCAACATGCAGGGGTTGGACTCAGCCAGAAGGCGGTGCATTGCTCACTGCACATACCTGTAATTAGACATAGGTCAGGCCATAGCTTCCCTTGGATCAGTACTTCCTCTACATCTCTTCATCTCCTCTTCTTGTCACATCCCCATCACCCACGAGCAGAGAGCGCACAACCATGGAAGCCGCGGGCTTCGCTGCTGCGATTGTCGCCTTCATCGACTTCTCCTACAAGATTGTCAAAGGCTCATACGGCTTGTATCAGTCCCCAGCGGGAACATCAAACGAGCATGTTCACATCGATACGGTCGTGAAGGACCTTACAGAAGTGGCAAAGTGTCTTCATCCGGCCTCTGTGGCTGCCAGCGGCGCACCTCGCCATCGACAGGCTCTGCAACAGTTGGCTCTCGGATGCCAAAACGTGGCCGAAGAACTGACGAAGATTCTTGAGGATCTGAAGCGCAAGGATGGCAACAAGGCATGGCGGAGCCTCGAGGCCAGGTGGAAGTCATTGCGTCAGGAATCCACCCTTGCGTCTCTGGAGAAGAGGCTTGAGAAGTACCAGTCGCAGATCATGATGCGATTGCAATTGATTTTGGAGTGGGTTTTTGATCGCAAAAGTCACTCGGTGCTGGGCGAAAGAAGCTGACAGAATATCTTAGGGAGAAGCAAGGTGCTCTTCGAGCCCAGTTGGAAGCCATGCGACAGAGCGACGTTCGCAATGCTGAATCAACCACCCGACAGTTGGTAGACATTTCTAGCGCCATTCGGAAACTGGAAGACCAAATTACAGTACAAATCGAGGCGGAGGATCAACTCGTCTCCATGACCAAGGTGGTGGACGATCTCAGAAGCGTACTCCAGAATCTCGCCCTCGCGCCGATACAGACACCAGCAGACGTACGCGTCCTCAATAGGCTCTACTTCCAAACCATGTTTGATCGGCAGGAAGCCATTTCTGAGGCCTCACACGGCACATTCCAATGGTTTCTTGCGGGAGAACCACCGACGTTGTCTCACGAATATGTCCAAGAGATATTCGGCCAGATTCCCAAGAACGAAACCCACGAGCAGCGTGTCAAGACTGCCCGAAATTTCATCCCGAGTGTCCAAGACAAAATTGATGATCAGGTGCAAGTCTACAAAAAGTTTCAGCATTGGCTGAATGTAGGCGGAGCATTCCACATCAGCGGCAAGCCGGGCTCGGGAAAGTCCACCCTGATGAGATGTCTCGTCGAGGACCCCAGACTAATGACACGGCTGGAACAATGGGCAGGCGGCAAAAAACTTGTCTTTGCAAGTTTCTTTTTCTCACGATTAGGAGACGGCGACCAGGAATCTCTTTCGGGCTTCTACCGCAGCATTCTTTTTTCAGTCCTCGAGCAATGCAGCGATCTCATCAAGGACGTCTTCCCTGCTGCATTGGCAACAACAGGGCGACGGGGCGCCCAGTGGCAGGACAATCCTTTTACTATCGCAGAGCTACGCCAGGCTCTGGACCTTCTCATTGGCGACAAATCAACAACCAGTCGGTTTGGTGACTGCCGTTTTTGTTTCTTCGTCGACGGTCTCGACGAGTATGACGGCGACTCATCAGATCACTTTGAACTGGCAGAGCAGCTGAAGCGGTGGGCAGATTCGCCTGCCATCCGGATCTGTGTCAGCAGCCGCCCACACATCGAGTTTTTGGACGTCTTTGATGAGGAGTCGAGGATCTATCTTCACCAAGCCACGAATCTAGACATTCTCAGGCTGATCCATGGCGAGCTTCGAAAAGCAAAACTCCTTGAGCACCTGATGATGGGTTCACAAGCCTCTGCGGGGAGTGAGACCGTTTTGACCGCCTCTGACTTGCTGGCCCGAGAATTATCGAAACGCGCCAACGGAGTTTTCCTCTGGGTACGCCTGGCCATCAGGTCAATCCACCACGGGAAGAGACATCGATACTCGATCCAACGTCTTCAAGAAAACATCCAAAAGTTGCCCGCCGAGCTCGATACTCTCTTTGATCAGATGCTACAAGGCGTCAGATCGGAAGACAGGCAGCTTTCCGCCAAGCTACTTCTCCTCCTCACATCGGAGCGCTTCGAAGTTCAAAGTCGGAACGTTACACTGCCCATGGTTTCATACATTGATGACCTGGATGATGAGAGCTTCCCGTTCTCTTTAGCCATTGACAATATCCCAGAGAAGGAAATTAGGGAAAGACTCGAGACTGGGCGTTGTCTGTTGCAAAGCTTGACGATGGGACTTTTCGAAACTAAGAAGTCCATATCCGATCTTGAACAAAATCCGCGTCTGTTGGAAAGTTGGTCTCCGGAAGGCAACTTTATCTCAGCTCTTCATTCCACCGTCCTGGAATACTTTCGGACACCAGCCCGGAAACAAGCCCTACACGCCGAGGCCGGAGATTTCGACGTACATGGTGCGTTGGTCCGTCTTCGCCTTGCGACACTCATGACCAACCCGACCCGGGAAGACAGCACGATTATACATATGTCTTTTTTCAAAAGCCTTGAGACCATCTTTCACCCCGGTTCTGACAAGAGCGGCCAAGTATCCCGAGCAGTTTTTGACAAGCTGGACGCGATCCGCTGTTGCAAAACGACCGTCCAGGGGGTATGGGAGAGACTCGACGCAGAGTATCCCTCGCGCCGCAAACACTCCGGGGGCAACCCAGACGAAGAGACAATCGACTACGATTCGGATGTTTGCGAAATCCCGATGCGACGAGACAGCTTCGTTCCATACATGGCTGCCGTTTGGGGCCAGGTGGACATTGTCACCGCCAAGGTCCAAGCCGACAAGACATTGCTATCCCAAGTTGGGGGCCAAGTCAATCTTCTATCTACGGCATGTCATTGCCGTAACACACGGCTCGTTGCAGATCTCTTGGCTCTCGGTGCCTCTCCGATGGACGAAATGGTTGTCAGCGACAAGACAATCTCCCGCAGGACAACCAAAGACCGTCGCATAAAGGTCACAGTCTGGTCTGTCTTCCTTTGGGCCGCCTTTGCCAAGAACCGGCACGTCAAGGACCCCGGATTTCGGCTTGACCTCGAGTTCTACGACATTTTGGGCTTGATGTTACAAAAGAGCCCAGATTTGGACATCATCTTCCGCTTCGCGACCAAGTCCGGTCCTGGAACAAGCAGCCGAAGCGTGGAATTGTCACTCGAGTCGCTGATCAGAATCTTGAAGCCATCGGATTTGCACAAATTCCTGGCCCAGATCAAAGAGACACGAAAGCATGGGGACGGGCAGAGCAACGAGATCACATTGGAAAAGGGCCTCGAGGCTTTTGGGCCCGATGAATTCAGGATTCCTCCGAAGTTTCAGGAGCTTCAGGTCGGTGACCGAGTTCTGAGAGATTTGGACGTGAATAGATGGTAGGAATACAAAGTCGCCTTTTAGTCAGCATGTGATGCGAGGATTCAATCTGCCGTGAGTTCGGGCCGTCATGATGGAGGCCTATCAGTGAAGAATCGATCCTTCTGCGGGGAAGCTTGACGTAGAAGTCTGCACGTATTCCTCGCTTGCGACATGCCTTGCAGAGCCAAGATTCGGTTGACCAGCAGGATACAAAAACCCGCAACGCCCCAGGTTCATCCACCGGGTAATCAGTCCACCTTGCAACTCCAAGCGAGAAAAATGACCACATCCATTCGTCGCCCCTACACCGGCTCCTGCCACTGCGGCAGCACCCGCTACATCCTGCATCTCAACCTCCCGCACACGCGCATTCGCATTCCGACGAAGGAGGAGAACCCCGACAACCGCCCGCCGACAGATGTCCAGCTCTTTTACCGCTGCAACTGCACCGTCTGCCAAAAGGCGGGGATCCTGCACATCCTCACCGTCTCCCCACCCGACGACTTCCTCCTCCTGGCGCCGCTAGACCCAGAGGCCGAGCTGGGCGACTATCGCGCCCGTGACGGCGGCGTGCACTGGTATTTCTGCAAGACGTGCGGGATGCGGTGTTTTGCGTTCATTGGACCAAGTGAGGTCGTCGACGTGGACGTCGGCGCGGCTGGCGAGAGCCTTCGCGATGTCCTGAGCAAGAAGGCTGGGGCTGGCGCTGGTCCCATCAAGGCATGGAGGCCGAAGAAGGAGGGATGGCAGGGATATCTCAGCATCAATGCGGGGTCGCTGGATGCGGGACAGGAAGGCCTTGATCTGAGGGAGTGGAAGGAGAAGGATTGGGTGATGTATCTTGATCTTCTCGAGGCTCGGGGGCCAGGGACGATGGAGTTGCCGAGATATGGCATTCCGCACGAGGATGGGATGTACTAGGAGCATCAAGGCTTGAGGGCGGTGTTTCGCCTTAGTCATGTGGGAAAGGTAGCTGGTTGCCAGCGTAAGTTAGTACTCACTCTCTGCTCACTTCATGTGCTTCAAGTCAATACATTGAAGCTATTCTCGCACTCGGGATCGGTCATCAAGGGGTTCGTGCCAGCTGATGTGATCATGCACCTACTGCGCCATACCTAGTCTCCAGTCACGCATCATCATCCATGACCGCTCGGCGCTCCCAGGTGGCCAAGGGGTCATCGAGCGGTCACGGTGTAGATTGGGATGGCATCATACAGTACTCCCTGAACGGTCGGAAATAAACTCGGCGAGTAAATGGGAACCGAGCCTGGTTGTCATCAATCTAGCTTTGATCATCAAGACATCGCTTAGCCTCGAGTCTGGATTGTTGTCGAATTGTTGCTGCCTGGACGGCTTTCAGGGGTCTGTCGGCATCTGCTACCCCTGAACCCCTGAAGGACCCCTGAATCGGCTGGGAGCATGCCGGTGCACTGTTCAGACCAGCCGAACTCTATCTTGACGAGCTGCCTAATACGCAGCAAATATGGAGCTCTCTGATTCATCAGTCTTCACCGACTGAGACGCAGTCGACTCAAGGACCCTTTCAATGACTTGCTTCGTCCCCGCGCAGTGCAGTTCGTCCTCCCGGCGCTCCGCGGCCCAATCCGAGTCCGCGGCCGTACACGTCGACGAGCTTATCTTAGCGCCGGACTCTCGTTTGTCCAGCAGCTTCACCACCACACATTCGATACCTTCCTCCCCCGTTCCTCCAGCTTCCACTCCTCTCCCCCCTCGTAATCTAGGTTCTGTTTCTTTAAAGAAAGACCCACAAGCCTCAGCTCCCGAAGCATGACATAAGGTATGTCAGCATCGGCAAGTCTGGGGTTGAGGCTTCAGCCCGCCCATGCCAGCCCGCGCATCCCAGCCCGCACAGTCCGTGCGGAGTTAGCGGGCATAGCAATTCTCGGTGCCGCTAGCTGCAGCCTCATAACGCCGTATCCAATACGACACCCGCGCGCCTGGGGATTGTTAATCGCCTTCCTTGTGGAGGTTTGTAATCTGACCAAATGGAGTTTACCTGCATTCGCCGACTGGGAAGGCGCGGCTGCGCATGTGAGGCCAGCCCCGGAGCGGACATTGACGACAGAGAGGCCACGACGACGGAGACCAAGGTTTGACAATGGCTTCAGGCCACGCAGCGACGGCCAGCATCGCAGCTGGTACGACATGATATAAATATGTCGTGATGTCGCGAGCTGTTGGCCTTCTCTCCCCTCATCACTCACCATTCATCAACAACTTCACCACACTTCCATCCATCCAACCCAACTCACAATCATGTCCACCTACCTCATCACCCAGGCCACCGGCACCCAGTCCGGCGAGGTCATCAAGAACCTCCTCGCTGCCGGCGCCAAAATCCACGCCGTCGTGCGCGACCCCTCGAAGGACCTCCCCGCTGTCCTCCGTGACCCTGCCGTCACCGTCTTTAAGGGCAACAGCGAGGACACCGACGCCGTCTTCGCCGCCGCCCAGGGCGCCACCGGCGTCTTCCTCAACACATTCCCCATCCCCGGGCTCGAGCTCCAGCAGGCTCAGTCCGTCATCGCGGCTGCCAAGAAGGCCGGCATCAAATCTATTGTTGCCAGTACCTCCATGGGCACCAGCGACAAGGACCTCTGGGACGACGACGCCACAAAGGCCGCGGGCCTGCACGGCTACTATGCCTCCAAGGCGGCTGTCGAGGATGCCGTCTGGGGTGCCGGCTTCGAGACCACGACAGTCGTGCGCCCGGGCGTCATCCACATCGACTACTTCGGCGTCCACTCGGAGGGCAACTGGCCGGACCTCAAGACGCGCGGCGAGCTGGACCACGACTATGAAGAGGGCGCGAGGATGCCTCAGACGGTCGCCGGCGACATTGGCCGATGGGCGGCCGCGGCGCTGCTGGACCCGGCCAAGTTCAACGGCGCTGGCATTGAGCTGACGCCCGAGGCCTTGACGATGGAGGAGATCTCGGCCATCGTGTCGAGGGTCGCCGGGCGCGAGGTGCCCTCCCGCAAGCGCAGCGCCGAGGAGCGCGACGCGCTGCGGGGCAAGCTGTTCGTGCAGGCCTTCCACTTCTGGCTCAACGGTAAGGACCTGAGCCGGCTTGTTAAGAAGGCGCGGGAGGCGGAGGCCAAGTATGGGATCAAGTTCTCGTCCCTGGAGGAGGGTCTGACAAAGGATCGGGATCTCCTGATGGCGACTCTTCCCAAGGTGTAGATATAGAGGATAGATGCAACAGTCGCGTGGCCGACTGAGATGGAATGACGATTCGCTGTAGCAACTGTCCGCTGTATTCTGGTCTGTGTGCTGGTGACCCGCCAGCGATAACCCCGCCCTGAACCGAGGTGTGCCCCGAGAATGTTCTGTCCCCCGGTGACCAGCCCCCAATTGGCAGGTCGGGCCCGATGAATTGGGGTGCCTGAGGAGTACCGGTCAGCTGTCGAATTTTCGTGCAACAAGGCGCTGTCGACTGCAGGTCAGCCACACGTCATGCACGTCACGGGAGACTGGAAGAAACCGAAATGGACGGTCAATATGTCAAATTGGGGGGGAATCTTTGCAAGAAATTCAAAATGCGATCAAGCGCACCACGTCGTCGTCATGCCGCGCTCACAGCCTCGCCGGGAGTCACTGGGCCTTGAGCTCGTCGAGGATGGCCTTCTCGATCGACTCGGGCTTGGTGGTGCTGGCCCAGCGGCCCTTGACCTTTCCGTCCTTGCCGACGAGGAACTTCTCGAAGTTCCACTTGATGCGCTTGAGGCCGAGCAGGCCGGGCTTCTCCTCCTTGAGCCAGGCGAAGACGGGGTTGGTGTTGTCGCCGTTGACGTCCGTCTTCTGCATGATGGGGAAGGTGACGCCGTAGTTGACCTGGCAGAAGTTCTGGATGTCGTCGTCGGTGCCTGGCTCCTGGCCGCCGAACTGGTTGCAGGGGAAGCCGAGGACGACGAAGTCCTCGCCGTGCTTCTCGCGAACAGACTTGTAAAGGGTCTCGAGGCCGGCGTACTGGGGAGTGAAGCCGCACTTGGAGGCAGTGTTGACGATGAGGACGACCTTGCCCTTGTACTCGGCGAAGTCGACGGGCTGGCCGCGCTCTGAGAGGGTGTTAGCTGGAGGAGGCAAGAAGTTCGGAAAGAGGGAGGACAAACTGTCGAGGGGCTTGAAGTCGTAGAAGGAAGTAGCGGAGGCCATTTTGTCGGTAGATTTGTTGGTTTTGGCTGAGGCGGGGTTCGTTGGTGATGGCGGGGTAGAAAAAGTTTGGTTGAATGGAGGGGAGGAGGGGAGGAGGGGGAAGCAGCGGGATGACGACGAAGATAAATACCTTACTAGCTTGGCCCGGCAAGGGAAGGAAGGAACGGACGGACCCTTACGCAATCGCGACCCTGGTGCCATTGTCATGTGCAAGTGCCCGCCCCTCCCGATTCCCGTACTTGCCTTGCGATGGCCAGTTGGCCGTACGTCTGTACCTGTACCTGTACGGGTCATCGTGCCTTCCCCCTGGTCGTGCCTGCCCCGTACAAAGCAACCCCTTCGGCGCTAGCGGCGGACCTCTCGGACTGATGAAGCTTGATGTGTTTCTTCTTCTGTTTCTGCCCCCGCCAGAGCTCCGGACCTTGGTGCCCACAGGCGGCTAGATCACGCCGGGCCCCTGGACGTGCGCTGAGCTGTTGCCCTGACAAGCGGCGGACGAGCCTCGGCTCCAGCATCGGACTCGGACCCGGGCGGGCCACCACGGCTTTAAAGGTGCTATGATTGGTCGATCGAGGTCGGTACACGGGTCGTCCATCATCCGACTGCACGCACCACGGGTTGCTCAGTTCTTCCGACTGCGCATCGAATTTCATCGAGTTTCGATCCGAGATTCTTCTACATCTTCATTGCCATTGCCGTCGCCACGAGACACTGCCACAATGAGATCATGACTTCGCTCGAAGCACGCCGCGAGATTTGACCTTTAAGCGGCCACCTCTGTCGAAGCGCCGCCGCCCACCGTCTGTCGCACAATCTTTCCACCAAAGTATCGCAGCCCGTAGATGCTCAGTACCTGGAACCCGCCCCCGATCGCGCCCGTCGTCCAGCCGGCCCGGAATAGTGGCGCCTGTGTGGCCACGTTGAACGCCACGAGCGGGAGCCATGCGTTGAAGTGTCCGCCAAACGCCTGCGCGCATCCGAGAATCAGCGCCCTCTCGTCCGGCAGCGATGTGTACACCTCTGACAGCCAGGCCTGTGTCGTGTCAGTATTTCAATCATCCGACACTGCCCCGGGAGGCCACTCACGATGACGATCGGTCCGTACGCGTACGTCGCCGAGTTGAGCACATAGCCCGCAATGATGCCGCCCTTGGTATTGGCTGTCGCCAGCGTCGTGTTGGACACGATATTGGTCACGGTGATGGCCAGCGCCACCCACATCCTGCTCCCGATGCGGTCCGACAACTGGCCCCAGGCAATGGTCGACACGAGGCCCATGGCGTATGCGCCGCTTGGGATCCTGTCGTCGTCAGCATCGACATCGCCTCTTGTCTGGGGAGATACTCACGTGTTGACCTGCTGGATGGTGTACTCCGGCCTCGACTTGAGGTAGATGGGGAAATACGCCGTGGCATTGACGCCAATGACAAACGTCCTGCACCTGTCAGCTTCGCATACGACCCATCGACACGGGAAACCCACGAGTAGGTAAGCATGAAGACCCAGAAGAACGGCCGGCTGAACATGCTCTTGACCGTCTTCCCCTTGACGCCCGAGAACGGCTTTCGCCCAAGTCCGACCATGCGGTCTCGCGCCAGCTCGCGCTGCTTCTCCGTCAAGTAGAACGCGCGCGAGTTCCACGGGCTGTCGGGCACGGCGGCGAAGCCCCAGAGCGCGCCGGGCACGCTGATGACACCGCACATGATGAACAGCCAGCGCCAGCCGGGCAGGCCGTGCGCACCGTTGAGACCCGTGTAAACGGCGGCCTGGAGGTAGCCAGAGAACATGTTGGCGGCGAACGAGGCCGAGTAGAAGATCGTCGTGCGACTGGCCAGTTCTGCGGGCTTGTCAGCAGGCAAAAGGAAAGAGGGGCGTCAAAACGGCTTACCCTTGGGGGTGTACCAGTTCCCGAGGAGAGTCATCACGCCGACGTAGAAAGGCGACTCGAGCAGGCCGATGACGAAGCGCATGGCGTAGATCTGCTTCGCGTTCCGGACGGCGGCGAAGCAGAAGGTGATCATGGCCCAGGAGAACTCGAGCGCGGGTAGCCAGATGGACGGTCGGGGGATGTAGGTGAGCAGGGCCTGGCTGGGGATCATGCCGATGGTGTAGCCGGTGACCCAGAAGGTGCTGAAGAGGTTGAACTCGCTCGAGTAGAGGCCGAGGTCCTGGGCATGTCAGCGGCGGAGATCACAGATGAGGCGAGCGACCAACCTCCTTCATGCCCGAGACGTAGGCGTTGGCTAAGTGGTCAGCATGTCTCTTGCGTTGTCAGTGCGTGAAAACTCACTCATGTTGGTGGTGTCGAGGAGGCGGATAAAGTAGCCGAAGCATGCCCAGGACCTGGAGGTGTCAACGGTCTGGCGCTTTGATCGGGGGCCTTGCAACGCACAGGATGAAGATGTCGAGCTTCAGGACCAGCATACGCTCGTCGGTGTATTTGCTAAACTGCCACCATCGCGCCTTGGGGCCAGTGTCGACTGAGGCGACGGAGACGGACGAGCTGACGTCGGCCTTGGCGGCGATATGGCCATTGGGGAGGTCGTCGGGTTGGCCGTCGCGGCTAGTGGTCTTTTTGACGTCTGCCATGGTTTCGAGATTGTTGCAGATCGATGTGGTGCTTGCATATCATGGCCATGATGGAAGCGCTGGGCAATGCTTCTTTTTCAAGTCGAGCTGTCTGTTGGCCTCCAGAATTGCTGATGGAGTCACGGCCTGAACGCCATCATCGCGGTGATGGCGCCATGCCCCTATCGCGGACTTCGTGCCAGCCCCGGAGATGCATCGAGGACCCGATACTCCGAAGTCCCTGGAGGCTCGTCTATCGGCATCCCTCTGGCGGGACAACGCATGTCTGGCCAACGGCCGTAGCACGCAGGTGAAGCCAAGGTGACGACGCCGGAGGACGTCGAGGATCACCGCCCGATGCCGCTATGCTCGTGCTTACCCTGACCCTCTAACCGCAACTGGAAATCTTCCACGCCGGCTGCATTAGCGCCGTCAGCTGCCAATGTCCATCTGTGCCAATAGGGCTGGGGCCGCTGTCCGACCCTGGCAAGCACCCAATTCCCAAACATCGGCCCCAGACCCGGCTCCCGTCTCACCTGCATATCTAGCATCGGAGATCCATGTTGCGTGTCTTGATAATGTGATGGTTCTGATATGTCAGATGCTTGGTTTGACTCTCTCTGGGACTAACCGAATGAGGCAATATTCCACGCCGCGTACAGCCAGCTGAGGCGAATCCAGGGCACAACGGCATGGCAAGCATCGCCTTGATGTCTGCGTGGCCCAGATGACCCTTGTTGACGCCATGTTGAACATGAATGATTCCATTGTCTGGATTCGCTTGCGTGACCGGCCCAAGAGCTTCGGCAGTCCATATCGGGACGCTGAGTTGGTTGTTTGGGTCATCTCCTGCATTCTCAGGCTCCAACGTTGGCGGAGATGTCCTTTCGGAATGGTACTTCATCATGACAACACGAACAGACCGAGATAGCATATTAAGCGAGACCATTACCCCATGTTCATTAAAAACTCGTCGTTCGATCTCAGCTCGCATTCGCACTTGTTCATCCCTTCCCCCTTGAGCACCATACTTTACTAGCATTCTGCTCAAAACATCTGACAGAGGCATCAACCTGCACCATGGCCACAGCTTATGCCATTCCTCCCTACGAGCTTCACTCGAGTGCTCCCGGTTATCTTTACAACAAGCCAGAATGGGATGCCATCAACAGCGCACACCCTTCCGGCTTTGACTTTGGCGCACCGCCCAAGGGCTGGCCTCTGAAGTTTACCGGACCTAGCGTTTGGACTGGAGAGGAGCTGGAGAGAAATCGTAGGTCCAAGATACCTGTTTCGACAGCAGACACGAACGCTCACTGGCACCCCCCTCACAGCTGATTCGTACATCTACGTTCTGTCACCCTCCGAGATCAAGGAGATCGACGCCGCACTTCAGGCAAGTTCCATGGTCGAGCCCCGAACATACCAGACGGCGCATGCTGACCATCAGTCCCAAGTCCTGGAAAGCCTTGAAAAAGCCCATCGCTGACCTCCAACGTGCCGAATTTCCCCTCCCCACGCTCGGCCCCGTCCTGCGCCGCCTGGCCGACAACATCTACAATGGGACAGGCGTTCAAATCCTCCGAGGCTTCCCTATCCAAGGCTACAGCAAGGAGGACCGTGTCTTCGTCTTCCTCGGCATCAATTCTTGGATTGGCGACCGGCGCCTTGACCAAGGCGCAAGGAAGGGTATCGTCCACATCATGGTGAGCCCGCCAAACCATGACAAGCTTTGTTGTCTCGACCTCCCCTGACCTGGCCAGAGCATCACCGCAATCGATCCTACAAAGCGCAGCAAGATCTACGTGTCAGCCCAGGACACCAAAGCCCAGACCTTCCACAGCGACGCCGGCAGTGATGTTGTCAGCCTCATGGCCGTAAGTCTCTCGGGCCAGGGTGGTCTCTCGGCCGTCGTCAGCGCCGCGCGGGTGTACAATGATCTTGTCGAGACCCGACCGGACCTTGCACGCATTCTCGCCGAACGAAAGTTCCGCTGGGTTGGGTGAGTATTTCCCTCTTGCTGATACCGAATCCGACTGACGGGAATGCAGCCGTGGAATCCCCGACGAGGGCGTTCGCCTTATACACAACAAGGACGGCAAGCTCTTCCTCAACTTCTCTACCCGCCCCTTCATCGGCTATGGCGAGGTGCAAGACAGGGATACCGAAACTACGCCCCTGACGCTTGATGAGCGCGAGGCCTTTGGCGGATGGCAGTGGACCGCACACAAGTACAGCCTCCAGACTGCGCTTCAGGAAGGCGACATCGAGTGGTAGGCCAAATCGCACTCTTAATCCCACGCAATTCGCTGACTGATTTTCAGGGTCAATAACCTGCGCAACCAGCACGGGCGGACTGAGTTTGTCGAGGAGCCTTCGAAGCCGAGGCACCTACTGCGCGTTTGGCTGCGCGATACCACGCTGACGCCCGAGCTGCCGGGCGATATTAGCGGCAAGTTTGACGCCATGTTCTCTGAAGACCCTGTGCATTATCCCCTCGATGAGATTGAAGAGGATGCCCTAAGAGTCAAGACGGGCGTGTACACGGGATCATGCAAGAATGAGATGGCGCAGGATAGGTTGGAGGCTGGGGGTGTTAGGGCGGCTCAGTGATGATCACGCAATTCAGGGATACATCTTCGCCATCGGGACGGACCAGCACCATGGAGATCTTGCGTCATTCTCCGAAGATAGGACTTAGATTCTCCGAAGGGACAGACATATCTTCACCATTTGCTTGCATCCTGTGTTTAACCTGGCCGTACATTTTCTTGAATTTCACTCGCCGAGCCCCGACACCCACATCGATCGAAGCTGAAGTATTCCTAAAACGCAATGGTGACCAAAAGGAGGTCCAAGGCTTGTGCCACATGTCTACGGCGGCGCAAAGGGGTGAGTTTTTCCCATCCTGTCATAATGCGAACATAAAGACTGGAGTGACATGTCCATCTGAAATACTGCCGAGTCGGACCCCATCCCCGCCCTGCGAGCCACACAACCCTGGATATCTGACCTCCCTCCAGTGCGACCAACAACGCCCCTCATGCAGCCAATGCCGCAAGGCCTGCATTCCCTGCGAGGGGTACCAGGAGTCTGACGGCCTCATCTTCATCAACACATCCACATCCACATCCACGTCCCCCACAAGCACCACCAGCTCCGTATCCCGTCCCCGCGTCTCCCGCTTCCGGAGTTCCGCCTCGCCACCCGATGACCGGCCCCTCGCCGCCCGCGCAGTTGAGTCCGGTCATGTTGATGCCTTCTGGCGTGCCTACATGCCGCACTCCCGTGACCTCCCCGCCGACATCGCCCGGGACATTATGGGCGGCTGGCTCACCCCTGTTCAAGCTCTATTCCACTCAGGCGATCCCCTTGTCCGCCGCATCTTGCTATCCATTGCCATGGCTGCCGGAGCCTCGGTCCAGGAGATGAGGGGACATGAAGTACGGGGAATGCGAGAGCACGGGCTCAAATTGTACGGAGAGGCTCTGGCTGAGGTATCAGCAGCGTTGCTGAGGGACGAGTCTGCAAGGAGCGATAGGATCCTAGGGGCTGTCAAGCTATTCAGCATGCATGAGGTAAGTCTTTTTTCATGATCAGGGTACATGACTGACGAAGGCAGTCTCACTATGGTTCGGTGGATGCGCCCTTGGATGATAGTCGGCCAGTGCAGGCGAGGAACTGGTTGTCACATATTGAGGGTCAAGTATCTCTGACGCTCTCACGAACACCGGCCTCGTTCATCGACGGCGTGGCGCACTGCTTCTTCGTTGACTCTCGGTTCCACGTCGTGAGTACACATCTCCATCTCCGGGAGCTACTCTGACACGACGAGTGTAGATCTTCGCAAGCGTCGTCGCCCGAAAACCAACGCCCCTATCCGACCCCTCCTGGCTAACTGTCCCATGGACCAACCATCCCAAGACCCCTCGAAACCTCCTCGTCGACATTTTCGCAAACGTCGCTTCGGCCCTCGGATCGGCCAAGGAGTTGTTCTCCATAAGCGACGGATTCGCAGCACGGTCCCAGTGGGCAGCACTTCTCGAAAGTTGCGTATCCGCCGACGTCAGTCTAGAAGACTGGTACCTTCGCTTCGGCTCAATCATCGCCGACACTCTCCCACCTGAAAAAGGGGACCCATCGCCGCCCACCATTGCCCAACTTGCAGCGGCCCGCCTGATGAGCATATACTGGACCACCGGTATGATTCTAGCCGAGGCAGTGCAGGACTTAATCTCCGCCGGGGAGATACTCTTCGGCGAAGCGGCGGATGTTCCGCTCTGTACCGACGCGGAAGACTGCTTCCGCCGGCTTGTCCGTCTTCTCCCCGTCTTTTTTGATCCCGCAGCGGGTGAATTCCGTATGTGTCTCGCCGCAACGCCCACGCTCCTCGCCATGCGCCATCTAGACTATCTACCGAAGTATGGAGATTTTGACGAGGAGAGGGCTACGCTGGTGCGGTGTATGACGACAAGGGAAGGAAGAAAAGTGCGGCTCATGGTGTTGAGTCTGATGCAGGCGTAGCACACAATTGCAGACATTGTTCACTTGACCCTCCGAGCTCTTCAGAGAACTTGCATTAATAGGTAGAAAGTGGCATCTGCCCCTGACTAGGACAGACCCTGGCCGAAGCCCGTTTACTCCTTTCCGCTCGTCACGTTCCTCGCTCGCATCTGCGAGTCGGTCACGAAGGTCTTGAACTCCCGCGCGGGAACCTTCTTCATGAACATCTCGTCGAGCTCCTCGTACGAGCGGCCGGCAACCTCGGGCTGGTAGAACCACAGATAGATGGTCGAGAGCACGGCCAGACCGCCGAAGATGAAGGAGACCTTGGCGCCGAGGTTGGCCTGGTCGGGGTTGAAGAGGAAGGGGATAACGAAAGCCCACATGGTCTATCCCACTGTTAGTCTTGTTTCTCGCACGGATGATTGTGTGTATACTCACGAAGAGGCTGTTCTGCAGGGCCAGGGCCATGGAGGCCGTCTTAGCGCGCAGACGCGATGTGGCGACCTCGGTCAGGAGGGAGTAGGCGGTCGCACCAATGGTGACGTTGTAGACGTAGCAGTACAGCAGCATCATGGCCACGGTGCCCTTGATGGGTCCGTCGGCGTTGATGGTAGCCAAACCGCCGGTGATACAGAGAACGACAGTCAGCGTGAACATGCCGCTGAGAGTCAAGTTCCTGCGGCCAACGCGATCGATGAGGAACCACGATGTGATGTTGCCGAGCGCAGACAGAACCTGCTGGATGATGCCGAGGGTGAAGCTCTCCTTGGCGGTGTAGCCGGCCAGCTGCTGGTAGTAGGTAGAGTAGGCGGCGACGAAGAACACACCACAGAGGGCCTGGATGCTCATGGGGGCCATGCTGATGATGGTGCGGCGCAGGTTGGACTTGCGGAAGCACTCGGCGAAGCTGGCGCCCTCGGTCTCCTCGCGGACCTCGTCGAGGGTGAGGGAGATGACGGCGATGCGCTTCTCAATCTCGACGCGGTCGTAGCCGAGGCGGGCGAGGGACTTGGCAGCGGCCTCCTTGCGGCCCTTGTTGATGAGCCACCAGGGCGACTCGGGAAGGAAGGGCCAGATGCACAGGCCGATGCCGCTGACGCCGTACTGGGCGACGAAGATGGCGCGGTAAGCCCAGCGGTCCTCGCGAACACCAGTCTCGTTGACGACGAGAGAGACAATGAGGGGGCCAAGGGTGAAAGCCAGGGCAGCGGCGGCGGTCATGATACCGCGAAGAGCGAGAGGGACGATCTCGCCGATGTAGGTCATGCAGATTGTGATGAAGCCACCGATGGGGAAGCCGGCAATGAACTTTCCAGCGAAGAAGATCTCGTTGGTGGTGCTGACGACTTCGAGGGTGATGCCGATGAAGACGAGGACGTAGCAGCAGAGCATGGTCCACTTGCGTCCGATGCGGTCAGCGATCCAACCGGCCGAGAGGGAACCGACGACGGCGCTGTGGGGAAATTCATGTTAGCGGATGTTATGACTCGGATGTGGCATCGAGAGGGAAGACTCACGAGGCGACGGGGCCGCCGCTGTAGGCCGACTGCCACTTTGCCGGGAGAACGTAGTCGCCATTGAAGGCAGAACCAAAGTCCTTGCGGAAGGCTGGGATACCGAGGACGATGCCGCCGGCCTGGTTGTCGAAGCTCGTGAGGATCAGGACGTAGATGGCGTAGAGGCACCAGATGAATGCCCAGCGGTGGTTGCGGATGGCCTGGAAGACGCCCTCCTCGTGGTCAGCCACCTGGGCCGACGCACCAAGCTCCTCGACGAGCTCGGCGTGGCCGGCGCCGTCCTTGCTGTTCTCCAGCTCAGAGGGATGCTGGTGTTCCTTTGTGTCAGCCATGGCGATGGAGTTGAGGTTGAAGTCGCTGATGCCAAGGGAAGAGGTGGAAGTGAAGATGCGCTTGGAAGCAATGGAGACTGAAGGATCGGAACAAGCCTTTGAAGTCTGGGGATCAGCATCATTTTAATATCGCGAGGCGAATCGTTGAGGTTGGCCGACGACGGGTTAGAGCGTTTCTGGTTTTCACACGGCGCCGACGCTCGGTGCTTAGCGTCTCCTAATCTGTCCGCATGACTGACCCGGGGTTAGCCATCTGGGGGGCGGGGGTATTCCGGGGAAGCACGACAAGGACGAGCCTGACTCGGGAGACGACGCATGAGGCCACTCAGGATGGCAGGCCAGCCCCCCCGGTCTGGATTTGCCCGAGGGGGGCAACTCAGGGGAGTCAGGAGGAAAAGCTGGAAAAGGATCTCCTAAGCGCCCCTTCACAGCACAAAAACCGGATGGTCCGGGGATGGCCGAGGATACGGGGGGCGACTACGGGGTTGGTGGCGTTCTCCCCCTCCCCCCTGAGGGCCCTGACTCGAGCGCGGGCTCGTCAGTGTGTCGATGGTCTCTGGTTGGGCTGGCCAGATGAGTCGATGCTTCGGCATTGGGCGCTTGAGACTTCCAGATGCGAGATAGTCTGGAGAGGTCCGCAGCTTCTCCGGAGAAAGTCCGCCGCCAAGGCACCATCCCATGATGCCGGGGCTGAACGATGATCAGGCATGTCGCGTGGTTGTGGGGGAAGAACGCGGATTCCGCTCGGTGGCCGAGCGCCCTGGGGAGGGCTCCCCCTGGCAACATCGGGCCACGTGAACCGGTCTGATGCCGTAGCCGGGCCCAGTGCTGATCGAGCATTGACAAAGGGGGGATGAGGACCCAAGGGAGTGGTTGAGACGAGTTCGGCCCCGAGTTCACTCGATTCAACTCGTAGACTCGGTGTCGCGGGAGAAGGGCAGCCGATGGGGGGGATTGGGCGGCTCGCCGCACCAAAGTGAGGGGCGCCTCGAGACTAACGACCTCCAAAGCGGTGCCAGTGGCTTTTGTCTTGCCTCGTCACCCTCCTCCATCTTCCTTCCACCAAAGCACCACAATGGCCGAGGCACCCACGTTCACGAGCAGCAAGCCGGCGCCACCCTCGAGGGTTGACCCCAATCTGGAGGAGGCTGCCCAACAACTCTACCCGAGACTTTCTACCTGGACTCGCGAGGCCCTGGGCATTGTCGACTTTGTCTCAGATGCCGACGCCTACTTTGGCGTTCGCCCGCAGGCGAGCCAGCATCCCATCGAGAAGCTGCCCGACCTGACATGGGGGAAGGGAGGCGACTTCGTCCTCGACTTTGGCATCCACCTCGTCGGCTACCTCTCCTTCCGGCTCGAATCGCGCCGCGATCTCATGGACGCGCCGTGTCGTCTCCGGCTGACGTTCGGGGAGTCGCCGCTCGACGTGACCATGAGCATGGAGAACGTCGACACCTGGATCAGCACCAGCTGGCTCCCAGTCGAGATTGTCACCGTCGACGACTGTCCCGAATACGTCCATATCCGACGCCGACACTCATTCCGCTACCTCCGCGTTGAGATCATCGATACGTCGCCCAAATACCACGTTTCCTTCTCCGATGTGCAGGTCCGCTGCGTCAGTGCCGTTGCGCAGGACCAGGCTCTTGATGCGTACAGCTTTGAGAACCCGGTGCTCAGGGACATGGACCACGTCAGCATCTTCACGCTGCGAGACTGCATGCAGACGGTGTTCGAGGACGGTCCTCGGCGGGACAGGCGGCTCTGGAGCGGTGACCTACGGCTGCAGGCACTTGCCAACTACAGCACGTTCCGCAACTTCGACCTGGTCAAGAGGTGTATATACCAATTCGCTGCGACCGCCCGGGAGGACGGCACCGTACCGGCATGCATCTTCGAGAAGCCCCAGCTCGCTGGATCGACGGACTATATCGTCGACTACGATGCATTGTTCGGCGCCATCGTGTACGACTATGTCAGCGCATCAGGCGACACTGCTGTCGGGCAAGAGCTCTGGCCGATCCTCATGGGGTGCGTCAAGCGCGGCCTGTCCTTCTTGCATCCCGATACTCATGCATTTGACGAGTCTCTGGGAGACGGGTGGTGCTTCCTGGACTGGATGCCGGGACTGGAGCACAGCGCGGGGGAGCACGGTGTACTCCTCTTCAGCCTCAAGTCCATCAACAAGTTGGCCGCGCTGTTGGGCAAGGAAGCGCCGTTCCTTGATACGGTGCAGAAGATGACGGCGGCGGCCGACGCTTTCGTGTCGGAGGACGGTAGGCTGATCGTCTCCGGCCCTGCCAAGCAGGTCAGCTACGCCTCGGCGTCGTGGCTGGTGTTGGCCGAGGCGTTCCCGCCAGAGAAGGCGAGGGGCCTCCTGCTCAACACTCTGGCGGAGCCCTCGGCGCTGAAGCCGCTGACGCCGTACCTCTGGCACCACGTGTGCGACGCGCTGGCTACGGCGGGGTGCTTTGAGGAATGCGTAAGAATCATGACGGAGTACTGGGGCGGCATGTTGACGGCCGGCGCCGACACTTTCTGGGAGTGTTTTGACCCGGAAGACCCGAAGAAGAGCCCATATGGTGACATCAGGAACAACAGCTTCTGCCACGCATGGAGTTGCACGCCGACTTATCTGCTGCGCGGCAAGTTGCTCAGCTTTGTTGGGACCCAGGAAGGAGCGCCTGTGACGGTGCGCGAGCTTGACGAGGCGTGGATCCGGCGGCAGTACCCAGAATCGCGTGATGAATAGAATGGAGTCTTTGGCCGACAAACATGTCTTCAATTGATGCCAATCTCGACGACCGAACTCGAGAAGTGAAGCATCCGATAGTAACAATGCAGGTGGACGACTGGGCAGAGATGAGGAAAGACCGCATTGCTGGCGATATGGGCTTAGTCATCCTTCTCCAAATGAATAAACCAATCACGGAAGCCGATTCAACCCACCACTCGAGAGGAAGGAGCTTCCGACCGATGTTCCTTCCGTTGGTGTTCCGCCAGATGCATCGGTCATGAAGAAGAGGACCTAGAGGAGGCAACTTCACACCTCTGGCTGAGGTGCATCCCTAACACCCACAGACCATACTCACTCAAGTCCTCTCTTGGAAAACCCCAGTACCATTCGTTCCAGGCGGCAATTCGTCACACTTCCAAGCCACAACACCCCGACAATTCGATCATCCTTCCGCCATCCTCTCCCGATCTCGATCCCGATCGTCGCCCACAACGGCGAAGCTCCATTCATCACCTTATCGATAAGCCACACCAGACCAGCATCCCATCTGCCAGGTTGATCGCCCCCGCCCAGCTGCTTGAGGTTGAGCTGTCTCTACCAGTGCTGCTCTCGACATGGGCGACGGCGTCAAGAAGAAGCACCCCAAGCCGAAGAAGAAGCTATCCTCCATCTCCCCACGGAAGAGAGCCACCTTGCCAGACATCCGCGCCATGGATCCCACAGAAAAGAGAAACATCGTCATCGTCGGTACGTCTCTGCCTACGCCTGCCTAGACAGCCACCCGACCGTCGCGCTGACGACAACTTGTCCCCTAAAGGCGGCGGTATCATCGGCTCGACGACGGCCTACTTCCTCACCCGGCACCCGAAGTTCAATCCCGAGCTCCACCGCATCACCATCCTCGAAGCCACAGCGATCGCCGCCGGCGCATCCGGCAGAGCAGGCGGCCTTCTCGCGCTCTGGGCATACCCAGCATCGCTCGTGCCGCTCTCCTACCGCCTCCATGCCGAGCTGGCGGCTGAGCACGATGGCGCAAACCGCTGGGGATACAGGACTCTTGGTTGCGGTAGCTTCGACGCGACAATTTCTCCCGAGAAGCTCGACAAGGTCCTGCAGGCGACGGCAGCCAAGAACCCGGAGGCAGCTGCCGTGCCGGGAGCAAACGACGGAGAGGAACAGAAGGGCTGGGAGCGGCTACCGAAGCAGGACGAGGCCGCGGCCGACCTGCTGGCCGACTCCGTGCTCCCACCGACCCTAGACTGGATCGATCGCGACGTCGTCGAGTCCTACCAACAGATGGGACTCGGTGACTCGACTGAGACGGCGCAAGTGCACCCGCTACACTTCACAACATCCATCGCCGCCCTGGCGAAAGAGGGGGGTGCCGAGATCCGCGAGCGGGCGCAGGTCACAGCCATCCAGACGCCGGACCCCAGTGCGGGCATCCATACGGTGGAGTACCTCGATCGCGATGCCGGCGAGACGCGCACGATCGAGGGTGTGACTGACGTCGTCGTCACTGCTGGGCCTTGGACCGGCAAGGTCTTGCCGCGATCCAAGGTGACGGGTCTGCGCGCGCACAGCGTCGTCTACTCGGCCGAGGTGTCTGCGCACGCTGTCTTTACGCGCGTTGTGCTCCCTGATGCCTACGTGCCGGCGCACCGGGCTCGCATGGGCCAGAAGCGAAAGCACAAGAATATTGTCGACCCGGAGATCTACGCGCGGCCTTTCGGCGAGGTATACGCATGTGGTGAGCAGCTGTTCATTCCATGCTTTGGGGTTTCCCCGCTGATGTTTCCTCACCAGGCGAGCCCGACTACCTCATTCCTCTCCCCGAAACAGCCGATCAGGTGCAGGTCGATGAGGCTGCGTGCGACGACCTGCTGGCATATATCGCGACATTTTCACCAGCACTGGCTACCGCGCCCGTCAAGGCAAAGCAGGCGTGCTACCTACCGCAGCGCGAGGGCGGGCCGCTCATCGGCGCAACGTCGACGCCCGGCGTGTGGATCGCAGCCGGCCACACGTGCTGGGGCATCCAGAACGGACCGGCGACAGGAAAGCTTATGTCCGAGTACATCTTTGACGGCAAGGCGACGAGCTCGAACATTGGCGATCTAGATCCGCGGCGATACAGCCGTGTGTGAGCCTCGAGGCACCACTGAAGGCGGGGACGGCATGCACAACTGAATGATCGGGTTTTTAGACATTCCCAGTGGCCATTTCTATCCTGGTTGCTTATACGACACGCGAGCCTTATGAGCAATGAAGCATTAGCCATTCTTCGACATGCAATACCGAGTCCGCGATCGCGGACATGATGATTTCCTTCCTCCCACGGCCCGGGACATGGCCCGAGGAGACAGACCGCGGGGCACCGCAGACCCCCCACGTAGAGGGGTACGCCTCAGACTCCGATGTGAGATGCTAAGCCGGCGTCGAGGCGGCCTGCGACCAGTTCCCCCGACGGCGCGGCCGCCCCACCTGGCACCAGATCTAGAAGGGCCGCTCAGGGGTCACCTCGCTGCAAGACGGCCGAGGAGCACCGAGGCCGCCACTTTTTTTTTGCCTTCCCCCGCCAACTGACCCGACCAACCCCTCAGTGTCATTTCGTCATTACGTTCGTTCGTTCTCGCCTACTCATACGACCCCGCGGCTCTCTACAGAGACAGCTCGAGCTCCATCAGGTCGGCGATGCCCGCCTTGATGGCCTCGACCTTCTCCTTGGGCAGGCGCTGCAGGGGGGCGCGGCCGTAGCCTCCGTAGCCGTAGTAGCTCTCGATGGCGGACTTGGTGCCGGGGACGGCAGCCTTTGTCAGGACCCAGTCGGCCTTGGACAGCTTCTTCTGGAGCTCAATGGCCTCGTCGCGCTTGCCCTCGGCGTAGAGGTTCCAGACGCGGGCGCAGACCTTGGGGAGGACGTTGGCGCCGCCGGCGATGATGCCGCTGCCGCCGCTGGCGAGGGTCTGGACGGTGAAGTCGCAGATGCCGCCGAAGGCCATGTAGCCGGAGCCCTCGGAGGAGGGGGTCTTCGCGTCGGTGGCGAGGGCGACACGGGTGAGCTTGCCGTTGCTGCCGCAGGTGAACTTTGTGCCGATGATGTTGGGGTGCTCGGCGAGGCGGATGAGGACGTCGCTGTCGAGGTCGATGCCGGAGACGGCGCCGGGGTAGTTGTAGATGATGACGGGGGCGGGAGACTGGTCGGCGACGGCGATGAAGTACTCGACGATGGCGTCCTCGGTCATCTGGTTGCGGAAGTAGGAGGGGGGCAGGATGAGGACGTAGTCGGCGCCGGCGGCCGGGGCGGCCTTGCAGAGCTTGAGGGTCTGGCGGACGCTGCCCTCGGTGGCGCCGAGGATGATGGGGACGTTGGTGAAGCCGGCGGCGTCGAGGGCCTCGCGCGTGGCCTTTGTGACCTCGAGCTTCTCCTCCTGGCTGCAGTGGGCGGCCTCGCCGTTGGAGCCCATGGTCACGAGGCCGACGAGGCCGGCGCGGGCCAGGCGCTCGGCGTGCTTCTTGATGGTGGGGATGTCGAGGTCCTCGGTCTCGGGGTTGAAGAAGGTCATGGTGGGCGCGTAGATGCCGGCGGGGAGGGGGCGCCTGGCGGCGGCGCCGTTGGAGCTTCCGTTGGCGGTCATGGTGAGGATGTCGGAGGGGAGTGACTGACGGCGGGGACTAGAGGAACAGCGAGAGAAGGAGAAGAAAATGCGAGGGGTATCAAAACGTGAGGAAGAGATGGGATAGAGAGGAGAGGGAGGAAAGAGAAGAAGGAGAAACGGCCAGACGGGCTTGCTTTTGATGCTGGCGAGGGGGGCTTATACTCGAGGCGAGACGCGGTCTCATGACCCCAGGTGGCAGGGAAAAGGCCGTGGGGGCTCCTTCGGAATAGCGGCGTGCTCGTGTGGACATTGGCCCGAACGATCTCCCAACCCCGGTGGTATCCCAACCGACGCCCACATTTCACAATGGGGGAGGGGTGACTACTGTTGACTAGCAGCAAGCGGAGCGAGGGCCGGGGACACACGCGGGGCACGGGATGAGACCCCCCTAATGTCTGGGATTGCCCTCGGGCGAGGACGGGCTGCTGCGCGGCGCGCCGGTGATATCAATGGTGGAAATGGGCGAGGAACGACGCAGGCGCACGGAAGGGGAAATGCTGGGTTACGGCCAAGCCAAGCACGGTGAATCCGGGGGCCGGCCATTGAACGTGAGCGAGCGGCGTGAGGCGTTGGGTGGTTTTTTTGGCGGTGCCGTTATTGCGGGTGCGGGAGGGGTGCAAACTTGGGATTTGCTGGAGGGGTTGAGGGGGAAACGAGCCCCGGGTGTTGGTGGGGTGTGGGGCGTGGGTTTCCGAGACCCGGAGCGGCCAAGGCGTGATGGGAGGTTGCCGGCGGAGAAACAACGTCGTATGATCGTGACTTCGGTGACCTCGGTGTTGATGCAAAGCCATGGCCCAATTTTGATTCTAGAAGCTTTGGGTTAGTAATCCGGCTCAAGACATCCGGTATCGACGTCCTGCGTCGGCTACATACAGCCTCACTGTCGATGTCGGTGACTTCTGACAAGCCGTGTTTCTGGAACCTCTCTACTTATTCTCACGACTCCGGGACAGGACATCATGCATCGCGCGAAACAGTTCAAATTATCAAGGCGAAGTGTCCGAAACGGATCGTGCAGGGAGGTATGGTTTGATTGATGGTTGACCTCGCTGGAAGCTTTCCAACCTGTCACTGTCCTTCAACCTTGAACAGCAGCTCCCACGACAGCTGGGGGAAATCTGCCTTGAATCATAGAGCCGTTGACTACAGTACTTCCCCGCGCTCGTCCATTCGTGAAATGTGCATCTAGCACGTCCAGCCAATGCAGCCACCGCTGCCGCAGCAGGTCCTGAGGCCGTTGTTGCACTTGGTGCAGTACTGGCGGGCCTCGAGCTTGGCGTGCTCAACCTCACGCGCGTCGACGGGGAAGATCTCGGGCTGAGGAGAGGGGGCGGCGGCGGCGAGGGCCACGAAGGCGCCGAGGATGACGGTGGTGAACTTCATTTTCTGGGAGATTGTCTGATTAGAAGTGTCCATGTCAGCAGCAAGACAGGAGTCTATCTGAACATACCGGTGTTGGATTTGGATCTTGGGATCTTGGAAGGAGGCTGGGATGATGAGATGAGGATGAGGATGGGAATGAGAAATTGGGCTGAAGTGGCTGAAATACTCATCGCCTTTATACTTCTTGAAGCCGCATGGATTCGTCTCGGTACCTCATGAAGAGATACAGCACCGGTGATCTTGTCATCGCATGTCACCATGTTGCCGTCGCTCTCGGCTTGACAACCGCCGCTCTCGGACTCAAGCGACCAGTGAGATTGTCGAATTTGATTGCCTTGCATCTCTCCCCCTCATCCAGGGGAGACACATGTGGCAAGTCTGGCGTTGCTCTCCCCCCTTGTAAAGGCTTTCGGCCAACAAAACCCTACCGCTTCTGAGCTGAAGATCGATATCCCGGCCATGCGGGCCGTGGAAGTCCCGTTTTGGACACAGGCTTTGCTTTGCTTTTCATCGGATTGGGTCTGCAGACACAAGGTGGTGTTGTCAGGCGGGGTTTCGATGCGGGTTTCGTTCATCCAGCGCGACGGAAGAAGCATGTGCAACACAGTATGGGTTACAGATAGGCTGATCACAGATCAGCGACCCTCATCTCCTTCCATCTCATCTGACTGTATCTTACTAGGCTTCAAATTTCATGGAGAGCCACGTAAGCTGCCTGGATTCATGTGTCCTCAAGCTCAAGCAAAGAACAGGTAGATTCTTGCATTGCCGCGAAAGTGACGAGAGGTACTCCAAGTCCGCAACATTGAGTGTGTGTATAATCACATGCGGCTCTGAATCTTCATCGAACGTTGCAGAGTTTAGCGTTGCATTTTGCGGCGGGGACAAGCTGCTTGTCGATCCGGGTAACCGGTCCGCATAACTAATGCCGATTGCATTGAGGCCGCAAAGGGGCTACGAGACTCGTCAGCTCGGACTCTAAGGCGGGGGAGTCTGCACTACAAGCACAATCCTTCGGGTCGAAACCCCTGCTGGTGCATCTGCATTACAGTCCTTTGGGAACGAACCCCTGTACGTGCACTGAACCGAACCTGCATTGCAATCCTTCAGACTTCAGGACGAAACCTCTTTTGGCACATTCAACTGTCGAAAGAAGGGAATAGCGGAAAGCTTGCTCTTCCGCTCGGAGGCTCGCCTTCCGTGATCACCGGCAGGCAAACACCAGCGCCTTCGCGCCTAGGCCAGATTTAAGACCGGCGCGGCTATCTCATGACGGCGGCTCCAGAAGATGAGAATGAAAAGAGAGAAATTTTCAATCAGAAAAGTGCAAACCTGTTCCGCCCAGGAGTCTACCGGTACCTACGTGTCGAGTTGCAGACCAGACGACTCGCAAGGGAACACTTTGAAGAACGGATCAGTTTGTGGGTTTCAGTTCATGCTTAGGAGACGGATCTCAAGGCAGACTGAGCTATCGCAAGCTATCTTGTCATGCGGCCCGGTTCTGCATGTTGGTGTCACTGCTGGGTGCTTGAAGTGCTTTGCCACCGTGCTTTTCGGATTAGCCAAGACTCTCTCATCTCGCCTGAGGCTCTCTCTTCTACACCTGGTAAGGAAGAAATACGTATGTACTTACAGTCTGCTAACGGTCACGGGCCACCCCCGAAGAGGGCGCGGCCTGTACCTCCCAAAGAACTGCTTTAACCTTCGAGCATCAAGTACCTACACTGTGGTAACAATGACTGGCCGACGAATGGAAGACCAAGAGGCAGCCCGAAGCCATCCATGCAGTCTGGCCACACCCGTCGACGGGATCCACATGTCAGCAGAGACTACATGTACATGTACCGGTAGTTAGGATCTGCCAACTGATGACAACATAGACCAGCATGCAGTAGAGGCCCTGCATGTGCCAGCTGAAACTGCTTGCTGGCAATATTCTCAGTTGAGAGTGCAGGTTGATTCTCTGATTTAAGTCCTATCATATGTCCTGTCCGTGGAAGTTGATTCGACAAGACTGAAGGGGTTTCGAGTGTAAATGTTAGTGGTAGATATTGAGGTCTGTGAAGAGAGCCGTGTCTACTAGCTAGGTAAGACTGCCTCCACTTGCAATAGTCTCAGCCTCATCAACCATCGAACTCAACCGCACGCGTCTATCTGCAAGGAGAGTCTGGTCGCATACCGAGACTCGGGGAGGTTCCAGCTTGACGGGTCAGTCTTGAAGGGATCAGAGCCGGTAGGTGCCGATTGGTTGCCTTCGCTTCAAGTCACTGCAGACCGACACATCGAGTCCTGGGAACTGCCCATCAGAAGTCCAGTGCAACGAAACAGAGCGGCCTGAACAGCCATCATCTTACTCCAGGCCTCGGTCCTGTACACCGAGCTGACCCCGAGCTGGCGGTAATGTCAAGCCTCACTCGTCAGGGTCGTTCCCCCGCCCCCACCTCCAGTCGGGGTCAACCCCCAAAAGACCCTCCCCTCCCACCCCGCCATCACACTCCCAGAACAGGCAAGGGGCCCCTCGTCCGCCTAACCTCTCCTTCAAGATTGAACCCCCATGATGACGGAGCTGCTATTTTCCTCCAATCCCCTTCCACTACCCCTCAATTCTTCCGGGCCCAGATTATTACCCCATCTCGACCTTCTCCTCCAGTGCCCGGGGCGACCTGCCCTCCCTGTCCACAGCACCCCCAGAAACCCCTCCATTGCCCCCCCGCGGGGTGCCCTTCCGGCTGCTTTCGAGCTTCGAAGCTCGCGACGCGTAAGGGTGACAATTGTCCGCCGGCCGGGAAATTCGCGTCGTGCCTCCTCCTCTCCGTGCCGTGTGCCGTGTGTCCGTCGAACCCCGTGTGCCTGGCGCCATCGTCTCAGCGCAATTGAGCCTGATTGTCCGCGTCGGAAGCTGGCCGTCATCACGCTCGTGTGCCTCTGCCCATTTATAAACCCGCGCGGGGCCATTCGACGTCGCAGGAAGCTTCTCCTCACATCTTACCTCTCCTCCCTCCTCCTTCTACCCCGCCTCACCACTTGACTCTACAGTCTACTACTCTTCCCTCCCTTCACCCTCACAAGACAATCACAATGGCGGCTCCTCTTAACGTGCTGATGGTGAGTCCTCTCCTCCTGCTGACTGTCCCCTACTCGCCCAGCTGACATCCCTCCCCCTCCCAGGTCGGCACCGGCGAGTACACCACCGGCTTCGTCGGCGGTGGCGCCTCGGGCTCCGACAAGAAGGTCGGCGTCGTCGGCCTCTCCCTCTTCGACCTCAGGCGGCGCGGCAAGGTCGGCAAGCTGTCCATGGCCGGCACCAACGGCACAAAGTTCCCCGCCATCCGCCAGCACCTCGACACAAACATCTCAAAGGTCTACAACAACCTCGACATCTCCTTCGACTCGTTCCCCGCCAACGACGCCAAGGACCCCGACGCCTACAAGACGGCCATCGACGCCCTCTCCCCCGGCGACGCCATCACAATCTTCACCCCCGACACCACCCACTACCCCATCGCCCTCTACGCCATCGAGCGCGGCATCCACGTCCTCGTCACCAAGCCCGCCGTCAAGGACCTCGCCCAGCACCAGGAGCTCGTCGCCGCCGCCGAGAAGAAGGGCGTCTTCGTCTACGTCGAGCACCACAAGCGCTTCGACCCCGCCTACTCCGACGCCCGCTTCAAGGCCCAGAAGCTCGGCGACTTCAACTACTTCTACTCCTACATGTCCCAGCCAAAGTCCCAGCTCGAGACCTTCAAGGCCTGGGCCGGCGTCGACTCGGACATCTCCTACTACCTCAACTCCCACCACGTCGACATTTGCGACTCCATGGTCTCCCAGCAGGGCTACCTCCCCGTCAAGGTCGCCGCCTCCGCCTCAAAGGGCGTCGCCACCGACCTCGGCTGCGACCCCGTCACCGAGGACACAATCTCCCTCGTCGTCACCTGGGTCCGCAAGGACGACCCCTCCCGCGTCGCCACCGGCGTCTACACCGCCTCCTGGACCGCCCCCCAAAAGGCCGGCGTCCACTCCAACCAGTACTTCCACTACATGGCCCAGAACGGCGAGATCCGCATCGACCAGGCCAAGCGCGGCTACGACGTCGCTGACGACTCCATCGGCCAGCTCATGTGGTACAACCCCTTCTACATGCGCTACGCCCCCGACGAGGACGGCAACTTCTCCGGCCAGACCGGCTACGGCTACATCTCCTTTGAGAAGTTCGTCGACGGCTGCCGCGCCGTCAACGCCGGCGAGCTCAAGCCCGCCGACCTCGACGCCAAGGGCCTCCCCACCCTGCGCAACACCGTCGCCACCACCGCCATCCTGCACGCCGGCAGGCGCAGCATTGACGAGAACAGGGACATCAAGATTGTCGTCAAGGACGGCCACTGGACTCTGGAGTAGGAGATGTCCGGGGAGGGTAGGGATGATTGATACCAGGGGTGGTGCGTGGAGGACACCCTTTTTGTATATAGACCGACTTGTCCGGGGGCAGAGAACCCCAATGATGATGATTTGACGCATACCGATCGTTTTTTGTGTGTGGTATCGGGCTTACCACCCGCTGTTGAGCCGCGAGGCGAAGAACTGCATGATCGGAAGCATCTCGTCGCGGTTTTGCGGCATGGCCACGTCCTTCCTCTTCCACTTGACGACGCGGACGTCTTCAAACTCCTCCTTCACAAACTCAGCGTCGTCATCCTCCATCTGGACCGCAAGCACCTTCGTCTCCGCCTTCCGCCGCGCGCTGAGACTCGGCACCATCGATCTCGGCAGCGGTCCGCCAATCGACACGACACCCTTGAACGTCTCGGCCTCCGTCGCGGTCGCATCATCAGACGTCACCTCCTCGACCTTCTTCCCCAGACGCATGCTGGATGCAAGCCCGAGCGCGAGGCTGCCGCCCTGCCCGAAGCCGAAGAGCATGACGTCTTTCGTAGACCAGCCGCACCGACCGACGAGAGTGTCGCGAACGAGGCGGTCGAGAATAGCCGTGCGGGCGGCATTGAAGCCCGGGTCAGGATCGAGCTCCTCCGAGGATGGGTCAATCTTGAGGTCGTCGCCCCAGTGGAAGTGGGCGGCGCCGGGGGGTGCGTCCTCGGCGTCGAAGCCGAGGAGGGCCGAGGGGAGGGGGGAGACGCCGCGGACGGTGATGCAGAGGACGCCAGGGAGGTTCATTGCTGCGGCGAACTGGGTGAGTGGCGCCTCTGAGTCGCCGAGGCCGTGGAGGATGATGAGGACGGAGGTTGTGAGCTCGGCGGGCTTGGGCCAGGTAAGGGTGAATGTGAGGGAGGGGCGGAGGGGGGCGAAGTCCGCCTCTGTGGGGACGCGAGGGGGCATTTTGGAAGATGAAGCTGTGATCTGAGTGCTAGATCTCGGTTTGGGCGGTGAATTTTGTGTTGGCGTTCGTGGTGATCAAGCGGTGGTGTTGGTGGTGATATTTGATGGTGGATTACAAGTCTCTGCATTCTGCGTGAGAGAGGCAGGAGAGGGGCGCGAGGTGAGTGGGTCAATTTGGTGCACCGTAACGATTATGCAATTGGCTCCAAAACTCTACGGTGCGGCCTTAGCAGTCAAAGCGCAGCCCCTCCCCTGAGCCCCTGACGTACCAACTCCAGGGCCCTGGACTGTCTGCCATGATGGATTTGAAATTGCACCAGCGTGTCTTCTCTAAGATCATATACTTGCAGTCAAAACGTCTATCAGCCCCCCGTGAAAGCCCCCGATAGGTCTACATCCTCCAGCGTTGACCACCAGTTTGGCCACATTCCCGGCATCAGATCATCCTGCACCTCACCCATCTCTGAGGACGGAAGAACTGGCAGATTCCCCTCTTGGGTGGCCGCCCTCGGTACATCCACCGGGCTAGCAGGCTGCGTCTCGGCCCGGTTGATCTGCTGCATATGCTGCTCAGAGCGATCGACGATACGATACTCGTGGATCGACTGGTGGAGTACATCGAAGTCGAAGCGCGACTTGTTCCTGTATTTCTGGCGGTCCGAAGTCGCACGCTCAAAGAGAACGGACGCGTTCTTGACTGTTTTGACCCAGCCATCTCCAAGGGCCCAAACGCTTTTGAACTCGGCCAGGTATTCATTCCCCCGCTCCAGCGAGACCCCCGAGTTGATGCTGCGTCCAAGATTCATGTTGGGGAAGTGCGTGACGTAGAGGTTCAAGAAACAAGCCGTGAACGCGCAGAAGCCTGTGAATGGCGTGCACACCGAGACGCCGCATTGCGCGGCATCGTGGAGCAGAGAGGCGATGTGCTCGCCCGACTCGAAGAGCTCGCGAGCACCATCATCCCACCACCCTGGTGGTGCCTGAGCCTCGAGCATCGGGGGATCGACTGGCCCGCGGGGGGTCATCTCGGGCGTGGGAAGGAAGGGGGAGTACTCGCGCTGGAGCATGATGCGGCTGACGGGTTAGCGGGCAGTTAAGTGTGCTTGTGGGTTGACTTACCACATGTAGTACAGCAGGTTCAGATAGACAAACGACTCGCCGTACCCCAGGGTCAAATGCACAGCAACGCTGTTCTCGGGATAGTGCAGTGTGGCATGCTGACCGACGCGCCAGCGCTCCAGACGGCCGCGGCACGTGTCCCACAGCGAACCTGGCGCCCAGGGACATTCCGCCGGGGCACACATGCCAGGTGCGCGGCGGCCATCGTCGAAGATGAATGCCATGACCTGAGCGTAGATGTCGAAACCGCCAACGAGCATTTCGAAGCTCTGCGAGGGGTCGAGGGTGTGCGGCTCGTCAGGGGCGGGTCCGGCGTCAGGTCGTCTCGGCTGGGCGGTGCCAAAGGCGAACTCGACTGTGCTCAGGGGTCGAGAGACACGAAGCTTACGCATCTCGGGCATGGTGAGCATGCGAGGGGTGTAAAGACCTGAATTGATGGTGCAGTCCATGATGAAGCAGGCCCAGTAGGTGCGGGCTTCGACTGCGGCTGCGAGGCTGCTGGACTCGGCGGAGGTAGGAGGGGAGGTGTCGAGGGGATATGGGGCGACGCGGGAGCTGTGCAAGGACTGCATGATGCGGATCGCGATGCCTGGCGGGAGTGAGCTTCAAGGTCCAATGGAAGGGCTGATGAGAATGTGGTATGCTCACCACAGTGGACCCAGGCGCGGTGGAAGTCGCGAGTACCCCATTCGTGAAAGGTGAGTATCAGGAGGCCCTGGACTACCTGAACCTTTGGCGGGAGGAGGATGGAGGCTAGAAGGGCATCTTGGGCGTAGGTCACGTAGCGGGAAGCGGGGAGCAGGGCAGAAGGGTCTAGGTCTGAGGTCGGCGGGAGTGTCTTGATGACGGCCAGGACGGTGGCGAGGAGGGCCTTTGCGTCCCTGGAGCGGTGACCGCCATATTCCTCGGCGAAGACAGTCGGATGGAGAATGCGGAGTTCAGGGACTTTGTTGGTAAACGTATGCAGGGCCCTGAGGATGGTGCCTATGGGAAGTGAGGTGAGGTGCTCGTCGACGTCGGGAGGGGTTGCCGTTTCGTCGAGGGTAACATCCGCGAGGACAGTGTCATCGGCAAGGGTGATGTCTCTTGCGTGAGGCGAACTTGATGATGGAACCCCGGCAGTCGATGGCCGTCCGGTCGCTCGAGAGGCCCGGGGTCGGGGCGTGCCAGTGCCGTCCCCGGTTTTGGTCGGCGTCCGGGTCAGGCGACAGTCTGGGTTTCCCGACCGCTCGCATTTCCGACACGGCGCGCGGCCGGTGTTGACGCACTTGATCTTGGATCGCCTGCATGGGTCAGCTAGAATTATTCAGGGGTTTTCTCCGACATTGGAGTGATACCTGCAAAACTCGCACGATAGACTGGTTCGCATGGTATCCTGCCCTGGTGGTCGGTTGTTCTTGGTGGTTGTGGTTGGCGGGGAAGAGACTTTCCCGCCATTCCCGAGGTTCGGTATCCTGGTGTTTTCGCCGAGTCGGGAGGGTCTAGCTTTGGAGAGGCCGCTGGGGGAGGACCGAGTCAGGCCCGTCAGCGGGAGCCCGTGATGCCATGTTCAGAGGAGGCCTGCAACCACGACAATGAGTCTGGTAGCTATCTTCATTAAGAAGTATGGTAAACCATAGACAAACAGACACGCACCCGCTGCGGTGTCCATGCTGGAGTGCCAGTGTGCAGCGCCCGCGATCCAGAGGTCTAGATCATCGCTGTCCAAGGTCGCAAAAGTACAACCAACCTCCGGACCTATAAAGTGAATCCAATCGTGATACCTAGCCGGCGTCTAGACAAGGTTCAATTCAAGCATTTGTATCTTCGCATGCGAGGTCGGCCTGGACAAGCATCACTTCGGAGCCGAGCCAGTCACTCTAGGCAACGCACAAAGACCCCTGCAAGGGGCTTCGGATTTTTTCCTTCACAACTCGGAACCAACAGTCTGCTCCACCACCAAAATGTCATCTCTGGCTGGCTCCCTGACCCTTCGTGCACGGAACGTTACCACGGTGCGTTCTAGCCTTCTAGGCATTGTCGCATGGAGACCAATGAAGGCCGAGAGGCCTCTCCGACGACAGGGGTTCTGCAAATCTGCCTTCATCCACTTCAGGCTGGTTGTGGTATCGTCCCTGGCTGCCAAGTCCGAAATCGTGTGCGCCGTTGGTCCAAAGTGGCGGCGGTTGGTTCTGCCTCACCGCATGCCCCAGGGTATGTTTGCAAGGGTCCCAATACGCGTGTACATGTTGCGGCTCCATCTACAGTCGCCTGATCTAGGGTCGCCTGGCAGGGCTGAGTTTAGTATTTGACTCCATTCCCTCGCTCCTCACGGTCTCATCTCTGCCACATCACCTGTTCCTCGTCATCACCAGACATACCCAAGCACTTCAACCTGCCCCTCTCCCCAACACATCCGCACGCTCCGTCAAAATGCGTCTTCTCCCTCTCATTTGCACAGTCCTTCCCGTCGTCCAGGCGTTCGGCTTGGGTCTTACTGGCCCCAACCCCGACGTGCCGCTCAACCTCAGCCAGCCCATTCAGATCACATGGTCTCGCACCGAGGGCCACTTTGATGAACCCCTGGCCCGCGTCGTCAACCTCTGGTTCAGTGTCACGGCCGCCGAGAGCTCCGGGGTGTTCAGCTGGGAGATCCAAAGCAACCTGTCCATCTCGGCCGAGTCCTACACATGGGACCCATCCCGCATCGTCAGGACTATGCAGTCAACTGGCATCGTCACCACAAGAGGAAAGGACCACTCGATCCAGGCCAGGCTTGCAGATGCCAAAGGCAGCCAGCTTGGAACCGTTTGGCTGGACTACGCCATTGACGGCAGCGTGGAGAGCGCAGGAGAGACTATCGGCGTCTCGAAGGTCATAGCAGGATTCGTCACTGGACTTGCTGTCCTCAAGGGGCTTCTGCTGTAAGCTGATGGGGCTGGGTGGACTCAATGGACGTGGACGATAATAATGCAGTAATCCTGTGACGACATTTACGACATGGACGGAATAATCACTCTTCTACCCCCTTACTAGACTCCTTCGATCGCCTGAGCCGCACAGCAAGCATGATGAAGAAGGCAACCATGGACATACCCCCTCCGTAGAAAGCCGCCGGCCGGAACTTGTCCAGGCCATCCATGTGTCCAGCTGCCGAGTACAGCCCGGAGGCAATAGGAGTGCCCTGCCCAAATCAGATTGTGTCATCACAGGTGATGAAGGTAGGTAGACTTACGAAGAAGAATCCACAGAACCACGTCGTCCATACAATCGGCACGATGCCCATCGTGTTCTTGCCCCCGAATAGCTGCCCCAAAGTCGACGGCACCAAGCTGAAGAAAGCGCCGCAGCCGAGACCGTTGAAGACCAGATACACGGCGAAGACGCCTGTAGTCTGCGACAGCGGCCACACCACGAGAGAGCTGAGGCCCATGAGAAGCAGACAGACGAGTAGACTGTTTAGCGGGCCTAGGAGCCTGTCCGCGGCAATTCCAGCGCCGATCCGACCTACGGTCGACGCCAGGTTCCATGCTGCCAACGTCGCAATGGCGATCTGCTGCGAATAGCCCATGGAGCGGGCGAAAAGGGGGATGAAGTAAGGCGGAATGAAGAGAGAGAAGGTCGATAGCACGGTGGCGGCCACAACAGCCAAGAAGCGCGGCTCGCCGAAGCGGAACCTGTAAGGGGTGTGAGTACAGCACTTGATCCGGTGGCATTTGTACTTACCATTGTAGACTAGGTGCATCTTTCCCGGGGACATCAGGTGCCTTGATGAACCAAGAAGCTGGGATGCAAACGCCCCAGAGCATCAAGCCGAGGATGCGGAATGTCCATGCAACACCCAGCCGAGAGACCATGACATTTGTGGCGACGCTCATGACGGCTGAACCGAGGCTGCCACCGCCAAAGACAACGCCCATGGATAGACCTCGGTGCTTGTCAAACCAGCCGAGGTGTGCCGTAGAGCAGGCCTGCCATATTGTAAGCTCGAGCTCATGATCGGCAAGGGAGATGGCAACTCACAAAGATGGACAGACCCCCACCCACTCCGAAGACCAGACCGTGGAAGACGAACAGCGCTCCGATATGACCTGTTGTCCAGCTGGCGAGAAACTCCCCCAAACCCATGAGACATCCGCCGGCGAGGGCGGTGGTGCTGTGGCCGAAGCGCCGCACGGCAGCGGCGGCAGGGACGCTGACGGAGATCATGAAGGAGGTGGCGAGGGAGCCCACGAGTGTCAGTGTGGTGAGCGAGGAACCGGTTGTCTCGACGAGCCGGATCTGCATGATACCCCAAGAGTAGATGACGCCGAGGTAGACGAAGAGAGATAATGAACCTGCGGCAACGGGGACCCAGCCGGCGCAAGTGTCGGGCGTGAAAGAGGGGACTGAGGTAACGGAGCCAGAGTCGGGTGATGACGAGGTGTCTTGGGACCTCATCTTCTCGGATGGAAGGGGTGAGACGAGGCTCTCATTACTCTTCTGAATAGTTGAGTCCATGTTTTATGGTGATCTCTGGCTCGAGTGCGGTGAAGAAGCCGAGTCAAGCCGGTCGAGTTTCTTCAGCGGGACATGTTGAGAAGCAAAGTCAGTTGGCCATCACAAAGCTCATTTGAGAAAATCCATTCCAACTAATTCTGACGCTTTATGTAATGATATCCTGATGAAAATCGTAGTCTTGAAACAAGCTCCCTCAAAACCGAAGTCATCGACACGTTTGCCGCTATTCCCGAGTGCTCTCGGCGTCCATTCCCGCGACGTCGGAAAAGGGGTTCGGCCCGCTCGGGAATGACTTGACATCGGCACGACTCGCGGGGCAAGATAGGCAAGGAGGTGGATGTACTTAAGATCCCGTCAACCCCAAGCCCATCAACTAAAAGCACATCAAGATCATTTCGAAACTCAACATCATCCGACATGGCCCCAAGCAGAATCCACGACCCCGCCGCCGGGCTTCCGCCCCCTGAGCTTCCTTCCAAGGCCAAGCCTACCACCCCCAATGGCCATCTCATGCACCGCTCCCTCGCCTTCACCCCTCACATGGTTGAGTCCGCCAGCGGCATCAACCTCCACCTCTCAACCGGCCAAGTCGTCATGGACGCCTGCGGCGGCGCAGCCGTTGCCATCATCGGCCATGGCAACGTAGAAGTCGCCCGCGCCATGGCCGACCAGGCTCTTCGCGTCGGCTATGTCCACACTCAAGCTTACACCACCGCCCCTGCCGAGGCTCTCGCCGACCACATCCTGGCCGAGAGTCCCTTTGGCCTCACACACGCCTTCTTCGTTGGCAGCGGGAGTGAGGCCGTCGAGGCTGCTCTCAAGCTGGCGCGTCAGTATGCGTACGAGCGCGGCGAGAAGGAGAGGCTGCACTTTGTCTCGCGCCGTCAGGGGTATCATGGGAATACGATGGCCTCCATGTCGATTTCAGCTGTGGCTGCGAGGAAGGTGCCGTACGATGGCTTCAGCTACCCGCATGTCTCGCATGTGTCGCCAGCGTTTGCGTACCGCCATCAGCAAGCGGGGGAGACGGAGGAAGAGTACTCGACTCGGCTGGTCGACGAACTTGAGGCCGAGTTTCTCCGCATCGGACCCGAGACGGTGGCGGCTTTCGTGGCGGAGACAGTCGTCGGCGCTGCTACAGGGTGCGTCGCAGCACCCAAGGGCTACTTCCGCGGCGTGAGGGCGCTGTGCGACCGGTACGGCATTTTGCTGGTGCTGGACGAGGTCATGTGCGGCGTCGGCCGAACCGGGACCTTCTTTGCATTCGAGCAGGAGGGCATCGTGCCAGACATTGTGACGGTAGCAAAGGGCCTGGGTGGCGGGTATGCGGCTATCGGCGGCGTGCTGGTGCACGAGAAGGTCGTCGAGGCGCTGAGGCAGGGCTCTGGGGCTTTTTGCCACGGACACACATATCAGGCTCACCCCGTGTCGTGCGCGGCGGCACTGGCGGTGCAGCAGATCGTCAAGCGCGAGGGTCTCATGGAGAGGTGTGCGAAGATGGGAGTTGTGCTGGAGCGGATGCTGTATGAGACGCTTGGGGAGAGGTCGTCAGTCGGTGATATCAGGGGAAGGGGTCTCTTCTGGGCCGTGGAGTTTGTGAGGGACCGGAAAACGAAGGAGCCGTTTGCCCCCGAGCTGGGCTTCGGCGCTAGGGTGCAGCAGGTTGCGTTTCGGGAGGGAGTTGCGGTGTATCCCGGAGCGGCGACGGCGGATGGTGTGAAGGGGGATCATGTGCTGGTTGCGCCGCCTTTCAATGTGACGGAGGAGCAGCTGGAGCGGATATGCAGTGTGTTGAGCGCAGCTGTTGAGGAGGTAGAGGCTGAAGTTTCAAAGGAGGTTGCATGATGATTTGTGTGTGAAGAATACAAGATAGTTATCAAGAAGTCTCCTTCCTCCGGTCGGTTGGGGTGCATGCGGTTGTGAAACCCCCTGATTTCGGCCAACAACTCTGCCACACCAAGAAACAGCTAAGAAAACGGCCCATGTGAGGGAGATAGGTACAGAAGAACGCCAACTCAAAATTATGGAAGAGACTCGCTTCCGCTTACACAGGCAGATGATGTTCGCCACATTGACACCCCGCGACTCCTCCATGTCGGTTGCAGGTCCCTACGCACACATGGACAGAACATGAACGATCCCCACGGCAACAGGGTCCTGGCTCGCACTGCCGTCGTCCACTGCGACAAGGCTCCGGTTCGCATTGCCGCCGTCCATCGGGATATGGCTGTCGACATTCGCAGCCCCTGCCTTCTCTTCCATCCCGCCCAGGAAGTCCGTCAGGTCCCCTGTTGCCCCTGTCGCCTCTCTCTCCTCGATCTCCCCGACTCCCCTGATCACCTCGGTCGCCCCTTTCGCCCCTTTCACCGCGAGGCCCGATTCCACCCGCCGCTCCGGGTGCGCCCGGTGCTCCAGGTGCTCCAGGTGCTCCAGGTGCTCCAGGTGCTCCAGGTGCTCCAGGTGCTCCAGGTGCTCCAGGTGCTCCCGCCGGCCCAGGCTCTCCATGCTGGCCGTGCTGCCCATGTTGCCCATCCTGTCCATCCTTCCCAGGGGGGCCTGGTGGACCTTGCAGTCCCTGAATCCCCGGCAGTCCGTTCTGCCCGTTCTGCCCGTTTTTTCCATTGTTTCCGTTTGGTCCTTGGGGGCCGGGAGGTCCTGGTGGCCCTCGAGGTCCAACAGGTCCCGGGATGCCTTGCTTGCCTTGATGCCCTCGAGGCCCCCGTCGCCCCGATCGTCCGCGTGGGGCACAGCCCAGACACGGACGACCCGTCTTGGTGGGTTTTGGGTGCGGACCAGCTCTTGCGTGACAGCAAAGACAGACGAAGAGAACAGTGAGAAAGGCTAAGCCGACGAAGAGGCCAAGCAGTATGTAGCCGGTGGTGTTTGAGTTTCGCGGCATCGGTAATCAGGTCGGTCAGTCGACTGCTGAGAATCAGGCCAGCATTGACAGTATGTTGGCTTCGATGTAAGAGGTAGACAGAAGAGACGTCACCAGGAGCATGGAAATCTGTACTAAAAGGGCAGAAAAAAGGTTCTTTGCCAGGAGTCAAGTACAAATTCGCGTGGTTCGTCCACAGCCTGACCCCGCGATAATGCCGCACACCCTCTTGTCATCCGCGTGCAGATATATTGCATGATGCGCATACGCAACCATGTCTGGTCGCCGCCAAAAAGCTGCTCGGTGATGGATCCGGGAACAAGTCCATCTGGAACGGGCTGCTCGATGCAGCCGGTCTTGCGTGTCGTGTTCTCCGACCATTCAATCGGCCTGACTGTAATCATCTGGTACTTGGTCGCACATAACTACTGGCAGGACGTGACTTTCCCCACCTTATTGCATCAGGCTCGAGCCTTGACCGGTTATCAACTAGGAGCCTGTCATTGGGCTGTGAGCAGCTGTTGATGCAGCAGCCCTACATCTGTCCACCATCTCACATGCGGGAGGCCTACCGGCACCATATCAAAACAGGAGGTCGTGGAGATGAATTTTGGTCTCAGAGATTTGGCAATGGGGTCTAAGATCTAGACAATGTCGGCGGGGACAGGCAAGTGCATTGGTAGTTGTACATTGCTTCATTCCTCGACTATCGCTTGAACTGGCGCAACTAATCGTCTGCTACCAAGTGCCTTTCCGCATTCGTACTGTTCAGGTAAAACTCCTCATAATACTTGCAGTATCTCTGCGACGGTTCCATGAGGGCAATCACGAACATCGCCACGAACGTACACAGGAGCAGCGCCATCAAGAAGAGCGAGCAACAAACCAAAACATCCTGGAACCTGCACGACAGGATTTTAGATACCATTTGATGGCATGTAGAAGGCTCAATGGCCCTGTCGTCGTCATAACTCTCATTCAATGAGAGCTGTAACACTCGATTCTTTCTGTTAACGGTGGTGCAAAATCGGTATTGCGGCGAGTTTCGTGCTCGGTAAATCTGCCACATGTCAGCACAAGCCTAACCGCATGGTGACCCGGAGGTGGGAACTGCCAGTCATAGCATTTTTGGGGGCATATAGAGCTTACAGCGGTAGCGAGGTCCGCGTCTCGTGCGAAAAGTGTCGCCATGCTTGCGTCGGCGGCACCAGAGGCAACGAGTAGCGACTCGAAATGTTCTTCATTTGCGGCGTGAAGATTCTTCCCGGCCCAAAATATTTGCTCAACGTAGGTAGTGTCGCGGCTTTGGTCCGAGGGTGTCCGGCTTTCGACAAGCAGCTTGAACCAGTCACGAACTTTTACCACTCCGGCATCGCGCGAGGGACAGGCTTCAACGAGTTTTCGAATGTGTTGATGCTTCCAGCAATTCGCCATCAAGGCTTTGTCGTTGACCTTTTTATCGTAGTCAAGATTGTGCATGCGCTCAGTGTATTGGGGGTCATGCCTCAGCAGCCAGCGCATGTTCATGCCGTCGGGAATGGGTGGTTGCGACCGGCCGCCTCTCGTGATCGGAGTCTCGGTGTGCCCCATGCTGGCTTCCAGGTCTCGGACTTCCTCGAGAAAAGGCTGTTGAATCTCGAGGCTGTCGTTGGGTTCCATCGATGGGTTGGTGTGAAGGGTGGGCTGGGCCGTGGTGACCGAAGAGCTGGCGGGCAACAGCATGTTTGTTTGATGTCGTACTGTTTTTCGTTTTTCTAACTACTAGAAGGGAGGTCTCAAATTTTATAGCTCTGGGGCCTCCACATTCTTCCCAATGATTTCTGCCTTGCGATTTTGTGGCGGTACTGCGCCAGCAGCCCTGAGGCGCTGTGGTATATTTTGAGTTGCGGGTACATTCGAGGTGGCATGGAAGCCTCGAGTACAAAGTACATCCATTCATTTGAGTAGTCAAACACATATACGATAGTTGTCGGTTCTGATGTTCATATGTCTTCCAACATCCGGTTCGAAGCGAAGCGGTTGACTGACTGCTCGCGCTGACATAGGTACTCATGTCTGCCTCCCAAGGCAGCACTCACTCGCTCAGACTCCCGGAACGACCTGTGAATACAACACATGTGCTAGGTACCCAGACAGGGTGAATGTCTTTTTTTCCATTAAACAGACGCGCAACATCGCAGACAGAAGCAGCAGACCACAGCCGCCTCCAGCGTTAACGAAAAACACATGCACCATGGATCACATCTTCGCGGTATAATTACAGCTTCTGATGTCAGACGACTTTTCGAGATTTCAGAACGTCATAACAGTAATGTCAATGCGACAGGAGCTTTGGTGTCTTCCCAGTGCCAGGGGTTTTCCTTGGCCGAGACAGCTTCCTGGCAGCCCGGCCCCTCATTATCGCCAGTAACGAGCTAGGGTGCCCCGGAGCAATACGACCTCGGTACTACCCTGCGACTGAATTGGGAAGATCCTTGCGATGCGATGCGAAGTAAAGTCACGGCGCTTTGTCCACCAAGCTCCGAGAATGTAACATCAAGGCAACGCTTGCAACTGCCGACTGGGCAGGCTGCGATGGTCGAGCATGTAGATCACCGCCGGCGACTTGCCGAGGAACTTCAACATTGCTCGTGACTGAGGGGGAAACGGCACGATACGAGCATTGAAGACGTACAAATACCGCCCATCTCCCTAGTTTTAACGTCAACTATCTGGCACCAAGCTCAAGAAAACAATTGAAAGCAAGATACATTCGTTCATCATGTCCTCTACTCCCAGTCGCTTTACCCTTCGCCGTTCGGCGCTCCTCCTCGGCGCAGTGGCTCTAACCTCCACGACTCTCGTCCAGGGTCTGCCTGCTGTCGATGTCAACATGAACAACGACCCCATGATCATCGAGGCTCGGCAGGCTATGGAGAGTTCTCTTGCCCTCATGCAAAGACAAAACATTGACATTCCAGAGGGCCTCGCCCAGTTCCCCTCCGGTCCTCTGAACATGTTCCTCCGACTCATCAGCAGCCTCCCCGTCGGCGAAAGAGCCCTTGATGCAGTGGGCAAGATCCTCACGCCCCTGCAGCAGCGTCTGGCCGATGCGGCTGGCGTCGAGACCACCAGGGATGACTTGGCCACGAACGCGCCGTGCGCCGATGTCACGGTCATCTTTGCTCGGGGTACGACTGAGCCAGGCAATGTCGGACTCGTGACTGGTCCGCCGTTCCTCGATGCTTTGGCTACTCAGCTGGGCAGCAGGACGCTTGCAGCTCAAGGCGTCGAGTATCCGGCGACATTCGCGGGGTTCAACGACAATGGCGTGAACGGAGTACCGAGCATGTAAGTGGCATTGAGGCGCAAGAGGAGCAAGGCGTGTTTGTAGTAGCGGTGGCTCTGACACGACGTGCTCTAGGACAAGTTTCATCAACCAAGCCAGCACAAACTGCCCCTTAACCAAGATAGTCTTGTCAGGCTACTCCCAGGGCGCCTTGGTACTTCGCAGCACCGCTGACACGCTCCCGGCTTCGACCTTGGCAAGCATCAGCTCGATCGTGACGTTCGGGGATCCCAGGAACCCTCAGCCCATTACTGGTGGAGAAGGGAAGACTTTGATCGTCTGCCAGGAGTCTGATGCCGTCTGCTCTGGTGGTTTCATCAACGTCGCTCACCTGACTTACGGCGCGAACGCCACCGTTGCGGCGCAGTTTGTTGTTGAGAAAGCCAACTGTGAGTGCCCGAAACGCGAACAGAGAAGGCTTAATGCCAGAACTGACCATCTGCGCGTATATAGTTTAGTTTTTGGGCGAACCCCTCGAGGTGGAAGTTTGGCCGCAAACGCTATCCATGGTCAAAATGAGGTGAGGCTGAGGTCGTTGCAGAATCGCAGAATCCCAAGGTCGGCGGCAGCCGTCTGGGTCTCAGTACACATCGATTTTGTTAGCGAGTGACCTGAAGTGATGTGCAGGTAGCAATGGGCATCTCCTCAAGAATCACAAGAAGTCTTCACAAGATAAGCATCAAGTACAGCAAATATGATTTATGTATTAATGGGCACCTCGCCCTTACAGATTAGAATATATGTTCACCCCCCAACATCTACTTAAGCTTACGGCGGCAGCCAGGCTTGGTCTCCTTGGGCTGTGCCAGGCCGAAGCAGTTGGCCATCTTGTAGAAGATGTCCGTGTTGTCAAAGGTACCGGAGAAGGTCTCCTGGCACGGGCCCCAGGCGTAGACCATGACGTCCGTCAGCGAGTGGACGCCCTGGGCCTCGGTGGTGGGCAGGGTTCCGGTGTTGAGGAAACCGTCGGGGGCGTCGGCCGGGTTGGCGACGTAGCCGCCGGTGCCTGAGGTGGCGGCGACGCGGGGCGACTCGCGGACGCGGTAGTTCTCGCGCGAGTCGGGGTGGGCACCGAAGCCGGCGGCGATGGCGTAGCGAGGGCTCCAGTCGACCGGGAAGTTGGGGCCAGTGTTGTAGCTGACGGCCGGGTCCTCCTCCTGGTAGCCCGAGAGGCCGGAGCGCTGGTAGACGCCGACGGCACGGCGCTTGGCGCGGTCGCCCTCCTGCTCGGCGAGGTACTTGGTATCAGCGTTGCCGAAGACGTCGAAGCCGTGGCCGTGGTCAGCAGAGACGACAATGAGGGTCTCGTCGCGAATGCCGAGCTCCTCGAGCTTGGCGATGGTGGCGCGGACGGTGTCGTCGAGCTCGAGGAGGTCGCCGAGGGCGCGGTCGTAGTCGAGGGCGTGCATCTGCTTGTCGATCGAGGCAGCCTCGGACATGAGGAAGAAGCCCTCATCGCCACCGCGGTTGTGGAGGACCTCGACGGCCTTGAGGGTCATCTCCTTGAGACCGGGGAGGTCGAGGGCGGCGCCGCTCTTGCCGGTAGGGTCGTTGTTGAGCTTGCCGAGGTTGTCGGTGTAAACGTTGCGGTCGAGCCAGGTGGGCAGGTTGCCCTTGCAGAAGATGCCGAGGGCCTTCTCGTTGACGTCGATGTTCTCGAGGGCCGTCTTGTTGAGGGAGACGGAGTAGCCGGCCTTGGCGAACTCCTGGTAGTAGTCCTTGCCCTGGTAGGAGCCGCTGCCGGCGTAGAACTGCTCGGCACCGGCACCGAAGTAGGCCGAGGGGCCCTGGTGGTTGGGCCAGCTGTAGTTGGTGACACCGTTCAGGGCCTGGTCGATCAGGGGGCCGTACTGGGCGCGAGCGCGGGTGTGGCCGGTCAGGGCGATGGGGGTGGCGTCGGCGATGAAGGCAGTCGACACGGCACCCCAGACGGTGCCCCAAATGCGGGAGGCGAGCTCGACAATGGTCTCGACCTTAGGGTCATCGAACGGGTCGGGGCTCGAGTCGGCGTAGACACTGGGAAGGGTCAGCAGGTTTCTCGACAGGTGTATCAGGCTGAGGCAACTCACCCCATGGCGTTGACGGTGCTCTTGTGGCCGGTGTAGAGGGCCGAGGCCGAGTTGGCCGAGTCGGTGATGAAGGTGTCGATGGAGTGGGTCATCTGGTGGCCGAGAACCGGGAACTCGTCAAGCTTGAGCTTGCTCTGGTACTTGCCGTTGACGGTCTTGTGTCCGAGAAGACGGGCGGCGGTGATCTGCAGCTGTTAGCGAATTCCTCCGAAGGCCAGGGAGACCAAGCTACTCACCATGTTCGTGGTCATGCCGTCGCCGATGAAGAAGATGATGTTCTTGGCCTTCTTCTCGGTGGCCAGGGGACGGACAGTCCAGTTGGCCGTGGTGGTCTTGTTGCCGTAATACTTGAGGGTGACCTCGTACTCGCCGGGCTCGTAGATGGCCAGGCGGCGCCACACTTTGGAGGCGACGTTGACGGGAGTCTTCTCGTTGGCATCCTCGGCGTAGAGGTCCTCGAACCAGGAGAAGGACCACTTCTCGAGCTCAGGGGACTCCTTGCGCTCGAAGAACTCGTCGAGGGTCGAGGACTCGCCGCCCTTCTTGGCGATGGTGACGCTGAAGTCCTCATCGGGCTTGCCGTCGTTGAAGGACTCGAAGCCGGACTCCGGGGCGTGGACCTCGACGCGCAGGTCGAAGTTCTGGCCGGGGAGGAAGTCGGACTGGTCGGGAGGGATGACACAGCCAAGGTCGGGGCAGGAACCCAGACGCTGGAAGGTCTGCGCCGAGACGGCGGCGGCAGCAGCCACGAGGGCGACGGCGTTGAGCTTGGCCATTGTGTGCGCGGGACGGGGGGAGGCGGCGGTCGGCGGGCAGTGAGGCTGGCGATGTTCTCTCTCGAGGGGTCGCTGGGAGGGAGAAGAGAGCGAGAGGACGCCGGTGGTGTTTGGGGGCGCACCGCCAGCTTTTAAGCCCATCCCCACGAGGCGTCACAATTTTTTCCCACCTTGCTCCCCTTCCAGTGTCGCATCCTCCCACGAGCTCAACGCCGGCACGAGGGTAGCTTCAGGCCCCAGTCCCACGGGCAGAGAGGGAGGGGGGCACATGTCGATCCAGCTCGAAGCAACCCTGGCCCCGGTCGACGGTGTAGACGGGCGTGCGTCCCAAAGGCGAGCTTCACGACAGGGACGAGTGCGGAGAAAAGGGGCCGCGGCGAGGGTCAATGGCTTGCTGATTGGGCATCGCGGGATGCGTAGACCGAGCCGGGCGGGTTGGCCAGCTTCGAAAGGGCAGGCAGGGCCGGCTGGGCGCGGATGTCTTCGAGCCTCACACGGCCGGAGGGTGAGGCACGTGCTGCTGGCTCCCGGGATGCGCATCAACTCGGTGATCTCATCGGCGAGGGCCGCAACGTGGGCGAAGGGGACCAACGGAAATGACGATACCCGCGAGGGGAAGAGCACGAGGGGATCCTAGTCCCCTCTCTGCAAGAGACCTCGCGTGCATGGTTCGTCGGCAGCGTTGGCAGATGGGGACAAAGGACGACGGGGAAGGCCGGCGGGTGGAAGAGAGGTGGGGTTGAATCTTCCGGGAGAACGAAGCTTGTCGACGCGGGATGACCAGTCGATGCCAATGGCCCGGAGCATTCGGACGACGGGGAGCGTATGATTCGCCAATGCGCGGCACAATCAGCAGCTCGTGGTCGTGCCTTGTGGCGCCCTTCCGCATCGAAGGCAATCTCAACGACGGCCGACCTCGTGGCGGCGAGAAGCCAGCTGATTGGTCAGACGCACATCGCCAACGTGGACGATCAACGACGCAACTAGCGAGACACCGTAGCATCGACGGGGCCCCTGTACTTGTACGACGGGAGGTGGGGGTGCCGTTGGACGATACCTCGGCGAGAGGGGAATCGATGGTGCGCTGTCAATGGGTGTTCATCCTGCGTGTTCATCCTGTGTCGTGTGCCGATGGTAGCATCGAGAGTCGAGTCGGTCCGAGACCTCTTCGTTTTCAGTCGTCTGCAGCGCTCTTCAGCGGGGATGTTGGTGGGGAAGAGCAGCTCGACCCATATGCAGCTCCAAGATCTGCCATGTCCTCAATCGCTGTTGCTTCAACTTAAGGGTCCCCGGCAAGAAGTCGGCCCAGACCGTTGCTGGGCTGCTCCAAAGCCAATATCGCTCATCCCGGCGCATGCGGCAGCCCTGTCCTGACTCGAGCCCGCGTTGAGGTGCAATGCATACGAGCATGAATCACGTGGTAGGTGGTCTTCGAATCCCCCATGGCGCATTTCTTTCTTCATTTCATCCCAGTCGACCTCTCCTCACGGCCCCGTCCTCTCGGCGAACCCCTTGCTGTCCAGCGCCCTCGAGTCCTCGTCCGGAACCAGTGGCGTCTCGATCCCGTCCGCCGCCGCCGCCGCCGCGCCGACAGTCGGCCCGTCGGCCTTGTTGTAGTTCTCCCACGGCGCCTCGTTGATCTTCTCGGCCGAGGGCCCGCTCTTGAGGTGGTACCCGCGCGCGCGGGGCCGGCTGCCGGTGCCCGCGGGCAGCTCTCCTTCGTAGACGGCTTCAAAGCGAGCGGCGAGTTCCTCGAAGCTACCGTCCGCGAGCGCAGCGCGAACACCGGCGAAGAAGTCGGCCAGAACCTGGTGGTTGTGGATTTGCAGCAGGGCCCAGCCTAGCATCTCCTTGGCGTCGAGTAGGTGGTGGATGAAGGCACGGTGGTGCTTGGTGCAGACGTAGCATTGGCAGCCCTCGCGCAGGGGCTCCCGCGCCGTGACGTGGTCGGGTGTCCACATGTCGGAGCCGAGGGGCAGGGCGGGCTGGCCGGGTTCCTGCATTGGCGGCGGGAAGGTAAACGTCAAGGCCACGCCCGAGTCGGACACCGCGTTGAGGAAGGGGACGGTGCATATGTCGACGCCGGCGCTGATCTGCCGGAGGATCATCTGCGGGGTGGCGGGCGCGTCGAGCGAGAGCCGGGCCAGCGGTTCCAGCGGGGTGTAGTTCTCGATCAGATCGGGCAGCAATGCGACGTCCTGGATGGCCAGGCCCGCCAGGGCGCCGGTACCTTGATGGCTATCGACTAGGTGGTTGAGGTACTCCCACTGAATCGGGTAGGGCACCGCCAGGACCGGGGCAAAGATGGCGATGCCACGCTCCTGGAAGCGCGCCTGCCTCTGGGGTTTGAGGAACTGGATGCTCCACTCCTCGGTGCGTTCCGCCATGCGCACCAGTTTCTTGGTGGGAGGGGATTTGCTGGTGTGGAAGAGATCGGCAGGCGCAATGGCAATGTCGGGGCGCAGCGTCTCCACGGCTGAGGCGTAGGCGTCGATAGTGATGGTCGTGTAGCCCGTGGACGTCCAGATGGAGATGAATGTGCTGCCGTTTCCGGTGGGCGTCGTGACAGCCTGGGTGCGCCGCGGTGCCAGGATAGTAGTCATATCTGCGGGGAAGCACGTGAAGTCGTGCAGCGGCCGCGACTGTGAGGGGAACCTAAGGATCGGGGGCTCCTTCTTCTCAAAGACTGGGGAGTGTCAGTAATCCATCCACATTGGGTGTAAGAGGAAGCTCACAGTCCTCCAGAGCCATGTAGGCGCCGCCAAAGGTCGTATGCTTGGCAAGGTTGTCAGGGGTGACATGAGGCACCGCACCGCGCGACGTCGAAGCCACAAAGTTGGGTGTATCGATGGGCCTGCGGTTGGGCAATGCAAGCCTGCCTATCCGAGCCGCAGAGCCGGCCACGCCCTTCTTGAGGAGTTGGAACGCCATGTCCGTCGATTGTGAGCCGTTGCCGAGGGTGCTGTCTGCAGTCATGGTGACCATGCGGGGGGTGCCGGAAAAGAACACGAAGCAGAAATTTGCTCGCTTCGTCTAGTTAGTCTAATTCAAATGAGTGGTGCAGATATTAAAGTATTACAAAGAGTATGCCCCGGCCTGGGGTTGACGTTGTAGTGAGGAAGGAGTAAAGCCCACGATGAGAAACACGTGGTGTTTTGCCGCACCTGCACTTGGGCTCTGAAAATCATGGTCTCAGCCACAAGCTCCCAGTTTCAGCCACGGTATCGATTATCTAAGCCGTAGGGCATTGTGGCGGTCCACAGCCCATGAAGGCCTAGCGCTGCGCAGGGTCCATGCCGGATCGGGCGGAATCCAGGACAGGCCCGAACCAATAGGTGGACCTGCCCCGCCAACGTTGCGGGAGTGGCGGGTCGCTGCAGCACTCTCGTCCACTGAAAGCACCCACGGCTTCGTCGGAGCCCTGCGGAGTCGCAGTGACTCTGGTGAGTAAGGCGCTGAAGACACTGAGGAGTGACCTACCCGTGTACCCGTGGACCTCTTCGGGCGTCCGACACATTCAAGTCAGACGTCGGGTGGACTGGATGGAAACGGGAATGGATTCGTCAGGCAAGGCCGGGGGCGCACACCAGCTGATCCGCCAGGCCCCAAGCCCAAGTCATGGCACACCAAGTTTTTTACTCACCCGGTCTCTGGTACATATACCCAAAGACCTCCCTGCTGACGCCCTCGTTTCATGACCGCATTGCCGCTCCCCGACGTGTCGTATTCGCCGCTCCGACTCCCGCGCCCGCCGCTTTGCCTTGACCTGCATTCGCCTACAGGTGCAGGCTGCTAGACTGATCGACTCGCGTCCTGCCAGTCCAGTGCCGCGCCCAGCCTCGAAGCCCCCCGGCCGCCGCCTCCCTCTCCACTGGGTATGTTCGCCCGACCGCCCTGCACAGCCCTCGAATCCTTGGGCGCAAGTTTCGTTTCGGCTTACTGAACTGACGCGGTCCGCCCGAAAAGCAGGCTGCCCACCCTCCGATCGCCTACCCGGCATTCTTTTCCTCCCCCCTCCTCTCGCCATCGAGGCCTCAGCATGCTCGACGAAGCCTCCGAGAACACTCCGCTGTTGATGGACATGGACCGACAAGACCGAGACCCCGAGAACCCCGCCGAGCGGACCAACGGTGCGGCCGACAAGAACAGCTCCTCGACGACAACCACGGCCGCGGCCTCCGAACATCCCGATGCGCCGATAGCCGGAGTCTCGTCGTCCGTCGACACCACCCCTGCCGCTGCAGGCCAGCGAAGGAGCTACCACGTCGAGGTAGAGGACGACTCGTTGCCGTCGACACCGCCTCGCTTCGTCCAGGACGAGGGCGCATGGAAGCGCTGGAAATGGGTGCCCTACCCCGTGCGCCGCTTCGCCCGCAAGGTCGCCATCTGGTCGCGCGGCCCCGAGAACCCTAGGCCCTGGAAGATTACGCCGCTGCTCCCCCGGGTGCAGGAGTTCCCCCTCGAGCTCGTCGACCGCTTCCTGCCCAAGCGCCGCCAGCGCATCTTCGCCGTATGCTTCTACGTCGCCATCTGGGTCGTCACCTTCGCCCTCGTCAAGCGCCAGGAAACATTCGCCTCGGAGATCAGCGGCTGGGGCCTTCCGCAAGAGATTGGATGCGGCGCGACCTTCTGGAGCGCCGGCAACCGCTGCGGCATCGACGGCGTCGACTGCAGGCCCTTTGATAACAGCGGCTTCCCCTTCCGCTGCCCGGCAAACTGCCACGCCTACCAGGTCCTCAACCCGCGCGCCGTCGGCGACCAGGAGATCCTCTACACCCAGTTCGTTATTGGCGGCAACAATGAAACCCACAAGTCCGGGTATCGAGGCGACTCGCACATCTGCGGCTCCGGCATCCACGCTGGTGTTGTGAGCAACAGCCTCGGCGGCTGCGGTGTTGTGCGCATCGTCGGCGAGCAGAGCCACTTCCCCTCGTCGCGCCGGCACGACGTCACCAGCGTCGGCTTCGATTCGTACTTCCCCCTGGCCTTCGTCTTCGATGAGGAGGCAACATGCGGCTCAAAGGATATGCGCTGGGACCTGCTGGCCGTCTCGCTGGTCTTCTCCATCGTCTTCTCCCTGTTCATCCAGTCGCCCGCCCTCTTCTTCTTCGTCACCTACACCGGCCTCTTCTGGCACGTCGGCATGGCTTCGGACCCGCCCAAGATCTCCACCATTGCCGGTCTTGTCTCCAACCTGCTCGGCAAGTTCCTGCCCGCCACCTTCTGCGCCTGGGTCTTCTACGACAAGATGGGCATTCGCCGCACCCTCAAGGGCCTCACCGCTCAGGTCGAGAAGACGGTACTCTGGCTCGGCGCCTGCTGGGTCGGCGCCCTCACGAACTACACACTAGACTTCATCCCCATCTCGCGCCTGACCGCCCACGATCTGCAGCAGCAGCCCGGCGCAAAGGCTGCCCTGGCCATCATCGTCATCGTTCTCTTCTGCATCGTCTGCGTCCAGGTCTGGTTCTTCCGCCAGGAGGGCCGTATGATCAAGTACCTCAAGCTCTACGCCCTTCTGCTTGGCGGCATCCTTTTGTCGTTGACTCTGCCCGAGCTCAACCTGCGCATCCATCACTACATTCTGGCCATGCTGCTGTTGCCAGGCACCAGCATGCAGACCCGCCCTTGTCTTCTGTTCCAGGGCCTCCTCGTCGGCCTCTTCATCAACGGCATCGCCCGCTGGGGTTTCGACCCCGTCCTCCAGACCTCATCAGCCCTGCAGGGCGACGCCCCCAACAACTCGCCTTTGCCCGTCATCGCTGAGCCTCTCATCAACCTGACGACCACAGCGGCCGCCTCCGCCGCAGCCGTCTGGACCGCAAACTTCACCTGGACCCGCCCCGACGCCACCCAGTATGACGGCCTCAGCGTCCTCGTCAACGACGTCGAGCGCTTCCGCACCTACTTTGACGACTCTATGTTCGCCCAGAACTTCTTCCTCTGGGAGCGCGACCCGGCCCTCGGCATGAACGAGTACTTCCGCTTCGCTTACATGGAGGGCAGCCGCACCTGGGATTACACAAAGGCCGGCGTATGGACTGCCGACGGTGAATGGACGCAGATGCGCCCGGGACCCAGCAGGGTCATGGCGCGAGACTTGGCCGATGCTGCTGATGAGAGGATGAGGCGGAAGTGAAAGGTTCATACACTTGGCATGAGCGTCATGTGTCATCGATACACCCCGACATTGTCGGGTAAAATACTACATACCTAGACATAGTAGGATAGAGACGTCAAGAGTAGTGCAATGCAAAGATTGTTTTGGATTGCCTGGTTTGGCATGCAATCGGTGACACTGGGCAGCAAGCCCAAGCGTGTAAACGTTGTGACCATGCATTCTGCTTGTTCTTTTCCTTGCGCTATGGGGTTGCCCCGTTGACTTCTTGGGCCCATCCTCCAAAATTCCAACAAGAGTTCCCAGCCTTCGTCATCACGTCCCCCGGGCCACTTCACTGGCGCCCTGAGTGAGCCTTGCCGCAGCACTCCAACCCGACACCCTGACTATGTGGTCCGCGCCTAGGAGTCGGGCCCCTGAAGGGAAGAGTACGAGGCCCAGTTTGGCGAGGAAGACCGGGGTGAGGACTGCTCCCTCCAGCTCGAGTCTATGATAAGAATCGCAGACAGAAGAGTGCCAAGCAAAGATCAAGTTGCTTCGGATCATTGCCTTATATACCTTGCCAGCGGGTTGAAATGGATGAAGACGATTGTCTACTTTCGCCATCCACCGAACCATTGTCGCTATTTACCGACCCGCGTGAGCTCTCCTTCATATGGACAGTTGCTTTCCGCCCCTCTCCGTCCCAGCTCCGAATACCAATGGACGCCCAGAGAAAACTCAAGCATCGCCGACATGACCATGGCTGCGAGGGACGCAGCAGCAGAGGGCTGCGAGGTCAGACTATAGAAGTCTTAGCTTTCAGCGTGCCTTGCTTCTTCTGGCCTAACAACATCCCTCAGACTCCGCATCTTACGTTCATACATGAAGCCATACTGGCATCTCTCTAGTCACGCAAGACTACCTGGCACCCGCCCGGATCTCACGTAAGACGTGTTCATCTTACCGTCTTAGGTGCTCGGCGGACTTCCCAAAATAGGTTTCACGCATTAACGTTTTTAATCAACCTTATTCCACCATCACCACCTCCTCCACCTCCTTCTTAAAGCTGGCTGAGTAGACCTCCAACCTCCGCAACATCCAGGTTCTCCTCCCCAGCAGCCAAGCAGCTCGCGTGAGCCCATAGACCGCCTTCCTCCGGGCCCAGTACCCCAATCACCCCGCGCACATTCCCGCTCCTCACCCCGCCGCCGACAATCAGCTCGAACCGCCCCCTCGCCTTCTCCCTCACCGCCGCAAGCGTCCCGGCGTGTTCCGCCGCCTTCCCCGGACCGCCGGACGTCAACACCGCGCTGAACCCGCACGCCGCGACGTCCTCCACCGCCTTCTCGACCCTCATCGTATGGGCCTCCGCCGTCATCCCCTCCCCGGCGGCGATGAGCCCATCAAACGCCCGATGGAACGTGCAGGGGTGCCCAGCTGCGGCTTCCACCAGCGCTTTGTTCCTCTCGATGTCCACCTCCACCCCGTTCTCCCCTTCCTTGAGCACACCGAACACAAAGCCATCCCCATCCCCAGCCTCAATGTAGCCGCTGTCGACGAACTGTTCGATCGATTCCTTCATGTTCCCGAGCTCCTCGTCGTCATAGACAAAGTCCGTCCGATCTTTTTGGGCCCCGCGAGGGCGCACCATAATCATAACCGGGATGTCGACTGACGATATGGCTTCCAGGTCGCCGATCGTTGGTGTTGTTCCTCCAAGGCTGTACGATCCTGGCGCGTTGAGCTCGATGCGCTGGGCTCCGAGGCTCTGGGCTTGACGTGCCGCATCAGCCGTGAATACTGGGATCTCGAGTGGTGTCTTGGGTGCCATGTCTTTGTCTTTCTCCTCCGATACTGCTTCTTGTTGTTTGTGATGATTCTCACCAACCGACGTCACTCTCTCCCGCTCCCCATGCAGTTTCTGCACTTGACCAGGGTCCTATTCTTAGTCATCAACTTAACTGCGGGGGGGGGGGGGGGGGGGGGGCTCAAAAAGGGGCTTGTACCACATCACATCACAGCCTTCATCCTCATAGCCATCTTGCTTGTTCCATTTCCCTTGTTCTACTCTTACATGTGCGTGCTGTCTTGGCCCCTAATCCTCCGCCAAAACCTCCCCCCTCTCACTGCTCCCGCTGGTAGTACCGCCGGCGCTCCATCTCCCGCCTCTCCTCCTCACGGCGCTCCTCCTCACTGTCTCTGCCGTAGTACGAGCCAGGGGCCGGGCCCCGATGGTAGTAACCCGGGTCCTGGTAGGGACCCGGGCTCTGGTAGCCACCAACAGGGTACTCCCTGTGGTCGTAGTAGCCACTCGGGGCGGGGCGCCAGACCGCCAGTGGCTGGGGCGGGTGGTGGTAGGCCATGTTCTCCCAGGACAGCCTGGCCAACTGGCTGTTCCTCTCCTGCAGCCGCCTCATCTCGGCCGCGTTGTCGTGAATCTCCCTCTCCCACCTGGCGTTATCCTGGGCGAGGTCAGGGCGCTGCGGCCGGTGCTGGGGCACCAGGGGGAGGTGGCTGCTCTGGGCAGCGGGCTTGCTCAGCGCCTCGGAGTTGTCTCCGTGTCGCTGGTGCTGGGAGTCCACAGATTCGTGCTTAAAAATCGTGAACTTCTTGGCACCTTTGCCCTTGGTACCATTAGGCGGCGGGGTCGAGGCAGGCTTGGCCTGGCCATGGTCGTCAGGGCCAAAGTACACGACGTACTTTGGCTTGTCGGGCCTGGCCTTCTTGGCACTGCCCGTCTCGATGCTGTGGAGTGCTGCCTCCTGCTTGGCTGCGATGGCCTTCTTCTTCTCGTCGGCCTCGTCGAAGAGGTCGCGGGCAGAGATGAACATCGTATCCGAGTTCTCATGTGCCTCCTCAGGCTGTGACAGCAGAGTCTGGATGCTGAGACGGTTGGTGCCACGAGTGCTGGCAGGAGGAGGCGCGGTGGGGGATGGGAGGGCGCGGGCTTGGCCATAAGAGTAGCCAGCGATCGGGGACTGACCATATGGGCCGAAGCCGTGGGCGGGACCATAAGAGCCGAAGTTGTTGGGGCCGCCATGAGAATAGCTGAAGACGTGAGGCTGTGCGGCATAGGTACTGTGAGCTTGGTTCATCGGACTCTGGGCATTGAATCCCTGAGTACCAGGAGCCCGAGTGCCAGGAGCTGCAGAACCGGAAGCCTGAGGACCTGAGATCTGGGTGCCTAGAGCCTGGGAACTGAAAGAACGACTGCCAGGAGCTGGAGTACCGGAAGCCTGATGACCTGGAATCTGAGGACCGAGAGCCTGAGAATTGAAAGGATGAGTACCAGGAGCTGGTATACCGGAAGCCTGATGTCCTGAATTGCGAGGATCGACAGCCTGAGAACTGAATGAACGACTGCCAGGAGTTGGAAGTCTGGGAGCTTGGACATCTGAAGCCTGAGTGGCAGAGGCACGAATCGCAGAGGCGTTAGTGGCGGAGGCATAGTTGGCAGAAGCCTGAGATCCAGAAGACTGGATGTTGGGAGCCTGGGTACTGGGGGCCTGAGGACCGGAAGTCTGACCGCTGAGAGGCTGGTTGATGGAATCGGGATTGTTGGGAGCCTGGGAGCTGGGAGTCGGGGCAGCTGAACGAGGCCGGGAGGCAAGACTCTGGTTGTGGTTTGCAATGGCGTTCGAAGCCGAGCCGGCAGGAAGCTTAATGACCTCACCCTTGTCCGTAGTGATTGTTCCGTTGACAATGTTGTACCTCGACCTCATACCCAGAGCAAGGCACCTGGCGGGCTCGTCTCGAATCCACCTGAGGGCGTGCATTCTTCCGTTTGGAGAGAAGGTCATCTGGACGGCGTTGAGGTGCCAGTGTTCATCTAGATGGACAGTCAGAAGGGAAAAAGATGCAGATGAGGGATGGGGCACTTACAGAGGATGGCTTCGTTGTAGTTGCGACGATCCGGCTCGCCCATTGCGATCATACGAGGAACAAGTTCCGCGAACGCGCTTTGAGTAGGTGCCTCACGTCCTTGAGCAGCCATGGGGACAATGACGGTCCAGAAGACGCGCTCCTCGAGAGCACTCCAAAGCTTTCCGCCCATCTTGAGAGTTCTTTGGGAGAATGTTCTTGTCTTGATGATGACTGCTCGACGTCGATGGTCTGTTGCAGTCAATGGAATGCTGTAGTCGATGAGCTACTGCAGTTGATGTATTGTTTCGGGTGATGACTTGTGGCAGTTGATGACTTTCCGTAGTCGGTAGATCACTGCAGTCGTGTGTTTGGTGCAGTTGATCAGTTATCGTAGTCGATGGCGTGCCGTGGTTGATGAGTTGACGCAGTGGGTTGATCACTGAAGTCGTTGAGTTCGTTCAGCCGCTTGACCATTGAAGTCGTTGAGTTCGTTCAGCCGCTTGATCACTGCAGTCGTTGAGTTGGTGCAGCCGCGTGATCACTGTAGTCGATGACCTTGGTCTTGATGTCGATGCCGACCGGAGACGAAGACAAGCCGAGACTGAATAGGTCGCTGGCTGTAATGGTTGGTAACGTTTTCTGAGGTATTCTTGAGGATTTGATTGAGAGAAAAGCCAGATATAATGGGAGAGGTAAGACGAAGGCACGAGAAAAAGGGTACTTACGCTGTTTGGAGGGTATCGCTTTGATTCAGAAGGAACGATAATCCCTTAGCGTCGATGCCGTTTGAAGACGAAGACGAGTGGAAGCTGCCTTTGGCTGCTTGAACTGAGAGTCAGTAATGCTTCTCGAGGCTTTCCTGAGGCTGTAATCGTGAAGAACACCACGTGTAAAGGAAGCTGGAGAGGCTGAGTGAGGTGAAGGGTGCTCCAAGTCTTTGAACGGTTTCGCAGGGGGATTTGGGGGAGATCGTGGTCGGTGACGAGTCCTTGCTGATGGAATCTTGCTTACTGGGAGAGAGAAGAAAGGTAGAGAGCTCAGAAGTAGAACCCGATCAAAAGCCCCCTTTTTGTAGAGCCGGAAAAGAGAGAACGCTCAGAGATCTCGTGAATCACGGCTGTGCGATGCGTCCTGCGAAATCACTGACGGAGACGTGGGTGATTCAAAGGATCGAATAATAGGATCCGTGTGAGTGTGAAAAAGGACGAGAACCCTAAAGTGATTTGGCGTGATTCGAAAAAGGCATCGACGGCATTGTAGTAACGGAAACGACCCAACGTGATGGAAAGCACGGCAACTGAAGAAACGGAACGGCAGGCACACGGACCATGGGTAATTCAGAATGGGTAGTGAATACTTGAAATCGCTTCCAGCGGCCCTGCCGCTGTGATTCAGCGCTCTGGGAGAAGCACTCCACCGCTTAGCGCCGCAGAAAATACATCAGACGGACTGACAATGGCTGCATTTCACATTCAGGGCAGTCCTGGACAGTGACTCGGGATATGGAGCTTCATTTCTGGACCTGTCGGCCACATGGGACAATAGAAGGGCTTCCGACTTGGGGGCATCACAATATGATTGTTGTACAATCTGGATAACTTGGGACGAGAAGTTAATCTTCCAACATGGGGGTATCTCTGTATTATTGTTGTACACTTCCATGAGCTCTCTCGGAATCTGGTTGGAGCAGCCAGATCCTCTATTCAAATGGGCTCTTCGGATCCCGAGCCTGGCACCCACGAGCCTGCAGAAAAGCAGCAAGCTTCCACTCGAGCCTCGAGAACTACAGACAAAGAGGTTAGATACAATACCCAGACGAGACGGCAGGCCACTTACAATGCTCTTCTTCTCAGGCGGCACGACACCATCCTTGACCCAGAAGCCCCAGGCGCCCATCATATTAGCCAGCATCATGTCTGTGCTGAGTCTGTCTCCGATGACGGCGATCTGCGAGGGGTGCGACACGCCCGTCTCTGGGTGCTTGCGGAAGTACTCCATAATCTCGTCACCGCAGCCTGGCTTCTTGCTTGCGTGTGGCAGCACCGGGACTCCAGTGGACTTCTCAAGCTCGGCCGCAAGGGTCAGCTTTTTGTCGAAGGATGTGGCGCCCGCAGTGTTGGAAACGATGAGGAGCTTCTTTCCAGGGTACGCGGCCTTGAGCTTCTCGAAATGGTCCTGCAAGATAGTCAGTGGTGAGGTCAAAGCTGGAAAGAGGGGGAAATGGCAGTACCTTGTATGGCGGGTGAACCTCGCTTGTGTGAGGCACGGCGAAACAGTCGTCCTTGTCGAGCACGACGGCCCTGATGTCGGCTTGGCGGCCCTGGCCTTCAAAGGCGCGGTTCAGGGGTATGGGGAGGTCATTGAAGGTCGAGATTGTGTGGTGGGGAAGGCATAGCGAGGGTCTGGCGAACAGCCGGAAGATGTTGACGGTGCCGGAAAGATTGAGGTTCATCTTTTTCGTGGCTGGCGCGTTAGGATTTGAGTGATGCTGTCATCCTGCATGTGACGGATGAGGTCGACTTTCGCGGCAAAGAAGAAGTGAAGTTGAATTAGTGCACGGACCATCAAATTGGCTTAGCAGCTGCAATTCGACGCCTCTGCCGGCCGACTCCGAAGATGGGAGACCAACGAAGCTTTGGAGGCCAATGGGGTTCGAAAAGGTCCATACGAATGACTGATACTATAACCGCATCATCAGATCAATTATTTCAAGGTCAATATCTAATGAAAGCAAAAGTAACTTGCTAGAGCTTGGTGTGGCCTGTTGTTCATTGCTGAGGTACTTGGAACACATCCAGAAGATATCTATTCCATCATCCTGACACACCAGGAATACTCAGTTCTTCAGAATCAAGCGATCGATTTTCCAAATCAATCTCTGGCACGCTCCTCGTCTTTAGGTCTGTTTGGATTGATATCGAAGTTCTCTTCCCAAATCCGGCTTACATAATGTGGGAATCCAAGCCGTTGTTCTACGTCCGACTTGGTAAGGATCTGGCAAGCAAAGCAGGGAGTCAAAGGCCAAAACCATGATTAATTTGTTCGTTTTGAAACAAGAATAACCCGTGGTTCATATGATTCCATTGAATTGTGCGTGAACCTCTGAAATCAGGGTGTCACCTCAGACGAAACCACGTGATGTCACGAACGGTTGTACACCGACCCACACCGAGAGCTTCCCTCGGACAGCTTAGCGCGTCAAACGCGTCTCCCAGAGATTCTCGAGGATCAGAGCAAGCAACCGAAACACCCAATGCACCCTCAATCGCCGTAATAGGCCCCTCAACCATGTCCCACCGAGATATCGATGCCGACGACATCGAAAACTCCCCGAGCATTCGTTCCGGCCGAAAGCGAGACGCCTACGACGATGGTCATGCCGACGCAACCCAGAGGACGCCCTCGAAGCGACAGCGAAAGCTGCCCGCCAAGCTGAAAGACTACGATCTATACGATGTCCCGAGCGACGGGGACGAAGAGTATCGCGAGGCACCGCGAGAGAAAGTCCGTGAAGAACCCCCACCACCACCCGCCGAGCCGACACCGACGCCGAAGAGGAAACGAGGACGTCCACGCAAAGATGCGAACGCAACACCCGGGACGACCACGCCATCCAAGGCGAAGAAGACCCAGTCCGCCGTAACACCCATCAAGGCCACTGGCCTCTCCGCCCTCACCCCGCGGAAGAAGGCGGCCGTCGACCGCTCAGCCAAGCGCAAGATCGCCCGTGCCATGATCGAGAGCGTCGTCAACGACGACGCCAGCGACGAGGACGACGCCGAAGGCCTAGCGCGCGAGATCTATGGGACAAGCGATGAAGAAGAAGCTGGAGAGAATGAAAAGCCGGCCACGACGCCCTCGAAAAAGACGCCTGCCCGCCGCGGCGGTCGCAGGCCGAAAGCCAGATCTCCCACACCTCCACGAGACCTTCCCGCCCACGAGCTCTACTTCGAGCACAACAAGGCCGGCCGCGTCAAGACGTCAAACAACACCCTCGCGGCGCTTGACCTGCTCACGCATGAGGAGTACTTCGCCCTCCTCAAGACCCTGCGTGATCCACACGAGGAGGGCATCGCGTTCCTACATTCTGTCCATGAAGCCTCATTTGGCCAATGGATGTTTGAGCTTGCTCAAGGCTTCTCTATCTGTCTGTACGGCTTGGGATCGAAGCGAGCGCTCGTCAAGAAGTTTGCGGAACACGTCCATGCTCGAGGCGGACGGGCGCATTCTGTGGTCATTGTCAACGGCTATGTCCAGACACTCACGCTACGTGATATCCTCTCCCGCGTGGTGGAGGCCATGGACCTTGATCCCGCCGTCAAAGTCCCCGCACATCCGCAGGCCATGCTCGCCTCCGTGCTTTCACTTCTCTCCGACGACCGCGCCACGCCCCTCCGCCATCTGACTCTTCTCCTCAACTCCATCGACGCACCCGCGCTGCGCAAGCCGGCCACACAGCATGCCCTGGCCCGACTGGCCGCCCACCCCGGCGTCCGCTTGCTCTGCTCCGCCGATACCCCTGACTTCCCTCTCCTCTGGGACGCCGCCGTGCGGGCTTCGTTCAACTTTGTCTTCCATGACGCCACAACGTTTTCCCCGCCAGCTGCCGAGCTGGACCCCGTCGACGACGTCCACGCCCTTCTCGGCCGGCAGACGGGCGCCATCAACGGCAAAGAGGGCGTGGCATTCGTGCTGCGCAGTCTTCCCGAGAACGCCAAGAACCTATTCCGCCTGCTCGTCACCGAGGTGCTGGTCGCCATGGACGATGAGGCAGGCGAGAATCCTGGTGTCGAGTACCGGATGCTTTACAACAAGGCCCTCGAGGAGTTCATCTGCAGTTCCGAGATGGCCTTCCGGACGCTGCTGAAGGAGTGAGTTCCTGTCTCTCGTATCTTAATAATTGATTTACTAACGCAATACAGATTCCACGACCATCAAATGATCGAGAGCAGAAAGGACGCCATTGGTACGGAACTGCTGAGCGTGCCGTTCCGCAAGGAGGAGATGGAAGGGATCCTAGAGGATCTGATGACATGATGACTTATGAAGGGGAGCTGTGTAATATCAACCCGGTCTTCCGTCTAGACGACCGTGTGTATAATCAAACACCTCATTCAATCAAACACACTTCTCATGTGCCAACTTCAGAGATGTTACACGAAAACCCGAATTCCTGGCCTCAGAGTGTTGTAGTTACATCGCTTCCCGTATTCGGAAGATTCAATGGCAAAATATCAACTAACCACATGCACCACGGATTACCGTACTTCAACATCCTCAGCACTGACATGAATCGTCACTTCGTTATCTATAGAGCTACAGGGTATTTGTATGGAAGTCCGTCCATCCCAGCCTCCGTCCGTTCGTTCCTGGGTATATCCCCCGCATCTATCATCAGACGCCAAGGCTCTTCACACACATCCATAGCACCACGGGCACGATGACATTGTCGTTGCCACCGGTCAGAACCGCCTCAGTCAGGCTCGACGCAACACCACAGATAGCGGCATGTTGGGCAGCCACAGGCAGTGGCACGTCCTGACTCGGCGTCACAGGCCATCCTCCAACACGCAGCCAGGCCGTCGCGGCCATAAGGCCAGCAAAGACGGCCGCCGCGAACGCGACACTTCCCTCGATGCTCTTGCCGCCGCCCCAGACCCATTTTCTCCGTCCGAATCGCCGGCCGATGAGAGACGCAGCCGCGTCGCCGAGACCAACGCACACGACACCAGCGACCATGCTGACCTCGCGGGTCGGCACCTCCCATCCGTCAAAGGGATCAGTGGCGCCAAAAGACAGAGCGCCGGTGACTGGGCCTGAGCGCGGGAGAGTGGCCAGCGTGAGCCACAACGGGATGGCGCAGCCGATGAGCAGGAAGATGTGGGAGATGACGACGGGACCCTTGTGGTCGCGACCGTCGACATAGGGCGTCAGGAATGAGGCGATGGGCTTGGACAGGGGCGGCAGCTGGCTGGCGCGAAGTAGATCCAGGATGAGGAAGATGGCGAGGATGAAGGAGAGGGCCAGGCCGGTGAAGACGGGGTCGACGTAAGTCGCGGACAGGAACATGGCGACGACCGTGAAGTGGAAGACCTTGCGGCGAGTGTCGACCTCGTACTTTGATGCCCACCCGGTTACCACGATGAGGCCGGTGGTGATGACGGTCAGATAGTAGGCGCAGATGAGGAGGCGAGTGTTGGCCTCGCCAAACTCGGCGGTGCGGATATAATGAACCCAGCCCTGATCACAGCATCGAGGGGGCTCGTCCGGGCGCGCGGGGAGGAAGATCCAGCGCTCAAGGTCGCGGCTCACCACCTGGAAGCGGAACCAGGGAATGTCGCCAAATAGGTAGCCCAGAGCCCAGCCAATGGGCTCACTGCCCTTGAGGCCGTACTCGCCAATGTACCACCGCACAGGCCAAAGGACGATGGCGACCAGAACGAGGTGGACGTAGGCCGAGTACATCCAGCGCCTGACGAAAGCCTGGGTCTCGGTGAGTCTGAAGAAGGATCGGACCGTGGATGATGAGGCGCGCTTTCGCCGGCCGGAGAAGGTGTGGGTAGCGGATCGCCGGGGGCGGTTAACCAAGCCGGGGAAAGTGCTAATCCTAGTGAGGGGAGAGCCGTCGGTATCGAAGGAGGCCCTGGCCGACATGGATCGGGCGACGCCGAGGGAGTCGGGGGCAGCGGAGCCGCTGGTAAAAGTGCGGACTCTCGAAGGCTTCCGGAACAGACCGCCGCCGATATCGTCGTCCGAGTCGACAGTCTCGGAGGCCGTGTCGTCCATGAGCGCCCTAGCATCGTTACGGAGGGAGCGGAAAGACAAGGCCTCGCGGATGAGGGCCCACCACGACTTTCTTGAGGCCATGGAAACACGTCTGAACCGAAGCCTGGGGACTCTAGCCAAGGCAATGGCCCAGCGGATCACGGGCCCGCAGAGCAGCAGGACGAGGACGCCGCCGATCCAGAGCAGCACCTTGAGGATGCTGGCCTGAGGTGAGTGTGCCATCAGGCCGAGGTCGATCAGTGCGATGGAGAGGAGCTCGAGTTCGGCGGTGAGAAGACTCGTGGTGGTGAGGTAATGGAGGACGCAGATCACAGCCTGGTGCAGTGGGTATAGCAGAACGGCCGTCTGTGGGGAGACTGCAGGCCTGTCCGCAGTAGCCGGGTACAGAGAAAGCGGCCCGGTCGGTGCCGTTGCCATGTAAAGGGGCATACATGAGAAGACCCAGTGGAGGGGATTGGCCGCCTCGGTGTTGTGGGCAGTGGGGATCAGGGCCCTTGGAATGGCGCTGATGCTGAGGATGATTGTTGGTAGGATGATGGCGGGGTTATCTGTCGCGAGCAGCAGGGCGACCAGGAGGGACACTGCCGGGGGGTATAGGATGGCTGCTGGGTCGAAGATTGTCGGTATGAAGATGGGGATCTTCTTGATGGGTTTTCGATGCAGATATGTCCAGGCCACGAGTCGGAAGGGGTAGAGGACCACGAGGGCTGTAGAGAGGTAGACGATGAAGAGGAGTTCTAATGACAGTCAGCACCACATACTGAAAACAAAGAGCCGGGAGGACATACCCTTGCTCCAAGCTTTAAAGATCGGCTTCACGTCCGGATGCGACTGCACAATGATGAAGAGGCCCCCCACAATGATCAGCTCCGTGGTGCGCCTGGCAAGCTCCTTTGCCCGCCTGGTGTTGCGCTCGTCCCAAAGGTTCTTTTTCTCCTCTGCCGCCAGTGCCTCAGCATGGTGCTGTGAATAGTCCTCATCCACGACACTGGGAGAGTACATTGGGGACGAAGTCCCAGAGGCGCCGTCACCATGGTGCCGCAGTCCCTTATGCAGGCGGACCTTGGGCGCCGGCAGCCCCTTCAGGAAGTGTTCATCGTCGGCTTCGGTGCCGCTGTCGCTAGCAGGTGTTGACTCTTTTGTGAAGGAGGGGAATGATGGTGATGGATCGGTGCTATCTTCTGAGCGTGCGCCAGATGATGGCTGTGTGGTCTCGAGAGAGGACTCGGCACGGTAGGGTACTCGGTGTGCAGCGTGGGGGAGCTCCGAGTTGAGGTGATGGTATGGGTGAGGGGACCTGGTCAGATGTCTGAGCTGGCTGCCATCTTCCGGCTCGTTGCCGGTAGACAGCGATTCTAGATTGAGGCGGTCGGGCATGGCTCGACTTATATGTCGGTCGGGGATGTAGGGCCCATTGGGAATAGACGAGGCCGACGAGGGGCAGCGGTCGGGGAGCGTGCGCGGCCCTGTTCAAGGAGTCAAAGAACGAATGGGCTGCACTGTGAATGAATGTCCGTCGTGGTAGTAGAAGAGATATCAATGATCGGGGATGTCGAGGGCTTCTCCCACGCGGTCGGGGGTTGTGAGGTGAGGGCTCTTGTGTGAGGCTGGTGAAGGATGGGAATGTTGAAGCCACCTCACTTTGGCAGGGAGTCGTTTGGCGGTTCAGTGTTTCCTGAGGTGCGTCGTCACTCAAACAAGCAAATCACATGCAAGCCCACTGTCGCAGTCGCTGTGGAGAAGCGCCAATCAGCGCCCAGGAAGCGCTGTCGTGTCCGTTGAGCCAGGGGGTCGTTCCTGCCTGGCTCGTTGAGTCGGTCTTATCGGTCTTATCGGCGCCCATTGGGATCCATGAAGCTGCATTCACGGCAAGAACGAGGGCAGCTCTTTCCCTCAGTTGCCGAGGTGCTTCAAATTCTGACTGTCTCCATGGATACGGCAGATACACTCGATGGAGCTGCTTTGATTCAAAACATGCCTCGGTTTGAATGCCATCAAGCTGGCCGAGGCCATCAACATCAATCCTGTCGCCACTCCAGCACCACGTCAGCCAAGCTTTCAATCTCTCAGCATCCGTGCTCTTTGGCCCATCGGCCCATCACACCACGATGACACACCTTGACGGTCTACATTGTGTCGAATCTGTGGTCATTTTGCTCGATAATCTTTCGACAGAGGTGTCAACCGTCTTCTATACCTGTCGAATATCATCCACAGCTGATCAGTCATCTGCCGGTGTCGGCAGCCAGAGGAGTACGATTTGCGGAAAATCCCCGATGCTACGATGCTAGCCCTGTGGCCTCCTGTCAATCCGTCAATCCCTCCCCCTGTTCGGCGCAGGCTTGCGGCTGACCGGCCGCTGAAACCGCCCAGAATAGCCTTCAACCGGGGCAAGCCTGCATGGCACGGGCAGCGGAAGCCACAGCGGCTGGCCGGTGGCAGCTTTAGCTGTGGCTTGCTGTCAGATCGCGCCCACGAAGTCCGGCAAATCTGTCGCTCTTGGCCAACAAAACATCTCACGAGATAAAACCGCCGAAGATGCCGATGGCGAGAAACCCCGCGCCGGAAAAGGTTAATCGTACAAATAACCTCAAGCCCTCGCGTCGTCTCAAGAAAAAATATCGAGCCATCCCAATGCCGGGCTTACACACCGAGGCCATGCACAAAGTCAGCCTGCAGCAGTGTCACCACACGGAACTCCACGCATCCCTGCCTTGCGCAGCCTTCACCTTCACCTGCGACACACACAAGAGGCTTTTGGCGGGTGTCTCAAAACTATCCGAGACACGAGCATTTCTCTGGAGAACAATTGTCGTCAAGAAGCGAGAGAGGGGGTCCTGTTGATGCAATGCCCCGTCATTCGGTACGAGGCGGACAAACTCGACTCGCCATCGCCCGGACAATGAGGGGATCCATATGCCGTCGTAATCCTCTGCATCATGGCACTTCTCGCTAGGGTGCCGAGAGAGGTCCGGTTGGACCAGAGCGCACGGTGCCGAGCCCAAAGCTGCGGGACCAGGCTCGCGGCCTGCACGCACCAACGCACCTCAACGTCCAGCAGGACAAGGATGTGTGCTCGGATGACAGATCAGAGCACGACAGCTGCAACTGAAGCACAGCTTCGCCCGGCCCGGCGATGTCGGCGGCCGGCCGGCCTTGCTTCTTTTCCCTCCTGGCCAGCCTAGCCCAGCCCAGCCCACTCGAGGGTCACCGATGACCACACAAACACAACGTCTTGGCTCGTATTTCCCTGGGCGCCGGGCCTCCTAGTCTGCCTCCGAACCTCCCAGGGAAGAGCCGCCTCGGCGACGGCGACGCCAATACGAAGGCGGTTCGTCCGGCGAGAAGGGGGGCAACGGGGCAACAGGCCAGGGGCGGGGAGCGAACCAGCGGTTTGTTCCAGGATTAGCTGGTGATGTCACGGCCCCGGCCGAGCTCCAGCTCTTTTGGTGGCCCGTGTTCCGCGTTCCGGCTAGTCGGCTCGCGTGGCACCGCATTCCAGGTTGTAGGAGCTTGGGGAGGCTGCCATCGCAACCGGAGGAACACGACACCACCAAACCACGTCCCGTGAAAGAGGCGTCCCGGAAGTGTAGATCCAGGACACGGAGAAAGATGTGCGACCGGCCAAGGAAGGGGTGGAGCAGGTGCCGAACGGGGTTTTGCTGCACAAGGCATGCCGAGGGGTCGCCAAGGGGGTGGACGACTCGCTCACCCAGCAAGCGAAGGGAGCTCACCCCCCGAGGCGCGCGTCCTGAAATCAGATCAGCCAGATGAGAGGCCGCAGGGGTCCGGGCTCCCTGCTGCAGCACAGCACAGCAGCACGTACGAATACTTACAGCGCACAGCACCTCCCTGATCTTGGGGGCAGTCAAGTCTGGGACAGCGTCGCATCGTCGCAGCCTGGCATTGATTGCAGTGAGAGGGAGCGAGTGGGAGGGCGACAAGCCGACCAAATAGTTGGCCCGGCCAGGAAAATACCGCCCAATTGTTTCTCATATATGCTTCAAGAGCCCGTCATCTTACCACACCGGGTACCCCTACCGGACACATTCGCAACATCAGAGTGCAACCATTGCCGCGGCCAGCATTGGGATCATCTCTCTCCTCACTCGCAAACTCGTAACGTCGCCTCTCGTCCTGTCCCATCACATCGCAAAGGTCGCCCCCGGAAGCACACACACGCCCAAAGTCTCCATCCGTTCGCTGGCTTGGCTCAGCTGCCAGACCCGGCCGCCGCGTCGCCACCGCCCGCCGCTCGCTCCGCTTCCGTCGTCCGTCCATCGTCATCCGATTCGACAGGGGTGGAGAAAGACAACAGTCGGGCAACACCAAGCGGCGCAACTTGCAACGGACAGCTCCATCCCCCTTGCCTAGCGGCGCCCTCTCCCAAGCTTCTCCCTCAGCCAGCCGGCCTCGTCGAGCCCTTTTCTTTATCCTCCGCGAGGGGGTCCTGATTTAGACAGAGTTTTGCACCCGGGACCGCCGCAGAAGCGCACTACTGGTCCCATCTACGCAAGCAGGTGCCATTTTTCCTGCTGGATCCCCAAGCTCTCATCCGAGCCTGCGGACCGGCTTGGCCCTCAAAAACACGAGCGCCGACCCTCCACGATCGACGGCGCTTCTCTCTAGCCTCCCTCACCCCCTGTCCCCTGTCCTGCCCTGCCTTGTCCTGCCCGAGCTGCCTCTTGCCTCTCTGACGACCCCGGCTTGCCAGCCACCGCGACCCGCCCACTCGCGATAAAGAGCCAAGGGCGACCACACCTCAGCTTCTCCTTTCGGCCTCTGCATCCCTCCTGCAGCACCACCCTCACTCATCCTCGCCTCACCCTCCTCCGCCTACTAGACCAACGACTAAGCTTGCTGCGGCTGCTGCAAGACCTCCTCACTCCAGCCAACCAACCAGCCACTCACCCCTCACCACGCGATTTGCCTCCTCCTGAAGCAAAACAACCCTTCTCCGTCGCCGGCAACCTCAAGCTCCGGAGCCTCCACGTCCTCAAGGCTCGACTGGAAACCAGCGCGCCTTGGTTGATGCAACAAGCACGACGCTAAACCCACCCTCGTTCAACGCTACACCCAGTCGACCCTCTTGTCTCTCGACCTCCTCCTGCTCGCGGGAAAGAAAGAGCCTTGGCCCCTCATCGGCGCCGGTCCTCATTCGCTTCTTCCCCCGTGCCTCTAGGCAAAGGCGAATCTTGTGGCCCCCTCGGTCCTGATCATCGCCCGACCTTGCCCCCCTCTCTCTTTAAAGAGCACGTCACACCCTTTTCCGCCGACAGCCTGCCGCTGTCCCCTCTCTCGCTACAATGGCCTTCGAGACCAAGAGACATCAACAAGAACTGGAGGAGGGACTGCTGCTGCCTGTCGTTACCGATGAGAAGATGACCCTGTCGACAGAAGACTCGTACCCTGGATCTGGATACCGCGGCTCGACAACGCCCTCGACTCACGAGAGGACTACCGACAGGATGGTCAAGGCTCGCCGTGTCCTCGTCACACTCGTGGCTTTCCTCTTCGTGAGCTTCGGCCTCACCTCCGCTATCGCGGCCGGCTGCTCCCGGCACCACGGTGGCGCCGATGGTCAGCGGGCAATGGCCGGCCCCGGTGCGGACGCCTCCGAACTGAGCGAGTCTGCCGGCGCGGACCAGCCCGACCTGTTGCACCGCCTGCTGCACGCCTATTTCCCCAAGACGTTCCAGGACGGTGTGTACGCTTCGGACGAGGATGCCGTCTCTGCCGTCGAGGCCGACGACGCCGCCCTCGGCGCCGCGCTGGCTCAGATCGCCAAGCGCCAGGACGGCAACGAGACCGAGCCCTCGCCGACACCGACGCCGTCATCGCCGTCCGAGCCCTCGACGCCGTCCAACCCGCCCACGTCGCCTTCCCAGCCGCCGCCGGTCACGTCGAACCCTCCCGTCGTGACCATCACCACCACAGCTCCCCCGCCAGCGGTGACCACGACCTCCCAGGCTCCTCCTCCGCCGCCGCCCTCGTCGAACCCCGCCGAGACCACGACGGCGCCTCCCCCTCCCCCTCAAGAGTCGACCACCTCCCAGGCGCCCCCGCCCCCGGCCTCGTCGCCCAGCAGCTCGGAGCAGCCCCAGGAACCCTCGACAACGGCACCCTCGGCAGCAGCGTCCTCTGATCCCGGTACGTCTCAGGCGGAGCAGTCTTCTACCACTCCCACTTCTTCCTCTGAACCTTCCACTTCTACCTTTACCTCCTCGATCCGTACGTCTCAAACTCTTTCTCCTTCCTCCTCCTCCTCTTCTCCTGAATCCACAACCATCATCACCAACACGTCGTCAGGCTCGTCCTCTGCAACGACGCCGTCCACTACCACCGCCGCCGCCACAACTACTAGACCGAGTGAGTCAGCGTCAGGCCCCGTGCCTGCGTTGCCCTAGTATCTTGTCGGAACTCCGCTTGGATGTTCCAGGGGCTGGCCCCGGGCCACAGCCACACACGTCGCGTGGAGTGGTGCCGTGGGGGTCTCTTTCTTTCCCCTGAGGAGGATGATGATGGAGGGAGGCTCATGGACAAGGCATGCTTTTGCAGAACAGTTGGCTAACAGACGATAGGCTCGTCCGCCCAGTCGACCCAGGCGACTGTCGTGACGACCACCCGGGCCAGCTCCCGCGCCCAGTCGTCGAGCGCCGTCCTCGCGACCAGGACCACGACGGATGCCGAGGGCGATGTCGTCTACGTTACCGAGACGTCCTACGTCGGCGTCGACCCCTCGCCCCAGACGACATCTGGCTCCTCCGAGGAGGGCGGTGACCTGCAAGACGCCGCACCTCGCGCCGTCGCCGGCGGTCTTGGCGCCATCGGCATCGCTGCCATCGTCGGCGCATTCCTGCTGTGAAGCCCGCCCCTTCCGAAGGCGGCAGCAGGAACGGATCCGTCTCGAAAAGTGAGACACCTAATATCGGGGAACGAACCCCGCCATACACGAAATGATAGCCCCGGACGCAGAAGACGATGGGAGCGATCCATGTTTTTGATTTTTTAACGATGCGTCTTGGATTTTTCCGGCATTTACACACTCCTTGCATTGCAATACCCAACGGCGCAACACCACGGCGGGCACGAATCATAGAATGGGTGGGCGGGACACGGCGTGGCCATGTATCCCGCCCCGCCCCGGGACGGGGATCGGGAACAGCGCAAGATGGGAAAAGGATATCTTGCATGACATGAACATCCACGGCCTGTAGAGGGGTTGAATAGAGTCACTTTCGCCCTTATGACGCTTTACCTGCTCGTCATCTATGATGTGTTCTCAAGATGGTCGCCAAAGTCGCCCTCAAGCGCCCATTCCAGGCTTACAAGGCTGGTCGCCAGACCTCAGGATGGCATGAATTGCCTACCGCACATCAAGTTAGATGTATTTTGTGTGAAATATGTGTGGAATCATGGGTATTTGAAAAGAACGCCTGCCCTATGAACGCCCCTTTCCTTTGACATGTACAACGCCCCTCAACCCGGTCCGATCTTGGGCATGTCGTGATGCTCGCTGAGCTTGGAGAGGTATGTGTTCAGCTCCTCGACGCGCTCCTTGTGAGTCTTGAGTAGTTCGGGTCGCGAGGAAGAGGATTCGGAAAGTTCGAGGAGCTGGATTCACAGGTATGTTAGCGGAAAAAACATCTGGACCTCTTCCCGAGGAGAACTCACCCTCTTCCGCCGGCGCTCTTCGAACCGCAGCTCCGCCTCCGTCTTGCGCGGAGCAGCCTTCTCGTCGCCCAAGGACGCGTGCTCCTCCTCGGCGCCCTTTCCCTTGTCCTCGACGTCTTGCGAAGACGCGCGACGCTTCTCGACGGCTTTCGTCGAAGGGCCCTCGTCGCCCGTGCCGAGGTTCTTCTCAAGGTCGGTCGGCTTCGACTTTGACTTCTTCTTCTTCTTGGACACCTTGGCGCCCTTGAGCCGCAGGCCGCCGCCGCCAATGGAGGCGTAGTCGTCCGCAGGCATCGTGTCGTCGGGTTCGGGGGGCGTGTCCGAGGTTTTGCGAGCTGAAGGGAAGTTCCAGGCGGGCCGCGATCGCATTCGACTCGCTTTCGCGAAAGACGACCGGCCCGGAGATTATGTCAGCCAGTGTAATCTGGCTCGGGCCAATCAGAAGCCGTAACCGGTAGTTGAAGGCCCGTGCAGGACGGGTGAAACCCCCAGAGGAAAGAACGACTGGGCCCCGCCGGCTGCCAGGATGCGGCCAGCAGGGCAGGTGCAGCAAACCCGAGGTCGCCCAGGGAATGGAAAGAGCGCCCCAGACATGGGGCCTGGTGATTGACGGTCCCCTTTTACGGACCGTCCGTAGATCAAAGAAATCTCGACGACACCGACTTGACACGACACGACACGACAACAACATCTCCCGATACCATCTTCTAGCTCGAACACTCGCTTCGCTTCAAGCTGTATCCCTTCACTCCATACAATTCTTGCATCATCGCATCCTCTTTTGGATAGCCCACCCCGGCCAGACTTGCTTGTTGCACGAGCAAAACCCCCGACGACGATCGACGTCACCGACACCTGGCGCACTCGAACGAACACCGCGACAACAATCCTCTGCCATTGCACCTTGTACCGAACACGACACCACGAGCTTGGTTACAGATACACCTATCGCGCGGCGTACGACAGGCGCTGCATTATGAGACAGCATCGGGCCAGGACATAGCGAAGGATACAAGCAGCGCTTAGGAACGGGCAACCACCATCCACCCACACCCACACACACACACACACACACCGCCCACGATGCCATCACACTACTCCTCGGGCTTCGCGCCCCAGACCCGCGACTCGCTTGAGCTTGCGTCTCTAGCATCCTCCTCCGGCAACGGCCCCGATACGGTCTCGGAAAATGGCGACGCCGTCTCGTCACGACCCTCCATATCCTCGTCACGGAAGCTCTCCTTCGACGCCGAAGATCCCCTCAACTCGGCGAATCCCGCCGCCGCCGGCCGACCGTCAAGACATGGGCGCACGTTCTCCGTCTCGTCAGCCTTTGACCCTGGCCCCAACCTCTTCCCGCTGAGCTCGACGGCCGGGGCAGGTGGCTACGCACCCATCGGTGGGCATGCTATGGCATCGACGGCGACGTATGGCGGCGGTGGCAGCCTCGGCGGCGGCTCGCTCGAGAAGAACAAGACGCTCACATACCTGAACGGCCTCAGCCTCATCATCGGCCTAATCATCGGCTCGGGCATCTTCAGCAGCCCTAGTCAGGTCAGCGCGCGGGTTGGTTCGCCGGGCGCGTCGCTCATCGTCTGGGTCATTGCCGGCGTGCTCGCGTGGACCGGTGCCGCCAGCTACGCCGAGCTCGGCGGTGCCATCCCTCTGAACGGAGGTTCGCAGGTCTACCTCGCCAAGATTCTGGGTGAACTGGCCGGCTTCCTCTTCACTTGGGTCGCCGTGCTGGTGCTCAAGCCCGGAAGCGCCGCCATCATCTCCATCATCATGGGCGAGTACCTCGTGCGCGCCGTCCTCGGCGCCGACGCCGTGGATATCAGCCCGTGGGTCAACAAGGCAGTGGCCCTCGTTGGTGTCATTGCCGTCACGCTGCTCAACTGCGTTTCCACCAAGCTCGGCACGCGCGTCAACGATGGCCTCATGTTCCTCAAGTTCGTCGCCCTGCTGGGCGTCACCGTTACTGGCATCGTTGTTGCGGTGACGGGCTTCTCGTCAAAGGGCGAGGCCAACACGGATTGGAAGACGCACGACTGGTTCGCAAACACCTCGACCGACCTGGGACAGTGGGCCGTCGCCTTGTACGCCGGCCTCTGGGCCTACGACGGATGGGACAACGTGAGTTCTTCGTCCTTTCTAGATGATACAAACCATGCTCACAATCTTCCAGACCAACTATGTCGTTGGCGAGTTCCGCAACCCTACACGCGACCTCCCCCGCGTCATCCACACGGCCATGCCGCTTGTCATCATGTCCTATGTTCTCGCCAACGTCGCCTACTTCCTCGTCCTGCCCCTGGCGACCATCAACGTCTCCAACACCATCGCCGTTATGTTCGGCTCCAAAGTCTTCGGCCCCGTCGGCTCCCTCGTCTTCGCCCTCGTCGTGTCGGCCTCGTGCTTCGGCGCCCTCAACTCGTCCACCTTTACCTCATCGCGCCTCGTCTACGTCGCCGGCAAGGAGGGCTACATCCCTTCCATCTTTGGCCGTCTCGGTATCCACTCCGAGGCCGGCGCCGCCGCCTCCCAATCGACGCATCTCTCCCTCCAGCGCCCGCGTGGTCGCATCGCCTCCCTCGCTCGCCGCCTCTTCGCGGACCCGGAGGTCGGCCTATTCTACACCCCCATCCTCGCCCTATGCCTCAACGCTGTCATCACAATCGCATACATCGCCGTCGGCGAGTTCTCCACCCTCATCACGTTCTACGGCGTCGCTGGCTACACCTTCTACTTCCTCACCGTCCTCGGCCTCATCATCCTCCGCGTCAAGGAGCCGACCCTCGAGCGCCCCTACAAGACCTGGATCACCACCCCCATCATCTTCTGCTGCGTCTCCCTCTTCCTCCTCAGCCGCGCCGTCTTCGCAGAGCCCCTCCAGACTCTTACCGTCGTTTTGTTCGTCGTCGCCGGTGTCCCAGTTTACTTCTGGCGCATCCACGGCCGCGACCAGGTCGTTAAGCGCGAGCGGGGCGGTCTGGTCCGGGACGGCGACGAGCGGCCCTGGTGGAAGTTCTGGAAGCAGTGAGACGAGTCCTTCCAGGGGAGGCGCAGGGAGTTTTTTGACTACTGCAGTTTTTTTTTTTACGTTGCTTGCGATTTGCATCATCGGACATGAAAGAACGGGGCATTGCTTTCGGAGTATCGGCGGGGCTGGTTGGCTCCGGGCTATAGACATTGGCGGGGAGAGGCCCTCGTCGAGAGAGAGCGTGGGTTTGACGAAGAAACGTCGCTGGTCCAGGGACTTACTTACAATCTTTGTAATCATACGACCCGGCCGAGGTCTAGCGAAAAGAATACAGCGCAAGGCAAGCAGACAGACAGACATCACGGTGCCGAGGCGCCAGAGTCTTGTTTCAACGAAAATCAATTGCTACATGATCATCATATCGCCCATGGTACAAAGTGAAAAACTATGGCATGCGTATGTTGCTCTCCCCTTCCTCTTCACGCCCAGATGCTCACTTGGCAATCTTGTCGCGCTGGCCGTAGGCCTTTGTGGCGTAGTCGCCGCCGTGGACGATGAGGTCCTCGGGGCGGTAGTCGTGGCGGCCGCTGAAGTAGCTGTCGAGGATGGCCTTTGTGCCGTCGGCGTAGCGCTTCTGGGCGTCGAGCGAGGTGCCGGACATGTGGGGGACCATGGCGTTGCCGCCGCCGAAGGGGTTCTTGGCCGTGCGCAGGGGGTGGTCGGCGGGCGCGGGCTGGGGGAACCAGACGTCGCCACCGTAGCCGGCGAGGTGACCGGACTTGAGGGCCTCGGCGACGTCCTCCTTGACGACGATGGCGCCGCGGGCGGTGTTGACGAGGTAGGAGCCCTTCTTCATCTTGGAGATGAGTTCCTTGTTGAAGAGGCCGCGGGTCTTCTCGTGGAGGGGGCAGTTGATAGTGACGACGTCGCACTGGGCGAGGAGCTCCTCGAGAGTGTCGACGCGACGGCAGCCAATCTCGGCCTCCTTCTCGGGGGAGAGGGGCTGGTAGTCGTAGTAGAGGAGCTCCTTGCAGTCGAAGGGCTTGAGGCGGCGGAGGACGCGCTCGCCGATGCGGCCGACGGCGACGGTGCCGACGACCTTGCCCTCGAGGTCGTACTCCTGCTTGGCGGCGGCGGCGACGTCCCACTCGCCACGCTCAATCTGCTCGTGGGCGGGGGTGAAGTTGCGGATGAGGACGAGGATGGTCATGAGGACGTGCTCGGCGACGGAGACGACGTTGGAGCCGGTGACCTCTGCGACGGTGATGCCGCCGTTGGTCTTGTTGGCGGCGTTGAGGTCGACGTGGTCGGAGCCGATGCCGGCCGTGACGGCGAGCTTGAGGTTCTTGGCCTTGGCCAGGCGCTCGGCTGTCAGGTAGCCAGGGTGGAAGCTGGGGAGGTCAGTCGGGAGTCTGCGTAGGAGGTGGCAAGGGGGAACTCACGGTGTGGTGATGATGACCTCGGCGTCAACCAGCTCCTTGTCAAAGGTCGAGCCCTCGCCCTCCTTATCGGAGGTGGTGACGAGAGTGTGGCCCTGATCCTCAAGCCATTTCCTGATGCCGAGCTCGTTCTCAGTGGTTCCCAGGAGGCCGGGGACCTGTGGGAAGCATGTCAGCTTAGGTCTCGGGGCATCATCGTCAGACGGGGCCCCGACGACCGAGACGACGGTAGACCAGATGCAACCCGCAACGGCTAGCAAAGCCAAGCAGAGAGCTCGCACCCGGACGGTGCGTAGCTCCCGTCTGGAGTGCCGCATGAAGCTAAGGCACGTCTGGTGCGTCTCGGCGTCGGAGGTGTTGGTGTTTCCCCTCTTTTGAATGCCGACGTATCTCCAGATCGACAACCACTAGCCCCGCAATCCCCCGCAATTGACGTCTCTCACTGGTGGGCGCGGCAACCACAACGCAGCTCGAGTGTAACACGCGGGATGCAAGTGTACGTCGTGTTTTGCGGGGGAGCTTTGTCGGGCGAGACGGAGCTGACGTGGGTTGCATCGACCTGAAGACGTGACGGAGGGGACGGGCGGACGGATGAACGAGAGGGAAGGGGGGCAAACTCACGTCCTTGGCGTGCTGGCCGCCGTCGTAGAGAACCGCGAGAACCTTGACCTTTTCGCGGGGGGAGGTTGTTAGCCATCGTACTGAAGTCGGAAGCTGGCCGGAGACGCTGGGGAGGAGGCCGGCCAGTCTGGAGGGTGCCGTGGCCGCCGCTCGGGAGGAGAGGGAGGATCTGGCGAGGGGAGAACAAGACGAGGTATGGAGGCCTCGAGACGCTCGGGGGGTGATGGAGCGGAGAGAACGGGGGAAGGGTACCATTTTGAAGGTGTGTTTCTGTAACAAGTCTAAGCGCTTGTGATGTGTTGGGAGATGTTTGAGAGTGAGGTCTTGTAGTGGTGAGGGTGATGTCTTTCGGATTCGAGGTCAATAAGAGGCAGGAAAGGTATCCTATTAAATAGAAGAGGACTGTGATGGGGAGAAGAGGAATCGGAAACACGGCTCGAAAGATGACTGAGGGCACCGGGGACAGCTTAAGTAGGCACGCGTCAGGGTAGCGTCAGGGTCGGGACTGACGGCATCGATCGGTCTACGAGGTTTCTTGGTGGTGGAAGCCGAGCGAGCGAGCGAGCTTCCCGGTACTGAAGCCATGGTTCGTCACTGGCACGGCGACGAGGGAGCTGGCCCTCTACTTTGCGGGGTACTATAAGCCGAGCTTCAGATTGGTCCCTCGGGGGCGTGAGATGAGATGAGGTGAGGGGGTAATCGGGCTTGCCAATGGGCGCATGGAGATGTCTCGGGGAGACGATACACGGGCTGCACCAGACGGGTCGATGGAGGTCGAGATGCAGAGTTGAAAGTGACGACCCGAGGATGGATGCTTCGTGGCGTGTGGCAAGCGCCCCTCCTCCATCACGTAAGGCCGCGGTCGTTCCTTCCCGGCTCTCTTGCCCACGCTGGGAGCTTCCCAAGCTGTGGTCCCCAATACGGCGTAGCGCCTCATGCGGGGGGGCTCCACCATTCCGAAATGCCGTGGCCGCCCTTGACGCCCTCTCCCCGGTGCACCATGCTGCTCCCGTCCCTTCAGCTTCCTCTACCACCTTAGCATGACCTCTCCGTCCGGCCATATGGGCCATTCGACCGCGCGCGATATGCGTCTTTTCCGCTCCCCTCTTTCCGACACTGCTCAGCCTCCTCAATGGCCATCTGCAGCGGTAGCCGTGATGCATCACGTCTGGCCAGGCCTGCCACAGGCGCTGCAGATAAGTCCCAATCCTGCATGCTTCCCAATCTGACCATTTCTCGCAGCTGCGAGTACATCACCCACCACGCAACCCACTCTCAGCTTCCTCGAGCCCGCTCTCCCGTCACAACGAGAACACCTCGTCCCATTTACTTCCAACAATGGTCCGTCAACCCAAGGCCTCTGTTTCGAGCCCCTCCTCCCCACGTCGCCGAAGCCCGATGCGCCCGGCAGCAAAGGGCCGTAAAGGTCCTCCGCATCTGACGCAAGCGCGGGTCCCAATGGCGGTCCATTCTCGGACTTGGGTCGGCATCCCCTCTTGTCTGGCCAACGCCCGCCTGCCCGCATCAACTCCCGCTTTCACTATCCACGGCCGGGCGGCTACGGACCTGGTCAGCGGCAGTTCCATGGATTCCGGCTTGCCTTCCGTCGAGTGACGCACGTGATCGGGATCTTTCGCTGTCTGCTGCCACGGCAAAGCTGCCGCAGCTCAACTTTGACTTCGACTTCACCCTGCCCGGCATTGGCTTGATGTTGTCGAGGTCAATCGCTTGGAGTCTGGCGTCCTACCTTGGTTGCAGAAGAACTTCCCTCAAGTCCGTCAAGATAGGCCTTACCGGGCCGTCGACGGGAGGGGCAGCGAATACCAGAATGCCGATGGCTACAGCGCCTCTTGACGGCCAGTGGTGAGCGTAGTCGAGGAAGAATGACTGCTCGAGCCGATGAGCACCTCAACTCGGGAATCGAAACCCTTGACTTCATACGGTTCCATTCTACGTTGTTCACAAGAACAATTTCTCTGCTCACACACAACCTGTACACAACCTGTGAAGCTGCTCAAGGGTGCTACTGCCTGCAAGTGCTCTGTTCCAAGTCCCAATCTCGAGGAAGCATTTCAAGCCATGGTAGCCAGGCCTTGACAGCATATGCAGAGCCTACCTTTTATCTATCGACTGTCATGGCGGCCAACCGTGCTCGAGTGGGTTTCGTTATGCCCTTCCACTAGTCTTATAGGTTCGCTGATCTCAGAGAAGCATTGCCCAACCCTGGTCAAAGACACAGGATGACTCTAGGGAGCATGATCATCATGACCTGGACGGATACAGGCGGGATACATGGTGGCAGTTTGCAGGTCACTTGAAGGACTCGCACTAGACCTTTGATCTTCCCTTACACGCCATTCTGTGTGCTTCCAAGCGGGAACCTCCAGCCAAAATGGACTCGGCAGTCGGGAATGGGCGAGAGCAACAAGACGTTCAGTTGCCCTGGAGCTGGGAGGCTGACGCCGCACGACTACTCTGCTAAGGCTGGTTGACGAGCGCGCAGGATGGCAAGTGTCATCAGCGGCCAGTACACAGCATTCAAAGCGCCGGACTCTCCGTCGCTGGCCGAGTCACACGACGGATGTGCTGTACTGAGAGAGATTCAATCCCAGCCATTGTCGGCCATCGCCATCTGGGCCAACCTAGGACAACCGTGCCACCGCGCAACTTGAGACGTTATTTTCGCCTGAAGGATCAATTGAGGGGTCTGGCCATGCAATGCCAAGGGCTGGACTGACCTGTCGCCCCTTTTGCTGCGCAACTTGCAGCCTTCTTCAGTCGCCTTCAGAGACCGGGAAATGAAACCACCATCTGCAGGATCCCGCCTCATTCAAGACTACCGCACAAGACGTTGTCCACTGGCTGTCGACCCTGGCGATGTTCCTATTATTAGGTCACCCCGGTCTGGCCCCATGTCAGCTCAATATGGACAAGGGTAGACGCGACATGTCAGCTTGGGACTTCTGCAGTCTCACGGTGCTGATGCAAAACTTCTCTCTTCATCGACACTCGAGGCGACGACTCGAATCTCGGTGACCATGGAGGGAAGAAGGGAAAGCATGATCACACGGAAGCCGGTGCCGTCCACGACAGTTCTACCTGTCGGCGACGGTTATCATGTCGTCAACCCCATCGAGATGGACACGCGCATCAATGGCCCAGACAACTCAGCCTTCGACGTCCGCACACGGGGAAGCATGCTCTGGGCGCTCTTCTGGGACTCTATGCTTGTACTTCCTGGTGTCGCCTTTCTCGTCTACGGCATTCTCGTTGCCATCAACGCTGGGAAAGACATCACAGAAAAGCCCATCCCGACACTCATGAGCGCCTCTGGCTACGGGCCAACCATTTTCCCCATCGCCTTTGCCGCAGTGGCCGCCAATGTCCTCAAATCGTACGCCGCCTGGAAGCTCGAAAGGGGCATCTCCCTCCTACATCTCGAATACCTTCTCAGCAGTCGCACCGTGTTCAGCGCTTTCACCGCGCCGTTCTCGCTCAGGACGATTAACCTCCTGGTACCTCTCCTCATGGGCCTCTGGGCCTTATCGCCCCTTGGAGGTCAGGCCGCCCTCCGCGTCATGAGGGTGGTTCCGTCGACGGCTTCGGAGCCGCATGATTTCCAACTGCTCGAGTTCATGTCGGCATTTCCTCATGGGGGTCCCCGGAGCGCGGCCGGCGCTGAGTTGCTGCCCGCCGCCGCGGGGGCCTTCTCTGCTGCTCTCTCGAGTCCAATGTCGATCAAAACGGCGCCACGCGACGTCTTCGGCAACGTCAAGATACCAATGGTGGAGGTGTACCAGGCTTCGGACAGCATTCAGGGCGATGCTGATGGCTGGTTCGCCGTGGACAGCCTGCCGGACGTGGACGGTGTTCGCTACTCTTCCATCGCCGGCCTTCCTTTGACCTCGAGGGACGACCTCTCCCAGCGCGCCAACTACTCTCTGACGGTCGACACATCCTACCTGTACACCGAGTGTACCGTTTCGCATACCACCGGAACGGACTTGGGGGAATGGGTCGAGATCCGGAACCAGACCATCTCCAGCAGCATGGCCTTTTACAACGAGATGACTCTAGTCATGACCTATGGCAACCTCCACACCGTCTTCAGCGACACCCCTCTCGAGATGATCTTCGTCTCCTGGACCAGCGAGGCAATCACAAACGCCACCTGCAGCTTCACAATGAGTTACGTCCAGGCCGAGCTGGCCTGCCACAATGCAGACTGCGAGGCCATCCGCATCCGCCCCGTCCCACGCGCCGCCAACGTCACCGTCCAGACCGTCCTCGACAGTATCGATCCAGACGGCGGCCGCAACATGGGCATTCCCCCGGCTCCGGCCTTCTTCACCAGCTTCGTTCAAGCATCTCTGACGTACTGGGACAACATGTGGCGAACGGACCAGTACTCAACACCCATCGAGTACTACCTCACCAACCCCACCTCGCCCTACTCGGCCGCCCCAGCAGAGGGCAGCACCTGGCGTGGCTCGGACATCTATCCCATCGGCGACGTACTCTTCTCCCGCCGCTTCACGCAGCTCATCAACACCTTCTGGATAGCCAGCATCGCGCCCTTCGCGGCTGGCGGCGGGCTCACGTTTAACTCCTCCGTCGCAGCCGGCGCCCCTTGGGACCCAATATCGACGGGGCCGCGTGTGGCTACGATACAGGGCACAGTCACGCCCGACGTGCTCGTGATGCGTCCAGACACGGCATGGCTGGCGGTTCTCCTCACGAGCGCGGCCGTCATGCTGGCGGCGGCTGTTGCGGCCGCGGTACTGGGCGCGATGCGAGAGGGTCCTGATGTGTTGGACCGGGCGACGAGTTTCCTGGCGTATGAGCAGCGGGCGGGAGGTCTGGTGCGCGCTGATGCGGCGGACGCTGTGGCGTGGAAAAGGCAGCAGGTGAGGTTGGGACGGGAGCCAAGGGTTGTGAGCAGTGAGGACAGAGGTGGGTGGATGAAGGGGTGATGCTCAAGGGAGGCATTGCCGGAAGGGTGTCCTTTGTATCATGGCGTTGGGGTTGAGGTTGGGATATCTAGGTAGCGAACAACCGTTTGCTTTACGTTCACAGCTGAGCAGAGTGTTTGTAAATGGATGTCACAGGGTGGATGCCCGTGGCAGGCCGATGATGAACACTGTCGTGATGTCGTCTACACAACGGCGATGGACGATCGTGACATGCTTGTCCATACAACGATGCGGCTTCAGGTCTAACTCATGACCTCGTTCATGGCCACCGCCGCCAGTAATCATCAGTCTCAACATCTCGGGTCTCTCGATATGGAGATGACAATGGGAAGCCGTCGCCTCTCAACATCAATCTCATCGTGAAGGGCCCGAAGCTGGACAACGAGGAATATCTTGCAACAATTACAAAGACTCAAGTTCTGAATATTGGCCAGACTGATCTCTGCCGCTCGAAAGTATCTAGCACTTACGAAGTCTTGTCTAGAAACATCCTCATCTAGTTCACGATTGATCCTCATCATCCCGCCGTTCCTTACTCAAACATGTCGCTGTCTCCCGCAGATATCCCAGTCCAATAACTCCTCAACGCCCTCTCACGAAGCCTCTCCCGCTTCAGACCATACCGCACAACTTCCATCCTTCAGAGGAACCTCGTGAGCATCCCGCCGCTTCTCTCCTCCAGCCCCGTATCCTCACCCTTCCACCACAGCCTTGTACAACCTCAACCATCACGAGAGCCCCATCACCGCCCCGTCTCCGTGCCGCGCCCAACATGACAGCTCGCCTCTCACCTCCCGCCCCGCCTCACGACGCCCACGAGGCACCCACCCGCCTGGCTCACCCCCTATCATCCCGCCTCCCAAGCCCATGGCACGGTCCGCGCCCCAAGACACGGCACGTCCACGCGCTCCAAAGCTACCTGCCGTGCTACTCTCGTGCCGTGTCGTCGCCATCAGCCCTGCCTCGCCCGAAGAGCCAGCCACATGGGGGGCCGGGCCACATAACCACCCCGGCGAGGCGGTCTCTAATGCCGTCGATACCCCCCGCCATCCGGCGGGGGGCACGCACGTCCCTGCAGTTCTGCACCGCCCGAACGACCTGCCCTTCGCGCCCTAGCATCGCATTATCACGAACACACGCATCTCTTTCCCTCTGCATCAGTGACGTACGTGCCCCTTTCTCCGCGGCCGGCGGCGCGCGCAAACCTCTTATCTCGACCAAGAGGGGGGTGAACAGCAGAAAGCAGAAGCAGACCACACTTCGTGGCGACGTCTCCGCTGCCGTGCCTCGAGCTGACAGCCCGGCGAGGCTGCAAGCGCCGGCCGTCCTCCTCCTGCGTGCCTTTCGCTTAGTTATCTGCATGATCAGCGGAGTGAACGCGCAACTACGCGGCCGCCTCCAGCTTGCAGGTCTTTTTCCTTTTGGGCCCTCCTTGGCACGTCGAGATCGGGGGCGGGGTATCAAGTCATCAAGAGGCGAACCCCCCCTTTCGTGCGTTACAGCGAGAAGGCCCCCGTCAGATCGAAAGGGTACGGGTACCTCAGGAACGGGAAGAGGGGGGTGTGGGAAACCCTCTGAGGGAAGGGAAAGAGGCAAAGGGGGGGAAGGAGCTGCCTCCGGCCGCAGGTGACATGCCTGATCCCCGTTCGTAGGTGGAATGGATCAGCCGTCGGTTCCCTCCAGACACCCCTTTTACGAGGGTTCGTTGGGAAGCTCTGGTCTGCAGGGCCGCCCGCTAGCATCTGGGAAAGGCAACGAAGAGCAAAACGCGGGGAAAAGGACACGGGATGCCAATGGATGGGCATCGTGGCCCCCTGCAAGGTCCGCAGGCGAACTAATGCCAGGACGAGGGACGAACCTGCTCCTCCTGTGCCCTGGCCCCGTCCCCATCTCTGATAACGAACTCTCCCCTGAGCCTAGCTCCTTGGGCGAGGGGGACGAACGAAACCGCCCGCAGACGCAGTCCGTCATCGCGAGGTTGTTGAGGTCGTCCGGAGGGAACGATGGATATCATCGGCACGCGTCGGATCTTCTGGGCCGCGCGAGGCATTCAACCCCGGGTAATGAGCTTGCTTCCCTTCCCCCCACGCAGGGACGCGGTCGAGAAGGGGCAGGTCGCCGGTACTCGAGACACCGCCACGACCAGGGGCCGTCTGCTACTCGATGGTGGTGGTGTGGTGTGCAGGCGCGGAGAGAGAGTGTGTGAGAAAGGGGGGGCCACACATCCATGCAGCTTGGACACATGCATGCAGAGCGTTTGCGTGTGACAGCCTTCACGCCGCTTGCCTTCTCACCCACGGCACGTTCGAGCCACTCGGAACCCGAGGCTGCCACGCCCTCCTGCAGCGCTGCAGCGCTACCCTGTGGCCTACCCGCGCTCGCTATTGAAGTGGTCCTCTGCGCCGCGCTGCACGGCGCATTTGTTACGGCAGGTCGGGCGCCACGGGCGCTGCGTGTGGTAGCAGTGCCTCGCGCGGCGCTGCCTAGCGGCCTTCGAGAAGGTCCAAGGAAGCAGAGGCCGTCGTCAGGTGAGCCACGATGGGGGAGGGAGGGAAGGGTAGGGGAGACGGTTGAGCCGTGGGGAGGGTATCGAGTCTGCGCTGGCAGAGGCAGGGCGGGTAGGATCGGTCTGCATATGCAGTGCAGAGGCCGTCGGCCAGGCACTGGCAAGCCGACTGTGCTCGCCCGAAGGCCGCTATTATCAAGTACTGTAATTCTGCAGAGCGAGGCAAACAAAAGTCCACCCCCCGAAATGTTAGCGCAAAGTCCCGGGGACTTTTTGATGCTCGCTCGGACGTTAGGCCCGGCGAAATGGTCGGTGTAGATGCGCTGGTCTGGTACCTATGCCGCACGGTCCTTGGCCGACATTGGATGACGGGGGGAAGAAGAGATGGAGGAGGCACGGGAGGCCAGCGCACTGGCTGTGCTGTACGCGGAGGCCGTGCGATCTCTCTCGAGATGGGTGCAGAGATCAGCCCTGGATCCGGTACATGTCCGCCACCTGACGACATGCCGCCGCCGTTGAGAGTCCAAGTTGAAGGAGGGCGCCACAGCAGGCGCCGCGTGGACAATCGGCCGAGGACGCTCCCGAGGGCCGTTGGGGATTTGATCGGTCGAAAGGCACAAGAGAAAAGAAAGGAGAAAAATCTGCGGTGGCGTCCTGCCGCGGTCGATCACACACGCGTACCCGTGTCCGACACAGCAGTGTGCAGCTGAGGTGTCAGAGTCATTGACACTGACAAGACAGACCGAGAAGTCGGAAAGGCATCCATGGACCAGGAACATCCCCCACCGACATGATACATCGATCCCGGCCCCGGAAGCTGGTCTGGGGAAGCACATCGTGGCGACACTGGCGAGGGTACTTGGTACGGATACGGCCCCAGCTTCCTGGAGAAAAGGGCCCTTCCGTCGTCTGCCGCCCGCCTCCGCGTCTCACCGCGTGTCTCTGTTACAGGACGTCGCGTGCCGCTCCTGGGGCCTTGTCTTTGGGCCATCGTCCAGGCTCACCTTCGCATTAGCGTTTTGCGGAGAAGTCGGGGAATCGAGTTGGCATTATCAAATCCACAGGCCTCTATTAGTCACTGGCGTTGAGGCCCTCGACAACCTTAAAGTGCGGTCGCTCGCGGGAATATGGATGGTGTCGCTCTAACCGAGCGCCTCCGCCGTCCGGGGGTGGCCTCAGATGGATGTATGTAAGGGAGGGGAGGGGGGCCGCCGATGAAGAGGAGGATGGATCATATGGACATGAGGGCGCCACCGGGATGGCTTTGGCTTTGCGGGGAAAAACAATGGGATTGCAACGTGTGAGCGGACAAGGTCCTGAAAGCCCGTCAGTGGCGTCGAGCTGGTGCAGGAACCGCAAGCCCGGTCATCCAAGCCATCAATCAAGCTATCAAGCCATCCGTTTGCTGGTGTCGGGACGAAGAAGAGACCGGCGCGAATAGCGTCCTCGTGGGCCACCAAGTCGAACACGAGCTCTAACTTGAATATCGCTCGCAGGCTGGCCCACTGCTGTCTGAATAGAGTGCGGAAGCGCCCGTTTATCAAAGAGCCTCCAGAGTCCAGAAGACCGGCTTGGCCCTGATTGCGACATTTTGCGTGCGACATTTCCGGCCCTGATCCCCAGATAGAGGCTCTTCCGTGCTCTCGACTCGAGTTCGGACGGCCTTCTCGCTGCTAGCCTCAACCGGAGTAGTGGGTACTTTGTTGCTCCGGGCTGGCTCCTCTGAGGGCCAGCTTTGCCTTGGGGCCCTGCTTGCGCCTCGTCCGGCAAGCTGGTGGCAGGTCAGGGGTGCCTCGATGCTGCAGTAGCGCGAGGCCTGCCGGTGATTGCCTCCCTGGACCAGGACACATAACGGCCCCGCCACGGTTCGCGGGACAAGTCGCCAGAGACGGTTGGGCAACGCCAGAGGCCTGGCGGCCGGGCTCTCCACAGCGGACTCATGCCTTCTTTCGGCGTCGCTTGCTGCAGCGTTGCAAGCGCGGCCGGCTGCGGCCAATCAAGCCCGCCGATCTCTCGTTCGAGAACGACAAAATCGCCGCCAACCCTGGGGCTAGCACTGCAGTTGTCGGCCGGTCCCCGCAGGCGCTTCGCTGGATTCCGGAGGGCCAGCCGGCGAGGCCAGCCAAGGCCCCATATGGGACAGGGCCGCCGGGAGGCTTGGGGGACGGCCTTCGCATCCTCGTGGGTCGCGGGCCGTCCTTCATCAAGTAGACTTTCGGCCGGTCGGATGAGAAACAGGTTCCTAGATGACCGTGGCGACAGAGTTCAGGAGGACGTCAGTAACGTTGACTTTGTCCTCGATAACTCAAAAGACGACAGCCGCCCAGCCCAGCGGACGTCCGCCGCTAAAGTGCCGCGTTGGCAAATCTCCGAGGGAGGGGTTGCGCCAGAGGCTTGGCCGCAGAGAGACTGTGCTCGGTGAACGAGCTCCAAACGGTGAGACTGTGGCGCTCGTCTATCATGCTGGGTGCTCCAGGGGTTTGGGCGTCATTTCACTAGCCATCGTGACGCCCCTTGGCGGACCGACATGCGCTGGTGCGGCGCGCTCCTCTGGGTTTCTGTGGCGCCTGCGGACGCACCGGAGAGGATCTCTCCTCCTGGCTCGGCATGGGAACCGTCGTCATGCCCATGCCCAGAACAAGAAGGAAATGCTGGCGTGTACAAGTGCTCGTACCCGAGTACGCCGAAAAGTCGTGATCGGTGTTTACCAAAAACACACATCGCCGACGCACACGGCCCCCTGAGCATACAACCGTCATCTGCCAAAGGGGCGGCGCATGAGTCGCTGCTCAATGCCTCGCCTGGCCTGTTGTCAACCGCCGCCCCCACGCGTGAGAACCGCCCAAAAAGCATGTGATGCGGCCACCGAGGACGACACCCCAACGAAAACGGCACTCGACTGTGGCGAGGTCAGCGTCGCGTCTGCAGACCGCTTCGCACGGTCCAGACGTCGTTGCTCGTCGTCTTCCCTGCCTCCCCAGTGGCCAAAGGTCCCAGATGACGACCCGCCCTGGTTCGTCCAATGATGGGGGATCTGTTCACCAGGTTAATGGTGGGTGTGAGGGGAGGGGGGGAGACATGGGTACGGCAAGAAGCAAGACCGAGCACCTAGTCGTCGCGCGGGGTCTTGTCAATCGGCTCTGGCGATGGATAGGCAGGATTGCCCCCCCTCCCCCTGGAGAGATCAGCAAACGGCTCGCTGCAAGCTCGCACCGAGCCGGGCCCCAGAGAGAAGCATAACCATAACCTAAATTCGTGACATAGATCCGGGCCGCGAAGTCAGAACATCGTGAAAGCGCCGGTGACGACAAGGCGCATTGTTGCTGGGAGGTCTTCCAGCTCTCATCGCAGATTGCATCCATTGACGGTGTGATGATCGAGGTTGTCTGACCCCCATCGAAGGCAGCCACATCCAGGCATCCCTGTCGTTCGCGCCAGACAGGTCACGTTTGGTCTTCTCTGCAGACTTCTTCCGTTGTTCTAGCGTCCGGGGGCGGCATGCCGCAACCTCCTGTTGAGGCATGGCGGGGTCTGGATGGCGGATGATGTTGGCCGTGATTGGTTGTGTGCGGTCTTCAGGTCGTCAGCGAACACTTCCTCCCGTCAGCGACACGGCATCAGATGGACGTGAGGTCATCCTGCTGTGCCTTCATTCAGAAGCAAGCAGCGAGAAACGCCTGGTTTCTGAACCGTGGATGGGCAACCCCTCACGAGGGTGTGACGCCCGGCAAGGGAAAGGTGTCCTGCGGTGTTTCTGCACTTGTGTCCAGGGGTGGATGACATCTTGACTCGAGTCTACGGCAACCCCGAACTGTGAGCCAGGACAGACCTGCACACCTCAACCAGAGCTCCATTCGACGGCCAGTCCGGGTGGCAGCAACTCCGAAGGCTGTGTCCAATCGAAGTGTCGCCGAGGAACCAGTGACACGGCTGGGTCTGGTTCCCGAGGTTGATACTGCCTCCTGTTGATCATCGGGGCTGAACACTCGAGGGGCAGGCTGCCGGACGTTATTGGAGGCGTATCGCATGAAGATCTGATGTGCCGCCCGGTCCAGCAGCACAGACGGCTAATCATATTCGTCCCTTCGTCCTCGGTACACGATGCTTTGGCTGCCTGACGCCGATCGTTCAGCTCGGGCCGGGCGCGGGTTGCCATTTCTCGGCAGGGTCCGAACGAGCCACAGACACGCGACATTGCCTGTCCACCTCGGCCCCTCGGGGCGTGCATCTCGTGGGGAGATGGGTCATGCTCGGGCGGGAGAAAAGGTTTCCGGCCGGTACTGCCACCGCGGGAGGGCCGGGAAGAGCCAGGAGGGACTTTTGGGCTCGTTGGCCTCACAACCCACAGGTCATGCTTGACGACGGGGCCGACAGTGTCACAAAATGCAGGCAAAATTGAAGAGGGGAGACCAGACGAGGCGAGGCGAGGCCAAGGCTGGCACGCCAGGCTGCAAGGTCCACTGCGTTTGCTGGGCGCTCCCGCCCGTATTGCGTCGGCGAGAGGAGATGTCTCCCCGACGCTGCATGCTCTGGGGCTCTCGCGCAATCTGTTGTCTATCTTGCCAATCCCGCCGTGAGGTCTATTAGCAGTAGGCATTATGTGTCGCTGTTTCTGGTTGGCCGGGGGCGGGCGGGCAGCGTTGACTGATAAATCACCCGACGCCCGCGGGGACGGTGGGCTGCACGGTTCGGTGGGATCATGGCCCACGTTCGCGCGTCCTGATCCTGGCTGCTGATGGCGGGCATGATACTTGCAGGCACTGACAGGAACGCGCAGTAGCAGCAGTACTCGTACAGTAGCAGCAGCAGGTGGGTAGCGAGTGCCAGCGCCAGCTGGTCGGCGCTTGGCCTGGGCGACGGGGAACAGGGGTGCTCGCTTGCCCGCCAGCGCGCGCAGGCGGTGGGTGAAAGAGTCGGTCACGGCTGTGCAGTGCGGAGCAATAGCTGGCCTGGGGGTTGTGGAACTTGTGGCCTGGCCCGGCCTGGTCGGGTCGGGTCTGGTTCGGGGCAGAAGCCAATCTGGGCGGGCCAGAGATAACGCGATCTGTGGAACTCTGTCGAATACTGCATGGAAGGTCGCGAGGCGGCGCCACTGAGGTCGAGGTGCTGCCGCCGCCAGGGTCGCCCTCGCAGGTCCCCAAGGTGCAGTGCCTGAGGCTTTCGGACACAGTGGGGGGACGCAGACTGTAATTGGACGACGGGCGACCGACAAGCACTCACGTCCAGAGGCCGTCCTCTTGTTCTTGGGGGGGCAATATCGCCTGGTGCCTGTGACTGGCGCGCTCTCCCGGGTCGTAATATCCGCCGACCACTGGGCTCGCGAGTGCCGCCTTGTTGCCATGTTTGGTGTCGTCACCTCGATCGCATTTTGTGTGGTAGCGAGGAGAGCCTGAGCGAGCGTGCGTGCGTGAGCAAGGGGCTGGGGGGATGGTCGAGGCGCTTCCCCCGACAGCGAAGATGGGAGCGGCGGGTGGTAGACTCCGGATAAACATCCTCCTAGGGTCGCGGCCAGATGCCGGGCGATATCACGCTGGCTATGGTGGCCCGCAGGCACACACTCGGCAGAGCAGGGCTGCGAATAAGGTGCGGTGCGGTAGGGGCCATCCTTTGAGAGGCCGATCCGCTCTTGCAGGGCCCGGGGTGTTCGCTCTCGCGCTGGTTCCCGGCCTCTGCGGATGGCGGGCGGGCGGTGTCTGGGAGATAGCGGATGGGCCGATGCGACTCGCAGATACAGTATCCGGGGCACCAGTGCTGCACAGACGGGGGACGACGCCGGGAACAAACAAGTTCTGGCTGCACAGAGGCCTCGTATCGAGCGACGGTAGTCGCTGTCGAATGCTGGAAATCTCCCCCGCTTGTCCGGCACGGTGAAGTGGCGGGCGATGCTTGGCGCAAGGCCTCGGCGGTGAGAGCTGGTAGGGGCTCTCGGGGCTGGCAAGGTTCAGGGGAGTCGAGTCGACAGGCGGTCCAGCGTTATGTTGTTGAGCGAGCGAAGGAGCATGCAGAGTGCTCCTGTAAGTACTATGGCGATGTCTTGGTATGACCCAGAGCATGCATGTTGACCGGCGTGGCTGCTGCGTGGAAGGGCTCGAGAAGGCCTTTGCGCTTTCACATGCAGTGCTGGGGTGGTATTGCGAGGCTGCAGTTGCACGAGTTCGTGACAGCGCCAGGTGGGCTCTGTTGAGCACGCGATATAATACGGGTTCTCTGGCGCGTCCGACTGTCCCGGACCCGACTCGAGGGGGAATCGGAAATTCGCAACATGCCCAGACGGGGCTGGATGTCGAAGCCGAGACGAGACGAGACGAGACTGGATGAAGGTGATGGGCGGGCGGGCGGACTCTGATCCTGGTTTCCCGAGGCTCCCCTTGTTCTGCAGTTCACCCACCCCTGGCCAAGACCAGGCTGGCGACGGGAGGGTCGTCGACGTGGGCCTCGACCCAGACGTCGGGAGAGGGCTGGCCGAGACGGGGATGCCCTTGAACGGGACTGGACTTGGGGAAACGCTACTTGTACACAAGTAATTATAGGTCCGAGCAGAGAAGAGGATGTGATGGGGAGGGGTATTTCCGTTTGGTTGGACGAGGCAGCATCGCGCCCACTGTCGATGGACTGGTGCTGTAGCCGATGTGATGTTGAGGGAGGTCGAGTGGGTGTGGCAGTCGAGAAATAGTGCAACTGGTCTTCAGTGGCCAGACGGACCAACACGGCTCATCTCAAAAGTGAGACGCTAGGTTGCCGTTTAGTACAGGTAGGATGAGGAGAACAACAGCCGGCAGAGAGGACTGGAGGATGGAGATGCGGAAGTTTGATGAACAAGGACCAAGGGCCAAGGGGAAGCCGTTGCTTCGACGTTTCGTCCAGTAAGGCAGGCAGGCTCCAGCGTTCCTTCCTTTCCCCGGTGTTCACTCCAGCTATGGTCTCCGGGGAGGTGCGACCAATGCCAGTGCCGTGTGGTGACTGCCTTGCCAGCATGCCCGCTTCAGTGTTGCCTGCCTCAGTGATGGGAACCACTGTAAGTGGAGGTTTATTAGTGGGACGAAGGGGCGCTAGACAGCTGTGATGCGCTACCGCAATGACTGACCGACTTGCCGTGGGGGGGGGGGATTGTTCCTGCCGTTGCCTGCCATTCAGCTTCAAGACATTGGATCTGTCTCTGGGGAACGCGGAAAGTCAATTGCTGGACTGGCTGCTAGGGGCGGATACACAAAAGTACCGCGCCAACGTCGGTACTGCTGACTATGACGATGCCAATCCAACTACCGTCCAGCCCGGTGTTCTTGGACTCGGCTTTACTGGGGAAAGAGCCGACATCAGATGGCGGAGGGCGCCGGCGGTTGAAAGGAGGCGTCAGGGGCGGAGGGCAGGGCAGGGTATCGCGTATGTGCATCGACCACGACGGCCAAGCCGAGAAGATGCGACAAGCGGTGTGGAAAAAGCGTTGGATTGGGGCGATGGTCAAGCCACGGAGAGTTCGCCGTCATCGCTGTAGCCATCTTAATCACATGCGCGGGGCCTCGGTCGTGCCTTCCCTCTCCTCCGTCGTCATCGCGCTCCGGGCAGGCTCCAGGACAGCCTGGGCAGGAAGGAGCAATCCGTCCAAGCGCCACAGGGAAGGGACGGGGAAGCCACGAATGGGATGGCAGGCGCTTCCGTTTTTGCCTCACGTCACTACTGATTCCTCTATCACATTTTCACATCTAATTTTCCTTTCCATCGTCCCTCGGCTCGGAGCACCAAACGTCTCCAAGAAGGAAGAAAAAAGCAACGAAAAAAGGACCGGGGTCCCGTTGCATCGTATTCCCCGAAAACCTGAGTCGCGAAACCCCATCGTTTCTCCGCGCAGTCCCCTCCTCACAGCTGCTGCTGGTCCTTCGGTGCCCTCCGACCGACCCTTCATGCCAAGACTGCCGACGATCCCTCTCTCGCTCTCTCTCGACGGAGACGACTACTCGACGCTCGTTGGATGGGGTCCTTTTGCCTTGGGGCCCTTGGGGCCTTGAGGAGGGGGCGTCGGTCGGCCACGGCTCGGGAACGACGCCGGACCCCTGTCCCGCACTTCTCTCCAGTCCAGTCTCCAGTCTCCGGCCGACAGCCTCCAGCCACATCTCGCTGGACTGACAACCTAATCGCGGCCCAGGTCAGGTCCAGGCGACGGTCCGCAAGGTACAGGGTACTTGCTTGTGCCTGCCTCTGAGGCGCCGGGACCTCTGGACGCGCAGCACAGGGTACCCCTGCTAGCTCGACATCTCACGACCGACCCGCTGCTGATCTGCGCTTGTGTTCATCGCGGCCGACTGTCCTCGGTGGGAGGGGTGGCAGCCGAGGAACAACAGTGGGAGGAGGAGAGCAGCAAGCACCATCCAGCGGGGGGAGGAGCATGGTGCGAGCGAGTGCCGTGCCGTGTCTGTGTCGTGTCGTGCGCGAAGCTGCTGCACTCAGCCAAGCCTCGGTTTCGCCAGTCTATCTGTCGCCTCCCGCCAGATGCCTGGCTGTCTGCCTGGCCGACCTGAGGGACTCGACTTGAACTGTGGTGGGAGACAGAGCACTGTCACAGTGGTCGACTTTCGTGGGGTTGTTTCTCCACGATGACGGGCGGCACCGCCGTTTGCTGGCGGCCTTTGGCTCCCGCTCCTGTGGCTGGTCCAAGCCGACAAGCGCCAGTCGGTTTTTTTCTTTTCTTCTTCTCCTTTTCGGACCTCTCACACGTGCGCATCGCATTGTATTGACTTGAAGCAGGGAAACACTGATTCAACTCGAAAATCGCATCCGTCCACTGTCGACGCTCCCACGGCATCTGACGAAACAAGAGATCCAGACCCCGGCTTGACAGAGTGTTGGTGCTTGCTCTATCTGGGCGAGATACCTTCTTGTACAGGGGCCGGGCTCATGCAACCAGGGGCATACCACACACAACACAACGACAGTCTCCTCCGAAGCCCCCTCCTCACTCGTCACTTGGTCGGTTCTTCCACCCATCCAGCCATCATCCATCGTTCCCTGGCCATGAACCCTGCATCGTCGCTCTCACCCACCTTTATTATCTGGTTCATGTCGCCGCAAGCCTACCCTTGCAATCGACGACTCTAGGTGCGGTGCCCCCACCACCCAAAGTTGCCTCCCCCCCCCCCTCGCCTCCCCCCTCTCCCCTCCGTGCTGCTGCCCACCCCCGGCTCGTGCCTGATAGCTGGCTGGCGGCCAAGGTACTTGCCTTCCCTGCTCTTTTTGCAAGGGGCCTGGCGGACCACCATCCCATTATCAGGCCCTCCTCCTCCTCCTCGCCATCCTCGCCGCCCCCTACCCTACCCTATTCTACTCAGGTCCTGTCCGTCCCGCTCCAGCACCCGCCGGCCGACCCCTCCTCCATGCAAGCGCTGCACGCTAAACCAACAGCCTAACAGACGTTTTCTCCGCTCACACCCTTTCCCCAGAGCCAGAGGTCCCCTCGACAAGTCCGTCCGTGGGTGTCCATCCATCCACCCATCCGTCCACCCATCCGTCCCTCGATATCAGACAGCTTCGTCTTATTATTAGGACGACCTTCCCCATAGCACCCTCCTCGATATTCCCGGTTAACACCTCTTGCCTCACCTGCTCCTCCTCCAACACACCCTCGTTACCGTCTGTTCGAACTTCACCTGGTGATACCTGGTACAACTCATCCCGCCTCTCTCCAACCATCATCTACTTCACGTTGACAGCCCTCACACTCGCTCTCAACGGCCACCCACCCACAAACCCATATGTCCCGACGTCAATAACACCCACCCACCGTACTCTTTCTCTCTCTACCTCCTCCCTCCCTCTCACCACTCTCCAAGCACCGATCATCATGACCGCCCCCGCCATCCAACAACAACAGCCGCCTGCGGCCAAGGACGCCGCCGCTGCACGCAAGCGCAGAAGACGCGCCCCCGCCGGCGGCGCCAACGACGACTGCTTCACCTGCGCCAAGCGTAGTGTCAAATGTGACCGCCTCCGACCTTACTGCTCTCAGTGCCTCGAGGTCGGAAACGAGTGCTCGGGCTACAAGACGCAGCTCACCTGGGGCGTTGGTGTTGCCAGCCGAGGCAAGCTCCGCGGCCTCTCCCTGCCCATCGCAAAGGCGCCTCCCGTTGCCGGCGTCGTCAAGAAGCAGGCCACACATCGGGCCAGGGCCAACTCGACCGCCACCACCGCCACATGGAGCGACTCGGAAGACGGCTCGCGGAGAGGAGGTCGCGAAGACGTCGACCTCTCACCGGAGCACTCTGGATCGACGCCGCCCACCCCCTATCCTCACAGCTACGAGATCCTCTCCATGTCTCATCCCGAGCAGTCGTCCCCGCTGGCGACGGCGCATTGGAGCTCCATGCCCACAACCATGGCGCCCTACTCGAGCAGCGTTCCCGCCGACGGCCCCAGCTATCGCAAGCTCGGCGCACACCTGGGCCCCCTCGCCATCCCCGAGTCCTTGTCTTCGGCTGTCAGCGAGGTTGACTACCTCTCGCCCATGAGCCACTCATACCAGCGGGAAGATATCCCTTACCTACACAGCCCCAACGTCGTCTACGACCCATATAGCAACCACGGCTCTCCCATCCCGCATAGCCCCGGCGCCAACCTTCTGCTGGACTCAAGAGCACCGACATCGTGCCCCGGCCTGGTGTACGCAACTTCTGAGCCGAGCTCGAGCCTGACCTCCCACATGGACAACTACGAGGCGCAGCTCAGCCAGAAGCTGATGCGGGAGTGCGACCCCCTGAGTGAGCCCAGCCACCTGCCATCCCGTGTATCCCGAAGCTGACTCTCCGGACCAGCAGCAGGCGTCTCCGAGGTGGACGCATATAGCACCAGCTGCAACTCGACAGGCCCTGTCTGGGCGTCGCCGTCGTCGGAGGGCATGTCGCCTGGTCACAGCGACCAGACTCCGGCGCAGTGGCCGACGGTCTTTGAGCCGCAGCCTGTCCATGTGAACCCGGAGCTCATCGCACGCATGCCCTTCTTCATGGACTACTACAAGAACACAATGTGCCAGTCCATGGTCTTCATCGACGGACCTAGCAACCCCTACCGCGACCACATTTTGCAGCTGGCGCAGTCAAGTCAGAGCCTGCAGCACGCCATTTGCGCGCTGTCGGCCTGCAACCTGCGCATGAAGCGCCGTCTCAGCCTGGGCCAGGATACGCGCGAGCTGTCGGAGAAGCTCATGGCCGACAAGTCAGCGGCCGAGGGCATCATGGACGCGCAGCCCGACGACCAGTCCCTCTCGGAGGAGTACCAGCACCGCAACCTGGCGGTGCACCTGCTGAACCAGCAGCTTAACGACCCGGCAAAGTCCAGCCACGACTCGGTGCTGGCCACGATCCTCCTGCTGTGCCACTACCGCATGGTCGAGTCGGGCATCGCAAAGTTCCACACTCAGTTCGCCGGCGTCAAGAAGATCCTGGCCCTGCGCCAGCGATCGCAGCAGTACGCCCCGTCGCGCGATGCGGCGTGGATGGAGGCCATCTTTACTTACTTTGACGCCATCTCGGCCAGCATCAACGACCGCGAGTCGCAGCTTAACTCCAACTTCACGGGCCTCATGGCCGACGCGGCGCTACTCCCCGCGGGGGCCGAGAACCTGGTGGGCTGCGACCGCGAGCTGTTCCGCACCATCAGCAAGCTTGGTCGCCTGAACCTGCTGTCGCAGCACCGGCCAGTGCAGAACCTGAACACCAGCGTCAACGGCGGCAGCCTGCCGCGCAACGTGCCGTCGCGGTCCCAGTCGCCTCTGGGTTCGCCGCTTGGTCACGCATTCAAGGGCAGCATCGGGCACCTGACGCAGCAGCATCTGGGCGACATGTACCAGATGCCGGCGCACCGGTTCGATGGCAATGGATTTGGGTCGACGCTTGACGACGAAGAGATTCTGTCGTCGGCGGCGGGGTCCTCGGCGTCGTATGACGATCACCGCAACAACTTCTGGCGCGAGTGGAAGGAGGCGCGTCTGGCGCTACAGGCGTGGGAGTATGATACCTCCCGCATCCACGCGTCACTGCCGAGCCCGATGAGCCAGTCGCAGGTGCGCGATCTGGGATCGCTGTCAGAGGCGTTCCGGTACGCGGCGCTTCTGTACACGGAGCGTCTGGCGTCGCCCAATGTGCCTTCGAACCACAGCAACTTCCAGAACCTGGTGTCCCAGGTTGTGTACTATGCGACCAGCCTGGAGGCGGGCAGCTCTGCGGAGAAGTTCCTGCTGTGGCCTCTCTTCGTGGCGGGCAGCGAGTGCGTCAACGAGCTGCAGCAGAACATTGTGCGCAGCAAATGTCGCGACATCATGGCGCGGTCGGGCTACATGAACAACCTGGCGGCGCTCGAGGTGCTGGAGCGGCTGTGGTCGGGCGACTGGAAAGAGCACGAGCCGCGGAGCCCGGCGGCCAAGATGGACATTATGCGTCGTGGACCTTTCAACTGGACGCGGTGCATCGGCGGGCCGGGCGTCGAGGTGGAATGGATCATGTTCTAAGGGGGCGGCGATCTGGCATCGGCCGGGCAAAAGGAGCATTACGGAAGCACATGCGTCACGAATTTGGATAGGAGCGAGCAAGCAAGCAAAAGCGCGTCTGGCGTCTCTACGAGCGGGCGAGCAACAGAGCCCACGATGCTGGGACGGAGCGCCGGAGAATCGGCTGTACAATGTATAATATCACCACGACATGAGGGGAGGATGATGGGACGACGGGCAGACGGGAGCAGAGCCTCGTCGCCCGGAGATGAACACGATGACGGCACTGCCGAATGCCTGCTACACCACAAACTCAATTCCGTGCCATGCCCGTGCCATTGCCTTTGATGCCGACTTGCGGCTTGGTAAGGACCGTGGGAGGGAGGAGACTACAGTGGAGGAGGCCTTATCGGAGCCGGCCGCGATGCTGGAAGCTGATGATGAAGCTGGGTGCCATGTTGCCGATGCCAAGGTCTTGGCCGCTGTGGTGTCCAGGCCAGCGGAGGGAGGGGAGGCCCGGAGGGTAGAACAGGGCCCGAGCCTGGTCAGCACTAGAGGCCCTGATCGCAGCAGGGATGTGTACCCTACAGGCTGTCGGCCGCTACGCAGGGCCCCCTATTCATCCGGACTCCAGGCGCGGGGTTTGGGCTGCCAGGGGGAGGGGAGGGGGCTTGGGGGGATGCGACGCAACGCAACTCAACGCAACGCAAAGCAACGGTGATGGGGATCGTCACGAGCACGTCGCCGGGGGCTATGCGCCAAGATGGTCCGGTGGGTGATCGAGGGCCCGGCGCTGGCGCCGAGACGCTTGCAGTAGCGTGTGATGATAAGGACAGGAAGGGTTCTGGAAGACTCTGGGAAGGGCAGGGCGGGAGAACAAGAGGCCGTTGGTAGCGCCGGCGCCAGCAGGGAAGGACGTCGCTGGGAGGATCGCGAGGGAGACCTGTTGGGGGATGGTCACGATGCGAGGAGGACCTAATCACCCCCTAGTGCTCGCGCTATTCGTACAGTACTGCACCAGGAGCCCTCACCTGCACCTCTGCCTCGATCGAGAGGAGGCCCCGCGGGCTACGGTCTACGGTCTACGGACTTTGTTGCTGGCGGCAGGCCGGAGGATGGAGATGGGGGATGGAGCAGGACAGCGGATACCACAGGGGACATCACCCCGAACGAGGACGTTTTTCCGTCGGGGGGCTCCAGCGCTCTTTTTCGGCCTTTGGGCTCTGTTTCCCCGGGCTGGACTATCGCTTTAGGGGAGAGGGTGGGACCAGGCCCAGGCCAGACCTCGGGGGATAGAAGCTGTCTGTTCGTGATGTGCGGATGCCTCGGGACTTTCTCCCCATCCCTCCATCCCCCCCATCGGCTACGAGGTGGTCAACGCCGATGTGACGGCGTCTAAAGAGCTGAGCTGAGCTCAACTAGGGAGGAGGGGGGGGAGGGGGGGACCTGGCGATGTGACGCTGCAATGCTGCTTGCTCCGTGTCCCCCTTTTCTAGCTTGCTTCTCGAACACGATGGTGCAGCGGGTGGACGAGCACGCAAGCAGGCGACGCGCCGAGAGGAGGAGGGGGGCATGCCATGCAGCAGGAAGAAGCAACGGGATGGATGCTACTGATACAGCTAGGCCCTGGGCCTCATTCCTTCGGGCCTTGCTTCTCGAAGCTCGTAGCGCCGGCGCGTGGCTTGCAGATGGACGAGGGGGAAAAGCGCCACGCAATTTACAGTTGCCGGAGGGTGGTGCTCAGAGGGGAGAGGTCGGGATGATGGAGGAGGCCGGAAGTCCCTCACGATGATGTCGGGTTGCAGCACGCAGGCATCTCGCGTAGGTGCGAAGTAGACCTGGTCGTTTGCATGTGCAATATCGCACGTACTATGGCATCCCATGGCATGGACCGTCCGTCCCCTGCATCCGCCATGTACCTGTTACTCGAACCCCAGCATCACCCACCTCCGCTATAGCGAGCGTTTTAAGACATCCCCGGTGTCTTTGCTTTACCTCCGAGTCTCTTTGTCCTTGACATGTGCCGGCGAGGAAACGGGAAATATCCCGAACGAGTCGTCTTTGCGTGTTTGTGTTTCCGGTGGGCTATGCAAGGTACGATTACGATACGGCACGGTGACGAGCTCTCTGCTTCCTTCTCTCTTTTGCTGGGCAAGGCCAAACCCCCTGGGAGGGCAGCGCCCGTCCTGCGTGGGGGTTGGCGAGAAGGGACGTGGCTGGGGGTAGAGGCGAGGGTGTCGATGGCGTTATCAGTGTCAGCCGTGGGGGGGGGGGTGTGGCGGTGAAGAAAGTCAATCTCGATGACATTGACGAACCCGGTGTGCGATGATGTGACCGACCAACCTTTCCAGGGGACGAGACCATCATCAGGTTGCCTCGGGGGGAAGTGATGGTCGAGATGGGGATGCAATACTCACATCATATGGCCTGACTTCTCGCTCGTCTATCTCTCTATGTACAGGTGTGTCTATGTCTGCCACTTGAATCTACTCTGGCGGAGCATGTCGATCAAGCCCATCGGCAACAGCCCCCTCTCAACAATGGTGACACCTCCAAACCGTGATTCCATCTCCTGCGCATGCTGCGCGACCACCCACTGATCGTACACCGGCACCCCCTCCCATCCTCCCCGCGTCCTCCTCGTGCTCTTGCCCTTGCCCTCGCTCGCCTTGGCCAGCAGCGTCCGCACCGCCGCATCAAGCCCCCTCGCCCCGGCCGGCCTCTCCACGGGCTCCGGCTCCGGCTCCATCCGCAGCGCCGCCAGCGCCCGCCCGAACCCCCTCGACGTCCGCTCCCGGTGCCGCACAAACTCCTCAAACTCCATGTACTTGCTCCCCCGGAGATCGTCAAACTCCCCATTGCGGCGGTGCCACTCCTGCTTGCGATGCTTCTCCACGTTCTCAAATGCCCCCTTGTCCTCGTCGTACTGCCTCGCCTCGGTCTCGCGCAGTTTCCGCAGCGGCCCCCCCGCGTCCTCGTACAGACCTGGCCGTCGAGACAGAGCTGCCACGAAGGGATTGAGGAGACCGAGACCGCCTAGGGCAGGCGGGTAGAAGAGGCATCCGTCTAGCACGGCGGGGGCGTCGAACCGCTCGGCCAGCATGGTGCGGATGTGGCCGGCCACGCCTTCGCCGCCGGGGAAGAGAGTGTCTTGGATGCGTCGAAAGGTCGCGAGGACCTCGTCGACGTGTGCTCGCCCGTGGCACTGCGCGAAGCCGCCGAGGTTGGTTTGGAAGAAGCGCACGCCATAAATGTTCCAGGCCTGGATCCAGTCGAAGACGCTGCGGCATGAGGCTAGTTGGAGACGGAGCTCGGTGATGTGTGTGTCGACTTTGGACTGGTCGACGAGGAACCGGCCGCTGGCGGCGTCGAGACGAAGGAAGCCCCAGGTCACGGCGCCGGAAGGGAGGCCGGAGGCGCTGTCTTCGGGCTGGGTCTCTACCCCCTCCGGCCGCACGACGACACTGCCCGTCTTGTCCTCGTTGATACTCAGACCAAAGAGGGCCGAGAAATCCGTCACCACGGACCATGCCTTCGCACACGTCTCTGTCGTTCCAAACAGCCACATGTCGTCGTGAAGCCGGTACAGGCGTGCCCCATCCGCCTTGCGGTTGACAGCATAGTCGAGACAGAAGAGCAGCGACTCAGCAAAGAGATCAGCCAGCGGTGTACTCAGCGGTAGACCTCTCCGACGGATCCTCGCCGGCTGCCCAGGGGCATCATCCCCAAACTGTAGCGGACACTCCAGAGCGCGCCGGAAGAAGTCAACCCATTCCGGTCTCACCCCCAGGAACGACAGCACTGCAAACACCGAAGCGTGCGGCAGACTCGGCCCGAACCACGTAAAGTCAGACCTCACCACGGCCGTCTCTTCACCCAGACCGCGCCGCAGCGTCAGAATGGACTGTATGATACGCAGCAGCTCCTGGACGACCTGCACGGGACTCTTCCTCGTATCTCCCTCCTCCTCATCCCCATCATACTTCCCCCTCTTCTCATCCATCGTCACAGGGAGCTGGTCCAGCAAAATCTCCTTCCGGAAATGCTCCTCCAGCATCCCCTCGACGCTCCATCCCGGCGCCGTGCCGCCCTTCACAGTCGGCTCCGGGACCGGACCGACGAAATAACTCCACCGCCTCGCCGCTTCACCGTCCATCTCCCTTGTCGCGGGGCGCATGACGCCTTTGGAGGCCATGAACCCCAGCAGACGCGAGCGCATCTCGACGCCCCATGCGCGGCCGATGTAGTACAGCAGCACGGCCTGGAGGAGGTCCTCGTCCGGGTAGAAGCGGTACCGCCCGTTGAGGGAGCGGCGCTGCTCGACTGCCGCCGGGGCTGAGGGGTCCCATGCCCAGGTGGAGCGGGTCTGCATGCGCATGTTGAGGACGTCGGCCATCTCGCGCAGCACGGCGGCGTTGCCGAGGAAGTCGCTGAGCGTGGCGCGCTTGCGGTCGCTGAGGAGGTCAGAGCGGAGGAGGCCGCGGATGCAGGACTCGAGGGAGGTTTCGGTGAAGTGCGTACGGGTGTCCCATTCGTTTTGGAACGCGCCGAGGGCATCTCGGACGGTGGTGAAGGCTTCGGTGACGGCTTTGGGGACGTCGGGGCCGAGGAAGAGGGTGGTGAGGTAGGAGGTGATGGCGGGTGTGTCGACTTCAAGGGGCTCGAAAACGTAGCGCTCCCAGGTGGCACGCTGGGCGTGCATTTCTGCGCGGCCGAGGGGGACGAAGCTGTCACTGGCTGTGTCTGAGGAGTCGTCCTGGCCCGAGGCGATCCATTCGTTGACGAGGCGGCCGTAGAGCTCGGCGAAGCGGTACTTCTCAGAATGAACGTCGAGCTCGTTACGGAGGGTGCGCTCGGCGGCTTCGACGGCTGAGGGGGCGACGGAGGGGTCGTGTGCGGCCTGGTCGAGGAGGCGGGTGATGGAGGGGAGGGAGGCGGTGCCGAAGGGGTTCATGGTTGGTAGGGCAGGGCCGCCGGCTGCGATGACCCGAGCGCGAGCGGCGCTGGAGGGTTTGAAGGTGGCATTGGTGAGGAGGGAAGTCTTTGCTGTCTCGTAAGCGGACTTTTGGCGGCTTAGTTGGTAGAGTTTGATGTTTGTGATGGAGTGGAGGGTTTGGGAGAGGACGTCTGAGGAGGCCATGGTGAAGTTGAGGTAGAGTTTTAGAGATGCTGGTGAGTGATGAGTGATGAGTTGGATGAGTATGTGGCGATGGGGAGTGCCTTTATACGTCGTAGGCCAGGTTGTCATATGTGTAGTGATGCCGAGCGATTTGGCCTCACTGAGGCCTGTTGAGGCCGCCGAAGGGACGTGCGGAACCATGCATCGGCCAGTGTCACTCGCCGATGTTATCGAGGCCTTTCTCAAGTCCTCCCTCGGTTCGACCGGGTCCAAGCCAAGAGCGACATCCATGGCTTTCCACCCCCGTGCTTCCCCTGACACAAAGACAAGTCGCCGCCGGACCGGAGCCGGGTCGAGTGGGGCCGTGAACCCCGGCTTCCCTCCGGATCTAACCCCGATCCGGCCTTGGCGCGTCCTGTCGTCACCGCTTACTCATCCGCGCCCATCCACGCCCTTCATGTTCCCGTCTGTGACTCCGTCTTATCCTCTCTTCCCTCTGACGTGCTCTACTCACCACCACTCCCCTTCCTCACCAACAATCATCACCATGGCCTCGCCCTCCGCAGAAGACAGGCCAGTGGCCTCTCTTCAAGCCCCAGAACTCAATGGCGCCCCCTCCGAGACATCCCCCCTTCTCGGCTCCCCCGCCCCCGCCGAAGAGACAACCATCCTCGCCGACGACGTCTCTACTACTCGTCTCACTCTGATCCTCAGCGCGGCCTACCTAGGCGTATTCCTCGGCGCCATCGACTCAACAATCATCGCCACGCTCTCCGCCCCCATCTCCTCCGAGTTCCGCTCCCTCTCCCTACTGTCCTGGCTCGCAACAGCCTACCTCATCGCCAATGCCGCCTGCCAGCCCCTCTCAGGCCGTCTGACCGACATCTTCGGCCGCGGCCCGGGCCTCCTCTTCAGCAATCTCATGTTCGCAGCCGGCAACCTCATCTGCGGTCTTGCCGCTGATCAAGGCACCATGATCGCCGGTCGTGTTGTAGCCGGCATCGGCGGAGGCGGACTCATGTCCATCTCCACCTTCCTCGCCTCGGACCTCGTTCCCCTCCGCCGCCGTGGTGTGGTTCAAGGTCTCGGGAACGTCGCCTACGGCGCGGGAGCTATGCTAGGCGGCGTCTTCGGCGGGCTGGCCAACGACCGCTCCAGCTGGGGCTGGCGCCTCGCCTTCCTCGTCCAGGTGCCCCCCGTCCTCGTCTCGGCCGCCATCGTCGCCCTCTTCGTGCGGGTGCCCCCTAAAGCTTCGGCTCGCTCCTACCTCGCCCGCATTGACTTTGTCGGCGCCGGCCTAACCGTAGCCTTCCTCGTCCTGCTGCTCCTCGGCCTCAACGCCGGCGGAAACCTGGTGCCCTGGACGCATCCCCTCGTCCTGGCCGCTCTGCCCCTGTCGGCCGCTGCCTTCGCCGCATTCATCTTCTGGGAGGCCCGCGCCAAGCAGCCAATCATCCCTGTGCGCCTGCTTGCCCACCGCACTATCCTGGCCGCCTGTCTGTGTAACTTCCTCTCGACAATGGTGATCATGATGGCACTGTTTTATGTGCCCCTTTATCTCCAAGTTACCGGATTGTCCACCACCCAGGCTGGCCTGCGGATCTTGCCATCGCCCGCAGGCATTGCCATCTTCTCGCTGACATCAGGAGTAAGTGACCTGTGGCACCTTGCCCGGGTTTTCAGGAATTGCCATGCTAACTCGTTGGTAGTACATCATCAAGCGTACCGGCCGCTACCTCCTCCTCGGCGCCGCCGTTGTCCTACTCCAAACCGCCGCCGTCGCCATCCTGTCCACTTTCAACGCCACCACGCCCTCTTGGCTGGCCGGCGTTGTCTTCTTCATGGCCGGTGGTGGCTACGGATCCATGCTGACCGTCACACTCCTCGCCTGCATCGCCGCCGTCGACCACTCGCAGCAGGCCGTTATCACCTCGGCGACATGTCAGTCCCCCCTCTCCCTATCCTCTCTGCCCAACTCCGACTGACACGCCCAGACCTCGCCCGCAGCTGCGGCGGCACCATCGGTGTTACCGTCGGCTCCGCTGTCTACCAGAACCTCCTGAAGTCTGGCCTCTGGAGCCGCTTCGCCGACTTCCCCGACGCAGCGGAGCGCATCGCCCGCATCCGCGACGACTTGCGCGAGTTGGATCACCTCCCCGCTGAGTGGCGCCAGGGCGTCATTGACGCTTTCATGGAGGCCTTCCGCGGCGTTTGGCTGACCATGCTTGGACTGTCTCTCGCTGCTCTCGTGTGCGTCTCGCTTATGCGCCAGCACACCCTGCACTCCACGCTGGAGCGAAGGTGAGGGGCTGTTTCATCTGCCGTAGGCAAAAGTATTGTGAGATTCGCGAAGGAGGCCTGGTCAAGCGACCCAGCACATACATTGCCAACCATAGCCTGCACAAATCTTGTTTAGCGGCAATGGACCGCTTCTGCTTCAAAGTACCTAGAGCATCATAAGGCGCATCTAAAGAGACCACATCACCAGCTGCTTTATATCAACAAAATACTCGCTGACGTGCCCTGCACCCCGACCATCTGCTGTCTACGCATAAGAAAGCGTGTTGTCGTCACCGATCCTGCCCGAGACACCCAGGCCGGCCTCTCCACCCGCCACACTCGGGCCCCTGGCGATGATCTACGTCACATGTCAGCCGTGAATCCCTCATCTTCTTGGAAGCAAAACTTACCTCGCCCTCATACTTGTCGTCCGTCGTCTTGTGCGTCTTGGTATCACGCAGGAGCAGCTCGACGCTTGTGACAGGCGGGCCAAAGTGCGACCGCGCGCCGTCCGACGTCACCCGGTAGTCATAGTAGCCCGTCTGCGTGACAGCGCCGGCGACCCGGGAGGCTGTCAGCGCGTAGATGACCCGCGCGCCCAGGAAGACGCGAAGGTCCGAGAGCACGCGCGACAACAGAGGCGCCGAGTCGGCACCGGCCCGCTCCGCCGTGAAGATCAGGCGCAGCTTCCCCGGGGCGGGCATGACACCATTGTCAGTGAGGCCCCGCGACTGCCACCAGTGCGAGGCCTTGGCCAGGGGCGATGTGAGCTTCTCGGTGGCCTCGCGGTGCGTCTTGAGCAGGGTCTCGGGTGTGGCGACGATGACGGTGGGGTCGATGCCCTGAGTGGCCAGGACGAGGTCGGGCGACTTGCCGGCAACGGAGCACAGGGCTACAGACGAGTTGGAGAATAGGGCGGCCATGGTCAGCACCAGCGTGTAGGGGTTGGCGAGCGAGTCAACAGGGAGGAACGTGTCGGCGGGGCTGAGGCGCTGTGAGGCAGGGAGGGCGGCGAGCTGGGCGGCGATGCCGGCGACGAGGTTGGCCTGGGTGAAGCGCACCATCTCCTCGAGGGCGCCGGGGCGCGACTGCCAGAAGGTGATGATGTCGGTGGGAGGGTGCTGGCCAGCAACGGGAGGCAGCTCGAGACCGGCTTCGGCGGGGGCCTCGGACACGATGTCCTGCCAGGTGGCGACGTTGACGGAGCCGCCGGTGCCTTCGGGGACCTCATTCCAGTCCATGTGCCGGCTGCCCTCGTCGACAACCCAGACGAGCTGGCGGAGAGCCGGGTAAGCCTTGACGACGGCGTCAAAGGGGAAGGCTCCGGGCGCGGTGATAACCGTGTCGGCGGCGGAGCGGCGCAACATAGAGACGAGTTCCTGCTCGGACACGTCAAAGGGCAGCAGGATGGCAGTCAAGTTGGGATAGAAGCTACAGGCGAAGACAGCGGCAAGCAGCTCCACCGAGTTGGGCAGGTAGAGGGCGACACGGATACCGCCCTGCTCGTGAATGTGGCGGCCGACGAGGTTGATCTGGCGGGTGACGTCGCGGAGGGAAGACTCGTCGGCTCGGGCGCCATGGACCTCGAGGAGACGACCCGTGCCGGCCGACGGCTTTCCGTCCTCATCGGGGGCGCCGAGGGCGGCGCGGCGCCAGATATCGCGGAGGTCACCGTCGCGGCCGCGCGTCCACTTTGAGGCGCCGGCGTCCTTGACGTTGAGTCCCGCGTTGAGGGGCATGCCGTGGGGCGACGAGTGGGAGCGGAAGACGGGCGACTCGCCCTGCTGGCGCACGGGGGAGCCCTGGGCCTGGCGGGCGAGGAGCATGGGGTGGGTGTCGGGCTCGCGGCCGGTGACGACGCGGTAGGAGACGGCGGCAACGATGAGAGTCACCATGGCGGTGGTGTAGTTGTTCCACTGGCCGAAGAGGCCGGTGACGCCCTCGTCGAGGCTGACGAGGACGCTGTCGAGGCCGCCCATGGTGTAGGAAGAGGAGGTGGTAGCTGTCGGGGTGGTCGGAGGTGAAGGGGGTAGGCTAGGTCGAGCGGCCTTTCGTGCGTGCTCGACTTTTGTATTCGATCGGCTGCCTCAGAAGCTGCAGAGGACGCCTGCGTCGGTCCCTTGTCGGATGAGGAGGGAGGGCTGTCGGGAGATGGGGTTGTGTCGGGTCAGAAAGAGGTCGCCGACGGACCATTGGATGTGGTCAGTTCAAGTTTGGAGGGGCAGTTGCAGGGCAGCTCCAGGTCACCATCTCAGCTTACTCACCCGGGGCGGGCCGGGCGGATCCCCAAACTGGCACTGCCACAGGTGTCAAGGCCGCTGTGGAAATTCAGGTACAGCGACGGGGGCGACCTCCCCCAGAAGGCGCCCAGGGTGGCCCGTGCTCCCAGCTCCGACCCCTGTGAGCGCTCGGGCTGCCGCCTGTCATCAGTCGGTCGCTGGGAAACAGAAGGCGTGTTTTCGCGATGCTTGCTTCGCCCGCACCCATTCTTCATCGTCAACACAACCCGACCGCCCGACTACCACCGCCGACCAGGAGCATCGCTCGCCGCGAGCCCGCCCGCCAGGGCCAGAGAGGATACTAACAGTACAGGTTTTACCACGACAGCAGTAAGTGACCGTGGGATGCCCATCTTTTTCTTTCGCAATTGCTGACGGCTCGCAAGACTACCACGACCGCCTTCTTCACCGACCGACCTGCCTTTTCCGCTCGATACCCAATACATACAACACTCCCGAAGACCTCCCAGGATGAACACCGTCACACCCGTCAAGGGGACGCTGCAGAGGGCGCCCCCTCCCACAGACAGCCCCGGCACCTGGAGGCATCCTCGTCTCGACGAGATCACCAGGCGGCGCGATGCCACAACCTTTTCCGAGAAGAACGTGTGCAGGATCCTCACAAACGTCGGATTCCTGCTCAGTCTCTGGCTGGCGCGCGCCCTTATCTCGTCCTACTTCAGTCCGCAGCTGTACGTTCCCTACAAACTTCCCTGCTTCGGAATGCCCATCTAACAGCCGCAGCGTCGCCGCGTCTACGAAGACCTACCTCATCTGGGCCTACTACCTCCTCCAGGCCCCTCCTCTCGCCAACATGGCCCTCGCCATGCTCCCTCTCTTCCGCGCGCGCGACGACCTCGACGACATCCCGCTCTCGTCCGCCCAGCGCAAGCTCCTCGGTCTGCCTCCCAGCTCGCGCCCTGCCACCCCCAACGCCGCCGGCTACAGCACACCGCCGCGCTACACAAAGACGCCCTCAGTCGGTGGCTCCGTCGCCAGCAATAGGAGCTACAACAGCTCGCCTCTGTCAGGCAAGGGCAGCCCGGCGCCGTACTCGCCTACAGCCAGCCCATCTAAGTACATGGGCAGCCTGGGCAGCAGCGGCAACCGCCGGTCGTCATTTGGCACATCGACGTCGCTCGGCGCCGGACCTGCCGCTGCTTCCTCCCTCTTCTCCGACCCGGCCTCACCTAGCCCGTCGGCTGGCAAGCGCACGAGCGTCGGCCTGAACAACAAGTGGCTCTACGAGAGGGGACGGCGGTCTTCCAGCGGCGCCTTTACCCCGCTGCGGTGAGGGCATCACAAGTCTGAGACGGGGACGTTCCTGAATGACGACGGGATTGGGATGCGGGACACGGGATAGACGGGATGGATAATGATGGGTTCTACTTGTAATGATAGAAGCAAAGCAGCCTGGCATGGACGAACGAACTGACGTAAACCACGAGAACCAATCAGGCATGTGCCGTCGCCTTCCACAAGACTGACGGCGTCACATGTCCCGTGAGGAACATCTTTCAATCTGACTCAGGATGTTCCGTCTGTTTGATGTCGCAGATTCTCCTTTTGAGCTTCAGATACGCCAAGAATTCCACCAGTGGAACGGGCTTATCGATAAGCGCCGGCAATCGCATCTCCCCCACGTCGATTGGCCACTTTGCCTCTACGGTCCACGGCCGGCCGAGCGTCCAAAGATACGCCCCCAGTCCGACGCTGACCTCCATCGTTACGTAGCACCCAAACGAGCAACTGCCGCCGCCGCTGCACAACCCCAAACAAACCTCCGCCGTCCGCCTGCCCGCTTCAAGACCAAGACCGTTGCCCCCTCTCGGTCTCCGTCTTCTTCATCTCGATCACGCCTACGCATACACGCACGAAAACTACCCACCTACTGCCATCCTCTGCACCCTCAAGACCAGGCACGCCTGGTGGTCATGACCGAGTGTTGCCAGGATGGGTGCTAGCGACTCGAAACTCGTCTTCAAGAAGGGCATCTTCCGCCTGTCCGAGGAGCGGCACATCCCCGCTGACGATGCCTACTGGACCTCGGTAGGTCCCTCCCTTCAAATCCCCATGCTTCACTGCTGACCCGCTGCGCCGCCAGTTCTGGGAGCTGCCCGAATCGACCGAAGACGTCTTCAGCCTGTTCGCCCCCGCCGACATCCGCCGCACCAGAGACAATGCCCTCGAAAACCTAGAGACGCTCATCCTCGCGGTGACGTCGCGGCTCTTCATCCTCCGCCACCACCCGTCGTTCCCCGACCCCGAGTTCGCCCCCGAGCGTGACGCCCTCAACTGCGTGCGCGTGCTGACGCGCATCCTGCCCTTCGTGTACGAGGCTGACAGCCTCGGTCAGTGGGAGGAGCGCTTCTTCTGGGGCACCCGCCGCAAGCGTACGCGCAAGGCGTCGCTGGCCGCCGAAGTGCTGTTCGACGAGTCGGCCGCCGCCGCGGAGGAGCCCCAGCTGCGGCGCCGCGACACGGAGGAGGACTTTGAGGACGCCAAGCCGCTGGCTGAGGAGCTGCTCGACACCCTCGTCGACTTGCTCTTCTTCTCCGAGCTCACGGTGCCCAAGCAGCCCAACGGCAAGCCAAAGGTGTCGTACGCCATCTGGCAGAGCGGTGTTGGTTGTAACACGGCCGTGCCCACAACAAAGGAGCACGAGAGCAACCGCTGCGAGATCCTGCGCCTCATACTCACCCTCGCCGGCCACAGCCTGTATGTGACGCCGAATGTGCTGCCGCAACGCGGCGTCCGCGCCCTGACTCATCTGTGCTCGTGCCCGGATAAGCAGGTCGTGCTCTCGGTGCTGTGCTCGCTGCTGAACACCGTAAGTGAATGGAGATTCGTATGGGCATGGGCTTGGGCCAGACTAACACTGGCAGACCCTCAAATACAACCCCGCCTCATGGCGCGTGCCCTACAACACGCTCGTGTTCCGCGATGAGAAGCAGATCCTCATCACGTACACGTTGCAGCTAATGCTCGTGCTCGTGCTTTACCCAATCCCCGAGGACAATGCAGGCGGCGCCCAGAAGAACTACTTCCGCCACTTCCTCGGCCGGCTGCACCGCCCGCAGGACTTCCAGTTCATCGTCGACGGCATGACGCGCATCCTAAGCCAGCCGCTGCAGGAGAAGAGCTCGTACCTGCCGACGACGCAGCCGCAAGCACGCTTCGCGCCCGAGATGATCATGCTCTTCTGGGAGATCACTCAGTGCAACAAGCGGTTCCGCGCCTTCATCGTCGACACGGAGCGTGCCCATGACTTTGTCATCCTCACACTCTTCTACGCCCTCGACTTCAAGTCGGATGCCTCCAAGCAGGGCGTTGTTCGCATGTGCGCCTTCCTGCTGCAGACTCTTAGCGTGGAGAAGAACTTTGGCGTCAACCTGAACAAGACGTTCCAGGGACATGATAGCCTGCCGGCTGCCATCCGCCTGCCTGGCTTTCATGGCACCTATGCCGACTTCCTAATCCAGGTATGTCTGATCGACCTGCGAGATGTTGCGAGTTCTGACCGCTTAGTCCATCTACAACCTCATCACGACGAGCCAGGGCAAGCTGACGGCCATCTACCCCGCGCTTCTCGCCGTCATCAACAACATATCTCCTTACCTTGAGGGCCTGAGCCAAGTGACGGCGTCGAAGCTGATGCAGCTCTTCTCGTCCATGTCGGCGCCGTCATTCCTGCTGGCCAACGACAGCAACCACAACCTGCTGAGCGCGCTACTCGAGTCGATCAACTCGATCATCGAGCACAAGCACCAGCGTAAGTGGGACACCATGGAAGTCAAATGAACCCAACTGACGTATACAGAAAACCCCGAACTCGTCTATGCCATCGTTCGCAACAAGAAGCGGATAGAGGCGCTGCGCTCATTCACGCTCGAGTCCGGGCAGGAGGAGATTGAGAGGCGGAACCGGCGGCGCAAGGAGACGGCGTCCGGCGAAGTGGACCCCGGGTCGGTGCGCAGTTCGGTGGAGAGCATCCGCAGCCCGACGACTAGCCACGCACGGCATCCCGGATTGCAGAATGTGGCCGAGGAGGACGACACCTTTGCGATTGGCGATGATGACGACGACAGCGACGACGATGACGAGGGCGCACAGCCGACACCCGCACGGTCGACGACAAGCGACAGCGTCTCCATGGCTTCATCACAGGCGTCCAACGTCGACGTCGAGGACGCGGTGCCAGTTCAGGTGCGCGGCATGTCCGAAAAGGCGCGCGGTAAGATGCCGGCCGGCATGGGAGCGTTCTCGCGGCAGAACAGCACGACCAGCCTTGGAGGCTTCCCCGGCGTCGGCGGACAGGCAGCCAGCAATGGAGGCCTTAGCGGCATGGGCAACAACGGCGGCGGTTCGTTCGAGCCGTCGGCCGGCTGGATCGACAGCTGGCTTCCGGAGCTGCCTCTGCATACGATCCTGACGGTGATTCAGCAAGTGTCGGCGCTTCTGCCACGGCAGGCGGGGGCGGGCAGCGACACGGCGTCGGCGGAGATTCTGAAGCGGATCGAGCAGATCCAGCTCGTCGGTGTGGACGCCGGTGCGGCGCGGGTGCACTCGTTCGAGTGGTCGCCGCTGGCGCTGGGATGGTACGAGTCGCTGGTCTGGAGCTTCGTTTTCACGAGCGAGATGCAGGTGGCGCGGGGCACGGCGGGCGTGTGGAACGGTACGGCTATCAAGCTGTTCCGGGTGCAGGAGACGGCGGCTGCGGGACCGACGCTGACGTCGCCGAGGGGTGCGGTTGATGCCGTCGGAAGCAACATTGTGTCGAGGATCGGGGCGATGAATATCCGGGGGACGCCTGCGGGGCCGAACCTAGGAGATCCGGCGAGTCCGCCGCCGCGGGGGCTGTAGGGAGGAAGTTGGGGGCGGAAGACGTATTGAGGAGGTACATGTTGAAGGGAGTAGGGCAAGAAACAGATACCATTTATTGCATGAGCTACAGATGAGGCTTGGGTGTCTTGGTGACTGATGCAAGTTCTATCTCCGGCGGCTGGCAAGGTTCCCATGCCTATTCCAGATCAGTATACTACTTCCGCAAGATTGGGCTGGCCGCCATACAGGCGACATCCTGGTGTTCATCCGGGCAGCCTCGACAAGGCGAGGTTCGTTACGCCCTGCAGCAGTGTTGATCGTCCAGGTCACCTGCCGCCAGACTCACCGCTCCAGGAAGATCCCCAGGCCCAGACCTCCCGCGGAACCCTTCTCCCACGAGTGATATGCTGCCAACAGGGCGATATAAACCTGGAAGTGGCGGCTCCTTTGAAAGACGGCGTGCCAACGGTGCCATCCCTTCGCCCTTTGAGCCAGTCCGGCTTAGCGCCTTTCCCTTCCAGGACTGGCGGCGGCCCAGTACCGGGACGCGCCGCCAACGTCTATTCCCCTATTGGCTGAAACGGGCAGGATGAAACACGGGGCGCGCAACCACAGCATGCCGCCACATCATTTCGCCACAGGGACGCGTGGCTGAGGCGCCGCGCCGGTGAGATGATGGGGCTTTAGCGGGAGGGCGCCCACGGCAACCGCCTGGTCCACTGGCAGCTCACGGTTCGACGACCAATTTCCCACCCAGCGCCAGCGCCCACCACGGCACCACACCCCCGGACCCGACCCTTATTATTATTATAGCAATTCCCGCCATGGGCTCAGGCCCCCCGGCTCCTCTCGGGGGGGAGACGCGCAAGGAAGAAAGAGTGAGAGAGCGCGCCAATTTCCCAGTCTCCTCTTCTCTCCTGTCTTCACCTGAATCGATCGTCACTCCAACCCTCCCGGTGAACACAACTCGCAAGACGCGAAAAGACACCGCCACGATATGACTGACTCGGCTCCTGAACCCCGGGTGGCTGAGGCTCCTCCTCCGCCGGCCGCCCCGGGCGCCGCTGCCGAAGACCACCACAACCAGGACGACGAGATCCGCCCGTACCGCATCCACGTGTCCAGCAAGTATCTCGAGCTCACGAAGCGCAAGCTCGAACTCACTCGTCTCCCGCACGATGTCGCGGAGCCCAAGTCTGTGGAGACGTGGGAGCCGAAACCGCATGTCGAGCCACTCATCGACTACTGGTGAGTGTGAGCAACCGTAGGAAGTAGAGCTGTTGCTGACTCCTTCAGGCTGGAACACTTCTCCTGGCGCGAGCAGGAAGACCGCCTCAACGACGCCCTCCCTCAGTTCCGCACCAGCCTCTCCGTCCCCGGCACGCCCGCCCGCGCACGCATTCACTTCGTCCACGTCTCCTCGTCCCGTCTCGGCGCCGTGCCTCTCCTCCTCCTCCCGCCGTTCCCCTTCACCGGCCTGTCACTCGGCCACCTCATTGCGCCACTTACGGACGGGGACCAGCCTTTTCACGTCGTCGTTCCCTCGCTCCCTGGCCTCGGCTTCAGCGACGCCCTGCCTGGTGATGCGCCCGCCGTGTCCGCCACAGCGGCCATGCTCGACGCCCTGATGCGACGCTTGGGGTACGAGCACTACCTTGCTTCTAACGCCGGGTCTGCGGCCGCGGGGCCGGCTGCTATTGACTGGCAGCTTGCCACGCGGTTGGCTACGAAGCATGCTTCGTCGTGTATTGGAGCGCACCTTGTCGACCCGCCGCTTGAAGCACCCACGGCTCGGGATAGTCCGTGGGAGTGGGCGCGCCTGGCGGTGGCGCGCTTTTTCAACACCGCCGTCTTCGGCTATATGGCGGATGACCTCGCCGCTCTGGCTCGCTCTCCGGCAGCGCCGTCGCCGAAACCTGCACCTCGACTGGACGTGCTGGAGCCCAACACCTTGGCCTTTGCCCTGTGCGACTCTCCCGTCGGACTGCTCGTTCTCCTGCTAAAGAGCCTGCGCACCCTTGGCCCACGAAAGGCGTTCCAGGACGCCGATGTTGTCACCATGGCCATGCTCGCCTGGCTTCCTGGGCCTGAGGCTGCCTTGCGGTACTGGGCGCACTGCGCCGCCCATCCAGAGACAGAGGCTGCTACTCTGGGAGTCAAGCCAAAGGTCGCAGTTACAGTGTTCCTGGGCGGCGGTGACAACGCGGCCCCGGCTGGCGCAGCTGACGACGTTGAGATGGCGAACCTTCCCGCCCCCGCACCGCGGAGATACGTGTGCCCTGCCTGGGCCGGTCGACGTTTCAACGTCGTCCATGCCGCACGCACTACCGGCGAGCCAGGCCTGCTGGCGTGGGAGAGGCCGGAGATTATCGTCTCGGGCGTTGCGGCGCTGGCGAAGCAGCTCATCGCGAGCGACAAGCGGCTTCAGCCGGTGGCGTCCCTGGAGCAGGTCGTGGCCGATGCCCCGGCGGAGGAACCCAAGAGCGCCCCTACCGATCGGGACACTTTGAAGCCCCCGCCGATGGTGCAGCACACGTCGAGCGAGACGCGAATCGGGGACGGAGAGGCTCCGGGTGAGATTGACCTTGCGAGCCCGAAGACGCTCGTGACGTCGCCGGGGGGTTCGCCGTCGCCGCTGCCTGGCAAGGTGTGAATGGGGGATCGAATTTCTCTGGATATATTCTGGGGTTCTTTTCTGGTTTAGGAGTTGTATACCCTTTCTGTGCCATACCGACCACGCACATACACGATACCCGGTCGATCAGACGATTAATATGATCCTGTTTCTCCGTTCTTTGACTTTTCAGTCCTAGATTACAACTTGTACACAATCTTGTAGTTGGAGATCTTGCCGTCGCGATACTCCTGGAACCCCTTCTCAACGTCACTGAGGCCGCCGTCGAAGACCTTGACTCTGTTGGGCTTGATTGTCCCGTCAGTAAGGAGCTGGGGCAACTTGGCGAAGAAGTCTACCGCCAGGGTGTGGTCGGCCTTGCTGATCTGGAGGATTGTCAGCAATTTTCAGACGAAAGGGATGGGTAAGCGAAGTACAGGATAGACGGTGTCACGGTACTTGTGCTCCTTGAGAAAGGCGGTCCATACAAGGACGTCCGTCACCTTGACGCCGTCGGCGACGTCCTTGGTGAAATCCTTGCCAGGCCTGACGGTACACAAGGTCCCGCCACCTTGGGCGATGGCCTTGGACGCCGTGGCCGAGGACGTCTCATTGCCGATGCTGTCGAATACGTAGCGCAGCTCCGGAGCGGCGGAGCGGATCTTGTCGACAACTTGCTCATCGTGGTAGTCGAAGACGTGGCTCGCGCCGAGGGAGCGGACGAGATCGTGGTGGGCAGGGCTGCAGGTGGTTACAACGTCGAGGCCGTACATTGCTGCGATCTGGATGGCGAACAGGCCGACGCTCGCTGGAGTATTTCAGTACAGCGGACTTAGAGAAGGAAGAAAGGGTGGGTACGCACAGCTACCGCCCCAGATAAGGACGGACTCGCGCACCTCTGTGCCCTTGTCAATGGCTAGGGAGTCCTCGGAGAAAAGTGCCAGGACGGCAGTGAGTGCAGCTAGAGGGACGGTGGCGGCCTCCTCAGGGCGAATGGTATCAGGCACGGGAAAGGCGATGCGAGGGTCGGCCAAGGCGTACTGGCTGTAGCCGCCTTGGCCCGGCGTCTCCCCTCCCCAGATAAGGCCGGCGATGGTGTCGCCTTTTGAGAAGCGGGAGACACCGGGGCCGAGTTGCTCGACTGTTCCGACAAAGTCGCAGCCGAGGACGGCCCCGTCGTCAAATGCTTTCGTGTCGAGGGATTGCACTGGGGGTGTTAGGGATAGGTAAGGTGAGAGGTCAGGAGGGACTGTACCGTCCGTCGGGTTTTGGGCGACGTAAGAGATGCGGACGAGAACCTGGTGCTCGCCGGGTGAGGGAATGGGGATGGAGCGGCGCTCGAGGGTTGAGGCTGCGCTGCCGTTTGTCTTGACGACGAGGGCTTCGGCTGATGAGGGAGGCATGGTTCTTGAGTATTGGTCAGGAGGTGCTCTTGAAAGATTGATGGTTGAAGCTGGCAACGAGATGGTACTCAATTCAAATATCGTGGTTTATTTGACTTCTGTCTCTTCTGTTCTGACAACATGTTGATTTCACACAGGCAATTAGTGCACGTCATTCGGCGTCAATCCTCCGTCAGCTGGCGTCGGGAACAGACCGTACCCGCTCCGGACGTGCCGGCGCCTGCGGGGTCACGGCTCCGGGTTCAAGAGGACGTGGACCGACTTTTCTGCTGTGGGCATCTCCGAAAAGTGCATCAAGTCATGCAGAAGAGATGGGAAATAGATGAGATATCGATTTAGTTATAAGCCAGGTACACCAGTGCATCAGATGACATACGACTTGTCTTGCTCCATCTACTTGGTGGCCCATGGAGGATGGGTTTGCTATCATGTTTGCTGGGGCGAACTTTGAAGGGCACGCACTTGGCGAGAGGAGGACGCTAGAGAGATCTCGAGCGGACAGCGAAAGGTCTATTTCTACAAGGCGTGGCGGTGGAATGCGGGCCGGGACACGCTCCCTGTCGAGGGATGAACATCTGGAGCGGGCTGCCGATGCCAAGGGATGGGCTGACCGGTTCTAATCCTGCGTATAAGGGGTTCCCAAGAGTAGCAATTGGTGCGAGGGAGCAGGTGGGAGGGATGAGACATTGCCAGTCCTGCATCCTGAGCCTCGACCATGACCAGGCCTTCCATCCCTCACAGAATCTTTGGCAGGCAAGGCAGGTTTTAGATGCGATGCATACGGGACAACTGCTTCTCAAGCTTTCTTAGATGGCAACAAAGTGCAGAACAAACTATCAGATCGAAACAGCGATCCGAATCCACATTCCACATGTCACCCTTTTCCTGGCTCCTGGCCCCTCTACCATCACCACGAGCAAGACATCGCGGCCCCTATCCTAGCGAAAGCCACTCTACGCCCAGTCCCTAACACATTCCAACGCGTGGGAAAAGCCCGACGTGACATCCCTCCACCACATGTCCCCGTCTATCCGCCCAGACGACCTCACATCCGCCCGCCCCCAGAACCATCCTCTCACATCATCACATTCACTCTCCAAGGATCGGTCACACCCGCCTACAGCCATGCTAACCCCTCCATTCATCGCGCGGCGCATGCAGTCGCAGCACTGGCTGCTGCCGCGCCTCGTCTACTTCCTCATCGCCGCCTCTCTCGGCATGTACAGCCTCTTCTTCCTCGTCGCCGAGCGCGCCGGCCCTGTCCTCCTAAACTTCCAGCCCGCCTGGGCCGCCGGCTCCGGCGAGGGCGAGAAGGCCATGCAGGCGACTTGGGATCAGATTGGCAGTCTGCCGGAACTCCAGGGGGGTGATGACGAGCATATTGCGATTTGTGCGGCGATCAAGGAGCAGCAGGAGGATATGGTCGAATGGCTGGTGCATCATTACCATCATATGGGCGTGAAGCGGTTCTACATCATGGAGTGAGTCTCTTCAAGTTCTTTCCGAGATGACATGTTTTTGCTGACCTTTGTCCTCAGCGACGGCTCAAAACCTCCCCTTGCGACGTTTGATTACCCCGGCATACCGCGCTCCGCCCTGACTTTCACGTACCAACCGCGCCAGGACCGCGACAGACACGTAAGTCTGTCCCACTTCTCAACCTCAAGAACCCGCTAATACCCAGCAGATGCAGCTCGTCTTCTACCGATGGTGTCTCGACCGCTGGCGCGACCGCCACACCTGGATCGCCTTCATCGACGCCGACGAGTTCCTCTACACCCCCGGGCCCGAAACCTTCCCCGAGATCCTAGCCTCGTTCGAAGGCAACGACACTGTCGGCGCTCTGGGCGTCAGCGTACAACTCCCCTTTTCCTCCCCCTTCACTTCTCGACTCGAGCTGACAGACGCAGTGGCAAGCACACACCTCCAACGGCCTTCTCGAGCGCCCCGACTCGGTCCGCAAAGCATTTACAGAATGCGTCGCCAACAACGGCGGCGGGTCGCAGGGCACCATCAACAGACACGTCAAATCCGTCGTCAAGACGGCTTTTGGCGTGAAGCCGTATCAGCACCCTCATGCATTCCAGTTACGTAATGGGTCCAAGACGGTCGGTGAGGATGGACAGCCCATCACGGGCGGCGCGTTTCGTAACTCGATGACGAGGGACAGGGTGTAAGTGAAATATTTCTGAAATCTTCGGTGAGAGCTGACGATGTGGCAGTGGCCTCGCACACTATGTCATGAAGAGCAGAGCCGAGTACATCGAGAAATCGTACCGCGGTACAGGACAGTCGAACTTCAAGGATGATGCGTTCTGGGATGCTATCGAGAAACATACAAACCACACGACATGCACGGATCTGGTGGGCTATGATCCGTAGATGGGGAGGTAAGGGGTTGCATAGGAAGCGTCTGGTTTTGATAGAGCACGACAATCGAACTTTTGCACTTGAACACGAACTTTTGACAGTCCACTTCTCATCAGTGCCAATATTCACCACCGATATGATGAGCGACCTCCCAAGACTTACCCCCGACTCCCGCCCCATCCCACCACGTGGCGACATCCCCTATCTCCCTTTCCCCCCCGGAGTCCATCCCGCCGCCTCCTGAGCAACTGGAGGTCCTTCAATCACCGAGCCCCATCGCCCCCCTTTGGGACTTCAGACCACCCCCTCCCCGGCATGGCCCCATCCTCGCACCACATGGGCGTGCGCTGAAGACCAGCCCCTGCCCCCCGGCAGCGGTCAATGTCACCCCTGAAGCCGTCCCGCCACCGGGGAGCCGGACGCCAGGGGGGACAGGACCCGTTGTCGACCGGGGCACAAACGACGTCAGGACAGACTCCGAGGGGAGAATACGAGTATACTACTGGGAAGGAAGAAAATAAGTTCATCATCGTCGTCCGTGGGACGTATGTGCGTCCGTCTACCAAGATCTACTTCCCTCCGTATCCAGCGCCGTGCCTGTGAGAAACCCAAGTAATACCTGAAAAATGCGCATGCCCCTGTCTACTCCTCGTCGCTGCTATCCACGAATCCACCCTTGATACGCTGCCGCTTGCGCACCCGCGATACCCCAACAACTTCATCCTCATCCTCCTCATCTGCCATCGCCACATCTGGCCCGGCAGTCTCCACGTCCTCGGTCCCCTTACGCTTCGTCCGTCCACTGCCCTCTGACGATGCCCGTGCAGGACTCGACGGCGGGGTATCCTCCCCTTCACTCTCACTCTCACTCCCACTCTCCCGACCCGTCCCCAATGTCGTCGCCAACAAATCATCATCATCCCCATCCAGCGCCAGCAGCACAGGCTCCGCCTTCTTCTTCGTCCTCTTGCCCTTGGCCGCCGGCGGCGCAGCAGCAGCCCCTTCCGTAAGCTTCGCCTGCTGTCGCCGCTGAGCCTCCTCGCGAGCGAAGAACTCCCGGTCCCGTTCCTCATCCGACTCGTCGTCGCTCACCGTGACGTACAATTGGCTCTTGATCTTGGCCGCCTTCTCCATCTCCTTCTCGCGCCTCCGCTGTGCTCTCTCAGCAGCCGCCTCATCGTCCGGCTCCTGTTCCGCCCCGCTGCCGCCTTCGTCCTGCCGCCGCTTCCGCCGCGAGAGCTTCTTCTTCTTCTTCTGCCCGTCCACCACCTTGCGCTCCGTCGGTCCGCCTGCCGGGAAGAGTGCCTCGACGTCCCCGTCTTCTCCATCGTCGTCGTCGAACGAGGCCTTCTTCCGGGACACGGTCTTGCGCCGCAGCTGGTGTTCCGCGAGAACGCCCTCCTCGTATGTCGGCGGGCTGAACTCGGCCTTTTTGATGAGTTCGAGGGTGTCCTTCATGTCGTCGGGCGTAGCCTCCTCAGGGAACACCCACATGGTCTGTGGTGTCTCCTCGGCGGTTGCCCCAAGCTTCTGCATGCCTGCGAGCCGCATCAACAGTCGAAGGTGCCCGTTCTTGAACATGGCCGTCTGCCGGGCGTCGTTGTCGGGGCGCACAGTGAACGGCAGATAGCTTGGGGCCGGCTTCTCGCCCTCGGCTGCCGCCGCTCCCTCCTCCTCCGGGTTCTCCACCGACATAATGGCAACATCCGCCGCCTGCAGCACGCGCCGCTCCTCTTCCGCCTGCGTGAGCGCGTTCTTAACCCACATGATGTGATCCGCCTGGTTCTTGTCGAGAAGGGCGCCAACAATGATGGCGATCTGCTGCTCCCGGTCCTCAGTGTACTTGAACTCAAGCTCAGCCGCCGGCCGTGGTGTCGTCGTCGAGAGCGTCTGCTTCTCGAACCCATATTCGAGATAGTGTGCCGTCGCCGGGATCTTCGAGAAGAGCATCTCGATCAACAGCACCGGCCGCTCCTCGATCTTCTTGAAGCACTTCCGCAGGACCTGCTTCGAAAGCTCCTCCCACTCCTTGTACATCCCCGACGACCGCGTCAGTGGCTCGGGGCCCTTGATCATGCCGTGCAGGAGGTGGATGATGTCGACCCGGAACAGCATAACGCTCATGTCCTGCTTGAACGCCAACCGGTAGAAGTAGCGGTGCGCCCGCTTGAGCTGCGCATCGTTCAGGTCCTTGTAAAACTTGGTGAATGCCACGAACGTGTCGACAACGCCCTGTGGTGTGAACCGTGCGCAAAACCGCTGGAAGTCGAACTTGCGTTCCTTGGACGTCTTCTCCGCCTGCTGTGCGTCGTCGGCCGAGTCATCCTCCTCCGGGTTGACGACCGCGCCTTCCACCACCCCGGCCGCCGCAGCGTCCGCCTTCTTCTTCGTCCGTCGCGTTCTCCGCCGGGACCGCACCTGCATGTCGACATTCTGCTTCGAGTACGCTTCGAGGATGCGGAGGAAGTGGTGCGTCAGCTCTGTTGATGCGTCCAGGTAGTCGAAGCCTTGGTCTTTGTACTGGCGCATTACGTTGGCGATGAGGTCGTGTGTGGCGTCCTCATAGAATAGACGGCTCAGCGTGTTCTCGGCAATCTCCTGGTCCTCGTCGAGCGGCGACTCGTACATCTCCTGCACTGTCAAAAGAATCTGCGTGAAGCACTTCATGACGGCCGTCAGCTCAGGCCAGTCCTTGTGCTCCCACGCCTCGCTCATGGTCCTACTGAGGGTGATGAACATGGACTGGTTGAGCACACCGGCCACGAGGTTGAAGCTGCCGACCTCTTCGGCAGAGGCAGCGGCCGGCTTAGCGCGGGCCCGGGACGCCCTGCGTGCACGCTCGGCCTCGAGGAACCAAGCCACCAGGTACATGTACTGGCGCCGGTGGTACGAAAGCACATGCGGGGCCTCGCGGTCGATGGACTTGCGCACGTGCTCGAAGAGCGGGTTGAAGCCCGAGTCGAGGAACTCCTCAACGAAGCCCTTGAGCTGGTCATTGGCTCTGGCGTTGAGCTTTGGCAGCGCACCGAGGTCCTTGGACTCGAGCTCGACGTCCTTCCTGCGCGCCTTGCGGGGCGGGCGGAACGTCTTGGAGTCGTCCATCTTCTGCTGCCTTGTAGCCGAGTCGGCGAGCGCGCCCTGGCCCGAGACGGCCGACATCTTGCCGCCGTCGCGCTTGACCCACAGCATGGTGCCGAAGCGGTTGTGACGCGTGGGCCCGTTGCGGTTGTAGGCCTTAAGCATGGCCGTCTCCTTGCTCATCATGGTGGCGAGTTCCTGGGCTTTCGTCTTGTTGAGCTGCTGCTCGCTCATGAAGAGCTGCGAGACATCGACGCGCTTGACCAGGTGGTAGATGATTTCCATGACGGCTACATCCTCGGTGCGGAAGTCCTCGCCCATGTTGGAGCAGAGGGTGAGGAGGACAATGAAGATGTCCTGGTAGGAAAAGGCGTCGATGGTAGCCGAGCGCGAGATCTGCGACTCATCGCCCTCGTACGTCACGTTGGGTGGCGGCTCGATCATGGCAACGTTGCGGAGGAAGAAGAGCATCAGCTTGATGATGCCTTGGTCTCGTGCTGACCGGTCGCCGATGGACATGGCCATGGACGGCAGCGCCACCCGCACCGCCGTGTGCAGAATCCTGGCGCCGTCGAAGTTGATAATCGCCCGCTTGTAGGCTACCTGCGCGAGCTGCAGCACCGGCATGTGGCGGTGGTGGTTGATAGTCGTCCGCTCTGGGTCTCGTTCCATGGGCCACGTCAGAGGCACCATGATCTCGAGGCATGCAAGAGCCATACGAGCCCGGAATTTATTCTCCGTGGCGTTCTCCGGCCATGATGCAAGGATGTGTAGCAGGTCGCCGTCGACCAGGTTCGCTTCAGCAATGCATCGCGCCACGTCCATGCGGTTCGTCTTTTCGTCGTAGAATCGGATCCATTTCTTCAAGTCGCGAAGGACCTCGTAGGCGTCGTCACCGAGTCTGTATTGGCCATCATCGAAGCCACCGAGCTGCGCACCGTCCGTCAGTCACGTCATGGTGGTGCATCAGGAGGGACTCAAACTCACCGCAGACGCCAGGCTGTTGATGTGCGCCCGAACCTCCGGGTGGACGACATCTGTTGAGCCATCGGCAAGCTCCATCTTTGCGGTAGGTGCCAGAAGTTGGCTGCTGGGCAGATGGGTGGTGTTGTGTCTGTTGACAGGCTTTGTCGTCGACGGCCTCAATCTGCAGCCGACTCGCAGTCGCGACCCGCTCCACGATAAATTGATGCCACTGCCAATGGCAGTGGTGAGACGCGACTAGACGCGCCAGAGACGCGACCGGCACAACCTCGGAAGTGCCGATAAGGAAGTGGGTGGGCTCTTATCGAAAGGCCGAGGTTAGCCGCATCACCCATGATCTCACCGAGGGACACTTCCATCGACGACTCCTCACATCCTCACATCAATCTACCACGGCTGAACATCTAAAAACTTTCCTTGAAGGAATTGGCGCCTCTACTGATATCAATCGGACTTCCATAATACAGCTGAAGCTCCAAATTCATTCAAAAGCCCTCCCGAGACTCGACACGCCCCTATCTCCCCCTCATCCTCCCTACTTACTCACAACTCGGCATCATCATGTCGGCAGCGATGACCATGTTCCGGCCAGCCGTCCGTAAGGCCAGCCAGGTCCGGGCCTTTAGTTCTACCTCCGCCATGTGTGCGGCGGCCAAGGTGCAGAGGCTGGGCGTCGTTGGCGCTGGACAGATGGTATGTGTCCCTCTGACATGTGACATAGGCAGCATCCGAGATGCCCTCATCACTTATCCTCATCCCTTGGTTCATGCCCAGCAAACATCTTCTGACACGCTATCAGGGCCTGGGCATTGCTCTCGTGGCCGCTCAGAAAGCCAACGTGCCCGTCAGCCTGATCGACACGTCCGAGGCCTCCCTGAAGAAGGGCCTGGCCTTTGCCGGTGCGCACTCCCATACGTCCAGATGTTGCCAGACTTCAGAGCTGACAGCCCCCCAGAGAAGCTCCTCGCCAAGGATGTGGCCAAATCCAGGATCACTCAGGAGCAGGCCGATCAGGCACGGTCCCTTCTCACCCCCTACTCGTCTCTCGATAAGCTTTCCGACGTCGACTTCGTCATCGAGGCCGTCCCCGAGATTCCAAAGCTGAAGTTCGACATCTTCGCCAAGCTCGCAGAGGTGTGCCCCAAGCACGCCATCCTGGCGACCAACACGTCGTCCATCTCCATCACGAGCATCGCGGCCGCCACGACGCAAGACCCGACCGACACATCGGCCAGCTCGCGCGTCGTGTCAACGCACTTTATGAACCCCGTCCCCATCCAGAAGGGCGTCGAAATCATCAGCGGCCTCCAGACGAGCAAGGACACGCTCGACACGGCCGTCGAGTTCTGCAAGGCCATGGGCAAGGTCCCCTCCGTCTCGGCTGACACGCCGGGCTTCCTGGCCAACCGCATCCTGATGCCCTACATCAACGAGGCCGTCATCTGCCTCGAGACGGGCGTGGGCGACCGCGACTCCATCGATGCCATCATGAAGAACGGCACAAACGTGCCCATGGGCCCTCTGCAGCTCGCCGACTTCATTGGCCTCGACACGTGCCTGGCCATCATGAAGGTCCTGCACACCGAGACGGGCGACTCAAAGTACCGCCCCAGCGTGCTGCTGCGCAAGATGGTCGACGCCGGATGGATGGGCAAGAAGAGCGGCAAGGGCTTCTACGACTATTAGGGGTCTAGATATTGTCATGGACGGTAACTTAGACCATTCGCAATATGAATGTACATCAGGCATGTTAGTCCCTCCCCGTGAGTCCCGGGTTACATCTCCACATCAGCTATGCCGCCCTCACTGAACGCAGCTGCACTCCCCGATGCCCTGGATCATGGCGATCGCCTCGGCGATTTGGATCTTACCAGCCCCCCGTCGCGCGGGGGGCCGCAGACAGGTCAGGCGTGGCGGGGAATTCTTTCGAGCAGACTGCATGCGCGACTTTGGCAGCCATGTCCGATGCAGGCCGCCCGCATGCACACGCAGGGCGGGCGGTCGACGCAGCTCCGCGCCAAGCAGCTCCCGCAGCTTCATCGGAGGAAACGGAAGCTGTCTCCCATTTAGCCGCGGCGGCAATGCCCGCCCGCCAGCTTGATGGTGGCGGCATGAATTTCCCCAGAGAAATCGGTCAATCATGATGCCCGCCTGCGCTCCTTGCCCGCCCTGCCCGCCATCAATGAGGTCAATGAGGGGAGCACCTTAACAGAGTTCGGCCGTCGCGGGCTGTGCTGTGTGCCAAGCCAGGCCGGTGCGCGGGCACGGCAGAGACGGCCCATGACGATCCAATCTTGCCGTGCATCTTGAGCCCAGATTGATTAAAAGATGCAGCGCAGGACGGGCTCGAGAAGCATCCGACGAGGAGTCAGATGGCAACAAACAGCCGCCGGCGTTTCGACGAGCAAGACGGCGCAGCCGAAGATGAGATGGAGTCGACCGAACAGCAAGCTGCAGCATCATAGCTGCTGCGGTCAAAGAAGCAGCATCCTAGGGACCCCAAGGATGCAGGCCCCAAGTCCCCCCCAAGCATCCCAAGCATCCCCCCCGGCCCATCAGCTTCGCCCCCCGTTGACACATGTCGTGCTGCCGAGCGGAAACTTGAAGGCTGCCGTTTGAACGTGTGTCTCATGGAGAGTGCTGCCGACAAACAGCGGCAGATGGCGCGGCCCCCCGTTTGCGTATGTGCGCCAGTGTGTGAGCATGTTTGCGAGTGGGAAGAGAGTCGTCGTCCAGACATACGAGACTCGGGCCATGCGAGGTAGCATTGCCAAGCGACATGTCTTCAGGTCGGTGTCAGCGAAACCGGGCCTCAGGCTGGGGGCAGCTGGAGTCCGGCCAGCAAGGGGGGGTGGGGAGAAGCAGAGGGGCAAGCCGCAACGCTCCCAACGCTAGGTATAGTGACGATCGAGGCCAATAAGATCGCCGGGATGATGCGCCGGGGGACCCTGTTTCCCGCCCTGCCGATGGACGATAGTTCAGACGAAAACCCAGCATCGCATCATCACCAGGTCTGGGCGCAAGGGCGCCGCCGGGACCGTGATGCCCCCCCTTTTTGCCAGCCCGGACCCAGGGGGGGTAGCGACGAGCGACGAGCCCAAACAGAAGACGTCTCAGGACGCCGGCAGCCCTACCAAGATTGCTGGATTCGGTTGACATGGCCTACCGAAAGCGGACGGACTGGCCGGGTGTGTCTGTCGTGGGTTTCTAAGAAAAGACCGACGGGGGGGAGAGAGGTTAGCAGAGCGGATAACGTCGTCGCAGAAGGGGCCAGGCAGCAGGCATTGTATCTGAAGCGCGGGAGGCCGTGACCATGCTTGCCAGGGCGATGGACGGGTACCTAGAGTGCGGTTGCGGTTGACGGACGGACGGGATGGGGGATCATGGGTGATCCAGGGCATCGGGCGTCGGTGTTACTCTGTCGGTCCGGGGGGAGATAGCGCAGGCGCAGGCGCAGGCGCAGGTCCAGGTACCGACCGACTGTCAGGCCCCGTCTCGTTCATGACATGCATTTCAACGCCGTTGCATCGGCGCGTTTGCATGAAGAAACTGTCGGAGGTCGGGGTTGCACCAACCAGGATCGAGCAGATGAGGTGAGGTTGCCGAATTGAAGTTTACTGAAGTGAAGTCAGTTGAGGTGGTCCGCAAATAGACGGTGGCAGCTGTAGCTCCAACTCCAGGCCCCCTCGAGGTACGGACGGGATGACACTGGTTGACTGGCTTGCGGCTCCAACTAGGAAGTGCAGTGATCGCCCTATCTGCCTTGGCCCGAGGCATCAAGCAGCTTCCCATGTTGCCATGCTTTCTGCTAACACTTACAGTTCGTCGCACCTTCTCTACCTTCGCCACCCACCCACCCACATCCACATCCATCCACAACATCCACACCTACAACTGGCTGGTGGGACGTCAGGTCGGCACTTGCCCGCCTCGGGCTCAGGCCGCGAGATGCAAGCGCGGTCTGGGCAGTGGCAGTGGCAGTCGAGGGTCTTGGCACAACAGGACGGGGGACACGGAAGGTGCGAGATGGTGTGGAGTGGATGTGATGGTTCGATGATTGTTAGTTCATGGCAAGTGCCGCCCACCTCACCACCCTCATCGCATCGTGCCTGCCCCGTCGTCCGTCCATTCACATTCCCCAACACTAAGGACAGCAAGTCCCGCCGTTCATCTGGCCCGGGAAGCTGCGACTCGACTCAGGCACCTGCATGTTACTGCACCTGCAACTGCACACCTCCAGCTGCGGCCTGCACCCCGCCTTGCCCGCCTGCCCTGCCCGCCTGCCCTGCCCGCCTGCCCTGCCCTGAACTCTGGATCGGGCAGGCGCCAAGCATCGTCAACGCAATGCTCCTGACTCGAATGCTGGTCTGCTCGTCCATCGTGACCCCCTTCCACCCGCCCGTCCGTCCGTCCATCCCGTCCCTCGCAGATTGGAGTCTCAGCCCAGTCCCGATACCGACAATCCAGCCCAGGCCGGCCTAATCATCTCTCCGCACCTCAGCTCATCCAGGCAAGGCAAGGTATCAACCTAAATACAGCACACGCAGGAAGCCGTGATGCTTGGCATTGGCATTCACGACTCGACTCGACTCGCCGCCTCGACTGCTCCCCGACGGACTCACGGAATACCACCCAAACTAACCCCCTCCGGGACACCATCTCATGGCCTGCCCTGGCTGCTGCCCTGGGCCCATCTCCTCGCCCCGTGTCGACCTCGCCTCGCCTCACCTCACCTCAACTCACCTTTGGTCGCCCGCCTCACACCACACCACCCCTTTACCAAGGTTGATCCCCCGTCCATCGGCCCTACGAAGATGGACTGCAAGCCTTGTTGCACCTCTGGTGTCACCAAGCCGGCCTTGGTGCTTCAGCCTCGGGTCCAGCTTCCCCCCAAGGCTCACTCAATTCAAGACATGAATCCCAGAAAGCCGGGCTCCCGTCAGACAGTGGTGCGCCGTCTCTCGTCGTACAAAGCAGGAATCCAGGATTCGGCCCATCAAATCATTCCGCGCCCCGGCGCCCAGCTTGTGTCACGAGTCTAAACCAGCTCCTCCCGTCTCCTCGTCCGTCGTCCGTACCATCCCACCTTTTCCCGACGGGAGTTCCTCAGTCCTGACATGCTGTACGAGTATACAGCGCACTTCGAGGTACCTGCGGGTACCTATCTCGCACTGCCTTCACTCTCCCAGCTTGCTGGCCCCCAATCTCCTGCGCCTGGCTGGGGCCCAGACCTGCCGGCTCATGTCATGTCGAGTCGGGGAGAGAAGATGCCAAGACTTGCCCTGGATCATCCCGGCTCCCGCCCGTCGCCCATCATGGGCGCAACTAGCCGTCTGTCGCCCTCAACGAATGCACCATCTCTCGAACCCGACCCCGACTCGACTCGGGGTCCGACTCTGGACGATCCTGACAGGGCAAGGCAGCTTGGGCAGGCAGTGAGCGAGTGAGCGAGTCACTCACCCACACGGACGGTCCGTCACCCCCTGGCAAACGGCCAGCCCGGCGGCACCCCCATTCGTGGGGCTCAAACACCGTCCCGTCCGGTGCCGGTCGGCCTGTGGAACAAACGCGCGCGCTCGGGTTTGCATCCTGCACGCCCGGCAGCCGTTGGCGTTCATCTTCCGTGACAGCAATCTGTGCAGGGCAGCCCAGGCACGCTCCTCTCGCGCGGGAGAGCACGACAGAAGAAACAATGCAGGCACCGTGGCATGGCACTCATCGCTCGCCCCTGCTTCTGCTTCTGCTTCGAGCCTCCTCTTGCGCTGTGCACTCCCTTGTCGGTGTGGCTCTTCAGCCCGCACGTTGCCGCAGGCGGGCGCTCGAGACTCTCGTCCCTATCGCTTGCAGCCGACTGGCTTCATGTTTCGCACTGCACACCGCAATATCACGACTCGAGGGCCTCAGGTGACGGACAGACCGGGCTGGGCTGCCCATTGTCTTCTGGACACGGGAGATGAGCAAATGAGCCGGTCAGCCCATCTCACCCACCCAACCAGCCTTCGACAGTGTACATCTTGATGCCCGTCGAGAGGGCTTGCCAAGGAAACGAGTATGCGACCTAGCGTCACACGGCATGGCCAGACGCACGCGCGCGCGCTGCGTGTTCCAATTTCTTCCGGGGCCAGACTGACAGACAGACAGCCATGCACTAGGCAAGGTGCCGAGCGGGTGCCTCGAAGGCTTCCGTGACCGGGCTCGATCTCATGCCCGTCTGCCGTGCGAGCCTCGTTCCGAGATCCTAGCCTGTCTGCACTTGCACTGCCTTGCCTTGGCCCTGCCTTGCCATGGGGATCTTGCCGGTCAGTGCCCGGCCGGCCGCCGAACGGACCAGCTCGGACCATGCGGCGACAAGATGCATCTCGAATCGCCGAGAAAACATGACTAGAGGATGAAATCATCGTCATCTCCCGTCTCGCAAGGCGTCGACTTAAGACTTCCGCAGGCAAACACGAGGGACCTGCTTGACGTCGAGACCCTGCCCCGGCCGGCCAGCCCCCACAAAGCCCCTGACGCTATTTCGCGCCCCACGCTCGCCAGACTTCTGGAACCTCTCTGTGCGCAAGATCTCACCCAGGAATCTTGGGCCAGCAAGACCAGCTACGTCCCAACCGGGCTAGGCGCTTGACAAGCGTCTGTGTCAAGTTTACAAGCAACGGGGCCCTCGGCAGATGGCCTCCCAAGCCTATCCCCGCCAGCCAAGCCAAGCCTGGCCGGCCCTCTGGCCTCTCTGCCAAGCTTGAAGCAAGCACCCGACCCGACTGGAGTCTGGCAGTGGCACCTGGACCCGGAGACTGGGCACAGCAGAGCACCCACGTTGTGGACAGACTGGAGCTGTGGCAGTGACAGTGGCAATTCCAGTTCTTGGTCAGACGAACCCCACTCCCCGCCTCTCGAGCTTGTCGGGGAGCACCCGGGCAGCGTGATCCGGAACGTCCTCGACTGCCAGGCCTTCCCATGCCTTTCATCTTGGGAATTTCCGGACGAGCCTTCTCTGATCGGCGACACTCGCCACATCGCCGACTGGCATGACTAACATTGCCCGCCGCACTACACTGTTCTTGTTCGCGCGGGAGCTGTCCCGGCATGCATGGCAAAGGCATGGACACTGCACCGCACCATCCAGCCTCCACCAGCCAGCCATTTGCCGGTCCGCGGGCCTGCGGAACACCAGCAGCCCTGGGATGTGCGTTCGAAAAGCAAGGTGATCCCTGTGGCGCCTAGGCTTCCGTGTTTTGGCACTCGTCGCTCTCGCATCGTCTCTCACTGCTTGCAAAGCTGCTCTGCAGACGGAGGAAGCCGTCCTTCGAAGGCCCGTCCGGGTGCGCGGGCGGCTCTCGCGCCCTATTGCGCCCAGCACGCGCTTGTTCTGTCTGGACGGCGCGTCCGGTCTCAAGGCGGGCGCGTTGATGATGCCTGGACACTTTGACTGCCAGCCATGACCGGCCGAGGGAGAGCTTTGGCAGCCAGTGGCACTGGCACAGGATCGGAGGGCTTGTCCCGTGCCGGGGCCCGAACGGCGGGCGGGTGCTCTCTCTGGCCAGTGGCCCAGCATTCATTCGTCTGCCCCTGAACGGATGCGCAGAGCGAGGGTCGATCTGCCCCTCAGTCATTTGTTCCTTTTTGTCGGCCACTCCACCAAACACCCCCGCTCGCGATGAAACGACGGCCACGATCCCTGTCGCTCGAACGACACGCATTTCGCGCGTGTCGGGGCGCCGCTTGTCGCTGGGCCATCTGCCGCCCACGCCTCGGAAAAGAAAGTCTCTCGGGGGGCCCGGGGTCTGGTCTGAGAGCCTGAGCGCCGTCAACGGCTACAACCGACCCGTCCTCAATAGCAGGAAGCCCTCGTCAATATCCAAGCCAAAGCTCAACGGCTGCTGACCGATCGCCAGCAAGAAGATGACCTGTCGATGGAAGGACTGGAACTGTGATGCCCGCCCGAATGGGGGTCGCTTTCTTAGACACACCCCCTGCGGAAGCAGTCGTTGCGCCTCGAGACTGTAACACGGCGGGTCCCACCAGGCTGAGGCTACGCAGCAGACAGCAGAGACGGCAGTCCACAGCTTGACCATCAGCAGCAGCCCAGCAGCCCAGCAGCAGCAACAACAACACCACGGCCAACCAGCTAGCGACGGCCAACCGAACGCACGCCGAAAGGGTGCGGCACATCAGCCTGCGCGGCTTCTTCGGAGCTTCTTCCCAACTTCCCGGCCGATGGAGATGCAGACACACCCCGCCTTTCGGCGGGTGGCATTCGCACGGTGCCCACGCTGGAAGCCGACCTGTTTGTGTCTGGTCCGTGTCTGGCCTGACATGACCCGAACCCGGACTGTTACCTTACAGCTCACGGCGTTTCCACATTGCGCGACCACGTGAGGCTTTCACGCGCGCGCATATGCCGTTTTCTTTCGGAGCCTCGACGCCGATAATAGAACAGGTCTGATGAATTTGACTCTTCATCGCAATACTACTCATGATGGGACGTGTTTGGAGACGCGCGACGACGCCTTTTTGGCGCGCATTTGGCTGATGGTTAATTAAAGATAGGCGTTCGACAGCGGGCACAGGCGCCGTCGCAGTGGAGAAGAATACCAACAGCACCACATTCGCGTCTCTCGCCATTTACAGCAAGGCTCTTTCTGTTCCCCCCTGGCCCCCACGACTGTATCGACGCTTCTACCAATTCGTACACGCACGATTCACAGTCCCGGCGACCGGTTGCGACTCGGGAGCCTCCCCTCTCGGTCCCCCCCTGGGATCGCTCGGTCGAAGATGTCTCGAGAGCTGGCCGATGCCACCCCTGAGGGGGGCATTGATGATCTTCTGGCTCCAGGACCCTTGCGACTTCGCCGCCAGATTAGGCCGGATTCAAGCCTCGATTGTTGCCCGCTCCAACCACGGTCGACGATGTCTCATCGCCCCTGGGGCCGTTGATCGCCTGCCACGGGGTGTGGATGGATGGCGGCACCCCCTCCCGCTCTGGCCTCATTTCACACGCCCCAAGGAGACCCTCAAGCAGCTCACTGCTGGCTGGGTCACACAGGCACTCACGAAGGCACACACACACCCTTCCTCCGCCCCCTCGGTATCCCCATTGGTCTACTCTCGCGACTGTCCTTCGACAACAGTCATGCGTCGACCCGCGAAAAGCTGTCCAGCACGCGTGTCAACGAAGATCACTGCGTCGTTCGCTGGTCTCCAGCGTCTCAGCCGAGATAGGGGCCGGCTTCCCCTCCGGTAATGGCTCCTCCGCGCGCCCGACCGGCTCCCGCGCAGCCTACATACAACAGCCAGACGCCGAGCACTTACAAGACGTACGAGCGAGTACTGCCTGCAGCGCCCCCTACGAACACTGTTTGAGACACCCTGCAAGCACCCATACATTGGCAAATGAAGCCCATCGGGACAGCCTTGTGCCCTGGAACTTTGAAACCCAGCCTCTATACGTGGCTATTGTTGGCATCGAGTCAGACGGCCGCGTCAGAAGTCTCCCGCAGGCCATCTTGTACTGGTGGGGATCCCCATCGCCCAGGAAATGCCGTTGCCAGGGTCGTCCATGGGCCCCCCTCGAGGCAATTCGAGAAGACCGACTGTCTGTCATCCCGCCAGCGCCGAATGTCATCTCACCATCAGGCCGACTTGGAACACCACCCATCACACACGGGTTGGCCAGGTCTGCTGCCCTTGCCGTTACCATCCGTCTTAACGGAGGGTCCATTCCAGGCATGGCGCGGCATTAGCCGTTTGCCCTCATTCAGCCGAGGGACGGGCAGCGTTCGAGGATTCGGAAAGAAGAAAGCAGCCAGACAGCAAAAGCAGCTGGATACGCGGGGGGGATGCAGCACCAGCAAGCAGCACCAGCAGCAGCGCCGCCGCCGCCGCCCCCGGCCCCCCCCTCCCCCTTTCACCCCCCTTCTGCAGCCACCACCGCCGTCTTTCTTCACGGGGCCAGCAGCCGCGTCGATTTCCAGATCCAGTGACTGGTGCCTGTGCCTGGGGCTAGCACACAGATCACCCAGGGGCGCGCAGGACTCTCCTCTCTGGTGATACCACACAGTGGTGCCGGACGAGCACGAGTAGTCGGTCGGTAGGCAGGCGACGCACGCATTGCATGGCTCCTCCTCGTCCTCAGCCACGGGCCATCAACATGCCCTTGCTGTGTCGCCTCCTCCGTCCGTCCTCCGTCCCACGCCCAACACCCACCCACCCACCACGACAACCACCCTCACCCTCGCCCTCCCCAGCAGAGACGGTGCCCACCCTGGGAGTCCCGTGCAAACCCTGCAGGTCTCTCGGATCCTGCCTCGAGATTTCTCCGCAATACCAGCGGTACCTCTCGGTATTGAGTCCACCTCCGTCACTCGACGAGCAGGGGATCCCTGAGACCGGACGAGCCATGCTACGGCTTCTCTGATTCTCGATCCATGGCCGGCCCTGTCAGTTCCAGATGCAGAGTGCCTCTGGTCGATCGGCCCCGCAGCTGCCTCTTGCACACCCTCAAATTTCTACAAGAAATACATATCATCCTCCTCTCTCGCTGAGGTTGGGAGGCTATCCACTGCCAAGTGTTCGTCCTCATCCACTCTCGACTCTCTCTCTCTCTTGCCTGTCCCACGGCACAACCGCTCCCTTACCCATCACACAACCACCTACCACGAGGCTACGATAGCTCCAGTGCACACACACACGAGAACCCTCTCAAACTCAAGCTGCACCGACCGACGTGCTAGACCGCCCGCCGCTGCCGCCTTTCCCCCTCCACACCCCTCTCTAGGAGCCCTGCCTTCGCTACCGCTGCCGCCCCTTGTCCACCCCCAGTCACGCTGGGCGCGCCTGTATATCGCTTCTCCTCGTACCGTCTGGAGCCTTCGGAGCACTACCCGCCTTGCCGCCCCTCGACCTCTTTGGGTCGACACCGCAACCCGCGCCATTCACTCTTTCGACTGGCTGCGTCAAAGGACGACGACGCCCGTCCACGGCTCCCATCCATCGCTGGAGACCTTCTCTCCCCCTGACTGAGTCTTCCTCTCCCGCCCCCCCGGGACCTAGTCTTGCAACACAGGACTCGCATACCCATAGGCACCTCGGAACAGGTGTAGACGCCCTGCCTCGTTCCCTTCGGGCTGTGATGATCAGCGCGAGACTCTGATACCCCCATATCCCGGCCTGTGTTCTCTCACTCGCTCTTCGCCCACCGATCGCCCACGCAGCTCCGGCTATCCACCCCACGGCGGCACCGACTCCCTCCGCCCCTCCCTCCTCCTCAGAACCAACCACCGTTTTCACAACCGCTCCCACAAACCGCTTTCCCAATGCTGGTTTCCAGACATCCTGACACAGAATCCAGCCACTGGCCCTTCAACAAGCTCGACTCGCCGGCACACAAGCACCCCATCACACCTCCACGCATGTCGAGCCACTTTGATACCCAGCTATCCTCGCAGACTGACTGGCAAGGTCACTACCCATGCCTCGCCCCTGACGCCAGCGGCTTCTCCCAGTCATATGGGTCGGGCAACGAAGCTTCGGACTCCTCCCGGCCCCGTTCCACCACCGATAGTCATGGCCAGCCCGAGACAGAGTCCACCACGGGAGATAGCACGCACCTGACCTCACACCCAAGCTTGGATACGCTGGACTCCTCCCGCACCAAGAACTCTTCCCAGACCGGAGACCACCCGTCCCAGAACCAGGCCGACGCCGACACGGCAGGCTCTGTAGCCTTCAGCAACGACGGATCGTCTCCGCCCAGCCACCGCCGACAGGCAGTCACGATGTCTCCCGAACTCATGGACGCAAAGGCCGGTAGCGAGGGTGCCTCGGCGATCAAGGAAGAAGATGACGACCTCCTGGACGACGATGATGTTGATCTGGACGGGGAAACCACCGGACGGCCTATGACCGCCGCAGAGCGCACCGCACAGCGCAGGAAGATGAAGCGGTTCCGGTAGGATCTCCCTGCCTTCAGGGGCTTGAATCACCCTGCTGACCTCCCATGCAGCCTCACCCACCAGCAGACGCGCTTCTTGATGAGCGAGTTTGCGAAGCAGCCCCACCCGGACGCCGCACACAGGGAACGTCTCTCCAGGGAGATTCCCGGCCTTAGCCCTCGACAGGTTCAGGTCTGGTTCCAGAACCGGTATGGATTATCGAGCCCGTCTCGCTTTCAACACTTGCTGACAACAGAAACAGGCGGGCCAAGATCAAGAGGCTCACAGCCGACGACCGTGACCGGATGATCAAGATGAGGGCTGTCCCTGATGACTTCGACAACGTGCAGGCTCTTCACTCGCCGTACGGCGCTGTCCACGGACTCGGCACGCCCATGGCCTCCCCTGTAGACTTTGGCAATTCTTCTTACGCGGAACACATGATGCGGCCACTCGTCATCGACGTTCGCAGGGCTGATGGAGAGAGCCATATGTCGCCAACTGGACTTAGCCCGGCATTTGGCAACATCGGCTTCAATCCGTCGGCATCCATGAGCAACCCAGACCTGCTTACGCCCATGTCGCCGAGCCCCGGTGACCACCGCTACGGCTATGGCAGCCACGTTCCGAGCGCTCTGAGCCCCGGCCCGCGGCCCACGCACACCTTTGGACGTCAGGCGACGCTGGACAACTCGATGCTGCAGAGCCGGCACATGAATAGGCCCCTCCAGCCTCTGCACCTCCGGGACAGCATCCGCTCGAGGTCCGATAACCTTCACTCGCCGCTCCGCACGGGCATGTCCTGGAAGGGCGACTCGATCGACTACACAACGTACCCAGGTGGCAACACGAGCCCGCAGATGACTGGACGGCAGCAGTCCATGTATCAGCCCGACAGCCTGGGCACAGGTCCGTCGAGCAGCGGGCTCGAGTACGAGTCTTGTATGTATATCCAGAACACCTCGAGGAGAGGAAGCATTGCTAACATCAGACAAGCCCACTCGATGAACTACCCGAACTATCAGCCATCCAGCCTCCAGCCTACGACGCAGAGCCGGCTGAGGAACCGCGCGGCTTCTGCGACGCTGCCCCTGGGCCTGGATCTCCGCAACCAGTACCGGTCCAGCCACTCGACGCTCTCCTCGAGCAGCCACGCTACGGGGGCGTCTCGGGAAGCTTCCTCGTCAACAGCTTCGCAGTTTACAGGGACGACGACGACGACATTCAGCTCGAGCTTCCCATCGGCGCCCCTGACCGCGCCCATCGACTTCACCATGCCCCGCACACCGGCCAGCGCGACGCAGTCGGGACGGCCTGGCGTCCAGGACTTCTCGATGCCGCAGATGAGCGCGCCCATCGCGCCGCCCAACGATTTCGCGCACGCCTTTGATGCGCGCACGCCCATGAGGGACACATTCGCTTCGGGTGACAACAACGGAATGGACCATCACCGTAGCGGCAACGCTTTTAGCGGTGACTTTAGTGGCAGCTCGGCCCTCAAGAGGAAGAGGAGCTTCACCGTCCCCGGAACGACCCCCTCGCCGGCGGCGGGGGCGTCTGTTTACGGGCACCAGGGGTGATTGACGACGGCTAGTCCGGTCCCCCGCTACTTTTCTGCATACATATAAGACCGCGGCAGGTTGGTCCAGGGCCGGCGAGCACCCCTTGGCGGGTCTCCTCGCATACATACGCGGCGCGGCACCTGGACCATGGCCCCTTTTCGACTTTTCTCTTCTCTGGATCTTTTTTTGGCGGCATTTGGGAACGGAAGGTTGGGTGGCTTTTTTGTTTTGATCACTTTTCCACCCGCTGGGGTGTTTTGACGCATTGCGGCTTGGGAGCCTGAACGCGAAGCCATCATGGAGCTTCAGCGCAGCAACGGACACCGGCTTGGAGTTTTACGGGAGCGATCAGGGCACATTTTGTTTTTCTCTTTAGCGGGGTCCTGGGAATCGATACTCTTTTTTTCCAAATCTCTTCTTTCCTCTTCGTGTCATTCTTGTTTCAACTATCATCGAGGGAGGGCATCATCTATCTCTAGGGGCGGGACAGCTGGGCGAGGAACACCATCCAGCACTGTGTATATTCGGGCATCTATCTCCTGGTTCGTTCGGCCGTCATGGAACGGCCCCGGCGAGACGAACCACGGGGGCGGCCTTGGTGGTGCTACCTGCCCACCCCCTTTTCTTTCTTCTCACCATGTCCTGTTTTCAAGGACGGATCTGTACATATACCACACCAAGCACGCTTCTAACTGGCCACGGGGCCCGAGAATACCATGAGGCTTTTTTGCCCACCACCCACGCTATGCAGCCCAAGCGGCAGTGCTGGAGATCACTCGGACGTGCTGCAGTCACAGGGGGGGGGGGGGGCAGGCACGGAGACGTGAGAGGAAAAACCGTTGAGAGCTGCAGCAGCAGCTGGGCGCTTGGGGGCCGGATTGGTCCGAGGCGCCGGACCCTCCTATCGCGGGGTCCGGCGATAAAAGGGGCCGGCGGAGGCTGAGGGTGCGTTGTTTCCCAAACCGGAACCGCGAGGTCGATGGTATTGTCGTCGACGGACGGCGGCGGCGGTGTGTGTTATGCGTTGGCAGCGGGTCGATCAGACGTGACGCAGGGAGAGGAGGTTTGGATGATGGGATGGGAGGAACTTGATCTTCTTCGCTCTCGGGAGCTCGTGCGTGATACGCATTACCTTGCTCAATCTCCTTCAGATGTGAGGCCGTGAGACCCGAGGCGTATGATCGTCCGTCGGTCTTTAGGCTTCCCCCCCCCCGGCAAGATTTATGCGGTAGGTTTATGTCTACCCCACGAAATGGACATGCAGGTCATCGAGGGGCTGGGGGAGAGGTGTGGCGGTTGCGGCCTGGCCCGCGGCGAGGGTGTGCTGGGGGATAGGGGATGGCTTTTCAGGCTACTTTGATGTGGTATGACTCGGGGAGGGGTGGTGGTAGGGAGGAAGGGGGGAAAGTTTTTTGAGCTGGACATCGTGCATTGCATACATGCTGCTTCAGAGAAGGCGGGGGAGAGAGGTAGGTTACGGGGTGCGTTTGGGAGACGGGTGGTCTGCAACTGTTCTTGTCGATGTGCAGCGGTCATGGGGTTGGGTTTTTTCCTGGGGGACGATGTGGGAGGTCGGGCTTTTGGGGCCGGGTGCAACGTCACGTCACGCTTGGTGTTCAGGGGGGAGCCTGTCGGAGGGTGCTGAATCATCGTGACGGGCGGGAATGGTACGGGGTTTGTGGGAGGGATTGTTGGATGAAGGGGGGGAGGTCGAGTTGAGGACGGAGGAATGTGTGCCGGGGCGAGGAGGGGGTGGTGCTGGTGAAGAACGGGTGTGAGCTGTGTCTCTGCCGTTCATGGACGGATGCCAACCATCATCGTGAGTCGTTCAGACGAGGGGCAAGGATACTGACAGGTCACCGCCGCAGCCCGGTCACATCACGGCGGTTCGCAGGGTAGCAGCGAGAGACACGACGGCAGCGAGAGACAGAGACGCCCTCCGAGTCTGACGGCTGCCATCCACGCATCGTGAGGCCAATCGGAAAGCGGCGAGGACCTCAGGGGGCCAGCGGCACTCGGGGGATTCGATCTCGCGGCAGCGGCTCGTTCCCAACTGGGCGTCCTCGGAGGGAGCCGTGGCGGATAGTGCTGGTGCTGGTGTACCTGGTGATAGGGGCTACATGACGGACACTCAGACGTCGGGAAAAGACCGGCTCGAAACGCGTGGCTTGGGGGGGTTTGACCGACGTGGGCATGTCGCCTGCCAGGGCGCCTTTGGTGTGACGCGAGGGAGGACGTCGCACGGCGCAGGGGGAAAGGATACGGCGACCCGCGGTGACGGACGGGGGCCGGAGGAGGGGGTCCTAGGGCTGGTGGGATGTCTGTCTCCCCGGAGGCGGGCTGCGCACGGCGGGTGTCACGTTGGACAGAGGAGAGGGACGTCGGAGGTTTCTGTTGGGAGGGACGGGCCTGGTGAGGCGGTGTACCTGGGCGGTGTTCTTTCCCGTGAACAGCGCGGGGAGCGTTCCGTCGCGGATGGAGGAAGGCGGAGGGCGTGGTCGGGCTTTACGTGTGCTGTGAAATGTCTCTTGGGGGCACGAGGGACGTTTTTTCGGAGGGGCGGCTCCGAGGGCCCGGTCGGGAAGGCCGGGGGTATATGAGGGACGGAGGGGTATATGACTCGGAGGACTACGGAGGAGGGGGCATGGCTTTCTTGATGACTTGAAGAGTATTGGGAGGATAGTTGTGCGGTGATGGATCGTGAAACTAGAGGATAGTTGGAAGGGGAAAGGGGTCGTTGATGCTTGGTGTTGAGGGCATCGCCAACTGGATGCTTAGCGTTGAAGGAATAGGGGCGAGTAAGCAGCAGGAATATTGAGAGAAACCAGTGTTTGTCACGTTTAAAATAGTCTACTTTTTTTTTATTTCTTCGTTGGTAAATCCATTTTAAGCTTAATCCTTCTTTGCTACTTTGCTTCCCCTCGACTAGGTTTGCGGATGTCAACGATAACCATGATCCAACGTCGTTTGACCACATCCAACTACCACCTCGACTTGCCCTGAAGCAATGATATGACAATCTCAGAGCCCCAATACTGACCGAAGTTTTCTCCTATCTAGTCAACTTGCATATTTTGCCAAAGTCACTCAACCATACTCGCCGGCTGACCAAAAGAAGATGCACAACCACTACCCCCTCCCCCTTCCACGCCCGACCTGGAATCAATCCTGTTCAAGCCAGAGACCATCTCAAGCAGCGTACCTCGAGATGATGTAAAAGTCAGCAAAAAACATACAACACCGGGGATTCGCTGGTCGTCACCGACCCAACTACTGATCCGGCGCTCACTAGTTTAACTATGGGAGAGCGGACGGGATCCCGTGTTCTCTAGTGGCTATGGTCGTATGTGCTTGGACAACACGCAGGGGCCACTATGTCTCTGCATCTTCGGTCCCGGGCTCCTTGCTTTGACAACTGATGATAATGGGCGTGTCGCGGTGTCAAGATCGGATGCCGAGACTCGGGGTCACCACCGCATTCTCCTGAACTTAAAAAAGTCCAGCTGGACACCGCGTAATGTAATAGATAAGATGCAAGATTACTAGTATTCCTCAATCGTGATAGAGAGAGTTCTCAGACAGGCTGCGCCATTGCAAGGCCTTGTCGCTGTGGTATATGGGTATGAAACAGGCATACATGCTCAATGTGTCAGAATATCATGGGACACCCACGCGATCAGTCCCTCTTAGACCCTCCCGAACGCATCCTCTCCATCGATCTGGAGCCCCTACTACCCCTTCGCGTGGCCGTACTGGCATACAGCCCCCGGTCCGCGACATCCTCCTCGCTCTTCCGCGGGCTTCCCGGCGACGCGAAGATACCATCACCCAGCTCGCGCTCACTCATACGGTGGCTCAGCCTACGACTCCGCTGCCTCACCGCCGGCGCGTCTCCCTCAACAGCACCAGTCGCATCCGTGTCTTCATCCTCTTCATCTCCTAGGTCAGGCAGTACGCCCCCGACGTTCTCCATGATGAACGGTGAGGCGGTCGACTCGTCCAAGGCGGCGAGCTCGCGAGGGGTGAACCAACGCGGCAAAAGCCAGGCACGTACGGGGATCAGGGCCATGATGAAGATGGGGAAGCCGACGGCCGCGATGGTCTGGGTGATGGCAAATGTGGCAGCGAAACCCAGCAGCTCGATGGCCACAAAGAGCCAGATCTTGCGGCGGGAGAGGCGGCGCAAGGGGTGGGCGGGCGCGGTCAAAGTGGCGTCGCGGGCGAGGAAGATGAGCTTGGCAGTGATACCGTTGGCCTCGAGGGCCTGAACGCCCATGATGAAGAAGAGGCCGGCGAGGACACCATGAGGGACGAGGTGCAGAACGGTGAGGAGGGGGCCCGTCATGGTGCCAAGGGTCAGGAGGCCCTGGGCGAGGTTGGAGAAGCGCTGCTCAACAACGTGGCTGGCCTCAATGACGTGGCCGGCGGGCTCGCCCTTCTCGTCCGTGGCGGCGCGGGCGCGCTTGACGGTCAGGGCCTCGGTGTGGAAGGGGGCTTGGGGGATGAGGCCATTGGGGAAGGGCAGGCCGAGAATGCCGGCAACACCGACGGCAAGACCGAGGAGGAAGAAGTCCCAGTGGAAGCCGGGCGGTTTGCGAAGAGGGAACTCGGTGCCCTGGGCGATGAGGGAGGAGACTGCGGGTGTCAGGGGCGATTCTCTCACGGGTAAAGGGGCGACTTACCGTTATGGTCGAACCAGAAGAGGACGGTCAGGAGCACGGCAAAGGGGAGGGCCAGGAAGATATCTCCAGCACTCAGGTCCCAGAAACGCACGAGCCAGGGGCGGTCTGCGGTGGGCATGAATGCAATGGATGTGGGGAGGACCTCAATGTCGACGGTAGCCATGCGGCCAATGTGGACGAAGCCGGTGAAGAAGACGAGGGTCAGGGGTGTGCCGTAGTCTTTGAGGAAGACGCGCACGTGGTGGTGGAAGAGGGTGCTGGTGCCGAGCTCGCCGCAGGCATAGGCTACCATGAAGAGGAGCAGGGCGGCGACGATGGATAGGTAGAAGCCGGGTCCGTCGCCGAGGCGCTCGAGGACCTGGATGCCTTTCTGGAGGTAGATGAAGGCAACGTAGAAGCCGAAGATATCGCAGGGGAAGCGAGTGACCCAGCGCAGCCAGTTGCACGAGTTTGTGATGGCGAGGATCCAATGGAGGATGAGGGACCAGCTGAGAAAATGTCAGGGGTTTTGGGTCAGGGATTAAGGGAGGGTGATTAGACTTACATGCCGATCCAGCACATGAAGCCTAGGTAGTCAACGCCGGTGGGTAGCATGATGTTGTAGACGGTGTAGTTGAAGACGGTGATGGGCCCGGTGACGCCGACGATGACGAGGGGCTGGCAGGAGAAGAGGGAGAAGAGGACGGCGCCGAGGACGGAGGCGAGCAGGACCTCGTTGACGCCGTAGCTCGAGCCGGTGCTGGTGAACATGTCGAGCGAGAAGGCCAGGGCTGGGAGGATGCTGGGTGGGTGTTAGTAAAGTATCGGTGACTTGAAGGAAAAGGGGCTCTCTCACTTGGCAAAGTACATGTAGACCGTGGCGGGCACGACGCGATAGTCCCAGGCGTCAGCCCAGTCGCTCCAGTAGTAGGGTGCTCGGCGGCGGACGTCGTTGATCATGCCGCGGAAGAGGTGGACGGTCCACCACCGCTCCGCCGGGGCGGCGGCCGGGGGTCGTTGCGCCTCGGCGTCAGCGGCGGCATGGTGCGCGGGAGCGGACGGCGATGCGACTTTGTCGACGTCTTGTATTGTTGTCATGGTGTATGTACGGGGTGTGTGGCTTGCAAGCCAGGCACGCTTCCAGAGCGGGAAGACTCGATGGTTCTTATAACATGCACGACTCGATGGCGGTCGGCGATGTCAAGCGGGTCCCCTCGGTTCGTTCCCCGGAAGGTCGAGCAGACGTTGAGCCTGGTGGTGGTGTGTGGCGACGGGCGGCGCGGTGACGAACAAGACTTTTCCACGGCCGGACCGGGCAAAGTGGGGTCGCTTCGGGGCCGGGGCGGTAAACACTGATGCAACAGAACTGCAAGCTGAGGTCAGCGGAGGAAGGGTAAGGTAAGATAGAGACGCGCCGGACAGTGTCTTTGGTGCAGGACAAACCACTTGTTCGGCTTCATTCCTCCCAGTCTCTCGAGCTCATCCGTCGGCCTTTATACACCGCGCCCGGCCAGGGTCCTCGTCGGTAAACTTGGCGGGCGGAACCCCTGTCACACACACGGGACATCCCCGTCGCCGATGCTAGCGCGGTCGCGATGCATGTTTCTTGTGGAGATGGCGCCCGATGTTGAGCCTCAATGGTTGAACTTCCCCAGGCCAAGACTTGGCCTCCAGTCATCATGGGACTTCGAGGGACGTCAAAGGACGTCGAGAGACGTCGAGGGGGCAGCAATCGTGATGGCGGTTCTCATGGAAGCAGTTCGTCGTCGTCACTGTCCTGGGCCCGAAACAGCTGGTGCATGTTGATGGCTGAGAGTCAGGTGTTGCTCGCCGGAGAGTGCCGCGGAGTTTGCTTTGATCTGACTGAGCAGCGGCGATCGGGGCAGGCACGTTGCAGGCGCCACGCAGTCATCGAGTTAAGAAAGTCACATTGAGTAGGTAGAGGTCAGTGTGATGTATAACGGGCTTGAAATGTTATTGCGACTGAAAAAATGCATCAACACAATAATGTTCTGCGAAAAGTGATGCTCTGGTCATGTCAGGCCCGAGAAGCTGGTGTTGAATCGAACTTGGAGACGAGCAAGACACTGCAAGAATTGAGTTGGGTTGACAGACGACAGGCAGGTGCATCGGACCAATCACGTACCCTCCTTCGAAATCTGCCTGGGCAGAACATCTGGTCTCCCGCAGCCACTGGAAAAGCGGGTACCTGACCTCACCTCAGGACTCCAGAGCGACAGTGACCCATTCCCAGCACGACATGCACATGTCACGTCGACGACCTTCGTTGTCATCGGTCCCTCCATTCACTGCTAGACAGGACCGAACACTCGGGGTCTCTCAGTCTTCCCATTCAGGCTGGTCTGGCTTCTGCCTGCCAGCTCAAGCCGTTAATATGGTCGTCTCGTCCTTTCCGTTCAACATCTCTCCAGACGTGATCGAAAGCAGGCACATTCATTACGAATTCGAGTACACAGCAAGACACATCTATTCGGGAAACAGAGAGCACCAAGCTTACACCCGCCGAACACTTCCTTGAGATGATGCGAGTGTATTTACACATATAATACAATACTTCCCTCTCCCCCCCTCCTCGGTCTTTGTGTTGTAGAAGTGGTGAGTTGGTAGAAGTGTGTGTGCCCGTCTCTCTCTGCGCCAGGTCCAACGCGGGGATACCTCCCCCCGGACAAAAACAATGGGTACAAACAACAAAAGAGTCGAGATCCTAGCTTCCCTCCCCTCCGCTTACCGATCGCCATTCCACGCCTTGAACGCAGGCGACGGCTGCTCAGGCGGCTCGCTCCCCGCCTCCTCCGCCGGCGGCGGCGGTGGCGCGCTCTTCTGCCCCTGTCCGCCAAAGTACTTCTCAAAGTCCTGGTGGTCGCCGAAAGGCCTCGGCCCCAGCAGCCGCACCATGTCGTCGCGCACCAGCACCTCCTTGCTCAGCAGCTCCTCGGCCACGAGCTCAATCTCCTTGCGCTTCGACTCGAGCAGCTCCCTGCACTGCGCGTACGCCTTGTCGACGATGGCCCGCACTTCCGCATCGATGGCCTGCGCCGTCGTCTCCGAGAAGGGCTTCTGCAGCTGGTTGCCGTCCTCGCTGTAGTGCATCGGCCCCACGCGCTCAGACATGCCCCACTCCGTCACCATGCGCCGCGCCATCTGCGTCACCTTCCTGAAATCGTCGCTCGCGCCCGTCGTCACCGTCGGGAAGTGAAGCTCCTCCGAGATGCGTCCGCCCAGCGTCATGGCCATGCGGTCCATCAGCTGCTGCACGTTCATCAGGTACGCGTCGCCCGCGGGGAGGTACTGCGCGTAGCCCAGGGCGCCCTTGCCGCGGGGGATGATGGACACCTTGAGCAGCGGGTCGGCGTGCTCAAAGTACCAGCCGCAGATGGCGTGGCCCGCCTCGTGGTAGGCGACGGTGCGCTTCTCCTGCGGCCGCAGCACCAGGGACTTGCGCTCGAGACCGCCGATGACACGCTCGATCGCCTGCTCAAAGTGGATAAGCGCAACAGACTCGGCGTTGACACGGGCGGCTACACAATTGTTAGTTGTCGTCACTCTTTCCAAAGTCAGGGGGCAGTAGACTCACCAGCCAGGGCAGCCTCGTTCACCACGTTGGCAATATCGGCACCCGAGAAGCCCGGCGTCAGCGTCGACAGGCGTCCAACCAGATGCTCCAGCTCCTCCTTGGTGACAATCTTCTTCAGGTGCACCTTGAAGATATCCTGGCGTCCCTTTGTCGTGGGACGGTCGATGTAGATGTGACGATCGAAACGTCCCGGCCGCGTCAGGGCCTGGTCGAGAATATCCGCCCTGTTCGTGCCCGCCAGCACCACCACCTGCTCCGACGTGTTGAAGCCGTCCATCTCCGTCAGGATCTGGTTAAGCGTGGCCTCGCGCTCGTCGTTTCCGCCGGGCCTGTTGCCCTCGTGACGCGCGCGGCCTATGGCGTCAATCTCATCGATAAAGACGATGCACGGGGCGTTCTTGCGCGCCGACGCAAACAGGTCGCGCACGCGCGACGAGCCCACGCCCACGAACATCTCCACAAACTCGGAGCCGCTGACGCTGAAGAAGGGCACGCCCGACTCGCCCGCCGTCGCCTTGGCGAGCAGCGTCTTACCCGTGCCGGGGGGACCTGACAGGATGGCGCCGCGCGGGATCTTGGCTCCCAGGCGCTCGAAGCGCTCGGGCGTCTTGAGGAAGCTGACAAACTCCATAATCTCGGCCTTTGCCTCGTCCATGCCTGCGACATCGGCGAACTTGACCTTGACGGCTGACTCGTGGTTGAACATCTTGGCCTTGCTCTTGCCAAAGCCAAACATCTGGTTGCCGCCGCGGCCGCCCATGCTGCGCGTCGTGAAGTAGATGAGACCCACGAGCAGCAGCGTCGGGCCAAAGGCAAGCGCCAGGTTCCACGCACCGCCCTCGGACGCGTACGTCACCGGGATGAACTCGGTGCTCGGGATGCCCAGCGCCGTCTGCGCGTCAGCGAGCTGCTTCTCAAACGTCTCGACCGAGCCGATGGAGAAGAAGTACTGCGTGCTGGGGTCCAGGCCGTCGAGGTTGACCGCCTGGTTGAGCTCCACGCGCACCTTGCCCGTCGACAGCACCGTCAGCTTCTTGATGAGGCCCTTGCTGAGGAAGTTCTTGTGGACCTCCTGCCACGACACCTCGCGGGAGTTGCCCATGACCGAGCCCTCGAAGAAGGGCACGACGATCAGCCAGAGCAGACCCATGAGGACCAGGTCGCCCGTGCCGAACCGGCCCAGGAACCACTTGCCGTTGTTGGGGCCACCCTGCTCCTGGCCGTCCTTCTTGCCGCCTGCGCCCGACTTGCCGCCTCCGCCGCTGCCGCCCGCCTGCCCGGCCTTCTCCTTGTTGTCCTTGGCCGGCTCCTTGTCGTCCTTGACCTTCTCCGACTCCTCCTGCTTCTTCGCCTGTGTCGACTCCACATCCTTCTTGCCAGCACCGGAGCCCTCCTCGCCAGTAGCCTTGACCGTGGCGTCCTCGCCCTCCTGGTGGTTCTTGGCGAACTTCTCAGCCTCCTCAGCTGACAGCCCGTACCGTGCCCAGTCGCCCTCGGCCTCGAACTTGGCCATCCGCGGCGTCAGGATGCTCAGCACGCGCCACAGCTTCGCAATGGCGCTGAAGCTCAGCGAGCTCCCTTCGCGCACCAGCTCCTTCATCTCCGGAGGCGCGCCCAGGACGCGGATGTACAGTCCAAACTCGGAATTCGGCTTCGGCAGCACGGGCTGGTTCTCAAAGTACTCGGTGAGCTTGACAAAGTCCTGCTCGTTCAGGTACACCCACCCCTCGGGGAGCGGGTAGTCTTTCCGGGCGCGCTCGATCTTGGCCAGATACTCCTCGTAGGGGGTGGGGGCCTTGGGCTCGGGGGGAGGAGGCGGCGTTGCCTTCTTTGGCGGGGTGGGCGGCTTGTCGTTACTCGGGGGTGTTGTCGAGTAGAATCTGGGGGATGCCGGGGCGGATGCGCCGCGAGGCACGACGGCTAACCGGGTGGCCGAGGGTGCCAGTCGCGCCACTCTCGTCTGGGCGAGGAGTCCTCTGCACAGCGCCGTCTGCTGCGATTGCCGTGCCAGCCGCGCCAGCTGCGCCGGTTGACGGAGGAGCGCCGCCATTGTCGGGGTAGAGGGTGAGTGATGTGGGAGGGATGGTGATGTATGGGGAGGGACGCGGAACGACCGGAGTCGAGGTGGCTGGGGTTGGCGGTCGTTCGATCCAGAGGCGGTTGCTTTTTTACCCGATGCTTCGAATCAATCGGTGTGTGAAATGTATCGGGGAGCGTTCACACCCACCGCTGTGGTCGGTGCGGTCGTCGTGAGGGTGGAATGGTGATGTGGCGTGGGATGCTAGGAACTTTCAGAGGAGGCAGGGCAAATCTCTTGCTGGTGATGATCATTTGATCCGGAGCTACCCCGGAGCTCGGAGTTAGTCATGCATTGAGTCACGTGATCACGTGCGGCCGGGTTCGAACCCCTTCCACGCATCACCTCGGCACGGCATAGGCACCACCAGGCGACGCGGCCATTGCGTGCGCGCGATTAAACACAAATGCCGGGCAATTGGCCTGTGTCAGAGAGAAAAATCCAAGTATTATGAAATGGTACAATCCCCGTTCCCGGTCTCTAATCCCTCGATCAAGCCTTTGCGCTTCCGGAGGGCACCGTGGGGTGGTCCGCGCAAAACTCCCATCCCATATGCATTTGTAGTCGTCATAAATCCGAGGCCCCCCCCAACGATCTCATATCTAGAAAGCTTTCGTGATATCCAACATTCCGCCCCTCTCTACCTCTGCATGTCGCCGACATTGCCGTTCTCGACCGTCGGGTACGCGCCGCCGCTCATTTCCGCCCAGTCCCAGTCCAGCGTCATGGGCAGCGCGAACAAGTCCTGCGGCAGCAAAGGCTGCTGGAACCCGCCCATCATGTTGGGCGGCGACGCCAGGCCCTCGGGCCCGCCGAAGCCGTTGAAGTCGCCGTACGCGTTGTAGTCCTGCTGGTTGGGCGTCCGGAAGTCCTGCGGCCATCCCATCGAGTTGACCGACTGCACCGCCGGCGACGTGTCCCTGACGGCGGCATCCATGTGACCGTACTGGTTCCGCTGGCGGTTGGCCTCGCCGTTGAACTTGGGCGATAGGTGGCCGTCGTTGACACCATTCTGCCCTGTGCCCGTCGGCGTCGTAGCGTTAGGCCGCGGCGTCTCCGACAGCGGGTCCGGCACGTTGATCGATTTGGAGCTGTCGGCCTTGCGCTTCCTCTTGGACGACTGCTCTTTCTCGGCTTTCTCAATCACCGACCGCGCCACCCGCTCGAACTCAGCGCACACGCCCAGCATACGGTGAATACCGCCCGTCTCGGCGTCCTGGCCGAGCATCGAGAGGTACGTGACGACGACGTTCATCAGTTTGGCGTCTGATCTCGCGCGCGAGTCAAGCGGGTTCTGCAGGATGTGACTGAATAGCGTCATCAGGGCCGATACAGGGAAGTACAGGACCAGCCTAGGAGGAGTTAGCAAAGGGGGCATAAGCAGTTGGGACAGAGGAAACATACCACACGACCGAAATGTCGCCCTGTGGGCAGAACCGCAGCAGGGAGATGGAGGCACGAGCGGCAGCGGTGCACAGGGCCGCGGACGAGAAGATGCGCGGGTTCAGCGGCTTCGTGTTGAGTCCCTGGATGGCGTAGTTGGACAGGCGGCTCGTCCAGTAGCCGTGGTGCACCGACATGCGATGCATCGTCGTCAGGCAATTGTAGTAGGTCAAGTGCAGCATGATGACGTGCAGGATGAGCGGAGTGTGTGAGGCCTTGATCTCGTGCTCGGGGCGGAAGTCGATAGGAATGCGGTCCTTCCACTCCTCAAGTTCCTTGTCGAGCTCGCCGATGGTGTTGAGCAGCTCACCAGGGGACTGCTTCAGTGCCTTTGTCGAGTACAAGCGGCTGTAGACCTTGCCTTCAATCTGGGCAAACTCGCACATGACGCGGAACAGGTTCATCTTGCCCTTGCCGTCGCCCAGCGGGATATTGCCAATGTTGTCCTCGGGGTCGGCATCGGGCAGCTCGACGTTCATGTCGTCATCGTCCTGGGCGGGCGGGCGTCCGGCGCGCAGGGAAAAGTCCTTGTCCAGCATGTAGGCGATCCAGAAGACACGCTTGCGCTGCTCGATCTCGATGGGGTTGAGGTGGAAGCCGGTACCCTTCTTGTGCAGGCCGATGGTGTGCGAGAGGCGGATGGCGGCGGCCACAAAAAGGATGGTTGGCTGGGGGTTCGGCGTTCCCTGAAGGAAGAGGGCCATGGCCAGGAGGGCCTGGACACTGAGCAGGTCCGTGTTGCGCATGGTGAGCTCGGAGAAGCATGCCATGGCGTTTTTCAGATGCGCCCAGGCCTTCTCGTCCTCTTCCTTGCCAACGAGGTTGCTCATGACGCGCAGACGGTAAGCAAAGGCCAGGGCGCAGTTGAGACTGGCCCACCAGCCGGAACCCTGGTAGGGATCGTTCGAGTACTGGCGTTCGACGAGGTGCATGAAAGTGGGCTGGTGGAAGAGCGGGAACATGCAGTTGAAGTTCTCAAAGTAGTCCCTCAGCAACGAGAGGGCCTCCTGCTTGGGAGGCAGCGGCACGAAGATGGGACGGCGGAAGAGGTCGCCAAAGATCTCGGGCTTCCAGTTTGTCCACTTGTGGTCGTCGATGGATACGTCTGTGATCATGCGCTGGAACGAGTCGTCGCCCGTCTTCTCGTTGACCCATTGGATGCCCTTTGGCGAGAAGATGGAGAAGCCCGATGAGGAGCCGATGTAGCGTGTCTCGCCCTGGTTGTTGGTGACGAGCGAGCACATCATCTCGGACAGCTCCTCGACCTCCTCGGGCTTGTCCTGGTCCTCGGGTGGGGCGGACCCGCGCCTCTCGGAGCCGTCCTTGCTGTCCCTCATGGGCTCCGGCGATGTCAGGGAGCTCTGCGGCGTCGAGGACATCTCCTGCGCGGGGGCGGCGGGGATGGATGGCGATGAGGGGCTCGACACGGCCGCCAGCGACGCCTGCCGGGACTGCTGTCTCTCCTGGAGCTTCTTCTCCAAGCTGCCGAGGTCGAGCTCGCCGTTATCGTCATCGTCGAGCAGGCCCGACAGCCGCAGCACGTTCTCCATTCGTCCGAGGCGGTTCTCGAGGCCCTCGACGTATTTCGCGCTACATCCTCGTCAGACAACCAGGCACAATCGGGATGATATCAGACATACCCCTTTGGCGGCGTGCGCTTCTTCTCCGGCGCGGAAAAGTGACACTCGGTCTTGTAGTTCGTGCAGTGGCTGCAAGCAGGTAGCCTTCCGTCGCACTTGATCTTCTTCTTCCTGCACATGTCGCAGGCCTACAGCATCGTCAGCCGTGGCACTTATCACAACGAGGAACAGTACCAGAACTCACCCTTGCTATCCTCCTCCTCTTGGCCTCATTGGTGTCGTCGAGCAGGGTGGCGGGGTCTCCGAACATCTGGGCGGCCAGCTCCGGCGGCAGGTGCTGCATCTGCATGCCGTCCGGGGCGTAGCCGCCGAAGATCTGGGGCGGCGGGTTCATCATGGGCGGTGGGTTCACCATGTGCGGCATCTGGAAGCCCATGCGATCCATGGCTGGCGTGTGGTGGGTGTCGGGAGTCGACACGATAGTTCGGTGTTGGGCGGAGGAGAGGTTGTCGGAGGTTGAGTCTGGGGGGCGGGCGCCAGTAGGGGGAAGCAGAGGCGTGCTCTTCTCTTTAAGGCTGGCGGGGTTCGGGTGGCACGAGAGACTGCTGTAGCATTGGGCAGGTCACACGGCCAGGGTCGCGGAGATGGGTTGTCGTCGACGACGGATGCGGCGGCAGGAGCACGATGATTGTTCTTCTTTCTCGTTCACTCTCTTGCTGAGGCGAGGCCGGGACGAGCTGTCAGAAAGGGTCGTAAGGTTCACAGGGAGCGCTGGGCTAGGTAGGTTTGGGGGTGGTGCGGAGCGGAGCGGTAGTCCGATGTCAGGTCAGGCGGCTCAGTTCTCTCTCCCGAGATATGTTCGTCTGTCTGTTTGAGGCGTCGTTGGATGTCAAGGAGACGGGAAGAGGCGAGATGTCGTCGTCGTGCCACGAGGTCGATTAAAGGGCGACAAGGGAATTGATGGGAAAGATGGTCCAGGGCCCTTGTCGACGGGCGGAAGCGTCGGGTGGGAGGGGGGACATGGAGGGGAGGAGGGGGGGGGGCAACCACAAGCGAGCAAAACGCGAAGGCATGGGATGACGACGGCGAAGTATCGGGCGTGCGTGCGGGCATTGCGCTGGATCGCGGGCAGCCGGTGCGGGAAGGGGTCAGACTGGGGGGCCCCCTCGGTCTGAAGGGGGGGTTGTCTTGGCGTCATTGGGCGCTCTGAGCCAGCTAAAACGGCCGCGGGTAGAAAGCTGGTTGCGCTAGAGCCCAGCACTGCCTCACTGTCACCTCACCTCCCGTCACCTTTCCAGCTGACCCGACCTCACCCCTTCCAATCCCTCGGAGTCGGGCCCTTCGGCGACTGGACTCGGCATATCGAGGAGCCTCCTTGGGTGCTTGACAATGCGCCAGAAGCAGCATCTTTTCTCACTGCCTTGCTGCAGGATGACGGGGAAATCAATGCAAGCTGAGGCATGCGCAGCGCGCGGCAGGCAGAAAGACAGGCCGCGTTCGCCAAGAACGCCAGCGCGACGCAGACTCGTACGCATACCGCGTGCCTCAGACCATTCTCTCCGAGTCTGAATCGCCGCAAAAGGCCAGAGCTTCTTCACTTAAAAAAGTCCGACTTGAAAATAAGTCTAAGCGGTCCAGTAAATAACTATTCCTCTTCCGTCTGTCCTCTCTTCGGATAGCGCCCCGAGGGAAAGGAGAGCTTGTTGCTTCACCGGGGATTTGAAATCACCTTTCGCCTCCCCCACTTGAACCCCCTCGCCTAGCTCGTAGCTCGACACCTAAAAAGGCCCGGTCTCGGCCGGGCGGTGAACCCTTCACGGCGGGGCCCGGCTCCCGGAACCTCACCTTGTGGTATGGCACGACGGGAGGGGGCCTGATCGCCCTGTTCCCCCCCGCTGCATCCCCAAAGTTTGCACCCCTCCTGACTCGCGCTCGAGTGCCGTTGCGATCGGTCGCCGACAGACCCGGGGCCCGGGCGAGGACAACCTTCGAAGCACTCAGGACATATCAAAAGCATTTGATAGAACTCAATTGTCGTGCCAATACTTCGCATACCTAACCCCCGGCTGATCCCCTCTGCCAATCTCAACGACAAGCGTCCTCCCGAGCTGTCGCCCGCTGCCACACACAAGACATACCAGAAGAAAAAAACGAAGGCCGTTTCAACCTCCCCCCCTGGCCTGACAGATGAGACGAAAGAGAACAGATCCAGGGGCTCTCCCGTGGCACCCCGTCGCCGAATGCTGACGAATCCCCACGCACCCCGAGCCCCTTCGTCCAAGCGCAGCGCTGCGCGGCCTATCCTCCCGCGCCCAACGACCAGCTGCACCTTCGTTTCATCGCCGTCTCGAAATCGACCTCCTTCTCGAACACACACGCACACGTTCTTCTCCCGTGTACCAGACCTCCTGGACTCGTTCGGGTCCGGCTTCCCGTCCGCCGTCCGAGAGGCAGCCGGCAAGGGTGCGGACGACCTCACATGCTGCCCAGGGGTCAGCGACTCGAGGAACCAAGGACGGCCTGGCCTGGTATGACCCCCAACCCCCTTCGACCCCTCGGCCCTCGAGCGCACGATTACGCGGGGTCAGCCTTATGCGCTTCATCACCACTCAACATGCCCGGGAACCTCGGATCGCAGCTCATCTTGCACATGGCCCTGTCACACGGGGCTCTCATCGATTCGTGTCATGGAAAACAAAGGCTACGGCCGCCTGAAGATGAAGCAGCCCATCACCCTCCCCTGTCCAAATCCACGCGTCCTCTCTGCCCCTCTCCTTCCGGTCACACTTCACGTGTGAACCCCCTCGATCTCTCTCCTCCTCTTTCCAGGCTTCCAACATGCCATGTTTAGGTCCAAAACTGGACAAACGCCGCCCCATATGCACTCGTGACGGAAATAATAACAAAAAGAGGCAGCACCACGGCCCGGGCCGACCAAAAGAACGCACGAGGGCGCTGGCCCCCGGAGCCGGGACTGGCCGAGGTAAAATAATAGACACTAATCCATCGTACGTGAAGTAGAAACAGAAGAAGGGAAGAATAAACATAGTCGATGGCTGAGAAGGTAAGGGTATAATAGGGGGACCCGGTCAAGGGTAAAAGGGTGGGGGGTTGCCGGGTGGTTATTGATGTTGTTGTCTGTCATGTACATTGCGGCACAACACGCTCGCTATATGCCACGCAAAGCAACTGATGTGCTCGAAAGAAGGGATGATAAGGCCCAGGGGCCGAAGACATCCGGGTTTTTACCGGATCTCCTCGGTGAACCTGGACCCCGACCCCCGGGACCCATCCTGAGACCCGAGTGACCGTCCGATGGCGTCCCGGGACGGCGGGGGCGGCTGAAGCGCGGGCGGCGCCGGGTCGGCGAACGGGTTCGACTCCGTGACGGGTGTCTTGGCCGGGCCCGAACGCATAATCGGCACCCCGCTGACGGGCCGCATCGGCGAACCCACGGCCAGCCGACCGAGAGCGTCGTTGGGGACCGGCTCGTCAAAGAAGCCCTGCGAGTCGCGGTACAGCACCGAATCGCCGCTCATGGCGCTCGAGCGGTTCTGGTTACCGAAGGGGTTCTCGCTGGGGTCCGTGTAGCCGTCGCCGCCCGAAGCCAGGACGGACGGGAGCTTCCTGCCGGAGACGCGGTAGAAGCCGCGCTCGCCGGACTCAGCGGGAGGGGATGGTGGGGGCGGGGGAGCGTTCCTCGACGCGCGCTTCGCTGCGATGCCGGCCAGGGCACCGGCGCCCCAGGGCATGGATCGCTGGGTCATGCCGGCGTTGGCTGCGTCGTCGGGAGCGCCGGCGGCAGGGAGGGCGCGCGTGCCGCGGCTTGTGTCCTCGCCGAGGGCGATGCGACCGCCGTTGCGCTTCTTCCACCGCAGAGCGAGAAGCACCAGTACCGCAACGAGGGCGAGGCCGGCGATGCTGCCGAAGACGCTGCCGACGATGACACCGGTCTCGGGGGTCGAGTCGTCGTTGGCGTTCTCAGAGGCCGCCGTGGGCGCAGCGGCTGAGTCGCCCTGGCCGTTACCGCCGCCAGCGTCACCGACAACGGCAGAGGGCTGGATGGTGCTCTCTGCGCTCGATGCGGTGGTGGAGCTGGAGAAGAAGGTCGTCGTCGTCGTGAAGAGACTGCTCGAACGGCGGTTCGAGATGGAAGAATAAGAAGTCGTCGTCGTCGTGGCGGCGGCAGAGGATGAAGATTCTGGCACCGCGAAGAGGCGGACCGAAGAGCTGTTGTTGGGTGGGGAGTGGAACGCTGGATCTGAGTCAGTGGCAGGTCCCCTGGCGGGCGGAAGCAGGTGTGTGTGTGTGTCTGAGACACGGGTCGCGACTCACAACTCGGCAGGGTCGAGTTCAGGGCCGCGCTGATGGTCGGGTAGGTTGACGGCTCAGCGGCGGCGGGGGGAACGTAGGGAGCGGACGTCGAGATGTCGTCTAGACTCTGGACAGGTAGTTCGGAGGATTCAGGCACCGGGAGGAGGGAAGTCGACTCGGCGATGTCACCGGGGATATTCGAGTACTCCGGCGTCGGGGCCGGGGCCGGGGAGGGGGAGACTGTCTCGGCATCATAAGATGGAATGCTGCCCGTATCGGGCTCCGAGGTGGGAGCCACACCGGCGGCGCCGAGGCTGGGTGCCGAGAGGGTGACGCCCGAGTCTGCGTCGACGACGAAGGTGGCGGGCTCGGCAAAGTGCGTCTGGACCTCGACGGGGTTTCCAGCGCCGTCGATGATCTGGACGATGGAGATGGTCTGGATGACGCGGGTGATGTGTGGTGAATCCACGATGCCGGGGACGTCCTCTGCACCGGGAACCTGGCGCTCTTGGTGCTGGTTCTCGGGCTCGGTCTCGGGGTGACGATGCTGGTGTTGATGTTTCTGGTGCTGCTGATCTCCTGGGTTGGGGCTGCGGTTGCGATGCTGATGGAAATGAGAGTGTTTGTTGCTCATAAGGTCGCGGGCCTGAGCGAGTGAAGGCCCGCGCGGCGGTTTAGTCATGTTGGGCAGGCGGGTATTTGATGGGTGGCGGACGGCAAGGCCGGTGCTCGCCAAGAGGTTCCGTTCCTTCGTCCTGCGGTCGGGCAAGGCACCGACAGGATGCGGGTTCCTGAATTAGAATGGGAGAGTAAAAAACGAATGGATGCCGGAGGGAGGGTCCCGGGGGCGAAGGGGGGTCGGTGGTCGGTCGCGTGTGAGCGGCGCACAGCGGTGGTTGGTCCGCGATGGGGGGATTTTGGCGGGCTGGAAAGATTGTACGGGTAGATCTAAACGAGTGTGGTTGAGGCGAAGTCCATGCTCGGCGTCATCGTCCCATCCTTTGCGTGCCGATTCTTCCTTTGACGTGGGCGGGGGAGATGCGTGCCGGGCGGGCGGTAATCGTTTGCTGAAGGTGCCTGTACGGATACACAAAAGAATGACACCCTTGCGATGCGGTGTGGTGGTGGTTGTGATCGATGTTTGTTTGCCTCGTCGAGAGATGTGGTTGTCGGTCGGTCGTCCGAAGGTTTGGTCCTGCCTCTTTTCTCTCCTTTGACGCTTTCTTGGGGGCTGGTGGGCGGGCTGGTGTGTTTGCGGCGGCGTGGCGCGTGGGGCGAATCCGAATCCGTCAAGGACAATTGGTTGTCTGTACACGACCTCGGATGGCTCGCAGTCGAAAACTAGCGACCGAGTGATTTGCCTTTGAGGATCGGAAAGCGCAGGGAGCGAGGCGCGTTGGAAAGAGGAAGAAGAGAGTGAGAGAAAAAAGAAGGACGAGACGCAAGGCCCTGGCGTTTGCAGTCGAAGGACCACTGTACTGTACAGGCACAGGATCAGGTACCAGGTTTTGGTGATAATAATAAGCACTCAATGGGCGGACGGGGGGCCGGGCGGGACATGAAATGAGAGACAAAGGACCATCTTGTCTCTCTGGGTCTCTGGGCCGCTGGGGGCCGCTGGGGGCCCGTGGCCTCGAATGGTCTCACTGAGCGAAGATTCGATAATCTCGCTTGATACGGGCGGGTGGCTGCTAAGAGAGGGGGCCAGCCAATCACAGGGGACCAACCTCCGGAGCTACAGGGGGCCACGGGCAGGGGCCGGTCACGCCAAGAGCCTGCTAACGGCCTCGACCTTGCAGAGCAGATGCAGGCGCATCGCACAAACGTCCCGCGCAGGGGGTGGTCCTTGGGGATTTAGAGGGGCTCTGAGGGGCCACTCGAGGTGCTGTGAAGCCTGGGGGCCAAGACGAGTCGTTTGGGTGGGAGGTCCGAGGTGACACTGACGAGGGAAGAAGGAAGAAGGAAGTGGTGAGAGGATGATGTGCTCTCGAGGCTTGGTGATGCTTCTGCTGGACGGGCCGGACAGGCGCATTGGGCAACGGGAGGACACATGGCTGGGTGTCAGAGATATGGTGGCCGGATCCCAGCATTGCAGAGGCGGCGCGTGGTGACATCGGCAGCACGGCAGCACGGCATCGCAGCCAGCGCAAGCAGCAAAGGAACAGGCACAATTTGCAGCAAGCACGTCGTCTCCCTTCTCCCCCTCCCCTCTCCCCATCAATCGACGCCTCTCGAGCTCGTTGGCCAGGCGGGCGGATGTGGGCTGGCACTGGCAGACACGAACGAAGACTACTACGGGGCGGGCAGCAGCTTTCTCGTATCGCCCCCGCGGGGCCATCATCGTGTGCCAGTGGTTCTCGTTTGTGGTCTTTCGTTGCTGGGCACGCCTCGTACCGTGCGTCCTTCCCCCAACCAACCCGCCCACGGAACAGGATATGGTTGTATCCGGCCCGCAGCTCGAGTCAAGCGGGTGGTGTTGCGCGTCGTCGCAGAAAATGACGAGGGCCATGCATGCCATGCCATGCCATGCCATGCCGATGGACGACGGTCGTGGGCCGTGGCAGGCAGGTTTCTGAAACAAAATTGCGGCTCGTGGGTCCTTGTTTCGCGGGGCGCTGGCCCCTGGGCCTGGCCGGCCTGGTCTTGCTTGCTGGCCTATGTCTTGTCTTGTCTTGTCGATCGAGGACGAGCGCGGCGGGCGGGTTTAAAGCTGTGCTTTGACCAACTGCCGAAATGAGGCCATCGAGTCCAAGGTCCCATCGGGAGGCTTGTCGTGTCTGTCCCCCCCCCAGCGGCAAAACGCCCCGAAAAGGTCTGTGAGCTCCCGTCCCGCGGCGGTGGTCTTGGTCAAACGCACCGGCCTATTTCAGGTGAATCTGGTCGCCCCGTTATCGAAGGGACGTGGACGTTGAGGAAGTGCAAGACTTTGTTCGGCTTTGCTCAGCTCTGCATCTCGTAGGCGGCGATAGATTTTCAGGGCAGGCCAGCGCGACTTCGATGGAAGGGACCCTTGCCGATTCGTTGCCGCGCGAAATTGGCTGGTGTAAGCCAAGGATCCGCACGGCAACCAAACACGCCATGTCCCCAGTTGCTGGGTCTGTCGAGCATGTGGGTGTGGCATGGTCTTTTTGCATGTCGAGACGCAACGTCGTCAAGGGGTCGACTCTTCGTCGAGGACGTCAAAAGCCAATGGTTGGTGGAATGAAGGCCGAGTGAGACATCAACATTCCAAAGAACAAACGACTGAGGGTCTTGATGGCGACTGGGATCAGTGATGACTAAGATACAGTACTGGTACCTGCTGGTGCCTGGTCTGCTTCACCTGCAAGCTGACGCAATCCCAAGGTGCGGCGGTGCATCCACGTCGAGCGCCTTCCCCAGGGGCCTCAAACTTGGATGCCAGGTACCAGCCCATCACATCGCAGGATGAGGAAGGCAGTGCCAAGTTCCTTGAACGAACATGAACGCCTCAAGGCGCTTCATCCTTAGCTGATCGCCTCTCTGCCTCCTACTAAGCCCTGTTGGCTCGTTTCCTGATAAACTGCCGGAGCCCAAATCGACAGGTGCAGAAGCTGCGTGACGTGCCTAGATATTCGTCACTCACAGTCAACCGTGACAAACCACCGTCCTCTCCTCCCCCGCAGTTCACTGCCCTCGGCGGCCATGCCATAGAACGACCGCCTGGTTCTTCCCGCCTACTCTACCTTATTACAGGTTAACCTAGGCTCCTACTACATCCTGCCTACCGCCGCCATCTGGATTCGCGTCCGCCGCCGTCTCTTGCCCCGCCACTACACAGCCCGAACACGAGCCTTATCCGACCCACGCATTCTCGTCGGATTCGAGCCCGAGGCCCCACGATACTGAGAAGCATTGGCATTGTCTTGGCCGCGCCGCCCGTCGCAAAGCATCGCAAAGCATCGCAACTTGACCGCATCGCAAAGCCTGTCCTGTTATTTAACCTGTCAGTCATCTGCATCGCCAGCGCCGCCCTTGGGCTGCCGCTCTCTCACCGGCGTTCAGTGCCTCAAAGTCCCTCACCTCACCTCACCTCACCCCAGGAGGACCCTTGTTTCGTCGCCCTCTCCCCGTGACGTCACATTCAACGGCCGGCCTCAACCTCCAACCTCACTCACAACCCCTATCAACCATGGCCAGCTCATCACGAGGAGACCCATGGCCCTCCGAGGCATGGCCCGCCTCTCAACCACCACCCTACTCGTCCCTCGCCGACGACCCTCCAGGCCCTGGCCGCCTCCAGAAACAAGCGACCTTCCTCTACGCAGACCCACGCCAGTCTTCCTCTCAATCCCTGAGTCCCTCCTCCATCGGCGACCCGGACGCAGACAACGAGCGCAGGCGCCTGCTCGTCATCTACATCCACGGCTTCTACGGCAACGACCAGTCCTTCCGTTCCTTCCCCGCCCATGTCCACGGATACCTCAAGGACGCCCTTTACGACACTCACTCGGTTCACTCAAAGATCTACCCTCGCTACAAGACCTACAAGGCCATCGATATTGCCGTTGAGAATTTTAGCGCTTGGCTCAAGCCCCATGAAGATCCAGAGACCGATGTCGTCCTCGTCGGCCATTCCATGGGCGGCATCCTGGCCGCAGAGGTAGCCCTTCTGGTGAGTTCTCATATCTCTGATGTCGGACATATGCTGACCCCTCACAGCAAAATAGGAGCCCCTACTCCCCCCACCCCTTCAGGCATCGCATCCTCGGCACCATCGCCATGGACTGCCCATTCCTCGGCCTCCACCCCGGCATCGTCGTTGCCGGCATCTCCAGCCTCTTCCGCTCCGGCGACGAGCCGTCACCAGCTCCCACCCCGGGAGAGTCTTCCTCCACCATGCTCACCCCCGCCACCACCGCCTCCGGTTCCCAGCTGACCCAGATGGACTCCAACTCGTCTTTCCAGACCGGCCAGTCGCCTTTCATGTCACCCTCCACCCAGTCGCTCTCCTCTCAGCCATCGACCCCTAACCTGGATCCCTACTTCAACGCCCCCTTCTTCAACGATGCCGAATTTAAGGAACGACCCTTCAAGCAGCGTCTCATGCGTTTTGTCAAGAAGCACAGCTCCGAAGGTATCTTTGGCGCCGCAAAGAGCCATATCCTCTCCCACCTCGAGTACGGCAGCTGTCTCGCCGACTACCCCGCCCTTCACTCGCGCTACAACAGGATCAGGGCTCTCGAGGACGTCGACGACCTCCAGACCATCAGAAAACAGCAACAACAGCCAAACGGCACCGCTCCCCCTCTCGCCCGCGTCCGCTTCGTCAACTACTACACCATCAGCACCGGCAGGCCCAAGAAGGAGAAGGTCGCCACCCCGCCCGCCGACGAGGCCCGCACACCACCCCTCGACAGGTCTTCCCTAGAGAACGACCAGCTCATAGCCCCGAATGCCGATGGCCAGGACCCAATTAGTCGTGCGTCCACCCCAGCCATCCAGGTAGACCCCCCAGGCAATGCAGACAAGAAACTCGTCTTCCCTCTCCACGGAACCACCGACGGAGCCACAGACGAGCCACCATCCGACCACAAGACGGCACCCACATCTCCAAATGCCCCCGGCTACTTCCCCGAAGAATCCCAGACGAGCCTAGGCCAGATCTCCAGCATCCAGGAAGAAGCCGAGCTTCCCGCAATCCCCGACGCTCCGCCAAAGCCTACGCCCCCCGACCTCTCCCGCTACCCCGACGAAGACTCCCGCCGCCAGGCCGAGAAGGAAGCCAAGCGCGAGCTCAAGGCTTACGAGCAGGCCGTCAAGAACCGCGAGAAAGCCGTGAAGGAGAGGCAGAAGCTGATTGACAAGAGGCGCAAGCGCTCTGAAAAAGAGCGTGCCAAGCTCGACAAGGAGGCCGAGAAGCAGCGCGCCAAAGAGGAAAAGGAGAAGGAGAAGCAGCGCCAAAACGCCGCCACCGTCGCAGAGCAACCGGCCGCAGAGCAGCAGCAGCAGGATCAACACCAGCAAGATCACCAGCAGCAGGACCAGCACCACCAACCCCCAGCCCTCCCTCCCCGCTCCCTATCCCCCGCCGACTTCGACGGCCCCTCAACCCCCGGCGCCGACCGCCTCGACCTCGTCCCCGACCACGAAGCCCCCATGCTCCGCTCCATCAGCCCCATTCCCGAATCCGACTCCGACCTCCCCCCCATCCAGGCCGAAGCCGAGCGCGTCGAGGCCTCCAAGCCCGCCAAGGAGCGCAAATTCTGCGTCGTCCCCCGCCGCCCCGACCCCGCCTGGGTGAGCGTCTTCATGCGCGACATGGACGAGGTCGGCGCCCACTGCGGCCTCTTCATCGCCGAGGCCCCCCACTACGACGGCCTCGTCGGCGACTTTGGGCAGCGTATCGTCGGTTGGGTCCACGAGGACATGTCCAAGAAGGCCATCTTGCGCCTGGCGCAGGAGACAGACGACCTGGGCTTGGACTAGGGACATCACAAGAAAGAACAAAGGACAGCACCCGGCTGGCCGGATGCCTCGCTTGGGAAGAAGACAGCAGACCGATACCCATATGACAATGCTTGGATGCGGAAACATAGCCTCGTTACCCATAATGATATCTCAGTCACCACCACCATCACAGGAAAAGACACCATCATTGTGAAGATTTCGTTTTATTCGCTTTATTAGTAGACGCGGAAATCTACAACAGGCAGAGAGAGAGACCGTCCCGCAGGGCGGCTCGTGAACAAACCCTCCCCCGCGAGAGGCCACCTTCTCATGGCCATCGCTTTTTTGTCATCCCCTGCCACTTCTGCCCCTGGTCGTTGCGGACTAGGAAAAAAAATCATGAGCCGGCGAACCGGAGGGGTAGACCTGTGATACCCCCATAGGCGCCGCCCTCGTCTCGCGTCCCGTGTGTCTGTATTGTACTGCTTTGCGTTCCCTCCGTGCGGTTTTTGGTATTCTGTGCGTGCGATGCGCGTTTGCGGAGCGGGGAATAATCCGTCCCGCTGAAGTGCAGGTAAAGCAAAAAAGAGAGAAAGAGAAGTAGAAGAAAAGCAAGGTCCCAAAGTACCCCAACGCCGTGCTTATACAAGGGTGACGAAAAAAATCAAATCGGAGTGCCGCCGGACGTGCGAGTCGTTGCGCTGGTGATGGTCTCCTCGTGGGCTGGTCTGCAATGCAGGGTGTCCCAAGAAGGCGTTGGAAGTGTGTGCTCCCCAAAGTCCCTCCACGCCCCAGACAGGTGAGTCGGTGCCCCGCGCAGCTAGAGCCGGGACGTTCCTCGGCCATTGGCCCTTGGAGCGGATGTCTTGCGGCCGGCGGGCTTTGCCTTGGGAGCGGCCTCGGCCGCGGCGCGATCTCCGGCGGCGGTGGCAGCCTTGCCCCCTCGGCCACCCCTCTTGCCGGGCGGACGTCCCCTCCGAGCTGGAGGAGCCGAAGCAGCCGTGTCTGCTGACTGGGCTGCCGTCTTCGGCTTCGCGGGCGCTCTGGAGCCGCGCCGCTTGCCCGTGTCTTTCTTGGCCTCACCAGCCTGGCCTCGGTCTGGCGCGGCAGCGTCCTCGCGCTGCATCGGGCCCCAGCTGCCGGACGAATGATCACTGGAAGTAGGAAGGTCACCCTAAACCCCTATTCCTGAGCCATATGTCTGACGAGGTGTGCCGTTCTGCTGGAATTGCGGTGTGCCCACGGCCTGGAACATGTCAGCTATCATTGAGTCGGCATCGTCTGGCGGAACCAAACGAACCTTCTTGCGACGCTTCTGGCTTCCCCCCTCGCCATCTCCAGTAGAGTAGCCGTCGTCAGGGAAGTCATATCCGTCGAAAGAGCTATCGCCGTAGCCACGCTTCTTGTTGATGCGCTGTGGTCGGACGGCGCCTGGTACAGGCACACCGCCAACTGGCTTCGGCTTGGGGCCGGCAGCACCGTGAGCCCCCAGGGGCGTTCCGGGAGCGGTCTTGCTTCCCGTTCCTTGCTTCGCATCCACGCCGGCGGGCGTGATATCCCCCAGGACGGAGCTGTCCCAGACCTTGACCGGGATGGCGCCCTTGGCCATGGCGACGGCCCGGTGCTCGGCAGCCTTTGCCTCTCTCGTCCAGCCGCTCATGAGGTGGTTCCTGCCTCGCCAGAAATCTGCGTCGTGCTGCGTGGTGATCTTGCCAAAGCCGAAGTACGGCGGCTCGAGCTTCTTGGCTTGTGCGGCTGCCTCGTCCTGCTCCTGTTGGTCATCGGAGATGATCTCCTTGGGCTCTTCCCAGTCCTTCTCGACGGGCTCGAAGCGACCCATGACGCCGAGGCGTTTGATGTGGCCCTTGTACGTCTTACGGAGCGCATTCTTCTCGCCGTTGGGCTTCTCGCGCGCAACGTCGGCAGCTATGTCAGTAAGGCCGAACAGCTCGAAGAGGTCCTCGGTGACGTGAGGGTATCTTTGGCTTCGGTGCGCTACGTAGCTCAAACGTTAACCCCGTTTTTCTCTCTCTGCATCAATGAAAGGATTCGCACATGTCTCCCGCCAGGATGGCGGAGAAGAACAGGGCAGTCGCATCAAGATGAGGGGGGGACGGGGTTGAGGGAGCCTTACGAGTCTGGCAGAGCAGGTACTTTTCACCGACATCCAGGTGGAGGTCTTCAATACCGAGCCGGCTGCCCTCGAAATGGGCCTTTTTCTCATCTCTTTCGCCGTGGTCATCGATGGAGCGCTTCCGCTTCTGGGACGGGTCATCGCCCATGACCACGTCGTGCGACATGTCAGACGGCTGTGAGGCGCTTCCGTTCACGCTATGAGCGGGTGTCGGCAGTGCAGTCGTGATGGACGTGAGGGATGTATTCATGCTCGAGGCAGGATCGGAGATGCCGGGTGACAGCTGCGAAGGACTTTGAGGAGTTTGGGGGTGGAACGACATATTGCCGTCAAGTCAATCTCGACCAGAGCATTCACCCACGGTGGAGAGGAGAGCCTCCGTGTTTGCCGTTTGTCGGGAAAAAACGAGGGTGATTGACGACGGCGGGGGTGAAATGAGGTGGAGGTCGCTTGGGTCCGACCGGTCGTCAAGTCCGAGAGGCAGCAGCAGCGGGGGAAAAAAATCGACCCGTGACGAAGAGAGCGAAAGACGGCTCCGAGAACGAGCCGTTCCGAGATGCGATCGATGACGGAGCTGCCGGGACTCAGAAATCGAAGGGACGAGTCGCGCCGAGCGGCGGGCGGGAATCGACTGCCAGCCCCAGCGTCATGCAATCCTGGTTTCCGCTCTCGGTCGCGCGCGTTCTTGTCGTCGGAAATAGGGATCGGTCGGAGGAGGAGAAAATCGTCAATAGGGCGTTCGCTGTCCTTTCCTAGGTGCGATGCCTGCGTCGTCGGGCGTGTTTCGTAGGGAGGACTGGTTTGTAGGGAGGTCGGAGGTTTGGCGTGGTGGTGGTGATTGAGGTGAAGTCAGCGCTCGGGTTTGGAGCCAGGGCGGACGACAGACGGCCAGAGGGACGGAACGGGCACAGGGCGGAGGCGCTTTGGGGCGAGGCAATTTGCAGCGAAACTCGCTTGGGGACGTACCGTGCCCGATCTGTCAGGCACTGTGGCCCATCGCAAGCCGAGCCTGGGAAGGAGCACCCGCTTCTTTGGGATTCGGAAGTCGGCGCTGGGCGCTGGAACGCTGTTTCCCCCCACTGACGCCCCGCTCTTTCCCATTCACCAGGGAAACGGCCACTGGTCGGAGGAAAGGTCACGTGCCTTCCTGGTCCTCGTCCTTTTTTATTTTCTGCCATCAGCGCGCCGCCCGTTGTCCGAGTTTCTCTTTCATCTAAAAACCTCAGACCACCACCAATACTCAAAAACATCGCCAGCTGGCCATTCCCATGTCGCTGGAGATTTGATGCGTGTGTCAAGAACGATGCTATGACACCCTTGTTTAAAAACAATCGTCACGAGGGCCCCTAATGGCGCGCCCCCATGATGCGATGATCACCTGAAGCAATGGACAGACAACGCCGCGAAGCCACGTGACTCGAGCGGCCCAAGACATTTCAGACCGCGTTGCCCGTGTTAGGTTGGTATTTAGGCCATCTGACAAACCCAATTCGCCCGAGCACACACTTTTGTGCCTGTGAACAATCAGGTACGTCGAGCCAGCCGCCACTTCACAGGCAACTCGGCTCGGTGATGACACTGTATTTCTGGTAATCCGACACTCAGCCGCGAGTTGTGCTGTGCTGGGCCTTTGGGACCACCAGCTCTCTTGATCTGGTCGAGGATGAGGAAACAGGCCCAAGTCTGATATGCTGTCGAGTTGCCGGTTCTTTCACTCATCATGCCCAAGAACAAAGCGTACCATGGACGGGGCTGACGATGTCCTTCAGGTCAATACTTCGACCCCCAGAATGTTTCGTCACATCGAGAACAATCGCAGAAACATGATAGAAAGCCATACACCCTCATCTATTTTAGGATGTACAACTACTTTTTGTTCCTTGTTTCCCGCTCTTTGTCCAGCCATATATTCCGTCATTAATTCAATGCCATGTTAAAACATGCTCCAAACTTCGTCATCTCATACAGCGTTGCGGTATACCTGCGCGCCCTGATTCCGGAACATGATGGTGTCCCGCCTCTGCATGATCATCAGCGTCCGGTTCAGGGCCTGCTCGCTGTATCCCTTCTGCTCAACCATCTCCCTCTTCAGGCTCGCCAGGCTGGTGCCCCAGCCGACGGCGAGACGGCGCTTGAGTTCGGCCTCGAGCTTGTTGACCTCCTCATTGAGCTCTCGGCTGCCCTGGTTGCTGCCCTGGTTTACAGCGTCCATGGTCGAGCAAAGGAAGAGGCGGATGGCCTCGTCCACATGGTCTTCCGTGGCGATGGGTGACAGAGTGAGCTTGGCCAGCGACTCAGTGATACGCACAATGGCCTCCAGCTGACGGACAGTGATGGGAATCGAGGACCTGGTGTTGGCCTCCATCTCCGCCGCGTGCACCTGTCTCCGAATGTTGACAAAGTGCGACGAGAGCTTCTCCGCCGCTTCGGGGCTAAGTCTCGGGGCCATCCTCCTAATCTGGGGTTAGATTGTGAGGTGCATCGTGTGAGCGGGGAGACGTACGATTTGCAGTAGCTGATGTATCGCTTCATCTTGTCGATGGGGATCTCCGACTCAATCTGTTCCTCGGCCCCACGCTCGCCTCTTGCCAGCTTGATGATGTGCTTCGCGATTGTTTCGTCCTTGGACCTGTTATGGTCATCCTTGACGATGAAGATCATATCGAAACGTGACAGAATTGTTGTCTGGAAGTCGATGTTCTCTCCAGGCGTCTTCATGTCGTCGTAACGACCGAAGATAGGGTTGGCAGCGGCGAGGACGGATGTTCTTGCGTTCAGAATGGTGGTGATACCGGCCTTGGCGATAGAAATGGTCTGCTGCTCCATGGCTTCGTGGATTGCCACGCGATCCTCATCTCGCATCTTGTCGAACTCGTCGATACACACAACACCGCCGTCAGCCAGGACCATCGCACCACCTTCAAGGTAGAACTCGCGGGTCGACTGATCCCGCTGAACCGACGCAGTGAGACCTGCGGCCGAGGAACCCTTGCCAGAGGTGTAGATGGCAATGGGTGCGCACTTCTCGACAAACTTGAGCAGCTGCGACTTTGCCGTACCGGGATCACCGAGGAGGAGGACGTTGATGTCACCACGCAGCCTCATGCCATCTGGCAGAATCTTTTTGGAGCCGCCCATGAGCAGACACAGGATGGCCTTCTTGATGTCCGTGTTGCCGTAGATCGAGGGAGCAATGCAGTTAGTCATGACTTCGTACAGATCCGGCCGGCGGCTCATCTCAAGGAACTGCTGCTCCTCCTCGTCAGAGAATACGGCCAGACCCCTGGCTGTCTGGTCCAGATCGGTCTGGATACCGACCGCACGCAGGTAGGGCGTCCTGATAGCGACGGCGCCGCTGGTTGCAGAGTTCTTGGATGCCTTGTTCTGGTAGATGGAGAAGACGCCCATAATGGTACACCTCGAGCCAGGGACTACCCGGTTGGTGAGGTAACGGTCGGCGGAGACGAGGACGTGTCTCGGCAGTTCACCAACAGGGACCTGGTCGGGGGCCTCCTGAAGCTTGATGATCTGCTGGTCTGAGAATTGCGACTTCTCGTGGATGACGAAGTAGGGGTCCATGGGACACTTTTCCGTCGCCTCATTGGGCTGGCGAGGCCTGACGCATATTCTTGGGAGGGTCACGCCCGTGAACCCTCCCTGGACGGCGATGGTCTGGGTGTGTTGGCAGTTTCGGCACTGGATGGCCAGCTCCGTCGCCTTGGATGACAAAACGGAGGCGCCGATGACGATTCCCGGCACCCTGACGAGGCGCGAGATTGTCATCGAGTCAAGGTTTCGGATCGAGACATCTGCAGCAGACGAGTGTAGCAGCAGCTGGTGTTCGGGGATGACGGCCTTGGGGTCATGGGGGAAGAGGATCTTGTGGGTGCACTGCTTGAGAGCAGCCTCAAACTGTCGCGAAGACGTCAGAATCAGATATCGGCAGAAGGCGGCTAAGAAGTAAGCATAACTTACTAGTGGGATGACATCTGCAGGTTCCGTCACCAGCTTGTGGGCGAGCTCCTCGCTGAAGTTGATCAGGTCGTTGATGTTGACATCGCAAAAGTACTTCTTCAACAGCGCATTCTCTTGGAGTCGGTCTCTGGTCGCACACGTTAGAATCAACCATGCCGATGCATCTGGGCAATGTGGCGCTACCTGTAGGTGTAGATATTTCCGTGTCTGAAGTTGAGGATGAACTCTCTGAGCTGATCCTGGATCTGGAGCCGAGAATCTTGCTGGTCCCCAAAGTTGGGGGGCAGCACGCGAGCCGAGTACACCGACTGCCTGTCCATGGTTGCTGGGATCCGTAACAACTTGCGATGGTTCTGCGGGGCGAATGGAGATTCCTCGTGACGTGGGTTGTGGTTTGGAACAGCAGGCAGGCTTCTTCTGGGCGGTCAGTCACGGCGGGATGAGGGGTTCGAGATTGTCCAGAGTCAATTAAGCAGGACGCGACTTGACGCGGCAACGCGCGACAAGTGGGCGTCGTAAAGTGGTTGCAGCACGCGGGAAGAGCTAGTCCGAAACTGGGCAAGATCAGGAGGCCAATGCCCAAAGCACGACTCAATGATATCGGCCTTATCTTCACGTGTCATCTCACGGTCGGCAAATCCTCGGTTTGAACCCCAACAAAGGGACGGGATCATCCCAAGCTCTGGCACGGGTGTCCTCAGAGCGGGTCTGGGGCATGTGTCCAAAGACTGGGAGCTCCGGTGTGGCTGCGTACCGTAGCCACGAAGTGCAACAGGTGCTTGCTAGCTGTAGCCTTCGGTCCAGATTTCCCTCCTCCAGCAATCATTCAATCCTTCGACTCGGGGAACTGGTGACCTCTGCAGAGCGATGATACCCTAATACACTGGCGCAAGGGCCATCACCACCGTGGCCGACTTCCTTCTTCCCTTCCTTCGACAGAAACAACCTGTCCGTCCGGACACTGGAGCTGGCTTGAGGCCTCCAGATCCGCCTCCCCGACATCATGTTCTCCTCGCCCACCGCACGCAAGTCGGCCGACAACCTGGCGCCACTGTCGCCGACAGCCTCCCGCTCCGAATTCAACCTCCACAGGTCTGTTGTCTCGGTCGGAAATGGGCTTGACCCGATGCTGATGCCGATGTGCAGACCCAATGCCTATCCCCACGGACGACGAGGATCGACAACGAGCTCCATCCACTCCATCGGCGGGTCACTAGACACATCCTCAAGTAACTGGACACGATCAGTCGCAGAGTCGGGGCAGAACGGTGCGTCGAGTGCGCTTGCTGCCCGGGTGTAAGGCTAACAAGGTGTAGCCATCTCGACGCTCCTCCAACCTCCGATAGTACGGACAGGCCTCCTGCCGCATACCTCTGCTCCCGCATCCAGCGCACACAAGCCTCCGACTGCCCGCGATATCCCACCGGTGACGCTCACAAATATCCCACGCGTCGATGCGTCCGAGTTCAAACCATACCTCGCGCAGGTCGGTGCCCTCTACGAGCAACTGCGCCGGGTCAAGGAGGCTGAAGATGAGAATGATGCCGGACGGAGAGGCAGCAAGACCGATGATACGACGGAACCCGATGAGGGGCGTTTACGACCCGGCAGCCGCTCTGGCCGGCGGCCATCAGTCACATCGCTCTCCTCGTTGACCTCCTCCCTGGATGCTTCGGCCTCGCTTCGGAGGACGTCCTCGGGCGGCCCACGCGGACGAGCATCGCAAGGACCACCTCCCCTGGCGACCATTCCCAATGTCTACTTTGACGACGATTTCCATCTGGAGAACCCCCGGACTTTCGACGTGGTCAGTGAGCGATCCGAGGTTGTCCGACCTACCCCCGGCAGCGCCGACGATAAGACCAATGGCAACGGAAACGCTGCGGCTCCTCGCAAAGCCCTTGCCACGAATGCGATCCTGCAGGAGAAGCTGTCCTGGTACATGGACACCATTGAGATGCACCTGATCAACTCGATCTCCACGGCGTCGACGACCTTCTTCACAGCCCTGGGGTCTCTACGGGAACTACACTCGGAAGCTGCCGAATCGGTGGACCGGATCACGACGCTCAGGAAGGAGTTGCAGGCGCTGGACTTGGAGATCGCGCAGAGCGGCCTGGATATCGTGCAGAAGAAGCGGCGGAGAGAGAACCTCCAACAACTCAACGACGCGGTCCTCCAGCTGCGGCATATCGTCGAGGGCGTCGCGCATTGCGAGGCGGCCGTTGATAACGGCGAGGTCGACCAAGCTTTGGGGAGAATCGATGCTCTCGAGCTCCTCATAGCCGGCGAGACAAGTCAAGACGACCGTTCACCAGCAGCCCTCAAGACCATCCAACTACGAGACCTGCGAGGCGCCACGGCGTTGCAGGGTGTCCATGACGATCTCAACACCCTCCGGTCCCGCATCGGCAAGGCTTACGAGACGAATCTGGTCAATGTGCTCCTCAAGGATCTACGGCGGCACCTGGAGTCGGTTTCGCAGCAGGAGGTTCTGCTCAGATGGGGCAGCGCCTCAATGCGTGGAAGGGGTGGCCATGCTCGAGAGCCGTCGGTGTTCCCCTCCTACATGTCCTCAACCGAGGAGCTGCGTGCCGCTATCAAGCCCAACCTCGTCGGGCTTCACCGCGCCCAGCACATTGCGGTTGCGACAAGCGTGTACCGCGAAGCTGTCCTGAGGGAGGTCAAGAATATCATCCGACGGCCACTTCCGAGCTCCAATGATGATGACAACGAGTCGGTCATGTCTGCGTCTACGATGAGCGGGGGCAGAGGCTCGTCGGGCCGGGAGAGGTCATCCATCCTGGCGAGGAATCTAAGGGCACTGGACCCGCCAGATGCAGAAGAGCTACTCAAGTCCGTCTACGTGGGCGTGACCGAGACGCTACGTCGGGTCACGACACAGGTCAAGGTGCTTCTCGACATTGCCAGCTCATTATCGGCCTCATCGCCATCAGGGCTCATGTCCCCGCCCTTCCGGTCACCGCTGGCCAGTCCTAACCCCGACCGGCAAACGCCAAAGGACTTCACTGGTTTCGAGATCCAGGAAGAGATTCACCAGGCTATGGACGTTTCCAACCTCATGGGCCAGGGCGTCGACATTGCACAAGATAAGATCATCAAGGTCCTCAAGGTCCGCGGCGAGCAGAGCTCGAACCTGCCCCTGATCTGGTTCCTGCGCTACTTCTCCCTCAATCTCTTCTTCGCCAACGAGTGCGAGGCCATCTCGGGCCGCAGTGGCACGGCTCTCAAGACCATTGTCAACGGCCACATTAACCAGTTCGTGCTGAGCCATGGCGATGTCGAGAAGCAGAAGCTCGCCCAGGGCATGGAGTCGGATCAGTGGAATGCCAAGGACTTTGGCGAGAGGGAGACCCTTCTCCTCGACCGCGTGCTGGAGAGTAGTACTCGAGATGCGGCGGCATGGTCCGACGGAACCAAGATCTGGGTCGAGTACTCTCTCGAGGACGAGGTCAACGGAACCGACACGGCCGTCGACGCCAACGGCACAAGCAAGGAGAAGGTCCGCCCGGCAGTCATCGAGGGAGAAAACTTCCTGCTGCCAAACTCGGCAGTCCTATGCCTCGAGGGTGTCTCGAGTTTCCTGCATTTAATCGCGGGCATCCCCTCCATGACCGTCGACGTGGCTACATCCCTCGTGGCGTACCTGCACTTGTTCAACTCGCGCTGCACGCAGCTCATCCTAGGCGCTGGGGCGACACGTTCCGCAGGCCTCAAAAACATCACGACTAGACACCTCGCGCTGGCGTCGCAGGCGCTCGCGCTCGTGGTCGCTCTTATCCCACACATCCGCGAGTTCGTGCGGCGGCATGCCGGCAGCGGGGCGGGCGTGTCAAGCCTCATGGGCGAATTTGACAAGGTCCGCCGTCTGTTCCAGGAGCACCAGAACAGCATCTACGACAAGCTGGTCGAGATCATGAGCGGCCGCGCGTCGCAGCACTCCAAGACGATGAAGCGCATCGACTGGGATGCGGACAGCGCCGCGCCCGTCCACGGGTACATGGAGACGTTGGCAAAGGAGACGACGACACTGCACCGCGTTTTGACGAAGCATCTCCCCGAGGGCTCAGTGCAGATGATCATGGGCCCGGTCTTCTCGAGTTACAAGACGCAGTTTGGCGCGGTCTTTGAGGCGGCTGAGCCCAAGACCGAGGCCGGTCGCGACAGGTACGTGTATCGTTGACATTGGGCAATTATCACATGCTGACCAATTTTAGTATGCGTCGCGACGTAGATCTACTAGTCGCGAAGCTCGGCAAGATCGAAGGCTTCGACTCGGTCGGCAAGCACCTCATGGACATCATCAACGCCAAGAAGATTGATGGCCCGCCGGCTCCGGCGCCCAAGCCTGCGCCTGCGCCTGTGGAGGAGAAGACCAAGGAGGAAGAGAAGCCCGCCGAGGACGGGGACGAGAGCGCCCCGGCTGAAACAGGTGACTCGAGCAAGACATCGGAGGAAGAGCAGAAGAAGGAAGAGGACAAGTAGAGCAGCAGCGGAAAAGTACCGGGAATCAGGAGGGGAAGGACTTCACACATGGCATCGTGTCGGCGTTCAGCGCTGAGTTGGAGCGCTTCTGCCCGCCCCCTGTGCTGGCCTTGGATGCCGACAGGGGGAGGCACTGTATATCATCCAGTCTCGGAGGGGGAAGCTTTTCCATCTCGCCAGATTAAGATCACTAGAGCTTCATGTCTGGCCCTTCTTCACGTCGTCGAGCTATACTTACTGATGCACCTTACGCCCGTGACACTGGGGAAGTCCGGGGATTTTATGCAGGCCGCCGGGCGCGGGGAGGCAGTTCATCCCGTCGCACACCGTGGGATCGGGACCGGGGACGCAGGTATCCGTGATGCAGGGCGGTGGCACATGCCGTCCATCATCAGAGGATGATCCGACTCGATGACATCGGGAGGCTGAAACGAGCGACGACGACACCCACGGCATATGCATCCCGGGAGGAATGTCAGCAAGGGTGCACAGCAGGGGTAGCCTCGAGTCCTCGACAAGACTTTCCGTTGCCCGTTGACGCGTCCAAAGACGTTTTGTTTCCCCACGCCATCCCATCTTTCATTGTGCCAGGGAACCCTGCGCAGCAAAGGGACTGTGCCATGTACCGAGTACCGAGTTTAGACATCTTTGCTTCCATCCCTTTGTGCTGCTCCTTTACTGCCCCTTTTCGAGAGGCCGTCGTTAAAGAAGTGGAGATGCCGAAGCGGCCCTCGCGGCCCAAAGACCAACGGGCGTGCCGGCGCCGGTCCGAGACCAGGTCCATCGGCCCCCTAAGCCGCGCGGCTCAGCCATCCCAAACACCGGACTGACCGCGACGACTAGGCCGGGGTCAACCTTGCTCTTCGCCAGGGGCCAACAAATCAAACGCCACAAACACACACACGTCAAGGGGAGCGAGCACTTGTATAGAGTTCAGTGTTGACTTTCAATTGATGCTTCGGAACGTCTTGTGCGAGTTCCTAAAAATGGAGCGTCCTGGCCGAAGAGAGCGGCGGTCCAGGAGCCAGCGAGTGACGAAGAATGTGAAGAATGTCCATGTGCGCCGATCCCGATGCGCTGAGCCCCCCGTGGGGTGGTCTCAGGCATCTCTCTATGTATGTGTTTGCCCGTTGCCTCGGAGGTTGAGTGTGCTGGGAGGGTATCATTCGCGGGTGCCTTTTGCTTCCCTTCGAGGCCGGGCGAGAGTTCAGTGACCCTCTGTCCCCCGGGAACCTCCTCCTTCATGGAGAGAGGGCCGGGCGGGCCGGATCCTGCGGGGGTATCCCTTTGTTTTTGTCTATCGTCATGGTGTCGTGATGTTCATAGCAGCGTCTCGCAGAGCGTTCTACGCTCTCATGTGATCGGCTCGGGAAAGGGGGCTGTCTGCCTCATGCTTCCAAGGCGGAAGGGGGGTCATGAGGAGGAAGGGAAGAAAGAAAGAGACCAGGTCAGGCTTGACCAAGGGCTGCGTGTGTGTCGACGATTGGCTCGAGACTTAGAACTTGCCCTCGACGAAGTTGCGCTTGACGGCGGCGGGAGCCTCGGCGGCAACGAGGGGGCTGACACCGGAGCCGAGGGTGCAGATGATGTCGGTCTCGGGGGTGACCTTGGTCTGGACATCGTCCCAGACGTAGTAGGCGTTGTCGCAGGGGAACGACTCGCAGCCCGAGGTGGGGGAGTTGGACGAGGCAGGGTACATCATCTTGACACCGTCGTGGTCGGAGGGGTCGACGATGGCAGAGACGTCGAAGTAGGTGAAGCCGTTCCAGCCCTGGAAGGCGACCTCGCCGAGCATGCCGGGAACGTTCTCCTTGCCGTCCGAGATGGAGTGCCAGTTGCCGATCCAGCCCTGGGGGATCTCAGAGACGACCTGCTCGCCGCCCTTGACGGTGATGGTGTCGACCTGCTCGTGGCCGGCGGAAGGGGTGAAGTAGACAGTACGGTCAGTGCTGTCGAGGGAGATGAAGGTGACGGTGTTGGCGGCCACAACAGCGGCGGAACCGAGGATGGACAGGATCTGAGAGAACTGCATCTTGTCTTTTGACGTGGGGGTAGACTGGGGTAGTCAAGGAAGGTGGAGGTTATGCTCTTGTGTAGAGGTGATTCCCGGAATGGGTATGTGTGACGAGGGACTCGAAGAGTGCCTTGTGTGTGTGAAGGAAGGATATGATGAGACGGGCCAAGCCGTGTAGTTGCAGGACTTCCAAAGGAATGAGAAGTTGCGGTATGAGCGAGCCTTGAAGAAGGAACGTTGTCAAAAGAAGACGACTAACACCAGGTAATCGACTGAAGGATAGTGATGGGTACAGAGGGGCAGGAAGGTAGGGTCTGGGGGTCGAGGATGGGGAGGCTACTTATACCAAAGCTGCCTCCTTTGACGTGGCATTGTGAGCACACCCTGGGAGGCCTGACCCGACCTGTGGGAGGGCAAGGAGGGGTGGCAGAGCCAGTCGAGGGTCCGACTCAAAGGTCAAAGGGGTGGACCATGGGACACGACGCTACAGGGGAAACAATGGAGAAAGGGCCGGTGGACCAGCGGGAGAGAGAGGCCAGAAGCCGAAAAACCGTGTACAGTGCCGGCGGCGGAGGTAGGTCACGGTGGACGTGCAGACGTGGTGCCAACGAAGGTGGGAGGGGACCCGGTCCACCGCCGAGAGGTCGAATCGAAATCGAGTGACCGTCTGGTGTGGTCTAGCCCGAATCCTGGGAGGAGGCGGATGTCGGCTTGCACTGCAGGCAGAGGAAAAAAAAGTAGAGCAGAGTGACAAAGTGGTTGTCCGAGGGCACAACGCCACTGGTCTGCCACATGCAGGTACGGTCTGGTGGATGGGTGCCCGGCGTCGGGCTAGAAAGAAACGGAGGCATCAGACATCCTTCGGGTGGTGTTAGTTGCTGGCGCCATCCAACGCCTAGAGGCGTGCAACGGTAGGTAGAGCGAACTCTTCGGTTCCCGTCCTGGGCCTCCCGAGACGGCAAGTTGGCAGACGCTCGTGTCCGTCCCTGGAAATGGGGGCTCTGTTCCTTGGATGGTTCCCATAAGACGCATGATATGGCCCCGGAAGCCCTCTTCTGATGCAACTGTCGATCCCGTTCGCTGCTGGGAGTCTGGGACCACCCGGATCAGCTTTCCAGCCACCGGGGCACGACTCGGAGTGGCATGTGAGACTGAGACTGAAAAGATGGCAGCGGGCCACCACAGCCGCGGAGCCTGAGCCGCGCCAGAAGAACTGGGGAAGGCCCGAGGGCGGGCCGCCGAGTGAACAAGACCACCTTCAGGGACGAGGGGGAAGAGTCGTGCAGAAGCAAGGGGAAGGGCCAGGACGGACGTCCAGACCCTGAGGCGGTCCAATTGAATCGGCGCAATGGGTGGACCGAGAGACGTAAGCTTCTGGCGCAGGTTGCTTGTCCAAGTTCCTCCCCTCCCTTGGGTCCTGCCAAACCCGGGTTCTGGTTCCATTCCCGTCCTGGCTTGCCTGGCCCTGGATGGTGGCCCCTGGTGGATGCGCCGGGTGTGAGCTCGGACGCTCGTCATTGGATGACCGAAGGGTGGCCAGAGCACGCCCGTACCTGGTGCCTGACAGTTCCGCGTGGCGTGCCATTACAGGGTGGGATGCCCTGCCGAGCCGGCGCCCCGGTGGGGGGTGTTGGTCCAGCGTCCCGAGAGATGGTGTGGTCATCGTAGTGGTGGGTGGCGGTGGTGGTGCGCGCTTTGCAAGTCATGTCCACGTACTGTAGGAGGAACCAGCGCTTTCGAGGCGCCGCTCCGAGGCGGCCAAAGGGTTTGGCCGAGTGCACAGTACAAGCCCAGTACAAGGCGACATTGTCGACGACGTTGCGAGCTTGGTCCTCGAGAAATAGAGTCTGGCCGGCACGTGTGTCTAGACGGCGGTTGAGCGGGAGGATGCGGTGATGGCTGCCCATGGCTCCAACTCTACGAGTACGCCACGAGGGATGTTTTGTGTCTGTGACGAGTCCAGGGTCCTGGGGAATTGGATTTGATGGAAAAGTAACATTCAAGACGGGCGCCATTCAGACCATTGCGGTATTTCGGTGGCCCACAATAATTCGCGAGGAGCACAGTGTCGAACTGCCGTGTAAGTGCAAGTGAGCAGAACCGGCGCGGCGCATCAGAAATTTCTCGTGCCTTTTTTTTTTCCCTTTCTCCGTGGCGAGACCGAGACGGCGGGTGGTTCACTCCTTTGCCGCGCAGACACTCTCGGCAGATGCTGGACAAGGGATTCCAGAACACCCTCGGAGCGGGGTCGGGTCGGTCACTCGACATATGCCTTGGGACGGCACGGTCGAACAAAGCCATTGTGTTGACTCGCCAGCCGGAGAGCGGCGGATGGTGGGATGGTGGGATGAATTGATGGCGGAAAAGCGCGCAGCGGCGTGTCGCGTCGGCCTGCCTAGAGACCAGCTGCAGGTGGTGACGGCGGACTGACGACTCGATAGCGGGAGGAGGCGTGGAGGGCCATGAGTCGTCGACGTCGGGTCGGCGTTAGTGACGAGATGTGATGTCGCTGGAGGTGGACAGTCAGGACAGTGTGAGGTGATGGAAGTGCAGAAACTTCACGGCGGAAGTCCGTGGTGGGGTGGAGGCGTGGAGCGCGGCCAAGCCAATGGTTGGTGCAATTGTCATGTCGGCCAAGTCACGGTGCCTGCCTCTGCCCGCTCGCTCGGGGCAGTAGCGATCGTCAGGTTCCGAGTGGCTGGAGGGCACCTTCCTGCCTTCCCGCTGGCAACCGGCGGCGGAAGGCACTGCCCGCCCGGGAAAAGACAGCGCTGGCAGAGCCTGTAGCCGACAGGAGAGAAAGAACGCCGATCACACCCCAATACCACTAACGCACCATCACTACGAGACCTGTACCTGATTCAACACTCTTCCGTGCCGTGCGGCTCGGGTACCTCGACGTCACGGCTCTTACCGCCCGCTAGAACGCAAGTAGCGCAGGCGACAGGAACCGGTCGTCCTCACCTGAAGTCCGTCTGCCCGGTTTTCCTAGCACCATCTGCAGCGTGTTTCAGCGGGGACCGACTGGTTTTTACAGCGCACCCAAGCACCGAAAGGCACCCGAGGCCTGACGATCCAACATTCTAGGCCTTCCATCGACGCCGCACATCACCTTGGCCGGCATCATCGTCACAGAATCAACCGGCCGCGAACCGACAGATCGATCGACGCTCACTTCCCGGTTCCTTGCTTGGAAGACGATGGCCTGGCAACGAACACACAGGGCCTCCCCTCTCCCGCGGCGACTCGAATCGACTGCTCGCCGCGGCTCAGACCGCGTCCGCGGTTCTTCTTCCCAATGGCGAGACGAGGGGAGAGACATGACACGGCGGCACACTGGCCTCGCCCTCTCCCTCGATACACCGGCGTCTCGACTTAGCGGACTCTTGTCCGCTCTGCCGCGCTCCAATCACACATCCAGCGCATTGCCCCGTCTTGCCCGTCTTGTACACCTCAGAATTGCCTCTGCGAAGACGTGAGCACGACATGACGTTTCCGCTCGCCCCGAGGTCGCACCACAGTCGACACTCCCGTCGTTCCTCGGACGTCTAGAGACTGGGCATGACCCACGTCTACCAAAGACGACATGTTTCTTCTCCCCGCTCAGAAGCCCAGGCGGCAAAGAATCGAGGGGAACCTCGGCGATGGCTGAAAACTCTTCTCTGGCTAAACTCGGACGACTCGACCCCTCTTTGACAGAGTCTGGGCTCGAGGAAGAAAACTCTGCCGAGGGTGTTTTGGTTCTTTCTTTGTCTGCTTCTCGCCAGCAATCAAGACGGAGTGAAGCCAGACAGACACGAAAGACACTCGGGCAGATTGCTGTGCTGCGTGTGTTGTCAGGGCCCAGCCTGTCAGGCACGCTCATCATCCGCGTGGCATCGTGCACAGCCGTCTGCCCTATGCAGGCCCGTCTTGGCACTGCCTTCTTGGGCCGTGTCCAGGGCCAATTTGACATGCCACGCCCGCCCAGCGACGGGCACCAAGGACGGCTCTGCGGAGATCCTCGGGCTTTTTGGGGCCACGATCTGCCTCAACCGCGCGAACACCCCCGTCCTCATCTCGTTTACCACTGCCGGCATCCGATGGTGGATGACGGGGAAGGCATTCGCAATTCAACATGCCTCTTCTTCAAAAAGGGGCCCGTATTCCATGCCGGCCGTTCACAACAGAGAAACCAGGGGACGACACAAATCAAACAAAAAAAAGAAGCCCTCGAGGGGTCTGATCTTGTAACAGATGTGGCCAGCCGCACGCACTCCTCACTTACATGATACATCAGACACTGACCCCGGCCAGCGTTCGATATACCCATCACTTGATGCGCCTTCGAGATCGAGTTGCCAGCGCACTCGCTCAAGGTCCTGGAGTCCCTAATGCCGTTTGCCATGCGCTTCGCCTCCCCCATCCTGCCTTCGCAACTCTGGTGGAGAGAAACATTATGCGCCGGCGTGCCCGGCCCCAGAACGCATCAACACCCCATCTCCACGCTTCGGGCATTCGGCCATCCTCGCCTTCCCTCTCCCCCGGGGGTCAGAACCCATTGCCCAATTACCCGTCCCAGTTTGTCATACGAGCTGCCCAGTTGGCAGTTGCTGAGGCTACCAAAGGCGACAACCAGGGTGCGGCATTTCTCCGCCCGCCGCACACGAAGGCCGCCCCCCCGTCGAGCTGTAAATGGCAACACCGGGCAGGGCCAGACCTTGACCGCACGCACGTCAATGACATCAGGGGGCCCCAGCGGGAGCTCGCCGGCCTTCCGCCCCGACAGCTCAGCTCTCAGGCACGCAACCTTAGCATGGCTGCTAGAGCGCTAGAGAGCCCTAGAGCCCACCTCGTATCGTTGGCCCACGGCGCCGGTGCGGGAACCCGGCCCACCGACAGCCAGTCGTCCCAAGAAGCTCAGCTTTTCGAAGACATCAGGCCAGGGGCAAAGGAAGAAAGGTGCCTGCCGGTGTCCGTTTGCGGCCGCCCGACCAACCGCCCACGCGCGGACCATGGGTTATCAGGGGGGCTTCTCGAAAGCTATCCCTGCGTCCGGCGGCCGCGCCGGTCGTATTCACGCCTCGCTTGCTGCCATGGAGCCGACGGGATGAGTGAGCGACCGAGCGGACCACCTCTGCCCGGTGTGTGTGTGTGTGTGTGTGTGATGGTTGTTGTCGTCCAAAGCGGCCGGCCGCCGACTGATAAAAGGACTCTTGTCCCCGGCTTCTACATCCCTTCCTGCTCTTCATCCCACTCACAAGCAAGAACCGTCCTACGCACCATCACTCGCTCAACCTTCCACGGCCAACTACCTTCGCTTAAGCTTCCAAAGCCAACACCAAACAAATCTCAAGATGCAGTTCTTCCAGAGCCTCATGCCCATGGCCGGCCTCGTCGCCGTTGCCAACGCCTACGTCTACGGCGCCCCCAGCAACACCACCGCCGTTGTCCCTGTTCCCCCTCCCGCGGCGACTGTCACCGTTGTCACCACTGACTACACCACCTACTGCCCCGTAAGACCTCCAAGTTCCAGTCTCAGCATATCAGATACTAACATCACCTCAGTCCGCCACCACCTTCATCCACCGCAACGTGACCTACACCGCCACTGAGGCCACCACTCTCACCATCACCAACTGCCCTTGCCAGATCACCACCCACTACCCCGCCCCCGTCGTCGAGACTCACAGCGACACCACCGTCACCGTCACCCAGACCCCCGTCACTGTGTAAGCCCACTCTCAGGCCCTCCTGCCATCCCAAGGAACCCTCACTAACACTCCCAAGCATCGCGGACTGCACGCCCGTTGGCCCCGACGGCAAGCCCACTCCCACCCACGCCTCTGCCGTCCCCTCGCACCCCGCCCCCGTCGTCTCCAGCAAGCCCGTCGCCGGCACCCCCTCCGCTCCCGCCCCCGCTCCCCCTGCCACCAGCGGTCCCGTCCTCGTCACTCCCAACGGTGCCGAGAAGGTCGGTGCCGGCATCGGCGCCGTCCTTCTCGCCGCCGCCCTCCTGTAAATCGGACATCTCTCGGATACAAGCACAACGGAATTCATGTAGAAACGACAAGCGGGCATTATGCTGTACACTTTTTTGGGCGGAGGAAACAGACTTCGGCACCCTCCTTCACGGCCTTCTAGTTAGATAGACGGGGCGATTTCCACGGTGTGGATATGACTTCTCTCCCGGGGCTCTACGGATACCCTTGTGACCTGGCTTGACGATGTGCCGTGGGCCTGAAAAAGGCCGCGGTAGATCGGCGCCGGTCCTTTACTTTTAATCAATAATGCCTTTCAAACACTTGCTTCGTCCAAGTTGTGAATCCATGTCTTGCACAGAATCATGCCGCCAGATCCGAGAGCATTATCGTGCTCACTGCCGTCCACCCGAGCCACCCCATGCACCGACGTCATCTCGTATCAACAGATAACCACCCCTAGACAAACACCTCCCGCTCTCACCCTTTCTTGCTCCCGCGGACTTCCGCGTCTCGCCTCAAGACACCAATGTCTAGTTTCATCTCCCTCAGCTCGCCTCCCGATACTCGCAAAAGAAACGAACGCCCAACACAAACCACGCCATCTTCCCCTTGCTAGAGAACCAAGCTCGTCTCCTACCCCTGACTAGAAAACCCGCCGGCGCGGGCCGGGCGAAAGCTTGCTGAACCTTGCGACGCCCGATCCGGGAGGGAGAGAGGGAAAGGGGGTGTGGTGTGTGTCGTGACTAAGCCAAAGCCACCTCCGCCTCGTATCCCTCCCAGATGCAACCAGGCAACCAACACGCGAGCAAACGGTTGTTTGTTCAGTTTCAACGACCGCTGGCTTTGTTATGACAGGGCTGACTCCCGATGCATATCACACCCTCTTCGTCTGATACCTCCCCGTTCCCAAACAAAGTTCATCCGGGCATTCATCTCATAATCTCGTCATGTGTGTTTTCCCCCGTCCCAGAAAGAACCCCTAGAAACATCGCGCGCGCGCCCATACGCCTTTGCCATGCATACCTACCAGTCCTCAGAACTGTCCCAGTCCTACTCGGGGAGCACCGAGTCTCCCTCGACGCCCTCCTCGTGCATCCGCGAGCGGGCGTCCCTCACGAGGGCCTTAGCCTCCTCGACGTCGTACCCGTCCTGTGTCAGCTCCGTGGCGAGCCGGTTCGCTGTTGTGTAGTCCTGCGCCTCCATGGCGTATCGCGCGAGCCACATGCGGGCCTTACTAGTAGCGGCCGTCACTCCTGTGCCCTCGCGACTGGGGTCTCCGCGGCCGCCCCCGCCGCCGCGGCCCTCGTCCCCTTCGTCGTCCGAGTTGCCAGGAGAGTCGTTGTGTATCGCGATCGAGTCGTTGAGCCCGCCCTCGGCCGCACCGCCGTCCTCCTGCGCCAGGCACAGCTCCATGTATGACTTTGCCTCCTCGAGGTCGCCCAGCTGGTTGTACATGTTTGCAATCTGGTAGAGCGTGTCAGGGTCCATATGGCCCGTGGCGCCCCTGCCGCTGAGGATGTCGCCGCTGCCGAAGCTGCTGCCGACGTCGTAGTAGGCGTCGGCGAGTAGCGCCCTCTTAAGCGCCTTGATACCCTCCCTGTCGCGGCCCATCCGCTGCAGGCACGAGCCGACGGCCACCCACATCTTGGCGTCCCACGGCCGCAGCCCGGCCGCCTTTTTGTAGTACCAGAGACTGTACGTGTGCATCTCGAGCACCTCGTACGTCTGGCCCAGGCCGTACCACGCCCTGTAGTCCCTGCGGTTGACGTCGACGGCGCGGCGGTACGACTCAATGGCCGCGTGCGTGTTCTTCAGTTCAATGTACTCGTGGCCCATGAGTGTCCAAGCAGAGAGGCACGAGCGGTCGAGTGTGAGGGCGCGGCGGAAGTACTGCACCGCCTTTTCGTGCATCGACAGGAGCGAGTAGTAGTTCCCCACGACGACGCACGACTCTGGCCGAAAGCGATCTATGCTCGAGCAGAGGTGGGCGATGAAGGCCAGCTTCGGCCGGTGTTCCATGACGTACAGAATGTTGGAGTAGTGGTCCAGTGAGTCGAGGCGATGTGGGTGCAGAGACAGCAGGCGGCTGAAGTGCTGTTCGGCGGCGATAAGGTCTTTGGAATGGTACGCGAGTAGCGCGTTGCATGTCAGGAGGAAGGCCGAGGTCGGGAAGATGCCGAGCAGCTGGTCCAGGGAGCTGGCCAGGGTCGGGCCCTGCTGGTAGAGCTCGAGAGATGTGTGCAAGTGGAAGATGAAGGAGACGATGTTTTGAGGGAGGTGCCGGGCGATGCGGTTGAGCTGTGCTTGTCAGTGGGAGCCTTGGTAGTGTCCGACGGTCAACTAACATCTTCGACCCTGGTGATCAGAGAGGTCATCTCCAGCCAGCAACCCCAATTCATGGGAAACAGATGAACGCTCCTGATGAAGTAGTTCATGGCCTCTTCGTCGCTCTTCGCCCTTGCCAGCACGATACCATATCTGCAACGTCGTCAGCGTCACAGGGAAACATCAAGGATTACAAGCGCCACCCACAGGTATTCCAGCCATCCCTGGCACCCGCCGACATCTCCCTCCTCCTCCCTCTCCTTGAAGTAGGAGCTAAGAAACCGGCTGACCGTCAGCAGCTGCTTGTTGATGACGGTGCCGACGTCCTGCGGGCCCATGACCATCTCCGACTCCTCATCCTTGCGCTTCTCGCCAGACATGTACTTGGCGTACAGGGCCAGGAAGAGGCTCTTCTGGCTGATCCGTGGAACGGAGGCCGCGGAGACCGCGGAGGCCGCTGTGGGCTGCGCATGCACGCCGGCCTTGCCCTTGCCCTTGGCGGGGGATGTTGCATCGGGGCCATCTTGCCTCGGCCCGGCAACGCCTGCGAGGACGGTATCGGGTAGGAAGACGGCGGCGCAGCGGTCGAACTCGCGACAGTCGAAGAAGGACTTTGCGAGGAGATACCGGTTGAACTCTAGGTATTCGAGGCGGGCCTCTTCGGGGTCTGGGTTCGGCGAGAATGCAGGAATGGTGTAATCGGTCGGCTGTGCGGTATTGGACGTCTCGGGGATCGAGTTGAGCAGCTCGGCGGCCCTGAAGCGCAAAAGTCCGGTCAGCGGTTGCACATCTCGGGATGGTGGGTATTTGCTTCCGCAGCTCACCACTTTGCGCTCTGGTACAGGCAGCGCTCCGAGCACTTGACCACTGCGTCCTGCAGGGTGGCGCGGAGCTGCAAGAGGTCGTTCTCGTTCAGCGCCATGTCGAGCTCATCCTGGTGCGAGGTGGGAGTCGGACAGCAAGGGGAGTTTGCTTGGGGGTATGCAGGTGTTGTTGACGAGTGACCTGTCGTGGTTAAAAGCTATGGAGCACGACGTCAATGATCCGGGCAGTCCAGTCTCACGCGACGCGCCGGGCGGGATGGGATGGGGGTTCAATTGGCAGGGCACAATGTGCTGTGCTGCCAGCGGGAGACCCCCACCTCCTGTCGGAACATGCAGGGACACCCGTCACACCGCTTGCCGTGCCCAGCAGGGGACATGTGAGGGGTGACCGCTCAGTGGACGCGGGTTCTGTGACTGTGCCCCCCTTTGCCCCGCGCCCGCCTCACCCCCGTGCGACCGACCCCCCTCTCTGCTCCCCTCCTTCATGCCGCCGGTCAGGAAATTGCGAAGTCTGCCCCCCGACGACGATAAAAAGCCGTAAATTTCCCAACCGCCCGTCCACCGCCCTCCCCCTCGCTCGCTCGCTCGATACCCCTCCAAACGTCGCTTATTCGAACAAACACCCTTCCAATCCGACACCATGGCGCAAAGGACTACCCTGAAGGAGTTTGAGTCCGTCTTCCCCAAGCTGGAGGCGGACCTGCTCGAGCATGCCCAGAAGTACAAGCTGCCCGAGGCCTACCAGGAGTGGTACAGGAAGGTGAGTCTGCTGCTCTCGTCTCTTCCGCGCATCGTCATGACACCAGCTAACCTCTTCCTCCTCCGCCAGTCCCTCAACATCAACACCATCGGCGGCAAGTGCAACCGCGGCATGTCGGTGCCCGACTCGGCGTCCCTTCTCCTCGGCCGCCCCCTGAGCGAGGACGAGTACTTCAAGGCGGCGACGCTCGGCTGGATGACGGAGCTCCTCCAGGCCTTCTTCCTCGTCTCCGACGACATCATGGACTCGTCCATCACCCGCCGCGGCAAGCCCTGCTGGTACCGCCACGAGGGCGTCGGCATGATCGCCATCAACGACGCCTTCATGCTCGAGGCCGCCATCTACACCCTCCTCAAAAAGTACTTCCGCACCCACCCCGCCTACGTCGACCTCATCGAGCTCTTCCACGAGACCACCTACCAGACCGAGCTCGGCCAGCTCTGCGACCTCCTCACCGCCCCCGAGGACGTCGTCGACCTCGACAACTTCTCCATGGAGAAGTACTCCTTCATCGTCATCTACAAGACCGCCTACTACTCCTTCTACCTCCCCGTCGCCCTCGCCCTCCACCAGCTCGGCATCGCCACCCCCGCCAACCTCAAGCAGGCCGAGGACATCCTCATCCCCCTTGGCGAGTACTTCCAGGTCCAGGACGACTACCTCGACAACTTTGGCCTGCCCGAGCACATTGGCAAGATCGGCACCGACATCATGGACAACAAGTGCTCCTGGCTCGTCAACCAGGCTCTCGCCATCGCCACCCCCGAGCAGCGCAAGGTCCTCGAGGAAAACTACGGCCGCAAGGACAAGACCGCCGAGGCCGCCGTCAAGAAGCTCTTTGACGAGCTCGAGCTCAAGCAGCGCTACGAGGCCTTTGAGGAGAAGCGCGCCGCCGAGATCCGCACCATGATCGATGGCATCGACGAGTCCGAGGGCCTCAAGAAGTCCGTCTTCGAGGCCTTCCTCGCCAAGATCTACAAGCGCAGCAAGTAGGCCACTCGCAATACGACGAACGCACTCAGCCGCCCACTAGCATGCACCAAGAGAGATACCTGCCCGGACCATTTGTTCGGGAACCCCTAATGACACGCATATACACACGCAGCATAGATCCCGGGGCCTGCGGGCGCCTGGGGGCGAAAAGAGAGTAATAGACGACAGTTCATGAGCGATTTCTGGTTGTTCGCGGTGTTTCCAAGATTGATGTCTGCCAAAAAGGGTATCTCACATGTCCACCTCGCTTGTCTGCGCCCTCGATGCTATCCACATCCTTCCCATGCGGCCGTTTGTGTTCATTCATCATTACATCCGCCTCCTCTACATGTGCCGTAGTGGGCCACTGCGGCTTCTGGCCTCGATGCCCCTCGAGGTCAAGTCTCGGCCTCTCGCTCGGTCCACAAAGTTGATCAGCGGCACGTCCTCGTCATCGTCCCTCTTTCGTGATGACGAGGACACTGGGTGTCGAATCCCCAAGCCGGCAGCGGCTATCGAAGGCATGGGAGGCCGGGCTTCCTGTGACGCGAGGCGGCGGCGTTCTGGCGTGGCAGCTGTAGATTGGCTTCGCTGCCGCCCGGTCCGAGGGGCTGCAAAACCGCCGGCAGGCACCACAGGGACGGGCATGCCGGCCGAGGCGCCGCGCTGGGCGTTGCTGACCTTTGTTGTGGCCCTCCGTGCCACCCCCGGGGGCGAGATAGGCGGCGAGCCAACCATGCCGGGGAGCCGGTGGTGCTGGGAGCGGGAGTCGGTAGCCATGCTGATCAGCGGGGCGCCGGTCGGGGCGCGGATGCCCCGGCCGACCTGATCGCGCCAGGCCGTGGGGATCTCGGGCATAGCGGGGGCCATGTCGAGGAGCGGCGCCGGCTTATCGCGCTGGCGGCCATACGAGGCACCATCGGACGTCGACGGGCGAACGGCACCAGGCGCAACCGCCGTGCTCGGGCGGGTCCGTGACCGGGAGCGACTCCGCTGCCGCGCCGAGGATTCGGGCTCAACCGCAGGTGCGCGGCGCGTCGAGGACTCCGTCTCGACCGCGTGTGTCCGACGAGGCAATGGCTCAGGCTCGACCCCGTGTGTCCGACGAGGCAATGGCTCCGGCTCGACCGCGTGTGTCCGGCGGGGTAAGGGCTCAGCCTCGACCACGGGCGCCCGGCGTGTGGCAACAGTGTTGCTGCGCGAGACTGGCGTGCTATTGGTCTCGTGGACCGTGGTATGGCTCTGGGGGATGGGCGGAATGACCTTAGCCCCCGCCGGCGTGTTGGTCCTCGAGACAGGCGTACTGTTGCTTGAATGAACAACCGTATTGCTCCGTGGCAAGGGGACGTTGGTCTTCTTCCCGACGGTGGTGTTGCTGCGCGTCATTGCCGTGCTGTTGGACTTGGCAGCGGTTGTGTTGCTCCTGTTGAGCTGGCGCACCTGCTCCTGCTGCCGTTGCAACTGCTCCAAGCGGTGCTGTTGCTGCTTGAGAGCCACTTCCTGTTTGTGTGATTCGAGCAGGCCACCACCAGTAAAGGGGCCATCGGTCGGCTGCTCGTCCGATTTTCTGCTCTCGACTTGCTGCTTCAGACCCTCATATGTCTTGCCCAGCAGGCCAGTGGTTTTGAACTCCCCTTCTTTTGCGAAGACATCAATGCGTTGAGCGGGCAACGTCGGGGAAGCAGGCGACTGGATCGAGTTTGATGCCAGCAGCGTAGAAGGTGATTGATGGGTCTGGGTAACCGTGTTGCCCCTGGCTCGGAGGGGCACGTCTGTTTTGATGGCGGGAGCGGAGGCGGAGGCGGGGGCGACTGTCGAGGGCAGGAAGTCCTTGCCGAATTCCTCGATGGGCTTGTCGAAGCGGTCCATGTCGATGAGCGGCTGGAAGGTTCCAATGGTGTAGGGGGTTTCATCGACGGAGACCTTTAGACGATGGCGGCCGATGCGGGCAATGTCAGAGGACTTTGCGTCGTCGGCCTCGGCACCGTGAATGTGCAGGGCCTTTTCCTTCTTGCCGAGGTCGACCTTTTTGTTGACTAGGTACCAGCTGCGCCAGCGGTGAACGCAGTGCTGCAGGTCATGGGCGAGCGTGGCGTCGTCCGTGTTGAAGAAGTGGACAAAGTTTTCCGTGTTGAGGAAGACGCTGCTCTTCTGCTGGCTCTTGATGGCGAAAGAGTGCTTCTTGGGCGGGCGCAGGCTCCGGAGCATGTCCTCGTCGGTGATCTGGTACAGGTCAAAGTCGGAGAGCATGCAGAGGGCCTGGCTGTCCTTGTCGGTCAACTTGGCGTCGGTCTTTTTGTGAGAGTACAGCTGGCCGTTGTCGAGCAGGGTGAGCAGACGCTTGTTCCATCGGCCGGGCCTCTGGGAGTGCTGAATGGGGAAGTTGATGAAGCCGGGGGGTCCGTCCATGGAGCGGGAGACGTTCTCGATGGCGAGGTCCTTGGTGCGCTCCGGTGGTTCGTCCAGCAGGATCTGGAGGGCGAACTGGCTGTCACGGTCCCAGGAGTTCATCACGTCACGGATGCGCTCATAGCGGCGCAGGCGTCGTTCGAGTCCGAAGGTGTAATAGGACTCGAGCAGGATGCTGGTTTGGGGGTCGATAGGGTGGGTCATCAGGTTGGCGGCCGAGTAGAGAATGTCGACGGGCGACGTGTCCGGGGTGATGGGAAGGCTGATGGAAGACTGCTGGCAGCGGATGGTGACCCTCTAGAGGCGGGTGTGAGTGTGAGTGTGATGCGCGGTGCACGACGTCAAGGGAGAGCAAGGGCCTCTCAGACTTACACGCTCGCCGGCATTACTGGCCGACGTGGGCGCGTCCAGCTGGGGGACGATGCCTCCGCCGCCGGCCTGGATGAACTTTCTCGGTGATCTCAGATCCATGGTGGAGGTGCGTGTGTGATGCGAGGCAGGGGGGGTGAGTCGACCTGGCGCGAGGGGCTTATAGCATGTCGCGACAGGGGCGATTCACCTGTCGCCCGGTAGGCACCACGGAGCGGGAACGAAGCAAGAGATGGCGAGCGATTTGGTCCCAGTCGGTTCGTTACAGTAGAGGTGGGTTGAGGCACAGAGAAGGCAGTGAAGATGGCTTGCTGTGGCGGAAAGAGGAACGAACGACGAGGTGTCCCTTGGATTGAATGACGTTCGGGTTTCAGACCGAGATGCGCGGGGACCCACGAGTCGCGTGACGTGAGGGAAAGGGACGACACTGTGGAAGTTGGGTGTGATTTGATCTCCCCGGTGGGGGCGGAGCGAGAGCCCGGGACGAGAACAGCGCTGGTGGTCGGGGTAGCCTTGCGTGGGCTGGGCTGGGGGTGTCGGGTCGAACTGACGATGTCTGGGTGGAGGAGACAAAACGACAAGACACCAGACCACGATGGGATGAGCAGATATTAAAAGTGCAGTGCGTCTGGTGCTGTGGACACTCGCCAAGTACCAGAGAGAGGAGGTCCCGTCGTCTTGCTTGTGCGTGCGTGCGTGCGCCCCTGAGCCTGACCTGAAGCCCGTGGACTCGGAGCGCGCTGCAGGAACCAACCCCCAGGAGGTTACGCAGAAAAAAAAATGCGCCCGAGTCAGGAAATTGGCAATGGGGGGCCCCTGGTGAAATTTCGCGCGCCAGGGCTGAAAGGGTGATGCGATTCGACGCGGGGAAACAGCCATCAAGACCAGGAACCAGTCTTGTTTGAGCATTGAATGGAGGGGGCCACACCTTCCTCTGTCTGCCCGTCGTGCTTGCCTCTGTACCTCTGCTGCTTGTGTTGCACGGCAGGTACCCACCGACAAACTTGCAGCAGGTACGCGCTGCGAGGTCCCGAGACCCGTGACGTTTCGCCGCGCAAGCCGTGGACGGCGGACGGAAAGACCCCAGTGTCAGTGTCCCTGGCCCGCCAGCGCCTAAGCGCCCATTTCGCTTGCATCTTTCGCCCGATGGTACTCGCCTGGCGGATCTCTCTGTATGTCTCTGTTTTTCCCCTGTCAATGGTGCTTTTTCCGAGGCACGATAATGCGCCGCCGGAATGTGGGCTCTATCCATCCGAGTCAGAATGTCGAAAGCCTTCCATGAGGGTCCGCTTCAGGGCGGGCTACTGCTAGCCAGGCACCAGATGCTGGGGAAAACCACCACCTAACCAGTTGGGACGATCCGCAGCTGCTCCTACGACTGGCCTGACGACACATTCATCTCTGCCCGTCCAATCTGGTCCAATCGTCCACCATCACGCGTCAGTCTCATCTCGAAGTCGAAGCCAAGCCACGCAGGCCTGGAGATTAACATCCGACTTGGTCCCGCCGCTCTGGATCAGATTGATGCGTCTGCCCACGGACGTTTGTTTGCCGTCCGTGTGGTGCTTACATAAACAGGCGCAAGGAGCAAGCTGCCTCCGTGGACTCAGTGGGCCAAATTTCGCCGAAGTCTATAGTACAGACCGAGGACATTGATAACAAACATCGCACGATGAACCTCTCGTTGGATATCTCGTCATCATTCGTCATTTCGAACAGGATCAACCCCCAAAGCACCATCTCAGTCGCAAACATGTGAAGGCCTCACACTGAGGTGCCCGGATTAGCCCAAACTCCATGCGCCAGGCTCAGCAAATCGACCGCCAGAATTCTCCCCTCAGACGCCATTATCGACCGGCTCATAGTTCTTCGCCGAGTCCCTGGAGCCTATCAGGTTCCAGATGGCAGCCGCCAGTTGCACCACGCTACATATTCTCGTCAGCATCAAGCCTTGGATTGCCAAGAGAGCCGACTTACCCAACACCAACTTGAAGGCCCAACGTGATGAGCCTGGGGAGGTCTGCCGCGAATGTCCGCCTCTTCTTGGTCGCAGCGTATCCCAGCATACCCGCCGATATGGCGCACAGGATGATCAAGAACATGTCGCTCAGGAACATGCGCAGCCCGCCCACAGGCCTCGTCATCTGACCCTCTGGCGCTGGCCGCGACCGGTACAGCGCCAGATAGGCAACACAGCGGATTGTGTTGTAGACGGGGACCACGACAGCCACGGCAAATGTGATCTTGAACGAGACGTTGAACTTGGCCAGGGTGTAAACAGCCAGGGCGAAGATGGCCAAGCTCATGAGGCTCGCGATGGTGCGCAGAATCAACTGTCCCAAATAACGGCTTTTGTGGCGGGAAATGTCGTCGACGACCATGGTGAGTGTCGCGGTAGGTCGATTCATCGTGAGATTGCTTCTTGGGCCCAAGCTATGGTGTTTGAGAGCCCAAGGACAGCGGTGAGCGGCACGAACCAGGTATTTAATTCAGCTCAGCTCGCCGGGGTTACATCCACCAAAGGCACACCACATGCAACAAGTCAGCCCTGCCATGTCGACAGCCAGGGGTCGCGAGCACAGCCAGCGCCTCCCGCGAGGGGTCGGAGGCCGTCAAAACAAGGCCTCTGCCCCTGTCCCGGGCGCACGCTTTTCGACATTCCTATCAAAGAGACGGCCATTCGCACCGACACGGAGCATAGTCCGTGGACGGCGGTTGTGGCTGCGAAGCGAAAGTGGCAGCCTGTTAGGCGACAAAGTAATCGTGCATGAGAATCGGCCTATTTACACGCCGTCGTCTAGACCCCGGAAGGCCTCTCCAGGGGACTTTTTGGAGAGTTGCTGGCGCCGGGTACCGTACCGCACCCGCACCAGGAGGAGGCCACCAGGGATCAGGGACTGGCGGGGTAGTAGAACGACTTTTCCTTGATGTGCCTTGCCGCTTTCCAGGTTGCCTGCGAACTGGTGATGGGGGGGGGGGGGGGGGGGTGTTGTGGCTGAGCCCGGTTCCCTCCCACGCCTCGATGTGGCCATGCTATGCCTAAGGGTCAAAAGCTTCCAGAGGTCGTACACGGGTTGGACTTCGGCCGAGAGGTTTCCAAATACCGATGTCGCCCTCAGATAGATCAGTGACAAGCACTTGGATTAGTCTCGTCCACAGCAAGATGTCTGCTCATGGGGCGGCAAGCTGCAACAGTAATACCCGTTCTTCAAAGCGACACCACCAGACCCCATCATGACGGGCGACACTCCTGTCCTGTATCAAGAGACAGCCATCAAGATCATGACCGGTAGCGGTAGCAAGGCCTTTGTCATTGAAATATATCCCGTGCCAGCTCAGTGGCGGAAGGCATTCACCTCCCTGCGCCACCATCCAACAAAATCGTTCGTCGACACATCAATCCCCAGATCCCGCAGCGCCTTGGTGCTCAAATGGCAATCAAACGGCCTCTGCACACTTGCAGCCGGATCATTCCCCTCCGTATTAGCCTCAATATTATCCATCGACAGGCCCATGATGTCCGCAAAAGTCTGGCAAATCTCATACTTCGTCATCCGGTCCTCGCTGGAGAACTGCAGCACGCGGGGCAGCTTCTCATCCCCGGCATCGAGATACCTCGCCGCAATGTCGGCGCACACCCGTCCCACGTCCTCCGTGTTGGTCGGGTACCGGATCGACCAGTGGTCCATCTTGACCTTTGTGCTGGCTTCCTGCGCTTTCCAGAGGGTGTCCATGAGGACGTTGGTGGCGCTCTCGGCGGGGGTCTCGGCCTTGCCGTAGAGGACGGGCACGCGCAGGGCGACGCCGAGGGAGGGCTTGCCGGCTTTGGCGTAGACGTCGAGGACGGCGAGCTCGCCGTCGAGCTTGGTCTGGCCGTAGAGGTTCGTGGGGCCGGGGGTGGCGTCGGCCTCGTAGGGCGCGTCGCCGGGTTTGCCGGAGAAGACGTAGTCGGTGGAGATGTAGATAAGAAGGATGTCGCGCGCGGCGCAGAGGCCGGCGAGGGTGCGCGTTGCCGTCACGTTAAGGGCCTTGCTCGCCTCGGGGTCCTTGTCGACCTTGTCCGGGAACCTTTGGGCGGCACCTGAGCTGTCAGCGGTGGGCGGGGTGTGAGTGTGAGGGAAGCCTACAGTGGACGACGACTTTGGGCCTGCGATGTTCAGCGGAGTGTCATGGAAAGGAAGAGGGAGACATACTTGACATTGTCGAGGAGCTTCTCGACCTCATCGGAGCTGCCAAGGTCGGCCTTGAAGATGGACACGCCGTCGGCGCGGGAGTAGCCGGTTCCCTTGACGTTCCAGCTCTTCTTGTCGAAGGCCCGGACGATCTGGCGGCCCAGGAGGCCCGTGGCGCCCGTGACAAGTGCGGTCTTTTCGGCCATGGTGAATTGAGTTGTGGTTTGAGGAGTGGGAGTTGAGTAATCTGCAGGATGGCCGAGATGAAGGAGGTCGGAGTTGAGTTGCCCCTCCGACGTGCCCAATTCTGCCCTTCAGCTGCACCTACCCCGCTGTGGGGGTCGACAGTGACGTACCATCACCAGCTTCATTTTTGGCATCTGCATATAAGATATCTTTCCAGATTGTTGTTTCTGGCACAGACTTCTGATCAAATCAGTATGGCCTCCCACTACTTTTCCTTTGATTCACCAAACCGGGCGATGCTGCCCTCGATCAGTCTTCGAACAAATACCAAGACACAAAATTACAAGTAAAAGTACATAGCAGTTGTACAACCCATCCTAGAAGCAGACCAAAACGCTCATGTGTCCAATCGGATGTAGCATCTTATATCCAATACACCGGTCGGCTCAAGATGCAACATGACAGATATTGTACTCGACCTCTATCCAGACTCAGGCGTCAGCCGTAGACTCAGAGGTCGGGCGGTACCGATTCTTCAGGGACTGCGGTACCAGCCAGAAGAACTTCTCCAGCGCAGCACGGGCCCCTTGTTGCCGCGCGCCGGATCTGATCATCGACGTCCATTCTTGGTATCGGCGCAGCTCGACGGGGTCGCCCGCGCTGATTTTCTCGACACTGTCGTTGGGTCCTGAAGTCCTCGGTCAGCGATTGGCACACGGGCTTGGGAATCGTGGCTGCCTACTGCTCCTCTTGAAGATCCTACGGTTCTTGAACGCCAATAGCTGGATGGCCACCTCCATGGAGTCTATCGGCGCTCCGAACTTCTCGGCAACGGAGACGGCGCGCTCAATGTCCTCCAGCGTCGACTTGCATCGTGCGGACCACTGACGGCGCAATTCCGCCACTCTATAGTCGCAGGCATGTCGAAGCAAGTCCCCAGAATTGATGTAGAGCTCGGGGTACAGTCCCTGGATCCCAGCAGACTCCAATTCGAGGAGGTTGCAGGTGGAGGATCTGCCCTTGAGATTCACCATTCCTTGAGAGAAGAACTCGCCGTTGTACACCGACTGGTCATCAAGAAGAGCATCATATAACCTGCCCAATCCCCGGGCCGCCTCTGTGTCGCGGTAGACCCTGAGGAGCCACCTGTCTCGCGCAAACTGTCTCATCGGAAACCTCGTTGTGTCCACTGCGCAGACGAAGATATTGTAGCCGAAACCGCTGAAATCGAACCTGCATATAGCGCTCTGCAACGCGTGCTCTAGCGAGCTGCTCCAAGATACGAGGTTATCATCATCCGAGGTGTGCCAGCTAGACAAGTGGTGGATGAGCTTCTTGGCCGCGACCTCAGGATCCAGGCTTAGCAAATCGGGAGCGGCCAGCCCTGGCTGGTCTCCGCTCGAAAGCCACATGTTCGAAGCGGCCAGATCGAGGCTTTCGCCATAGTATCTGGACGATTGAACGACGCGGTAGAGATATCGGGGAACATCGGTGCTGACAGGGAACATATACGCCATGTTTGAACCAGAGGGGCCGAAGTTTGCCGGGTTGAACAGTGTCGGCCCTCCGGGACACTTGTCCAGAACCTGCGTCCAAAAGGCAACCCAGGACTCGCTGAGCTGCTTCGGGCCGCTGGGGACCTTTGAGCTCATACTGCTGTCCTCGTCGGCGGGGAGGCCGCGATCCGCTCGGTACATGGCCGATATGCTGTGTGTCTCCTCTACCGTCAGCGCTGTTTCGATATGCACCGTCCCGGAGGGCTCGGTTGCCTGGCGGAGGCATTCTTCTGCCGTCCTCCAGAGGAGCTGCTTCGGATCGGTGTTGTCTGCATCCACCTTCCGGACGATATCCCCGAGGGCATCCCGCAGACTTCCCAGAAGCCCGTAGATATGTGACTGCGGAGGCCCTGCCATCTCTGAAAGCCGCCCGATAACACTCGTTTCAGCCAGGAGAGCGAGATTGCGGGAAAGCTTTCCCAGCGTTCGGGCGTGAGCGTGTAGTTGCGCGAGAAATTCCGAGTTCATAGGGCGATCAGAGACAGTGGCGTTGCGCAGCTCATCGTCAAGTCGTGTGATGGACCCCGCAGCCAGGTTGATGTCGCCAAATGCTTTCAACAGGCCACTGGTCGTTTGAGCTGTCAATGCTGCGGCAAGACCCGGCCCCGAGCAAGGGTCGATGCCGGCCTGTTCGCTGATAGCGGGAGTTGTGCCTCCCAAGGTGCTGGGAGTGCGTCTGATGATCTCTGGGACTAGAGGGGTATTCGGCAAGGTTTCGACAGGAGTCGCGTGTTCGGCGAGGTCGTTGACAGTCTCATCAGCCCACTCGGTAATCGGCTCAGGGGTTTGGAGCGGCGCTTGGGAGCTGTCCACCTGGCCTTCCAAGATCGCAGGCTCGGTCGCAAAACCATGGGCAGCCTTCACAGGGGTCTGGGTACTTTATTAGCGCCGAGTCTGCGCGAGCGATAATGTAACAATGCGAGGGCGACCTACGTCGGCAAGGCACGAAACATGACTGCCCTCACTGGGCTGGGATTCTAGCTGCTTGTCACTGGCCTGCTTCGATGCGGGTGCAGCCTTGCCGCGTCGCTTTGGCATGATTTTAGGAACGAGGTTCACACAGAGAACGTGGCTCGTCGGCTCACCTTGGGACGATTCTTGGGGTTAGCGCCCTCGGGCCGTTGAGATGCTCCCTGAGAATTGCCAACCTGTCTCGGAGCGTTGCCTTTCGAGGCCTTCGCAGTGTTTGGTGCCTTTGTGCCTTTGAATTCTCTGGCACCCTTAGAAGCTTTGGTACTGCTCGGAATACCGGTGCTACTTGAAGTCCTGGCACCATTCGAAGTGCTGGGACTATCAGAGCCCTGCTCCCGAGCACCAGGGCGTTGCTGGGGCGCCATCAGCATTGAACCAACAACAATTGCCAATTGAGTCCGGAATACTTACCTTGATGCGTCCGGAAGGCTCCTCCATCGCGGAGATAGAAGCAACGAGTGTACGTGTCGTGTTGAGAAATTCTCGGTGACAGCCTGGGGACTCGTGTCGTTTGTTCCAGGGTCGAGTCAGGCACCCCAAACGCCCAGGGTCTCATGGGAGTGACCGACGGCCCAGACTTCAGAACGACACAAACCAGATAAACCAAGTCTGCAGAATGATACTTGTCTTCTTGAGGATTCGAGGCCTTGTGCTGGGATTCGAATTGAACAAAAAGTCCCAGGTAAGATGAAGCTGCCGTTCGTTCCTTTCCCCTGACTGCCGAGATCCGACCCTGCACGCCTTTTTAAGCGGGGAGCTTCATCTTGAGCTTTCGCCAATCAACTACCCCCATTTTCCCCCCATTGGTGATCCCGGCCCCGGTCCGAACATCGGGCGCACGAACCACCGATTTTGCAGGCACGTCCGATTGGAGTCACACACATACACACCGACATCCATGCCTCACTGAGCAGCACAACACAGCATCAAACAGCCAGCTCAGCGGAAGCAAACGCTCACACCAAATACAACCCCCTGCTCGCCAAACGCCAGGAGCGAACGAAGCCCAGCTGCAAACCATGGAGACCTTCGTCATCAAGACGCCGTCGTCGTCGGCCAACATCGGCCCCGGCTTCGATGTCATCGGCCTCGCCCTGTCCGTCTACCTCGAGCTGCACGTCACCATCGACCGGTCCAAGCCCACGTCCTCGGAGCCGCTCAACTGCCGCATCACCTACGAGGGCCAGGGTGAGGGCTCGGGCGACATCAGCCTCGACCCGTCCGTCAACCTCATCACCCGCGTGGCCTTGTACGTGCTGCGCTGCCACGGCCAGCGCATGTTCCCCGTCGAGACGCACGTGCACATCAAGAACCCCATCCCCCTGGGCCGCGGTCTCGGCAGCTCCGGCTCGGCCGTCGTCGCCGGCGTCATGCTCGGCCGCGAGGTTGGCCACCTCGACCTCGACCTCGACCGTCTCTTCGACTTCTGCCTCATGATCGAGCGCCACCCGGACAACGTCGGCGCCTCCCTCTACGGCGGCTTCGTCGGCACCTACCTGCGGCCCCTGAAGCCCGAGGATGTCCAGCGCATCGAGATCCCCCTGTCCGAGGTCCTGCCCGCCCCGGCCGGCGGCGTCGACACGGGCGAGACGCCCCCGGCCCCGCCCCACGGCATCGGCCACCATATCAAGTTTCCCTGGGCCAAGGAGATCAAGGCCATCGCCATCATCCCCAGCTTCCAGGTGCCCACCCACCTTGCCCGCGAGGTTCTCCCGCCGCACTACACCCGGCCGGACGTGGTATGTTCTCCATTGGTGCCTGGTGCCCGTGTGCTGCCGCTGACCTCTCCCAGACCTTCAACATGCAGCGCATCGCCCTGCTGCCCGTCGCCCTCGGCACCTCGCCGCCCGACCCCGAGCTCATCCACCTGGCCATGCAGGACCGCATCCACCAGCCCTACCGCCAGACCCTCATCCCCGGCCTCGCCGAGGTTGTCGACTCCATGTCGCCCAGCACCCAGCCGGGCTTCCTCGGCGTTTGCCTGTCCGGTGCCGGCCCCACCATCCTGGCCCTGGCCACGGACAACTTTGACGAGATTGCTGAGCGCATCATCCGCACCCTCAAGGCGGCAAACCCCAAGCCCATCGAGTGCGAGTGGCGCGTGCTGGAGCCCGCCGAGGGCACCCAGGTGCTGCGGTCATGAGCCGGGGTGAGGTCCGGGGAGGGAGCCGAGAAGGTATCTAAACCGCAAGAATTCTTTGCATAGACGTGATCCGGGATAAATGAAGGTCATGATACCCACGCTTCAGAGCAGTCAAGTGAACGTGGGTTGCACGAGGGATGACGTGACTTGCGGCTGCAATCGCGGCATGTCGCGGCACCACTCATGTGGCCTGATCTGCGATGTCGTTCGGTGAACGCCACGGCCCTGCGTTGTGCGCCGAAGCAAGACTGCAGGGCTGTGATGATAGACGCCTGTGATACACGAGAACCTCCAGACGCGGCTAGAAGTCTCTCGCAAGTGACAGCTACCAGTAGCATAGATTTTTGTGCCACACACAAACGACCTCTGCTGATGGTGTCGCTTGGTCATTTGCCTGCTTGGCCACAGCTTGTCAGGCAAAGGGGCTATCCCCAGGATGATATTCCACGTCTTACACTGTAGCGCGCTCCCCATTTCAGACCCACCCCTGACAGCTGGAACAAGGGAGTGCCGACTGGCGTTTATCTCCCCTCTCAAAGCTTCGCCCGAGTAAGCGTCCATCTCAGCGGGTTTGAAGTCGATGGCTTGCGTATTTGCAGTTACCCAGCCAGGCGGAATTGGCCCTCGTTTTCGTGATGGGGAAAAAAGTGCAAAAAAAGCAGACGACACCTGAGTGATTCGAACACTCGCGGGCGAACCCATTGCCTGTCTCCGCTATGGATTAGATAGCAGGGCAACGCCTTAACCACTCGGCCAAAGTGCCGATTGTTGAAGTGGACCTCCGAAACACAAATCAGATAGGATTGATCCGCAACAAGCTGAAAGTAGAGGTTTCTTCGATCTGACGAGCCATGAATACGGAGCCAGCCTTCAGTACATTTTCACGGAGGCTCTATGTTCGCCTGGTCGGTTAAATGGGGTTGGTTGGCTGGGTTAGGTGTCGTTTTTGACAATTTGAATGCGCTTTCGAAAACACAGCTATCAACCGCTTCCAAAATGCTTGGGGGGAGTGTGAAATGTTAGAAAGGTGTCATTGACGAGGCATCCTGTTCCTCTCAGCAACAGAGCATCTGGAGACCTATTCCACGCCTGTGGACCTGGAGTCGCTATTCACCATGTCATCAAGAGCTCTCTCTATCCCTGGCGAAGTGGCGCGTCCTTGTCACATCAGACCTGCGAACCTCACCAGGCCACCTCCCTCCCTCGACTTCTAAAGCAGTCAACGAGATACACAGCTGTAGATGTATGATGCACCATCGCTATCTATCAAGTTCACCAGTGATGACAAGACGTCTGCCACTGGCGGCGGTGGTAACAGCGCTCGGCGGGAGTGGCGCCCGCCAGTTTCACGCCGCGCCCGCCCCTATCTGCCCTGGAGGGCTGCGAGCACGGGAGGGAGTGAGCGAGAGTCTCAGATGGCTGGGCGATCGACACGAGGCGAAGAAGGTCCCTGATCTTCAGAGCAATAGGCTGATCTAGCCACGAAGGGTGGCGGTGAGAGACATGCTGGATCGCAGAGCGTCGCCCTGGAGGCCTCGACCGTGACCTCGACCTCGACACGGAGGGCCGGGCCACGGAGAAGCTCCGTCTCTCAGCTGTCCCCGTCGCGGTCGAGCATGGACGGAGGGCCCGCCCCGTCTCGAGGGCTGACGACGACAGAGGCCCGGTTGCCCCGGCCAGCCGCCACTGATGAGTGATGAGTCGCGCCAGGTAAAAATAGAGAGGGCTCAGGGCAGACAGACCGGCCACCGAGCGAGCCCCTACTAGATGCTTACCTAGCCCAGGTGGATGGGACGTGATGGGATGGTGGAAAGTGGCAGACCCGCCCTGGGCCATGTTTGGGATCGCCGCGTTTCCACGTCAGACAATTGTGCTTTGCCCGTCGCCAGGGGTGAGCGCTCAACGCTTTGCTTCGCCTTGCCTTGCCGCGAGCATTCCTGCGTTGCCCCCGTTCGCAAGGAGCCTGGAATATGGCGTATCGTTTCCAGACACACTGTGCGCGGCGCTTTCTCCGACTCATCCGTCGCCCGTTCTGCAACAGATAGAGGTAGCATCGTGCATCGCCCGGCAGGCAGGGAGAGACGGACGTGAACGAGGCGCGCGCGCGTCTGGCGGTGAGTGAAGGTTGCTGCACCTGACCTGTGTTGCCGCGAACCGAGAGGATGGCGAGGCGGGCTGGGCTTCTGCAGGCCGCTGCACCTCTGCGGCACCCCGGCGGCACTGGGGGGAAGAGATGGGCTGGGCGGCAGGCACCGTGGAGATGGAGGCAGTTCCACTGGGCAGGGCGACAGGCGACAACAGGGCGGTGCAGGCGCTGGGGTCTGCTGGAGCAGTGGAGGGAGGAGCGACTCACAGGGGGGTCGTCGTTTGTTGGATGCGGCGTGCGCATCCGCTAAGCCCAAGCGGGACTGACCGCCCCAGGTGCCGGCTCGCCGGTTCTCTCCCGGACCCGCAGTGGCATGGGCGCACTGGCCCGAGCTCCTCAACGTTTTGGGGGTTCGAGTCCAGGCACAAGAACAACAGCACAAGGGGGAAAGGAATCACGATCGAGTTGAGATGTGAGAGAAGGGGCTTTAGGAAAAAAGTCAAATTGATCGCTGACCGGGTAAATACGACCGCGCGTGACAGTGTGTGGTGCGGCAATGGAACGGCGTGGCTGGTTGACTGCATGGCGAGTTGACGCATGATAAGAGCTTCCCGTTCGTGATGGAGGGTGGATGGATGGATGGATGCTCAGTGAGTGGCCTGGCAGTCTCGATGCACACGGCGGGGAGCGAGCATCGGACTCCCGGGAAAGGGCATCAACGCCCTCAATCTTGTTGATATCAGGGGTCATGGCCACGCCCCCCCTCCACTTCCCAAGGTACATCCACGTTTCTGCCAGACCAAAACATCCAAGACACTACTCGTACATGTACACTCCTCTGTGGCTAGAAAGAAAGCCCCCGAAACCGTCCCGTTTCTAGGTACATGCCTCAGATGCTCTCGATACACACCTGCATGGACATCTCGCCCTTCCTGATTGGCCTCTTCCCCTCAATCCTCCCTCCTTCACATCCCATCGATTCCGTCCCATCCCCTCCCGTCCAGCCCGTCCATCACGCCAAAATAATTCCCGGCTGGGCCTGACAAACCCAGCTCCCATCTGGTGCCCCCAGAGCAGCTCCCCTTTCCCTCCTCTAGCTCGACCACCCCCTCCCCCCTGCCTTCCCTCCCCTGCAGACTGCTGGCGTGGACAGCCCGCTACGCCCTCTCCGGACTTCCGTGGTCTCACTCTCAACCCTCCGTCCAGTCGATATATCTACCCGCGCCGCCCTCGGCCTCCATCCTTCCCCTCACCACTCTGATTCCCTCCCCCTCCTCCCAGCTTCCCGCACAAGCATAGCACGCTCAAACATAGTCTATTCCAGCATCTTCACCACACAATCTGTACACCAACATGTCTCGCGTTACCGCTCCCGCCGCGAAGCTCGCCCGCACCCTCAACACGGCCGCCACCTCCCATGGCTCCCTCCACCACTCCCACGGCGCCGTCCTGATGCCCAAGTACGCCGAGCTCCTCAAGAAGCCCACCGCGGAAACAGAGGTCAGTCACTCTTTTATTCCATTCTCCTCGCGCCTAGCTGACATCTTCCAGTCCCACGCCCGCGGCATCACCACCACACATCGCCCTACCCCCCAGCCCAAGCCGTCAAAGTCCCACAACCGCCCTCTGATGCAGACCTTCTCTTCCACGCCCTCGCCCGCCGCCTCCAGCCTGCCCGTCCTGCCCTTCCTGGGCGCCGAGGCCGTCGAGTCCGCATCGTCCATACGCATGCCCCTTCTCCCGGACAGCTACGCCCGCCACCACGCTCTGGATGCTCCGGACGCCCCCATCTTCGAGGCCACCATCAGCGTCGTCGCCGCCAACCCCGGCGACGTCCTCCCCGCCTCCGCGCTGACCGAGGTCGAGGGCATGGGCGTCGACGGTGTCGAGCTGCGCTTCGTCCACGAGCCCGTCCCCGCCCAGCGCGAGCCCGGCATGCTCACCAACCTCTGGCGCGGTCTGGTCGAGGACATCACCGGCCCTACCGCCAAGGCGACCTAAACCTCTCTCGCCTTCCCCTTTTGCATTTTGTACTTGGACATTTTCCGACCGGACGGACCGAGCGCCGTGACGAGTCGTTGCATTATTATTATCATCCCATCATGGCTTTCAACCTGGACTCTACGTTGTTTTAATGGAGCCCGAGCGCTTCCAAAAACGAGCGGCTCGCGGACTGGACTGGCGGGATAGAGAGAGCGTCAAGGCAGGCAAGCAGGCAGACCGCAGACACTGATGAATGAAATGAACCTGAGAGACCGCCGTACGTGCGGCCGTTTCCACGATTTTTCCAGACTCAAAACTCCCATGTTCCTCATTGCTTCTCGTACACGGTGACTGGCGTCCCTGGCGGACTTTTATCTCCCTGTTTGGTATCACACTCGTAAAGCTGCCCAAGGCTCGAACCGCCCTCCCCTTGCGGCCAGGTGCCTGTCATTCGACGGAGAAGCCCTACCAACCCGGTCCGCCCTATCTAATCCTTGCATCTTCCCTCTCTCATCCTCCTGTCCGCCGGTTTACCTCCTCTTAGTGGTCGGCCGGGGCTTGCACTCCTCACCGTTGACGGGGTGCAGCATGACCTTGATCGGGAGCTGCTGCGTGTTGGCCTGGAAGCCCTTGGACCAGTCATAGCCGACGGCGTAGGCGAAGATGCTGCCGTTCTTGTTGAACGTCGTGGCCGTGATGCTGCCGCCGACGTTGGGGTAGCCCTTGAGGCGGTGCTTGGCGTCCTTGTCCCAGAAGTGGAACGTGCCGTCCGAGCCTGCCGTGCTGAACGTGCCGTGCACCGGGTGGAACGAGATTGCGTTGACAGCGTGGACGTTGGTAACGTTATTCTGCGTGGGGTCGCGGTGGCACTTGAACGAGAAGTTCAGGCTGCCGAGGTGTTAGCTAGACGCAGGCTGTTTCAGGCAGGGAAGATACTCACGAGCTGTCCTTTTCTTCGACATACTGGATCGCGCAGCGTCCCTCAATGCTACCAATGGCGAAGCCCGCAGCGTCCGTGAAGCAGCTGACGACGCGCGTCTGCCACTTGAGCGGGCTCTGGATCGTCTTGTAAAATGCCGTCGGGTTCTTGAGGTTGACAATGTTGATGTACCGATCGGCCGTGCCGATGACGAGGAGGTCGTTCTTGACGTCGAGGGAGTAGACGCGCTCCTGGCAGGTGAGCACCGCGGCCGGCTGCTGTTGCCGCAGGTCCCAGTACTTGACCGTCTTGTCCCAGGAGCCCGACACGACCATGGTGTTGCCGCCCGTCTCGAAGAAGCGCACGCAGCGCACCGGCTGCTCGTGCTCGCCAATCTTGGCGTCCTGCTGCGTGTTCAGGTCGCACACCTTGACGGCCTTGTCGGCGCCGGCAGACACGATCTTGGTTCCGTCCTGGAAGGGGTCTCAGTCAGCCGGGTCTCTCCTATGCAGGGCCATCGTTGGAAGCAGCCGCGGACGCACCTTGTGGAAGTTGCAGCTGAACACGGGGCCATCATGGCCGTACGCGTGCCTGCCCTCGCTCTGGCCCGTTTGTGTGATTTCGTAAATGCGGATCTTCTTGTCCCAGCTCGACACGGCCAGGAAGTCGTTCGTCTGCGTCGTTGAGGGGGAGAAGGAGAGGTCGGAGATGGTATCCTCGGGCGGTGTTGACAGCGCAACGTCCTTGCCCAGGTCGCCTGTCGTCGTGCTCGCCGCAGCGCTGCTCGCCGCTCCGCCTCCGAAAAGCGTCGACATTTTGAGGCGGTTCGCTGCCGGATAATCTGCCGCGTGTGGAGGGTGAGAAGACGCCGTATGACGGGTGTAGATGGTTCGGTTTGGTATTGACAGCAGCCAGGTCCCGCGCGAGAGTCGCTCGTTGCGTTTGCTGCTGTAGATAGGCGTGGATGCTGGATATGCAAGTTGGAGCTCTGAATAGTGCAAGCAGCACAAAGACCAGCCTCAGGTACCGAGCCCAGGCTGCATTCTCACCGAGAACGGCCAACCAACCAGAGAGCTCCCAAGAGGACAGGTGGGCCCTGGTCAGTTCTCTTCACCGAGGGCCTGACGCTACCTGCCGCAAATCAGCCAGCCCCACATTAGGTAATGGGCAAGCTTAAAACAAAAAATTCTAGCAGCCCGATGTCTTTTCCTTTCCTCCTTCTCTCCAACCCCCCTCGCCCAACAGATCGCCATTCGAAGCTCACAAACCGAGAAGTCGGGCTCCGCCCGGCTTCTCTTCGCAAATTTGGCTTTGGGAGAAAGTCCCCGGACACCCTCTTCCGAGCAGGAGAGGCCGCGGAAACGCGCCGCCACAGAAGCACTGCGGCTGACCTCCAGCAGCCCTCGGTTCGTGCCAGCTCCCTTCACCCCGCCTCGCCGCTACATCGGTGCTTGCCCTCTCCTCTCATGGTCCTTCCAACAGCCGGGAAGGCTGGGCCCAGGACCTCATGGACGAAGATATGAGTCCGCGCCTGGATTCAGTCGGTCTGTGCTGTGGGCCTTGAGGGGCTGAGGGTGGTGTCGATGGCGTGTGCGGTCGTCGATTGGAGTGAGTGCCGGGCCGGCTCGGGGCCGCTGAGGAATTTTCGTCGAGATACGAAAGAAATGCGATTGCCCTCCTCCTTCTGGAGGTTGGTTACTCGATGGGGCTTATTCTTGGTGCGAGGGGGGCTCACCTTTTGTGTTGGCACTGATGGACTCCAAACGGACGAAGCTCGGGGACAACCACTTTACCCTCTGGGGCTTCACTGGAAGTCTCGTCTCCTGCTGCTTTGTTCGGTTCGGGCAAGTTGGTGTTGCGAAGTTATCATGATGATCCAACATAGAGTCAAGCACTGACGGCGGTCGTCTAAGTACGTCGCCCTTGTGACGACAAAACATGCGTTATGGTATCTGAACAACTTCAAAAACACACCCTCTTGTATCCTTCAGCTAGCTAGATATCCTGCCGAGTTGGACACATCCTTGAGCTTGCACTTGAGTGATTGATCAGAAAGAATAATGCATTGTCAGACACAAATGTCAAGATGCTCCGTGTCCCAATGCACAAACGCCATGGATATCCCCGTCCGTAACACCGACACTAAACACAACTTGAACCAAAAACCACCACCCGTACACCATGTGCTGCTGTACAGACATCCGGGCGCATTGCCCTCCTACATCAACCCTCCCAACACGACCTTGCCAATGTTGGCCACTTCCGACTTGGTGTGGGCGCGTGTTTGATCTTCAAACTCTTTGATGGCGCCTTGGATGATGATTTTGCGAACGCGGGAATCCACCTTTTGGAACAGCTCAGCCACAGGCGCTGTGGCGACAGCCGGCGAGGGCATGAGGCTGAGGACGCGGGTGTACATGTCGATGAGCACGTCGCACAGCGTCGCAAACGTCTCGAAATAGTCGGGCTCGAACGGCAGAGTGGGCGTCAGAAGCAGCGAGTACTCCTCGCCGGGATATAGGTCGGTCTCGCTGTGAGCAAAATTGACCACGTTGGCGTTCTGCATGCCCGCAATGCCGCCGCTGCCGCCGCTGAACTCGTCGGCCGTGAATATGCCAATGTCGTTGGCGCTGCTGTTGCTGCGACGGGACTTGCCGGCCGGGCCGCGGCGGAACATCTGGGGCAGTCGCGCCCGGGATAGGGAGCTGGAGGACGCGCCGGCCTCGCCATGTAGTTGTTGGAACGATTCGAATTCTTGGAATAGGGTACTAAGACTGCGAAGTAGATCGAAAGGATTGGAGGAGTTGAGGTCGGCTACGGCAGGTATCGACAGGCCGAGAAGGAGGTAATTAGTGGCGCGACGAGCAAGCTTGCGCGGGTCGAGGTATGGGAATCGCTGCAAATCGTTTCGATCGAACTGATATGTGTTGAACCAGTAAACTCGTGCCTCGTGACTGTAGACAAGTCGTTAGTGGGGGTGTCGCGGGGGTTGAAGAGGGCGCAGGAGCAGCAGCAGCACTTACGCCTTGCGTAGATAGTCCAACGTCGAAATTCGCTTGTTTGCCAGGTCCTGAATTTGCAGGAACACGATGCTCGCCTCGCTGCTGCCAGGATATATGGCGGGGTGGCTCGTCATGGGCGTCAGCCTGTCGCTGTTGCTCTGGCCTGTTGGTGTCCTGCCCAGCATCTTGGAGAAGCTGTCGGCGCTGGCGGGGCTCTGCACGGCATCTGTTTCCCGGGAGATTTTCGCTGCGGCCGCGAGTGCAAAGTCGGGCAGGGCGGGGGGTATCTTGCTGTCGGTGACGATGAGATTGGCGCCTCCTCCGGAACTGCTGGCGCGGCGCTTGGAGCGGGAGGATGGCGAGGTGACCGAGGCTCTCCGACTAAAGGAGCCTTTGCGGTCTTTGCTGAGGACGTTGGACTGTGCCGAGAGGGACGTCGCAGAGGGGTTGTTGGTCGGTAGCGGGGGTGGTTCGCCGGAGGATGTGCCAGGCCGCGATCTGGACGCTGAAGAGAAGAAGGAGGTGGAAAAGAAAGGGGTGCTGGCGCCGGTGGGTGTCGAGCCGGATTTCTGCATGTCTCTAGGACGGGCACGCGACTCGTCGCCCGGGGGTCCGTCTCGGAGGAGAAAAGGGAGGGCGAGGACTGGACTGAACTGGAGGGTGGGAGGGGCGTCGTCGGCGAGCAGGCAGGGGCCCGGCAAGCAGGGCGCCGGTCAGTCGCCTCCGGAGGGCAGAGGGCTGACGGGCGGTGATGTCGGGTCGGCACGCGGTCGAAGGACGAACGATGCAGGAGTTCGGAGGAGGTCAGACCATAAACGGGCCACTCCGGGGGCCTTGCAGCAGGTGATGTGGCAAGATTGGATCTGTATGTAGGTGAAATTAGGGCAATTCCCCGGTCTGTAGATGCGGCGAGATGCGAGTGGTCGATCTAGAGAGATGACGGGCGGCGAACGGATGCGATGCCTTGGAAATTGGTCCTCTTCTCGGGCCCGAAGTGGGGGGGAGGCGGTCGAAGGATGACGAAGGTATCGCCGGCGATGGAGAAGCGTCGCAAGGGAGGAGGGGGGGACGATCGTCGTTTGTCGGGCACCGGAAGCAAGGCGCAGTGTACAGTAGCAAGGAGAGGGATCGTCAGGGGAGAGCGGCGCTGAATGTGTTCTCGGTCGGTTCAGGTCGAGGCCATGGTCCGGGTCGGTCGTGTATTCCGAGTCGAATTGGGGGCGGAGAAGGGGGGGAAGGGGAGGAATAGAAGTCCAAGGCGTCCGTCCTGTCAGCAGGCGTCACTGAGTCGCATTTCGGAGGATTGATTTCAGATGGTCTGCAGTGGAGGGAATAAATTACGGCGGTCCGGGTCAAGACGAGACAAGGCTCGCGACCCCACCTACGGCGGTCCACGGACGCTCCTCCCTTCCATTCGAGCGGTCCAAGGCCTTCTGGCAGGCAGTGGCAGCCCCCCCATCTGAAGTCAGTCACATTATGTCCCTTTCAGGGGTTTGAGGGGGCTGATCTCGTCGTGGGAGGGAGGGGATGGACCCTGACAGGCCCTGCGGGCGGACGGCGGTTCCGTTGGTCATGGGAAATGACTCGCATCTGCGCATCGAACTGTCGGCACTTGTCCCTGCCACGCTTCCTGCATCCGTTGTCACCTCGAGGCGTGGAGGTTCACGGACCTTTTTGACCCCTTTCAACTCGACTCGGAGACACGCTACCCACGGACGACAGCATCTGAGCAGATGACAGAGGCCGCCGCCCGTGGAGCCTGAATGATGGGACAGACTGGAACCGACATCTCGCCAATCTGCGGGCAGACAACTGCCACGGCCAATGAGATGACCCAATGTCAGTCGTACCTGCCGACAGTCGAATAGGGGGTTGGACGGCGACATGAAGCGTGGGTCGCAGCTGCCATCTCAGGGGCCCCGTCGGTGGAAGGTACCAACAGTGGATGGTCTGCCTGCTGGTCCAATCACATGGGAGCGCCATCATGGTCCTCATACTTTTTGCCCTCAACCAAATCTCCAGTCTGTCGTCACAGGAATCCCGGTGCCTAGGAAGCTTCATCTCAAAACGCCCAGCCGTTGACGCTCTTGGCCCCTGCTTTACTCGACATCAACTTGCTCCCCAAGAAACATCCGCCGCCCCTTCGACAGCTGCCCCGCCTCTTCCCGGACGGAGCCGAACTTATTTCGACCCCACCATGTCGGCGACGGACCCCAAGACCCCGCCTGGCGATGCCGCCCCCGAGATCCTCGAGGAGCGCATCTGGATCGATGGCTGCTTTGATTTCTTCCACCACGGTGAGAACGCCCAGGGACGTCTGGCCTCACTTACACCCTACTGACTGCCCCAGGCCATGCTGGTGCCATCGTCCAGGCCCGCCAGCTTGGCAGCGAGCTGTACATTGGCGTCCACTCAGACGAGGCCATCCTTGAGAACAAGGGCCCCACGGTCATGACTCTTGAGGAGCGGTACATTCTTCCCCGGAATCATCCCCTGACAAAACCCCGAACTGACATGCTCTAGTCTCGCCGCCGTTGATGCCTGCCGATGGGTCACCAAGTCCGTCAGCCGGGCTCCCTACGTCACGGATCTCGAGTGGATCACCCACTACGGCTGCAAGTACGTAGTCCACGGCGACGACATCACGTCCGACTCCAGCGGAGAGGACTGCTACCGCTTCGTCAAGGCGGCTGGACGCTTCAAGGTCGTCAAGCGCACCCCGAGCATTTCCACCACTGACCTGGTCGGACGCATGCTTCTCTGCACCCGCACTCACTTCATCAAGTCCCTCGAGCGCACCCTCGCCGGCAAGGAGGGCAACGGCACCGCCTCCGAGATCCAGGCCGAGGGCGCCGCCATGTCCGAGCGCATGCGCCTGTATTCGACAGACGAGACGGGCAATGCCCCAGGCGCCGATGTCTGGTTCTGGTCGGCGTCGGCTGAGGCCCGCGTTGAGGACACTCTCGAGGAGAAGGGCGACTTCCGCCGTTTCCTTGCCGGCAAGGGACCCCAGCCCGGCCAGCGTGTCGTCTACGTTGATGGCGGATTCGACCTTTTCTCTAGCGGACATATCGAGTTCCTCCGTCTCGTCCTCAAGGCTGAGGAGGACCTCGCTCGCGCGGATGGCTGGTACTCGGAGCAGGCGGTCAGCGAGCGCGTCGGCAAGGGAGGCGACTACCCTCCTGCTTATGTCGTCGCTGGCGTTCACGACGACGAGGTCATCAACCACTGGAAGGGCATCAACTACCCCATCATGAACATTTACGAGCGCGGTCTCTGCGTGCTGCAGTGTCGCTATGTCAACGCCGTCGTCTTTGGCGCGCCCTTCACCCCCACAAAGGCCTACCTCACCTCGCTGCCCTGGGGCACCCCCGACGCTGTCTACCACGGGCCTACCAACTTCATGCCGCTCACCTACGACCCCTACACGGCGGCCAAGGAGCTCGGCCTCATGCGCGAGGTTGGCCCGCACACCTTCTCCGAGGTCAACGCCGGCACCATCGTGCAGCGCATCATGAAGAGCAGGGACATGTACGAGGAGCGGCAGCGCAAGAAGGGCGTCAAGGCCGCGGTGGAGGAAGCGGCTAGGAACCGCGAGGTCTTGGAAGAGGAACAGGCCAAGAAGGAGGCTGAGAGGGCCGCCTGAGGGGAGTGGTGCGCGGCAGCGGGGAGATTGGACTGGACTGGACGTGTGTTTTTCAACAAGGCGAACCCCGAACGGGGCGCCGTGCACAGGCAAGCGTGGTAACGACTTTTGACGATTCTCTGCATTGGATACGACGAAAATGGTTGGATAGAAATAATCGATGGCCTTCAACAGGCATAACACAAGTGGGACGAGTAGACTGCCAGGCTGATGTGCACCGGTGCACCCACCTTGCTGCCGGACCACGCACCTACCTACTTGAACCCTTTTTTCTCCTTTTCTAGGCAGAGTTGGGCGTTGGCACCCAAAAGTACAACGTCTTAGAGCACCGTACACGGCGAAATTCCTGGTCATATATCAGGACACTAACCCGAAGCACCCCGGGTTCGATCCCCCGGCTTCGCCCAACTCTTTTTCTTTTTTACCCGCCCAAACACACGACTTAGGATAAATCAAGAACCGAGGTCCGATGTATTCTTGGATTTTAGACAGTTGCACGCCACCAGGCCGAGATTGCAGCCATATTCACTGACGATATGCAAGCTGCACTCAGGACATGGGCGCAATGAGATCAAGTGACTGTCGGCGGCTATTATTGAATCATCGTATTCTTACATTGAGAAGTTGGAGAAACTTCGTCCATGGGCAACGAGGTGGCTGGGTGGTGGCGAGCTGGCTGGTGAAGATGCAGCCAGACCGCTGGCAGTGAGAGTCGGGGTACAGGGTCGCAAAGTGAATACGGCGAAATCAGATTTTTGCCCATACACCATAATCAACGCTTTTGAGGTGGAAGCCAGATGGCATTCATCCACTGGCTTTCCTTCACTGAAAACGCCACCAAGCAGGTATTGAGGCCCAGCCTGTGACTCAAGACCTGCCATGGGCTTGATCCGTGGCGTACGCCCCTTTTCCCCGTGGACCTATATAAGAGGAATCGAGGCCGCTCATAAGTTTTATTCATAGGGCCATCTTTCCACATTGAACGACTACGATACCATGGAAAACACGACCGAATCGCCCGTCAAAAAGACTGGCTGGCATAGCCTCCCCCTCGAGATCCAATGGGCCATCTGGGAGTGCGTGGACGACCTGCTCGAGGAGATGTCGCCTGAGAAGGCTGCGGTTACCGCGCCGATTCTTGTCAGCCGCGAGTGGCGAAACTATTTCCAGCACTATCACTTTCATACCATCGGTAAGGACTCCATCTCAATGTTTCTCCATTTTGGCTGTGTCTGGGTTTGCTCTCTCTGCCACATGATGCGAATGCACTCTCTCTGGCTTCCATCGAATCTTCAGCATCATTTCAGAAACTTGCTAACTTCATTCTCGCAGTACTGGACCAATACCGCCTCGACGACTTCGACCAGCTCGTCACCCGCCGCCCATACTTGCGTGAGAACATTCGTACGATCAGGCTCCACGTCAAACTCGGCAGGTACAGGTGCGGCGACTGCCGCAAGCCCGAAAGTGTCCGGGAGTCCAACGAAAACAGTCACGTCTTCATGCACAGCTTGCAAAAGTTCATGCACATCATGTCAAAGTGGCCACGATCAATCCGCAGACAGAAACATCACCTCACCTTGGACCTTGGCGCATACTCCCCCAGCGACAGCCTGCACGGCTTCCGAGCGAACCAGCTCGACCGGGGCTATGGCGCAAATGACAGCGGAAATCCGGACGATGTCATGTCCCACAAGTGCCCGGGCTGGCTGGGTTTCTGTGCTGATCGACCGCCTGCCGACGGCGCGATGAAGAGGGTCCAGTCAGCCCTGTCTATCGTCAATGTGCCGGTCCGTTTTGCCAGCGCACCCGTCATTGACGAGCTTTGGATCAGCCGAAAGTGCTATCGCTACATCTCTAAGGAGATCCTGAGCCAGCTCATCAGCCAGGGTCTGCCGAGTATACGACACTTCCGTCACGAGGCGTGGGCACAGCCAACTACCGACGGCCGCAGGGAGTTCAGAGAGGGGTACCAAGAGGTGATCAAGGCCCTTCCCCAAAGCCTCGACACGTTCAGCTTCTTCTACGAGCACATGCAGAAGGAGCGCGATCTGCAGATCCAGAATGGGCGGGGGCGGCTAGGGGAGGTGCTTGCGCAGCTCGCAACGCGCATGTCCGTATGCAGCGTGTCATTCGTCATCGACGCAGAAGACTTCCTCGAGGCGAGTATCGAGCTGTCAAAGACAGAAGAGGCATACCCGCGCCTGGAGCATCTGACACTGACGTCGCGGACGCTGGCTGAGATTTGGGACCTTCATCCGGAGGGCGTGGCGCAACTCCTCTTCCTGGGAGCGACGATGGCGTTCCAGCGGATGCCGGCGCTCAAGAGTCTTGACATCTGGAACGGTGGCAAAATCTACAACAAGGTGGAGAGCTTACTGGTGCGCTTTTCGGTGCAAGGGGACGGGGAGCTCCATGTCGTGTGGTCGTCGACGGGTGGCTGGGGCATGAAGGAGGCCATCGAATTGCTCAAGAAGCGCTGGAACGAGGGGGAGCCGTCCAGGCCGCTGCACGTCTATTATCAACGGGAGACGTCTAACGAGATAACCGCCGAGGGGCGGTATATCTACTGGCACCCGGCGCTGAGGCATGTGTTGCATCCGGAGTCGAGGGAGCAGACGAAGCTCGAGGACCACGAGTATCTGTTGGAGAGAGCTGCTTATTTGTGGGATGCTTATACTCGATGAGTATTTTGTGCTTCAGTCAACAAAGCACAAGGTTCTGGGTAGCAAGTTAGTCATGTTGTCTTGGCATTGAGTCGCAAAGTTGAATGTTTACCTGCAGACGGGAATTCGAAGAGACAAACTTCGTTACGGACTGTCGTTGGCTTGTTCGCCCGCGTGACACCTGGACTAATGTCCCAAGTCTCGGCCCAGGAAAGGCAGGTGGTTACTCTCGGCCTCTGGCTCCTTCCCCCCCAAAGCGACTGCCGCATGCACGGCGCCAGACGGCTTCTAGAAGGAGCACCCGACCACACCTGATGGAGGAAGGAGGTGAGGGGCAGAAGAGAAAGTCGGTGGGTACGGCCCCACTTCCGCCCGGCGCATAGGCTCGGGTATCGACGGTGTGCAGCGCGTTGGCCAATTCCGCTCTTTCGGGTCTGTTTTTTTATCATCGAGACAACATCGCCGCTCCGTCGCATTGGGACATCAGCTTGCGAAACCGGAGATCTATCTGACAACAGATGGGGGCTGACATCCTCCGGCGGTCTATCACTCGTCAATTGAGGCGCGCCATGTCGAACGCAGGGCGCAGAGAGCGAGGCTGCGGCCGCTGATACTTGTACTTGTACTGCCGCTGCATGGCAAATGCCCCGCGCGGAACCGCCGGCGGGGGGGAGACAACTTGTGAACCCCCCCTGGCTCGTGCGGTGCGACGTGACCACAATGGTACTGGCACTGGCACTTGCGCATCCCCACCCCTGGCAGCACGAGACACCCAACGACATGCCAACCTTGGAATGATTCCCCCGACAATGCGTCCTCGCACAACCCGGACGGATGTGGCAGCTGCGCGCGGCAGCATCATCACAGCACCATCACCGAAAGGCGATTGGCTTGTCCAAGATTTTCAAGATCTGACCCGGGCAAGGCGAGGGGGCGAAAGGGGCCGTTCAATGCCGAGGCGCGATAGACTTGGAGCGAGAGAACAGTAAAAAAAAAATCAGTGCAGTGCAAGCAGAGTTTGTCCCCCCCCTCCCTTTCGCCTCTGGCGTCAACCATCCTCGATCCCCGATTTCCCACCCCTGTGGATCGCAAACCTGCAGCCCGCAGCCGCATCATGCCGCCCAGTCACTGCTGTCAGCCTGTGTGTCCTGCCCAGTGACGAACCCCCCCCTGGTCAACAAATGTCGTTATCAGCGTCGGAGCGGGAGACACGGACGCCCTAGATAGACAACCACCCCTCCGGACGCCCCGCTCTTGTCGTCAAAGGCGCCGCCGTGGCCCCCGGCGTGTCGGCGCGCTCCCTTTTCGTGTCATCTGCCCCTCGTTCGGCCGCCGCCCGCCGCCTTTTGTGTACACCCCGCCACTACCAACGTACGTGCCTCGGAGCCCGCAGCCAGCCGGGAAGCCCGTTTATAATAAAGCTCTTTCCGCCCCTCCCTCGGCCTTGCTGTGACACATCTCGCGACTCTCCCTCTTTATTATCCTCACTCACTACAAGAACCAGACTTGAAGTCCCCTCCCCGAGACTCTCCCCTCCCAGACAACAACCCCCCTCACCGCCAGATAGTCCCCTCAACACCATGGCCCCCGCCGCCGTCTCCCTCGACGCCCACCGCGGCGAGCAGGATGTCGACCTGACCGCCTCCTCCATCGAGCACAAGCTCGAGGCCCTGCCCGCCAAGAACGGCGCCTCCAAGTACCAGGAGCTCGACGCCTCCCGCCTCGTCTTCACGCCCAACCCCAACCCCCGCGCCGTCCCCGACGAGGCCACCGCCTTCTCCGGCTCCGAGACCATCTGCTCCGATCACATGCTCTCCGTCGCCTGGTCCGCCACCACCGGATGGGCCGCCCCCGAGCTCAAGGCCTACGGCCCCCTCTCCCTCGCCCCCACCGCCTCGGTCCTGCACTACGCCACCGAGTGCTTCGAGGGCCTCAAGGCCTACCGCGGCCACGACGGCCGCCTCCGCCTCTTCCGCCCCGACCGCAACGCCGCCCGCTTCCTCATGTCCTCCCTCCGCATCTCCCTCCCCTCCTTCCCGCCCAAGGAGCTCGAGCGCCTCATCCACGCCCTCCTCTCCGTCGACGGCCCCAAGTGGCTGCCCCGCGACCGTCCCGGCTCCTTCCTCTACATCCGTCCCACCCTGATCGGTACCCAGGGCCAGCTCGGCGTCCAGGCCCCCTCCGAGGCCCTCCTCTACATCTTCCTCTCCTTCATGCCCCGCATGGACGCTCCCGTCGGCGGCATGCGCCTGCACACCTCTCCCGAGGACATGGTGCGCGCCTGGGTCGGTGGATTCGGCTACGCAAAGGTCGGTGCCAACTACGGCCCCTCCCTCGCCGCCACCGCCGAGGCCCGCAAGCGCGGATACGGACAGATCCTCTGGCTCTACGGCCCCGAGCAGTACTGCACCGAGGCCGGTGCCTCCAACTTCTTCGTCGTCTGGCGCTCCAAGACCGACCCCAGCAAGATCGAGCTCGTCACCGCGCCCCTGGACGACAGGCTGATCCTCGACGGCGTCACCCGCCGCAGCGTCCTCGGCTACGTCAGCGAGAACCTCTCCGACAAGCTTGAGATTGTCGAGCGCCGCTACACCATTGACGAGGTCATCGAGGCCCACACCGAGGGTCGCCTGATCGAGTCCTTCGCCGCCGGCACTGCCGTGAGTCTTCCCTTTCTCTCTGCTCCCCGAGTTTTGCTAACTCCTCCAGTACTTCGTCTGCCCCATCTCCCTCATCCACCACCGCGGCAAGGACGTGGCCATCGGCATGGGCCCCGACGGCGTCGCTGGCGAGTTCACCCACCAGATCAAGACCGGCCTGTACGACATCATGTACGGCAACGTTCAGCACGAGTGGGGTGTCGTCATCAAGGAGCAGGAGTAATTGCAATCGCGTCGAATAAGAGTCGAGATTTGGTTGGAGCCGCATGATAGACCTGCATGGTAGAGCCGGTCGGCCCCCCACCAATGGAGGGGAAGCGCGGGGGACACACATTGCTTTGGCGTTTTGTTTGGCTTGCAAAAAGAGGCGTTGGCATTCTCGGCCGTGGCGGGTTCTCCGTCAGGCCATACTACCACCTAGATGATGCCAGAGGGCTGGCTGCATAGTCCGCACCTACACTATGAGTTGATTGAACAGATACCAATACTTGAAAGCACAGCTCCCGGTGACTTGAATTTACCCCTTTGCATGGCTGCACTGCCGCAGTCAGCCCATCATTGGATCCCGCTCCAAAGTTTCCCATGCCATGTGTCCCCGCAGACCCTTACTCGGCATCATAGAACATACAGTTCCCCATCTCCTCTTTGACCCGTTCGGTCTCTTCCTTGAATTTCTGCACGGACGTTAATTTGAGCTCCTGCATAGTGTAAGCTTCACTCACCTGCGTAATTTGGTCCATGACCTCCAGTGCCCTCTTCTCCTCTTCATCAACCTTGGCCATGAAGTCCAAGACCCCGCCGTCCGTGTCTTCAGGGGAAGCCTGGCTCTTGAGAGCTTGGAGGATGCGCTCCCACGCCGCATCCTCTGCAGCCTTGGCAGAATCCCACTCTTTCCCCTTTCGTTCGAAGAACTCCTCGAGTTCGGCCGTCTTCTGCCTCATCTTCTCAATCTCGGCGCCCAATTTCACAGGCGAATCCTTCCCATCACTCCGGAAAGTGATGGTCTCCGAAAGGGGCCGGTCAAGCAGCGCATTGCACGTGTTCAGACGTTGAAGGAACTTGTCGTCGACAGAGGCGACTTGCTTCAGGCGCTGGCAGAGTTCTCCGTGGTGACTGCTAAGCTGGCTTGTGACCTTGGCGCTTAGTTGGCCGCCCTCCTCACAGTAGTGATCTGCAGAAAGCTCAGTCTCGAGCGCGTGAAACATCAGGAAGAGTCGTACTCACCTTGAATTGCTTCCAGAAGCTCCGTTTCCAAAGGAGGCAGCTGTCGCGGAGCCTGGCGAGTCACCGCGGGAGAGGCCACAGACGGTTGTGGAGCCGGCATGATCCGCGAATTGCCCTGGAAACGCTCGTTACGCGTCTGCATGCCGTAATGTCCAGGGACGCCCTGCGGCTCATCGTGATACACATCTTCAAGACGACGCTTCTGAGGAATGGCCTGGCAGTGCTCGCGTGAGGCTGCGTTTTTACTCAGTGCGTTACGGAGAGATGCGAGAATTCGCTGGTCGCCGTGCTGCTGCGGCTCGGCAGCATGTTGTGGTACGTTGGCGCGTGTAGGGGCATGTCCTGTGGTTGGCCGCCATGTGTAATATAGCGATGTAGATTGGGCGAGTTGAGCGTCGACAGGACTGAACTGTTGGTGGCGTTGGTTGGCAGCCCTCGGGTACGGAGCAGGGGGGAAATCACGGACATGGCGTGAGTACTGTCCGTGAAGAAGGTCGGGAGGTCGGCGGGGAACCGAAGGGTCCTCCAGACCACCTTTGAGACGAGAGAGGATAGATGGATTTGGACGGTCAACGCCCGCTGCTTGGTACTGGTCGGTGAGTTCGTCGTCAGGCGTAGGCAGCGCCGAGCTGGGGATGCGCTCATCGGCGAAGTCTGACTTCCAGGCCGAGAATCTGTACATGGTGGTTCAAAATGACATTGGAAATGGTGATCCGAAGAGGAAGCCGACAAGGGGAGACTGGTGATATTCGTGGTCTGGAGGGCACCCAGGTCGATGGTATGTGGGTGAGCAGAAAAGGCAGATCCGACAGTTTCAGATGGCTGGCCAGTTTTTTCTCGACGACATGACGAGAAACTGTCCCATAGCAGGGCAGGTGATCGTTCGGGGAAGGAAGCAGGAGGGTGCCCCCTTCCATGGAACAACGCGACTGCCTCAGGAAGGAGCACCGGACCCGCCCCTTCCCGACAACCCAGTGTGACATAGGTAGTTGAATACCGGAGAAATCCGCATAGATCGAGATGGATGTAGGCTTCAATTTTGGCCATGACTATGAGAAAAATAGATAGTAAGGTATCATTGGCAGATATGTGAAAAAGCAGGCTTGTCTGTCCAAGAAGAAATCGCCCACAAGTGCCAGCTTGCCGGGGTCAAGAAGGAATACGCGGCGCGAAAGGACCCTCCTACTTACACCGGCTGATCAACACGACGCTGACCCTTTTCGCTCGCCATGCTCATCTTGCTCATCTGGCTGGCCATACTCAGACCCGTGCCCTTGCGCTTCTGCAGCGCCATGGTCCACCGCTTCTCATCACTGATCAGCTTGCCCTCGCCATCCAGCCCCAGCACCTCCATGAGCTCGGGAATCTCCGCATGGTCGCGCGTCGTGCGCATGCGGTGGCACCACGTCACGGCCTTCTCCTCGCTGCCGTAGAGGTCCTCAGACTCGTGGGCGGAGCCCGAGTTGCGCTGGTGATCCAAGGCGTTATCGAGCGACCGGTTCGTCTCGACGGCCTCGGGGGTGGAGATTGGCGTGACGAGGTCGGCGGGTTCGAAGAGGAACTCGCCGCCGACCTGCTTGAAGTCGCCGCCCTTGGTTGCGAGGCCTGTGGTGAGATTCTTGAGGCCCTGGACCACGCCGCCAGAAGTCATGCTGAAGAAGGACTTCTTGATGTAGGCCGGCTTCTCGCCCATGTCCCAGGTGCGGGTCATGCCGAGGGTCTTGAAGAGGCTGCGCGTCGGGTCGGTGTAGATGGGGAACGGGCAGTTGGTCGAGTCGGCGTACATCTGGATCAGGCCCGGGTCGCCGCAGCCGATGACAGTGATGAAGGTGTTGACGGGCAGGCCGAGGAGGGCATCGGTCGTGATCGAGTCGCTGAGCGAACGGAGGTAGTCCTGGCAGTTCTTGGGGAGGTCAGCAGGCTATCGCCATCTGGGGAAGAGGGGAGGACTCACGCCGCAGTAGAAGTGGCGGACGAAGATGATGAGCATACGGCGGGCCACGTTTCGTCCGCTGTGCAGGCTCTTGAAGGTGTGCGTCTTGCCATGGCGGTCAAGGACGACGTAGTTGTCCAGTTTCTTCACCAGCTCTGGGGGCGGTAGCTCGCTGGATGTCGCGATCTCGCCTTCAAAGTCTTCGGGGTGTGACAGGTCGATCTCGAGGGAGCGCTGCTTCGCCGTGTCGGAACCGTGGGTGTCGCTGGAGACGGACGGCGGCGTATGGGTTTCTGAACTTGTCGGCTGAGGACCTGCCTCCTTGGTGGCTGTCTCCGAGTCGGGTTTCTTGATCGCAGTAACGGGTGCCTCCGACTCCTTGGCTGGCGACACGGTAGCGGCGGTCGCCTCCGTGGACGGCTTCAGTGTCTGGTCGTTCGCTGCGGCCGGCGCAGAGGACGCGGGTGTGGTGTTTGCAGTGGCCATTGTCGTCGGGAGGAATTATCGGTCTGGTTGCAAGTGTGTGGGTTCAGGATCAGCACCACGCGCAGGGAAACAGAAGGAGAAGGTGGGCTGGAGGCGCCGGACGATATAAAACATGGCGGTCATGGGTGCCCGTGCTGCGGGATGACGACAGTACAGCGGCGCAGGCTGCCGGGACCTGCAGGACCCTTGACTCCTGCACTCCGGCTGCCAGGGTCCAACCGCTGGACTCTAAAACCGGATCTGTTCCCACTCTAGCGCCCTCTCCAGGGAGGACAAAGGCGATGCACTGCGTTGAGTTGGCCGTCACGGATCGCTCCCCGCCGGAACTAAACCAAGTGGCGGACTGGAACCGGGGCAAGGAGGCCTGCGAAGCAGGTTTGGTGATCGCGAGGCGCCGCTGGAACGTGGCACTTTTCTTTCCTCCTCGTCAACGGCGTCAACGACAGGAGGAAGCTGAAGCGTCCATGTCTTTGGCGCCGTCCAAGACCCAGCTGCATGCTCCAGCCACCACCGGACACAGCCTCCCTGCAAGTCGTTCGAGCGAATCTCGCGAGAGCATCAATACGAAGTCACATTCATGGAAGCCTACGGCACACAGTGGAACTCCACGTTCAACGGCGGCTAAAAGTCGCCGATGGGTGAACGTTTCACAGCAGTCCCAAGACCGCCAATCGCCCCTGGCCACACATGCTGATCGTCTCCCTCGGTACACGCGCCGACTCGGATGCTGGTTGTAACAAACAGTAGGGGTCCATCTCCAGATCCCGCGGGGGCAAGGAAGAGAGCTCAGTGAATGTGGACACCTGGAGAACACCACGCTTCGGCGGTGACAGGATGAACCTGGGATCTGGGAAACGGCCGACTGGGAGGGATCCAAACCTGGCGTCGTGCACGGACCACATCCGAGTCATCAGGAAAACCTCGTGCCGCCAGTCGATGCAAATGTTTCTATCGATTACTTCCACCCTCTGACATCTGGAAACTACACCATGGCCGAAGTAGACGACGCCGGTGGTCTTTTCTGCATCGCCATCTCCGAAGACGAAGAGGAGCTGTCGAAGGAGAAGCGCAACGAGCTGTCCGAGGAGGCCTTTGAGGCGCTCAAGGCCTCATACTCGCCTCTGATAGAGAATGGAGAGGTGCGCACTTGAGGATGCTACACTGCAGAAGAGCCATGCTGACGGCTGTGATAGATTTGGAAGACTGTGAAACTCCCCATAGAGGGCAGCGCCAGCAAGCCCCAGGCACAGCAGCTGCTCCACGCGATCGAGGAGCTGTACTTCTTCCGGCGGTACGACGAGGGCGCAAAGTTCGCCAGGAGAGTCCTTGAGACGAGTTCTGATGCCCTGGACGACGAGCACAGGAGCGTCATTGTGCTGTATGAGGAGAAGTGCCTCAAGAGGATGCGTCAGACTGCGAGTGGCCCATGAGGCCAATGCACCCATCTACCGGTCCCCGACTTTCGAACATATTCTTGCGTCTCCCGGGTGATGAGGAGTCATCCTGGTGCTTCTACCCACGGCAGAACCAACGCCATGTGGTCGCCAAGCAAGCCTCGAGTTTATGCGCGAAAGACACATCAACGAGCCACTCCAACGATACCCCACTCCAGTCTGCATCAACGGCCGCGGAGGACGGAAAGCCAGCCGAAATTACTCCCTATGCTCGAGCTCAAGCTTGAACAGCTAGCACGCCTGGGATCACAGCTTTGCATTGACGCGAACTGACCACGAGCAGGGGCCATCGCGGTCAAGTCCATGGGGTTGCAGTGACTCACTGGGGAAACAAATATGCACGGCATTTGGTATGTGTGAGATCTGATGGGAGAGTCTATTATGGTGTAAAACGGGATATCTCTATCGAGCCCTCTAGAAGGGTCTTGGACGCCAGCAGCAGGTTCTCAACCGCAGCGCCCTTCGTCTGGGGTATTGTCCAGTTCCAACCAATAATACACGACCCACTCTCCGAGCCCACGGTCGAGACCGAAGCCGGGAGGGCGGGTTCTTTCAGAAGGCAAATCGATATCGTGACGCTCGCCGGTCCGTATAACGCCGTCGCCAAAACGCAAAGTCTAGAAAGCCACTTTTTCCGCTGATCCGCTCTTGGATCTTGTACCGTGTCCGTTCGCCGTTGAGTAGGAATGCGCTAGTAATGCATGAATGCTGGGGTGTGGGAAGGGCCCGTTGAAGCTGGCTCGTCTCCGAACCATCCCGAAGCTGTTGTTGTTTTGTTGAAGTGGTAGGCCGGAGACCCGGCGTTTCGGGATGGTTGTTTATGCCGCCATCTTCTGACCCTCCTGCTGCATCCTGCGCTCGCGCTCGCGCTCCTCAGCGAAGACGCGCCTGCTCATGGCGAGAACGGCCTCGAAGCCCTCACGGCCCTTTGCCGCGTTCTCGTGGAAGCGGCTGACGAGAGAATCCTCGATCTTATTCTTAATTCGCTGCCAGCCGCCGCAGAACGCGGTGATCTGGGCCTCCTGGACGAACTTGGTCTGCGTGGGGCTCAGGTACCGGTAGACAACGGATTCCTGGCACGAGACGAGGTTGCTCATCGTGATGTTCTGGGAGATCATGGTGACCGTCTTGTTTGAAGGGTCGACATAGGACGTCTCGAAGACGTGGCTGACGTTGTCGGTGCCGAGAATGGTCTTCAACCACTCGGGGGCGGACTGCTTGCAGGTGATGAGGCGTTCGGTGCGGAGGATGCCCGTGCCGGGGTCGACGCGACGGGCGAGGGTGTCGACGGCGATGACATGGGGAGACTTGTCGTTCCAGGGACAGTACTTCCGCCAGTTTGCCGTGGAAACCTCCTCCCAGGAGTAGTTGAAGGTGACTGCGTTGGAGAAGACCTTCATTGTGATGGTTTTGGGGGTTGTTCGGGCGTGCGGAGGAAGAAGCCGGGATTCGCGGGTCGTCGGCTTAGTAGGGAGTTCGCTCGCGTGAGCGTTCTTCTCGAGATTTGCTAATCGGTGATTCGAGGGAGGCGTGAGGTTTTGTGTTGAGTTTGGTTGTCTGTAGTGAAAAGGAGTTTTGTTCGTTTGGTTTGTGAATGTGGATTTCCCGAGGGATGTAGGTTGTTGTAGGAGGAGTGACTGATCAATAAGACAATCTTCGGGCTGATGAAGGGAAAGGGTCAAGAAGTTGCTCGTGTGCGGGTTTTTTAGGAGGGCCGCCCGGGACCCAAATTTTCGTCCTTGGTCCTGGACCGGAGCGAATGACAGCCATTTCGGGGGTGGCGTTCCAGGCGCTGCTGTTGCCGATCTAGCCGCTTTCGGAATGGCTCATCATCGAGCATGAAAAAAGATCGGGACGGAAGGGACCTCTTGGACGAATGCGGTGCATGTGATTGGCCGGAAAGTCGAGATTCCTGGCTCCCCGACCTCAGCCCCCGCTCTTTCCCGTGCTCTGCGGCGCCGGTTCCAATTCTCGCCACAGCCTGGATGACCTAATCATGGCCGAGGTCCTCGCCGCCCTTCCATCAGATCTGCGCCTCGGTCACGGGCGGAATACGGTCGGTGTCGATCTCCTGCCGTTATACAAGCTTCATCCCCCGTCAATCCCCTCCGTTCGATGCGTCATTCCGTTTATCAATTGCCACAAACTACGGAAGCGAGGTCATTCAGGCGACCCCAAACACATCATGATGGGTTGCGCACGCAGGGCCACAAAACGCGAGACATGGCGTTATTGACGAAATATCTACGGTTGGCATTGGCCAGTCCTGACTGAAAGCGAACCCCACAGCTTCATGCTTCCGGTGAGAAGCCACCCTTCGACGGCGCCCATGCGCCCCAACAGAAGCCAAAGCAGTCGCGCCCGCTCAGCTGCGGCCCGTCTCAGAATCCGGGGTAGCCCCCAAGCACAGCAATGACCTCTCCGCTCAGGAACGTCTTCGAAGGGTCCGCAATGTCGACGTACAGTGGCGCGATCTCTGCCGGCTGCGCTGGGCGGCCCAAGGCGAACCCTTCTGTCGCGGCTCTGATCATCTCAGCTGTGAAACCTCCAGCCGCCAGGAACGGGGTGTATGTCAGGGGCGGAGCAACGCCATTGACCCGAATGCCGCGGGGCACAAGCTGCTGAGCGATCGAGCGCATTGTGTGGGTGACGGCTGCCTTGGAGGACGCATACAGCACCGAGTTGGCGGCAGGATGCCCGACGAGGCCCGACGAGGTGACGATGATGCTTCCCCCGCGAGGTAGTAGGGGCACGGCAGCGCGTGTCAGCCAGAGAGGGGCAAAGACGTTGACGCGATAGATGAGCTCGAGCTCCTCGGTGCTGAAGCGCTCGATGGGACGCCAGTTGGGTCCCTGCTGGTTTCCAGACTCCCTGTTCATGTCAGACTCATGCCCACGCTGATATCTCAGAAGGCCAAGTAGCTTACCCGGCGTGGTTGATTAGGACGTCCAGTCCGCCCAGTCGACGGTGTGCCTCGGCCACCAGCTCTCCGCAAAAGGTCTCGTTGGACAGGTCGCCGGGGATCCGCTCAATGGATAGGCCTTCCTTGGCCACAAAGTCGACGAGTGCTTGCGCGTCCTCTTCCTCCGAGGGGAGATAGTTGATAGCCACGTGGGCGCCTTCGCGGAGGTAGGCAATGACGATGGCTCTGCCGATGCCTGAATCGCCCCCGGTGATCAGGGCCCGCATGCCCGCGAGCCGGCCGCTGCCTCGGTAGCTCGTCTCGCCGCAGTCGGGTGGATGGACGAAGTCAGCTTGCAGGATGGGGAAGCCCTGAGGCGGGAGGGACAGGGTCATGTTCGAGTAGCGGGTGACCGGGTCGATCAACTGGACGGCTTCGCCTTGTCAGTTCAAGGTCTTCACAATGCCGAGAGAACCTACGTTTCAAGACGCCGCTACTGGCAGAGGCCAGGCCGACCCCCAGGAGGGCCAGCAGTGCTGAGTAGGTGACCAACATGGTACGCAGAGTTTGCAGATAACAGAATTGGATGTAGGATGATGATGTCGAGAGGCAAAGGTGCTGGCCTTTGACTACAATGTTCTTTGGCTCTCCAGAGAATCTGTGTCTTCCACAGCACTGCGATGTCGTATTTATGTTCACCCAGAGCTGCGGCCTTCCCATGGCTCCCGACGCTGAACATCATCGAGCTGTTCATGGAGATAGCGATGAAGTTGTTCGGCTCCGTGGACCTCCGTGGAGTGGCTTCGCTTTTGCAAAGCGACAAGATTCAGCATGACGCGGCCGTCAGATTCGGGTCGTACGGATGGAGGGCATATCGGCAGGCAGGCATCCACGTGAAGAGGGCGCTTTGTCACCCTGCAGGTTCAACTCGCGGGAAGACTGACGAAATGTACCTACGAGCTGACCCGCCCAGATGCCGATAACCTCAGTCAAGGACTGTTTGGTTCTCCCAACCGAGCCAAAGCCGCGTCACAGAGGGAGCATGCGGATAATCCACTGCACCTCCCATGTAAGCGAAGCCTCGACACCACCTTGCGCAAGTCGAGGAAGCAAAACATTGCCTGACAAGCTCAGGGTTCTGCGACTACCCGACGGAGACCTGCCGATGGATGTGATCACCTCGAGCAAAATGCTCTCAAAAATAGCAAAAAAGAGGATCTGTAGCAAGAGGCGGTTTCGATCCGCCGTCCTCCGGGTTATGAGCCCGGCGCGCTTCCGCTGCGCCATCTTGCTTGAAGATGAATTTTCATCAGATCACACCAATCATGACGTACAAGCTCTCCACAAGAATGGAGCATAGCAACACCAGTGAGCACTGCGTGGTACATACTGACATCTTTTGGATTTTTCCCCAAGGAGAGTAGCCAATTTTCTGTGTTCGCACGCCCGGATGAGGCGGGAAATGTGTTACGTCAATGAAAGCCGGCCGCAAAGGTGAGGTCGGATGGCCCCTTTTTAGGTCGGTGGAGACTGGTGTGCGGCCGAACCCACGATGTCCGTGCTGGTCGTCCAGACTTTGAACCGTCCACCACCCGACCCTCGACGTTAAACGGGCATGCAGCAAGCTATTGAGCTTCATCTACTTACCAAGTATGGGTCTGTAAGTTCCGGATTTCCGGGGGTCTGTGTTATCTCCATTTGTCCTTACCCCCGGAACTCCAACCGTGAGGTCGATGGAAGAAAATAGTCCACGTTCCCCGTTTCCGCCCGCCTGCACGTGAACCTCGAGACCTGTTCGTTTCATCGGCCAACTCTATCCCATCGTGCCTCCCGCCCGAGTCCATCTACCGAGAAACAAATCCACCAGCTCTCGTACTCGAAGCGGACCCCCGACCGGAGAAACTGCACCGGCAATCCCTCAGTAGTTCTCACACTACCACACTGCGACTCCAAGAGCGTCGATCCGCTAGAACCAAATGATGTCTAGCGACCCCTATCCGGCCTCGTTAGCCACGCTTGGCAACTCCCGCGGTTCAGCGCTGGAGGGGCCCCGGAAGACACCGGCCATCCTTCGTTCGGACATTCCACCGTGCAGAGTCGGTGCGAGGTGAAACCCCAGGTGTTGCTCAGCTTGGCATTCCGAGGCCGTGGGAGTAACGGCCCTGAGCCCAGCCCCGACTCAGGGGCGACGAGGCGTCGCTTACCCACTCGCACTCCCCACGCCGGAAGCAGACGGCGTGGTGGCGGCGAAGGCCCGAGCCACGGACACATGGGACCGGTACTAAGGGCCGCCTCCGCCCCTTTCTGGGTTGATATTTCAGACCTGTCCCGGGCTGATGGCGCTTCGGAGTCCTTCTGGTCCAGGGCTGGGCATTGTAATCCTCGAATATGCTTCCATGGAAAGCATTCGCACTCTTCGGTGCGTGGCTGGCGGGAGCTTCGGCACAGGTTGTCGTCCCAGACCTGCCGTCGTGCGCAGTGAGTTTCATTCTACCTCTCCATCGCTCGCCTGTCATGGGAGTAAGCCGCTGATTGACTTCCATAGCTCCCGTGTCTGCCAACGCCTCTTCCGAGCAGTGCCGATTCGCCCTTTTGCGACTTCAAATCCAACGATGAGTTCGAAGCCATCCTGTCGCCATGCTTCTTCTCGTCGTGTCCACCTCCTCTGGCCTTTGTTGCCCTCAATGCGACATCCATCATCTGCGACCTGCCCGTTCGCAACATTTCGAACGCGATCCGCATATTCGTCATCGCTGCGACCGTCTTTGCATCCTGCATCATCGGGCTGCGGGTTCTCGTCAAGGCGAAGGGCCTGGCTGGCGGTGTCGGCTGGGATGACTGGTCCATCGTGATAGCTGTGGTAAGTACAACCCTGACCTACATTCAACCCTTACTTACGAATCGTGCTAGGGCGTGACAATGGTTGCTTCCATCGGGCAGTACATGGGTATGGAGCTACAGGTCGCTTTACTGCATAACTTCTGTACTGACAGCACACGCAGCGGCACACTTTGGGTTGGGAAGAGACTCGTGGACGCTTACCCCTGACGCCCGAGTATGGGTATACAAGGTGAGGGTTACCCCTGCCCATATCCCCAGGGACTTTGCGCTGACACACCTCCCGCAGAGCTTCTACATCGCCGCGATCGGATACAAACTGGCCAACGCCTGGGCACGCACTTCGCTCCTGTTCTTCTACCTTCGAATCTTCTGGGCATCCCACTTTCGGCTTGTTGTTTACGCGCTCATTGTCGTCAACCTATGCATCGGCGTCGCCTTCGCCCTCGCTGACTCTCTGCAGTGTCGTCCGCCGTCGTTCTTCTGGAACGGATGGGACGGCCCTCACAACGGAGAGTGCGCGCCTCTGAGTGCCATCTCATGGGCGCACTCGATCCTCAACGTCTTCCTGGACATAGCCACCCTCGGCATGGCTATCTGGATGGTCAGACGGGTGGACATGCGCTGGCGGAAGAAGTTCACCGTCATCGGCATGTTCGTCCTTGGATCAGCCATTACGCTTGTGTCCATCCTTCGCCTCCAGGCACTGCCGCATGTGTCTAACGTTCGGAATCGCACCTGGAACTTGGCACCCATCTCCTACTGGTCTGGCATCGAGATCTTGGCCGGGCTGGTATGCGCGTGTCTGCCAGCGTTGAAGGCCCTGTATGTTCTCTTCAACGGAAAGAGGAAGGCGAAGACGGGAAGCAACCCCAACAGCTACCCTGCACACAACTCTTCCTCGCAAGAAGGGGCCGTCCCTCCCAGAGGCTCTGCGCCGAGATTGGACGATGAGCCGTGGGCCCATGAGGGGGGCGAGGACGGGGAGCTGTCGAGAGGGAACAGCTTCACCGAGCTTGTGCATTTCCCGAAAGATGGGGCAAACAGCTTCGACAATGTCGGCAGAGGGGTGTAATGACGCTGCAGGTTGATATTACTAGATACCCAATGGCCGTTGCATTGACGGAAGTACAGCATGAGACTTTGAATTGTTCCAACACCCCGGAGTGTCGAGACCCAAAGTGCTGCCCTGTTCGGGAGGACTGTTCCCCGCGTAGAGAGGCAGACATCATGGATCTCGAGGCAAAAACAATGTGGCCCTATAATCAGGGACGTTCGCCTAGCAAGAGGTGGTTTCGATCCACCGTCCTCCGGGTTATGAGCCCGGCGCGCTTCCGCTGCGCCATCTTGCTTTGATGGTTGACAATTTCTGCAAGAGCCCACTCTCGTTGAATCCACCGTGGGGACCATGAGAGAAAATATCGTGATGCCAAAAGATCAAAGGAAAGAAAAGCAAAAAGAAATCATAGCAAGAGGCGGTTTCGATCCGCCGTCCTCCGGGTTATGAGCCCGGCGCGCTTCCGCTGCGCCATCTTGCTTTAGATGATTGATAAGCAGCCAAAACTGTGGCGTTGAGTAGGCCTCGGCTTCTGAGCAGTCGACACTCGCTCACTTCCCGCTCGACGACATGTCTCCCATAAGAAGAAATTTGAAGTTGGAACCTTTGTGTCACTCATTTTTGGCTCACAGATCCTGCCAGAACTCAAGACTGTCAAAAGACCATGCTTTGTCTCTCATCAGATGCATTATCGTGCATGATGGGCATCTCAGGGGAGGGGCATTTACGGAGTGACGTCATCAAACTTAGAATGCCCAAGACATAGAGCAGACTTACCACAGGCTTGATCAACACAACGACGGTGAAAAGCAAACTCGAAGACATCTTGTTCTTCTAAAATGAGTGGCTTGTGTTGGCAGCACCGTTTGGGAAAGCTTGCCGTTTGCGGGATGTTGAGTACCGTTCAAAACGAGGGGTAGTGGGCAGCCTGTTAAAACGGCGAGAGGCCCCAGGGGAAACCGATCGGCGTGCCCGTAGTTCCAGTGAGTGTTAAAGCCGGTAGAACCCATAGCCGCGGTCCGGCCACTGATCGGCTCGAGAACGGCCACGGGAGGCCCGGTTGGGCGTAGCAAAGATCTCCCCTGATCTTGGGGCAGGTTTCTCCTTCGGATGACGGGGGTGGGGACCTTTTTGACGTTCAGGGTCCGGCGATCGCAGGGGGCTCAATGGATGGGGCGCCGGGCTGCCTGGCCAAGATCTTCAAAGCGACGTCAGGAGTCCGGATCAGGGTCTCCGGTGAGGGGGGATTGATATCTGGGGTCAAGCGACAGAATAATGATTCTCAATGATGCCATCAGGTCAGTAGGGAATGATAGATTGCTAACGACAGATGATAGCCCGTCATCCTGTTGAGTCCTGTCATGCCTTGGCCCCCGTTCACCCCGCGGGGTCAAGCGCAGTTCCAACATAGACCACCTCTGTTGCAGCAAAACTATTCGCTTGATCAGCACAAGAAATAGTGGAAGCGCCACTGCCGCGGCTTACGCTGCTGTAGCCGCGAACATATCGACGCGCCGAGCTGAGGTGAAGACGGCAAGAATTATAGCGTAGAAGTCTGTGAGGGAGATCAAGCAGCTCGCCGGACGCGGGGAGGTGCTCTATATTGAGGCACGCAGCATTGGCAGACAACCCCGCCCCGTGTCCCCCAGCTTTGGCCTGCCTTGCCAGCCTATTGAGACTTGCTTTCATGCGATCCCTTAATTGGATCAACGGGGGCTGCAGGACCAGGGCCAGCATCTGTTGCAGCCCCCCCCCTCCCCTTCCAGAACATGGCAGAGGAGCTTGGCGCCCAATACCACAGTGTGATCGATGACTGGATCCATGGACCAGACCGGCGATAATCCCAAACTTACAACAACGTGATACGCCATTTCGAAGAACCTCTTGCCATAAACAAATATCATCTCTCGAGGGGAAGAACCAGCGTGGAGTCAGCTCGTCGAAGTAGCAATATACGAGAAAGGCACTCTTATAAACCTCTTATTCAGTTAGAGAGCAATCCCTTTTAACAGCTAACCTGAACACCGGGACTACTTCACCCAAGATACTATAGACTTTTACCTTTCGGGTTATGACTATCGTGTACCTAGCTCATTCCGAGTATAAATAGCACGGAAAGATCTTTATAGTACTACATTAGTAGACGGACAAAGTCAAGAGTCCTCGGAAAATAACGTGGAATCCATATGTTAACTTTTGAGGTTGAAGAGGCGCCGGTCATCCCCAGGTCCACCAACGTCAACTTTGGCGACGTCGCCCCTGTCGCCATACAGAGGCCAATTGCTCAAGTCGACGCCACAAAAGGTCTCGTTCGACAAGCTGCCATCCTATCGACTAGGACCGGTGGTTGATGGCTTTCTTTTTTTCGTTTCGAGAAGCATTCCCATAGGTGGGCCAGGTCATCCTTGGCTGCGTGGGTTCAATATGACAATGTTACCCGTTCATCCCTGGCGTGCCCCCTTAGGGCTGACCGTTTTGCTGACCGTGCAGGCCATTTCAGTGGACATGCGTATTCGGGCCTATCTGAGTGATTCCTACCTGTCAGCAAGCTATTATTCAGCCTTGACCATTCATTACAAAGACACGCTGACTGTATTGCTGGTGCATCTCATCAGTCTCCACGGACAGGCTCATTCTAGGGACGGCTCATACAAATCGGGCAGGAATCATAACATAGGTCTCAAGTTAAAGCCAACTCATGTCGAGCACGCAACTGTTACGTGAGTCACTAGTCATTTCTACACATCCGACCAACTATACGCTCGACATTTTTCATCTTCGACATCACAATGGAGAACCTTCCGGCAGACTACTTTCTTACGAGGTGAGTGGCCTTTCTATATGTCCAGTCACCAGTGTGTCTAACATGTCACTGTAGCCAGCAGTTCACTCCACACAACCGCACGGCTCCGTACCCTTCCATTGATCCAACCAACCCAGCCAACTCCCTGGCAGGGAAGGTTGCTATCATCACGGGCGCATCGCGCGGCCTGGGTGGGGAGGGTCTCATTCCAGTCTTCGCAACGGCTGGCGTTAAGGGTTTGGTGCTTGTTGCCACCAACGCCGAGAAGCTAAAGTTGATTGAGAGCTCTGTCAAGAAGGCGCACCCTCAGATCGAGACCCTCGTTATTGCCGCTGACGTTTCCAACTCGGCCTCCGTCGACTCCTTGTTCGCGCAAGTCAAGGCAAAGTTTGGACATGCCAGCATTCTTGTCAACAATGCAGCTGTCCTTACGGGTGGCGGTCTCTTACACGAGGAAGATCCATCAAAGTGGTGGAAGAATTTTGTGAGTCCTTGTTTCGCCGCCTCCTTCATGTAGTCCAACAAAATACCACTTACGCCCACACGTAACTAACTGATATCCCTTTCCAGGAAGTCAACGCCATGGGCGGCTTTCTTCTGGTCCGAGGCTTCATCAGGGCGCTGCCCGAGCCAACATCCACCCCTGCGAGCATCGTGCATATCGCAACAGGTGCCTGGAATGTTGTGCCTTCCATGTCCGGCTATCTCCTGAGCAAGCTCGCGGCACTCCAGCTGTCCACAAATATTGGCGTCGCATACCCCAACATCACATCGGTGTCTCTCAACCCAGGTCTCATGGACACCGGCATGCTCTTGGATATGTTCCGGCCCTTCCATCAGGATACCCCAGAGTTTGTGGCGTCCGTAGCACTGTGGCTCACCTCGGAAAAGGCCAAGTTTCTCAACGGAAGGCTAGTAGTCGTCAACTGGGACGTGGATGAGCTGGTGGAAAAGAAGGACGAAATCCTAGAGAAGGACCTTCTGAAGATCAAATTTGGGGCGGACCTAGGAGCCGAGCAGTTCCACTGACCATAGGCGTCGGGCAACTGAACGAGGTCGACAATGGTGTTGCACTACATGCCGAGCACATAGGGACGCTGGGGGGGGGGGGGGGGGGGGGTCTACTTGAGGAGAAACGCCAAATCAATACGACACTACATGTAATCATCGCAATCGAAGATACGAATTTCCCCATCGGAAAGCTGGAACACGACACAACGGCGGCATCAATGAGCTAATATTGAGAATTTGATATGAGCGGAGCATCAACACGAATGACACTCGATCCCGCCCGAAGGGCATACGGTCGATTAGGTACGTACTCATCCAGAGGCCTAGCACAAAGCGAGGGGCCCATCTCGCTTCCAAACGCCTGCTGTTGAATCAGGACTGCTTCTCATCCTTCCCAGGCCCTGACTCTGACGTAGCACTCTGGTCCGACCCCTGTCTACTCTGCACAGCCTGTCCATTATGAATGACCAGCCCACCCTCATACTCCCAGTCCGCGTCCTCCAAGTATGCGAAGTCCAGCCCCATGACCTCGGTCGACTCGCTGGCACGCAGGTGCATACCGGGAATTTTGTTGATGACGAACAGCAAGATGCAGGAGATCACAAACGACCAGGCCGCACAAGTCGTCGCTCCCGCGAACTGGAAGCCGACTTGCTTCCAGTGCCCGTTCCACCAACCTCCCAGATACATGTCTCCGCTGACTCCGTCAAGGGCCGGGACAAATTTGTCCGCGAAGATGCCGGTGAGGATGTCGCCCACGTAGCCGCCGACGCCATGGATGGCGAAAATATCCAGACCATCGTCGACGGAGATCAGGTGCTTGTATCGGGCGGTGTAGAAGCAGCAGACTGTGGTTACGAGGCCGACGACGGGGGAGATATAGACGCGGACTGGACATCAAATGTCAGAATTTCCATGATTCCTTGATGGAGGCGTTGATGTGTAAGACTCACCAAAGCCTGCGGCTGGGGTAATGCCAACTAGTCCAGAGATGATGCCGGAGCAGAACCCGACGAGGCTGAACTTTCTGATGTAGAGGTAATCGAGGAGAACCCATGTGATACCTCCGGCACAAGCAGCAAAGTTTGTATTCACGACCACATAGATGGATCGGAGGCTGAGATTTGCCGTGCTGGCGCCGTTGAAGGCAAACCACCCGAACCAGATGAGGATGGTGCCGAGACACATCAGCAGCGGGTTGTGAGGCTTGTAGTGGACTCTGCCTCCAGTTTGGGTGCCCTCTACAAGGCGTGGGCCGAGCATGAGGGACCAAGCGAGGGCGGCGAAGCCGCTTGCGATATGGACTGGTCCCGATCCTGCAAAATCATACAGGCCCAGCTTGAAGAGCCAGCCGCTTGGGTTCCACTCCCAGTGCGCCAGACTGCACAGAATTAGTACCGTTATAGCGGAAGAAGAAGCATGAAGTACATACACATAGTAGACAAAAGTCGTCCAGCACAGGAGGAACAGCATACTCGGCCACAGCCGACCGCGCTCCAGCATGGCGCCGGCCAAGATCATTGCGGTGGCGGTAACAAAGGTGGCGCCAAAAGCAGCGTCTGTGCCGCACTCTTGTCAGTGGAGAGCACGGAAAGAATGTTGCAATCATGATCCTACACAGAATGTCTGGGATGTCGGCGTTGGCCATGGATGGCGAAGCGAGGAGGTTGCGGAAGCCAGCGAGGGAGACATCGCCAAGAATTGGGTTTGTCACGCGAGACTGATAGAGAGAGGCGCCGTAGATCCAGTACTGAAGGCCGCAGGCGCAAGCACAAAACAGAGACTGGAAGACCATGGTCAATGCAGATTTCCTCCGGTGCATGCCGGCATAGAGGAAGCCGATCGCCGGCGTGATTTGCCAGCATAGTATCGTGCAAACAAGGATCCAACATAGATCACCCTGTATTCCTTGTATTAGATCAAAAGTAATGGTTCCCTAGTCATCCTCACTCTGTCTGGGGGTATTCCTGACCTTGTCGTACGGGGCATTGAGGTCGTGCGTGATGGGATTGCCGCCAGTTGGGTCGACACTGTATTCGGGCCATTCGGTGATTGGTATGACTTCTGCCATTTTGGGGGGTACTTTTCTCTCTCTTTCTAAAAAAAAAACAAGACTGGTATCCCTGATCAAGGCTTGTCGATGACCATGCGTTCCCGCTGGCCGCCGGGCTGAGAAACCAGAGTAGGTTTATATCCCTTCCAGAACCTAGGACCAGAGGTGTCAACACCAACCGCCGCACCGGAATCAATGGGCACTTGTCAAGATAAGCTTATTTCCCTACGCCGTATTATTCGTCCTGTAGATACCGAGGTGCCATGAGGCCCTGAGACAGAAGGTCGCCTCGATACAGGGTGGTGAGATAAGTTTGTGGTCGCTGATTGGCCCGACCTCCTGGCTGAATGAGTCGCACGGGATTGGGGAAAGGGGTGATGCGAGCTACGCCGTCGTCGTCGGCAAGATCCCGTCTCAGGGGATGGGCGAAGACGACGGACTTATCTGCACTCCCCGGCCGAAGTAGACTCCATTTGGCCATGGCTTGTCACAGCCCCCTTGTAATGTCATCGCGAGCTCCTTACTGGTCAGGATGACGTTGTTTATCGTCGACACACAGATGCCGAGCATCGCCGCGTGGGTGAGAGGACTTGGTGTTCATCCGGGGTCGGACAAATCAAGCTAGGCTATCCGGTCTGCCGCGAAGGCTTACTCCATTGAGTGGTGGGGTTGCACATCTCGAGGTTGGTACAACCACCACGAGCTCCCACTCCTATCAGCTTCAAGATTGTCACCGTGCCAGATTTGAACCCGTACTGGCTGGCTAGAGCCATCCTATTGCCATGCTCCGAGAAGCATTCCTGATTTTGGTGAGACTTGCCTGCAGCGGCACAACCTAGGTACCCCTCATGTGCTTATCTGAGGTGGTGGGCGTGCGGTTGGAGAGGGGGCAGGAAACTCGTTGGAGTGACGAACATGATCAACCAACAGATATTTGAATATCATGTTGCAAGCATTGGATCTCAGCAAACAGGAAAATTCACACCGCAGCACCAGCATTGACCGCACACTACAAACATGTTCCTGGACCTGGAGCTTCGACGTGAGAGCGGTGTCATTGTGCTACTAGTGGTTGCAGCCTGCATAACGGGCTTGGTCTATCTCACCAATGACTTTCTCACCAAACGAAAAACCTCGACAGTAGTCAGGCGCACTTCTGCGCCTTCACAAGCAAAACCGGGCGGTTCGGAGAAGGACAACTACACGACTGCATTTCCCCCACTCCACAAATCATGTTTCTCTGACCCGTCACCGGGAGTTGCTGAAGTCAAAGTGGTGGATTTGGCCTCGACCTCGAAACCGTTGGTACCGCTCAACTCTGACTATCGCCAATGCGAGCCCTGGCTGTTCAACTTCACCGGTTTCAGCATCGCCGATATTCGGTCTCTGGGAAACTTCCCAGACTATGCGAAGCTCTCTGGAGTTCCTCTGCCTGCGCCCCTGGTAGATTTCGATGTGGACAAGGCTCTTCCTCGACCATATCGGCCTTTTCGATGGGCCTATCATCAGACAATGTGTGAGTTACCGCATGTCTTTGTTTGTATACCACTGAGGGCAGAAGCTAACCAGACCCTTTCTTAGCGTTGTCCAAGATGGATGTTGATTTCTGGATTGAACTCGAGAAAACATATCGTGCCCGGGTTATCCAGCGACAAGACTTATTCCGCGAGAATGGCACGCACGTCCTTGAGAGTCTGCCAGGCTCAGAGCTCGCTTGCAAAGAACTCATGGAGATGGTGCTGCAGTTTCTCGTGGCCAGGTATCCAAATCAGTACAAGCTGGAGGGATACATCTTGATCAACAAGATCCTCAACACGGAGACAGACTTGTCCAAGATGGCCCCGCTCGAGGTACTCCTCAACAATGTTCCCGAGGACTTTGGCATCATGCTGCGCGATCCAGAGACAGGGCGCTATGTCCTCCGTGCCGGCGTGATATGCTCATCGGTCGGATGGAAGTTGAGCGAGAAAATGGGTATGGGGCTTCCCGGCATCCACACGCACGTTCCGGACTACAAAGAGAAAATGGAGCTCAGCATGGATCGGTCAGTCTGCGTCGGTTTTACTTATAAGGGGAAAGAACATGGTTGCTGACCTAGTTGACATGCCAGATTCTTCACCAAGATGCCGACAGACAAACCCATCCAGCGCGGCTCCTGGGGTCTCGAGGTTGGACAACCCCTCTTCATCCCCGCGGAACATCCCGATTTCGCACACCGATCCACGCAAAACCCGACACTTAGGCCCGAAGATGTCTATTTGCGCGTTGATTGGCAGACGCTCCGACGTTTGCCGCTGTCTGGTGCCATCGTCTTTAACTTCAAGGCTTTGTTCACGCCCATGACCGAGTTCAAGAGCGAGCCTTACGTCCCATCGCTACTTCTGAAGGTCCTCGATGAGGGAAAAGAGAACATAATGAAGTATAAGGGGACCTGGCACGTTCAACACGTCGCCAAGCCCACTCTCCGGGAATACCAGCGTTTTCAGGTTGAAACGGGCATGATGGAGAACGAATGGACGGTGCAAACGTTGGCAGAGGCACCTTTCTTCCGAGGATGGGAGAAGAAATGGCGATACTGCTGAGAGGAGATGAATGCTGCTTAGTTTCAATGATGAATCCATAACTTTCTTGAACCAGAACGTCGTCGTGACGGGCGGCCTGCCAGTGCCGTCAATTGGGGTCAGCCAGGGTCACTCACCATCGTTGTGGGACCGCCTAACGCGGGGTAGATACGGGGGTGCTCAGTGTCCGGTCCCCCTTATCTCCCGTCGTGCACGACGACGTCCTTATCTGTACTTGCCTTAGTAGGTATCGGGACGGCACTTTCGCGCGGTATTCGCGTTCCCCCATCTTTGCTCCTTCATCGCCAGCACACGCGTACCTCAGTATTCGCAAGCTTCCGTGGATCTGGACACCAGATGTCGCGGTGGCTATCGCGTCGACCCAGATGACCTCGCCAATTGCCGAGGGCTAGCCTCGCTTCCTCCATCTCAAAGGTCCATCCCTTTTACGATGATCTCTCAACAGCCGAACGCAAAGTCAACGTCCAGCAACACCCAGCAACCACTCCGATCGCGATCGGGCTGCGTGACCTGCAAGGAAAAGCACTCGAAATGTGACGAGACACGTCCAACTTGCAGGCGATGCGCCGCCAAAGGTCTCGAGTGCGGAGGATACCCGTCTGGGGCGAAATGGACCTTCAAGCATCTGACATTCGAGCCACCTGCATCCACATCACGAGTCTCTCCCGATACTTCGACCGCCCGGCGCAACTCCGCCCGCAACCGTGAGCGGAGAGCCTCTCGCGCTTCTCGTTCAAGCCCACCGCTGAAAGATCTCGGCGACGAGCAGCAACGGAGGCATAGCGAGAGTTCGATTTCATTGACCGGGCCATCATCATCAATCGAAGGACAACATGTTCAACCTGCCCCTCGCTTGGTCACATCCTTCCTCACCGACAACTCCTCGGCATTCATCGTCAACTGGTTTCAGGAGGTGTGTCCAGCCTGGTCCGGGTTTGATTCGGATTCGAACTGGAACCGCAAGATCGCCATCGAGCTATGGCAGAGCTCCGCCACGGTCAACAGCGCTCTTGAGAGCATGTCAGCGTCGTTCCTGGCCTCGCGCTTACCCAGCCTACGGCAAGCCTCTCTCCGTCTCATGTCGAGAGCGACCGAGTTCATCCAAGCTGAGCTCGAGGCGGTGAAGAGTCAACAAGTCTTCTGCACCATACCCACAGGCGTTCTTTTCGCCATGTTCTGCCTGGGAACGACAATTTGCTGGGTCGACTCGCGAGGTCTGGGGTTGCCTTTCTTCAGGGAGTTGCGAAATCTGCTCCAGCGGCTCAACTCTCAGCCTGTCACTACCTGGAGCGATTCAAGTTCGGAGCTGCTGGCATACTTCAACCAAAGTATGGCGTATTGCGAGATGCTGCTGGCTGTTGTCAGTGACGAACAAAAGACGAGCCTCCTCGATGATGAGGCACGCAGCCTGGGATCTGTGGACCTCCTTGGTTCCAGTGGCAAGATGCTTCATCCGTGGACCGGAGTTTCAACGCTTTCGTCTCGTCTGTTTGCTGAATCAATCAGGCTGTGCAGGAACACAAGATCCCGGCTCAGAAACCCCGTCGATCCACAAATGTCCTTTGCGGCAACAATGGAGGACTTGCTGAGAGCCCAGAGTCTAGAAGAGAAGCTACTAGCCTTGGAATTCATTCCAGATCAGCTCGTCGGCGATACCGGAGACTCGGCGACCCCGGAATCACACCTGACGATGACCGCCGAGGCCTACCGGGTGTCGTCCCTGCTGCACTTGTATCAGACCTTCCCCGAGCTCGCCTTGCACCGGCTTCCGGCTGCAAACGCACCGCCCACTGACGCCACCTTGTGGGCTGACTGGATTGTGCCGCTGGCACTGCACCTCGTCGGGATTTTGGAGCAGATTCCCCCATCGTCGGGCAGCCGCGTGATACAGCCATTGCTGTACATCTCCGCCAGCACAGGATTGCGCCATTCTGCCGATGTGCCTGTCGAGTCAATGGAGCTCCCTGCATCACTTCGACTGGACATGATGTCTCTGGGTGGATGGATGGGATCGGACACATTCTCTCAACCTCGGCCTCAAACGCCTCTCCACGAACTCAACAGCCTCACTTCCTATGTCACGCAGCTCACAAGCTCTGGCAGCGCCATCTCTTCAGACTCTCCTTCGGAAACGTCTCTTCAGATCAGCCGAGCACGGCATTTCATAATGAAGCGTCTCGGGGTCTTCGAGAGCAGCCTGCCACCTGCCCCCATCGTGGTGGCAAAGGAGCTCGTCTCCGCCATCTGGAGATCGTACGATAACGACATTGGAGGCGACGGCCTATACGTGGTGCATTGGATTGATGTCATGGAGTGGAACGATCTACGGTCATTGTTTGGCTAGTTTCTGTCATCACTATTCTCGGTTGCAACTTTGAAGACACCACTGACGAAAGAATGAATCACCTTGGCAAGCGTATGTTCTTCATATTGGAGCAAAATTGAAGTCACATCATGTATGTAATGATCAATGATACTGTATCGTCTTCTCCATCAATAGCCCCCTTCTCCGAGCTGAATCTGCGCCCTCAAAAATCGCTGTGTTTCCGCTGGCCGCAGTAGAAGGCCAATCCGTAGTCGGTCGTGGTGAAAGTGATGGTGGCCCCAGCGGGGAAGTAGAAGACATCGCCGGGCTTGGCGGTGACGGACTGGCCGGTCTCATCGGAGATGGTATAGTCGCCTTCGAGGATGATCTTCATCTCGTCGTACTTGTACGTGTACGTCAATGGCTCGCCCTTCTTGAGGCGAAAGAGCCCGGCTGAGATGGGCTTTTCCGGGTTTGTCTTGTCGCTGGAGAAGACGTCGCCAAGATAGGCGTTGTCCCCGGCGAGGAGAGGGATGTTGAAGGCAGACTGCGCCTGCGAAAAGTGCTGGAAAGCTGCCATGATTGCAGAAGATGTAGATGTGGATGAGGATGAAGAGGGGAAAGCGAATAGCTCTGCGTGACGTCTTGGGTGATTATTCACGAGCAGCTTTTTATGCTGCGCACATCTGACCCAGAACGAAGAGTACCACACGGCCAGACCTACCTGGGTACCTAGGCATCATCGCTGTTGACTTACTAGTTCGTCTACCGTCCAACTTGATACCTGATTTGGATTGGTTCTGGGGATTCCCTCTTTAGGTGAAAGCTTCCGGAGGTGGCTCCTTATCTCTCCCCGCACCCTCGGCGGGTTATCTTCCTCAATGTGGATAGGTCTCGACACACGTTGCAGAACACCGGTCAATCCCTTGAGGTTACAGATGAGATAACAGTCAAAGGGCACAGATTTTGGGAATTCAACTGTATTGTTCCAGTAGTATTTAGGCATTCTGGTTTTGAAAAGTTTCAGGACATCTTACGATTTCGAAGACTTTCCAGTCGTTCTCCTCCCCCTTCATCCTCTCTCGAATCACCCACTCATGGGTTGGCTTTTGATTCTCGGCGGCCCTTGGCTGGCCGTTTTACCCTTTGCACTCATGACTCTCCTGGCCGTCTTCCGCCTCCTTCAGTCTCCCCGGCTTCGTGACCGGTGGCCCCTGTTGTCGAGACATCCGAGACAACTCCAGCCGTCCGAGTCACCAACGCCCAAAGACTACAAGTTTCCAGTACCGTCTCCCTACCATAACTGGTCCATCGAATCAACCAAACCGCTGCCGTACCGTGCATTCCGCTATGGTCCAAAGTACAACGTCACTATGGGACTCCGGTCTATCCAGTCGGAGGAATGGATCGAGTTGGACAACCAATTCCCCAAATTCCACGCAGACAAGGCTGCTCGACTTCTCGAAAGAACGGATAAGTGCGTCTATACACATCCAGATGCATACCCAGCCGCCATCGAGCTTCTCGATGAACTGGCCAGCTATCTTCCCGCGCGCTACCCTAGCCTCTTCCAACGGACTGCCGTGGGAATCGACAACCTCTGGACGGGAGAGTCATTCAATATCGTGGAGCGACCTCTGCGCGAAGACCCAATGGCGATTGCCGCCAGGCTGGTCCAGGACGATTTAGCTATTATGATTGAGCGTCCCGACGGCCAGTACTACCTGTTAGCCGGTGCAATTCTCCTTGCTGGTTTCTGGCGGCTCTCGGACAAGCTGGGAATGCCCCTCGAGAAGATCCATACGTCCGGTGACGTCCCGCACTACAACGAGAAGCTGCACCGCGGTATGGCCAACTTTTTCAAACGGCTGCGGTGCGACCAGCTTTATGCGCGGAACAACTACTTCATCCAAGTTGATGATTCTCTTCCCTGGAGCTGGAGCATCGGGGACGAGGACAGCACTGAGGTGAGCTGGAGCACCGCGGAGAAGGACAGGGCCGTCCAGCATCATTGGTTTCGCTCGGAGCGGCAGACGCTTCGACGTCTTCCCAAGACAAAGGCGGTCATCTTCACAATCCGCACGTATTTCCACCCTATTACCGATATTGCGCAGGAAGATTATGTGCCTGGGCGTCTGGCGAGCGCGATCCGTAGCTGGGATGAGAAGGTGAGTATATACAAGGGAAGAGAAAAGTACGAGAAGGTGCTGCTGGAGTATCTTGATGCGGAACATCAGAAACAGCTGGATAGGGGGTTGAGACTGGAGAAGGAAGAGGAGATTAGGAAGTACCCCTGGTAGACGACATGAGTAGCAGAGTAGGTAGGCGTGGAAAGACGGGATCACCTAACTTGTCAAATTTGGATGCAAAGATTTGAAGTGTGTCGGGCAGTTCGCGGCGTCTCCTACGGTGAGCTCGCTGTCTTTTTTGCACTGATCGTGATACTGGACCTCAAGACTGCGTAGTTCAGCTTGCATGCTGAGGAGGCACATCATGTTCAGGTCGTCGAAACGCCGGAAGATGGCCGGATCTTCGCCCTTGTCCAGCAAACAAGATACGGCAACTACTGCAGGTCAAAGTCAGGACCAATGCTGGAAGAATGACAAGGGCAGAGAGGCCAGGATGCAGCAATCATCTGGGGGAGGACATCAGCACGAACACTCGGGTAGGCATGATCTGGGTTGGCGGCGCCGGAACGACCGTCTGCGGTTCCGATGCGCCGCTGCCTCGGCTACAAACGAACTGTGTACAGCGAGTAGGGTTCATACTACACCACGGCCTCCCGGGGCCATCCCGCTTCCTGCCTTTTCCCTCCAGGTGTCCCGCCTAGTAGTCGTCGCCGCGACTGATGACCTCCTTTACGGTGGGGCGGATGAGGATGGTCTGCGGGGGTGGGGTGTGTCAGTGCTTGGCTTCCATCGGAGAAGGGCGTGTTTGCGGGGACGAACATGTTCGAACTGGGCGGTGTAAGAGCCCTTCTTGTCGCACAGGGGCGGGTAGGCCTCGACGATGCCGTTGGCGACGAGGTTGTTCAGCTGGGATGCTGTCAGTGATTGGAACCAAGGAGATAGGAGGACGGGGGCAGGGCACGCACGCCTAGCAGGTACTTCTCCTGGCCGAGCCTGTCGAGGTACCGCCTGCAGAAGGGCAGGGTGCCGAAGTTCTTGTTGATGACGTTGAGCAGCTTCTTGGCCGAATCGAGGCGCAGCGGGGCGGACGAGTCGCCACGGCGGGCGTAGTGGGAGACCTCCATGTCGTCGCGGACGTAGCCGTTTCCGGTGCTGCCAAACGTCTCGACGGCGAAGACGTCGCCCTCCTCCATCTTTGTCGTGTCGTTGCTCTTGACGATGGGCACGCTCTTGGTGCCGTGGATGCTGTAGCGCTCGATGGTGTGGCCGTTGAGGTTGCGGATAGACTTGATGGGATATGTGGTGCCGTTGATCTCGCACTCGTAGCTCTCCATGACCTCCTGGATGACGCCGCCAATGTCGCCGACGCGCACGTCAATGCCGGCCTCCTTGATACCGGCGTTCGTGGCATCCTTTACGGCGGCCAGCAGGTTATCGTACTTGGGCTCGAAGGCGAGGGTGAAGGCGCTGTCGACGATACGACCGTTGACGTGGACACCGAAATCGACCTTCATGACGTCCTCCTGGCCGAGGACCATCTTGTTGCCGGCGTTGGGGGTGTAGTGGGCGGCGCAGTGGTTCAAACTGAGACCGCAGGGGAAGCCCATGCCGCCCTTGAGGGCATCGCCCTCTTCGAGGCCCGAGTGGCCGGTCAGGGCGCGCACGCCATCCTCGATGCCTTCGGCGATCTCGGTCAGGGTCTGGCCAGGGCGGATGTTCTTCTGGGCCCAGCCGCGGACCTGTCGGTGGATCTCGGCGGCCTCGCGGTAGTCGGTCAGGAAGTCGCTGTTGAGGTTGTCGAGGTGGCGCTTCTCCTCGTCGGTGGTGCGGTACCTGTTGTCGTCGCGGTACTCAACCTCCTCGCCGACGGGGTAGGGCTTGCCGGTGAAGAGTTGCGACACGGGCACCCGCGGGGGGTCGGACTGGGAGGTGGCCGCGGCCTTCTTCTTCTTCTTTTTCTTGTTCTTCTTCTTCTTCTTCTTGGCGGCGCCCTCAGCGGCACCGGGCGCAGCGGCGTCGGCGTCCGCCTCGTCGTCCGAGTCGTCGCTGTCGTGGTCGGCCGCGTCGCCGTTGGGCGCGGGCTTGCCGTTTGGCGGCGCGGCAGCGTCTCCCACTAGGAGGAGGGGTGATTGTCAGCAACCTCGAGGCGTGCGGGAGTGCGGGCGGAGGGGGCGGGCGGGCGGCAACGGCGATATGATGGTAGGGACCGGTACCTTTGAGCTCCTTCAGAGCCTCGGTGGGTGCTTGTGCAGCCATGTTGGCGGGGGGAGGGGAGGGGGAGGGATGACGATGTGTCAAGGTGGGTGGTTTGGGTTTCGCGGTTAGAGGGTGAAAGATCGAGTCGGTTGGACTTGACGTTTCGTGGGAGAGATTTTGATCCCCACTGCGACCTTTGCTGTCAACGAGGCCTTGGCTGGAGCAAGTGGAGGCGAGGCGAGTTGCCCAACAGGGAAAGACGTGGCCGTGCCGACTTGAGGTGATCCACAGCACCCGGAGTGCTGGCGCGGGGCAGGCCCCGATTATGGCCTGATCGGATAGAAGGGCGTACGTGGGGATGCTGACGCCGAAGTATCTGCTTGGCGGGGCTCATCTTGCTCTTAAGCGTTCTCTCCCTTTCTTGCATTCCAATTGTCTGTTGGCTTCATCGTGAACTCTCCAACTTGCAACCATTCAGACCTGCTTTGCAGGAACGTTGTCACAGCGCCAGCCGTGACATAGGAGTTTTCAATGTCTCACATTACCCACCCGATGCTTCCACTACTTATTTTGTGCGACTCATGACCATCATCAAACACCATGTCTCACCCTCTCGCAAGATGCAAATGCCGGGCTGACCATCTCGTCGACTGCTTTATCAACGTCTCTCACATCGAACTCGGATATTCGGCAGAATACCGCCAAGATGCTAGATTGTCCTCGAACTTTTGGCAGTTTACAACGACCTGTCCTCACCTGAACACCTGAGAGTGATCCCTGCATCTCCGCGGTTGGCCATCTTCCCGGACACCCAAAGATGCTGCGAGAATACCAGGCTGATGTGTCGTCTCCCCCAAGTCTCATCGCGGCGTCGGTAGCCACGGCCATGACGACCACTCGATGGCAACTCTGGTCCGGCATATTACTTGCTCACAATATGTCTTGGTTCCTGCCATGTTACAGCGGACGCCATGGCCCGCCTTCGGGACCAAACATCGTTACCCACCACCCGCGCCTGGGCCAAGACATCGAGCACTCTCATCAGTCCGTTGACATCTCTCTATGCACGCTCGAGAGGCTCGAACTCGTACAATATAGTCCCGAATTGCGAATGCAACCGCCCGACGCGCTCGGCACGCCGCGATCCCCCCGACCACCACCCCACGACGTCCCGTCAAAGGGCGCCACGGCTCGCTTCCCCAGATTCCCTGTCCACCCACAATCCACAAAGCTTGAAACCGCCGCGAGAGCCGGCTTTCTCACTACTCAGAACTCTCGGGACATCGGCCTTGTCGAAACACCTCCTCGGGCCAAGGCTGTCCGGGGCGCCTTGCCGATTCGGCGCCTTCGGAGACACAGCGTCCGAGCCGCATCGACCGCGCAACACCGACGCCCCACGACGGCGTCCGACTCGCGCACCAAGAGCAGATTGGCGGTCCCTGGACAGCCGCGCTCAAAGCAGGAATCATCTCCCTTCTCCCGTGCCTTGACCCTCATGTGACGGCGCGCAACCCTGCCTGGGCGGAGTGCTACCGCCGCTTGCCATCGTGACACCAGTCGTCGAGTGGACCACCATGCCTGTTGCGTGCTCTGTGGATAGATGAGGTCCGGGATGAGGCACGTATACCCTCGGATCAGACGGCCGAGAACAAATTGAAGTGGTCAGATGCGGGCGTTGGCCTTGTCACTGCCATCAGGAATGGGCACCTTTCAGGGGCTATATAGGAGAGCGCCCCGGCGGCCAAGCTTGGCGTTTCCTCCCTCGTACAGCTCGCTCTCCAGAGAACAGTATCGACAGAGTCTCAGACCAGGAACAGCATCATGAAGCTTCTCACCGTTGCCGCCCTCACCGGCGGTGCTCTCGCCCAGTCCGGCGCCTGGGGTCAGTGTGGTGGTCAGGGATGGAGTGGCGCGACCACCTGCGTTGCTGGATACACTTGCACTTTCTCAAACCCGTGGTACTCTCAGTGCCTCCCCGGCTCTGCTCCCCCTCCCCCTGCGTCGACCACCACGACCTCGAGCGCCAGGCCGTCCACCACCTCGTCGGCGACGACCCTGCAGACGTCGACTCGCGTCACGACCTCTAGCAGTGGCTCCAGCCCGACCTCCGTTCCCGGATCTTTCGAGTGGTACGGTGTCAACGAGTCCGGCGGCGAGTTCGGAGAGGGCACCCTGCCCGGTCAATGGGGCAAGCACTTCATCTTCCCTGACCCTGCGGCTGTCTCGGTGAGTACCTCTAGCCTTACCTCCTAATATTTTCATGGCTGACTCCCTCCCAAGACCCTCCGCCGTGATGGCTACAACACGTTCCGCGTCCAGTTCAAAATGGAGCGCCTTACCCAGTCCACCCTCACTGGCTCCTTCGACGCGGCCTACCTCCGCAACCTGACCGACGCGGTCAACCACATCACCAACAGCGGCGGCATCGCGGTGCTCGACCCCCACAACTACGGCCGCTACTTCGGCAACGTCATCACCAGCACCGCCGACTTCCGCACCTGGTGGCGCAACGTGGCCACCCAGTTCGCCTCCAACCCCCGCGTCGTCTTCGACACCAACAACGAGTACCACACCATGGACCAGAACCTCGTCCTCCAGCTCAACCAGGCCGCCATCGACGGCATCCGCGCCGCCGGCGCCCAGCAGACCATCTTCGTCGAGGGCAACCAGTGGTCCGGCGCCTGGAGCTGGCCCGACGTCAACGACAACATGAAGAACCTCGTCGACCCCCTCAACAAGATCGTCTACCAGATGCACCAGTACCTCGACTCGGACTCGTCCGGCACCAGCCCCAACTGCGTCTCCGGCACCATCGGCCGCGAGCGCCTCATCGCCGCCACCAACTGGCTCCGCGCGAACAAGAAGGTCGGCATCCTCGGCGAGTTCGCCGGCGGCGCCAACCCCACCTGCCGCACCGCCGTCACCGGCCTGCTCGACCACCTGGCCGCCAACAAGGACGTCTGGAGGGGCTTCCTGTGGTGGGCTGCCGGTCCCTGGTGGGCCGACTACATGTACAGCTTCGAGCCTCCCAGTGGTACGGGCTACGTCAACTACAACTCGCTGCTCAAGCAGTACATCGTCTAAGCGGACAAACCGTTGGGCGCGTAGCTTCCCGTTGATGTCACTTTGACGTTGGGAGGTAGATTCTCTGGGCGTGGGGAGGTGTACATACTGCCCGTGGTGGCTTGGCGCATGATAGGTGGTTTGTCGGGGCAAAAGGGGGGGAAGTGAGAGAGGAGAAACCAGTACATAGCTTTTTTTACCTACACATGACCTGCGATAGTCAAATGTACATATTATCGCCCAAGTCTTATTCCAAGAAGAGCATCAATGTCCTTGGTCGAGCGAAGTTGCGGTCACTTGTGCTTTAGAGGCAGTGTAAGTCAAGTGTTTCAAGACGGCTCAGCGGGCAGTGGATGATGAAATGAGAAAGCAGTCTGTACTCCAACTAGAGGCTAAAGAGACCATGATGGCAATCTAAAACAAATCTACCCATAATGCTCTACCAATGCGTATGCACGCTGAAAGGAATGATGCCCAAATACCCCCAATCCGACGCCGCCGTGAGAAATGCACACCTCGCTATGCCTTCCATCGCTATGCAGCCCAAACAATACCCCAAACAAGAAGCAGAAATAAAACGCTATGCCCTTGAGAATGCTCAAATCGCTCCAGATGCATTCCCTTAAACCTGAGGAGGAAGGAAGAAGTCGCTGCGCTTAGCATTGCGCTTGAGGCCACACTTGGCCAGGCAGGCATCGATGCCAAGGGCGACGTTGGCGGGGATGTGCTCGCGGAAGCTCTCAATGTCCTTTCCGTCAAGGGTGGTGACACCTCCAAGAGTGGCAGTGACGACGTCGGGGTTGAGGGCGAAGAAGGCCTGGGCGACCTGCTCGACACCGGGGTCGGGGTCGTTGAAGCCGGCGACGAAGACGGTGTCCTCGCAGTCGGGGTTGTATTCCTGGTGGATGGCGCCCTGGGGGAAGACGCTCATCTGGTAGAGGCTCATGGTGTTGGAGATGAGGGGCAGGCCGTTCTCGACGATGAAGTTTGTGACGAGGCGGCCCTTGACGACGACGTTGAGCTCGGTGGCGCGGGGGTGGACGTGGGCGGTGTTCATGCCGCAGGGGCCGAGGAAGCCGAGGGTCATGCCGGCGCCGTTGCCGATGAGGGCCGGGAAGGTGCGGGCGGTGGCCGAGGTGGAGAAGCCGCCCTTGCCCTCGGACTCGGAGCCGGGGACATCGCGGTCGTTGAAGTCAAAGACGAAGTCGCCGGGCTGGTCGAGGATCTTGACGCGCTCGCGTTGAGTAGGAGCGGTGAGGAGCTTGGTGATGAGCTCTTGGTTGGCGCCGCGGGTGTTGATGGGGACGACGGGAGGAAGGACGTCGTCGATGGAGGAGGTGTCGCGGGGCTCAGACTTCATGGGCACGGCCAAGGCGCCGGCCGCCAGAAGGAGGGTGGAGAGGAGGGACGAGGAGTGCATCTTGAGTGCTGTTGTTCTAGCGATGTGTTGATGTTCAGATGGTGAAGATGTCGTGAGAATGTGTTGTTGAAGTGGAAGTGAGATGTGAGTGTGTAGTGTTGAGAGTGAGATGAGTGTGATGAAGATGTTTCGTTTCCATTTGTTTCGCAGGAAACATTTCGGTTTATGTAGATGCCATCTCCCAGCCTCATCTCCCCCGGAAATGATGATGCTCTAAAAAAAACCCATCAAGACATGTTGCACCCTCACCGCTGCGGTGTTCAGTCGGCCGGCCGACGGAAGCTGCGCCCTCGAGAAAAGAGGCCATATCGGGTCGCCGCCAGGGGTTCGCGGTCGACCAACATGACAGCACAGGTCAAAAAGTGGCTGACTGAAATGTCCGCAACGGAAATAGAACTGGGCTTTAGGGCTGACTCCAAGCTCATCTCGCTCGGCCGGCCAACAGCAGCAGACTCGGCCGCAGATTTGCAGTGGGCGGAGGTCCGGATGGATCGTGGGCCGTAAGCGCTAGGGCCACCTGGACGAGCCATGTCCCCTGTCACAAGCTTCTTCAAGCTGCGTGCCCAGAGCCTGCGCCACCCAAACGCCGGCCGGCTGTGCGCGGGACATCTCCATCCCGGCCGTTAGGCCGGCCACGTCAGGAATCCTGTTGGTGGCCTTGCGGGGTTCATCCCATAATTACCTGACAATAGCCCTGTCGCTGAAGGATCGAGAAATGATGCTGGCTTGGGATGTCGAAGCTCACATACCCGCGGCTTCAGCCTTGCCGGTCATCCTCACGCCAAGCAAATCAGCTCATAAGCTTCCGGTGTTGCCGTCGACTTCAGCCCGTGACTCTCCTGCGCTGGTGCAAGGTGGAGTGCGGCCTTCGTAAATGGTGGTCAGAATAGCCTTGTCTGCTGGCCCGTGAACTCATCGTCGCGTATGGAGTCGTGACTATGAGGAATGTTTGTCAGCGGTCTTGTCGGCTTCAAGTTTGACGAGACAGCAAGGGTAAGAAGCAATGCGTAGTATAATCTTCTAGAGAGCCCCTTCTGGACTCGTGGGAGCGGGCCTTTGGCAAGGCAAAATCGCATCCCGATGCATCGCCCGTGGAAACAGATTGTACGAAATAGCCCAAACGCCCGCCAATATGGTCTCGTCTCATGCAAAATGCCCAATGCTGGATATCCAACTCTCTCGCTCTTGTGGTGGGTTCGCCGACCCCTCCTACGGCGTCCTGATGTTCGCCACGCCCTGCTCGTATTCGGTCATCTTGAGGGCCTCCTGGACGTCGCTGACGAACTGGCTCTCGCCACCGACGAGATCGACGATGCCCGACTGCTGCATGAGCCGGCGAACAGGGTGCTTCTTGCTGCGGGGTACGCGGCTAAAGAAGACGCGAACGCCACGAGTGCAGTACTCCTCGACAATTTCTTTGAGGACCTGTGTGCCGGAGCCATCCAGTGACGTGACACCATGGATATCGAAGATGATGTTGCGATTGCTCTCCTCGTGCCGCAGCCTCGGCAGCGCAGGGTGAGCCATGTTCGTGCCGTAGAGCTCCAGCCGACGCAGGCGGGTCTTGAGCTCACCCGTGTTGGCAAAAGTCAAGGGCTCAGGGATCTTAACGATGAGGCATCCGTCGAAGAACTCGAGGTTCTCGGGGTTCGCTTCGGCGTTCTCGAAACGGTTCGTATCGGGGATGCGACCCAGAATCTGGATGCGCGGGCGTGTCGAGTGGCGGATGACCTGGAGCATCGAGAGGCCGACACCAATGGCCATGCCTAGGGTCAGGGAGTAGAAGATGGTCGCCAGGAAGATGATGGCCATGAGGGCAAGCTCGCTCCAGCCGCGGATCTGGATGAAAAAGGCAATGTCATGTGGCGCCTCCTCGAGGAGCGACCAAGCGACAACCGAAATCATGGAAGACAGGACAGGTTTCTGGGAGAGTCAGCATTGGGAATCAGAGGCGTAGACATCAGATACTTACAGGCAGGTAGTACAGGGGCGGCAGCAGGAAGAAGATGGCCATGAGAGCAATGAGGCTGAGGAAGATGGAGCTCATGGGACTCTTTCCGCCCGTGGACTTGTTCAGCTTGCTCCTGGCATATCCTCCAAAAGCGGGCAAGCTCATGAAGCAGGCGCCCAGGACGTTGGCGGTGCCGAGCGCAACAAGCTCCCGGTTCGGACTGAGCTGCATCCCTTGAATGCTGTCAGATCCGCCAAGGCTCTTTGCGGCAACGGACGACTCGAAGAAGCCGAGCAGCGCGATGAGGAACGAGGTGCCCATGGAGTCGCGAATGATGTCCATCTGCGACAGCTGGAAGGGCCAGCGGAAGGTGAAGAGGTGGCCGGACGTGGCCTCGACCTTGCCGAGGACGTGAACGCCCTGGTGCTCCCAGTCGAGCTGCCACGACAGGATGATGGAGATGACGACGATGAGAAAGCGGTCGGGGATGTAGGCGACCCAGTTGTGGCGCGGCTGCAAGCGCTTCTTGAGCTCGCGCATTACGAGCATGAGGACGAAGCTGACAGCAGCCACGATGACTGTGAGTTTATGGGCACGGCCGAGGTTTCGGACGATGAACTCAATCTTGTCGACACTGCTGCCGTGGCTGACACCCGTCTCGGCGGCGTACCTGGCCAGACCGAGCTCGGGGATGAGCTGGTCGACGGCAATGACGAAACCAATGGCGGAGATGAAGCCGCGCAGGAACGGCCGACTGAGGACGCTGTCCAGGAAGCCGAGGCGCGCGAGACCGGCGAGCAGAATGACGGCGCCCGCCATGCCACCCACGACACCGCAGATCCTTGCGTGCAGCATGTCGTCGTCCTCCTCGCCAGGGTCGATGCTGCTCTTGACGACGGAGCCGACCAGCAGGGAGCCGGCAGCCTCAGGGCCGACAACCATCTGCGGGCAACTTCCAAGCAGAGCATAAATCAGCGGGTTGATGACAAAGGCGTATAGGCCGTGAATGGGCGGGACATGGGCCAGGTTCTCGGCATAGGACAGGACCATGGGAAGATAGACCGAGGCGACGGTCAGGGCAGAGACAAAGTCGCCCTTGAGGTAGGACCACCTGTACTGGGGCACCCAGGTCATGAAGGGGAGGTAGTAGGAGAGGTACATGGTGGCATTGGCCTTGAAGCCAGCCTGCTCGGCGAGGGCATCTGAGTTGTTCATGCTGCGGGACATGACACTCCTCGACCAGCTCTTCTTCCAGTTGTCACTGCGGGTGATGGTGTTGATGACGGTATCGACCAGGCGGTTGTCCGACATGGAGGCCGTATCCGCATCGGTGCTCGCGAAGCTGGCGACGGGGCTCTGAGGTCTCGGGGAGAAGGTGCCATGGCCGCAAGGCCCCTCGTGTGCATGTTCGCGAAGGACGTTCTGGAGAAGACCGGTGGACTCGGTGGCTTGGGGCGGCGGCGGGCGCGAGGGGGCGCTGGAGCCGGCTGGGGTGTTGGCGGTGGAAGGTCTGGGGAACTCGGTGTCGCCTTCTTCATCGTCGAGGGAGGCTTGCTCGGCGTTCGGCGGCGTCGACGTACCGGCGGTGTACGTATTGCGCAGGGTGCTGGGCTTGCTGGGCCTGCTCGGGTGGTGGCCCCCGGAGCCAGTCGGCTGGTGAGGCATGATGCTGCTATGCTTCACCGCGAGGGTGACGAGGCATGCGGCAGGGTGCGGGTTCGGGAGGGATCGTCAAGGCGAGGCGGTCGGCTGGCGGCGGTGGGCGGGAGGGATGTCGGAGGTGGGAAGTCGGTACAACGGTAGGTGCTTGCCAGCCAAATGACGAAAACACAAGGCCTGGGAGAGAAACGAGAAGACGGCGATGCTGGGCAAGGCCAAGAGAGGGGAACGGACTCGGAGGATGTGGAGGAGGAGACTGGAGGGACTGACGAGGCCCGACTCGAGAATTGCAAGTCAACATGGGACTCGAGGCAGGTGCCAGGGTCCGGGTGACATCAATTGACGGCCCGTGTGCCTGCCTTGCCTTGCCGTGCTTGCGTGCGCCGTGTTGCGGCACGCTGCAGGCCGAGACCCCCCAAATGTGCCCCAAATGTGCCCCGCCGACGATTGGGCGGTTTTAATCAGTCCTCTGATTGGCGGTCGACTCGAACCCCCTGTCCAGTCGATTCATTTCCATTACGGGAGGCTAAGATTAGTGCACTATCAGGACAGCATACGGTGGAATGTGTGCTCGCGATGCATCCTCATCTTCTGTGTCAACGTCCATGCCCGCGCCTTGCTCATCACCAACTTCAACTGTCGGATGTGTCACGAATCGTGGCCGAGGCCTTGAGAAGTCGGTGAATGACTAAGATTATCATTCTTGGGCCAGAAGCAGTCCCTTCTTGGCCGATCGGCTGGGACGCCAGTGGGATGGCCGATGCCACCACGTGGGATGCCCGAGGCGAGGCGGAGGAGAAAGAATGGCAACCTTTGGATGCAAAAATGCACGTCTGTTGCCAGCTGCTGTGACGGACATCAAAGGCATCAACCTGGAAGGATTCAAGGCCAAAGGGGCTGCTGGATCATCCCACACTGTCTGGTGCTTCCCCGGTCGAACCTCACGCCCCGCGACCCGCAGTTACCCCAAACTTCCCCCTCTCCAGCCACTGGAAACTGAAAGCTTGGAACCCGGGCAGCTTTCACCACCCACGACGCATCTCTTCCCCATTGAGACAACTTCGGTTCTTCATGTCTCCTTCGCCGCCATGTACCACACCTTCAACAGCCGCCACGAGGCGGAGCAGGCGGCGGCCCAGAACCAGCCGCAGGCCCCCATGCGCAAGTTGAACAAGTCATGTTCCGAGTGCACCAGACGTAAGGTCAAGTGCGACGGCGCCTTCCCCTGCGGCAGCTGCTGGTACTACAAAATCCCCGATGCCTGCGTCTACAAGCAGCGCAGCAAGCGCCAGGCCGCCAGCAGAACGTGGGTCTTCCTGTAAGATAGTCATGGGCCTATGCTGATAAGAGTTTCCGCGTATAGAGCCTACGAGCAGGCCGTGGAGCGCGTCGAGGCACAGGGGCGTATCCTCCATCTGCTGTTTCCTGGCACCGCCATTGCCGAGCTCACGGCCAAGAAACGCCCAGAGCTCCTCGCCCTGCTGGCTCAGCAGCCATCTCCGGACGAGGGCATGGTTCTTGCTGCGCCCAACGACCCTCCTTCCGGGATGCAGCCGGAGCCGGAAAGCCCTCGGTTGCCAGACGACTCGACCGCCGTGTCGGAAAATGGCGAGGAGGAGCATGAGAGACGATGGGACGAATTGGCCCCCAAACCCGCGCCATTGGGCGCCAGCGACGACATCAACGCCATCAGCCTCGCCACCGACAAGCACCGTCGCTCTTATCTGGGCGTCACCTCCATGAGCGCTGTGCTGAGGGCCCTCTTCCGCCTCTGCCCCTCGGCAAAACAGCACATCGTCGAGCAGGCCAAGTCCTGGAACGGCGGTCCCGGCAGCTTTCCTCAGCCGTCAATGCCGCTCGCATTTATCAACGCCGCTGTACCGAACCCATTGAGAGAGCAGCGGTGCGTCGATTTCTACTTCGAAAATATCCATGGCATTACTCCACTCTTCAACGAGGACGACTTTCGGGCGACGTACGCGGCGGGGTCACGGGAGGACGGCTCGTGGATGGCCCTACTCAACATGGTTCTCACCCTGGGATCCATTGCTTCAGGCAGCGATACCCTCCACCTGCATTACTACAAACAGGCTCGCGTGTATCTGGACCTAGACTCTCTCGGCTCTGGTAATCTAGAGAGCCTGCAGGCTCTCTGCCTTCTGGGAGGGTACTATCTCCACTACAAAAACTCGCCTAATATGGCCTACGCCGTCCTCGGCGCTGCCCAGCGCGTCGCTATCGCACTTGGTCTTCACCGCGAGTCTCTCCCGCGCCGGAACGAGCACCAGAGCCCAGAGTCTGCCCAAAAACAGGCCAGCCACAGTGAACTTCGGAGACGGACGTGGTGGAGCCTGTTCTGCCTAGACACCTGGGCAAGCATGACCCTGGGGCGGCCAACATGCGGCCGCTGGGACAGCAGCACTATGGACACACATCTCCCCAGTCTCCTGGCACCAGACGACCACTTTGCGGCGTCGTTACGAGCGAGCAGCCAGTTCTGTCTCATCTGCAACCGCATCCAGCACCGATTCGCGCAGTCTGCCCGCATCAGCATTACCGAGGCCCAGGCTCTCGACCAAGAGCTGCAGGACTGGCACGACGGCCTCCCCGAACCGCTGCGGTCTTCCACCTCCGCCCAACCGCGGATGGTGGTCGCTCGAGAGTTCCTGAGAAATCGCTACCTCAACGCGCGACTGATCCTTTCGCGCTGCTTCCTCCTCTACGCTGCGCACGACGATACCAAAGGCAGCTCTGCCCCAGCGGAGGAAGACATTGTCGCCATCTGCCGCACCGTGGCGTGCGAGGCCATCGATGCCATCACCCTCCATTGGACCCCGAACCGCGTCCACGTCTGGAACTCGGCCTGGTACCTGTTCCAGGCCTGCATGGTACCGCTCCTCGCCATTGCCCTGGAGACGGCACGGCAGCAGCCCGGCGCGTCGTCCGAGAGCATCGCCGCCTGCTGGGTTAGCCTGAACAAGGCGCTGGAGCTCTTCTCAGAGATGAAGCCCTGGATGCGCGAGACCGATCGGGGGGCAGACATTGTCGCGGCCCTGTTCCACGCTGTCACGGAAAAGGTGGACGGGTCCACCATCCGGACGCCCTCGGTTGGCGACGGTGGTTTGGACTTGTTCGGTTGGTATGATGAGCAGCTGACCGAGCTGGATTGGAACTCGCTTGTCAACGACGACAGCATTGCCCCGCAGAACATGTTCTCTTATTCTTGAGAGTTCCCCTCAGGAGACGGGTGCTGTACCCTGGTGCATCTAGGGCCTGGCATAATTGCTGACCCGACCGGCACGACAGCACAGCACGTTGGAGTGAGGGTACGATGCCAAGGATGCTGCATGGCCCCCAATCAAGAGCCAGATGCCACCTCCTCGCCCGGCTCCTTCATATCAAAGTAAGGTATACTCCCTGGGGTTCATACCCCAAACGGCACATCAGCAGGGCTGCAGGCGGGGTATTTACAGCTACTTGACACCTTGGCCAACCTCTTGCGACTCTTCACCCACGACAGCTACTCAACGATCACTCGCGATGAGTCCCGGCAGCATGACCTGGCGGCTGATTGCCCTTATCGCGCTGGTATCCTCCAGTTTATCATTCGACTTCCCTGCCACATTCGAAGTCGACCTCTTCTTCCCGCGAGACGGCGGCGTCTACGCCATTACGGAAAGTTTCCCCGTCATAGTCGCCGTCCAGAACGCCGCCCTGACGCTTCAGTACGGCTTCTCCCTCCACTGGCGAATCGCTGTCTGTAAAGACTGCCCCGAGCAGCGGCCCATCAAATGGGGCGAAATCGCGCACGACGCCCAGTACCTCGACTTCAACTCTTCCGCCCCCATCGACGACCCCTATCTCCTGACGAACGTGACGTCTCGGGCCCTAGACCCAGGCACCTACTGGTTTGAATGGGACCTGTACTACAGCACCGTCTGCACTGGCGGCCTAGGGTTGTATTGCGATCCGGACAAGATCAGCAACGGCTCCCTGCGCTTCACCATCGACGTCGACGCCCCGATGCCGACCTTCACGGGGACGTGTCCGAGCGCGCTCGGCGTGGGCGTCTTCTCCACCACCGTCGAGTGCTCGTGGGACAGCAATCCGAGCTCAACATTCTTCTGTCCGGTGACGCCGTTCCGGACGGATCCTATGGCTACGCCGACGCCGAAGCCGTGTAGTGTGGAGATTGACGAGGGTCTTGCGCAGAGTCTGACGACGGAGCTGGCGGTGGTGACTGCTGCTTTGACTTCGTCGTCGACCTCGACGGTGGCCACGAGTGCTCCTACAGATAACGCCGGTGGCATTCTGATGCCTGGTAGCATATTCGCGACGACCCTTGTTGGGCTTGTTATGTTGTTTTGGTAGTTTGGCGCAAGCCCTAGACCACGTCATCGCCGCCGGGCTGTCGCTGGGGGCAGATGTTGCATCTTAAAAGAATCTGAAGGATGGCTACTTCCGGCAGGATGTCGAGGGGTGTTTCCGATCTTGTAGCCCAGGCCAGTGAAGTCTTACCAAATACGACAGTGGACTTGCAGGCCTTTAGCCTGGCATCTTGACGCGGGCGCATGTTTGATGTAGAATCAACAAACGGACGAGGTAGAGCGGAAGTTTTTCAGCCGTCTTTTTGACTGAAAGGTAAGGTAAGATCAGGTACGGCAGGTACGGCAGGTACGGCAGGTACGGCAGGTACGGCAGGTACGGCAGGTACGGCAGGTACGGCAGGTACGGCAGATATCCAACTGCTCATACCCTCGTGGATTAATAGATTGCCTTATTCGCTACCCGCACTCACATCCAACTCGCGATCTCGTCACCAACCATCCTGCTGGCCGCGACTCAACCAATTTACTGCTTCACCAAGCCACCGAGAACCCGGCGGCCGCCACGATTCAGCAGAAATTACAAAACACAGCAGTATAAAAGGCAGGATCCAGCCTGACCATCACACCTGCATCTCTTTCACCTTACAACTTTCGACCACCAGCCCAGTCTTCATCATGACGACCGGATGGCCCAGCCTTCCGCTCGAACTTCGATGGATGATTGTCAGAGAAATCCGTCTCGTTCTCTTCCGGTCACCCGAATGGCGCGAAGGAAGACAACCCTTCACCGCTTTACCTCTCGTCTCCCGCGAGTTTCACTCCTGGTTTCGCCACATCAACTTCGTTTTCATCACTCTAGACCAGAACCGTCTCGATGAATTCAAGAGCAGCGTCGTCGATAGGAAGGAGCGCCGGCGATACGTCCAAAGCATCACCCTACGCGTGCATCTCCCTGAGAACGACAGTAACAGTAGTGAGACTTCTGAAGAATCTGCCGCAGCTCACACCAAAAAGGCAGTCTTCCTCGACACCATCCACAAGTTCATGGATATCATGGCCGCTTGGAAGACCAAGAAGAAAACTCTGCTCACGCCTGGATATCTGCGCATGAAGTTGCACCTCGAAGTTGTTTCACCAAGCGATACATGCTTTCGACAACTCCGTGCCATCTCATCAGCACCGGCACGCGAACTCGGTCAGCACGACACACATCCCATTTCGGAGCAGATTTCCCGGCTGATGAGTCCCCCGAGAGACAAGAGGGAGAAAGTCTCGCTCAAGGAGTAGCCAAAAGCTCCCCACGAAAGTTTGCCCGCGCCCCCGTCTTCGACGAGCTCACTGTCTCCCGGTCCGAACCTCACTGCCTTTCGCCGAAGTTTGTCGATAAGTTGATTAGCCAAGGCATGCCTTTCCTAAAAACGTTCTCCAACAAAAGCTGGGACCTCCCTAAAATCATCGGAGAGCAACATGCCCGAGAGAAATTCTTCGAGGTGTCGGGAGTCCTACGCCGCAATCGCGTCCGCAGCCTCGGCCGCTTCCACGACTCCAGTTTCAGCTACCATCCTGACGGCGTCCATCCCCACGGTAGTCCGGTAACAATATCCACGGACACACTCCTGATCTACGCCATGGTCGCCACCGGGCTCAGGTTCTGCGACTTGTCCTCCTTAGTCGATGGCGGGTTATTCATCACGAACTGCTCCTTTGGCGACATATATTACCCAGAGCTGGAATGCCTCGTCTTATCCTCTGAACTCTTGATGGGCTATTCGGGACTCCAACAACCAGGGGATACCTTCCGTGGAGTTCTGAGTTTGGCAATCTTCTCTCTAGAGTATATGCCCAAGTTGAAAGTGCTGGACCTGTCAGGCGGGAATCCTCATAATCGACTCCTGACCCGTATCTCACCGGTGACGTCGGATATTCGCGATCAGCGAGTCGCAGTCGCATGTTACAGCATCTGGTTCGAGCTCAACAATCTTGCAGAATTACTCACCTGGGTTCGCCAATATTGTGTGAGGGGGTCGTGGCAGGTAACAACCTGGAGGGAGGACGAACTGGAGCCTGCCAAGGATCAGCCGCGAGGATATGTCGCCGGTTACCGTCGTCTGCACTACCGCATGAAGCGCAAGTATGAGAGAATCAATGCCTCGGTCTCGACAACGTGAAGAAGGATGGACTGCTTTGTAGGAGTATAACCTGTGGCATTGAGATCATCTTGCAGAGGAATACAACTTATTGAAGACTAAGGCTCGTACCGATGAGTACTTGGACTTGATGAACACTTGGACTCTCCGAACCTCTCCGCGCCTGATCCTCAAGTCTTCGCTTATCCCTCTAGGTACGACACCGTCCCATTTCTACCAGAAACATTGGGCCTACATATTGTTGACAGCGATATACGCATGCGTCATGGCCGGTCCCAGTGTCGAGCCGGCGCCCAGGTATGTGCGTCCCATGATACTGGCGGCGGTGTTGCCAATAGCAAACAGCCCCGGGATCGGCTTGCCGTCGTCCTTCACCACGCGCTGGAACTCGTCCGTCAGCAGCCCACCCTTGGTACCCAGGTCGCCCGGCCAGACCGGCACGGCGTAGAAGGGAGCCTTGGCAACGGGACCCAGGTTGGGGTTGGGTCGGCACTTGGGGTCGCCGAAGAAGTTATCATATGCGTAAGCTCCCCTGCCGAAGTCCTTGTCGACGCCGTCGGCGCACATGGCGTTGAACCGGTCTGCCGTCGCCCGGAGCCCCGCGGCGTCGACGCCGATCTGGGAAGCCAGAGCCTCGAGAGTCGGTGCGGCAAAGATCCTCTTGGCGTCGAGCATCTCCTTGGAGGGTTTCTGGCGCGCGAAGAGGCCGCCCAGCATGTACTTGTCGCGATGGCTCCGGTCCATGATCAGATAGGCGGGGATGGCGCCGCCGTTCGTCTTGCGGTTCCGCTCGTACTGATCGTGCCCCGCGTCCGTGTAAGACTGGGCCTCGTTCATGAAGCGCGAGCCGGTCGAGTCGACGATGAAGCAGTGCGGTCGCGCGCGCTCGATGAGAGCGAAGGAAACACGACCGCTGACAGGGTCTGGGATCGTGGGCCCCCACCAAGCGTCGTCGAGGAGGGACGTGGCGGCACCGAGGCGCATGCCCTCCCGAATGGCATCGCCAGTGTCGCCCGCTGGCGAGCTGGTCCATTCAGTCGTGGCAGGCGAAGGCAGGTACTGCTCACGCATCTTCTGGTTACGGGCGAAGCCTCCAGCGGCTAGAATGACCCCCTTCTCGGCTCGGACAGTTCGGAGACCTTTGGGCGTGCGCAGCTTGGCACCGACGATGTCGCCTGCTGGTGTCTCAATGAGCCTGACAAGAGCTGTTTCGAGGCGTATGTCGGCAGCGGCGTTGGCGACAAGGTTGAGGTGAAGCAGTTGCCCTATCAGGGCTCGGCCAAAGCTGGCGAGGTCTTGGCCTCGAATCATCTTCAGGGCCAGGCCGAGCACTTTTGGGGTAGCTTCAGCGAAAGCGCCGATGGAAGAGGTCACCCTTGAAAAGAGCGGAGCGTCGTTTGTGTAGATGGCCAAAGGGACACCGCTGACGGGTAGCTTGGTCCGCCAGGCGCCGAGCTTCTTGAGGTTGAAGACCTTGGACTCGATCGTCCGCCCGCCTCCACAGCCAAAGGCACCCTTCATGGCAGGATAGTAGTCGGGGTAGCCTTTGCTGAAGTGAAATTGGAAGCCTTCGTTCTGCAGCCAGGAGATCATGCGCGACCCGTTGTTCAGAAATGCCCGCCTCTTCTCGATGGAGGATGCCGGGCCCACGTCCCCGACGGCTTGTTCAAAGTACATGAGGGCATCTTCATGGCTGTCGGTGATATCGTGAGCAGCGGAGACGGGGTTGCAGGGAATCCACAAGCCGCCGCCCGAGATGGCGGACGCGCCGCCCAGCGTGGACTCTTTTTCTACAACCATGTTGCGAAGGCCAAGTTTGGTGGCCCTGAGGCTTGCCGTGAGAGCGCCGGCTCCAGATCCGATGATGAGCACATCGGTGGTCTCGTCGAAGTCGGGTAGAGGTGGTTGATTGAGCGTGGCAGCCACATGGGCTGTTCGAGATGGGCTACGTCTCAGGGGTGCCCTCGATAACAGGGAAAGTCGGCTCAGTCTTGAGAGGGGGCATCGCGCCGTTTTCGACGAGATAATTGATGGCATTAGAATGATGAATCTAGCAGAAGGGGGCGAAAAGAGATGAACAAATGGAGGCGCTGGCGACAGACGACTTAAGGAATGACTGTGATGGATGTGAATACTCGATGTCAGTATAGATTTCAAGCTGATGTGATGACATCTTTCTACGTGCTCTGCGCATCTATTAACATGATATCCAATGGCGGTGCTGACTGCATGAAGCATGGACGCCTATAACCCCCGGGCATCGTGGAATCTCCGTGGCGGGATTTCGGGGGCCGACCTGGGCGCCCGTGGCCCGTAACCCCGTGCGGACCCTAGCCACGCTTCCCCTTTTAGGGGTTCTCCTCGGGTATTCAGCTAAGAAAGGCGATACAGAGGCCGCTATTGTGTACCACGGAAGACTCGGGTCACGCATGGGCGCACCTACAAGAGCCGTGCGTCTTCGGGCCAGTGGCTTCAGTTCATTCGAGTGTTATTACAATGCCCATGTATTTGTACATGCGGCTGTGCTGCTTACTGACGATGCCCCCCGCTAAAACAAGACGTGTTCGTTGTCCATTAGTCCCATCATCTGCTGGCTTACTCTGAACCACTGTGGCAGATGCGGTGCCACCCCAGACTCAGATCCCAAGGTCCAGCCGAACCCTCCAGGGTCCGAATCCAGATTTGTTATGCCCCCTGAAGATGATGCCTGGCCAGCGACTTCAGCATCGTTCATGGGCATGTAGGAGGGGAAGCCTATAGCATCGAGGCAGCTGTCGATCTCACATCCGACCTCATCGCCACTGGGCTCGCCAGCACCGGCCAGAAGGCTGGTGTCACGACCAGCCCCACAACCACCACTGTCGGAAGTGGCGCCCTTCAGCTCGACATATCGCAGAGCAACGTCATGAAAGACCTGGAATAGCCGCTGATGCCGGGCCATGGCTTCTGGGCCGCCGGGCACCAAGGACCGTATCGAGTCCGCAAACTTTCGCATCCGCCTTAGATCCCCGCCATCTCCCGTCTCGATAACGTGACAGAATAGTACCGTGAAGGGAACAAACGGGCGGACGAAGATGAACCAGCTAAGATACGAGGTGAGGAACACGGACTGCTCGCCCTCGACTACGACGGGGCATGCCTGATGAGACGCGAGTGCCTCCCGGGCCGACATGACACATGCCTCGGTGAAGGATTGTGACGGCCCGCAGTGCGCCGGCATGGTGCTGTGGATGAGAGTCTGGAGGGAATAATAAAGGACCCTGTCCGACGCTGAGAGGAAGTCGATGGTTGCGCGCCACTCTGGGGCCGTTGTGGCAAGACGCCATTTTTTCTGCCCTGGAGATCAGCTCAAAGGAAAAGAGGTAGAAGGGAATCGGACGCCTGGAGAAAGGGTTTTGCTCACAATGTCCTCCTGGGACTGGAGCCAGATGGCATCCAGCTCTCGCGACAGCTCTTCGACAGGGAGCGTGCCCCTGGCGCGGAAAGTAGCGAGCGCCTGCGCTCCGTACAGCTTCACGTACAACTTTCCCGCCAGCTGCGCAACCTTGATGATGGAACGCGAATAGACTAAGCCAGGGCTACCACCGGGAAGCATGACCGTGATCTCGCCGTCGGGGATGGACGAGCACCGCCCAAGCCGGAGGCAGAGCGTCTTCTCAAGGAAGTAAACCACCCAGAACATGAGTCCCCCGGGATTTGACGCATCGCACCACTCATGCGAGCTTGTGCCTGAAGCTGGCCTCAGATGGTGCCCGAGGGCGTAAGACGCCTGGTACGCGGAGCTGATCAGCGTCCAGGCCCAGTGAGGCTTCAGGTTTTCGATTGAATAGACGGCCTGAGGGAATATCATCAGCGTCCCAGCAGCCAGGTAGAAGGTCAAAGCAGGGTTCAATATGAACCTACCGCCAAAGTCAAGGCCATGACTATCTCAAGGCTAGGTGAAATATGAAGGGGGAGTCGCGATATGGCGGTGTTGAGGTTCTGCTGGCACAGACGGCTATGCTCTTTCGACACGCCGCCTTCGTGGGCATCAGGAAGCTCGTCGAAAAAGTCTGAGATTCAGACCATCAGCAAAGGTTCCTTCCCCAAATAGACCCTGATACTTTGCGAGGCATGTTGACTAACAAGAAAGCGCAGCGTTGATGATGATAAAGTCGGCGTCGGAGTAGTCGTCGGTGAAGTAGACCCGAAGGCAGACGTCGGATAGCGGCGTAGATGGTAGCAGTGTGCTTAGGAACTGGAACGCCACACTCGTGGTATCTACATCAAGATGGTATCAGCTAAGCTCGCCATATCACATAAGGAAGGATGGATGTCTACCCTGTGCGGCTCGTATGGCAGCGACAGAGGCCTGGATGGGCGGCATTTCAAAGCTCGCAGGCTTCTGCTGCATCCTGATGCTCATCATGGCACTCGGTGCTACCGCAGGCGGCGTCTTGATTGCCTTGACAATTTGCCGCAAAGACTCGATGAGTTCTTGAGTCTCCAGGCTATACTCGCCCTGGCCACCAGCCCCGGCCATCGTGTCTAGTAGAGTGATGGCTCTGGTTGAGTGCGCCGACAGCGAGATTGGACCTTCCGGCAGAACAGTCCCTTCATCTGCACCAAGCTGTTGCATGGGAGATGCCGCTAGCCGGCTTGTCTGGGCCTCGCTGGAGGATGTATCGCCTCGACATGGTGACTGCGCATTGATGGACCCCCCCACGTACACGGTGGTCGAGTCTGTGTCGTCGTCCAGGGAGAGCCGATGAGGCGCTGCTTCAGATCTGGCCGAGGTTCCAGGGGAGCGTGACAGACCTAGTTGCCTCTCTAGACGCCGTATCTTCTGGATGCTAGGGGGAGGACCTGGGTGTTAGTGGCTGTGCTTGCACGGGGCTGGACCTCATGGGTTGTTTGGCATGCTCACTACTCGGCTGGAGTCGGCTCTTGTTGCCGTTTCGGCCGTTGCACACGCGGTGACTGTGTGCAACGCGTGTTGCGTTGCTTGCAGTTGGAACAGGGCGTCTTTCTGTCACAGCGAATCTGGCATGGCAGCAGAAGTCAGCCAACCATGTACACACCCACAGGGCCGGGTACATCACCTTCTTGATCCGGCAGTTGTCGCACTGACAGGGGCGAGATGGAGCCTTTTGTCAGTCGCAGCCCGAGAAACCGAAGAGTTCCATGATACCCACGGCTTTGGTCGATTCGTACCAGGATCCGGCCCTGCGTCCTGTCCCGGACCCCGAAGATGGACTCGGAGGAGTCGGGGGCATGTCCCCTGTCGGATCCATCTGCATTCTGTACATGTGTCGGTTGACGGAAAAGAGGGCCTCGGCGATGGCGGTCTTGGCCTCTGGTGAGCGCGCGGCATTGTACGTCGTGAGTGTTCCGGGAGAATCTGGGGAATATGCATCCACGGAGGAGCGAACCCTTTATCCCGCGGACCCGCGACCCCGGAATCCCCGAGACTCCGGCGCTAGTGTTTGGTGCTACAGGCTGCTAGGTAGTAACGCGGCACGTGCTTCCCCAGTCCCTACCACAACCCCTCGATTTCCCCAGACGTCCGATGCTGCATGCCGAGATTTACCCCAGTATCGGCCCCGGAACCCCGAAGCATTAACGACTGAACGCGTACAACTTAAGATCTCCCCTCACATCTCGGGGCTTTGGTAGAACCCGTCGGGTTCGGTCAGATGGAGGAAAACATGGCTACAAAAGGTCAGCAAGGTCCATCAAAGTGGCCTGAGCTTTGATGCTCTCATCAAGCAGCAGCACCGCAATATATATACCATTCAAGATTCAACTGTTCTCCACCTCAATACCCAGCTCCAAACATCAAGATCCGTCTCAACATGGCATTTGCCGGCAAAGTGTTCGTCGTGACCGGAGGCAGCTCCGGCGTGGGGAGGGCGACGGTCAGAAAGCTCCTGCAGCAGTCTGCTGCAGTCCACGCCCTGGACATCAACGACATTCCACTGCACAACGACCTCCCCGGGCGATTGTCCACCCATAAGGTCGACGTCACCTCTCGCGGCGACATCAAGGCGACATTTGACAAGATCATCCAGCTCGAGGAGCGCAATGACTCGCGCCAGTGGCTTCATGGCCTGGTTAACTGCGCCGGCATGTATCGAGACACTCCGGTCTCCGCCAACGCAAAGGGCGACAGCATTTTCGAACTCCTCTGGAAGGTCAACGTCATGGGCACCTGGCACGTCGCGAGCGAGTTCCATGAACGGCTTCGAGCGGTCCGAGAGGCCAACCCCGGGCAGTTCACGGATGCTACCGCGAGCATCGTCAACGTGGGCTCCATGGCCTCTGTGCGCGGCATCCCTAGGTCTTCGGCATACGTCGCCAGCAAGCATGCGGTGCTCGGCCTGTCGAGGGTGCTGGCGCAGGAGCTGGGACCGTCCGGGTTCCGGGTCAATACGGTGGCGCCGGGCGCCGTCAACACCCCAATGTTGAACGTTGCGGTACAGGAACGAGGTGGCACTTATACAGCTGGGCCGTACGATGGGGCCTTCAAGCGTATGTCTGAGCCTGAAGAGATTGCCGACACGATTCTCTACTTGCTTGGTGATGGGTCCTCATCTGTAACCGGCCATCTACTCGAAGTCAACGGCGGTTGGCCGTGAGGAATGTGCATCCACTGCCATGGTCTAGGTACATTTGTAGCCACGGGAAGGCAACGATTCGCCGTTGAAATGCAGTCTGTTCAACTTCAGAAGTCCTTTCTTTCAGCACGATGTGATCCAATTCCCTTTGCAATAATGATCAACTTGACCCCTTGGTCGAAAAATTGCCAGACAGACATACCCAGATATTAACATGTCGATTTGAACATCGTGTCGATCTGCATTAATGTCAAACAGATGACCCTGCTAGGTCTCTGGCCACCTAAAGTCCAGAGCAGGTATCCCGGGTGCTGCTGCCACATATTGATGGTCGGATCTGGGGATCAGGGTCAAGAGGCCATGCAGCCAGGCCATAATGAATCTCATATGATTGAACTCAGCACAAGCAACTTTGTGTCAATTCGTTCTACCAATACATACGACGCAGACTGACAAGCCCATCTAACGCAGCTCGAAGCGTTCCAGGTCCTTCAGGGCGTCCTCCGTCTCCCGCCTCCACGACTGGAGCCCACCGACCCAAAACAGAGGCTCCCTCGTCTTTCCGGGAATGTTGGAGCCATTCCACCACGATGGCGTCTCCTTGGACAGCGACCGGTCGTAGATGTCCAAGTTCCGTTGTACATACGACTTTGCGACCGCAGGCTTGACCTCGAATCTCTCCTTCTTGCTCTCCCGCATCATGGACAGGAACTTGTCGATCCAGTCCACCTGCAACTCCAGAAAGGCGGGCCCGCTGACAAGGCCGGACGGTGCCTGAGGCCCGTACAGCATGAAGGCATTTGGCAGCCCGGGAGCCATCATGCCGAGGTAGGTCTGGATCGAACCCGCCCAGCTCTCTTGCAGGACAACGCCATCCTTGCCCTTGATATTCATATCGTATAGGCTTCCGGTGACCGAGTCGTAGCCAGTGGCCATGATGACAATGTCGAGGTCATGGGTGGTCTCGCCCGCGGGACCGGCGGTGACGATGCCGGTGGGCGTGAAGGTCCGGATCTCATGCTCCTTGAGGCTGACGAGCTTAACATTGGGACGGTCGATCATCTCGTAGTAGTCCACTTCGAGGTTGGGACGCTTGGTGCCCATCCACTGGAACTGCTTGAGAGGGGCCATGATGTCCCTCTTCTCAGGGTCTCGCATGCGGGCGCGCACTGTCTTGACCCAGTAGTTGTAAAGGTCAGCATTGGCCGTCTTGTCGTACGTGTGCTCGACATAGGTCATCGTCAGAATCGTGTAGCCGCCGCGGGTCCACAACTCGTTGTACAGACGCTCCCGCTCCTCGGGTGTCGTCTTGTCGAACCCGGTCGCGGGACCGTCATGGGCGTAGGCGGATTCGCTCTTGTACTTGGCTTGCTGGAATTGCATACCGTACTGGGCTTTTTCCTGCTCGACCTCGAGGGCGGACAGCTGGCGCTGTCTCATGGGCAGCGCCGCAGGAGGGGTGCGCACAAAAACGGTCAGTTCGGCGTCCTCCTTGGCCATCTCCTGGAGGATCTGAAGCCCAGAAGCTCCCTGACCGATGATGCCGACACGCTTTCCCTTGATGTCAAGACTGGAGGGCCACCGACACGGGTGCAAGACGGTGCCCTGAAACTGGTCGAGCCCGGCAAAATCCGGGATGTACGCCTTGTTCGTGGTGCCCGTTGCGAAAATGACGTATTGCGAGGAGGTTTTTATTCCGTTCTCCGTGAGTAGCGTCCAGTGCCCGGACGACGGATCGACCTGAGCCTCGACGACACGGGAGTTGAAGATGGTGTCTTTGCGCAGGTCCAGCTTCTCCACCATTTGCGCGAAGTACTCGCGAAGCTTGACGTGATCTGGGAAGCGCTCGGTGAATTGAAAATCACGCCAGGCGTCGCGGACGCTCAACTGATAGATGGGCACCTCTGTGTCGACGCGAGCGCCGGGGTATGCGTTGAAGTGCCATACTCCGCCAAAGTCGCTTCCTGCCTCAAGGAGTTTGGCCGAGTAGCCGGCCTGACGGAGCTTATAAAGAGCATAGCAGCCGCCGAAACCGCCACCAACAATGATGAAGTCGGCCGAGATGGTCTTGGTGCCGTTGGTAGATGCGCTGTTGGCCGTCATGATGAGAAGATGCAAGGGAAGGTATGGTAGATATGGGGAAGGTGCGCCGAAGGACTCGGAAGGAGATGTGCTTCGTGAGACGGGATAAATCGCGGGCGAAGGAGGTGATGAAGGGGATGATGAGAAAGATGATGATTACAAGTGAGACAGGAGCTGTACTTGAATACATGTACATGTAGCAACGAGCTGGTCTCTGGATCTAGTGTTGACCGGACCGCTCCTTGCAACTTATGAACTATCTATTTGGAGCATCTCAAAGATGGAGTCAAGGATCTACAGACAGCACAGAGGCGGCGCCCGAAACGTACCGAAGGCCCGGGCATGAACTCCGAGTCACGATGCTGGGTGTATGCATCCTTTCGTCCGTGTATGTATCCATATGTCCGGGATATCTAATGATCTGGTGTTTGACAGGCCATCATGTCTGAAATGTCACACATATGATGGAGCGGTGCCGAACCTTTCACCGGCGTCAGGGCGTCAAACACGGCACTTGCTTCGGGGTGGGGCACCCCGAAATCCCGGGCGGGTCTCCCGGTCCCCGGTCTCCGCTCCTTTGCCCCGGATCGACCTGCATTGCCTCACCCCACACGGCCGGTGCTACCCTGTTTCGAACACTTGAAGCTCCGGGAGACCGGGCTCTACTAGGCCACCGAAGGGTGGTGCGTGGAGTAAGTGCTGTCAGAAGTCGTAGGCTGGAAGTCAGTACCATCCATGGACAGGGAGGTCCACGGGTACAAATGACGGAGTTTGTCCGTACCAATGGGAAATCCATCTCACCCGGCTCGTACACGCCTCTACTCAACTTCCTCGCCCTGTTCATTTTGAAAAATTTTCAGTTGTACCATCCGAGATACCGACATGTCTCTCAGCCTTGATTCAGAGTTTGCCGAGGCCCTGGCTCCATTCATCGCCGCCGCTGGCCAACATGAAAGGCCCAAGCTCCACGACGTCGAGGGTCGCAGGGCCATGTACAATGCCACCGCACTAGGCAGCCAGGCGCCTCCGATCCCTGATGCTGTAACTTTTGAGGTCATCTCTGTCCCTCGACCCGACGGTTCCATCTTGCCCGTTCATCATTTCCGGCCGGCGACACAGAAGCATGGCACACCAACCGCTGCTCTCCTCCACTTCCATGGCGGCGGCTTCATCGCCATGACTCCCGACATCGCCAAAGGTCGTCTGGTTCAATACGTCCTGAACGCAGGCATTCAGGCATTTTCTGTTGACTACAGGCTTGCTCCTGAGCACCCCTATCCGGCCGCTCTTGACGACGGCTGGACAGCGCTTGCCTGGATCCGGGAGAACGCAGGGCAGCTTGGCATCAATACAGCTCGCATCGCCATCATGGGAGATAGTGCCGGCGGCGCCATCGCAGTCTCTCTCGCCATCCGGGCCCGCGACTCCCAGCTGTCGCCGCCCATTGCCCAGCAAATCCTATGCGCGCCCATGCTCGACGACCGCACGAAGAGGGACATTCCATGCAACTTCAAGGTCTGGGATTTGCAAGACAACATCACCGGTTGGACAGCCTACCTCGGAAAGCCTCCCGGCGGAAGTGATGTGCCCGACACAGCATCCCCAGCCCGAGTCACAGACGTTTCGGGATTGCCGAGCCTCTACATAGACACCACCCAGCTAGATCTGTTCGCGGAGGAGAACATGGAATATGGCAGCAGATGTGTCAAGGCGGGTATCGAGGTCGAGATACATGTGAGCCCGGGCCTGCCGCATGGTTTTGATAGCTTGATGCCCTCGCATCGGGTATCAAAGCAGTACGAGGAACACAGAGAGCGTGTCATGAGAAATCTCTGAGCCATGTATTTACCTTGCATGGAGTCGAGCCTGTCAAGGCAGTTTTGTGGTGACGGTTACTTGCCAAGTACCTTGGAGATGAGCACAAAGTCGATGGTCAATGACAAGATGGCATTTCATAACATCAAGACTCTCATCTTTTACTATGGAAGCGAAAGTGATAAGTAGCCAGATATCAATCCTCGGAAGGCATCTACAACATCCATTGACCGAGGGGTACGTACCCCTTTTCAGTCGCTTAGTCAGGAACTGCCGGCTCCCGGTGCTCCCCCGGCGGCTGGAATCGCAGGAGCTTACAGCGCTACTGAACCCCGCAAAAGGGAAGCTTCCACTAGAGACGGGCGATAACCCTGCTGGAAATCCCCATCTCATCCAGCTTCATCACCCAAACCGCGAATCAATGGCCTCTGCGCCTCGTCGAATGCCGCGACCGCGGCTTCCGGCCTGTAGGCAATGCTCGCAGAAGAAAGTAAAGGTACCTCAATCGGCGTATCATTTTCAATCGAGTATGTGGCCATTGAGCTGACACGATTCCAGTGCGACAGCAGCCGCCCCAAATGTGTCCTGTGCACCCGCAACGGCAGCGACTGCCTCGTACTCGACTCTGTCAGCAAGGAATGGGTGTCTAGATCGTGAGTCGTCCCGCGATACAAAGAACGCCCCTGATTGACTGACAGTGCTGCGACACAGATATATTGATGAGCTAGAGAGATTGGAAGAGCAGCTCCTCGGCAGGGAAGACGCGCCCCAAGGTGCTGAGCCGACACCAGCGAACCCAAGCCCTGAGAGAATCTACACCGTTCGATCTGCTGGCGGAAGCTCGTCAACCGTCGCCCGCGGTGGCGGCTTGAGGTGCGTGAATCAGCCCAATCTGAGAGAACAGGAACTCATCATCATTTCAGCTTCATCGCATTACTTTTCTCGGACGCAGAATGGAGGCGAAGCAATGCAGACCTTCTCCGCTCCCTAGCACGGGCACCGCGCAGCTCAGGTCCCCACACTGAAGCTTGCCCATTACCCTCAGCGCCGGTCGTCCAGGAGTTGTTCGAGAGATAGTATGTAACTTCCTTTCGGCATCTCATGCGATATCCTTGCACTGACTCCTCGTTGCTAGCCTCACCTGGACACACATACAAGGCCCATGTCTTCTCCGGCACGAAGTTTGGGATCTGTACGGGCGCATCTTCTCGTCGGCCGGAGAGCTGGTCTCCTCGGACCATCATGACCTCTTTCGCGCATTTATTCTATGCGCGATATCTTCAGTTCTACCTTATCGGAACAATCTGCACCCCCAACATCCTGAAGGGTACTTCCTGGCCGCTCTGAATCATCTTGGAACAGGGTTCTTAACGAGGGGCCTGGAATCGATCCAGGATCTGCTCCTGGTTGCCCGGTTCGGGTTCTACCATCATATTGGTCCGTATCTCCGTTCCCCTGGCACACCTCGGTTTATCGCTCAATAGGTCATACAGGCACCTCCATTTGGGACCTCATCCGCTTATGCGGGCGGCTCTGTGTCGAGCAAGGTCTCTACCATACGGACGGCGAAACCGGGGACCTCCTTCAGGACCAGAACAGGCGACGCATTTTTTGGCAATTCTATCTCATTGACAGATACAGCTCGACTACCCTGGACCGGCCTTTCGCGATAGACGACAAGGCCATCGAGGTGCAGTTTCCTGCTGATGCAAACGACGATGAGCTCGTTGCCGCGACCCCCAACTTCAACAGCCTTGATGCGTTCCGGGCCTCCAACATACCCCAGAGGCCCAAGGAGATGACGGTCTTTCTTTTCTGCGTCAGATTGAGGCAGATTTCTTCTCGTATCCACATCGAACTGTCACGCCTTCGTCAGGACCCGTCCCTATCGCAACAACCGCATCTAGCCGTAGGCCGCATCTGCACCACGCTGAGCCGTCTCCTCCAGGAGCTCGCATCCTGGAGAGACACGGCACCGGTCATTGAGAACCCTCGGTGTCTTTTCGAGTCTGAGGACTGGTTTGTCCTTCTCCATCTGCGAGAGAAGCTGAGCCTCGTGCGGAGGGCGGTTGACCTGGTCCCCAAGTCGGAGGCGCCGCCTCCAAGACACCTGCTCACCATCTTTCTCCGGACAGCCCTTGAGACGATCCAGCAATACTCGGCACTGTCCAAAAAACGGGCTTTCATCACTCATACACGGGGTTACTTTCACATGATCTTCACGGCGGGGCTCTCGGTCCTGTACTGCACCTCGGTCGCCCCAAACCTCTCGCATGAGGATCTTGTAGAGCTTACCAACGGACTTCGGATATGTGAGACAACTTTGGCCGCAATGTCGGAGCAGCTTCCAGATTCACGAAGCTATGTCACGGTGTTCGAGGCGTTGCGCCGCCATGTTTCTAGGAAGATCCACAGAGCTCTAGGCGTCGGCGACGATTCCAAAGATGAGGGAGCCAAGACAACCCATCTGCCCGTGATAGACAACCCCGGCGCCACCTACCAGTTGCAGGTACAGAGCCAAGGCGGACACGACACTACAGACCGACCGGTCTATGGAGAACAGTCGTACCCCGCTTACCAGTACTGGGACGGCTCCTCGGGGGCCGTCAACATGGCCCTTGCCGTCGGCGAGCATGGCGAGGCAGTTAACGGCAGCGGGTATGACTTGCGGGGAGGCTTGCAGTTCCCGGGCGTGCCAGGCGACGATCTCCTGCAGTGGGCCTTCATGAACGACGAAACCATTTGGAACATGGACACCATGCTGGGAGAGTATGTCTACGGCGATCCGACAAACTCTGGGTTCTTGAACGGCGTGGACTACTAGATCAGTACGAGGCGGAGCCAATCCTTGGACAATCGAGAGTACGTGTTCAATGGTTTGCACAATCAATCTATTCGCAGTCGATTATCTTTCCCCCAGGATCTGACCCCCCCATGCTACTACACGGCACTGGTGGCAAACTCGAACAGCTTCGTCGCCGCTGTCAATCCCGTCTGCATCTGAGTCTCCCCCGTTGCCGCACCGATGTGCGGTGTGCTGGCCACGCCCAGGTCCCAGAGACCTCCGTACCTCTCCTTGCTCGGCGGCTCCTGCTCATGACAATCCAGGCCAGCTCCCCAGATAAGCCTCTCGGACAGCGCCCTCTCCAGATCCTTCTCATTGATGATACCTCCGCGGGCAGTGTTGATAAGAATCGCCGTGTTCTTCATCCTCTGCATCTCGGCGTACCCGATGAGGTTTGCCGTCCGGGGCGTCAGGGGCATGTGGACGGTGATCATGTCCGATGCAACGAGGACCTGATCGACGGACTCGGCCCGCACATGAGGAATCTCCTCCCAGGCTCCTGAGGGAAGGAAAGGGTCGTAGGCGATGATTTCCGCATCGAAGGCGCCGCGGAAGATCCTCGCGACAGCCTTACCGATGTTGCCCATGCCGAGGATTCCGATGGTCTTGCGGTGGAGGAGCAGGCCGGAGCACTTCTCCTTGGGCACCAGGATACCATGTGAGTGCTTGCCCACGATGGTGCCGATCTGCCGGGCAACAGTCATCGTGAGAGCCAGAACGACCTCGGCCACGGCCTGGGCGTTGACGCCTGGTGTGTTGAGGATGGGGATGCCCCTCGCAGCACATGCCTCGGCGTCGATCTTCTCGATACCCACTCCCTGCTTTCCGATGGCGCGGAGGTTGGGACACGACTTGATGTCCTCGGCTGTGAGTCTTGAGGAGCGCACCAGAAGGTATTCTCCTTGCCGCCAGTTCTTGTGGGCGGGGTGGCTCTTGTCGATGGTGTTAAAGTGTTCCTCGCAGTATGCGTGGACCGCGGGGTGGAAGTCATCCAGTAGGTAGATTGTCGGCTTGGTATTGTCTTCAACCAGCTCATTGACGGGCGAATCAGTTATGCGACTGGGTGCCATGGTGAAAAAGGGCTTTACGGCGGGTAGATGTGTTGTGGGTATGTGGTAAGTAGGTTGTCACTGACTCTGCTCAAACATGAGGTGACTCGGGTGAACGCAATTCTTTAAACATCCCGTCGATTTATCACCATGCAGATCATGTTCTATAAGTCCGATGAGCCACATGAAGGCCAAGTACCATTCTGCAAAGCATGTCCGAGTAGTATGTGTGTTTGTCCACGGCGTGTCTTATGGTCGACCGACTCTCTCTCGGTTCATGTCCGATCGTGACAGGACGGTGCCGGGGGAACCCCGATGGTCGGACGGGCTGTGTCCGATCTCTAGTCACCCATTCGGGGGGCTGTAGTGCCACAAGGAGAGCATCCAAACCTCTCGGGAGATTCCCGAACGTTGTAGAGCTAGCTGTAAGGCTAGAGCACCGAGCGGGAGACAAGTCGGCAGTTGGGGTTGTGGCAAAACGCACGACATCCCCGCGGGGTCAGCACATGCACCGGGGCAGGTCGGACTCTTCCCCGACATGCGGCAGCGGCTCGGACCTTTCCCCGACAATTCTGTCAGATCTAGAAATGGGGGTGCCAGCGAGATGGTATGGTAATTGAAGATTGACGTGTTTCGAAACAACTAAGTATTGCAATACTACCTCAAATTCATAGGGACGATAAAACCTCTAAAACGACTGGACACGAGGCAGTCTTACCACCTGATGGCCAGGTGCACAGTGCAGGCTCATCCAGGGGCTTAACTGTGCCAGTGGCTGGACAGCAGCAACAACCCCGCGACTACCTTCCAGGTCTGACGTTCTTGCGTCGACACTTTGGATTCAAGGCAGCAAGCATAAGCTCTACTGTTCTCCCAATAGTGAGCAAATTAGATGTTGCGAGACCGCTCGCTCGTAGTCGGCTCGCGTTGCCAACTGGTCCAGCTGCATGGCGTTTTCGCAAGCGAGCAAATCAAAGATATCACAACAGGCACGATTATCATTGCAAAGTGCGTTCTCGAACTCGACGTAATTCTCAATCGTAGACAAATTTCAGATTTCTAAATACCTGGTTCCAAAACTGCGACACGAAGGATTGAGCAGCGGTCGCGTTGACAGACGTCCATCCAACATGCCTGTCTTGCGCCGTGTAATGACCAGCCTCCGTAGAGGACTGGCCCAATAGCCGAGCCCATTGACTTTCTAAGTACAGAATGTTTTCTCAGTGAGCATACCTCCAGCCCTCGGGCTCGCCAGCAGCTTCCTCCGCGGCCTTGAGGGCCTTATTCTTCTTCTTGCAGAACCATTTTGTGACAAGAACCAGGATGATCGTCAGACCACATCCAACGATTATGGCGCCTCCTCCAGTCTGATAGTAAGGCTCCTGGTTACGCAGGAAGAAGTAAGGGGTGAACCAGTGAGAGACGGAGGAGACGCAGTTTGCGTAGGCAATCAGAGCCGCGCGCTTCGTCCTGGGTCGCGGAACGACGGTGGTCTCCCAAGAGATCTGAAGCTATGTGATAGTCAGCGGCAGACTCAATGACATGGGAGAGCAGAAGACTTACGTTAAGACCGATGAAGGGACCTGTGACGAGCAGGATCATGCAGAAGTAGCGAGCACCGACATTCAGCGTCGTGATCATGACCGCACAGCCCACTCCGGTCAGGGCCATGGGGATGACAATGTGCCAACCGAACTCGAGCATCCGACCCGAAGACCAAGACACAGCGAGAGTAACCAAGAATGCAATAATAGGGGGAGGTGCCTGAACCAGGTAGGTGGTGATCTTGTCGAACCCGAGAGTGGCTACGATCTGAAAGTGGACGCCGTCAGCGAGTGAATCCATCAGAGTGAGGAACTGGGGAACTAACCGATGGGAAGAAGTCCTTGTACGACTGGGCGATGATGAGAGAGAAGTGAATGGCGGCAAACAGGTGAGAGAAGGGGTCCTTCATGCACTGCCAGAAGCCACCCCAGTAGTCTCCCTCATCATCCTCCGAGAGACCGCCGGCCGAGACAGTCTGGCGGTACTGGGCCATAGCGGCCTCTTCCTCAGTGATGAAGTATGTGCCGGTGGAGTCGGGGAAGTTGGGAATGAACCAGAAGCTGATCACGGCGACAAGGATACTGACGATTCCTGGTGAGAAGGTCAGCTTGGGTCTTCCGGCAAGCGTGATACGATGATGGGAGGACAAACTCACCCTCGAGCAGAAGGAACCATTTCCAGGCCGGGAGATTGGCAACACCGTCCATGTTGGTGAGAATACCGGCTGCCAAGAGACCCGAGATGGCCTGGGAGATGGTATTGCCGGCATGCCAGATACCCATCCTTAGGGGAGACTCTTGTTTGGTGTACCAGGAGGACGTCATGAGCGACACGGCGGGAACGAAAGGGCCCTCAGTGAGACCGATGGTGAAGCGGCAGAGCATAAAGCCCCAGCCTCGGCTGACGGCTGGCATGCAGATGGTGACAATGGACCACCCAAGCATGCAGAGAGGAAGCAGTAGGCGAGGACTGCCCTTGGCGATGATGATGTTGGCCGGAATCTGGGAGATGATGTAGCCCACGTAAAACAGTGAAATGCCCGCGCTCCATTCCGTGTCGCTCATGTGTAGGTCCTCTTGCATGCCCGCGAGGCGAGCGTTGGAGACATTGATGCGGTCGAGATAGCTGGAAGGTGCAGTGTTAGCAACGAAATGATGCTGGGTGCCTGCTGCAGAGCCGCAACTCACTTCATCATCAACATGGCCGTAACCATGGGAAGGAACTTCCAGTCGAGCTTGCGGACGAGAGCCTTCTCAATGGCCTTCAGTTCCTCTGGGGACTTGTCCTTGATGAGAGGATACCTCTCGAGGTAGGGGCATCCCTCGGGAGCGACCTCTGCAAGCTCGACGGCGTCCTTCATGTCCATGGACGCCTTTGACGGAATAGACCGAGTTGACGGAGCCATCTTCAGTGAAGTTGCGAATGGGTGTTGCTTGTCGTTTGTTTGCTGAAAGGGATGAGAGAGCAGCAGCGAGATGATGCGCTGCTCAAGATGATGCGTTGCTCGAGAAGAATACAGCATGTGTCGAGAGCGAGCTGGACTTCTTATGTAGACGCCTTCTTCTAGATGCAACAGGGGGCTCAACGACCGAGCATCTGTGAAGGCACACCGCTGGCCAACTTTTCTCAGCCCAGTGTTGACTCGCGAGTTGGTTGTCACACTCCGCTCCCCGCACTCGAATCTGAAGGGGGAGAATAAGGTTCGCGGGGTCGAAATTGGAGACTGCCAAGACAATCCTGGGGATGGTCTGGGGTCGGACGAGCACCGAAGGGGGCTTGGCGGCATCGGACTCAACTTGGTGGTGACCGGGTAGCGTCCGACGCAGCCCTGGGGCTCCCTAGGCGCCCCAACCTGAAGTGGTCAGCATCGGCCGATGTCCGATGGAGTGTCCGAGTACGCAGGCGGTGCAGCTTTCTGCATCGTAGGCCAACCGAAACGCCAAACAGCACTTATCTGCCGTGCTTCTCTCCGGCTTGGGTCCGAACAGCAAGTCGGAGACATGGAGCTCGGGACAATGTGCATGTGGCTCTGGGGAAGTCTCCGCGGGAGTCCGGACTCCATACTTCGACAGAAATCAGTCACCTTGGCACCGAAATTGATGTCATGGGATATGTGGCCATTGCTGAACTTGGTATTTTCTGCCATTTCTTTGGCTCATAGGTGCGCATCCAGTTATTTCGCCTTGAGAAGAGTAGGTGGTGCCACAGCCCCCCGACAATGCCACTTGACCGTCTGCACATTTCCCTCCAAGCTGTCGGTGATGTACAGGGTCTTCCCATCCGGTCCTCCGAAGCAACAGTTCGTGAGGTTGATGCCCGAGGATCCGCTGACGATCCGCGCCTTGGGCACGCCATTCGAGTCGACAACAAATACAGACCCAAGACTGGGATGGCACACAAAGAGACTGCCCTCCTCGTCGACGGCAAGACCGTCGGGTCCTACGTTTCCGAAAGACTGGAAGAACACGCCGACCTTTGATGTCGTCCCGTCCGCGTGGAGGGGGGCACGCCAGACCTGGTTTGCGCGTGTCATGGCCACATAGAGGAAACGTTCATCTGGGGAGAGCGCGAGGCCGTTGGGTGAAGCCCCGTTGGCTATGAGTGTGTCGAGCTTGCCATCTGGTGAGACACGATAGACACGACCTGTGGGGTCGGTCATACCTGTCTGACCTTGGTCGGTGAAGTAGAGGTTCCCCTTTGAGTCCATGATGAGGTCGTTGGGCCCCTTGAAACGCTCGAGGTTGTTTCGGGTCAGCTTTGGGGACATCAGGCCGGTGTTGGGGTCGAATGACAAGATGCCCTGGCTGCAGGTCAGCATGAAGAATGGATGCCAGGGCGAGACGGGTGCAGTCATACCTGCTTGTAGTCGGCAACGAGAAGTTTCCCATCCGGCGTCCCGACCAGACCGTTGGGCTCGCCGTCCCACACTGAAGCAACGGTGACATTTTTGTCGGCATCAATCTTGAGGATCCGGCCGTACGGGACATCAACGACGAACAAGTTCCCCGCATCGTCAGCCACCGGACCTTCGAGGAAAATGTGCTGAAAAGTCCTTGCAAAGCCACCCCTCCATTCTGAGTCTTGGCCGATACATCGTCTGTTGTCCGGGATTCGAACGAAGATCTCGGCCTCGATGACTGGCGGCGGAGGGTAAAAGTTCATGATGTCCAGCAGCGTAGGGATTGTCGTGCTGGGGGTGTCTGGCTGCAGATGCTAGACAGACATCAGCTGTGGCCAAGCTTTATTCATCCCTTCACTTCCACGCTAGTTGATCCGGGGAAGTGGCTTGGCCGCTTGGATGATGGGGTTGACGCCAATCTGCGATGCCAGCTTCAGCCGCCCCGCGCCCCCGTTCATCGGCCGATATCCGACCCCTCCGGACAAGATCCGGTCGGCAAATCTCATCCGGGCATTGGATCGCCGTCGAACGACTATGCCTCATGAAAAAGAGCTTTGCATGAAATGTCGTAATCTGCGGGGTACTGTGGGCGGCACCCTACTCAGCGTATTCACAAACGACTTCGGAGGGTTAGCGAAACTGAAGGCTGGAAAAGAATCAGGTGACTGACCTCGGTCTTGCCGCCGTGCTCCTCCATCACTCGACCAGACAGGGTGAACAAGAGCTCACGGTAGTCTCTTAAGGCTGGAAATCTCCCAGCAATCTGCGCCACGACGGAAGAGGCCTTATTGATGCTTTCAAGGACCTGTGTGAGGTGTCGGGGCTCTCGTCGGCCGAGCCTTTTCGCCAGGCACGTGAGAATAACGGCGGCAGACAGAGCATCATACGCGTCGATAAACCCGCCCGAGGAAGTACCCTGATTGTACTTGTCGTAGAGGCTGTCTATGAGTCGCTGGCACGAGTCGACCGTGTCTGTTTCGACGTCCTCGGCCGTCCCCATTAAAAGCCCTGGCGTTGAAGATGACCGGTGTTTCGGGTGAACTGCATGCACCAAGAGGCGGCAGGAGAGCTGGTTGACCACATCCATCCATACCTTGCGGGAGGCTGAAGTTTCGTGCAAGACGGGAGGGGAGTCTCGCCAGAAGCAGATGTTGTGGTACGCACACATCGGGTCGACATTGTCGCTGTCCCGAATGCTGGAAGCGAGCTGCGCCTGACGCACGAGGTGCCGACTGCTGGCAGCTTTGGCGTTCATAGATTCGGAGGCTGACAGAAACGGACCTTCCGTGTCCTGCGGGACCTGAAATGAAGGGTTGTTGGCACCCGTTTCAAGCAGAATTGCAGAGAAGCAATGAGAAGACGCACCTGGACGGAGATGTCGGAGTCGTGTATGCTAAAAGGCCGGTCCATGACGCAGCTAAGCGACCTGAAAGACTTCGTCAGTGAACCTTATGTCGCCAGGCTCTTGCAACAATGTGACAGACGTACCGGTCGTAGATGTACAAAGTCCAGAATAACCACCTATGGTCGTATTGGCTCCTGGTGTGGTCTGCCTGGGGCGACGAGTCCTTGTGGAGGCCAAGAGCGATACATGTCTTCATGGCGAGGTCCAGGAGGTGCCAAGATGAGCCCCCAGTTGAGCTGAGGAGCGAGTAGAACAACAACATCGTGATGCAGTGGATCGAGTCCGGCGGGCTGTGAGGCAGAATCGTGAGTGGGAGCAACTTGACAGCCATCGAGTGGAGGCTTGAGGACAAGAAGGAGAGTCGGTCAGCATCGTGCGACATCATGATGCCGGTGGCGATGGCCATGTAGGCATTGAAGCGGCGGAGTGCCGGGACGTGATTTGCGCTGGGACCGCCATGCTGTGCGACTGTCTCCTCGTAGTGCTCCCACAACTGCTGGCTATCCAGGTAAGGGACGAAGAACGACCAATCTGCAAATGCCTGGAAATGCTGCAGAGTACTTTGGCGAGACAGAGGGACCTGGTGATCATCGAGCACAATGAATGGCCTAGAACCTGTCGATCTGGATGGGTCATGGCCGCCCACTGCCAACGCGGCGAGAACCATCTCGGTCAGGGCGAGCCCGTGCGTTGCTGACCCTTCGCCCTCTGCCCTGGGCTCGGCCATGGCGCTGTTGGACAGGAACCCGATGGCGCCCATGGTGTCTCGCACCGAGGAGTCTTCTGCAGAAGCATCTTCGAGCATGTCGACGGGTGTGGCAGATAGCGCCTCGGTTCTGGTTGAGGTGTCGCCCACAGGCGACGGCTGCACCGCCGTCCGGGGTCGTTTGCTGGGTGTGCCATTCTCGAGATCGGCAACCCGCCGTTTGAGTGTCTCGACGTAGCTAGATGGGAGTGTGTATCAGAATCGGGTCGTCCAGGGCCACGGGGGGGTAGCGGGCGGTTCCCACCTGTTGACGGATGCGTGTGAGAGCCCGGCGTCTTCCTCAGATTCGAGAAGAGCGCTGATGTCCTGTGCTCGTGCCGTGCACTCCTGTCCCGCATCGACGCAGGAAGTACAAGCGGGCAGAAGGCGATCACACTGCGGTGACAACGTCAGTTGAGCACTGAGAGGCAGATGTTGCGACGTTGGTGAGGGAGCTTGAAGGGCTCGCGCGCTAGCCAGGGGCGGCTGGGAACAAAGGGGGCTCACCTTCTGCTTCCGCCTCCAGCACCGCCCGCATGCTTGGCCGCGTCTTGCAGGGGAGGAAGGCGAGGCCGGGCTGCCGGTAGATTGATTCGAGGCTCCGGTGGACATTTCGGCCGCTGCAACCATCCCCCGATCGACCGGGTCGCCGTTTGTCGGAGTTGCTCCGGGTGATGGGGTGCGCTGTGAGGTGTTGTGCTCTGGGCAGGTCCGACGACATTTCCGAAGTCTGATTCCCCCAAATCCACCGAGGAAGTTGATGAGTCAGCAACCACCATAACAGGCCACCAGAGTCTTGTCAGGGCGAGTTTGAGTATTTCACCATGATGAGAGCTTCGTCTCCAGAGGAAACATACGGCTAGAGAGACGGTTGGAAATAGAATAACAGTTCAGTAGATGATTGGCTTTGTACATGGACTTTTGTTGTGGAAGGCTGGGATGGTAGATGGATGAGGCCCTGGGTAGACTGGGACGGTGGGTGGAGTGGTTTGCCCCAAATTTCTTCCATGCTGAGATGTTACCGTCTTCAACATGGCCTGGAAATGTCATCTCACTGGTCCTTGGTTTTAGAGCTTTCCAACATCGCACTTATTCCATCCATGGTGGCCGTGACTGGGTGCTCAATGCACGGGATGAAGCACTTGAGGAATCTGTAACTTCAAACATCTTTTGGTGTATCTCTCTATGGAAACAACAAAACAAATTGCTTATCGACCCGAGTACCCCCTGTCTATGCCTTGCCGTTGGTGACCCCGTTAGTCCCATTCGAAGCTGAGACACGGCTGCTCAAGGCCGCCATCTCGCCGGCCCGCTTGGACGCGCCTCCCAAGATCAGGGGACCATCGGTGGCGGCCATGACCCATCTCGCACCCATGCCGCAGAACTTCTCGACCAGATCCAGACGCGAGTGCAGACCTCCGACACCAACCCACTTGCCGTGCTTCTTGCAGGCGTCAATCGTCCTCTGGTAGGCCTCAGTGACCCTGGGGTTCTCGTAGTCGCCCGGGATGCCCATCTCGGCCGTCAGGTCGTTCGTGCCGATCAGAAGGGAGTCAACGCCCTCGACAGCGGCGATCTCATCCACCAGTTCGAGAGCCTCAAGAGTCTCGATCATGGGGATGACAAGGGTCGCGGCGTTGGTGACCGGGTTGGACACCTTTGCGGCGATGGAGCGGAACTGGTGGTGGGGGAGGCCGTTCGTTGACGACCGGTGGCCGATAGGTTGAAACTTGGCGGCGAGAACGACATCCTTGGCGTCCTGGACGGAGCGGATGTGGGGGACAATAACGCCGAGAGCACCGCCGTCAAGGATCCTGGAGACGAAGAAGGGGTCCTTGCTTGGGGCGCGGACGATGGGGGAGATGTTGGCGTACAGGGCGGCGATGCACAGCTGGCTGGTTGTCTCCAGGTCAAAGGCCGAGTGCTCCATGTCGACGAGGATGCCGTCGAAGCCGGCGGTCTTGGCCATGCCGACAATCTCGACTGACTTGACGAGCTTGATGCTCAGGGTGGAGGCAACCTCGCCGCGGAGGAGCTTCTCCCTCATGGAGTGGGGGATCGTGGCAGCCATTTTAGGGAGAGAGAGCAGTGATGAGAGAATGGGTATGTTGAGAGGTGAAGGTAGTGATCGTGATGACTTGGATGTAAGCGTGTTGAGCGTCGATTCGATCACTTCCCAACCCCAGGAATTGTCATCCTGATATACCCCGGTGCTACACACGAGATGATCTCCAGATGAAGGCCCGAGATCTCGTGTATACTCCGTACTTCTCCGGTCGTGGGTGCGAAGTCGGCTTTCCTTCCATCGGCCATCGGACGATACCCGAACCCTGAGCTGTGGCGTCGGACCTCGTCCGGGCTCACACAACAGCCGGTGGGTATTCATCATGACATGCCACTAACTCGGCAAGTGTAACCGCATTCTCACATGAGTAGGCCCTTGGGATTATGCGGGGAAGCTAGGGCATCGATGGCTGACGGCTTCGCAAACGGTCCGACGGGTCATCGGACAAGTCAAAAGGGCTCTCACGAGTTGTGCATCAACGCCTCCGACGTGACCGGGGCAGCCGACTCGGCCCCGCACCGGAGCGATGCCCCTTTCATTCTTGGCAGGCCGGGGAAAACCTGGAGAGGACTCGACTTAAGCAGGATCCTTTTGCCTCTGACTCGGGGGTCCCCGACCCCTTCCATCCCCGCAGCTTCTCCAGATGGTGCCGGGACTCCGAGTTGGGGGCACCTAGTGGGGACTATTTTCTCGTGACGAGAGAGGAGGATTCGACAGCATCAGCGAGAAAGGTAGACGCATCTTAAAAAGGCCCTTCCCATCGACGGCCAAGACTCTCCTCCTCTGAGCGAGCAGCACACTTCCTGCACCAACTCACCGTATTCGCGTCTCAATCATCAAGATGGCAAAGCCAAACCTCATCAAGGACACAAAACAGGCCATCCGAGATTGTCCCCGGGAGATCTTCAACTGGTACCTCTTCACTTGCACGTGGGTTTGGGCCTTTTCTGGCGTCGCCAAGGGTTTCGATGAAGGTGTGTCGAGTGTTCCATTGGTTGCGCTGCCACGGTGTGGCTTGCCGAGCCTTTGTTCTCTAACCGACCTTCTTTTCTCAGGCAATATTGCGTCGCTAGTCATCATGGACTCCTTCAAGGAGCGTTTCGGTATTGCCCACCAGACCGATGCCGAGTACGCCAACACCAAGGGCTGGATCGTTGCCATCGCCACCGCTGGTGCCGTCTTTGGATGCTTGGCCTGTGTGTGGCTCACCTCCCGTCTCGGCCGGACCAGGACGTTCCAGCTCTTCACAGTAATCTACATTGGCGGTTGTCTCGGACAAGCCTTCAGCAATGGTAGCTTGGCAGCTCTTTACGCCACCCGTGTCATCTCTGGAATCGGCATTGGTGCAACTACTGTGCTCCCCTCCATCTACATCACCGAGGTGTGTGCCACTCCGACCCCAGATCTTTTTCATGCAAGACATCTGTACTGACTAAACGCTCTCCCAGATTGCACCTCAGTCCATCCGTGGCCTTCTCACCCTGCAGTACACCTGCTGCCAACAGCTTGGAGTTGTCTTTGGCTTCTTCTTCAACTACGGCATCACCCGATACCATGCCAACACAGATCTCCAGTGGCAGCTCCCCACCGCCCTGCAGGTCGCCCCCGCTGTCCTCTGGGGCATCGGCACCCTTTTCACTCCGGAGACGCCCCGTTTCCTCCTCATGAAGAACAAAAGAGAGGAGGCCATGAAGACCCTCTGCCGCTTCCGTAACCTCCCTGAGGACCATCCCTACGTTCAGGCCGAGTTCCAGGGCATCGACCACCAGCTCACCCATGAGATGGAGCTCGTCGCTGGCGCGAGCACCCTCGATCTCGTCAAGGAGACCTTCTCAGACCTGCCCAACCGCCGCCGCTTCATTCTCATGTTTTCCTGCCACGTCTTTGGCCAGTGGTCCGGAGCCAACGCCATCACGCAGTACAGTCCCACGATCTTCGGCTACCTTGGTATCCAAGGCACTGAGGCCCGCTTCCTGGCCACCGGGCTCTACGCCGTGCTCAAGTTCGTCTCGGTTCTCGTCTTCTCCATCTTTGTCATCGACTTCATCGGTCGCCGCCGCTCGCTCATGACTGGTATTGTCATGCAAGTCATCACACTGGCTTACGTCGGCGGATACCTCGGAGTCACCAATGGCTGGAGCCCGGCCCAGATCGCGGGCAGCCCCTCGGCCATGGCGGCCAGCCGCACGGCCATCGCCGCTATTTACTTCCACGCCGTTGCTTGGTCGATCGGATGGTTCTCCATCCCATATCTCGTGTCGGCCGAGGTGTTCCCCATCAGGATCAGGTCGCTCAACGTATCGGTTCTCATGGCCGTGCACTGGGCCATGTACTTTGGTTGCTCCCGCGCCATGCCTTCTCTCCTTGCCGCCACAGACCGCTACGGGGCCTTCATCTTCTTCCTGTCCATCTGCGCCATCTCTCTGGTCTACGTCTTCTTCGCCCTTCCTGAGACGTCCGGACGATCCCTCGAGAGCATGGACAAGCTGTTCGACCGTCCCTGGTACACCGTCTACAAGGCAGCCTATCCCACTCCGGATGATCTGAAACCTGCGGTACGGGCTCTTCTTGAGGAGAACCAGAAGGGGCGTGACTCAACGTCTTCCGATGCCAGACACGTCGAGAAGAGCGTGTAAAGATGATGAAGGATGGTCTCGATCTTCCAATCTACAATGTTCCCTTCTTCCTTCCTCTCACCACCATGTACAAGAGCCTCGTCCGTAAATTCAACGACTAGGTATCTGTGACAAGCAGATAGATTAATGCCTTGTCTTTGGTCTGCATCGATTTAATATTATATACCAAGGTGGCTGGGTTATGTATGCAGACTGGGGAAAACCTGGAGAGGGCCGACGCCCCGTTTGCAGCAAGACCAACGATCAGCACTGGCTTCAATTTCGATGGTGGTTATGTCAAAACTGTGTACAACACTACAGGTACATGTAGGGAATATGCCCTGACTGTTCTGGTCTCCCTATGCCGAACCCGAAACGTCAGAGCCGCGAACGCAGCACCAGTACTAAGGAAGAGCATTGTCAGTATCGAATTCCAGAAAGGCCGTCCTTCGGCAAGATAAAAGTGCATACCTGGTACGTGCACGTCCTCGACGAAAGACAGTTGTTCGCCGAGCCGCGCCAGAAGACCACCTGTCCGGCACCGCAGGGGTTGCCGAGGTTGGCTCTCTGAGGCAGCGTGCAGGCAGAGTTGTCGACGCACGTCGTATCGCGGCTGCCTCCGGGCCCTCGGCAGCCGCTGGGGATTGGAGTTCCCTGCGCGGCGACGGTCGCAGCGAAGATGATGGAGACGACGGTTGACAGCTGCATCTTGGTGATGTTTTGTGGAGTAACAAGAGATGAAGTGATTGATGTTCAGGCCGGTGGGAGAGAGGTAGGCAGCGCAGTCTATAAATATGACTTCAGAACCTCGATGAAGACGCGGTGAATTGACGAGAGCGAGGCAGCAATTTTGCCGCTGCTTCGCCTCCGCCTAGTTGATTAAATTTAATATAGATGCCGGAAACTTGCGGCAGGACCGGATCTGTCCTCAGACACGCCATGTGATTCTCCGACCATTGACAAAGTTCTGCGTAGGCAGTCATTCATACGAGTCTCGGCCTCATCTCATGCTGCGCGGTGCGACCTGAGTCATGAACGCGGTTGCGTCGAGTCGTATTTCTCCGGCTCGCGAAGGAGAATGTCCAGGTTCTCCTAATTACGTGTCATTTTCTCCGTATCCCAGGCACTTCTACGGTTCACTCCCTGTATCATTGTAATGACAGTGTCTCTAAACAGCACAGGCCAGTGTACACGCTGCATTCCGTGGTAACGGCCGACCCGAGCCTCGGAGGTCATGTCGAGGGCACGGGATTAACGGCTGAGAGTAGGTACGTACGCTTAGCCTACTTGTGCGCTTCTGTGTCTTATCAGGTATAGTCAATCAATGACTAGGTAGGAATTAGGGACAAGCAGATGGGCATGCGCCTCGTCATGGTCTGGGTCAATTTACTGATACTTACCTACCCATGGTGGGTACATGTATGCAGGATTGTCAACAGAGTACCTACTAGCCAGATATCCAGGAGGGTGGGGATCCTGGGCACTTGTATTGCTAAAAAGCACGCCTCTCCTGGTGAAGTGGTGATGTTCAATCGAGTCTTTGCGTAGTCTCAAATTCTGGTTACGGCACTGCAAGCTCGATCCCGCCGGTGACGCCAAAGGGATTGAAAAGCTACCTCCTGATTCAAGCCAAGAGGAGACAAGAAACTTCAGTCCTAGAGGGGGCTACCCTCATGCATCCATACCCCCGATTCACATGTTATCAGCTGACTCAGTAGATGAAGACGCAAAGTGATAGTTGCCTGATGGAAAGATATATTTTGAGTGCTCCTTGGGCGCTTTTGCCTTTGTCTACATACTTATCCTTGACCTCATCTTGAGCATCGATCCCCTTCTGAAATACTGGCCATCTCCGAGGAGGGAACTGCAGGCAGTAGGTAGAAGAGCCCCCATGGAGCCTGCCTGGTTGGTTCGCAGGTTGGTCCCGAGCGATGCAGGACGCGAAGCCCGATCCAATGAGAACAGGGCTGCCGTCAATACCTACATAGTACAGTGCCATCACCGCGTAACAGCCTACCATTTCACGGACTGCAGCACTTGGCATTGGCATAGCCACACGTCAGGCTGTGCTGGCTACCTCCCGTCTGTCAACTTTTCCCCTCATCCATGCTCACGGGTGCGCCATCGGGAAGATACTCATCAAGTGTGGCCATGGCGTCTCAAGACACATCGGCCACTGTCGTGGCTGTCGATCTCGTCCCCATGTCAATCACACCTCCAGACTCACGCGCCGGACCTCAGTGTCTATTCCAGGATGGCTCACGTGGCGCCACTCCGGGTCCATTCGCACAAGAAGCAGTCACAACGACAGCCACGGACACACATCGACTTGGGCAGGCCCTTCGGGAGCTCGCCAGCCGGACGACACTCTGGAAATTATCCCTATACAGGAGCACCACGTCAACAGTCGCGGGGCTCTCTCGAAACCCACTGTGTCAGCTCCTGTGCTCGGTTCAAGAACTCTGCCAACAGAAGCAGGGACTCCTCGGCAAGATCTTACTTGTCGCAACTTTCCTTGCTACAGTTCTCATGATGTGGCCGAGCATGCGATCTGCTGTCGACTCGAGAAGGTCGTTAGCCTTGGCGCGCTGGACGGCCTTGAAGGACTTCTTCGAATTGTGCGAAGCAGTGAGTTCTCGGGCTACCTGGATGACTCGTCACTTAAAGTTCCACACTGATCAGATGGCAGCACAACTGGGAGCTTCCTGCCTGTGAAGCAACCGCCAAAGTGGCTCCTGGGCCTCCTCCAGATGTTAAAGCCCGAGACATAAAGCACCAAGATCCGCTGAGCTCTGACATCTCCGCAAACTCAGGACTTCTTGCGCTGGTGGGCATCGGCTGTCTGTTATTTTCTGTTGCTCTTGCTGCGACTAAGCGGGAGGCCGAGTGCCTTCGCTGTCGAGAAAGGTGGTTGAAATCTGCTTCAAGGCCCAATGTCACAGTCGAAGGTTTCCCAATCACGCATCGAAAACGCAAGCAGCCTATGAATACTCAACAAGGAAGCATACGAGCTCAGGACCAGGCCGATGCTAGATACACCACTGTGGACATGGCCTTGGCATCTGGATCGTTCTACGATAACCGCCTTCACAAGCGCCCGGTAGTCATGGTGGAGATGAACAATACAGGTAACCTGGCGTGCCCGTACTTCATGAAGAATCCTAGCAGGTTCGCAACCAGCTGTACCTGCAGTGGGCCAGGTTAGGTCACTGTTCATCGGGTCAAGTAAGCTCAATAACTTTCTTCCGAGTTTGATTCAAGGTCGCCTAATTCGCTGCAGGGAACACCTGTACCATAGACATGGGCTTCAGGAATTCAGTTGCCATAGGTGTCACGAGAGGTTCTCCGATGTCGTTGACCTGTAGAGCATTATCAGAGGCCTCACCATGCACCGCTACCCCTGCACGCATTCGCGACACCGAAGCCGGCTTTGATAGAGACCAGAGACAGGAAATGGGTTCACTCCGGCGGGCGAAACTATCCAATGTCAACTATTGGAAGCGCATTTACGGTATTCTCTTCCAGATAGCGGAGAACAGCTCGGAGATCCCGTCACCTTGTGAGTACATCTCTGAAGCGAATCGAACATGTATCTACTTGAAAGATCAGTGCTGATCATCTTGCGCTTACGAAGATTACGAGAATCTTCGACTAGATAGTTCTGCACGAGCTAAAGCGAGGTAGACACTGAAGGAACTAGAAAAGAAGCAGGCCTTCGTCTGCAAACTTAAGGCGCAGGTCACGACTGAGGAGATACACGTCTGTTTATTGCATCAATCTAGCTTCAATGTCTACAAGAGACACGACAAGACCATGAATGCAGCAGTGCCGACGAGCCCAACGTGACTCCAAAGCCCCTGAGTAGCCAAGCCTTGAGCAGACGAGTCGGCCTTCGGCGTGGTAGAAGGGCTACTCGGTGACCCAGTGGATGCACTTTGAGTGGCCTGCTCTTCCTCCTCATCGTCATTATCCTGCTGGTCATCCTTATCATCTCCACTGTCAGTCTCGCCAGTGAGACAATCGGTTCCCTCGCCGCCAGTCGCTGGGCATGTCGTGCCGGCCGGGCAGCTTGTGGCGAGATGACTGCAGCAGACCCTCCCCTGAGGCATGCAGCCGTCACCGCACAGCTCGTAGCCCGTCTCGCACTCCGAGTTGCCTCCTCCTGATCCGGGAGATCCGCCTGACGCGCCATCTGTTCCACAATGTTAATGTCAGTGATCTTGTTCTCTGCCTTGTCGCCGAGAATGAAACAGCGAGATGGCTTCCACGAACCTGCCATGCAGAAGACCGAATCGCACTGGCTTTGGAACTCATCCAAAGGATTGGAACATGTTGAGAGTTGTGTTTGGCAGTCCAGGACGACGGAGGTTGGGCATTCGCACGACGTCGACGTCAAGGTACATTGTCGGCAGGCCTCGGTAGCAAAGGACAGCTCGATGCACTGTAACGCAGAGAGCAAGTCAGCGATGTACTGTTCTGGGCTTGAGAGACACGGCGCCAGGACCGAATGTCCCAATGTCACGACTTACACTGCAGGGCATCTGCCGCTTCAGAAGCGCAGGGCTTCGTGGCAGAAGCAACTCCGAGGTAGCTGCCACGGCCGAGACCAGCGCAAGACACGCGGGCAGAATACTAGAAAGCCTCATCGTGATGGTCAAAAGGGTTCAGAACAGGGATTGGATTTCACCGAGGGGGAAGAACCGCCACCAAAGGGGAACCAAGGGGCTTGGCCATACCCTATATACAGGCGTGCAGGAGGAGCAAACATTCGCTCAACTCGTGTAAAAGGTCCTGGACCTGTCTGACCGCCTGGGGGGGACGGGTAAACTCGAATCGCCCAAACTGGAATATTGCAGGCAGGCTGACCACCACGTGCAGCATCCAACCTGATGCCACTGGTTCGGGGTCAATGCTTGGGCCCGTCGGGCCATGGACCCTGGACTTCACGACAACGGCTGAGGCTGGCATCGCCAAGAAGGGACTAGCACCCCCAGATGTTGCATCTCAGCTTGAACGCCACCGCAGCAAAGTGAGCAGATGTCATTTAAGCTTGTCTGCCTCGGGCGCTTCAAACCGTCCGTGGATGCTTGTAAAGCCGACCCCCTGTATCCCCGGTCTGCCTTATCGCTGTGTTGTGCGCTGAGGGGAAGGCAGCCTCTAGGTCGATGGATGACTGGATGACAACATCAGCAGGCACATCGGCAGGACACCCTGCATGCAGGTAATCAGTGTCTTTATTCATGTACGGTTGAAGTCCATGTCTCTTATCTTGCAGGTCCATGATCCCTCGTCCTGCGCCAACCTAGGTGCCCGAGTCCCAAATTCCCATTCCGTAGCCCACCAACCTTGCAGCACCAAGAAAGAAAATCGACAATCAGTCATCTAAGCAGGCCCAGCAGCCGAGGACTCGGTCGCGGGGGCGGGGACATTGCCGTCTTCCTTGGGAGGGGCTGCCTCTTCAAGAGTCGGCTCTTCATCCTTCGCCTCTTCCTTGACGTCGGCCTGAACCTCCTCCTTGACCTCCTCTGCGGCCGGAGCCTCAGGGGCAGCCACGGGCGCGACCTCGGCGGAGGGCTCCTTGGCTCGTTCCTCCTCGTGCTCTTGGCCCAGCGCACTCTCCAGACCCGCGAGCAGATCGGGGCCCTCCTCTGCGGCAGCCGGCGAAGGAGACTTGGGCTTGGGGTCCGACGGGGCTGCTTCTTCCACGGCTGGAGCTAGTGGAGATGGCTCAGGTGCTGTCTCAACCGGCGCTGTCTCGGTCTTGGGCGGGGAGGCTGACGTCTCGGCCACCTCTTGCTTGATCTCCTGCGGCGCTTCTGAAAGTTCAGGCTCTGCGGGTGCGGGCTCCGTGGGGGCGGGCTCTGTGGATGCGGGCTCCGTGGGCGCAGGTTCCGCAGGTGATGGTGCCTTAGCATCCTCAACTTCAGGAGCATTCGGCATGGGTGTGTCCTCCTCGATCTGAGGAACGACTTGGGAAGCAACCTCCTCGGCAGGCGGCTGAGGCTCTGCCACGGCCTGCTCTGCCACAGGCGTGGTCTTGGTCTCTTCGGCGGGTGCCTCTGGTGCAGATTCGGGGGCTTTGGATTCAGGAGATTTGACCGCAGGTTCGACTTCGGCAGGCTTGACCTCAGATGCCTTGTCCTCCGGCGACTTGACCTGAGGCGACTGGACCTCCAGCGACTTCACCCCCGGAGACTGGGCCTCGTTCGACCTAACCTCGGGGGACTTGATGTCGCCCACCTGCTCAGCAGGGGGAATGAAAGTAGCCGCGTCCGTGATGGTGATGTCCATCTCGACCGCCTGAGTGCGCTCAGGTTCGGGGGATTTGGAGGTAGTCTGCTCAGCAGCAATCTCCGCGATCGGCTCAGCAGCAACAGCAGTAACTTCCACAGTCGCTTCAGTGACTGGAGCTTGCTCGGCCTGCTCAACGACGGCAGCAGCGAGACTCTCGGTGTGCGAGGGCTCCGTTGGGGAGGGCAAGATGACGTTCTTAAGTGGGCTTCCTTCGATCTTCGGAGAAGAGATAGAGAGGCTGGGGTTCGGCGGCGGCGCAAGCAGCGGGTTCGGAGGAGCCTGAGACTTGGAGGCGAGAGGTGACTCGGGCGCAGTAATCTCCATAGTCGTGTCCGCCGAGGGAGGAGGAACAGACGGGGAAGCATCGGTCATCTCCTGGTCCTGGTCTTCAGCGTTATCGTCACCATCTTCGCCCTCGCCCTCGTCTCCGTCATCGCCATCGTCGTCGCCATCATCATCGTCGTTATCTGCCATTTCGCTATCGGGGTTGTTCGAGTCTTCACGCTCTTGCTTAACAGCCTGTGCTCGGGTCAGCTTGGCTCCAGACAGCGGATTCGACGCACAACTTACATTTTCTCCCTCCACTGCCTCGGTCTTGGGCGCCACCGGCGCGCCGACTGCAGCCCCTTCCTGTCCTGGCACAGGCGCGGGGGGCGGGACCATCTTCTTCTTGCGTCCGCGTCCTGGTCCACCCAGTTTCTTGTTTTTCTTGGGTGGCGGAGGCCTGCGGTTCCTCGGGGGCGTCGGCTGGGGTTGCTCGTTGACCGCGGCGAGGGGCACGACGGTAGTAGCGATGATCTCGCCGTCAACAGGCAGGCCCTCTTGCAGAGTGATCTCCTGCGTGTACGGGTTGCCCGCGGCATCGGTCCGCCTCACTGTGGCCCTGGTGACGGTAGCGCCCGAGACCTGTGCTGTGACAGTCTTTGACGAGATGGTGACGACGCCCTTGCGACGCTTGGCCAGGTGGGAAACTGGCGCCTCGTCTGTGTTACGGGTCATCTGCTTCCACACCTTAACCTGGAACCCCTTGGTCGCCGTCTCGTCGTCTTTCTTATCAGGCTTGTCGGCATCGATCTCGGCTTCGTCTTCCTCCGTAGGACTAGGGCGCTTGTAGAGTCGTCCGGAGCGCGCGGCGCGGAGGAGTTCCTGGCTATGCGAAGCCAGGAGGCCTGTGTCGCGGGGCATCCCCCAGCGCAGCTCTACCGACCAGATGTCGTCCTTACGCGTAGGTTCGGCCTGCACTGGAGGCGCAGCGTCGGCCCATTCCTGCCTCCATTGGCGCACCGGCAATCCTTCAAAGTCGTCATGATCGGTGTAGCCGCCGCGGTTCGCTCGTCGCGTCTGTTACCACGTCTGTTAGCGTTTAAAGGCAGCAGCAAACCTCCCAACATCACTCACGCCAGGGGCCATGATTGCGATTCAGGGCAAGTGGCTCTGCGCGCTTGCAAATGATTCCAGCCACGGTGCTGGAGATGGTTTGCGATCTCGTAGGTAGGCCAATCAGGAAGGCGTTGCGCAGGCAATTGAACAGCTTCTGCGGTGATTTCGAGTCGCCAATTGTAATAATGTCGTAGAATTCGATCTTCAAGGAGTGGCCAAGATAGCCTGGCATAAATGGGGGAAGTGCTGCTTGTTGGTTGATGCTGCAGGCGCGTGTGGTGTTGAAGTTGTCGCGACACTGGACGCAGACGGCGACCGTGGTGGGCACGGACCACCTTCCGCTGCGCTGCCAACTTCCCGCATCTGTCAGCAACTGCGCCTTCACTTTCGCAACTTTCTCGTTGATCTTACACGCTGAGACTCATCTTCACTATTCATTCAGTCGTGGGCAAATACCTCTGTGAGTTGATTGGAGTCTTTCTTGCTTGCTTTGGGTGGTATGTGGCGGGTCGTTATCAAGCTAGTTGCTTGAGAACCAGTGTGTGAAGAAACCCATCCGACAGCCGCCCTCCTGTACCTTCATTAAAGTCGATCTAGAACGTTTGGTCATCTTAACCCTCACATCCAATATGTGTTCTAATAGGTCAGCAAGCAGAATGGAAATGTCTATTCGCATAATCCGTAGAGTTCAAGCACGCCCCGTCCGCCTGCCAGAGAGGTTCCATGTGTTCCGCAGGCGAGCGAGCGCCTGCTTTTCCCTCGGCTGCCGTGGTATTGATACACTTTTTCCTGCTGCGCCGCCCCCTTCCATAGTCTGGTCGTGATATAGTACAATTCTTCGAGGCCATGGCACCCAGGAAGGGGGCCACGACGCCGGAAGCCGTGGAGTGGTCGCAAACATATCGGGTGGCCGATCTGCCCTATGTGTCCGGTAGAATGTTCATCTGGATCGCTCTCAGGGTGTGTTCAAGCCCAGCCCTGCTCCTTCTGCCTCACGACCTGGTTTCCGCCCTTGTCCTTGCCCTGTCGATGGTCAGCGTCGAGTTTGCGGTGGGGGGGGAGTGTATTTACCGAGATTCCAGTCTCAACGACCAGCCTGTCGGTCTGGAAGAACTGGCTGACGACTGTTTGCCGCTGTCACCATGTCAGCGTACGTTCGCACGGTTCGAGGCCGCCGCTTTGGCAGCAGGAGTTTTCCTCACCTTCAAGCCCTGCAGCTCCTTCAGCCCCTTCTGGATGAGCTCCTGCACCTCACGAGCGTCCTGGACCTTCTCGTGCTCCCTGAAAGCGTCTCTCGTCCTCCTCTTCGCATATTCTCGGAAGTTGTACGCCGCGAAGTAGTTGCTCTGTCGCAGGAGCTGTCTGTACTGTAGAGGATGTTAGTCGAGTTTCGCGACGTCTGGCGTTGTTGGCACCGCAAGAGCAGCATCATGACGAAGCAAGCATGCCGTGTCCCTTGCGATGTCAGACGGATCCGACAGGACGCACTAATGAACGGGCCTGTTGGGGCGCGTCGCCCTTGAGGGTTCGCACTGCGGTCGCCATGTTCTGTGTGTAGGGAGGCGTGTGTGGTGTCGGAAATGGGATGCTGGAAACCCCGGTGGCGGAAGGTGTCGATGCGTCGGAGATGTTCACTTCGATGCTCGTAGCGGGAGGGCGAGGGCGGCGCTGGAGATATTTTACTGGGCCTCGGACCTATGATGCAACGGGCAAAGCGGCCTCGGCGCGACGACCGATAAGAGGTCGGCATTTTCACTGACTAAGCAGGAAATGCCGAGTTTCGGTGAGCGGCTTCACCGACCGACCTCACCACATCTCGGACGGGACTGGGTACGCGGGTTTGGAGAACAAGTCTATGTTATGATGTACTTTTGGGTATCTCAGGGATCAAAATGATCCAGATTCTATGTCACGTCCCTGTGGAAAAGGCAGGGTTTGGACATGGCGAGCTTCCTCCTCCACATCAGACTCAAGCCCTCTCTTGACAGCCCAACGGTCCATGGCGTTATCCCAATAATCCACGTTCGGGCGCTTCGATTCGACACAACGAGTCGACAATTCTCGTCAAATCCCTGTCCATCTTTCAAGCAGATATCTGTCAAAGATAGAACTGCTCTGCGTCTCATCGCCTGGACGGTGTCAGACTAAACATGCCGAGAGTACGACCCAGGGCTTAGACTCACTTTTGCAACGTGTTGAGAGCCTTCTGCTCCTCGATGATAGCCAGCAGCTCGTCAATCTGCTTCTGTGCCTCGGCACTGACCCCCGTCTCGACAACCGGCTCGGTAAAGGCAAGGGCGGCCTTCTCAAGCACATCATCGGCGAACCCCTCCTCCTCGAGCATGCTGTCGAACCTGGATTCCTCGCCCAGGTCCGTGTCCAGCTGCGCCGTGAAGGTGTACTGGCGCTCGGCCAGGTTGGGCTTGACAACGGTGATGGTTTTCGTGGGCGCGGCCGCCTGCATAAGCGGGGCGAAGATGATGTTCGTGACAGCCGCGTTGAGGTCCGCAAGCTCCGTCGGGTGGCCGCTGTCGGTCAGCTGCCACTGGAGGATCTTGCCCTTGATGTGGCCGGTCAGGACAGTGGTGGCGTCATGGCTGAGGCCCATGCACGTGGCGGGACCGCCGTCGGGATCGGCCACGCCCAGAGGGGAGGTGATCTGGACCACGGTCGATGACATCTCGCCGCTGTGCTGGCCGATGAGGGCCTTTTCGCCAAAGAGCTCGACAAGGTACAGGGAGCCATCCTCGCAGGAAACGCAGAGGGCGCGGGAGCAGGGATCCAGGGCGATGCAGAGGGGCGCGCTGGGGAAGAGTAGGGTCCGGAGGGCCTCTCCGGTCTGGTAGTTCCAGATGATACACGTCTTGTCCTTGCTGGCGGAGACACAGATGCTTGTCTCGGGGTTGAGGCTCTGACCGACGGTCAGGGCGGTAATGGCAGCCCTGTGGTTCGACAGTGTCCTGTCAGGCTCCAGCTCCGTGGTAGCGTTCAGCTCGAGGAGGCGAGACAGGGTCCACACGTGGATGTTGGAATCTTCAGAGCCTGTCAGGACATGCTGGGGGGTTGATGCCAGGCAGGACACGGGCTGGACGTGGCATGGCGGTGTGGTGACCTGTCGACCTGTGCAGGTCTAAGGGATGGGAGAGGCATGTCAGCCACGTTTCGCTTGCAGCCACGCGTCGTTTGATGTGAGAAGCGATGGAGCGGGATGAGAGAATTTGGAGGAGACGAGTGAAAGGGAAAAAGCAATAAAGGCGGCGAATGGACTCACCTCCCACAGGATCAAGCTACCGTCAACGGTGCCAACGGCGAGGACGTCACCTATCAGGCGAAGGCTCTTGATGCGCTCCGCAAATGTGACAGTGACTTCGTGGTTGCCACGCGCCCTCGAGTACACGTGGACCTGTGACTTTTCGTTCTGGGCGGCAAAGACGTGAGAATTGCTTATTGCCAGGCAGTTTGTGGGCGTGGCGCTCTTCTTGAAAGTGGACTTGACGGCGTAGCTGGGCGTCAGGGCATGGCAGTAGATGCCAACGTCCTTGTTGATAGCCGTGTTGGCGGCGATGGGCGCCCCGCACACAGAGGAGAAGAAGTCTTCTGAGAGCATGGTGGAAGAGAGGCGATGGCAAGCCGATCCAGGCCGTTCGATGAGAGATTGATGGGGCCGATACGGGTTTCGTCGTTCAGAGACTGATACTGCTTGATGAGTGTTCGAGACCCGGGATGGAAGCTGGGCAGAATCTGCCAAATGCTCGGTTAGGAGAACCAGGGAGGTGTCAACGCGACTAGTGAATGCAGTATGATGCGGCTCAATGCAAGAGAGAGGATCAGGCCGTTTGTCGTGACGGGGACAAGCAGCGGCTGGAAGTTGGCATGTCTTAGACGGCTGGACGAGGCTTTGGAAAATTTCCACGTTGGGCAAGGCGGTGATGCAGGCGACGTTAGAGGTGGGCCAGGATCCAGGTTGTTTTTGCTTTTGCGGCCGGCGCCGGCTGGCCGAGCAGTTGGCGCCCGGCAGGACGTCCCCGGAGGATGCTCGACGGATTTGGAGAGACGCGGCGGGCACCTAGGTGCCAGCGGCCTTGGGCGGGGGAGTTTTAGCGGCAACGGCCTGCTGTTTTAGCGGCCTTTTAGGCGGTTACACCAGGAAGGACCGCCCCGAGTTCGCGTGGCGACGAGCCCAGGGCACCCCCGCGAGCTTCCGCCCGGACTGACACGGCTTGGGCTGACGCTTCAACGAACATCCAGGTGCCTGTTTTCTGTTTGGGCGCGGGAGCCGTGGCGCGCCTTCCCGTTCGTCTCGTTTTCGACGTGTTGCACCAGGAAAGGCTGTCGGCGAGGAAGGTATGACTAAATGGCAAGTGCCTGTTTCGCATCAGCGGCGATGCGGGCAGGAGCATATCCGTCGCTCCTTCCGCGTCCGCGTCCACGGACCCCTCAATCTCACCGCTGCTCTGCTCTGCTTTGCATGACGAGCTGCATCTGATGGTTTCTTCTCCCAGGACAGCAATGTCGCCTTGGCTTCCTCACTTGTCACTTGTCGCTCCTCACCTGCCTACGCCATCGGCGGCGACATGTGTCCGTACCTTGCTCTGCTGCAGCTGGGCCCTGTCCATCTCCATTCTTGACCCCACCACCGGGCTCCTCTGCCGCAGTCGCTGTCGAGAGACCCGACATGACTTTTCTTTTTCTTCACGACCCCTCTTCGTTTCCATCATGCCGACGGACTTCCCACGCATTGCAGAGAGGGGCAGATTACAGTACATGCTTCTGTACCTTCCCTCGCTGAGCAGGCGGTGTCGAAAAATCTCTCATGCCTCGAGTAAGCAGCAGGTCAGCACGAGCTGGGACGGACGATTCGGAAGTTTCCTGCAAACAGATTCGGAAGGGAGCTCGTTCTCGCTCGCAGGCATACCCACGCGAGTATCGAGCTGCCAGGGCCCCAACACCGACCAAGAGTGCCGTTCTCCGCACCAGGTCTTTCGAGCGTGGAACGACACAAGTCATCAACGAAATAACGACCGACGTCTTCGCATTTGTCCGTTGCTGTACCGGCTCTCGTCCGAGTCAAGCCCGGGCTGAATTCTAGTCACCTGGCCGCAACGTGGCCGGGCATTCCCCGTGGACAAGGGGACCAATCCGACAATGACGAGCGAGTCGAAGAAAACTTTCTGTCATTTTTCGCTCCTCTCTCCCCGCCCAGGCGTTGCCTCTCTCGTCCACTTCCGTCTTTCGATACCCACGTGTGCCGCCAGGCCGACCACGCAGAGGACCCCTGGCTCTTGGATATGGACCTGGACCTGGACCTCGCATCGGGGTCGCATCTAGATTCGCCAATTCGAATCTCTGTTCCAATCTTGCCCACCACCTGCAAACACCGCTCAACGATGCACTCGGCACCCAGGTGGTAACGCTGCAGGGTGGGCTGCTCCGCTGTTGCGTCGCGTTGCGTTGCGGGACTGCGGTGCTGCTGCTGTGCATCTCCACCTCCCGAATACCGATGCATCCGATGCAACACTCCGCCCGGCTTGTGGGCTGCCAATCCACCTCCCACTCTCTGTCCAGTCGCCCGACCTTCCCCCATTGGCCGCCGTCCGGACGTCGGAGCTGAGGACGGCAATGGGATATTCAGGGGAATGAGGGGAGGGGGGGCAATGACAACTCCCAAGGAAGACCCTCGACCTCAGCCAGCCAGCAACCGCCGGTACTTCCTGGCTTGGCCTCGCCGCCCGGCCGGTGGATTCCGCCGCGTTGCTCTTGTCGGCAGGCCGGCCGTCCTTGTCTGGTCTTCTTTTTTCTTCGCCCGCTCTTCGTTCGCTCGCCAGGCCTGGGCGGTTCGTCTCCCTGGAACGACGACGCGGGGCGCTCCGGCCGTCGTCCGACCTCGCCAGGGGTTTTCGGTTCTCTGCAAAGGGGACTGATCTCCGACCCTGCCCTCAAACCGGAAGATGATTTACAGGTTCCTGCAGCAGCTTGTTTCCCGTCATCCAGAAACACCGTGTCCGTGAACAGACACAAAGCTCAATCTAACTGACGCGATACCCTACGCGCTCGGCCTCCCGCCGCCTCCCTCCGCCTCTTCTCTGTGTGACCATCAACCAAGGGCGGCACGCGGACGAGGACCAATAAATATCACGCTTTTGCTCTGCGCTACTGAGCGGGAGAGTGCGGCGCTCGGAACCTCCCTGGCCGAACTACTCGCACAAGAGCTCCCCTCCATCTACCGCCAACGCTTCGATCGATCACGGTGGTCTCTGCGCCGCCCGTGCCGCCCGCGCTGGCCGCAGGGCGCCGCCGGTTGCTGGTGCGAACCACCGGTTACGTGCTTGCGGCTTGTACCGGGGCAGCTGCAACCGCTCGCACACCCATCCGCCTCCGCAGTATCAGCAGGAGAGAGGAGGGGAACACGATACAAATGCGATTCATCAGAACACTTTTCTGGCGTAACGCGAGGCCAGGCCGCCCAAGGACGTTGGTGCGCCCACCGTTTCGAGTCGAGTGTCCTAGCGGTAGGCCTTGGGATCATGTTTGTCCCTTTCTTTTTCCTTTTTCTTGGAGGGACCTCCCTCCCCCCGCCGGGGGCCTGTAACCTGGCGACACTACTAGGGAGGCAAACAGCCTTGGTTCCATGATCATCGCTGACGCTTGGCCTGGCAAGCTTGGTCCGGTCCCGAACCACGCGCCGGTCGCGAGGATCAGCAGCCTCGTTCGACGCGGCCTCCCCGGGACCCTGGCCGGGCTTCTCCGCATCCAGTATTTTCGCTGTCACATCTCGTCTGAACTGTCCGCGCGCCTTGCCGCACCACAAAGGCACGTCAGAGATGTTCCCTCGGGCGTGCGATAGACTCTGGTCGGTGCTAAAGTCTACGGTGTAGGCGGCCACACCAGGGAGCGCCCAGCCGTCCAACCCGTCCCTCGTTCGAGCACATCACACCCTCTCTTCGTACATCACGTTTCTTCTGCGGTGTCCAGATGTTCGACTATCGAAGTGATGCCCTGTGCGTGCATCTCAGATGGCGGAGGGAGCTTGAGAGCGCAGAAGGGGGAGCCACACCACCATCACGGCTCCTCTTCTGCCACTGGCAGTCAAAGCAGTCCAGTCCCCTCTCGCCCCCCTCCTCCCCAGTGGCAGTGGCCCCAGCTTGGCTGCTTGGCCCCAACACCCTCCTTGCCTCCCAAGCCTCCATCTCCCCTGACCTGGGTCCCCTGTCGCCACGGACCACCCTCCCTTGCCGGCTCCTGGGAGCTGGTGTGGGTCCTGCAGCTTTCGAGATCGTACGGACCTTGGACGCTAGACACGAAATCAAGCAGACACAAAGTCTGCAGGCCAGGACGCCGGCGCTGTCTCACTCGCGTGGGAGGATGGATGGTCGGGGCGACGAGCACAGGGACGGGACCCGAACGGCCATCCCATCCATCCCATCACCGGTGTTTCTTTTCTCTGTCCAGGCTTGGCCGCCTGGCTGGCCGGCCGGGGGCTCTCTTGTGTCCCCCGATAACCCAGGTTGCATGTCTGCTGCATGTGGTATCACGACAGGAGCGCATTCCGCAACGGGGCCTCGGGAAGACTGTGGGTTGCTGTCTGTGGGTAGAAAGCACTATCCGAGAAAAAGCATGTACTTCTATGTCCACGCTTCTTCTTGTCCCCTCTCCCTGGAACTGTCTCTGAGCACGAGAGATGCTCACGCCTCCTCCCTCATCCTCCACATCATCCCCCCTCACCTCATCCCTCTTCTCATTCCTATCTCCCCTTCGCTTTCTTCTTCGTCTTCTCCTTCCTCGTTCCGCATTCCTGGCCCTGGCCCCACCCGTCTCTCCTCCGTCCCATCTCGCTGTTGCCCTCTCGTCGCCATCCTCGTTCCCAGTCCGCCCCCGTATAATATAGCGATCACGCCCCCGAGTGGCTCAGGCCCCTGGTCAGCACCCTTCTCGTCACCTCCCACCCCAGTCCAATGGCACCACACTGAGCAGACCCTTGCCCGCTGCACCCCATGTCGGCCCTAGACGTTGCAGAGCCCGGCCTGGCTGCCCCACGCACGGCTGAGGCGGCCGCTGCCCTGGCCAGAAGGCGAGCTTCCTCGTCACCCCGTACTAAAAGGTCTTCGTCACCGTCCCTCGCGCGCAGGCGTTCTGTCCGGAGCATGAAGCAGCTGCTTCCGCTGGCCCTGCCCTCCAACTGTTACGTCCTGCACGCCCAGGAACGACCCCTCTACGCCCACGGCACAATGGCCATCCCCGAGCCCACCATGGACGAGTGCAACTTTCCCGAGATGCTGGCTCGGGATCTCGACCTCTCGAGCCTCGTCTTCGCCGCGAAGAATATGACCGCCGGGCCTCCGTCACGAAGCCTAGCCTACGAAGAAGAGTCGTGGCACACGCCGGCCACCTCACCACGAGGCCTCCACTCGCCGGCCCTCGTCCCGCCCATAGTCCGCTTCAAGTCCTCCAACCTGCGCGATGCCCACGAGGCCTCCGACAAACTCGCCGATGATCAGGTGTCCCTCTCCAGCTCGAGCTCCGCGAGCGGTCACTGCTTCAGCGAGGTTGAGCCCGCTTCCGACGTACGGCATCAGTCCGTGGTTACAAGCGCCACTTCCGTGACTGGTGGCAGAAACTCGGCTCTTTCACAGAAACGACGGAACTCGGCGGGCCACGACACAAACGCCAGCTGGATCGACTTTGAGCCGGAATTGGAAGCGGCCGAAGACATCAATATCAGGACATCAAACATCATCATACCAAAAAGACCAGTTCTCGAGACGGTTGTGCAAACGGATGTTGCCACACCGGCCCCGCAGAGGGCGGCCACGGCCACCGGCGAGGACGGCAGGTCATCAGATCCCTTTGCCAACTTCTCGAAACCCGCGAGCCGCACATGGAGCCTTCAGCTCCAACATCAGAGACCATTTTATCCCGGCCAGCCGCTCGATTCGATCGAAATCATTGTGCCTCAAAGACGCTCATCACTGAGAAATCAGCTCGAGGGCTTTAACCCAGCACTGCTGGGCGAACTACTTACACAGGCGCAAGCGGCCGAACCACTATCACTGCCTCCAACACCCATCAAGGCCACCCCAGATCCGGCAGAGGAAGAAGACGAGACGAGCGTCCTGACTCTCGAAGACTCGAAGAACGACATCCAGCCCTGGTTCCGATATGTGGATCGGGACGACGACGATACACCGGGAGATTCCCTTAAACCCCCCGGGGAAGGGCAGGGTGCGACCTTGCCATTGACCCCGACAGAGAACGTCCAGACGTGGCTGGAAGACTCGTTGGAATCCATACCCCTCGAAGACCAAAGCCGCCGCATGCGCCTGCCGCCAGAGGTGCTCGACACGCTGCGTGTGTCCACATCTTGTTTCCCAGAGACGATGCTGCTCTGCTCCAGCCTGTCCATCGAGACCATCCGGAGCTATTCGCGAAAATACAAGCACCCAGCCCACGACGTTCCCTCAAGACTACAAACTCCACCTCCGTCACCAAAACGCTGGAAGTGGTCCAACGTCCTCGGCCACCGCCGTAGTGCCTCGTCCCTACGACCGCGAGACTCACTGAGGAACATTCCCGACAGCCATGACGCCGCCGCCCCTCCGACGACTGCCCCTTCACAACCGCCATGGCCACGACTGCGCAATGTCTTTCCCAACGGCGCCGACCACCTCCTCGACACCCTCTACGCCCATCTCGTCGCATACACATACGTCTCTTCATTCTGCCCGGCCCGCGGTGCAGCCGCCGCCATTACCGCCTCCAAGCCCTTGTCCAGCGAGCTCCGTCGGCCAACACCGCGGCGTTGTTCAACCCCTGACCGCACATCAGCATTGCCCCCCGTAGAATCCCCTCGGAAGAGCAAGGATTCCAACCACGATATCCCCCGCAAGGCCGCCTCTCTCCTCGGCCTCCAGGATGCCACGGGCAGCACAGTGACGCTCAACTTCGCCAACGCCTCCCTACCCCCACCAGTCCATCCGCCTGTCACCCACCGCCTGCTGCGCAAGCGGTCCAGCTTCCTCGACAACATCCGCGCCTCCCGCCTACCGCCCCAGCTGACGGCCGAGTCCGCACCCCTGCGCGAGCTGCAACTCGCCCTTGGACGGTGCATAGCCCGCATCGTCGCCGCCCTCCGCGCCGGCGTCGAGGGTGACGAAGCCATCCTCCTCCTCGCCGACGAAGATCCAAAGGTCGCAGAAATCGACCCGGTCCTCATCCGCACATTGTGCGAGATGGTCCGCTGCTGCGAGGACAACGTCGCCTGAGGGGGAGTGCCTAAAGCGTGTATCATTATTCATCATCTTTTTTTCTTCTCATCTCATATCTCATCGGGCCGGCTTCCGCGCTGTGCATGGTTGGGGGGAACGGAACGGAGGGGTCGGCGTACACACACACACACACACACACATCATATACCATTCTGTACAGTCATGATCTTTTGGAGGAAGGGGGGAAAGGGCGACAATGATAATATGCCGGCATCGGAAGTGTGTAACGGCCAGACGGGGGATCACCCTAGATATCAGCATCATCTACGCTCAATATGTAGACATTACATTTGAATACAGCGAGTCTCATCCCGTAAGGCAGTCCTGGCGAGGTGACGCACGTAGAGGGTCGGGGTCATTATTTGTAATATTGCAGTGCTTGCGCACCGTCTATTAGCATCTATCGATTATTTTCCGCCTCGCGACGCAGCGCGGCCGGGCCCTGGAAGGCGCCGGTGGGCTGAACGTCAGACAGCTCCAGGCCCTGGGCGTCACTAGGAGGGCCCCTCTTGCCCTTGTCTCTGCGGTCTCCGAGACGCTGGTCACCATGCTCCGCCTTGGCCTTGAAGCGGTAGTAGGTCGGGGGCCGGGGGCGACAGAGCACGACGATCCAGTTCTTGATCATGCTGCCCTGGGTGAATGCGCGGAAGCGCTCCGACTTTGCGAACTTGTGCGAGTTGATGTACTCGCGGGTCGTCTCGCCGCGGGCCATGAGGAAGATGTGGTAGCCCATGAGAGCGGCTGGGTATGTGAAGGCCAGGGCGCCGTAGATGACCATGGCAAAGGGGACGCGGAAGTGGCCAATGGCGGCGCCGAAGGAGATGTTCTCCCTGTTCATGTAAACCATGATCTGGGCGAGGGATGCTCCGAGAAGGTACAGCGCGATGAGGGTGGCGGACGTGACAAAGGCGAAGAAGTAGCGGTAGTTGCGCCTGCCGACGCAGTTGTTGAGCCAGACGCAGTGGTGGTCGTGCGTCTCGATGCAGTTGTCGCAGAGTCGGCAGTGGTGGGCGCGAGGTGGGCGCCAGATGTTGCAGGTCCTGCAGTGCTTGACAGGCACCTCCATGGCGGCGGTGGAGGATTCCGATGACTTGATCAACGTCCAGTCGTTGGTGGGAGGGCTCTGGCGGAGAGGGTCGTCGTCATCGTTGGGGGGAAAGTGGTGAAGGCTTCGCGGGAGGATCTGTGCGTGTCAGCGGGAAGGGGCATGATAGATTGTTTGACGGCGAACTTACCCCTGGATCCGATGCCGAAGCGTGAATGAAGGAGGACATGCAGATGTAGAAGAGATATGCGAAGGTGATGGGAATGGCGGGGCTGACGTTGTTCCACAGCCATGGGGCCGAAAAGATGAAGAAGAGGACCGCGGGAATCACGATCATCAAGCCAGTAGCGATGTTGATCGGGCGGTGTTTCGTGTTCTGGAACCTGCCACCGAGGCAGAATACGGTGTTTCCTTCGAAGTACTGGAAGACGTAGCCCGCGTTCGTGTTGGGCGCGGTGAGGTTCGACATATCGGCGGGTCGGCCTGCGTTGACGGGGTTGAGGCGAGGTGATGATGCCGCCGAAGAGAGCTTCTCGGCGCCGGGCGGCACTCGGTTCGGCGTGCTCTGCCCGTCGCCGCTTCTGCCCGGCAGAAGGAAGCTGGAACGAAAGGACCTCGGCGATCTGCTCGGCGTCGGGAGATTGCCGCCCTGGGCGAGCTTGACGTTGAGGTGACTGGGTCTGTGTTGCTGAAGGGGACGCACACTGTCTGTGAGGCTTCCGGTGGCGGTGTGGCCGTGCGTAGGACTCGTGTTGGCAGTTATCCGGTCGAGTGTCTCTTGCTCGGTGAACTCGGTTCCCCTGGACGGCGGCGCGCGCTGGTCCCCTTCCTCCGTCGTTCGCCGGTCGAGGCGGGCCATCGGGTTAGAAACGATGCTCTGTCGCTGCTCGCCTCCAAAACTGTCGGGGCGGTCTAGCGGAACGTTCTGCAAGGGAGGCTGCTGGGTGATGGTCGATGGGCGGGAACTCCCGGCACCTCCGCTGCGCTGTGCCTGGAGCTTCTGGGAGCTCAGGGGGTGGAAGAAGGCATGCGACGTCAACGACGGCACATGGCTGCGACTCCTCGAGCTTGTCGGCCGCGAACTTGCAACGCTGGTCGCTCCGATGCTTCCTCGTTTTGCCGCCAGAGATGTGACGTAGTTTTTGCGGAGTGGTTGGGGCTGTCGCCAAGCCTGCGAGCCGGATGCGCCTGTCCGGACCGTGCCGGGCTGCGATAGTGCATCTGCGGCGGTCTTTGTCGGGCTCGCGGGAGGACCGGACTGTTTTGGAACTTCGAAGCCGTCGTCGGATGCGATATCGGTCATTCGCGATGAGATGATGCTTGGCGGGCCTCTGTCGGGGAACTGCGGGCTGGGAAACGCGTCATCGGCCTCGGGCGACATTGCTCTCTCGGACGCGGCGGGGTTTGACGCCATGGCGACAGGTGTATGTATGGATTGCGCTGCAGGATGCGCGAGTGTCGGTTGATTAGAATAGAGATTAGAGACGTTTGTCAAGTCGTTGGCGCGCGATGTGGCGATAGTTCGGGGGAGGCTGAGTTGCAAGGAAAGGGTCGTCGTCGTTGTGCGAAAATCGTCAATTAGGCCGGGTAGGGGTTGTTTGTCGGCGAGTCGGGTGTTCGAGCGTCGAAATGAGCGTCATGAGAGTTGAAGGCGGATTAAGAAGGGGGTATCGCAAAGAAGAAGAAAAGACCGGCGCAAGAGGGGGTGATGATTAGGGAACCCGTGGTAGCCTCCTCACTCAACCAAGTGACTGACGGACGAGGGACGGGGGGACTGGAACTGAGGGGAGTAGAAAAGCAAGGTTGAATGGGCCGGGAGATGGAGGTTAGGACCAGCCAGCCCAGCAAGGGCAGGCACGACCGAAAGTGCAGATGGACTTGACCGGGGGGCCTCTCAGAACGGTCGCACCGGCTGCGCGGTCAAGGACTGGGTCGCAAGCCCCTGCTAGGGGGTGAGTTTCGGCCAATCATAATGATGAACAGGCAATGGCACGGACCGCTTTAGGTTGTGCATGAAATTGCGGGAGGACCGGATCGTGATGAGAGCAGTGATTGGCCCGTGTCTTTTAGGATTCACGTGGAATGCAGATGGCAGCAGTTGCGACTGCTTCGACATCCTGTCTTGACGCGACATGCGCCGCCCCTGAATAGTCAAATGTGAATGTAAGACTTGCTCCCTTGGGCTCAACCAAAGTGAAGCGATATCAGGCCTAAATCCCAAGGCGCGAGTCGTGCAGTGCGACAGCAATGAGACATGTCATCCAATATGCAAAATCGAGCTATCACGCCTCAGTACGAGCGTGCCCCGTTTTGAAGCATAACCCGCCCCTCTATCCGGGCGATGAAGTCATCCCGCACAGCTCCCCTAATTGCCCAATCACAGTCACTTCAATACCTCGGCCAATCAATTCTCCCGCCCGGCCCGTCATCGTGCAAGAACTGGACCTCCAATCCCGACCGACCCCATCATACGACATTCGAACCTTCTCAGAACCACCGAATCCCGACCCGACGACACATCCGAACCCCCTCAACACCACCGAACCACCGTCACAATGGCTTCCTTCGTCGCCCGCAGGACCTTCTCCACCTCCCTCCGCCGCATGGCGGCTGACGCCGGCAAGGCCACCCTCCAGCAGGAGACGAAGCGCAACCCCGAGCTCTACGTGCGTGATATCCGATGACAGAACGGTCGCCAACGGCGCCACCGGCCACCGCTACAGGGACCGGAGGGACAAGCGGTCGATGGAAGAAACAAAGCTGACGGGAGACGCAGGTTCTCGGCGGTGTCATGGTTGCCGCCTTTGGCGGTGCCGGCCTCTACTTCGGTACGAAAGGATTCCAGTCTTGTGGCCCCGGGTCGCCCATCGCATCACCACGGCATAGCGCGGTCAGAGCAGGCCATGGGCGATACTAGGGGCATATGAAAGGACCACAAATCGCAGAACCGCAGCTGACCAGCCCGCACAGGCTCTTCCCCCACCAAGGCCACCGACGAGCAGTACGTCGCCAAGGCCGGTGCTCCCTGGGAGACCGGCTCGAGCGAGGGCGCCTACCGCTACCACCCCGGCGGCGACAGGTCCAAGGAGCCCCGGGAGGCTCCCAGCGCCGTCAACACCGTCGTCGTCCCCAACGTCACCCTCCCCAAGGTATGCGGCCCTTTCGTCTTTACAGGTGTCCGGACGGCCTCGGCAGGCTCGCCCAGATGTCTTGCTCTGCACGAAAAGTTTACTGACAAAGCCTCCAGGAGCTGCACGACAAGTTCAACAAGTGGGGCAAGGAGGGTTACCCTTAAATCATCAGCTCTCGCTTTGTATCACAACCTGGAACAGGAGACGAGGGCGGCACGGTCCGCGTGGCAGTCGCTTGGAGCGGAGTTTCTCTTTTGTAGATAGACGGAATTCGAGGGCTTTCCGTTTGCCAACGCACCCGCTCCTTGATGCACAGAACCTAACGAGCATGTATTTCGAATCAGTGCGGCACACTATGGTTGAATTGACCATGTCAAAAATGTTTATAAGACATATTCGTCGTCTATTCAAAATGGGACGTCTGAGTCTACGCCACGAGCTGTTCTATCTCATCGGCCGTGAAGCCAAACATGTACAGAAGCTCTAGGAGGCTGTCGCCGTTGAGCCGCACGTCGGCCTCCATCTGGACCCTCGGCTTCGCGTTCCAGGCAACGCCCAGGCCGGCGGCCTCCATCATGAGCAGGTCGTTGGCGCCGTCTCCGACAGCCACGACCTGGGACAGGTCGATGCCCTCCTTGCCGGCAATCTCGACGAGCAGATCGCGCTTGCGCTGCTGGCCGACGATGAGACCCTTGACCTCGCCCGTCAGGCGGCCAGTGGTCTCGTCAATAACGACCTCGTTGGCGTGGGCATGGTCGATGCCCAGCTGGCCAGCGAGCCAGGATGTCAGGGGCAGGAAGCCGCCGGAGAGGACGGCAGTCTTGACGCCCAGGCGCTTGAGGGCGCGGATGAGGCTAGGCACGCCCTTTGTGACGTCGAGCACGGCGCGGAGGTCTTCGAAGATGGAGGCCGGCAGCCCTTTGAGGAGCTGGACACGCTCACGGAAGGCGGCGTCAAACTCGAGCTCGCCGAGCATGGCGCGGTGGGTGATGTCAGCGACACGAGCGGCCAAGTCCGGCGGGTCGGTGATGGTAGCGGCCAGCAGGTCGATGACCTCCTGGGTGATGAGGGTGCTGTCCATGTCAAAGACCACAAGACGGGGCAGGCGGCGCCAGAGGGTGTCGGGCTGCAGGGCGACCTCGACGCTCCACTCGCGCTCGAAACGGTAGATGAGCTCGTGTTTGCGCAGGTCCTTGAGGGACAGGTAGGCGGACGATGGAGCGGGGCTGAGGTTCAGCTCGACGACCTTGGGGGACTCCTGGCTGTCGAGGCAGCGGTGCGACGAGACCATGTCATCCTCACCCTGGGGAAGGGGGAAGGTGGCCATGAGGTGGAGGAAGGAGGTGATGCAGAGGGGCGAGATGTAGGAGCCGTAGAGGTGGTCGAGCTGCTCGGCCTCGGCGACGGGGGGCTCGAGGGGGAACTGGGCGGGATCCTGGGTCGGGGCGAAGTTGGCGGGGATGTCCTGGCCGGGGCCGGACGAGGAGGCGTCGGAGCCGGCGGTCGCGGCGATGGAGGGCTGAGGGGGCGAGACGGTGCCGGTGGCGTTGTTGGCCGAGCGCGAGGCGCTGGCGCGGTAGAACAGGGTCGCGGCGAGGCGGTTGGCCTTGCGGCCGGCGGCGGGCACGCAGTTGGGGTGCGAGTAGGCGTGGTTGATGCCGCTCTCGACGACGGTAGGCGGGCTCTCGGCGTTGGGGATGCCCCTGAAGTTGGCGTACGCCTTGGGCGGGGGCGACACGGAGGTCCTCCCGAGGTCCTCGACGACCGTGTCGATGCCGAAGCGGCCCTCGGGGTGGTGCGGCGGGCGATACTGCTGGTGCTCGCGGAGGAAGGAGCTGCTCCTCATGGTCGAGGTGAACTGGGGCCGCTGGGCGGTGCCGGAGCCGCGGCGGGCGGCGGACGAGTCTGCTTCTTCGGCCATTTCGACGAGATTGGGATCTAGGTCGTGGTGGTTGAGGCTGCGGGAAGAAAGTTGAGGTTGGCGGGGTAAAGAAGCCGAGCGCGGGGCGGCCTATGTCACGACTCGGACTGTCGAGCCTGGAACTAAGTACTTTGTATGCGACGAGACAGGGGTACTGCTGCGGTTGTCGTGGACGCCTCGTGAGTCGCGTTACACTTTCGACTCTGGTTCTCACGGCTTGGACGGTGAGGAGACTCGAGCGCGACAAACAGGGGGATCCCGAAGATCCGGACAGCGAGGGGAGGAGGTTGGCTGGAGGTGTGGTGGGCGCAACTTTTGGGAGCGAGAACTTGGAATCGAGTCGAGTTGCCCCGCCGTTGCGCGCGCGGCAGACCGGACGTCGAGCTCCAGAGGATCTGCAGCCAATCGAGGGACGCCGCTGCCTGATTGGATGGATTGGCGTTAGTCAGGGCTGTCAGGTGCAGGGTGCGTCGTTCGTCTCCCCGCACTCACCGACTCACCGGGATGGCGGAGGAAGGGACGACCTAATGCTGAGGAGCGCACCTGGCTCTCGTGCTTCGTCGGGTCGGAAGGTATGAAGCACTTAATGCTGGTTAATCAAGTCGATTTGATGCACAGGCAGGTATTTACATCCGCTGGGAGCTGCCATTGTCGTCTTGCATCATTCTTGCTGTTTTGTCATCCGACTTGATAGCACAGGATCTGCAAAGTTCTGCTCGTATCTCAGTCGGTTCCCATCAGCCTGTATCTAATTATACCTACTTTTCTGAAATGACCTATAGGGCAATACTACTCGAACGGAAACCTTCCAAGTTCAGAATGGCTGGCAAGCCTACCAGCAGCAATGTCCCTCGATGTATGGTCACTGTCTTGGACGGTCTTCACAAATGTCTAGCAATCAGTATCAAACGACTGCGGATGCACATGTGTTCGCACCGATCGTCCTCTAGCTTGGAAATTTCATCGTTGTCATAAATGGAGACTCGGCCGCTTGTTGCCAGTTACGAAGAACCATGGTCGAGGACCCTGAAGGCGACGAGAAAGAAGGGAGCCGTCTTTCAGTGTCGCGTTTTGGGGTACCAGTCGGCTATGGTGTCATCTGATTCGCTGGGGCGACCACACATCAAGTTGAATGCCCGAATGGTGTCCTCAGCATGTAGGTATTGCTGCCAAACAGGGAGCCCACGAAGCACCTCCGACCATGTCGCCGATAAATGGTGCTGCCTTGACTCGATGTGCAAGCACGAGTCTATCTTCACGCCACACCCGCGTGTCTGTCTGTCAGTCTGAATATCCGACCGTGTGCCGAGCATTCCACTACTTGGAGAGGGATGGGCCCGAGTTGGTTCAGTACAGGTTCGTGGACTGGCATTCTTCTCGCAGATAATAGCGCGTTGTACATCTCGTTCAACTCGTGGCGGGACTGGCGCAGACATACACCTGAGACTATGGATGCCGGTATGGCCTTCAGGGGGAGCATGAAGGGAGCATGGTGAGAAAACAGAGGCACCCCAAGCTTCGGCTGATGCCACCAACCGCTGCGGCGTCAATTGGACTTCCATTGCAAACGAATGTGAAGCAGCCGTTGAGGTGAGGCTGAAGCCTCCCGAGAAACAAGCGGCAGGGCTGCCACGCGAGCTACCGGCATACCCCAGCTGCACGGTGACCCGGCATTGAACTTAATGAGCTGTTTGGCTGTCCACGCCTTCGTCGGTGAGGCGTCCGGGGAGCATGATGCACTCGGCGGTGTCGTCATCAAGGTTGTGGCAAGACCCCTGGCTGACGCTATGCTGGTGCCGGTCGATCGGTCTCGGAGATTACGGAGCACACCCGAGGACGCTTTCCCATTCCGGTGAGGGTGATCAGGATGACAGATCAAGTGAGCTTCACCGAGAGATGTCGGAGAGCGAAAGCCCACGTGACAGATGATGATGATCTGATGCTGGCGAGCCAGTGCAAAGGGGTTTCATCTGGGAATTCTTTCCGTTCTCCCTGATGAATTCCGCGAGGCAATGACCAATCCCATCCGCATCAGCCATGCGTCAGGGCAGGGCAGCAGAACTCGGACTACACTCCTGGCCTGCTTACTCGATGACGGATTGGAAATCCAAAATACCACCAGCACAATCCCTTTGCCCCCACTGCCTCGAGACAAGACTCGTGCCGTCTCGTCCAGTCAAACGGCCAATGCGCTCCGTTGTCGCTGCAGCACATCTTGAAAGAGCCAGGGCAATAAGGCGAGCAGGGACAGGAAAAAAGCCATCGATTGCGCCATATCCTGTGACTTGGGGTTTCTCCAGTACCGGAGCGCCCTCTGGCCAATCGGCGGCCGCGGCCTTCATCACGAAAGGCCTAGCGCGGATGTCGTGATCGATGGCCCCCGTTTTTTTCAACCTCATCCATCTTTTTTCGCGCCCCCCTTGGGCCGCCCCCAGGCTGGTACCGCGCCCACACACCCCCGGAAAGGCGTGCCTGAGCCTGTGATTGCGCCATCGACCGTCTCTGTCGCCATCGACGAGCCCGCCTTTCGCCCTCTGGTGTGCGGCTGGCCCTGTGTTCCCCCGCGCTCTCCCTTCATAAATTAGTAATGTTGCTTCGTGATCTGCCCCTGGACGAGGTACCTCTGTTCTCCAGGTGTCTCTCCTCTCTTCCTTGATGAACACGGCCAGGGCGGATGAGGCAAGCCTGCGTGTAATGGCATAGAGAAGGGGGCGTGCGCAGGGGGTGTTGGCCGTGTCGATGCCGGATATATCGCTCCCCGGCAGCGGAGGGACGAAAAGGAGGGCCCAGTTGTGCTGGCACAGCACGCACCCGTGGAGGTACTTCCTCGTAGTGTGTATCGAGTGAGCCGCCGGACGGGATGCGTGCTCGTTTCCACTCTGGTGCTCACTCGATCCTGGCGCCTTGTCCGTTCCATCCCGCTTTCCCCCTCCCTTCCTCTTAAAACAAATCTCTCCCTCTTCCTCCCCTCCTCATCAACGTCTTCCAGAAGCAGAACCTCCCTCTTGCAACATACCCATACCCCGGACTCTGTCTCTTGCGTCATTCACAGCTCTCTGCTCTCCTCCTCTCCTCTCAGCCAGGCCCCCTACCCCTCCAAGCCTGACATACAAGAGCAACCAACACCCCTCCTCTCCCCCTCCTACCCCGGACACAATAACCCCTCGTGTGCCCTCACGCGACCAAACAACCCAACTCACATCCACAATGCCTGCCGCCGTGTCTGAGCAGAACCCCTTGAGGGTCGAGACCGACTCCAGTAAGCTGGACCAGGCCGAGCTCGAGTCCGGATACGCCTCGGCCACCGACTCCCAGTCGACCTCGTCCTCGCCGGCATCCCTGCCCACCATCGCCCTCACCCCCGCCCACATCGACCACCTCAACGCCCAGCTCGACAAGATGAGCGCCATGGACATCCTCCGCTTCTCCAAGGTCATGTTCCCCAACCTCTTCCAGTCGACCGCCTTCGGCCTCACCGGCCTCGTCACCATGGACATGCTCTCCAAGATCCAGGCCGAGTCCCCCTCGTCCGCCCCCGTCGACCTCATCTTCCTCGACACCCTGTACCACTTCCAGGAGACCCACGACCTCGTCGCCCGCGCCGCCGCGCGCTACGCCAACGTCAAGCTCCACATCTTCAAGCCCTACGGCGTCGAGACCACCGCCGACTTCGAGACCATGTACGGCGAGAAGCTGTGGGAGACGGCCTCGGAGATGTACGACTGGATCGCAAAGGTCGAGCCTCTCCAGCGCGCCTACGACGAGCTCAAGGTCGCCGCCGTCCTCACCGGCCGCCGCCGCTCCCAGGGCGGCGCCCGCGACCGCATGCCCATCATCGAGGTCGACTCGGAGCGCGGCGTCATCAAGATCAACCCCCTCGCCTCCTGGTCCTTCCAGCAGGTCCGCGACTACGTCAAGGCCAACGACGTCCCCTACAACGCCCTCCTCGACCAGGGCTACAAGTCCGTCGGCGACTGGCACTCGACCGTCCCCGTCGCCGAGGGAGAGGACGAGCGCGCCGGACGCTGGAAGGGCCAGCAGAAGACCGAGTGCGGCATCCACAACAAGAAGTCGAGGTACGCGCAGTACCTCCAGGACGCCGCGCAAAAGGAGAAGCTCGAGCAGGCCTCGGCCGCGCTGCAAAAGGTCGAGCTGCAGGCTGCCACCGCCGTCGCCACGTCATCTTGAGCATGTCGGGCGCTCCGGTGCCGTCGGGGGTTGTCGTTTTCGATGATATCTCGTCGGTGTCGTGATACGAGAGACGAAGACCTTGTTGCATGATGCGGCGTTTTGTTTTCGGCGGGCGGGCCTGTTTTTCTTCCTTTGATCTCTATTTTCCTGTTTATTTGTCATCTGATACCACGCCCTATCCTACCCCGGGCGGGAGGGTGTGAGGGGCGAAGTGAGCATGCCGGCGGTCGTCGCCATCGTCGGCCGGCGTTCTAGGCGTAGCAAAAAGAATCGAGCGGCGTGGGACAGCAGCCGCTGGGGTGAGGGAATGGTCCCTCCCCATGGAGCATTTCGATGCATGAAATAGAAGACACATAATTTCTACCACACGAGCCTGACGTGAGGCCGCGAAGTGATGCCAAAGTCGATGCGATGGATGGATGGAGCATATCGATGGATGGTGGTTGATGTCGACCCCGCTTCTGAAGATGTGCTCAAGTTTCGGTGTGGATGGGGCTCTCCGCGGCTTCCGGCGGCTCTGCGCAGTCCCGCCCCAGAGGCTCGTGATCACCGCTGGCCAAAAGAAGCACGCTGTGGAACTCGAGAACATGTACTGCGACATTTACTGGACGAAGATGTAATCTGTACTCGTCAAATGCGGGCGTGGTTTGATGGAGGTACCGATTGTTGTCTCAACCTGAGGAAACCCTCCCACGCACGCGGCAGCATCCTTATCGCAAGACATCGTACCATCCAGACCATGAATGCACAGTACAAAAACTGTAAAGCGTTTCACAGCACTGACAAACACCGATAATCATCAATGCTTTATTCCCTGATGACTGCACGATAACCTGTAAGCCTTAGCCCAACCCGTGTATGCCCCTTGCGGAGCTGGAACCCAAATGCCCGCAGCTTGACCCATGATGACCGTGTCCATGCCCAGTACTTCTACAACAGGAAAATGCCACGGTATCTCCCGCGATGCAAATCCCTCGTGTCCTCGTCCAACCATCCCAGACCGCTACTCCCACTCGGTGTAACCCTTCTGCTTCTGTCTTGTGTTCCAGCCGAGCTTGCCACTGATACTATTCACCCAGTCCTCGCTGCGACGACCCTGAGCCTGGACAGTGGCAAAGGGGTAGCGGCTGGCACTGATTGTGACGTAATCTCCTGGGAACAGCTCGTGACGTTCGCGTCCGTCGAAGCTGGCCCATGAGCTGGTCCTGGCCTGGTAGGGAACGCCAACGCGGAGCACGATGGTGTCGGGAAGGATGATGGGGCGGAAAGAGAGGGTGTGGGCACAGATGGCCGTCACGAGCATGACTGGGTTCTCGGGATGGCACAAGGAGCCGCCGGCAGCGAGGTTGTACGCCGTCGAGCCGGTAGGCGTTGAGACGCAGATGCCGTCTGCCTGAACCGACGTGAAGTGCTCGTCGTCACCAAAGATCTCCACATAGGAGAGGGCTGATTGTAGCGTTAGATTTCATCGTTTCATCCGCTGTTTCGGAGGACTTACTTGGGTTTGGGCCGCGGTCGACAACAATTTCGTTGAGAATCTCAAAGGTGCCGTCGGGCTTGTGTGTGTGCTCGTCGTCACGTTCCTCGCCAATAAGCTCCTCGACAAGGTCCCTGCGCTTGCCATCGTCTTCTTGGGAGCTCGCACTGCTGCTGGCCTCATCACCGCCACCACGCTTCTGACTGCGCATGATTGTGCCCTCGAACCGCAGGCGCAGGCTTACGGTGACGCCCTTGTTGAAGGCGCCGCTCAGGATAGACTTGTAGTCGTCAAAGTCGAACTTTGTCAGGAACCCAAGGCTGCCGAGGGCGAAGCTCAGGACGGGCGGCACCACGCGCTGGAAGAGCCAGCTGGCGTACAGCACAGTGCCGTCGCCGCCCAATGTGATGACAAAGTCGAACGTGTGCGGCCTGGAGCGACACATGTTGTGGTCCCAGTACCGCAGCCGCGACGTGATGGCGTCCACCTGATCGGCGTCGGTCGTGCTGCCGGCCTTGATGAAATCCTGGTGCAGATCGTCCACAAGGCCGGCGGCGTTGAACTTCTTGCTGTCGCGGAACCTATCCTCTAGGTAGACGTTGTAGCGGGTGGATTGTTCGGGGCCGAGGAGCCAACGGACGAGCTGCCTGGTGCTGGTAATCAGGTCGGTGTCCTGAATCTTCGTCAGGATGAAGATGCTCTTGACGCGGAACCGGATGCGCATGCTGCTCAGGCGCCTGCTGAGTTCGCGTACGCCCCAAGCCATTTCGCTAAGCTCCCTTTTGGTGAGAAGGCGGCTGTGCAATTCATCCTTTTCGGGCGGAGTCATGGACAGACGCGACAAGTCCAACTCAGACTCGGTCTTTGTGATCTGACTCTTCCACGACTCTTCGTCTGCCTGGCCGACATTGACCTCGTCCGGCGTTCCAGGCCCGACACCAAGAATGTCGGCGCGCGAGGGACGGCGGCCCTTGGGCTCAACCTGTTGCTCCAGGGCGTCATCGAGGGCGGCATCCTTGGCCTGGACAACCTGGGAGTTGCGGTGGTCCAGCTTGGGGTGGCTCTCGTACAGCTCTCTGGCCTTTTGGGTATCAGTATCGACTTGGATGCCCGAGTCGGTGTTTGTGTCGACCTCGTCTTGGTCACTGATGGAGGTCAGGGCATCATTGCTCCTGCGCTGGCTCTCAAGGAACTGGTGCACAATACACTCCGTCTTGAGCGTCTTGCTCTTGCTGAGGGGCGTCATCCTCTTGGCTTCCGAGGCGACGAGTGAGCTCTTGCGACGATAGGGGCTGGATGGGTCAAAGGTGACCTGATGCGGGTGGGCATGCTGGGTCAGTTCATGTACTGAGGGAAAAAGGGTACACTTATACACGGCGTGCGCCAATGCAGCGGTGACGACATGTCAAGAGACTTGGCCGACGTACCTCGACTGGTTGGCGACCCCCGCTGCTGCCATCAGAGTCCTCCGAGTCGTCCTCGTATGCTATTTGCTTCCCATGGCGCCCGTCCTTGCTCCCCATATCGCCGATTGCGGTTGCCGTGTCGTGGGTGAGGGAGGGGATCTTGGTTCGAATCGGGGTGGCAGCGCAACGTGGGCGCGACGTGGGTGCGGGCGCGGGGCGTTATGTCACTCACGGATGGGCGGGGTGAGTGAGTGGCCTTGAGGGTGGACGAGGTGAGCTCTGTTGGGTGCGCATGGGTGGTGATGGGAAGATGAAGATGAGGTCGTCCTAGAGGGCAGTTGGCTTGTTTCAAAAGGGGTTGACTCGAGAATCTTCCGAGGATCCGGGGGGTTTGGTTTGGCGAGGGAAAAAAAGACGTGGTCGATAATGTACTCCCGTCGGATTGATGAGGTGAAGGCCGGCTGTACCTTTTGCGGTTCAGTTGGGGAGTTACTCAGCGGAAAGGGGGTTAGGCGGGGTCAAGGTACCTGAATAACAGCGCCGAGAGTGCTATTGCCCCTCATTGAGCTCCCTGAGAAAGGAAGTCACGGGCAATAATTCACCCCAATATCGCCCCTTCCCGCTGATGAATGCCGCAGTCACTCCCGTCATGGTCCGTGCCCGTGTCACACAAGGTTCCTTGGCTGGCACGAAAGGCACCCAATCACCGACTCCTTCCCCAAGGATTATCCCACTTTTAGTGTCCCAAGGCTGCAGGAGCAACTCGCGAGGCGAAGGCTTCGTGGGAGCTGTCCCGCGCTCCTTGGTTGTGAGGTTGTTGACGGCACAGGACCAGCTCTCCGGGTCCAACCCCTCCCACCACGTATCTACAAACTCAACACGACCACAACGCAAGCTGTCTCGACAGCAGATACTACATGCAGTGTATTCTTCAGTGATATCCCCCCCTGCAGATGGACAGACCTTATTCCCCATAGTCCTCTTTCGTGTGCTAGAGGCACCCGGCACGCGACAAGCTTCACGACCCGCCCCCTCAAAATCTGACACTGCCGACCGAGTTGGCATTGTCAGTGTCAGCCCCCGAGCTACTGGCGAACGAAACACACAACAAGTCTCGACACATCCTCTGCGGCAAAATGGCTGATACCAACGGCCCAGACCCAGGCTCAGACCTGGCCGACCGACCCCCTCCTCCTCCTCCCACCTCGGCCTCTCGTCCAGGTCTCCAGCGAAATCAGTCGGCGCCGCCTCCTGCAGTCCCCGCACCGCCAGCTCCCATGCCTCCTTCGCAGGCCGGCGCCCACCCACCAACAGACTCCTTGTCGCTCGTGCAGCTACGTAGGATCGTCGCCGAGTTCAATAAGCCCGAGCCCATCGCCTACGACTTCCAATACGAGGACCTGGGCCCCTTCGAGGAGGAGGTCGACGAGTGGTTCGTCTACCAGTTCTGGCAATGGGTCAGGCTGAATGCTGCCCAGGCCGCCTTCGAGGCCCAGTGGGAGCTACAGAATGGCCCGACGTCCTGGGAGCAGTCCAGCCCTGCGTCGAAAACCCTCTTCCTCCGCGAGAGCTTCGGCAACCTCGACTCTGATGACGACGCGGAACGCGCAGAGGCCATCAGGGGACTTCTCTACGTCGCGCTAGGGAGATGGGTCGATACCGCTGCCTCGCCGTCACCCGACGAGGTCGAGGACGAGCGTTCCGTGGCCAGCTCGTCTCAGCTTCAGGCCATGAAGTCCTCCATAGAACTGATGACATCCCAGGGAGGTCTGGCCGTCATCTGGAAAGCCACCCAGCGAGCATTCGAGGTCTTCTGGTCCGACGACTCGGTACCCCTGCAGCCCGCCAACCTTCAAGACGCCCACGATGAGGTTCTGAACCTTATGACAATCATGTACATCGCTGTGCAGCAAGCCTTGAGCGACCCCGAGGCAATGGCCCCGACACGCAAGGCACTACGTACGTGCATATTCCTAGCGCAACCCTCTTGGGACCCAAACTGACACCCAGATAGTCGACCTGAACCCAACCCTCGTCAATTACATGTCTTTTGCGACGTCCAAGGTTCGGTGGGACGAGAGTAATGCTCTTCCCCTGCCGCAGATGCTGCTACTGCTGTGGAAGTCTATCCTTCTGGTCTTTGGAGGCACCGCAGAGATCGAAGAGGTCAAAAAGGCAGTCAGCGAGACGGACAAGGACGAGAAGTCGGACGACCTCATCACGGCATCCCCTCTCGATTATCATGCCTTCCGACAGGAGTTAACATCAAAGTATCCTGCATATGTTCCCCCGCAGCCCATGATCCCCCTCGAGGCGGAAAATAGCACCATCCTGCCACCTCCGCCCAGTCTGCCGCCGAAGAACGCGGCAAATGGCATCATTCCAGGGCCACCAAACTCGCAAAGCGGAGGTGCCTCGATCCTACACCAACCTGTCCACATCGCCACTCCGGCGCCCTCACCGCCGCCCTCTCCCGCTGTTGGTGGTAAAGGCGGTAAGAAGCAAAACTACCAAACCAACCAGAACTTTCCCTTCCTATACCCTCCTCTGGATGAAACCAGCAACAGCGCTGGTGGAAAGGGAGGCGCTGGCCTTCAGCATATCCTCGTCGGGCGTAAATGGGAGGGCAGCGACATTCCTGCTTCTATCCTCGAGGCGGGAGAGCTGTTTGCCAAGCGCGTTCGGATGAACCGTGCTACCAGGCAGCTTTGGGACGCGCGGGAGAAGTTCATGAAGTCGGAAAGGGGGTGGGACGAGGACTCTCTGGACGGTGATGTCGATGGCCTCGACCTGGACTCAGGCCTCGACCCAGAGACTGATCTCGGTCTGGATCTCAGCGAGCTGAGCCTGGAGGAGCGAGAGCTCATCATGGGGGTACGAGGATCTTTGAAGAAGAAGAAAGCAGTGGATAAGGCAGAGGAGCAGCCGGAGGAGGTCAAGATCGATCTTGGTCCACACCCTCATGCGACCGAGGAGGTTCAGCGACGCCTGCTCGCCGTCGAGGGCTTCTACGTAAGTTATCTGCTCGTCTACCTGTCCCATCTGGCGGTGCTAACCAGCCTACAGAAGGAGGTCCTGCCGCATCTGCAGTCGCTCGCCATTGTGCTGCTGAGGCCGACATTCATGAACGTCTCGGCCGTGGCATCGCAACAGGCTCAGCAGCACCAGAATATGGCCGGTAGGGGCGCCAATCCTGGTGTTAACGGCGGTCCAGGAGGCCCTGCGCGACAGCAGCAGGAGCCACCATCGGCAGTCCCCCCCGAGCCGAGAGAGCTTACCCCAGAGGAAGTGGACGCGGCGCGATCGCGCGAGATCATGACGAAGGCCGCAACGGGGGCTATCTTGCTCCTTCTGAAGTGGCTGAAGCTGTCGCGTAAGTGTACTGATCCCCTGTTCCCGTGATTACAGAGCTGACCAGCCAAAGATGTCCTCAAGTACGAATACCTGTCACAACTACTGTTGGACCATAACTATGTCCCTCTGGTATTGAAGCTGTTCGCACACCAAGACATACAGAATGTCGTCGACAGCAAGACAGACCGCATCGAGAACAGCTTCTTCCACTTCTGCAACGTTCGGTCCAAGAATAAGGAACAGACTAAGGAACTGGTCCTGCCGAATCCCACGGAGAGCGAGCTCATCGTTACGGACAGCGAAGACGAGGCAGCACCACCCCCTATCAAGCGGCGGCGGTCTCCTCCTCACCCAGAGTCGACTGGGGAAAACGGAGGCGAGGGAGAAAGTCAGAATCAGGAGGGCCAGCAGCCGACGCGACCAGAGGTCGACGAGCTGGGCTACCCGGTGAACCCGCTACCGATGGAGCCCATCACCGACTTCTCCCGGCGCAACTTCTTCTCCATGATCAACTACCTCCGCATCATGCAGAAGCTCTGCAAGCGCAAGGCGCACCGCAATCTCTTACTTGTGCAGTACAAGTCGTCTAACATACTACGAAAGTCTCTCAAGGTGCCGCAGCCTCTGCTCCGACTGTACACCCTCAAACTCTTCAAGAACCAGGTCCCCTACTGCGGCCGCAAGTGGCGCCAGAGCAACATGCGCGTCATCACGGCCGTCTACCTGCACGTGCGGCCGGAGCTGCGCGATGAGTGGCTCGCTGGTAGCGATGTCGATGCCGAGGTCGACTCGGCGCTGCCGCTCGAACAGGCCCTCCGCAGTCTGACGCACTGGTTCAACGTCCGGCGCTACCCGGACAAGATCCCCGACGAGCTGCGGGTTGCGTACCGTGATGAGCAGGGCTTTTTTACGCGGGAGCTCGAGAAGCTCGGCGTCAACTGGCAGGAGGGCGCGGATGAAGGCACCAACAACGACTGGGGACACTAGGGGCTCACCGATGATGATTGGGCTGGTGACAAGGAAGGGGTGCCTGCTGCCACTGATGCTGCTGGGGGTGAGGCGGAAGCTAGTTGGGGCGAGACGGAAGCGGGACCGTCGACTCAGACGATGGACATGATGGGCGTTCAAGAGGAGGAATTGAGCGAATGACTTGAGTATTAGACATTAGGTCCTATGGACGGCGAGACTTCGGTCTCTGATACAATGGAAAAAAGTGAACATAACGATCGTGAGACTTTGGTCGTCTAGAAGAGAGAGCTTGTCCCCCGTGGGTATCTCCTCCGCCAGCCCCTGAACACCCCTTTCCCCATATTACTGTTGTTTTGTACACACATGTTTCCTTACTGTTCTTACTTCACATGGCCGAGGCTTCTTACGCCCGACGATCGTACACGCCATCACCGTACGGGTAGTTGGCTGCCGGCTGCTTCCTGCCATAAGGGTCCACAGTGCCGGTGGTGGCATCGTGGGTAGTGGCGGGGACAGTGTTGTCATGGCCGTAACCAGACTCGCCGTACTTGTTGTGGTTGAGAGTGTTGGGAGCGCCGGCATCAGGATGGACGGCGGTAGCCTCGGTGTTGTAGGAGGTGCGCAGATGGTCGGGAGTGGTGTGCTCAGGCAGGCGGTTCTCGTTGTCGATGGGCTTCTCGGCCTTGTTGCGGCGCCAGGGGAAGAAGCCGCGGCGGGCCTTTGTGCCGGAGCCAGAGGTGTAGCCGTTGTTGGGACCGGGGCCGAAGCGGCGCTCCTTCTTGCGGTTGCGGACGAGGAAGACCTCGACGAGGATGGAGAAGAGGAAGAAGAAGATGGCGACGATGGCGACGGCGAAGCAGGCGGTTTGCATGCGGCAAGCAGAGCGCAGGGAAGGGAGGCGGGTAAATGCGTTGGAGTTACCGTCGACGATACGGTTGGCATTACCTTGGCCGTAGGGTGTGTCGAGATATCCGTTGCAGCTGGATGCGCCGTTGCGGTTCGCCCAGGCGACGTAGATGAACGCGGCTGCGAAACAGAGATCGAGGAAGATCGCAATCGCTGAGGTGATGACGTGACCGGCGAGGCAGCAGAGCAGGGCCAGGCCTACAATCGTGTAAAGGGAGCCAGCGCCAGTGATGCCGGTGACGGCGCGAATGTGGTTGGAAATGGTCAGGTCGTGATTAGCGAGCGTGGCCAGGAAGTAGCAGTAGATGGCGAAGATGAGGGCACAGCAGCCGAACTGGATTCCTCGGATGAACCATTGGAGGAGTTTGAGACCGAGGCCTGCGCGAGCCATTGTTGCAAGTGATAGTGGTTATCGGTGACAAGAGGGTGGAATGTGGGAGTGTCAATTGGGAGAGAGACACAGGGTCTCTGGAGTCTTGGTGTAGTGGGAGAGAGGAAAAATGTGGTGTTCAGATGAAGCTCGTATGGGTGAATTTGGGTTACAGGGCTGCTTGCGGCATCGTCAGATGTGATAAACAAAGGGCAGGCGCAAAAGTCCGAAGTGTCCGGAAGGGCAGGAGCGACCCTTTTAGAGAAGACGGGGAAGCTGTTGCTGCCCCCCATCGCTTCCCGCGCATCCACGTCTTTCCTGCCGGCAGTTCACAGGGGCCATGCGCAGTCTAGCGCCGATCCGTCGATCTTCGGGACAGGGCAGAGAGGCCTCACCTGCTTCATCCCCCCTAGGCCATCTGAACTTTGAAGCTGAAGCTTGAGGAAGAAGGCCGGGAGCAGTCGTGGCGATGACGACCCCTGGTGTGGCTGATGATGTCATGCAGGGTCTTCGCGGGGTAGCGATTGGATAAGAGGGTCCGTGCTCAGCCACTGGGCGAGTGGCGCGGGAGTTTCTTGCTGGGAATCTCTGTGGCAATGAGGAAGCGATGCTGGAAGCGAGACCGAGAGACCGACTTGGCAAATCGTCCTGAGGTCGTGGCTTTCACGAACTGCAAATTCGACTCCTTTGGAGGTGTACGGGGTGGTTTCACTGGGACCGCGGTTGAGGTCTGATCACCAGGGACGGGTTGTCGTGGTGTTCGATCGATGATGGATCCGGCCGAGGGGAGTGTTTTAGCTCGCCGCTTGTGGACGGACCGATGTCAATGACCTCAGCGCGAACATGAAGCTGGTAGTGTTTGGGCAAAACCTGGAACATGGCAGTCTGATATCATCTGGTCGGTTTGACGAAAAAACTGTCTTGCTGTTCATCCAACATAGCTGTAGCGCTTGGAAATAATCAACCTTCGTCGGCTACAGCTAGCCCATCAATGACTGCCAAGATTCGGCTCAGACTCGAATATGGTGAGATCACTCTCGACCTAGTTCAGCAAAGAGATCGACCTTCACGGCGAGCCCGATTGCCACCATCCAAGGCAGCGCATCCATCTGACGATCACGGTGGCCGGGCGGCAGGAAGCCGAGGGGCCGGGACGGAAGGAGCGGCCGTGATGGTGGATCTTGCGGGTCCGGCTCAGGGTCATTGCAGTGCGCCGGGAGGCAGCCGTTTGCTTCATCAGGAGCTCCGCATCGAGGCCGTCGTCGAGATGATTGCTGTGAAGAAACTTGGACCAGATATCCCCGTGGCTCCTGGAAGAAATTCAAGTGACAAATAACTCACAGTTAACTGGATGTCAGCTGTTGCGCGGAAGGAGCAGTCCAGGGGTCTTTCCAGCACAGCGCAGGCCGCGGCGCTATCCAGTCCAGGACTAGCGCGCTGCGTGAGGGAGCTGGTACGGAAGGAAGCTCTGAAGGGTCCTTCTGGACGGGGTACCGGGACGCCGAATGCATCTCCAGGCCCCTCAACACCACTTTTCCCCTCCGTCGCATCGCGTGTTCAGCTGCATCTGCCACCGCGCCAATTCTGCCCGCCTTATCACAGCTGCGGGCTTACTCCAGTCGAACCATGCTCGGGCGACTTGCTCCGCTGCCTCGCCGGCCGCACCACCGCGCTGCTGCCACGCGGCCGCCCTCTGCCCGACTCATTTCCACCTCCACCGGCCTGGCTGCAGCACGGAGACATTGTTGCTTCTCCCACCTCGCCAAGGGGCGCGACCTCTTGGCCCAAGCTCGTGCCCGACATTCGCCTTCTTTGCCGTCTGAACCTCCCCACTTCCACCGGCGCCGGCTCAGTCCGTGTCAGGACCGGCTCGATGCCCCGAAGCTCGGCAGCTGAAGAAGAAGAAGACGAAGCCCCTGGCCTAGCGTGGGAAAGGGCACAACGGTGAACTAACTGTAACGACAGGCAGACAGACAGACCCCTGCTCGCGAATGGCCAAATCACCACCGCCCGATATCATCAATATCGACCTGGACTGGACGGGACGTGGTGCCCAGCGTCTTGCGGGCTTCCACTCCCACTGTGCCGGGGCACGGAGTGTGACAAGGCAGCCAGCCCGGGTTCTCGCAGATGATCATCAGTCCCTGCTGCCAGCCGGCCCAGCCCTACCGTATGGACCTGCGCCATCCGACTTCTTTCCACGACGAGGATATCCCGTGGGACGACGTTGTCGTAGCACCGTGTCTTACGAAAAAAGTCCCGAGCATCGCCTTGTACGTCGTCAGGGAAGACTTCCACCCGACTTTTGAGAAGGACCCCGCCCGGTCCGAGGAGGCACCACAGGCAGCGAGCGCCCCCGGCCACCCGCCTGGGATCCCCGTGCCGAGATTTGAGCTACCAGATGCCGCGGGCGCGTGAAAGGACCGACCCAGTATCTCGCATTGCCCCAAAGGCAAAGTCAGCCACGGCGGCATCGATAGCGTCGCCCTGTACTGCAGTCGTAACTGGCCCCAGATGCCCCGTTTTCTTGGGACTTCGTACAGCATGCCGCTTCTCGACTAGATGCCCAGAACATGCCCAGGAACCGGCGCGTCTACCGGACGTCTCGCTCACTGAGACACGAGCCTCCACCGAATCTATTCGCGTCGTCGTCTGGGACAGGACAAGACCCTACCCTATCCTTCGGAGGCACCAGCGTGCGTTGCCCCCCGGTCTGCCAACGGCCAAGGCCGCGCTTGCATCTCTCGCCCGTAGTCCGGCCCCTCTTTTGGGTGTTAGCCAGGGGCTTTCCATGATGATACCCTCCTGCGGCTGACACCGACTTCTCTCTCGACGTCTCTCCAATGAGCGACGCTTCTGCAACGCCTTTTCTTTACCCGCCTCACTAGTGCGAGGTGGCTCGCCCAAAGGATACGAACCCTCGTGCATATCGGCAGTCTTGCCATGCCGCGCTCGCCCACGCCCGGCCTTCGTGAGGCGCTGCCATTCCCCCTCTCCTTTTGATAGTCTCCTTCCAGGGCCTTGGCTGCCGAGCCTGGACATGCAGTGTCAGCCATGCCTTCGCTTGTCCGCGGGGGCTGCATGGTCAGCCCGTTGCGAGGAGATCCTCAGCCTTCCCGACAATGCCATCTTTTTTTCCTCCTCTTCGGGGCCGTAGACTCCTTTTGTTCTTCTCTCCATTCCTCTCATCCTTCAGGTTCACACCGGCCGGCTACAATCTCTGATTGAGCCCTCGTCACTCGTTTCTCAAGCCAGTGTATTCCCTCCCTCTGATAGCTACAGCCCCGTTGCATCATGAGGCTCGACAAGACATGGCTGGTGGCTCTGGCAGGCCTCGCTGCCCATACCACAGCCGATCCGACATGGCCCTCGCCCAAGATCGACGAGCTCGAGGAAATCATGTTCCAGACCGACAGCGTTGGATCAAGAAAGTTTGCCGACAGCGTTTCCCCATGCTCAAACCAGGCCAACGGAGCCGGCCGCTTCGCCGCCGCAGAATGGCTCAGGACTGCCTTTCACGACATGGCCACCCATAACCGCGTGCAGCAGACGGGTGGTTTGGACGCCTCGATCCAGTACGAGCTCAGCAACGGCGACAACGCCGGCCCAGCCTTTTCGACCACTCTGACGTTCATGGCCCCGTTCCTTTCACGGCGCAGCTCGCTCTCCGACTTGATCGCCCTTGGCGTCTACACCTCCGTGAGAACCTGCCGTGGCCCTGCCGTGCCTTTCCGCCCCGGTCGTGTCGATGCCATAGCGGCAGGCAGTGTTGGCGTGCCTCAGCCCCAGAACGCCATCAGCATCTTCAGGAACCAGTTCACCAGAATGGGTTTCACGAACCAGGAGATGATCCAAGTTACTGCTTGCGGGCATACTCTCGGCAGTGTTCACTCGAGCCAATTCCCGGACCTTGTCCCTCCCGGAACCACTCCCAACAACCAGATATCCATGGACTCAACCGTGGCCGTCTTTGATAACAGAATCGTCACCGAGTATCTGGGTTGGAACACCACGAACCCTCTGATTGTGGGACGCTCCGTCGCTTCCAACAGGAACTCGGACTGGAAGGTGTTCAGCTCTGATGCGAACGCTACCATGAACGGAATGTCAGACGCTGTTGCCTTCCAAGCAGCTTGTAAGGCTGTGTTGCAGAAGATGATCGACGTCGTTCCTCCTGCCGCGAGCCTCGGCGACCCCATTGTTCCGTACCAGGTGAAGCCTACAAACATGCAGCTCACTGTTGGCGCTTCCGCCAGTGTTCTGGAACTCACAGGGTCCATCCGCATCCGAACGACTGAGCTGCCTCGGGCCACGATCCAGGGCTTGACTATCACCTACAAAAACCGGAACGGAGGTTCGATCTGCGGCGGGCCGTGCTCCTTTGCAGTCAGCGCTCAGGGGCTGGGGCGCGGCATCGACGATGAGTTCGTCTGGTTCCCCATCGCAACGAACATCCCCGTCGCCACGGGCATCTCGTCCTTCGTCGTCACACTCCGTCGTACAGATGGGACCAGCACGACATATGACAACAACGGCAACGAGTACCCAGTCCAAGATGCCGTCTTCCTGCAGCGGTACCAGAGCTGCCTCCTTCAGACGTCTGGTGTTTCGACCTTCACAGCGGCGATCCGCAACGACCGCGCCAACCTCCCTGCCAGTGTCTTAATTTCGTACAAGGTGAACCAGGACAACAGCCCCGTTCCAAGGCTGACGAGTATGACGCTGGATCTGACGAAGGGCGCCTGCATCGGCGCATACACTCTCTTCTCCGTCAGCACGACCATCCCCGGCGGCCACGCTGCCGAGGCCGACTTTGACTTCATCAGCGGGACCGATTCCTCCGCCATCGTTGAGTCTTTCAGGAAGACGAGAATCCTGGGAGGCACATGCCGTGCCTTCACGGCACCGGGCACTTGCACCACCCCTGGTATTTCTTCACTGCCGCCCAGCTCCATCGTTAGCAGCACCACGAGCGTCTCCCAAGCGCCAACATCGACTGTCATTACCACCACGACCGTCAGCTCGGCATCGCCTACTCCGTCACTTTACCACAGAGAGACCATGGGAGGCTACAAGCTCGTTTCGTGCTGGACCGAGGGCACCGTGGCCCGCGCCCTGAGCGGCGCGACCTTTGTCTCGGCGGACATGACCCTTGAGCGCTGCATGAACAGCTGCGCCGGTTTCGACTACTGGGGAACCGAGTATGGCGTCGAGTGCTACTGCGGCAACTCGCTGCACAGCTCGAGCAACTTTGCTCCGTTGTCCGAGTGCAACATGGTCTGCGGCGGCGACAGCACCCAATACTGCGGCGCCGGCAACAGGATCGAGCTGTACAGCACCACGGCCACCCGCTCGTCGACGTCTACCTCGAGCGCCCCCGCCCCGACTGCCACTCTTGCCCACATTCCCACCATCGGCAAGTACTCGCTCGTCGGTTGCCAGACCGAAGGTACCGGCGTCCGCGCCCTCACAGGCGCCACCCAGGCGAGCGACACCATGACGCTGGAGATGTGCGCCGACTTCTGCAGTAGCTTCACCTACTTCGGCACCGAGTATGGCCGCGAGTGTGAGTACCATTGCCCCCCTTTACCGTGGAAGAAATGCTGACAACCCTCGGCCCAGGCTACTGCGGCAACTCGCTGCACTCGTCCAGCACGACTGCACCTCTCGAGCAGTGCAACATGGTCTGCGCCGGCAACCCCTTCCAGTACTGCGGCGCTGGAAGCCGTTTGGAGCTCTACCGCGTCACTTCCACCCAGGCAACATCCTCGGCCGCCAACTCAGGTATGCGGCTCACCTCCTAACCGACCCCTGGCGACCCAAGTGCGATATGCGCAGCCCTGGACTCAAAGATCGTCTACCCGGACAACAGTAACTAACACGCCCAAGACCCTTCCAGATCAGCGGAAGCTTCCAGCGCAGACGCTTCATCACCCGTTTCCTCGGTCCCCCCGTCCTCGGACGTTGTTGCTTCGCCCTCAGCTGATGCATCATCGGCTGTCGCATCCTCAGCTCTCCCGTCATCCGACGTTGCCACCACGACGACATCATCCACGACGACAACGCCCACCGGCCCTGCGCACCGCCCAACTATCTCGCCCTTCACTCTCGTCGGCTGCCAGACGGAGGGAACCGGCGCCCGCGCCCTCGAAGGCAAGTCCTACGCCTCCGGCACGGAAATGACCCTCAAAACCTGCGCAACCTTCTGCTCTGGCTTCCGTTACTTCGGAACCGAGTACTCCGGAGAATGCTACTGCGGCAACGCGCTGCATCCGTCATCCTCCGCCGCCCCTCTCGCCGACTGTGCCATGCTCTGCTCCGGTAACGCGAACGAGTTCTGCGGTGGCCCCAACCGCCTGACCCTCTACGAGAACATGTCCATCGCCCCTGAGGAGCCCGCCCCTGAGCCGCGCCAGCCCGCTGTGGCAGGCGACTTCGTCTTCCTAGGCTGCCGTACCGAAGCCACTGGCGTGAGGGCGCTCGGCGACCGCGCCACGGCGTCGGCCACCATGTCGAACGGAGCGTGCGCCTCGTTCTGCGGGGATTATCAGTACTTTGGCACCGAGTACGGCGCAGAGTGCTACTGCGGCAACGCCCTGCACGAGACTTCGCTGGAGGTGGACGAGGCGGACTGCGACATGCTCTGCTCAGGTGCGGATGATGAGTTCTGTGGCAACGGAAACAGGTTGAGCGTGTATGTGAAGCAGCAGGCGGTGGACGCGTAGAGTTCTGCATTGTGCCGGGGGTTGTACCTTTCCTCTTGTCACCATAAACCAGGCAAGACGCACATAAGTGCATGCCATCTGCTCTAGTTAATCAGTAAATCTAATACTCATCAACTTCACTTGTCAGATACGGCGTAATGTCTCGCACGTGCTGCGTCGCAATATACTTTCGGCTCTGGCATGTGGCACGCAGCCATCGAGACAAGACTCGGGTAGACTCGGGCGTCGCATTTTACGTCATTCCTTTCTTCCTCACCTCCCTCCCACACACTTGTACAGAGAGACTCCCGCAGACGAGAACCTCGGGAACAGAACAGGCCGCGGGCACACATATGCGCGAAGCAGGTATGTCGGCACAGCAAGGCACAGCGCGCGCGCTGACGGTCGTCATGTAGCACCCGCCGCACGACAGGGCTCCAGCAGCACGACCGGGCACATACATAACACATCTGCGGCGATGCAGCGGCGACACCTCCACGGCCGCGAGCGGCAGCACCTGGTCCTAGTCGGCGCGTGCTACATGGACACCATACTGAGGTAGGTACTCGTAGGCAAAGTAGATCGCGTCGCGTCGCGAAGGGTGTGCAACCACATCGCCTGGGCACGCATGCAAACGAAACCCAAGCTGCGAGCGCCGAGCATGAGGGGTCCGTCCTACTCGTCAGGCGATCACGACTGCATGAAGGGGCGACGCCGGTCCTGGCCTCGAGGGCTGGCTATCCCGCGCGTGCCCATCGCCTCCTACGTTTTCTTCTGCCAGGGCGCACAATATGCTGACGGGCGAACCCCCCGGCCTTCACAGCGTGCCTCACTTCCCGGAAGAAGACTCGAAGCTTCGCGCCACGAGCCTGTCCGTCCGCCGCGGCGGCAACTGCCCCAACACCCTCGAGGTGCTGCAGCAGCTCCTCCGCGCCTCGGCCGGAGGCGACAGCGACGACGAAGACGCGGACGACGCCGCCACACCGGCGTTCTCGGGCCTGCAGGCAGGACGCGGCACCCGCATCCAGACGCACCTCGTCTCGCCCCTGCCAGGGCGGGCGTCGGCGGCCACGGCCCAGATCCTCTCGTCGTTTGGCGCTCGCCAGGGGCCGGACGACATCGACTTCTCGCATTGTCTATACCGCGAAGGGCACGAGGCCCCCGCGAGCAGCTACGTCCTGCGCAGCGCCGCCACCGGCAGCCGGACCCTGGTCAACCACAACGACCTGCCCGAGATGACGGTGGAGGAGTTCGCGGCCACGGTCGAGTCTCTGCAGGCGGGCGAGGCCGGGCGCGGGCAGTGGTGGTGGCACTTTGAGGGCCGCGCCCCTGAGACGACGCTCGAGTGTATCCGCGTCCTGCGGCGGGCCTACGGCGGCCGAGGCTGTGGCGACGGCAACCCAGCTGACGACGATGCGCTCCGGATCAGCGTCGAGGTCGAGAAGCCGGGGCGCCAGGGGCTGCGGGAACTGGCAGCCGAGGCCGACGTCGTCTTCTACTCCCGTTCCTGGGCAGAGGTAAGCGAGCAAGCCGAGCAGGCAAAAAGACAGGAGGTGGTGTGCGAGGCGAACGGGTTGCTCCCTCCACCCGTCCATCCCCAGCCGTGCTCCCCCGTCACAAATCGGACGGCGGCGGCCCAGAGCGATGCAGTCAGGCATCTGCTGCATCTGACTGGGGGCATGCAGGTCGGAGCAATTCAGCGACGCGGACGTGGCGCCGGACGCGAGCGAGGGAGGGGAGGCCAGGGGAGGGGGATGGCGAGAGAGAAGGAGATGCGAGACCCCCACCTGCAACCCATTCAGGGCTCATGCTGGGTGGGCGCCACACCATTTCCAAGAGGCGTGCTCATGCATGCCCCTCCCCCCTTTGGTTTCCCGCAGCAGGCCTGCCTGCCTCCCTTGTTGTGACTTTACCCCTCCTGATCTCGTTGCCCCATCCACCATCCATGGCCTGCTGGACCTGAAGCTGTTGTGCTGACAGACGTGTGTCGAACCTGCAGCACAGCGGATATGCCTCCCCGGAAGAATGTCTTCGCAGGCAGAGGTTGCCGAGAGCGTGAGTGGGCACCACCATCACAACCCAACACCAGCAGGCAGGCAGGCAGGCAGGCAGGCAAACAAGCAGGCAGGCCGACCTGCTTGCCCACCACCCACCCCCTTGCCTTTGACTGACTCTTGCTGTGGCCGGGGTCTAGATCGCTGGCCTTCTGTACGTGGGCCGCAGATGGAGCAGCATGCCTCGACGTCGTCAAAGAAACCTGCTTCCGCTGCCCAGTCGAGGCTGGGAGAAGGAGTATCAACATCGTCGAGTAAGTGGCGGTGTTCCCAGTCCGAGAGGGCGCCCGCGTCATGAATTTCTGGGGATGCGGATGGCTCCCGGTGCCGCGGTGCACATCCGGAGCGCCATCTCTTCCCGCTCGTACGTTGTGGCTGACCGAGTCGTCCCTCATGAAAGCACCGTCGGTGCTGGAGATACCTTTGTCTCCGGCGTGTTGTTTGGCCTGATCAGTCGTGCCGGCCAGTGGGATGCGCAGACGACACTGAAATTCGCCGTCGAGCTAGCCACATCGAAAGTGCAGCAGGAAGGGTTCCAAGGGCTGGGAAGCGGTCTGGCGGTATGAGCGACGTGCCTCGCGAGCCGGCCGTATGCGAACAGCGAGCGCAACATCGTCGTGTCAGGAGGAGGGCCCTGGGTTCAGGCGCTTGGCCGTGATACAGATGGAGTCTTCGTCTCCAGTCCAGTCTCCAGCCCCGTGCGGGCCTGTCATGCGTGGCATCGTGGGCAGCAAGACTTGCGCCGCACGCAGAAGTCCGGCCGAGCCCAGGCCGCAGCGACGAGCCCGCGGCCGACATGCGCGTGACTGTTGTGGATGTGCTTGTGTGTGGTGATGGATGTGGGGGAGGAACAGGCGGTGAACTTTTTGCGAGACGGGGCGCATGAAACTGGCAGGGCGGGACTCCTCTAAATTGCAACTGTATAAGCCGCGCTACACGGTCCGTACATGCATGCCGGGCCGCCAGGGGCGCGTCCGGTTGCGCCGGGGTGGTGGTCCCCCCTTGCTGGAGAAACTTACGAGGCGATGCCTTCGTCATCTGAAGGTATGTACGAGTCCTACAGTACTCGCATATAGCTTAGTTTCTTGTAATTCGCCGGGTGATCACAGCCTCGGCTGTATTGTGTTGAAAGGCCGATGGTAGGAAACGGCCAGGATCCGCCAGCGTCTGAGGTGTTCATGGGCTGCTCGTCCATCTGGCCGTGAACCAGCCCGATGAGGACTGGCCATGGATGGTGACACAGGTCGTGTGAACAAGTAAATTGTTCCCCTCAAGGACGGCGCCGAGGCATCCCTCTCTCTTCGTCCGCTAGGGTTGACGGCCGCAGCGGCTTTCCGGAGGCCGGTGGAGATGGCGAGTGGGCGGACAGCGCCAATTTGCCGGGCTTAGGCAATGCTGCACAGATGCTAGTGGTGGTGGACTGGTGGTGGACTTGATGGTAGTGCAAAGCTCGGGTGGGCGAACGGGATCCGCATCTCGCCTTGTCCGGAAGTTGGCTTCGTCCAGGGATCTTGAGGAGGAGGAACCTGCTCCAGGTTGTCTGTCAGCTTGCCCATCCTGATGGAGGGGCTTGAAGGTTGAGAGGGGATGCCTGGACTGTCCGTGCCTCCACCCACCACGGGACTTGCCACGAGCGTGGAGGGGAGGGATGGAAGCGGCCGGCTATTGGTATTCGTAGGGAGGCTTGGGGAGGGGCACGCACTCACATTTCTGTCCAGGGTGTCTTGACGTGGTGCCTCAACCTAGCCGAGTTGGCCAACCTCCATGACCGAAAGGATCGTTTGCTGATCGAGGGGCCGCCAACGAGCGCTGGCCCGCACCCCTTGATCTAACCCCCAATCGTGGCTTTGCACAGCACAGCAAGGTCATCCCTGTCACGGGCTAGTGCGGCGTGCCACGCATTCGTCCGCCCAGCCAGGTGGTTGACGGGGCACAAATAGGGGCGGCCCATAGTCTCGGTTTAGCAACAGATTGCGCTAGCCACGCCTTTGCCGGGATGCGTTCGCTCGCCCAGGTCTCAGCGCTGCCCGGTCCGTGTGACGGCGTGAGTGCTGTGTGGACAGTGTGGTGGTCGCTGCTCTCTGATCATCTCCGACCCTCCAGCAATGCGAGGTTGGCTGGTTGGTCACCCACCTCCCAGCCACTGACTGAGACAAGGACCCCAGCGTCGAGGGGAGGTGAATTGCCACAGGGTATGATCTTCTTTTCTTCCCCCTGGCGGCCCACCCGATGACCCGACTGGGGAAGTGCTCTCAGTTGTGATGTGGCGGCTCTGGGTTGTCCGTCTGATGGGTGGTGGTGATGCCGAGTAAGTGAGCCGCAAGCTTTCTGTGGTTGTCTCGTGCTGAACGGAATGTGATCCGACTCCCTTCGGCGAGAAGAAATCACCGGCCTACTCCGGCACGCCAATTTGTATCGGCCCGTACGAGTCCGAAACCTTGAAGAGCTTCCCTCTGGCGAGGTAGTGAGGTGGCGTACTGCACGGCTTGCTGACCCTCGTCGTCCCGCTGAGGCAACGGTTCTTTGGAGAGAGAGACATGCAGGGCATGCCACCATTCCCGCCCGACCCCTGTGTCCGGCGATCTGTGGATAGCGAGCAAAGACAAAGATTCCGGCGATGAGGAGGAGGGACTGTGCGGTCCACCGCAAGGACAAGGCAAGGTGCGAGTGACAATGCCAAGACAGACGCCTGCCAGACCCGTGAGACCCCACCCCGGAACAGGAGGGACGGATGCACCGCGTCAACGGTCGATGATGGTTGTCATCTTGATCAATGCTGAAGGAGAAGGGGGTGCTGGACGCCCCGGCGTGCGTTTATCTTTCCCTCCAGAATGTCTGTCACGCGCAAGACGTCGAAAACCACTCCAACAGCGCCGCCTTTCGAGCGCCTGGAACTGTTTCCTGCCATCCGAGATGCGCCTGGGCGTCACATTGTTCGATGGCGAGAAAAGGTCTCAGATTGACCATACACCCTACATGCCGTAATCCAAACGGCAGGTTGCAGAGAAATGTGCGAATCGCGAAGTTTGCTCTTCGGGTGATGAGTCGGACTTGGTGCTGCCAAGACCTTCAAGGTCTAGGCCACACCCACTTCCTGTTGCTGTGTCCGTGTGGACTGTCGAACTCTCCGGACCGCCCTCATCCTGGACGAACCACCAGAGAATGATGGGTCCTGGGTAGTGAACAGACAACCACGGAACGGTGCTCACTGGTGCAGCCGCGGACCTTCTCAGGGACATCGGACCTCGCGGCATCAAAGGCCGCACGAAGGCTTCGCGCGGCCGATGACGGGGATGCTGCACCGCACCCTTGGTGTTGCCCCGCTGATGCCAGCCTGATGGTTGCATTGAGTTGACTGCTGTGCGACCAGCCGGCGCTAGAGGTTCGCAGTTGCGAGACCTTGCGCCAGCAAGTGAGTGTTAGACTGTCAGCCAAGATGAGCCAACTGCCCTGCCCACCTGGGCCAGGCTGATGAGAAGGTTGCAGTGTTCGAGTCGTGCGAGGGTCCGGTAGGCGGACTTGTATCTCACGGCCGGGCCGGAGGTACGGGACCGTCTTTGGCTGCGCGATATGTTTCCTGTCATTGATTGCTGGGAACAACTGGGTGAGATCGCCCGCCTTATGCGCGCGGTGTTAATTGTGTGGTGGAGGTGCCCCCTTTGAGAAGACTGCCTGTGAGGCGGCCCTCCCTCGACGAATGGACCGTGGCATGCGGGGTTTCGTTGCCGAAGGCCCAATGAGGAGCTGGGGAGAGCTGCATGGGCAAGTTCGATGACGAGGAATCGTGGCTCGGGATCTCGAAGTGAGTACAAAAGACTCCACGAAACACATCCCAGAGGCGTCGGCGGCGGTTGCTGGACTTGGCCCTAAGGATGACTGTGATGAAACCATATGCGCGAACACAGGAAACTTTGATGCCACACCCAAGGCGTCCTTGGTTCCGAGGAATGCGATTCATCGACTTTGGGCTGGCCGCCGTCTGAACGATGGTTGTACTCGCGAGGTAAAGGTTGGTTCGACAGCAGAACGGAACGTGTGACCCTCTTTTCTGGGCAGAACTCTCCTGGGCTCCGGTGCGCATTTGCTTCTCGTCTGTTTGTGGTACGATCGTACCCCGTTTCCGTCGGTATGGAAACCGGGCCCCGGCCGGCCCCTAGCCTAGGCTACTGGAGACGCCGGAGGGTAGGAGGTACGAGCACTGTATTACGAGTACGCAGGACCTGGGACGGAAGTGGTACACCTGACTCGTCATCTGGCAGGGCAGGGAGCAGCCGAGACAGCAATCAAGCGGTAACATGGCATGGCTCTGGCGGAAGGGCGCGACGTCGGACACGGGAGCGGCGCTCTGGATCGGCGGCGCGGTCTTCCCCTGCCCGGCGACGAATTTCGCCGCTTCTGAGAAGGCCCATCCGTGACGACAGGGAAGTAGGTTCATGAGAAGCACGACAGTGGTTTTGGCCGGTCATGATGCAGAATTTCGTGAGTGAGTCAGAGGCCATGTTTCCGGGCGAAGCAAGTGGCGTTGGCTAGTTGTGACCAGATGCGTGTCGCATTGTCGGTGCTAGTTGGTGGTTCGACCGGCGGAGCAGTGACGCGGCGGTGACCATGTCCAGCACTGCCGTCGGAGATGGAGTGCGATGTGTAAAAGAGAAGGAGCACGAGAGGAAGCCGACTGAAGAAGCTAGCAGCGGCGCAGTGGTTGGAGGATTAGGTCATCGATGGGGGCCGTCTTTCCCTGATGAGCGGAAGAATTCGATGGGCCGTCCGTCAGCTCGGCCAGGGCTGGGCGAAAGTGTTGCGACAAGGCTCCCTGTGTCAATCCAGACCTCGTTTGGCCCGTTCCGGGTGCGCTCTGCATGCTTGGTTGCGCATGTTGCTTGGTGCCAGGCCAGTGCTGTGCTAGAGTGGGCGGGCGGCTGGCGGGGAGGCAGGCGGTGAGCTGGCCAAGGGGTAGTCTGGGTAGTGTTGGAGGTTGGGTTGCTTCCGAGGAAACCACCAAGCGCCCCCTAGCTGCGTGAGATGATGCATCTGGCAGTGGGATCGGCCCTCGACGTCGGAGCCTAGACCGGGGCTGGGCCGCCGTTCTCGATGGTCAGCACCCCCTGGCTGTCACTGGCGGGCGGAACGACGAACTCGAGGGCAGATTGGGGCGCCAGCGCTGCGATGCATCGCGGGTCCGGTGCGGTGCGGTGCGGTGTGGTGGTGCAGTGCGAGAGGCAGACAGGGCCACCGTACGATGATGGGTGGCGCGGCAACATCAAGGTCGGACGAAGACGACAAGGGCTGCCGATCTCGCGGTTGCGTCCGGTCTCCGGCGCCGTGTCGAATGCGACTCTAGAGTCAGACGCGAAGGAGCAGGGTGCTTGGGTGCGTGCTGATGCATTGACTCTTTGATGGCACAAGAAACGTGCCGGAATGGGAGAGGAGGGAGTGGAGGGATGGACAGGGCAGGGATGCAGACCAGTTAGGACTTCGGAGTCGTGACCAGGCTTGTCAGGCAATTTACAGTAGGATGTTAGGAAGGTGCCGTCTGCGTTGGCGTTGGCTTCGTGCCTCAGCAAGCATGGAAGTTCGAGGAGGGAAGGTACCGTCTTGGTGCCTGTCGTGTCTTGCCACCTGAGCCGCCCTTCGGTCCTGCCTGTGACCAGCAAAAGTTACCTGCATGCAAGTACCCACCGAGAAGCAGCCTCATCAGATGCGGAAGGGAAGGCACCACCAGGGGGTGCCGACCTCTGCGCCGCTGCCCGCTCAAATCTCATCTCACGTCCCATCCGCCTCAGGGAAAGAGGCAACCTCGAGACAGGTTTCCAGCGAACGACTAGATCCTCCAGGCAAGGTGTAGTGGCGTCCTCCCACTAAAACACAGGCATCACGCCCCCCTGTGGAAGAGTGGGTGGGTGGGTGGCCGCGTAAGGTATCCCTGGGCGGACGGGCGGGCTGCGACTCGGGGGATGGATGCCCTGCCCGCGCGGCCTCAGGTGGTGCAGGTGCAGCAAGGCAGGCAAGCAGGCACAAGTACCTACGGTATGCGCTGGCAAGCTACAGTACCTTAGCCCGGCCGCCGTGGGCCGCCCGATGGCCGACTGGACTCGATGAGGCGACGTGAATCAAGCCGGACGGATCCCTTTGCCCCGAGGCCCAAACACCAACCGGGCAGTGGCACTGTGACGCCTCAGGGAAGGGAAGGGACCTCCTGTCCGCCCCGGGCGGTACTTGCGTTCACCACAGGGCACTGATCTCCGTTGCTGACATAGTCTGGCCAATAGGAGGCCCGAAACGCACCTTCCCTTCCCCCACTCATGGAATGTGCTCGTCCCGGGGCAGGCGCTGGACTGGACTGGACTGGACTGGACGGGCGGCAGGGGACACCGGCAGCGGGCAGGGGACGATGCACTGTTCTCATTTGGCCGGTGTCTCGAGTCCCATCCATCCAAGTCTCTCCCGTCTCGTCTTCCCCCGCGCGAGTGGACACTCACGCAAACAGACCGACTTCCTTTTTCCAATGTCCACCCTTCCACACAGCCCTCCTCTCCCATCCCCTGGCTCGGCTCGTCCAATGTCCCATTCATCGACATTTCCCCCTCCTCCTCCTGGGTGTTCCGCTTGCTAGCCCGATTCCTTCAGACGACTCGCATGTCGACCCTCGCCCTCGCCCTCGCCCTCGCGACCTCCACCATCATCCAATGATGCCACGGCCACACTCCTCTCACTCAGCCCAGGACATTCCACCCGCCGGCGCCTCTTCCTTGTCATCCACTGACCACTGCCCATGCCGCCCTGCCCGCATCGTCTCGGAAGCTTGCAGGCCTGTCTCGAGCGAGGGGCTTTTCGTTTCCCTGGCCATGGACAACTGGCAATGATGCCAGTACCCCCACTGCATCTCGTCGCAGAATAACGCCGCCCATCAACAACACCACCATCACCGGAACAAGGGACGACCAACGGAGTACCCTACCATACGGTAGTACCCACGACCATGGCCCGCTTGGCCCGACCGAGGCCGTACCGCCAGCTCACACGAACGAGATTGTGATCCCTGACTTGCGCGTCCAAGCAAAGTACAAACTTGCGGATCGAACCACCCACCGCCACGCGCCCGCTCCTGGCCTTCCAGCAGGGCGAATGGATGGACATCGTCGCCTTGCATCTCTGTCCGGCTCACGACGGAGTGTGTGCCGTGCTGTGCATTCAAGGGGTGGTGGCTGGACCGAGGACCGCACCCTGCTGCCAGCCAGCCCATACCACACCAGGTCGCGTCACCGCATCCCACCGGTCCCTTTCCTAGTGCATACCAAGCACAGTGACCTGCGTTCTGCTCGCGGACAAGCCGGAGTTGCAACCAGTACCCCACAAAGCAAAAAAACCGACCTGGGCTTCCAGGTAACAGTCAGGTCCCTGGGGCCCGGCCGCCCCAGTGAAAACCTGCTCCCTGGTCCAGTGGTACTGGTCCCCGACTCGCGACGGAACCACCCCAGAGACTCTGGTTCCTGGGCCTACCCTGAGGCGTCGACTCCACTACTCGACTCGTGGCGGAAACAGCCCTCACTGCGTATCACCGAAACCACTTTATCCTGCCCAAGAGGCCCCGGTCTTCCTACGCCCACCCCTGCTGCCAACTGCCCAGGGGGCGTGTAAAGCCAAGAGAGACAGGCGTTTACAGGCAATGTCGGCAAACTACAACAAACACGTCTGGTTTTGCCTTCGGATCACCTCACGATCTGCCTGGCTTTTGCAGAGGACGGACCCGTCCCTACAGTAAGTACATGCCTCCAGGGTCTCTTTCGTCTTCTGGTCGTCCGTCCCCCCCCCCCCCCCCTCCTGGGATCGCCGTGATCGAAACGAGCAGCGGTGGACCAAGGGGACACTCGGTGGTTCTCGTGCAAGTCTGCTTCCCCGTCCGTCACAACTGCGCGCGAGCATCCGTCACCCGGACCGACAATCTCAACATGCCGTCCCGAGACTGCCACTCTCGGTAACTGGGCACAAGTACCGTACTGTACGTCCTCGTCAGTTTCTCTCGAGCAACCCCGAGTCTCTTCCGTCAGACAGCCCTATCGTGGCCATCTTGCAACAGGCACTGATGAGATGTACTTGTATGCAGGCTGCCATGAGTCTCGCACTCCAACAGCCTGCTTGTTCGCTCGCTTGCACCACCTCCTTGTCTTGAACGCTTCTGCTGCGACAGCCAACAGGCACGTACCGCACCACTCTATTTCTTGTATCGCCAGACATGGGAGGTGTGGATGGCATGCGGAAGGCGACCATCCTTGTTCCCGTTCAACGCCCATCATCCACCACCCCGGCCCCTCATGGTTGCATCCTGCACTTTTTCGATCACTTGGCCCTGGTCAGCCCCCCATCCCCCTCCCTCCGAGGCAGAAGAGCCCTTAAGATTCGAGAGCCCGCCCAAAGAGCAGGATCCCCGCGATATAGAAACACACCCCTCCGCATCCCCCCTGTCTTGCCCGCCCATCAACCCGCCAAGGCCCCCGTGGTAGGGATTGTTTCGGCGTGCACACTCGCTTGTGGAAAGGGCCCGGCAACGCCCTAGATTCGGGCCTGTCGCGCAGACCGGCCGGCCCCTGCCCATCCACCACGCCCTGATGTGGGTAGCAGCAGCACCAGCACACGCACCTGGACCGCCCGTCCCTTCTCACGAAGCTGCTGGCTGCGAGCAGGGGGGGGGACAAGAGGGGGATGATGGTCAACCGCAAACCCCACTTCGCCTCCAGACTTCTTGATGCTGCAGGGCAGGGTTTGGGCGGGCGACTTGGCCTTTGCTGGCCCGAGCGGTGGTTCCTTTCCATCCATGTTCTTTTCCTTCCTTTCCTCGACCGCGCCCCGCACCATGATTGGCCGAGCCACGTCCCGAGACCACGAACGGCCGGAGGCTAGGTGCCATCATACCGGCCTAGCAGGGAGCTGAGCGGTGCACCGAGCCTTGCGAGCCCGCCAACCCGCCCGCCAAAAGTCAGAGTGGGTTTTGGGCGCCTGCCTTTTGCAAGACTGCAACCGACAGCGACGCTCCACCCCGTCCGTATCATCTTCAATTCCCAAGGATCACCACCCGCTTCAGCAGGTCCGCCGCTGTGCGTGCACCAGCCCGTCCGTCACAAGCGCCGACCACACCCCATCTCCTCTCTCCCCCCCTTCTTTCGCCCACCCCCCCCCCCGACCGGCTGGCCGACGGGCTGTTGCGGCATGTCCTCCTCCCGCTGTTTATGTCCTTGGGCTAAGACTGCCACCAAAGGAACGGGAAACTTTCATCCCAAAGGGCTCCATCTCGAATGGAGGGAGTCAAGCCTTTCCACCCCTTCCCCTTCCCCCCTTCTTCCCTTCCACCCCCCCTTTCCAAGGCACCCAACCCCCCTAGGCCTTGGGGACCCCCTTGGGGATGGACATCCCTGCTCAGCCGTATGACGCAGCCCACCACCCATACCATCGACGGATAGTCAGACATGCGCAGGATAGCGTTACAGTAGGCACGCGAAGCGGTACACGCTCCGCCTTGTCCCTGGCCACGGACGAAAGCTGCATCCCATGCACCCGCATTTCGGGGCTCTCATCCAACGCATACCAGATCCGCCAACGCTTTATTGCCGTGTTTCTTGTCCCCTTCTTTCCCGCCCCGGCCCACTCCAGGGATCTAGATGGGATGGTGCTTGTTGGTAAACCCGGGTCCTGATTTATTATTCTTCGTTCCGCCCCGTTGTTGCTCGTTACGGCCCCCTCCAAGGGAAAGAACCTACTTTTACGCAACAGCTGAAGATCCGCACCCCCGATATATCATCCGCCGAACCCCCTCCGCAGTCATCCGCACTCTTCATATATCACCCTCAGCAGCAACATATCAACCTTCCTACAAACACCACCTACTCACCACATTACCACCACCACCACACAGGGGGCTTCCAACATGATGCCCTCTACTTACTTGGGTGTCGCCCACCAACCCGGCGCCGTCTCATACCCGAACGATGCCTTCCTCGATGATCTCTCCCGGCAAATGATCCTCTCCCAGCAGTCCCGCAGGCTATCAAGGGGAGCAGGCGGCCACCAGCGGGCAGTGACGTCCATGGGCAACGCAATGAGGATCACCAAGCCCACCAGCGCAAACAACAGCCCCCGTTCCTCATCAGCAATGTCAAGAAGGAGGACTATCATGAACGAGACCACACTGGCCGCGCGGAGGAGACAGCAGATGGGCCAGGCAATGATGCCCTCTTACAGCAACGAGGCCGCCAACTCCCAGGCACGGTCTAGCCGGCCTGTGAGCTGGCATCCCTCCTCCTACCCGCAGTACCAGATGCCCATGTCGGCACCATATCAGCAGCAGTACACGCAGGAGTTTGCGGCCCAGTATCCCTTCCCGTCAGCCATGGACAACGACATGATCTCGGCCTTCCAACCTCACTATTCGCCGGTGCCTGCCTACTCATGCAGCGCCTCGCCCAACTCAGCCTTCTCTCCCCTCTCCCTGCCCTACAACACCTTCGACTCGACTCCGTATCTTCCCGTTGAGGGATGGAACCTTCCCCCTCAGCAGGTGCCTAGCTACGTCTCAACCTACACGACGGCCGGCACAGAACCCTTCCCTTCCCTAACTGCCGATTTTGCCCCGGCTTCATCTGCTGCCGCATGGGCATCTTTCGTATCCCAGGGCTTCAACAGCACGTCGCCTCCCACTCCCGAGAACCTGCCCCAGGCTCAGCAACCCAAGCCGGCAGTTTCGTGTGAGGAGTCCATCCCATACCAGGCCTTGGACGACCCCGAGGATGACGGCGAAATCCTTGTTGGCATGGGACTGTATGATGCACCCGAGAAGGTGGACGACGATCCATCACTCAGCAACTCTCGGTCTGCCATCTCCTCCCTTTTCGGCCACTCGTATCGGAGCATGGAGGGCACCGGCAAGGGCCTGAAGCTTGAGGAGGCGTGGCAGCCTCCGGAGAGCGATGATGAGGAGGATGCCAGTAGCGATGCAGATGGTGACGACGGCGACGAGTCTACGGAGCTCACACAGAAGGTGTGAGCGGTTTGTACAGAAGCAGCGAGCATATTCTTCTTTTCAGGTGCCGTTGGCTCCTCTGTTGTTTTACAGCTTTTTTTGTTTTTACAGCGATGGCGTCTCTTCAGCGGGTGGGGGTTCTTCAGGCGTTACACGGAAGGGGCAAACAGCTGCAGAGAGGTCTCTTGCATGCAAAACAGCCGGGACGGCTCGGCCAAGAAGGGGGATATTGGGCGGTGTAAATTAGATTCCAGGCCCACAAGGTGGTGCCGGTGAGAGGAGGAGCCTTGCAAAAGGCTGGGGCTAGAAAGGAACCGTCGAATCTCGACAGGGAGCAGCACTGCTGAACAAGACTTCCATGACAACCTCCAATTGAGCATTCCAACCAAAAGCAAGTGACGAGCGAATATCGAGGGGCGCGGGATGACAACCGAGTCGACGCCCCAGTGTCCAACCACGGGCCTGGCTGGACCTGAAAGGGGGGGGGGGGACACGGACACCGACAGGCGACAGAACACAGCACGTACCGTCCCAGCAAGCCCAGCACCTTGTCGATCGTTCCATCAGGTCCCGGCCGCTAAAAATAAGCGAAGGGCAGAGCCGCCTACAGATCCCTGTCTCAGCATGTGTCTTTGGGCGGGTACATCCACCGTCTCTTTTTCCACGCCCGGGGGGAGCCGTCTGACCGCCTCCCATGATTGGCGGGGCGTGTCTCGAGATGCGATCTCCACCCCCGCCCGCTGGCTCCCGCCCGCCTCATCGGGGCGAGCACGGGCCATTTCGGAGGCACGGGCCACGGGGGGCACAACGTGACGAACGATGCGAAGGAAGGAGGGAGGGAGGGAGGGAGCTGGCAGGGTGGGGTACAGACCGTAAAAGGGAAGATCCGCCGTGGGAGGAAGGAAGTCGCCGTCAGTCGGCCACCGTTTTGAATCGAGGCGACGTCACGGCTGTGGCTTCATTCCGAGTGGTTCGTTGGGTCAGCACTACACGATGAAACGAACCCTCTGCCCACGGCATCAATCGTCAGGTGTATTCTGTAAGCTGCGATATTGACGATTGCATATCTGATGCAGAAGGTATGCTGAGCGGGGACTATTTGCCGGGGTTGCTGAAGGACAGGCCTGGCCCAGCGAAGAAAATTTCGGCGTGGAGATTTTCCTGTTACTAACAGCACGAGACAAACGGAAACCTGGCGGCCAACGCACCGTCCCCAAAACGGCACCCTTCCGTTTTTGTCTCATCCCCTCCAGCGTCGCCCCACGTGAAGATCGAGAATGTGAATGCACCCGCGATGCGCCCCCGTGCGTGGTCCACCGAGAGAAGAAATTACATCGCAGCACAACCACCCACCAAGGCCGACCATCCGTCACATATCAGCAAGCCGGCGCGGACAACACATTGCTGGCCCCCCCTCCGCCTCGCACCCCCCGTCGAGGACTTTCTCGTGGCGCCTGACTCCGTGCGTGCACCCGCGGACACGGGCCGACTTCTGTCGCCTTGCTTTTTTCTCCCGCCATCCAGGGTTTGTTGCTAGGGGGTCTTTGCATTCAAGCCCCGACGAGTCAGCTGCTACCTCTGGAACGCCGGGCGCTCCCTCGAGAGTGCCGTGGGCTAGGGCGGTTATTCGACACAAAGTCAAGGACTGAACCTGGATAGAGCCATGGTGCAGTACATCCTTACGCCGTGGCGGCACCGCCGTGAGTTGCTGGAGGTGCGGAAGCAGTTTTATCCCGAGGACGGTCAGGATGCATCGGGGGATGAGGCGACGCGGTCGCGAGAGAGGCATAGGGCCGTTGCGAGGGTGTCCGTGTGGATGCAGCGCGGTGCATGCCCTCACTTGGTCGAGTCGACTGCACTCCTGACGGCGGCGATACTGAGCGATGCGGCATCGGCATCGGCCTCGGCAGCCGCGTCTATCTCCGGCGGCGGCGGGAGTGCCGGGACGTATGCGGCGCGGGCTGCATACGCGGCGGCATTTAGTCGGTAAGTCGCCGCTGGAGACGAGAGAGAAAATCCTCTGAGAGACTAACGAAGCACTGTAGGTTCGTCACAGGCCTGCTGGACGGCCACCAGGACAAGCAGCGCAAGCTGAGCATGTACTCGGTCGCCAAGACGATCGGGCTCCCGGCGACGTTTGTCGAGCTCAGGCACCAGGCGACACATGAGCAGCTCCCGTCACTGGCGAAGCTGCGGTCTGCCGCGAGGAAGGCGCTGACGTGGATCTGGGAGTACTACTGGCGGCATCTCGTCGACGTGGCCTCGGGTTCCGGGAAGCAGGAAGCCGTTGGCGCGGAGACTGCGACGGACGAGGCCTGCGCCGAGGCGGTGCTGGAGTTTCTTGAGGGCGATAACAGAGACTCTGTGGAAGTGAGGCGGACGTTGTTGGGCCGTTGGGGCGAGGATGCGGTGTTGAGGGCTGTGGAGGGGATCACGGGCGCGCCGCCGTCGACGACGGTGATGTTGCGCGGGCTGAGGATGATGAGGGAGGTTCTGCAGGCGCGGATGGAGGTGGAGGTGGTTCAGAAGGATGAGACGATGGCTGATGCCGCTGCTGGAGAGGCCGAGGCTGCGGAGGTTGAGAAGACTGATGCCAGTGAGGGGACAGGCTGGTCACGCTGTGAGGGGGTCTGGAAGCCGAAGCCTATCGGCGTTGTATGAACTAGGACATGATACCCGAGGAGGGAGGAAAGGAAAGGGAGCTGTTTAGAGATAGAGCACAACGAGGCAGCTAGCTACCTTTGAAGGTTCAGGCTGGGATGAAAATCACCAGTTCGACTACTCGCATCTATGGGGGGATGGAGCAGCTTCAATCTGCCAGAATCCTCATCCATCCATCAAGACTACAACTTGAAGCCATCGCAAATCGGTGTCAGATGAGGTGCCGGACATAAGAAGTCCGGCAGAGGAGGTCGCCCCGACTCGGAGTCGGACTCGGAGAGACCATCAAATCGGCGTGCCGTGACAGGCGGAAGCTCTGGAGCTTGGGCCACATAACCCCCGCAACGTCATACCCGTCAAATGCAACAACACCTCGTCTCGAGCTCATCAACCTTCGTCTTCCTCAGAAACATCTCCATCAGCTTTGCCTAAACGCCTTCCTGCCATTCATGTACCGCCTCATTACCCGAAGACCCATCTCCAGACCGAGTCTCAGATCAGTGACCGCCGCGGTGAGTGCTCTAGCCCTGTCTCGACAGCATTGGTAATCAGCGGCTGACACGATTTCAGCTCACGCAGACCAACGCCATGCATATCCAGTCGATTCCCATGTGTGCGTATCCTCTTGAGACTTTTATGGGTTCATAAAACGAAATTGACTGCGGCACTAGGGGTGGGCACGAGCAACAACTATGCTTACCTGGTTCGCGACGACAAGACCGGCGATGCCGTCATCATCGACCCCGCCAACCCGCCCGAGTACGTCGTGAGCTCACGGAGTGTGTTTCGACCGCTGACCTGTCCCCAGGGTTGCGCCTGTGCTGAAGAAGGCCATTGAGTCCAAGGAGATTAATCTGACTGCCATTGTCAACACTCACCAGTATGGCGCCTGAACGGCCCAACTATATGACCGAGACTGACCGTTTTGTAGCCACTGGGACCACTCTGGAGGAAACAAGAAGCTGGTATGTCTGGTTCTGACCATGAGAGAATACCGCTGACACTGACGGCCAGCTTGCGAACCTTGGCCTCGGCGACCTGCCCATCATCGGCGGCAAGCAGTGCGAGGCCGTGACGCGGACACCTGCCGACCGCTCCACGTTCAACCTGGGGAGCATCTCGGTCAAGGCACTGTACACGCCCTGTCACACGCAGGACAGCATCTGCTGGTTCATGCAGGACGGTGACCACAAGGTCGTCTTCACGGGCGACACGCTCTTCATCGGAGGTGGGTATTCACTTTCGGTTTGAAGCCAGATAGCTGACTCGTCACAGGTTGCGGCCGCTTCTTCGAGGGCAACGCCGAGGAGATGCACAAGGCGCTCAACGAGACTTTGGCCAGCCTGCCCGACGACACGGCCGTTTTCGTGAGTACTTGTTGATGCTTGGGGACACAGTAACTGACTATGAGGTGTGATAGCCCGGCCACGAGTACACCAAGAGCAACGTCAAGTTTTGCGCGTCAGTTCTGCAGAATGATGCGATCAAGAAGCTGCATGAGTTTGCCGAGCAGAACGTGGAGACACAGGGGAAGTTCACGATTGGAGACGAAAAGGTAACCTCTTCGACATGTAAACGCAGATTGAATGATGGCTGACGCTCTTGCTTGCCAGAAACACAACGTCTTCATGCGTGTCACCGTGAGTCCAGTCTCCCTGTGCCCCTGGCCGAATGCTAACAACGGTGGTTGTAGGACCCCGAGATTCTCAAGGCCACAGGCGCGAGTGACCCCGTCGACGTCATGGCGAAGCTCCGCGAGATGAAGAACAACTTCAAGTGAGTGGGCAGTACGTGGAACGGACAGACCTCGTACCGCACAGCAAGGCCGGGCTGACGGTAGGTTGGCTGCAGCCCTCCCCCCGACTCGAAGATTTAAGCTCGGGTTTTACGCGGCACACGCCCTGGGTTTGGCGGCAGAAACACGTCAAGTGTACGACCGAAACAGCTCCATCGTGATATCCTTTGCTTCAGTGTAAAATAGCATTCAACGCAGTCACGCAATGGCATGTTCCCGACAGGCACGCAGCATCCGACAATGGAATCGGATGAAACTAAAACGCGGCCGCGGACCGCGCACCGGCCCCTTGTGAGGGTCGCGATACGCGGTGTTTTTCAATATTGCTTCATTGTCCACACTTGCTTCGCTCTGGGAAATAGAAGGCGGCAAGCTCTAGCATTTGTAGAAGCGTGAGACGGCGTCCCGTGGAGAGGGACAGGGTTCTGATCGAGATCCATGGCCGGAGACGGAGGATGGGATGCCGAGCACTCGCTGGGATCGTTTGTCCACGACGTCGAGGTTTCGGGTCCTTCTTTGACCGGACGGGAGTGCCGGGGCGGTGATTGACCGAGCCCACAAAGAAGGGACGAAAGGGCTCGAGGCGTTGTTTGCTCTGGCTTTGTCCGGTTGCGTCGTCGGGCAATCAATTGCGCGGGCGGGAGAGCTTGGGAGCACAGGACCTGGATGTCGATGGTGCAGAGGAAAGAGAATTTCAGTCGTGGGTTTTGGAGTGGAAAACGGCCGTCTTAAATACAGTGATCCTCAGCTTGGGCACCGTGTTCCGCACCGTACATACCCCACCAAGCTCGTCAACGCGTGAAGGTCATCATCGACCGTGAACTACGCCCCAGGAAATTCTCCAGGCCAAACGCGACCAATCTCAAAGATCCAACCGGCAGCAGCTGGGACGTCCTCGCCTCGTCCTCTCGCTCGGGAGAAACACAACCCGACCATCATATCGAGCGCGCACATACATCCAAGCGCGACACACACCGATCCGACCGCCGTCGCATTCACCATGGCAAGTCCTCCCACGATGACGCCCTCCACCGCCAACCGCTGACGACCTCTCTCCCTCAGCCCCCAAAGCGCAAGGCCGCCGCCGCCGTGGCCCCCGCCACCGCAACCCTCGGCCGCAAGCGCGCCTCCGCGCTTGCGAAACAACACAACCTCGGCGCGCGCGAAGAGTCCGAAATCTACGAAGCCTGGACTCTCTTCGCCGAGCCCGCCCCCGAATCCTCCCGCGACCCGGACGCGCGCAAGAACGGTGTCATGCCCACGACCGAAGTCCGCTCCGCCCTCGCCGCCCTCGGCATCCCGCCCTCCTCTCGCGCCGAGCAGGCCGAGTTCATTGAGGTCCTCGACCCGGACGGCGAGGGCTTCGCCCGCTACGAGGACTTTTTCGCCGTATGCGCGCTGAAATACCACGCCCGTGGCGATGACGAGGCCGATGAGCGTCGCGAGAGGGAGGCAGAAGAAGCTTTCGCCCTGTTTACGGCGTCCAAGCCGGGGGATCTTGCGGATAAGGGGAGGGGAAAGGGGAAGGCTCCCGCCGCGGATGTCATTACCCTTGGTGACTTGAAGAGAGTGGCGGCCCTGCTCAAGGAGGAGGTCAGTGATGAAGTGCTTCGGGACATGATCCTCGAGGCCAATGGAGGAGCAGGCGTGGGCGCGGGTGTCGCAAGGGAGGAGTTTGCCGACGTGATGCGGCGGGCGGGCGTCTTCAAGTCGTAAGAGTGCTGTTACTGTTTCTACCGGAGATTTTACGAAGCGAGGCGTTTTGGGGGCATTTTCTTTCTCTCTTCTGCGAAAACTATGTGTGCATAGGCACAGCTCAGCTACCACGAGTCTCATGATCAGGTGTGCAAAAAAGGCGTGGGTATTTTTTCGGCTCACAATGGGCGCGTAACATGCTGATCTATCTGGCCGCGCGATATCCTCCCTAAATCCGGCCATGCTGTCGTGGCATCTGACCTCGCCCGTGGCCAAGGGTGCGTTTTTGCCCTCCTTCCAGGGCCCGTCCGTGGTTTCCTTGTTGGCCGAATTACTCGGCCATGCAAAACGCCAACCGATGCATCAAAGAGGCCAAGGCCACCCCCAATCCCATGGGAAGAAACCCTCAGTGGCCCCTTTTGTCCTACTCCGTGGCCCCATCCTTGCCCGAGGCGCGTTTCCAGCTTCCTCGGCCATCCCGGCCATATCCTCCCATTCCATCCGTTCCTTGTGCCCGATGCCCAGTTCCCTTTCTCGTCCTGCCACCTCCCCTGCTGCAGCGCCTCTCTCCGAGGTCGGTCCGCGCCGTCACTCTCTAGGCGGGCACGTTGGCGGGCTCCTCGGGCACGACGCCGGCCTCTGCGGCAGCGGCCGCCGCGGCCTTTGCCTTTTCGCGCTCCTCGTTCTTCTTCTGCGAGTCGAGGACGGCCTGGAGCTCGGGGGGCACCTTGAAGCCGGGGTGGTCCTGGTGGCGCTTGTAGAAGGAGCCGTCGGCCTTGGGGCGCATCTCGGGGGGCAGGTCCTCGAGGACGTGGGCGAGGATGGCGTCGATGGATTTTTGCTTGGAGGCGTCGCGGTGCCAGACGGAGATGAGGTGGGAGTTGAAGCGGACGGAGAGGCCGACGCCGCAGAGCTGGTCGCCTGGGGGTAAGGGGTTAGCGGGGGGAAATCGTCAGATAGTGGAGGGAGGCGTTGTTGGCTCACCTTCTTCCAGGACGCCCTGCAGCGACTCGCCGATGGCCATGAGCTGGACGCGGGTCCAGACGTCCGGGCCGATGGCCTTGGGGACGCGGAACGTCCAGGCGCCGCCGCTGATGTTGCGGCGGTCCTCCCAGACGGGGCGGAAGCCCTGCTTGAAGAGGTAGATGCTCTCGCGGGTCTTGATCTGCTCGACGGGGGTGTTGTTGTTGTACTTCCAAAAGTCCTGGACCGACTCGATCTGGGTGTCGAGCTGCTCGAGCTGGACCTGGTACTCGTCGGCGGCGGCGCCGCCGGCGGGCTTGCTGGGCTGCTGCTTGTCAAAGTAGACGTGCCAGTAGTGCTGGGTGGGCAAGGGCCGCATGGCTTTGAGGAAGTTGCGCTTGGCGTCGTCGCGCTGCTCGGCGGGGGAGGCGACGTCGCCGGGCTGCGTGCCGCCCGACATGTTCTGGGTGAAGAGGGAGGGGAGGCGGGACATGTTTGCGGTTTGCGGGGGTTGTATGGTGGGAGAGAGAGGGAGGAAGAGAAGGAGGGACGAGAGGTCGGGCTGGATGTCGGAGGAGTGAACGTGTTATCCTCGGTCGGTCGGTTGGGAGGAGAGGAGGAGGAGGACGTGGAGTCGGAGAGGAGGTGGCGGACCAGGAGGGGTGGTGGTGGAAGAGAAGAGAGGGGGAAGAAGGACGAAAGAACCACTGATGGATGCCTTTGTAGATAGTCCTTATACGAGACGGTAGGTCTCCTTCAGACAAGACAGAGTCAAGGGGGCGATACGGGGTGCGTGGAGGACCAGCAGGTGGTGGTGCCTGGATCGAAACAGCTGATGTGAGGTCGGAAGGCGATCCGGCGGAGGGGTCAAGGAGCCTGCCTGCACACTGACTGCAGTGTCAGTGGCCTTCCAGGTTGCTTACTTGCTGCCACGCAGCAGTGGGATCTCAGGGTGCGGTACAAAGGGGGGGGCCGCCGTTTGGTCCCTTGTCGAGTCGACCCGAAGGTGGGGTCGTTGCAGCTCGACGGGTGAGGTACCTCGGGGAAGTACCTGGAGATCAGGGGCAGAGGGGCTTGCTCGTCTTCACCTTCACCGTCGGCGTAGCACCCTCGGCGGGACAAAGCAGCCGATCCCAAGATCCTTAATCATCCGTCACTTGTCTTCTACGGGAAACCACGGCCTGGAGGACTATCGGAGGTGGCTGTGGCGGATGAATGAAGCATCCTGATCATCTCGAAAACTCCAGGTCGCACCAGACTGAGGCACCGGTACCTCCCAAGGCAGGTAGGTATACCCGCCAAGCCATGACAAGTCCAGGTTCGCTCCTCTGCACTTAACCAGACCAGATCGATCAAACGGCAAAGACACGAGTGACGTCCTCCTGACTCGCCCAGACCTCAAAATCCCATCAACCCTCCAATCGTCCCGGGAAATGCCCAGGACCATCCCATGTCTCATGCACTTCGGAAGCACGCCCGGGAGCCGCAGCACACGATGTTGGGACGTCGTCTCCTCCCTCCCGCTGGAACCACCACATGCGTGCAGGTTCGTCGACAGGGGGCCAGTCGGCAGCGCGGAGATAAAGTACCGGCAGCGGGCTTGCCTGGCTTGCGCCAGAAACTCTGAAACACTTGGAAAAAGACGGCGACTCAGCTCTCACTGGCACCCCTCCCTCGCGTCGCGTCCCTGACTTCTTCCATGTCGCCGCACGTCTCAGAACACTTTCCGACATGACAGGACCGCATGCTGGGTTGATCCCCAATCCCAGAGCGAGCTTGCTTCAGTGTGAGCTTCGTCTGACCCCCGGTCCAGCCACTGACGCAGGCAGGCAGATTTCAGGGACCGCCAGCCGGAACGGTTCCAGAGTTTCCACACCCTCGAACGCGAACTCGAACTCGACTCGAACCTCCCGGGCCTTGGCCATCCCGTCCCGTCCCGTCCCCTGGAGAACCTCACTCACTCACTCACCTAACCCCTGTCGTCTCTGGTGCATCACGTCGAAGTTCAGGGTCCGTGGATGGATACCCATCTATTCCAGCCTACACTACTTTTCCCCCTCCTCCTCCTCCACCCAATCCTTAGTGGCGGCTCAATTTCAACAACGCCGAGGAACACCATGCTGTAGCCCAAACTCCTCCCAAAGATGAAAAAACGACAACTCTCACTCCCCTGACTTTGCCCCAGCCTAGACCTTGCCGAATGGCGCCCGCGTGTCGTCGCTCATCCACCGGCCCATGTCGTCGCCAATCTTGCGCCTGAACATGCCCAGGTCCTTGAGCAGGCCCCTCATGTATTCCTCCATGTCCGAGTCGTCCGGCGCCTCGTCAGAATCGTACGCCGTGCTGTCCGACTCGTCTCCGTTTGCCGAGGCACCGTCGTCGCCCGTCCCCGGGCCTCTGCTGGACTCCTTCTCGCCGTCGCCCGGGGCTGCCGCACGCGTGCCGTCTTCCTCGCCCTCCTCGGTCGTCTTTATCTCCACCGCGGGGATGGGGTTCTTGAGGCTGTCCAGGGCCAACCGCAGGTGCAGGCGCAAAGCCTCATTCTCCGTTTGCAAGCTGCGGATCTTGCCCTCGGCAACGAGGCTCTTCTCCTCCATCATGCGCTGCATCGATATGACGCTCTTCTGGTACTCCTCGAGCTTCTCCTCCTGCGCGCTGGTTGTGTCCTTCTCGCGCCGCCGCGACTCGGACACGGACAGCTGCAGGATGCGGATCTCCTCGGCCATCGCGGAAATCTGGGCATCGCGCTCGGCGGCCGAGATATGGTCCTGGTTGACAATGGCGCGGGTGCGAATGCGCTTGGCTTGATCGGCGTAGCGCAGTGTTGAAAGCGTCTCCTCGTAGTCCGAGGGCGCGATACACGCGATCATGGCCGTCTTGCTGTTGCCGCCGAGCGAGTCCTTGAGCAGCCACGTCAGAATCGAGTCGCGGTAGGGCACCACGTCCTTATTTCTCTTGCGGGAGTTCTGCTTGGCGTCGGCCAGGGCGCCGATGACTCGGCCAAGCGTCGTCAGGGACTTGTTGATGTTGCTGCCTTCGCGCAGGCGCTGGCCCGTGGCCTCGGTCGACTTTGCGCGCTCGCTGCCGGCAAGGTCGACAAGCCGGATGCGCGAGCTGCGCTCCGTCGTCTCGTCCGTCTCCATGTCGTGGTGAATCTGCTTGAGCATGATGGTAAAGACAGCGTGACTGCGACTACTCGTGTCGTTCATCTTGGTGCTGGCCACGGTGCGTGAGTCATCGCCGTTCTTCATGTACCGCAAGATCTCGTCGATGCTGCGCACGGGAACCTCGGTCAGATCCTTGACGTAGGGGCCCTCGGTGGGCGACTCGCGGATCTTGAGGTAATAAGGCGGCTGGTTGGGCACAACGGGCACCAGCAGGTCGCGGACGTGCTCGTTGTAGACCTCAAAGTACGAGACGCGGACGTTGTATGAGATGTTGGGCGTCTCGTTGTGCGCGGCGTCGATGCGCTCAAACAGGTCCTCGCAGGTCCTCGGGATCAAGCCGGGCTGGTCGGGCGTGCCCATCATGGTGTAGCTCTTGCCGGAGCCGGTCTGGCCGTAGGCGAAGATGCAGGTGTGATAGCCCTCGAAGTTGTGGTCGAGGAACTCCTCGCCGAGGGCGTTGTAGATCTCCTCCTGCTTGGCATAGTGCGGGTCGCGAACGTCGTGGCTCCAGAAAGAGTTGTCAAAGGTAAAGTTCTTCTCCTCGATGACCTTGCGGGACTTTGCCCTGGCGTTTGCCGGGTCGTTGTCGTTTGGTACGAGAAGTGTCGTCTGCTGGGTGATGGGGTCCATTTCGATCAGGCACTCGGCGCCGCGTTCGAGCTCTGGGATCGCAGGACGTCAGCTCATAGGAAGCCTTCAGCGGCGTAGGGGATCTTCTCACCTCTCGGAAGAAAGGCCCGGACGCGGACGACGACGCGCACGTTGCCTCCTCCGTCCATCCTGAGGTGCGGTGGCAGGGTTCCATCGCGAGACCGCAGCGAGGGTGTTGATGCGGACGACCGAATGGCCGGGGAGTCGGATATGGCGGACGGCGGAGGCATCAGGCGAGCGTCCAGGGCCATTCCAAGCAGTGTCTCGTGGATCTCGTCGACGATATGGCGGTAGCGGTGACGATGGTTTGCCCACATCACATTCCGGAAGGTCGGCCGGGATGGTGTTTACTCGGGTGCTCGGGGTGGTCCGAATTGGGTGGGGCGCCGTTGCCGGATCGACCAGGGCAGCTCTGCGTTGGCAGCGTGGCACTGGAATGCGCCTGCCAAGGTGCGTCACTGTGAACCTTGGAAGCGGTCGGCAGGGGTGGCCGGTGGGAGCCGCGGGGCTTGCCTGGTCAATTGATCTTGTCGTACACAGTCGAGGGCGCGTCGCTGATGCTGAGCGATCAATCGTCAAGCAGCCAGAGGAATACAGTCAAGAAGTGTTGGGAGAGAGAAGAGCTCGAGGTGGGATGTTTGTTTTTCTGCCAGACGGGATGCGGGACAGATGAGGGTCGGCAAGTGAACCAGCAAGAGTACTTCAGCATGCGCGTCAAAGCCGCGGAGGGGCAGGTACCTCACGACCAGAGCTGCACCCACACTGATGAGACGACCTCCTGCAGCATCCCGTCCGCTAATCTTTTAGTGCAGCGGGCGCCTCGCCCTTAGCGTCCAGGAGGACACAGAGGTTGTCCGCCTGCCTCTTGCCTCTCAAGTCGGCGGCAATTGCAGTCAGCAAGTCGAGTGTCATCACCTGCCAGCACTCAGCACTGCCAGTGGAAGCTTCCAGGCGTTCGCCTGCAACGGCTGTGGCGCACCGGGGCGGTCATTCGCCCCCCTAACTCCGGCTCCGAAACACCCTGCATCACGACGACCTGCGTAACCCGTGCTGCCTCAACTCCGCAGCTCGAGTATATACTCAACTTGCGACCCTGACAGTGACCCCCATCAAATCAATTTCACCATCAAATCATTTCCAACGCTTCAATTAGCAACCATGGAGGTCCACCTCCTCATATATGACCTCTCCCGAGGCCTTGCTCGTCAGATGTCCCAGGGTCTCCTTGGCTTCCACCTCGATGCAATCTACCACACCTCCATAGAGCTCAAGGGCCGCGAGTACGTCTACCAGGGCGGCATTCAGAGCATCATCCCCGGGTCGTCTCACCACGGTCGCCCCCTGGAGCGCCGGAAACTCGGCGTCACCGAGCTGCCCATGGACGTCGTCTACCAGTTCGTTGACTCCATGCGGCCTATCTTCACGGCAGAGGTGAGTCTCGCCCAAACCTTGATGATGCTATGAAGACCCCCTCACACACCACAGGCCTATGATCTATTCAAGCATAATTGCAACAACTGGTCAGACACGTTCGCCAAGTTCCTCCTCGGCACTGGCATCCCAGGACACATCGTCAACATGCCAGATGCCGTCATGAACTCACCAATGGGCCGCATGCTCATCTCCGGCCTCGACTCCTCCGTCGACGCCGGCAGCCAGAGCAACCCCTTGTTTGGCCGGGGCCCCGCTGCGCCGCCGCAGAACCACCAGCCCGTCGCTCCGCCATCCAGTCCCAAGGTGCGGACCGTAAGCAATCTGCAAGAGCTCGAGGCGGCCCTCACCGCGGCTCAGCACGCCTGCGCCGCCGTCTTCTTCACATCCGCCACATGTCCCCCGTGCAAGACGCTGTACCCGGTCTACGAGGAGCTGGCCTCCAGCTTTGAAGGCAAGGCCACCCTGATCAAGGTCGACATTTCCCGCGCCCTCGATGTCGGAAACAAGTACCAGGTCCGCGCTACCCCGACCATCATGACCTTCCTCTTTGGCAAGAAGGACAAGCAGTGGAGTGGTGCCGACCCTTCAGCCCTGAGGAGCAACATCCAGGCCCTCGTCCTGGCCGCTTTCCCCCCCCACCCCCACGAGTCCCTGAACCTGCCGAGTATTTCGGGCTTCAACAGCAAGCCCGTTCTGTTCGCCAAGGTCCCTCCTCTACCAAAGCTCCTTGCAAAGATGGGTCCTGAAGCACAGGATCCAGCTGTGCAATCAACCAAGCACTTCATCGAGACCCGGGCAGCATCGGGCGCGGCTGCGGCGATCCTGCCAGACATGCAGCAGCTCTCAAACTTCCTCCAGCGATCCGCTTCCTCTCTGGGACCAGATGTTCTCTTCAGTGTCGTTGACCTGTTCCGATGCGCACTGGTAGATCCTAGAGTCAGCGCGTACTTTGCAGAAGAGAAGGACCACCAAACGGTCATCAAGATCCTGGAGGCCGTCAACAACAACGAAGCATGCCCATATGCACTGCGCCTTGTCACTCTGCAGCTGGCATGCAATCTCTTCTCGACGCCGCTGTACTCGGACCCAGTCCTCCACAACGATAGCCTGAGGTCCTCCCTCACCCAGCTCATCTCCACCAGCTTTCTCGACGACAGCCACAACAACGTGCGCGTGGCAGCCTCTTCGCTTCTCTTCAATCTTTCACTTATCAACGGCCAGGCACGGAGACGAGGTGCCGAGGGCTTGCCCGAGGGTGATCAGATCGAGCTCGCGGCATCGGTACTCGAAGCCATCAACCAAGAAGAGGGGTCGCCCGAGGCCCTGCAGGGTATGCTCCTTGCCCTCGGGTTCCTGGTCTACTGCTCTCCTGTCGACGGCGAGCTCGCTGACTTGCTGCGCACAATGGACGCGGAGGACACCATCTTGGGAAAGAAGAAGCAGTTCCCTGGGGAGAAGCTGGTCGCAGAGGTCGGATCGGAGCTCCTCGGTAAGGGGCTGAGGCGGTCATGATGGACCCTTTCATCTGTTTTGATTTGATAGACTTGAGCAAGCGACTGTTTTCTTAGAGATACGGGCAGACCCTATGTATTTGTGGTTCATACAGCGGTGAGAGCCCCTGTGCTTCTGCATATGACCTGCATATTTGGCCCGCCGAACGCGCACGCCGTCGAAGCAATAGAGTGGCGAATATTCGCCGGGATCCCGATGATAGCTCTCACCTTCGTGCTGACCCTGCATCGGGTAAAGAGGTGTCCAGGGGCCATTCGCCCGCTCGCTTCGGCATTGCAACCACGGGGCTACCGGGATGATCCAACGGCACATTTCGGCAGAGTCGCATTCTCCAAGCCGACCGGTGGCCATGAAAGATTAAGAGCACATCTACCCGCCATTTTTTCATCGTAGCTTCCCGGTCACCACCCGATCTCCGGGCAGTGCAGACACACGATGCGCCCCTCTCCATTGATCGTCGCCCTAGGGCTCGGCGCAACCTTCGCTTTTGGTGCCCCATCGCCGGCTGCCCCTGAGGAGAGCCAGTCGCTTTCCGAGGCCGAAAGGCTTCTACTGGATCTGAATGCCCAGGCTACAAGTGCTCTGGAGGAGTCGGAGGGTCTCGAAAAGAGAACCGAGGGCTGCTCCATTTTCAAAGCCTCGGTTCGCCGGGACTGGTGAGTCTCCAGCAGCACTCAAGTGACGGTGCCTTTGCTGACTGGGTCAGGGCTCTGTTGACCAAGACCGAAAGACGCGATTACATCAAGGCGGCCAAATGCCTGTATACCGCGCCCTCAATTCTACACAAGACCGACCCGGTGACCTATCCCGGCCTGCGCAGCCGCTACGATGACTTTGTTGCTGTCCACCTGGAACAGACCCTGAGCATCCACGGAACTGTAAAACGAGTTTCTATCTGTCAATCTCATCCCAGACTGACCAGTGTCCAGGGAAACTTCCTCACTTGGCACCGCTACTACGTATGGGCCTACGAGCAGGCACTGCGAAACGAGTGCGGGTACAAGGGCTACCAGCCTGTAAGTCACGATCGATGCAGAAACCTGCCAGAGCTTCTTCTGACTTTGTGACAGTATTGGAACTGGTTTGCCTATGTAGACGATCCAACAAAGTCGCCCGTCTTCGATGGGAGTGATACCAGCCTCAGCGGGGACGGCGAGTTCTTCCAGCACAACGGCACACTTACGGCTGCCGGCTTCATCCACATCCCTTCAGGTGATGGCGGCGGTTGTGTCACTTCTGGACCCTTTGCAGAGTATGTTTATCCCATTCACAGCTTTCAATGCTTTCTCTTGTTTAGCTATGTCCTGTATCTGACCTACCCAGCGTTCGCATCAACATCGGCCCCGTGTTTCCCGAGATGGACACCGTCGTCCCCAACCCCGGTGGTCCCATGGCGCCCAACCCTCGGTGCCTCCGACGCGACCTTTCGTCTTTCGTTCTTTCCAAGTGGATGACGACTGCCAACCTTCTCAACGTCACCGTCGGCGACGCCTCGAAGAGTATCGGCGCCATGCAGACCGAGCTCCAGGGTCGATTCCCCGACGGGTTCCTCGGCATGCATGCTTCGGGTCATGCGGCTGTGGGAGGCGAGGCGAGTGACATCTTCACGTCTCCCAACGATCCGTCGTTCTTCCTGCATCATGCTATGGTTGATCGGGTCTATTGGATCTGGCAGGTTCTGCATCCTGCCGAGGCGACCGAGATTGCCGGCACGGTGACCATCAACAACAACCCTCCGAGTCGGGATACCGTCAAGACGGATCCTATTACCATGGGACCTAATGCGGTGACGAGGCCGATTGAACAGCTGCTCAACACACTGGGAGGAACTCCCCTTTGCTATGTGTATCTGTGAAGAGGATACTGCGGCATTACAAGAGGCTTGCTTCGAAAATTCCATGTATCTAGTTATCCATCCACCCGATCCTCAAGCTCAAAAATGCGGAAAGATGTTCGTCCACTCTGGCGTCATGTAAGCCTCGACTGGAAGCTCCCTAATGCTCACAAACGCCTCTACCACAACAAAGATGCGCGCAATGACGAGACTAAACCCACAGATAAACACGACCAGCCCCAGCCCGACGCTCTCGAGGCTCGTCTTTTCGCCATCCATCCACGTCTCCCAGAAATCGTTCAGCCGCGGAACCTGCGCGACTACAAAGTTCAAGACAACCCACAAGCCGCCACAGAAAGCAATGTAGGATGCTGAAGCCCGCCAGAGCCACTTCTCTGCCGTGGAGGGAAAGTGATCATTCCAGGCTGCCACGTGGATGGCGCCGTAGCATAGGTTAGCGAACCACAGGACCATGCCGACGACGAGCCCCCCGACGTCACGTAGAAGGTCGCTAGAGGGCCAGTTCTGGATGTGGTCGGCCACGAGCTGTTCTGGCTTCAGGTGTTGACATGTCTTGTGTTCTGGCCCGCCGTCTTCTGCCATGTCCACTTTGTGAGTCAGGAGAACTTGGCCGGTGAGAAGATTGGGGTGCTTGGACAGAGCTCGGCTCATCAGGTCCCAACGCGTCCTCTCGATCTTGGAGCTCTCCTCGCACTGCGGTCGCTTATCGTGCACCTGTGCACGACGTTCGAAGAATGTTGTTCCCTTCTCTTTCTCACTTCTGGCTCTGAGTTCGTCCATGCATGCGGTGGGCGACTCTCGGAATGTGTAGGAGGGGCGTTCCAGGAGCTGTACCTCGGGAATCATATCCGGTTTTCCGTCACGCACTACTTCCTGTACACTCTGAGGTGCATCGGGAGGATTTCGGTAGCTTTCCCGGCTTCGAAGACAAATGCTCTCAAGTTCTGGAGTCTTAGAATAGAGGTTGAGGTAGGCAAAGAAAGTCTTGACAATGGTCTTTGACTTGACTCGCTTGGGGTTGACGTAGCCGCTGATCTCGCTGCTCGAGTACATGAAAGCCGCCAAGGGTGCCAGGTCGTCGTCCCGGAGGACGATGGGGTGCTGGGGGAGAAGTGGTTTGTGCCACCAGAAGGAATACATGAGGAATGCGCATAGCCTGGATCACCGCCTATGAGCTTGATGAAATGCTACCAATATGGGCATGTATACTTACACATGAGCTACCGTGTTCACCTCGAGCAAGGTGACCGGAAGCCGGGAGGCCAGGCGCCCGATGGACTGGACAAGCATCCATGTCGCCTGAATCAAGACGGTGGCTTTGGCAAGATCGTTCGCCTTGCTCTTGTCCTCGATCTGTTCTGCTTCTATGTCGGGAAGCGCTCCGCATTCCGCGAGCAGAGCAATACCCTTTGCGGTGATGGTGAGCCTCTGTACCCGCTGCGACTCGCCTTTTGCTCCACCATGTATCGCGTTCTTCAGGCCATCGAGCTCGAACGCGAAACCGCCAGCACAAGCGAAAAAGCTGTGTGCCATAGTCCATTCCGATCGGCGATTGGTGCCATTGCTTTCTCCTTTCGACTGTTTTCCGAGGGAAGTGTCAACGGTGCGTTGCAGGATCCTTGCGGAACTCCATTGCCTCCAGGCGACGAAGACAACAAGCTCTGGGGCATAAATGCCTGCGACGATCCATCGAGCGATTAGAAGGAGGGCTTGGGGTTTCGTCTGGCCCGGTGGTGGCACGTTAAGGTGAACTGCGGACCAGACGCAGAGGACCAAGGTGACCAGGCACGAGATCACCAATGAGGGTGTACCGCGGCCGTCCGGATCGTTGACATATCCGACGAACTTTGAAGAGGAAGAGTCTTGCTTCGACATGTGTAATGTCCACTGGAAGTAAAGTACATGTCTGGAAGTTGGTCTCCAAAGCTGCTGGGGCCCAGGTCTCGAGGGTTCCCCCCTTTGTATGAGCCCAGCAGCACGTCTGGCATCAGCGCGACGGGCGCGTCAGGCAGTCAAGATGCCTCAAGACATCAGGTCCCCTATTTCGAGAAGTCCTGCATGTAATGAGGGACATCTGGTACCAACAGTGTTTCTATAACCGCCTTGTCAGGGTTGCCGTTGGCCGAGGCCTGCAGGACGCATGCGCCAAGAAAATACCCCTGTACAGCGCCTAAATCACGTGGAAGCATGTGCATCGCCAACAGCATCGGTGCCCGCCTCCTCACTCGCACCTTTTCAACCAAAGACACTTGCGATCAGTGTGCTTGAGTTGCATTTGAGGATCGATGACGGAATTTATCGCCTGAAGCAACTAACTTACTGGGCAATCAGACCATCGCGGCCTCTTGGAGTCGACCGACCACCAGCTCGGGCGGGGTCATTCTCAAGATGACACCGAAGGAGGGCTCGCCAGAACCCCAGAAGAAGGGAAAACTCCTGGGATGGAAAGATATCTGTGAGTTCCCCGGACGCTGTAGCATGGATCGGTTACTGACACATCTCAACACACAGTGCCTTGGCAAAGGTACCGTACTCTCAAGCACCGTCGTCGAGCCATGAGATTATGCTGACATGCTGGCTATCAGGGACAATGAGTTTGTTCTCACAGGCTACCGGTCAGGTCTACCTCATTCAAACGCATCGGATTGAGACTGATCATGCATAGGCCCGCCTCATTCTCATACTGGAAGAGTGTGAGCAGCATCTTTGAAGTCCATAACGAGACAGGTCGGTAGCGGACTGCCTCAATCTCGCCTTTTCCCCGAAATGCTGACTCGGCGCCCCCAAGCCAACATCTGGTCTCACCTCCTTGGCGCGGCATGGTTCTTCATCATGTTTGTTGACTTCTTCTACTTCAAGCGTCTCGCCCACCGCATCTCGCCCCAGGATGGCCTCGCGCTCGGTCTCTACTACCTCTGCGTCGTGGTCTGCTTCATCCTCTCCACCAGCTTCCACACCTTGTCGGACCACAGCCCAGGAATGCACAAGTTCGGAAACGAGCTCGACCACCTCGGCATCGTTCTCGTCATGTGGGGGACTGGCATCTCGGGCACCCATTTCGCGTTCTACTGCCACCACACGGTTCGCAACGCATACTTTGGCTTGCTCACCACCACCGCCTTCGGATGTGGGCTATTCACGCTGCAGCCCAAGTTTCGCCAGCCAGCCTACAGAACGACTCGCTTTCTCATGTACGTCTTTCTGGGAGCCAGCTTATTCGCACCTGTCGTCCACGGCTTGCTCTCCTTCGGGCTATCCGGGCTTGAGGGCATGATGGGTCTGAGGTCCTTCCTCGGTCTGGCGTTCATCAACTTTTCTGGAGCGGCGCTGTACGCCTCGAGGATACCAGAGCGATGGTACCCGGGGACTTTTGACCTGATCGGGCAGAGCCATAACTGGATGCATGTGCTGGTGTTGACCGGAGCACTGGTCAGGCTTCAGGGGCTGCTCCAGGTCGCGGATGCCTGGCAACAAGATGGGCACATGCATGGTTATTGCAACGCCTTGTGATAGGTATATCGAAGCTAGATTTCATGATACATCAATATTATCAGACATCCATGCCAACGGCCGTCGCAGAAGGCACCAAATGCGCCTGCAAGAACGGGGAAGATAGGGAACGCAACGGGTGATGTACCGCGCCGCAGAATAGACGTTGGGGGTGGATTATGGAAGGTATTAAAGGAATGTACTGGTCGATGCCCAATCTAAAACCCAAGTCATGAACCGACGAAAAGACTCATGTGTGGAAACGCTGCCTGCCGCCATATGTCGGAACCGAACAGAACATGAAAATCAAATTCGCTTATTGCCTCCTGCCACTGGGGCCACGGCCGTGACGGTCCTTCTTGGGGGCCGTGCGCTGCTCGGCGTGGACGTACTCGGGAAGCTCGGTGGTCGACTCGGCGGGCTGGATGTCGACGTTCTCGAGCTCGACCTTGAGGCTGGGCACGTTGGTGAGGGGGATGACGGTGCCGTCGTGCTGTGGGGGGTATTAGTTTTCTGGCATGTAGACAGGGGATGATTGAGGCGAAGTGACATACCTTCTTGATCTCGATGCGGAGGCTGGCCAGAAGGTCGTTGACGACACTGGTGGTGTTCTCACCAATGGTCTCCTTGGGGTCCGCGGCGGCGTCGAGGGAGAACTTTCCGAAGAAGCTGCCGGTGGCGGGCTGGGCCATGACGACAAAGTTGCCGACACTGGTGACGTTGGCGAAGAGCTCGATGGAGCAGGGGCGCTCGAGCTGCTCGACGTCGACCTGGATCTGGGCGAAGTAGCGGGTCAGGGTCTCCTCGTCCTCGGCGCGCTTGCGGAGGCGGACGGAGCCGACGACGTAGTTGCGGTTGATGTAGGCGGTGGCGTCCTTCTGGAGGGTGGCGTCGTTCTTGCGCCAGTACTCGAGGCCCTCGTAGGTGTAGCCGAAGTTCTTGATGCTCTTGACCGAGTCGGGGGTGTGGAAGCGGCCGGCGGCGGCGTAGAAGGGCTGCAGGGGGCTGTTGGCGTTGATGACGGTGTTGGAGCGGGAGCTGAAGCGGGCCTGGCCGCGGTAGCTGCGGGTCAGGGTGGCCTCGTTGGGCTTGATGAACTGCCAGTAGGCCCAGAGGCGGTCGACGTTGGTGTGGTGCAGCATGCTGGGGGGTGTGAGTGGGAGGGGTCAGGGGGAGATGGGGCATCGGACTAACAACAGGGGGTCGAAGGCCGAGTAGTCGGCGTTCAGGAACTGGAAGCCGCAGGAGCCGTCCCAGTGGATGGCGTTGTGAATCTGCTCCAGACTGGTGCCAGCGCTGCCGGTGGAGGCGAACTGCTCAAAGGTGGTGGAGCGGGTGAAGGCATCGTACTGGCAAGGTCAGCAGGGTTTCCTTATGAGAGGATATGGCAAGACATACGACCCAAGTCTTGTAGGCGCGCTTGCCGAGGGCCTCGTTGGCGGAGGCGGGGTAGCTGCCGTCACGGCACTTGATGACCTGGGCGTCGCGGGCGAAGGAGCCGAACTGCTGGTTGATGGCGGCCTGGGGGAAGCGGTAGTAGCGGAGGGGGTTCTCGACGGTGTAGTCCTTGAGGCCGCTGCCGTTGGGGATCTTGATAGTCATGGTCTGGGGCACGGTGGCGGCGGGGACCTGCTTGGCGGCGGCCCAGTCCCAGTAGGGGGAACGGAGGGTCTGGGCGGCCTTGATGTAGGTGTCGCGGTAGGCGGCGGGGTAGCCCTGGGCGAGGCTGAGAGCGGTCTCGACGAGGCGCTGCTCATAGGCCAGGACGTAAGGGCGGTGCCAGGGGAGGAAGAGGGATTCCTGATGAGTGTGAGTTGCGTTGATATGAGAGGGCAGCATGAGGCTCATGAGATGCTTACGCCGTGCGGGCAGTATCCCAGCCAGCCATCGCTGTTCTGGCCACCAGCGTTGTTCCACTGGATGTAGGGCCTGCCGTGGATGCCTGGTGGGTGTCAGAGAGGGTCATCTTCATGAGTTAGGTGCAGACATGCCGGCAATCTGGAAGTAGGACAGGCGGTCCGCGGGGTCCTGCTTGTAAAGGACAACGAGAGAACGGATGTAAAGATCCCTGTGATGCTGCTAGTACCAAAGAGCAGCTCAGGAGCTCAGTTCACAGAGGAGGACATACCACTGAGGGCCGCCGTAGTTGTACATGGCGTTGATGTTCTTCCTCAGGGGCACCTCGGCGCCAGAGGCGACCTTGACACCGGTGATGGGATAGTTCTGGGCGGCAACCAGAGAAGAGACCGCGGCGATGAGCCAGACGGTCAAGGAGAATCGCAGCTGCATGATGGGCGATTTGTGTTGGGTAGCGAGTGTGGTGGAGGTGGAGGTGGTAGTCGATAGAAGTCTGCGCCGGGTATTGCTGCGTGGTATATCACAGCAATTTGGGCGGACACAGATTGTTCGACTGGGCGGGACGTTAAACGAGTGACACGCGCAGCTGCAGAACAATGATCGAAAAGGAAGGGAAAGTTCGGGGACATGATGTTTCTTTAGGCTAAGGGGACGGGAGACTGGGGAGAGGGCTGGACAGGGTCAGGGGCCTGGGGTGGCCGGCGCAGAACCGTGCCGTCGCCGGCGTATGATTGGGGGGGCACGGCCAGGACGGTGTGTGGTTCCCAAGATGGGCAGGGGGTCAGGGGGGGTCGGACTGTGCATGGTGGTGGCCTCGGATGATGGAGCTTTGGGAGACGGACAGAAAGAGAGAGAGACGGCGTGGGCGACGGCGTCACGGCACCACATGGGCCCATCCCATGTCCACATCCCATCCCAGCGCAGTGCAGAGCCCGATCCGTCCTCCGCCCAGGTGTGTCCAACGCCCAATAGGGGCTCATCAACCCCTGTCTTTCCTCGCGGAGCTCCCACCCCTTGGGCCCCTCTGGACCGGGCTCACTGGCCCCTCCCACTCGCTCGAGGAGGCGCGGCCCCGGACGGTAGCGCCAGGGGCTGAATCGCTCCCAAGAAATTGCAGCCGGGGCGCGCTTGTGTACAGGCACACCTCGTATTGCCCATTGCCCGGCAGCGAGCGGCATGACCAGAAGCAAGGTCAGACCGTCAGAGCATCCCGTGATTCCCATTCGACTAGGTAGGGTAGGGTAAGGTAGGGAGCAGTTGGAAGGGTGGTCGGTTTGACGGCGGCGCCACCAGTCTTTCCCCAGAGACAGACTGACAGAGACAGTCTGGAAGGTCTGCGCTTTGCTTTTGCTTTTGCTTCTGCCCACGCGTGACGGTGGCCCTGCAAGGCAAGACGACGGTGGCCTTGGGAGTGGCCCGCGCGCCAGTCAAATACGAGCTTTCTCCTTTCTCCTCCCCCGCCCCGTCCGTCATCCCAGGTTCATCCATCCCGTCCCGCTGTTCGAGGTCGGACGAAGAGAAAATCCAAGCCAGGCTGACCAGGTGGCCAGCTAGCCAGCGCAGCAAACGGCGCCGCCGGAGCAGTGGTGCACATTGCTGTGCTGTACACCGGCCGGACGGTCGGGCGAACACGATGGCTGCCCACCTCTTCTGCAGCCCTCAATGTCGATCCCTAAAAATAAACCCCGCGGATCATCGCAGTTCCCCGTCGCTGGAATACTTGGTTCTTGCATTTCCATGTTCCTCCTGACCTTGCGAGGGACACGGGAGAGACAAAGTCTCCGGGTGTTACTTGTACTCTCTTGCATGTTGCCCTCTGTCTACCAACATCCATCATCCCGGATTCACAAGAACACCGGCACGGCGCCGACGTTTGAGTGTGTCAACGGGTAAACAAGCTTCAACTGGTGATGCTTATTTTAGAGTCGGCGACGGTTCATCGACTGGGCTGGCCGCCACGGCGCATTTACGAGCTCCTGCACGCTGCTCAAGTTCATATGACTAAAATATTCAACTTGAAGTTGCATGTCTCATCGAGAAGACAATCCAGCCCTACTCTTCCCCAGGTCGTATCTGCGTCTCGACATCGACGATGCGACTCTGAGCTGGCAGCCCTTTTGCGCCAACGTCAGCATGTCGGCATACGTGAGGGGAGGCAAACCACTGGCTCTCGGGCAACGCAGACTCACCGCCATCATCCTCGGCTCCCATCGGTGCATCAATCAGCCTGACGCTGACGGCATTTTGCTCCAGCTCAGCTCGTATTAAAACGTACGACGATGCTTCCAAACCAATCCCACCAGCGCCATCTCCTTGGCGATCTTTAGGCCCGAGTGCCACTGATCATCTCTTCTTTCTCCTCCGTGCGTGCCGCATCCGAAGTCCCCCTCTCGGCCTCCCGTCGGCCTCCCTGGTTTATTGATTTCGCATCGCAACAGACCCTCCCCGTCTTGCCCGTCCCCCGGAACAGACGGCTCTTCGGCGCCGCGACACACGGAGATGACCAGGTCCTTGCAGCCTGCCACTTTCCAGCCGTCCCACCCCCCTTCTGCCCCTGACCCAAAAGAGGCCATTCCCCATTCATCCCCCCCTGTCTGCACTGCCCACCGAATCTGACCCGAACAGAGGGAGTTCGAGTCATGATGAGTAAGGAGATCCATGCCACCATCATTGGTCGCCTGTCAGGTCCCAGCGGACACCCCTGGAGGAGAGCGGCGGTGCCAGCGGGAGTGATGAAATCCCCCGAGAGGCTTCTCGAAAGATGCGCAGGAACCGTCGGTCTTGGCATTGCTGAATGCTACATGACGACACTTTCGTGATGCGCGGAGCAAGTGCCGCGGAGGACACAGCAAACAGCAGCGCCTTGGATGGAGGGTTCAAGGGTCCAACGACTTCGCTGATCACTATACATCAACATGCATCCCTCCCTCGCGGTGACACAACATCCTGTGAAGCACGGACTTGTGTCTCGATGGTGGCTTGGGGTTCGTCGTGTCGTCCGCTGGAAGAATCGACGGAAAGGTGCATGAACCACAAAGCCCGAGGTGTCGTGATCATCCAGATGCGCGCCCCGTGCTGCTGACCGCGCCTCCTCGCAGGACATCTCCCTTTCTCCGGGCTCACAACCGTTACACCTGCTCAACCGGAGAATCGGCAGCCAGCGTGTCTAGTCCGAGGTTCCTGGTGTCTGTTGTGCGGCGATGAGGATTGAGTTTGTGCTAGCACGGGCTTTTCACGCTCAGGCCCTCGACGAGAGATCTGCCCGGGCTAGGATCGAACGATGCCTCTGCGGGAGAATATCTGTGAGTTGCGAACTGATCTGGAAGCCTCCAAGTGCCGAGACGGTCCATCGACAGCTTCAAAATTGCTTTGTTGCCGGGCTGTTGAGCTGGTAAAACGAGTCTGGTCACTTTCAACGGCCGCCTGACCGATTGGGGACGACGAGTGTCGCAAGGCCAGCCGTGTCCGGTCACGCTTCGACTTTAGAGCAGGTGAGAAGACCTTGGCTTGCTTGGCTCGTGAAAGGTCCAAGTCAGATCTTCGTGACTACGACCAAAGATCGTCGATAGCCCCAAGGTTTCTTTGTTCCCCCTCGAACGCCAGCCAGCGAGTCCACGCAAACAACGATTATTGTTCCGAGAACCTCTCACTGGGACTGGCCGTCAAGCGCCCCGGAGAAGATGTCTGGTCAAGTGGTCAGCCAGAAGAGCAACGTAGTCTTCCAAAGTGCACCACATGCTCGCCAAAGCGTTTGAACAACCCAGCTCATGTCACTTTCGACACCAACATCAGGATAACCGTTGGATATCAAAGTCAACCGGCTCCGGAGTTTACCCCGTGAGCGTGGCGTGGCTGTTCCGTGCAGTTGGTATCGAGACAAGTTGCCCTCAGCCTCACCGAATCTAGCCAAACTCACCGAAACTGGCTAGGTTCACCGAGGTTGACCGAGCTCACCAGACCAAGCGCCCCGGGTTGGGTTGACAGCCAGGAGGACCGGGATCGCCCAACCCCAGAAACCGAGCAAATGCAGACGATTCGCTTCATCCCAAATGAGACGAGCACCATATACCATCATTTCAGGACTGCCAGACGCCGCAAACCCAAGAAATGCGTGCATTTGAAGAGGTAAATGCTACGTAACAGTTCCGCGGGCCAGCTGGAATAGGGGTCGCTTAGTCACCCAAAAGATTCCCAATGTGGCATCCGCCACGGCGCTCCGGGCAAACGCCATCTCCAACATTTCGTCCCTTTTCCCGCTGTCCTCAATCGCCGCCGTCTACACGACCAATCTTCGCTCCTTTTTCGTCCCTGGACAGCTGCATTCCCGGTTTCCTAGTTTCTCTTAATCGACGCTCCCCGACCCTGGCCCTTCCTTCGCCCGCCCCCCGCCAACGATAACGATACCTCACGACCCCCCAGACGAATGCCGCAACAGTCGCGCCCTTGAACGCCCTCTCTCCCTTTCACCCCTCCCGACACGCCAATGCGACAGCCGTCCGTGTCACTGCCCACCATCAAGAACTCGAGAGATCCGTTTGAAAAACCCGGCCGATTCGCTCCTGCAAGAAAGCCTGGTATCTGGCAGGGCATCAAGTCCATCATGTCTCAGACGCAGAAGTCGAGGTGGTTCAAGGCCGGTGCCTTGGTCTTCCTGGTCGTCTTGGGCCTTTACTGGCTCTCCCCCCGCGGTGTTGAGATCTACAATGGAGGTGGGTGCTTTCCCGATGGTTGAGGGTCTTCGGCGGATTACTGACAGTCGCAGCGATCTCGAGCAGCAACTCGGGCGGCCAGACGCCTTCCGATTCGTCGTACGGCACCGATCGCTGCACCAAGTCCAGCTCCAGCTCGAAGCCCATCGTCCAATACGTCCTGATGATCGACGCCGGCAGCACTGGCTCCCGTATTCACGTCTACAAGTTCAACAACTGCGGCGCGGCGCCCGAGCTCGAGAAGGAGGAGTTCAAGATGACCGAGAAGTCCGTTGGCGGACTCAGCAAGTATAAGGACGACCCCGAGGCCGCGGCCAGGACTCTCGACGACCTCATGGCCGTCGCCATGAAGGAGGTCCCCGACAAGCTCAAGGGCTGCAGCCCTGTTGCCGTCAAGGCCACTGCCGGCCTGCGTATGATTGGCCCCGAGGCCGCCGACAAGATCCTTCAGACCGTTCGCACCCACCTTGAGACCAAGTACCCCTTCCCCGTGGTGTCCAAGGAGGAGGACGGCGTCGCTATCATGGACGGCTCTCTGGAGGGCGTCTACGCCTGGATCACCACCAACTACCTCCTCGGCAAGATCGGCGGCCCCGACAAGAACCCCACCGCCGCCATCTTTGATCTCGGCGGTGGCTCGACTCAGATTGTCTTCGAGCCTACATTCAAGGGCTCGGCCAACGGCGGCATGCCCGAGAAGTTGGCCGCAGGCGACCATGTTCACGAACTTTCCTTCGGAGGCCAGAACTTCGAACTCTACCAGCACTCCCATCTCGGCTACGGCCTGATGGCCGCCCGCGATGCCCTCCATACGACCTTCCTCGACGACCTCCTCCAGGCCAAGGGCAGTGACAGGGAGTGGCTCAAGCAGGCCGTCGTCAACCCCTGCATCGCCCCCGGCTTCACCAAGGAGACGGCAATCAAGCTCCCCGAGGGCCACGTCCTCGGCTCCTCTATCACCGTCAACATGACCGGCCCCAGCAACCCCGCGCCCGCTCAGTGCCGCGCCCTGGCCGAGAGGATCCTCAAGAAGGACGCCAGCTGCGCCCTTGCGCCCTGCTCCTTCAACGGCGTCCACCAGCCCTCCCTGGCTAAGACCTTTGGCAGCGAGGACGTCTACATCTTCTCCTTCTTCTACGACCGCACCAAGCCCCTCGGCATGCCCGACTCCTTCACCCTCCGCGAGATGCACGACCTCACCAACACCGTCTGTGGCGGCGAGGCCTCGTGGGATCTCTTCACCACTATCCCCGGCGCCCTCGAGGAGCTCCGTGACCGCCCCGACCAGTGCCTGGACCTCAACTTCATGATGGCCCTGCTGCACACCGGCTACGAGATGCCCATCGACCGCGAGGTCAAGATTGCCAAGAAGATCAAGGGCAACGAGCTGGGCTGGTGCCTGGGTGCCAGGTAAGCATGCCCTGTGAATCACAACTGTTTGAATTCTGCTAACACTGTTTCCAGTCTCCCCCTTCTCGCCCCTGGCTCTGGCTGGGAGTGCAAGGTGAAGCAGATTGTGTAGACTGGTGACCCTTTGGCGTTCGCTGGCGACTTGTACGGTTATAGAGTTTGTAATTTCATGACGCGACTCGACAAGACGAAAGAAAGAAGTCTCGTTGGAGACGCCCTGCCGCGGCCTATCGCCGGCAAACCTCATAGTTCTATATGACTTTTGAATCATGATGCTCTGTGTTATGTTTATAGCGGCGCAGAGACTGTGTCGAGGACATCGTCCATGACGTCTTCTGGGCTGAAGTCTCCTAGATAGGCCTTGACGACGTCGGCCCGGCTGCCCCATTGCATGCTTCTCTCTTGATCCACGGATACCATCTGTATTCTGTGCAGGTAAACCTTTTTTAGCGCCAGGGCGACTAGGGCAGGCGTGACGTAGTCGATCCCGTGGAGCGGCGCCAGCGACTTGACGAGCTGGTCGAAGTGCTGGGTTGCCGTGGGGCTGATGCCGCCGCCGACGGCACGATGGATTCTCATGTGTGAGATGATGTTCATCTGATACCGTACCACGTCGACATCGATCTGTACATGACGGCCAAGCTCTCCTAGTGTAGCAATATTCTGTTTGATGTTAATCAAAGGAATCCCAAAGCCTTGAGTCCACATACCGCATCGCTGAGGAGAGGATCGAGGCTGACGACCGGATCACCGCTCAAGCTCTTTCTCACCACCACACTCTCGGTGCTGGCAGTCTCGGCATCCCCACCAACGGAATGCTCATAACCTTCCTCGAGGTTGACGAATCCATCTTCGGGATCATGCCAGTGAGCAAGATACAGAAAGTCGTTGAGGTGAGGCGTCACCCGGGCCTCGCCCCCAGAGCGGGCAGCAAGAGCGGCGACCAGAAGGAACTGCTTCGGTGCCGCCTGGACAGATGTACGCGTGAAGATGCGGCGGGTGCGGAGGAGCTCAAGGGCCTGGATCTGGACGGCCTTGGGAGCGAGGTCAAGGTTCTTGGCGATGATGACGTTTGCCATGGACGCGGCGCCGCCGGTCGGGCTCGTCGTCGTGATGGACGTTAGTGGGGTCAGGGCGCCAGGGCGGGAGGTGAAATAGGAGTCTGCCGCGAGGTTGCTGTTACGCACGGCAAAGGGTGAGGGCGCACGAGGGGCAGATGGGGAGGATGCGCCGAGGATGGCGACGGCGAAGTCGTCCAGGGTGGTCTGCGGTGTGCAGTGGACAACGGCGGGCCGCAGGCCGAACGTCTTGGCCGCAATCTGAAGTCGTGAGCCTATGAACTGTCTCAACAAGGTAGAAGTGCGATACGGACCAGCTGCAGCTCATCGGTGAGCTCGTCTAGAGCTTCTGGCGGCGTGCTCACTAGACAGTGCTCCCTATTCATCAGGCAGAGCAGCGCCGCCAGCTCAAGGTCGCTCAGGCCATGGACCTTGCTCAGCAGATTATCATCCGCCATGTTGGCCTAGGAGTAGGCAGTGTAAGCTGCCCATGGAGCTTCGGATCAGAGTCGATGCAGTGCTGCCATGAGTTGTTGGGTCGAGCATCTTCACCAGCCGCAAAGGCAGGGTGGTTCATCACATGTGGCGCAGCAAACACCAAACCGCCGTGACCGCCCGCACCCTGGTGACCTCACACTCACGCCGCTAGCTGTTCCTGGGCGCCTGCAGCCTGCGGGGACCAGCCACCTGATACGCTGAAACGAGGCACATACTGCAGCGACCTAAACGGGGCAGAGGTACCGCACCTCGCCTTCCCTTCCCCAGCCAGCCAGCTGCTATCAGCGACCCGACCGCAATCACCTTCGACCACAGCCGCCGGCAGGCCCCATCCACCGCATCGATCCATATCCCAACCCGCCTCCGACCTACCTCGCAACGATTCCAGGACCCGGCAACGTCCCGACACGACCGTCTCCGATCCGGTACCCGACGTACCTCTGCTGTTCGCATCTTCGCGGCTAGTGACGAGCCATTGCATCATTGACGAGACGACCAACGACCTCTCCGCCAGCCACCCGACTACAAACCCCCTCCACAGCAAGCGAAGCATAATCCGCCAACATGTCTACGAGGAAGAAGGTCCTTCTCAAGGTAGGGTCGCAGATGCTCCGCCTCTCCTTTGCGGACCTTGGCTAACCGATCGGTGCGACAGGTCATCATCCTTGGTGACAGCGGTGTCGGCAAGACGAGTCTGATGAACCAATATGTACGGCGGCGTCACCCTTCCCGAGATGGGAAGATCTGATCGCTGACGACAGTCCCCGAAAATAGGTCAACAAGAAGTTCAGCGCGAGCTACAAGGCGACCATTGGTGCGGATTTCCTCACCCGCGAGGTCATTGTCGATGACAGGCAGGTGACGATGCAGGTATGAAGCTCTGGGACATAATTGCGACCGGACAATTCAGCTGCTGACGCTTTGTTGAAGCTTTGGGACACCGCCGGCCAGGAGCGCTTCCAATCTCTCGGTGTCGCCTTCTACCGCGGCGCCGACTGCTGCGTGCTCGTCTACGACGTCAACAACTCCAAGAGCTTCGATGCGCTGGACAGCTGGAGGGACGAGTTCCTGATCCAGGCCTCGCCGCGGGACCCGGACAACTTCCCCTTCGTTAGTGCTCACCGGACGGGATATGAGGCGATGGTGGTGCTGACGTGCTCTTAGGTCGTTCTCGGCAACAAGATTGATGTCGAGGAGAGCAAGCGAGTGGTGGGTTACACACATGACTTGTCGAGATCCTCGAAACTAACAGTGTCAAACAGATCTCGACCAAGCGCGCCGCGACCTTCTGCCAGTCCAAGGGCGGTATCCCCTACTTCGAGACCAGTGCCAAGGAGGCCGTCAACGTCGAGCAGGCTTTCGAAGGTATGTTTACAGACAGGATGTGGCTGTGGCAGCTTGCTAACATGTTGCAGTCATTGCTCGCAACGCCCTTGCCCAGGAGGAGTCGGAGGAGTTCAGCGGCGACTTCCAGGACCCCATCAACATCCACATTGAGAACGACCGCGATGGCTGCGCGTGCTGAGCGGTTGTGCGGGGATGGTCGACTTTGCTGAGTACCGGGCAGCAGGCCTTGGGCGGCGAACGAGGGGTGTTTTGATTTCCGACGTTTCTCTTATTTCCCACATGAGCGCATCCAAGGACAGGGCACCCGCATACTATACCTAGGACTTGATGTAGCATATTTTCTGGCAACGGGTTGAATTGGTGTTTCGCGAGGCTGAGGTGTTGATGACCATGACTATTGCCTGTGCTGTTCCTACTGATGCAAGGGACAACCGGGAGACTTGATGCCCATCTGAGACGCCAAGGAGGCGCACTTCCGATGAGTTCTTTCATAGAAGCCCTTGTGCCAGAAGGACACGATTATCTACAGGCATAATTTTCATGTCCAGGGCGAACAGCTCGTGATACCGGACTGTTCATCGGCGACATACTACCATGCAACGTTGTGCTCGCCCATCTGGCTAACAAAAGGCACGCGATCACGCACGCTGCTGTCGTCATGCTCGGCCAGCGGGGAAAGATTAGCGTCCAGCGACATCCGCCTGCCGTTTTAGTGGCCGTCTGAGCTGCACCCCTGTCCGACATGAGCCTCCAGGCGGTGCAGCTTCAGAATCGCCTCTGCGGCAGTGGTCAGCATCAGGGTCCAAGCCCCACAAGGGCGCCGGATACGGCACCAGCGAGTTCAAGTTTAGTGCATCCCTCATTCCAGAAGGGCAGTCTTCGCCGGATGACTCTCGGTCCCTCGAGTCCCCTCCCTCATCCCACACGTGTTCCCTTTTTTGCTTTCCCCCCAAACACCAGATTGACCTGAAGCTCGATTGCCGAAAGCATCCGACGATAGAGGCTCCATGTCAAGCGCTCCCAGAAGCTGGCATCCCGACCGAAACGGACCCCGAGCGCCGTAGACCGACACCCCGCGACCGAAGCCGAACTGCGACCCCACGTTGAGCTCCGACTTGGCGACCCGCGATCACGAGTGCGATTGATGTGCCGCAGAAAAGATCAGATGCGCCGCGTCGAGCCGTAGATTGTTTCCGACTCTTTTCTTTGTCTTGCCCGAAAGAGTCTGAAAGACCCGAGGTCACGGCTACACCGGGGCCACGGCGAGCAGCCCGTGCCGACGAAAGATACGACTCCTAAGGGATAGATAAGAGACGACATGACGGTCAACGAACCGCTGCTCTCTCCTTCAGAAGCCTCGGCGTCTGGTGATGGCTACTCGACCAGAAGACGGTCGGCCTCCCACGGTGATGCCGACGAGGACCTGGCGGCGATGACCGCCTTGCGACGCACAAAGTCCAACGTCAGCACCTTCTCGGCATGGCGATCCAAGGTCGGCCTGGGAGGCGTTGGCAGGCGCACCTTGGGGATACTATGTCTACTGGTGACGGTCTTCCTCTGGACGCTATCGAACTTCATGGCTTCGGTGGGTTGCGTCGCCCAGATGGGCATGTTGCGCGGCAGCTGACGGCAGTCTTCTAGTACATCTTCTCCGACAGCACGTACGACAAGCCCTTCTTCATGGTCTACTTCAACACGTCAGTGTTCGTGATCAACCTGATACCATCCCTGGTCCGGTTCCTGATGCGCCATGGCGTGTCTGGGTTGCTGAGCGAGGTGTCGCAGATGTGGCACGAGCACAGGCACGGCAGCCAGCAGAGGAAATCTGCGACAGCAGCCGGCGAGGATGACGAAGAATCGGCGACGATCAGCGAGCGCCTCTTGGTAGACGACGAGGAGGCGGCAACGGAAGGCTTCGAGTCGGCACCGGGCAGCGCGACCAAGAGACCAGCGAGCCTGAGCGAGGCACAGCTCAACTTCCGCGAGACGGCGGTGCTAAGCCTCGAGTTCTGCATGCTCTGGTTTCTGGCCAACTACTTCGCGTCTGCGTGTCTGCAGTTCACGAGCGTGGGGAGCGTGACGATCCTGACCTCGATGAGCAGCGTGTGGACGCTCATCTTCTGCGCGGGTATGGGCCTTGAGTCGTTCACGGTGCGCAAGCTCGCGGGGGTGCTGGCGTCTCTCGCGGGCGTGGTGCTCATCTCGACGGTGGATCTGTCGGGCCACAGCGACAAGGACCGGGGGTCGTTCCCGCACAAGAGCACGAGCGAGATGGCGCTGGGGGATTTCATGGCGTTCCTGAGCGCGCTGCTGTACGGTTTGTATGTGACGGTGATGAAGAGGCGGGTGGGCAACGAGGACCGGGTCGACATGCAGCTGTTTTTCGGCTTGGTGGGCGTGTTCAACATCATGTTTTTGTGGCCGCTGTTCTTCGTCCTGCACTGGTCAGGGCTTGAGACTGTGAGTTATCCTGAAGGGCAGCGTGGGCAGAGGAAGCTGACATCTCGACCAGTTTGAGCTGCCACCGACGGGCCAAGTGTGGTTGATCATCATCGCCAACTCGCTCTCGTCGTTTGTCAGCGACATATCTTGGGCATACGCCATGCTGCTGACGACGCCGCTGGTGGTGACGGTCGGACTGTCGTTGACGATTCCGCTGTCACTGATTGGCGAGATGATCCAGTACTCGCAATACAGCAGCTGGGTGTACTGGATGGGAGCGGGCGTCGTGTTCCTTTCTTTCGTGTTTGTCAACAACGAGAGCCACGACGACGAAGAGGCGCGCACGGCAAGGCCGGAGGGGGCGCTGGCGTCTGCGACATGAGGCGCGCTTTTCTTATGAGAGCTACATCATGATTTTATGGGATAATAGATGGTAGAAGGCAGCATACTTCAAGTTTACAACAAACAATCAGCCAGGCTCATACCACTTCGGCCTTCTTTGCCTTCAAGGCTGAAAGAAACAAACCACTGACTCGAGCGAAACATGGAGGATCGACAGGGACCCCCGATGCGGTCCCTTGGCGGCCTGGATCTGTGGCGCAATCCCACCCTGACGTGGCTAGTAAGGTGCATGGACATGTCCGATCTAGAGCCATAAATCCGATCCAAACAGACCAAATCCCCATGTCGCAGGTGTGGCTGGTGACGTCGGGGACCGGCCGAGAGGGATGACCGAGATATCTGCAGATTCGCATCTAGACCCTCATCGAACATCCACCCTGGCTTAGGGGGGGGCTCGGGGAGGGGGAGGAAATGGACTTTTCTCCGGGCGGGTGGGCGATTATCTGGCCGAGTCTCTCACTCTCTCTGCTCATCCGCGAGGGGTCCAGGTGTTTAATGCTGCTGTCCTTTTGCCCAGCGAAACTGGAGCAAAGCGATCTTCAGTGGCGAGAGAAATGGTGGAGGGGGACGCGTTGACTTTCACGCCCTCCAGATTTCATCCATCTCTTTCTCAAACGTGGTTTTCACGCCCCCGATCTGTCATCTTCCCACATCATCGGGTCTCGTTTCTTTCAAACGTTCCTCGTCATTCCGATCCGAAGCACTTGACCTGACGGGCTGTCGGCGGAAACTCTAAGCGTCCTGCCCTGGCGTCTAACACCCCCCAAAGTTCCCAGACAAGGCAATTAAGAGACGGACCGTCTGACATCGTCTCGTTTTCCCGGACCGAACGGGGTCTAGTTCAGCGTCTTAACGCCTTTCACACTGCCCACGGCCGATCGACGTGCCGTGCTGGCAATACCGGCCATCGTCGCATCGTCTCGAAAACCAGCCTCTTACCTGTTATCCCCTATTTCTTTTCTCGGACCCTTCTTCGAGAGGTCACGAGGACCACGCGCCCTGCCCCTGTGCCTCGGTGCTTCTGCTTGTCGCACTCTGGAGCAGAGTCAAGCGCGACCCGGGTTTCTCCTTCCCCGTCACAGTGACTTTCCCATCGCTCCTTCTTCATCGACTCAGCCAAACGTCAAGGGGTGAATCGGCAGCAGCACACCTTGCTCCATTTCCTTTTTGAAGCCCGCCTGCGACTGCAATCTTCATCAGCAGTGCTTTTCCAACTCTGATATCCGAATCCTACTCGAACCTCCCTAGAGTCTGACATATCTACACTCTCCTCGACGACCCCTCACCTCACAGACCTGGCCATCCACCTTCCACCAACATCATCATCCCTCGCTCCCTAGGCCTTCATCACCTCATCCCTCGCCCTCGGAGTCCCGCGGTTGTCGGCTTCTCTGCCGCCCTCTTCTTGGCGGGACGACCTCGGAGAATCAGCCAGAATGCCTCTCTCAACGGGAACTCCCCCACCTCCCGGGCATCGACCAAGACCCCTTGCTGAAGCCATTAATGCCGCCACGAGGAACGTCCACGCCAAGCTTAACAAGCTCATCATCGCTCGCCTGCCGCTGGCCCTCCCTCCTTGTGCCCCCGATCCATCCTTGTACGCCTCCGGCCTTCTTCACATCGCCCCCATCTACATCACCTTCGAGACTCTTTGGCAAGAGATCATCAGACAGCCGACGGGACATGAAGGTTCCGACGTGGACCACCCATCCGAGTCCAATGTTGGCCCCATCGACAACGCCAGCGACACCAGCGATCCGGCAGACCACATGACAAATGTCCTTCGTGACCTCTTCCTCCCGGGGCTGATGCGCTCCGACCGCCTACGCTCAGATATCCGCGCCATCACTGGATGGAGCCCGCAAGTTGTCAACGAGCAGCTCAAAACCGTGTCAAGAGAGGGCAGGCTTGCCGAATTTATCCGTCACATCCGCCGTGCAGTCGAGAAAAGGCCACACGTTCTTATTGCCTACTCTTACATCCTGTTCATGGCGCTCTTCGCAGGCGGCCGGTTCCTCCGTGCAAGCCTCGAGTCTGCCGCAGAAAGAGACGCCTTCTGGGAGAAGAGCCCGTCACCCGTTCGTCCCGGCGATTTGAGCTGCCACCGCTCTCCGAGACCACCGCCAACCACGCCTGCCGAGGAGATGGATCTCACTACCGGCTTCTTCGATCAAAGCAATACCAAGCACAGGAGGCATGTTATGAATCCCGATGGCACGAGCCTGCCGCTGTCTTTTTTCCACTTCGCCGGCAAGTCAGACGGGGAGGAGCTCAAGCTCGAGTTTAAGAGGCGCCTTGCCGATGCAGAGGACAAGGTCGGCCCCCAGGAGCGACACGACATTGTTCAGGAAGCCATCTGCATCTTCGAGAACATGCTGCTTCTCGTGGCACAGCTCGACACCGTATGCGATACTGCCCTCGACGCTAATGCCGACGCCGATCCCATCATGGCCTCTCCAGCTGCTTTTGGCACTCGCCTGAGGGATTCTGTGGCCGTGGCCAAGGAGAGGAGAGCAGTGGCGCAGAACCTGAGCAGCGACAGCGAAGGCCGCCCGGATTACCCCAACTTCAGAGGTGTAAGGAGCGGACACATACACCATTGCACTGCTCACAGTCAAAATAGTCGAGGTCACCACCATGATGCCTCTTCTGACAGTAATGGCCACGACTGGCACTCTACACACGCCTCAACACCGTCTCAGACGGGCTCCGACGACCAGGATGAATGCTGCGCCCTTCTCGGAAAGTCCGTTCGTTTTGAACCCAAAGCCCCTATTCTAGATCGAAAAAGAGGCAAGCCCTTCCTCTCCATGGACGGCTCAGGGTCACGACGGTCGAGTTCCCTTTGCCCGGCTTTCGCGAGCGACTACGAGAAGAACGAGTTTGCTCCCGCTCCGGCGCCAAAGGCGACGACCACCAAGACGATAGTCTCGAATATCGCAATGATGGCAGCGCTTGCGGCGCTGATTGGAACAATGTACTTTGCTAGAGGCCGGGGAGAAGAGACGCCTGCGTAGCTTACGGAGCATGGCGACTGGTGAAGATGTGGGTGTGCATGACGGAGCCTAGAAACAGCATCGGGTGGCGGTCCCTGTAGATATGATACCATGACGGCCGGTTTCTTTTTTGCATGGCATGAATACGACACAATCCTCTTCAGCATCTCACCTACTGCACCAAAAGAATTTTACATGACAAGTTAGGTGAGAAAAGACACTGATTCTGCTTGAAGATGCTGATGAATGGAGGGTATATCGCCTCTCTATGTATACACGCTATGACGCCGGCCGACCCGTTTCTCGGCCATGTATAACTTCCAAATACTCGACAGAAAGGTGTTGGACCCCTGCTCCTGTTCATTTACAGAAAACAAACCTCGTGCTTTCCAGTACAAGGTTTCAATACAAGATGGACAAACCTAACTTATAGGCGGTAGGACGGACCCCAACACAGCCTAATTCATACCATCATCAACATCCCAGCTGCGAGGCACGCGCGCCCAGCCAGCATAGTGCGACTTCATCGCGTTGCGATCCGTCCGCAGGTCGCGAGCGTCCCGGGGCACATCCATAACCGCCGTGTGGCCCTCGGTCGGAGTCTCCTGCCAGTGGCGGATGGTCATGTCGTCCGAGATGGTGGCGAGCTTGCCGTCGTGCGTCCAGCTGACGCCCGTCACCTCGCGCTGGTGGCCGCCCTTGAGGGACGTGCCGTTGTGGACGAGGGCGACGGTGCCTGAGGTGTCACGGCAGGCGAAGGGGCGACGGGGGGTGCCGGTGCTGTAGATGTCGTCGTCTTGTGGGGGCGCTTCGGGCTCGATGACGGCGGGGGCGGGTTTTGCGCCGGGGGTGTGGGCGACGCGGGACTCACGGTCCCATTTGGCGCGGAGGGTGGTCTCGTCGGTGGGGAAGAGGACGGCGGTGCCGCGGGAGCTGCCGACGGCGAGGAGCTCGGGGCCGGGACCTTGGTCGGGGCTGCGGACGGAGCAGCGGATGTAGAAGGACCGGACGTCGAGGTCGTGGTGGCGGAAGCCGTATAGGGGGCCGTGGCCGGTCGTGGCTAGGCCGGGACGCTGGCGAGGGGGGTTGGAGGACAAGACGGGGTCGGTGCCGAGGACGAGGTGTGCCGTTGAGTAGGCATAGACGGTGGAGTCGCGGCAGACTGCGTAGAGGCGGGAGGCGTCGCCGCCGAGGGCCATGGAGGTGATACCGAAGTCTCGCCAGCGGTGGCTGGATGGCACGGCTGTCACGGAGACGGGGACGGCGGTGGTGGTGTTGCCGCGGCGGTTGATGTAACGGGTGTCCCAAACCTTGATGCGGGCGTCGACCTCGCTGGCGGAGAGGACGATGTGCTCGCGGCCCGTGAGCCACTGGAGGGCGGTGACGGAAGCGCCGTTGCTGCGGCCGCGGACGGTGCGGGAGTGGGCCGGGTCGATGGTGTTGAGGATGCCGGCGCGGCAGGAGCGGGGGATGTCGTCGTCGACGGTGCCAAAGGCATCGACGGGAGCGGAGCTGACGCGAAGGTCCCAGATCTGTATGCGGCCGGCCTTGTCGCAAGTGGAGAGGACGTTGCCGTCGGCGCGGCCGGGCTGGAAGCGGACTCTGCGCAGGGCTGCGTCGTGGCCGTTGTTGAGCACGGCGTGGCACATGCCCGTCGTGGGGTCGATGATCTTGCCGTTGCGGTCGCCGCAGGCGGTGGCGAGGCGGGTGTCGTCGGGAGAGATATCCAGGTCCATGATGGCGTTGCTGTGAACCTGATATATGGCTCTTACCCTTTGGGGTAATGGAATGGGATGGACGGCGGGGGTGGCAGCTGACTCGAGCATGCGGATGCAGCCCTCCTCGTCGCCAACGATTGTGACTGGGGAGCCTGGAAGACGCACTCGTGTTAGTATGCCGTTGGGGTTGTGAGAGGCCGTTAAGTGGACTTACGGCGGCTGCTGATTACGCTGAACGGGATGACTACCCTTCCTCCTTCAGTACCATTCGGGGCGAAACTGCAAGCAGTCCAGTCGGTCTGGCGACTGAAGAACCTAGAGGTAGCGTGGAAGGGGTCTGGGCATTGTCAGAGGTTGGCCGTTGGATATATCATGGTTTGATTTTGCCACTTACCAATCTGTACGGTCTTGGGGTGACGACGGCCAGGGCGTGAGGTGAGCCCCATCTCGCGGAGGAGGAGGCCGGCGGAAGTGCCCCTGTTCTCGAGTTTCACGAAGCTCTTTGGCTTGTAGTCCGGGATGTTCTGTTGCCAAGGTTAGGATGTTGTACTCCAGGTGTGTGAAGCGCTCGATAGCATACCAAGGTGATATTGACGGGTTGGGAGGGCACCGAAGGGCGGATGCTAGTCTTGTCTTCTAGCTTGTCTTCTTGAGATCTGGGTCGTTGCGCTTTGAAGAACTTGAGCTGGGAAAGCTACTGTTAGCTGACATTATGGAAGTATCGGGTGCTGTGTGCTCACAAGCTCAGATCCAGATTCTGTACGGCCATTCTGGCGTGTAGCAGGGGGGAAGAGCAGACGCGCTGCTGGAAGGCTTGACTCCGAGGTATCCGGGGCTGTCTGCTCTAGACTACGCCTTCGGTTCGCGGCAGAGGTCAACCGAGGACCGAGTTGTTGTGTTGCTACTGGGGCATGGAGTTTGGATTCTTTATCAACAGTGGCGACACGAGGCGTAGCTTGCCTCCTCGTGGAAAGGGTCTCCGTGGCAGTGCTGCTGGGCCCAGCTTCGGATGGACCTGCAGAGGTGATCTTTCGCTTCTTCGTAGGCCGGATCGGGGATGAGCTTGGGGAGACGAAACCCTGCGAAAGACTTTCAGGCTCGAGCTGCGGAGATGTCGGGCGTGCATTGAGGGATGCATCGTTCAGAGGCGTCAATGCGGGTTGTGTGAGGTTCGGTTGCCTGGAGCTGATCTGGCCTCGGGGAGTGAAGAATCTTGCAAACTTTCTAGGTGTCAAGATGGATTTTCGCTTCTCCCGGCGAGATGGGCGGGTACGCCGGGGGTTATCCTGGGCGGAGAGGTAGAGGGTTTCGTCGCTCAGCTGCGAGGACGGGAGGATGCCGTCACTCGGTGGCGGACTGTTCATGATGGACGTCGTTGATGATGCCGAGCTGGATGGTGATTCTGGGAGGTGATTTCGACTTGAGAAGTGAAGATCGAGGTCTATGTCCGACTGTCGAATGTCACTGGAGCTGCAGACGCACAGTTGGGAGGTTCGGGTGTTCGGTGAGGATGATGTGCAAGATCCATCCAACATTGGCCTCGGACCAGCATCATTGAAGCTTCAGCACTTAACGCCAGAACGCGCTAGGACGCGTGTGAGCTTTGACCCCTGCACCCAAGTCGCGTTGCCGGTGGGTCGAGGTGCGCCACCCAAGTGACTCCAGCAACCAAGCTGGAGCACTCGACACTAATCCCGACCCGGCTAGACCTCTCCGTCCCCGACACCGCCGTGGCCCCCACTCGACCTTCACACCGGCCACCGCTAAATTTTCTTATCTTATCAGTCCGCCGGCCATCTTCAAAATTTCTGTCTCGACCCTTTCGCGATCAAGACCGGCGGGGCCAACTTCCGTCGCAACCCTTCGAACCGTCGCCAATCGACCTCGTTCGCAATGGCCATTCAGAAGAAGCACGGCAAGGGCCGTCTTGACAAGTGGTACAAGCTTGCTAAGGAGAAGGGCTACCGTGCCCGTGCCGCCTTCAAGCTTATCCAGCTGAACAAGAAGTATGGCTTCCTGGAAAAGAGCAAGGTCCTGCTGGATCTTTGCGCTGCGCCTGGTGTACGTCCCAGTCCTTTGCCCTCTCCCCCCTCGACCTCTTTTGGCTGATCCGTTCTGTTGTGTAGTCATGGTGTCAGGTCGCCGCCGAGGTGATGCCCGTCAACAGTCTGATTGTCGGTGTCGATCTCTCGCCCATCAAGCCCATCCCGCGTGTGATCACCTTCCAGAGCGATATTACGACCGAAAAGTGCCGTGCCACGATCCGTCAGCATCTCAAGACATGGAAGGCCGACACCGTGCTCCACGATGGTGCTCCCAACGTCGGTACTGCCTGGACACAGGATTCGTTCAACCAAGCCGAGCTGGTGCTCCAGTCCATGAAGCTGGCCACCGAGTTCCTCGCCGAGGGCGGTACCTTTGTCACAAAGGTCTTCCGTTCCAAGGACTACAACCCGCTTCTCTGGGTCTTCCAGCAGCTCTTCACAAAGGTCGAGGCCACCAAGCCGCCCTCGTCCAGAAACGTCTCGGCCGAGATCTTCGTCGTCTGCAAGGGCTTCAAGGCCCCCAAGCGCATCGACCCGCGCTTCCTCGACCCCCGCGCCGTCTTCGCCGAGCTCAAGGACGCCGCCCCCAACAACGAGGCAAAGGTGTACAACCCCGAGAAGAAAAAGAGGAAGCGTGAAGGTTACGAGGAGGGCGACTACACCCAGTTCAAGGAGCTTCCCGCCAGCGAATTCATCACGACCACGGATCCGCTGCATATCCTCGGAAACTACAATAAGCTGTCCTTCGAGCAACCGAAGAACGGTGACGTCGCCTTGGCCGCCCTCGACAAGCTGCCCATCACGACGGAGGAGATTCGTCTCAACTGCGCCGATCTCAAGGTGCTTGGCCGGAAAGACTTCAAGCTCCTGCTGAGATGGCGTCTCAGGGTCAGAGACATCTTCGGCCTGTCAGAGGAGGCAGCACCCGCGCAAGTTGACGAGGAGGTTGCCGAGGTCGAGTCTATGGACGAGGAGCTCAAGATCCAGGAAGAGCTGCAAGCCATGAGGGACAGGGAGAGCTCCAAGAAGAAGCGCGAGAGGAGAAGGGAGAACGAGAAGAAGCAGAAGGAGATCGTCCGCATGCAGATGAACATGATCGCACCCATGGACATTGGTATGGAGCAGGAGGGCCCGATGGGGACTGACGCCATGTTCTCACTCAAGACGGTTGACAAGGCCAAGGCTAGTGACCGCCTCATCAAGGGCAAGATGGTCATTCCCAAGGCCGACGCCAAGGACAGCGGTCTTGGTTCCTCGGGCGAGACGGATGAGGAGACCGACGAGGAGGAGGACCGCCTCGAGCGCGAGCTCGACGGCATGTACGACCAGTACCGCGAGAGGAAAGCTGAGGCCGACGCCAAGTACCGCGCGAAGCGGGCGCGCGAGGAGCACAAGGACGAGTTTGAGGGCTTCTCGGACGGAGAGCAGGCCGTCAACAGCGGCGACGAGCTCGAGGTCGAATCCGACAGCAGCGACGAGTCGGATGACGAGGACGCTGCCGCCGCGGGCAAGCCTTTGATCCGCGACCTGGACGACGAGCCGACAGAAGAAGGCGCTCTGTCCCGGAGAGCGAAGAACTTCTTCAGCCAGGACCTCTTCCAGGGTATCGATGGCCTCGTGGGCGAGGAGGATGTCGAGATGGAGGATGCGCCAGCCAAGAAGGACAAGAAGAGCAAGAAGACGGGCGACGAGGAGGTCGACGACGCCGCCATCGACGCCATGATCGAGACGGCAAAGGCCAATTCGAAGAAGGCTGCCGCCGCCAAGGACAAGAAGGCCGCGCCCAAGGCCGCTCCCGCCACCGAGAAGGCAGGCGACGACAGCGACTCGGACGCCGAGGTCATCAAGACAGTCAAGTCCAGCGACGAGCCCGGCTGGGAAGACGACAGCGACAAGCGCCGCGCCGACGGCACCCTCGACATCGACATCATCACCGCCGAGGCCATGACGCTCGCGCACCAGCTCGCCACGGGCCAAAAGACGACGCACGATTTCGTCGACGAGGGTTTCAACCGCTACGCCTTCCGCGACCGCGACGGCCTCCCCGACTGGTTCATCGACGACGAGACCAAGCACGACCGGCCCCAGAAGCCCATCACAAAGGCGGCCGCGCAGGCCATCAAGGAGAAGCTGCGCGCCTACAACGCCCGGCCCATCAAGAAGGTCCGCGAGGCCAAGGCCCGCAAGAAGTTCAAGGCCGCCCAGCGCCTCGAGAAGCTCAAGAAGAAGAGCGACATGGTCCTCGGCGAGGAGGGCATGACGGAGAAGGAAAAGGCCGCGTCCATCGCCAAGCTCATGAGCAAGGCCAACCAGGTCAAGAGGCGGCCGAAGCCGACGGTCGTCGTCGCAAAGGGTGAGTCTACTTCCGCATCACCGCTCGCCGCGCTGTCTCGTACTGATATGATTTTCAGGTTCGAACCGTGGTGTCAAGGGTCGCCCCAAGGGTGTCAAGGGCAGGTACACGATCGTCGACGCCAGGATGAAGAAGGAGCTGAGGGCGCAGAAGAGGCTGGCGAGCAAGAAGAAGAGATAGATGCCGGCGGGTTGACAGCTGGACGGGCCCACGGGGGCCGTGGCGCGTTTTGCTGTCTGCAGATACCATGTACTGATGCATTATCGGGCGTTGAAAATAGGACACTTCCTCTTGAACTGCTTCCCCAGTTGCTCATCGATGCGCCATGTTCAAGGGCACTGCGGCAGACGTGTGAAGACTGGGATGGCTTGTTGAAGAGATCGATTATGGTACGTACAAACACGCGGAAAATGACTTCTACCTGCCTGCCTCTGGAATGGAGGCCACGGAAAGAAAAATGGCCCAAAAGAAGTTGCCGCCACCGTACCGTGCCGTCGAAGCAAACCGCTTTACTTCCTCCGCCCCGGCTTGTCACATCGTACATGTACCGGCTGGACGGACAAGCCTTGCCCGATTACTCTTCCATCTCCCGCTTGATGACAGGCGCCCTGTGGCCGCCGTGACCGCTGTGACCGCCGTGCCCGGGATGGCCACCATGTCCGCCACCGTGCCGTCGGTTTGGCCTGGGATCGCGGGGCCCCAGCACCCAGTCCTGCATGGCCATCCAGTCGTCCCACTCCTTGTCGGCGGTGCCCAACCACTCACTCCAGCCGGCGTCGGCGGCCCGCAGCTCGGTCTCGGAAGGCTCGCGAAGGGGGCTCAGGAAAGGAACGTTCTGACCGTCCGGCATGTCGTACGAATCCTTGACCGCCAGCCAGGGACAACTCTTGGCGGCAAAGAGGTAGTTGCGTCGCTCTGTCTCATGTAAACGGCCGACGCCGGCGACCCAGTCATCGCCAAAGAAGCCGTGGAGAATGCCCTGGTTGTCGAATCCCGTTGCCACCAGCCGGCGGATGTAAGGAATCAGGGACACGGTGCCTGCGCCTGCGGTGGGAGCGCCAGCGAGGTTGTGAGGGAAGCCGGCACCGCGCGCTGTGGACTGTGAGCCGTGAGATGGGCCGGCGGCAGCGGCAGCTGGCGAGGAGGGCACCGATTTAGACGACAGTATGGGGTGCGGGTGCTGCTGGAAGGGGAGGCGTATGTTGACAAAGGCGGCGACAGCCTGCACGGCGCCGACATACTGTGCATGGTCCAGGAAGTAGCGGACACATGACTGGAATTTGGTGTGCCACTCGAAGATGTCAAAGTCGGGGTCGTGGAAGCCCTGCGGAGCATGCATGAGCTGGAGGCCGAGGCCAAAACCCCGTGGCTGAGGTTCACGCAGACATGGTAGGCGGTGACGGTGCGAGAGCGACGTACCTGTGAGGGATGGAAGCCCCCAGCCGGGTGGCCGGCGGATGAGGGACCAGCGGATGAGCCGCCGCCAAACGCGTTCATGATGAGTAGGATGGGTGAAGAGCCTGTAGGGGCGGTTTATGCAGGAGTACCTGGGTTGATCGAGTCTGCGGACCCTGGCCTGGCCAGCTTTCCCAGATTTCTATCCCACGCGACTTTCTTCCTCTTTTCTCGAAGTGGTTCGAGCGATGCAAGATGCCCGCAGCCGGTCGTTGGTTGGCCAAGACAAGATGTGCGTCCGGAGCGGGGGAAGTCTGCCGGAGCGGACCAGGATACCGGATCAGTTGACGCCGCCGTGGCCCGCTGAGCAGAGGCGCAGGCGATGCAAGAAAAATTCCTCGGTCAGCCCGGAGAGGAGACAAGTTGCAACCGCAATATTGATCTGTTGAGCACGAGAAGAAGCTGTTGTCGTATCGTGGTCCTTTCTGACTTTTGGCTGCAGATTTGATCAAGTCCGGGACTTTGGCGGGGGCCGAAGCAAGTCAATGGCGAGGTAAGGCGGGGATCGAATGGAGTGAGATTGTCCCGCAGACTGGACCAGGCTGTGGGGATGACGTGTGAGTGATCAACCTACGTGAGATGAACAGCGGAAATAAGGTAATGAAGCAGGATGCGAGGTGAGGCGATGGGAGAAGGTTTGGAGCAGACGGCTCGTGGGTGTTTATATCCTTTTCCGGAAACTCGGACGGACGAAGGAAGGGGAGAGGAGCCCGGGGAGCTGCTGGAGCGTAGGGGAGGCCGGGCGCCGTTCCAGGCCGGCGGGCCCCAGCTCGCTCTCACCTCACAGACGAGAGAAGCAACAAACGCCGTGGGCTCGGAGCTGGGATGCGTGACTTCACTCTGCACCCGCCCTCGGCCTCGGCCTCAGCCGAGCTTGACGTACCCGTCGCAAGCCAAGGGGCGCGCCGGGGGGTAAGAGAGGGAGGGGGGAAGAAGAAGAGTGACCAAATCCAATGGGGGCTCCTGGGATCAGAGACATCAGGCTAGGCAGGTACCTCGAGACGGCGGGAAGAGAGTCAAAAGGAGGGTCGAAACGGCTTGCGGTCCTGTTTCCTTTGTGCTCATCGTCATCCGACACAAGCGAGAGAGCGCGGGCCCGAGAGATGGGGTGGGTGCGGACTAGATCCCGGCCTCTGGCCTGGCTGGCGTCCCTTCTGCTCTGAGGAGCAGGAGGTGCAGACAACACAATCCCGACCAGGATGGTGGAGGGAGGCAAGCAGGGGTGTGGTCGACGATGGTCGACAATGGAATGAACCCCTGGCGAGTGAGCGAGAGGAAGAGAGAAAGACAGCTGAGTCCATGTCGGCAAACAAAAGTCCCGGATCCACTCGGGCGTCGGTCGTAGATGGGGACCTTGAAGCTGATGGGAAAGTGACACAACAGCATACACCGAGGACCCCTGAGATGAGATGGATGGGGTGCGCGTGTGCGTGTGGGGGAGATGCCCCGAAAAGGTGGCGGCAGCGGGAAGTCCAGGGGGGTGCCGCCCGGACTGTGAACTGAAGAGGGGGGCAGGGGGGCTGGTGACCGTGCTGATGCTGATGGACCGGACCCATGGTGCGTGCTGTGCAGTGCTGCAGCCTGTATCGTACTCGTCCCAGCAGGCAGGTATCCGTGCTCCCGTAGCTCGATCTTGGTTGACCCATCCAAGCCGAACTCCCCTGGCAAGACCAGCTCCGTCGGTCCAGCAACAACATCCATCGTTGAAGAGGAGGCGCACATGCATTCCCATGCTCGCCAGTCGGAGCACGACAACCGGTCATGGATGGAGCAAGAACTCATCCCGCCGGCAGTGAAGTCCCAGGGAGAAGCGGCAATGGCGCCGACGGCGGTCGATCAACGAGCGCCACAGGCCACTGCCAGCCCGATAGTGGTTCAACGGCAGCTGCCGGAGAACGAGCCGGGCAACGGATGCCAGGTGAAGAAGGCCGTGTCTGGTGATCCCCGTTGACGCTGAAGGGACGGTGCAAGCCACATTCCCGACATATTTCGGACCCGTCCGGTACGACAGAAGAAATGAGGCTGGGTTGTCGTCGCTGTCAACACGTCGAGGCTTGCTCGAGGCTTGTCGATGACCGGGCTGAGTGCGGGAGACGTCCATGATCGAGGGAGGCTTTGTTAGCCTGGGGCGGACGGGGATTAGCTCTCGGGATCCATGACGAGACCATCAACAAGCTGAAGGGTGTGGACAAGATACGAACGGTGTTGAGGAAAAGCCTGAAAGCCGACGGGACGTGGAAGTGGTGACGATCCCCTGGCAGGACTCCATCGACATCCATGGACGTGGAGGTGGAGGTGGTGAGCTCCTTCCCGATGCAAGGGCTCCATCCATTTTCCTCTCTGCCTTTACCCACCAACTTTCCTGGGAAGGTCCAACCTCGGCGGGGCTCATGGCCTCGGGAGGTGCCCGACGGGAGATGCGCAAGGAAGGAGCGGCCAGCATGGGATGGAATGGCAGGGAAGGCACGCCAGGGATCATCGCACTATCATCACAGCTGGAAGGCAGGAACACCCAACGCTACCCAGGCTGCCAGGTCGCTCCTTCTTCACGACCCAGCTCTGGACCCAGCTCTGTGGTGTTGGCACGCACTATCTGTATCTAGTGTACCAGCTACAGATGCACAATACTTCTGGCGTAGGTACCCTAACCATTGGGGGGGCCGCCTCTGGTTACTCGTTCGTTTTGTCGCTCGGTCTTCATGCTCCACTGTCTCCGTGCTGCGATCGAGGACCTGCATCGTCCATCTTCAGACCCTTGTTTTCTTCTCTCTCTCACATCTCCATCATCAGGTCTCTCCCCCCGGTCACTTGTCACCCAAAAGCCCGACGCTCCCTTTTTCCAAGACAATGCTGCCCAAAAATATGACCCGCCACCATCGGGCGGGAAGACATCCGGCGCCAAAACAAACAGCGGGTGCCTTGACGATTTCTTAGCCACCGTCGAGGGGCGTCATCGTCGAGATCTAGCCTGCCGAATCTATCGATCCAGTTGCTTTTGCACATCATCCCATCACTAATCACAATCGACGCAGCCCCCTCGCAGCCCCTCGCAGCCCCTCGCCGCCCCTCGCCGCGACGCCACTCGGCGACCTGCTTTGCTGCAGACGCGACGCAATCGTGCTTCCCTGCATCTGCCCTCCGCTCGATGCTCCCCGACCCCGACCAAACCCCTCTTCGCCTTTCAGCCCTGAAGTGGAGGATCCCGGACGGACAACGGACAAGCAAGGCACCGGATGCACGCACACCCACGACCAGGCCAGGGCCACGGCCACGACAACATCTGCTTCGTCAACAGCCTCACCGGTCAACCCCCGGTCATCGGCCGGTCAGTAGTCGCGCTGCACGCAACCAGGTCATGCCATACGGATGCCTCGCCTTCGGGGCCTGTCGATCTCCCACGCCAAGGCCTGGAAACGGATCTTCCGAGGTACAGCACACCTTCGTCGCCTCGCCTTCTGCCCCGGTAAACCCGGCCCATTGGACGCTTGCGTTGTCGCTTCAGGTCGTCAGGGATCTTCGACCGCGAGAAAGAGAAACGTTGTTTCGGGAGCGAGGCATCAAAAAGACCCCATCGCCCAATAGCGCCGTCGAGTCAGCCTTCACCTGATGGTGGACTTAGTGGACCGCTCACCACTACTTTTACACCTCACTTCCGCTCACACCATCGAGCTTCCCTCTAGCTTCCTGAGTGGGGGTTTGCTGATCACCCGTTGTCTTTGTCGAGACATGCTGTCATCAGAGGCGCCAGGCAACATGCCTCGCCCGAGACATGACAGTTTCCGCAGGATACCTATCGACTACAGAAGCGTTCCACTGGGTAACCGGCGGCTGGTCATGCAGGTGTGTCGCCGGGCAGATCTCCGCTAGGTCAGATGGCAGGCTCTTCGTGCCGGGGTCACTTCCCCGAGTCCGATCTTTCAGCTTTGTCTGTCCGAAATTCGAACCAAGTCATAGCTGACCTCTGGTAGGGAGCGGGGGACACTCCGCGCTGAGCGACAGTGTCGGGAAGTTGTGCACCCTGCTGGAGACACACCCACCTACGGCCCGTTCCCTGCAGCCTGCCGTTGGACTTGCCAGTGCCAAAGTATCATATCAGATCCTTCTCGTCCTGCAGCCACGATGGCCCTGCACAGGGACCGTTCCTCACGTCGGCGGGTATCTGCACGAGGCTCCAGATCAAGCCACCGGGGCCCATGCCACCGACTGTGCGCGCGCGCTCCTTCATGAGATCCATGAGATCCCCATAGGCCGATTCTTGAGGCCGCATCGACCCGATCAGTCGGCGTTGTGTAACCAGCACCAGGACATCATTGGTGCCTGGCCCATGTCTGCCAGATTTCCGCACACCACACCAGTCTGCAGGAGCATGATTCCGTCACGGAAAATACGTTGTGGTTGCGTCCGGCGCGCCCGCAGCTGCGTGGCGTGGCCGTTGCGCCGGGAAGTTGGCAGTCCGTGGTCTGATCCACGAAGATGGTTTCTCTGGCTGTTATTCTAATCACCAGTAGCGTTGCGAAGCCTGCATTTAACCCGTGCCAAGCTGAGTCTCGCTGCCCGCTGACTGCACAATGACACACACCTAGGCTTGCTGCTCGGCATTCTGGCCTTGATACAACAGGGTTGCTGGCGGGCTATCGCCACACCGGTCAAGCACCAGTCCCCTGGAACGGTTGCAGCCAGCAAGATATCAGCCAACGATCTGCACAGATCAGGAAGCAAGATCCGCAATCTTCGGCCCGTCTATATGAATCGAACACCTTTCCGCTGCAGGGGCTCTTCCATTCCTCGCGACTTTGTCCTCTTCGAGAGGTGATCGGACAGACAGGCTGCAGGAAGGCGATTGACCCCCTTCCCTGGTCCCCCGCAGCCTCGTTCGATGCGAGCGACAGGCCTCACAGGCCCGCCACGTCGGGGCACGTCGACGGGTGGAGATTCTCGATGGTGTGAGGCGACTGCTCGTGTGACACACCTGCACCTCTGAAACATGGGCCCAGGATTCGGGTCGCGTGGAACCATCATGCCCCGTCGATGAACGGGACGACGTTGGAGGTCACCCATCGCGATGCTGCTGACAGGCCCGTTCTGTCAGTCGCCATGTAGCATCCTAGAAAGGCGCCTGTGAGCTTGAGGCGTTCGCAGTTGTCAAGTCACGAAATCTGAGTGGTGATGGCCCGATGAGGTCACGAATCCGTACGGATGCCGTCAGGGGGTATCTGAGCGTGGCAGGGGATCAGCATTGGTCTGGCCTCGGCACGAGCCGGCGAGAGGAGCCAACGATGCTCGCCAATGGACCAAATTCTCGTTACTCGAAGGCTGCTTGTCCTTGAGGCTGCCTAGCCTTGCACTCTTGGAACCCATACTGGGCCCATCAATGTCCTTCAGCGACGCCTCACAGCCGACTCTTGCCTCCGGGCCGCCAGTGGGCATAGGGATGCTCCTCCTTGCCGGGAATGAGATGGTCCACGGCCAGGGTGTTCAGGTAACCGGGATGGACCTGATCCAGACTGGTCACGCCGCACATCTTCATCGTCGTTTCCAGCTCGTCTCTCAGAACTTGGAGGGTATGTCAGCCGCGAGTTTTGAGGAAGGAATGTGAAAGGAACTTACTCTCGATATATCTCTCAACTCCTTCATGGCCGTAGTTGAGGGCATAGAGAAGGCCTCGGCCGATGCCCACGGCCTTCGCGCCAAGGCAAAGCGCCTTGAAGATGTCAGTTCCCCGGGTGATGCCGCCATCGACGAAGACCTCCATGCGGTCAAACACCTCCGGACAGTTCTTCTGCAGCTCCAGCAACACCAGAATGGTAGCCGGGGCCGTATCTAGACTCCGGCCGCCATGGTTCGAGATGTCGATGGCCTCGACGCCATGCTCCATGGCCTTGACGGCATCCATCCACGTCTGAACGCCCTTGAGAACGATAGGTAGGCCTGGCACCGTGCGCCTCAGCCAGGCAATATCGTCCCAGTTGACGCTAGCATCTATGTAGCTTCCCATAATTCGACCCAGGGCGCCGCCCTTGCTGTCGTTCTTGGCCGTTGCGCCCGAGATGGGCGAGCTCAGGCTCTCATCGGAGCGCACGCGCTCGTCGGCCTCTCGCTTTCCCGGGATAGGGGCATCGATGGTGAGGAAGAGGGCCTTGACGCCGCGGGCCTGGGCGTCGCGCAGGAGGCGCTCCGAGTTGGCGCGGTTCTTGTCGACGTAGAGCTGGAAGAAGACGGGGACGTCGTAAGGCGTCTCGGTCTCGTGGGAGGCGTGGGCGGCGAGGATGTCGGCCAGAGGGAACGAGGCGCTGACGGAGACGCATTGGGGAATGCCGGAGGCTTTGAGGCCGCGGCCGAGTTCTTTCTCGCCTTCGGGGTGGACGAGCTTGGCCATGGCGGTGGGAGGGGCGAAGAGGGGCAGGCGGGAGGGGTGGCCGAGGATGGCGGTGGCTGTTGATACGGAGGCGACGTCGCGGAGGACGCGGGGGCGCAGGCCGATGGAGGCATAGGCGGATGAGTTGCGGGTTTTGGTGTGTAGGTCTGTCGCGGCGGAGGAGACGAAGGCCCATGCCTTGGGAGTGAATGTGGTTGAGGCGGCGGCCTCGAAGTCGTGGGCGCTGATGAGGGTGTCGAGGGGTGGTTTACCCGTTGGCCGAGGGGGTGAAGGAGATTGGTCCTGTGGCGCCATCTTGATCGTCTTCGTCTGTGGTTGTGTCTGCTGGATCTCCTCTTCTTCGGCCGATATGCGACCTCTGAGCTTCGAAGCGTCAAGGGTGGCCCCGACCAATTTGGGCCCGTGAACCTCGGAGTAGACTGCTGTACCGTCTCTGCCGGCGTACTTGAGAATAGGGGCGATGCCGCCGGGATGTTCGCGCACAAAGTCTGTAAAATCCCAGACCTGGCCGTGGAGGATGAGCCAGAGGTCGTCGAGGCGTTTGTGTTTGGCTACGTCTGCACGGGTGATGACAATGTCTCCCTGGGTCATGATCGAAGGCAGAGAAGTGCTGATGAGAGAGCAGCCGCAAGGGTGAGAGCGGCTGTTATATATGCCGGGATGATGTCCGGTCTGGACGTCACCATCGGCCGTTTCCCCGGTCTGTGGGGTTTGGGATTGGGGATGTCTGGGGGAGCGGACGTCGACGGCGCGGGTGATCGGCATGCGCGAGGGGACCTTGGGGATGTCGTCTCGGCCAGCATTGTGCCGAGGTTCCTTGGTTCTGCAGATGGCGCCAGATGTCGTTGCATCCCTTTTGATATCTCGCGTTTCGAAGCGATGCCTCCCCCGCCTACAAAAGTGACCTCACTTCCCAGCAGATGGCACAGATAGAAGCATCTTTATTAGATTTCTTTCTTTATGGAGCCTTCACGGCCTATCCTGCCAACGCCTTCGTGACGAGCTCCTTCGCGCGATCGCTCAGATCCATGGCCAGAGCCAGCTCCCTCCCCCGCTCACCCATCTTACCCCACGTCTTCTGCAAGATGTTGATAATCTTCGCCTCGTCAATGGCCTCTTTCTTCTCAAAGTCGTCAAAGTAGCCATCGAGGAAGACAAGGCACGCGACGTCCTCGAGGGCTTGGGTGCCCTCGTCCCGGGACAGGTTCTCCTTGCGGATCAGGGCGGCGACGCGGTCGACGGCCTCGTTCGTCAGTGGTGGCTGGATAGCGGACGACGAGCGCAGAAGCTCGGCGACTTGGGCAGCCGCCTGCGACTTGAGCTTCGCCCGCCAGGTGAGGTAGCCCGGGCGCGTCATGGGGAAGGTGTCGCGGGGGATCTCCCAGCGGCGGAAGTGCTGGGCGCGGCAGGCGAGCTGGAGTTCTGGGCCGGCTGTAGGCGTGTGGACTGCGAGCCAGCGCGTCATCTCGCGGGCGTAGTGAAGCTCGTACGAGACTGGCTCGGATTCGACGTCGGACGATGTCGCAGGCCGGGGGTCCTGGGCGTGAGCCTCGTCGATGAGCTTGAGAGCCTTGGCGTAGTTGGCCGGCAGCGGGGGGAGCTCCGGGGTGGCCATGGTGAGTTTGGGTGATGATTATCGCGTCAAAGGGTAAGCTGGGTGGGAGAGATTTCAAAGTCGGGTGATGGCGGGATATGGGTGATGGTGGTTCGGTGTTCCAAGATCTCTCATGCCTCTGCCGGCGTTTGACTCCGCGTCAATCGACTGCCGGGCAGCACAGCGGCGGGCATCCGCCTCCAGCTAGAGGCTCCACGACGGGCGCTGAACCAGATTTCAGGGCATTTCCCCCTATCGGAGATGCCCTAAAACTAAGCCGGGAAAACCTCGGGCAAACACCGATTCGACATTTCTCCTTATCCAGCCGCCGTCGACGACCATCATCAACTATTATCCATCAACACCTCGGTCACAACATCGAGCTTCGAAGACAAGCTGCTGGCCCAGCAGACATGTCATCAAGCTCAAGCGGCCACCGATCCTCAAGACAATCAAGAAATGTCGATGGCAAAGCGAGACAACCGCTTCGCATTACAACTCTTCTACAAATCTATTGAGATCTAAACGGCAGCTTTCCTCCTAGTGAGATTAGCAATCTTCTGCTTCAGACTGGCCTTATCAACCGTCCTAGCCCTCTCCATCTGCTCCATCTCCTCAAACTCGCGCCTTCCCGTCACGAGATCCATCTCCAGAGCGTTCACACGCTTGGTCCTCTTGATGCACTTCCAGCCCACGATATTGATCAGGTAAATGGCAATGCCGATGTAGCAGGTGATGAAGGTTGCGAGCTTGAACTTTGGCACAAACGCGTTGTAGCCTAGCGCTCAAACCGTCAGCATCCGGTAAGAGAGACGAATAATTCCGTTGCATAGGCAAAGGGCCACGTACCGTTGAAGAATGTGATGAGGACCGTAAGAGCCAGCGCAAACCACGCGCCGTACGGCTGCAGGGGTCCGCGGTAGGGCATCTCGCTTCGATCAATACCCTGCGCCTTCATACCGCTGCGGAAGCCGACGTAGGAGAGCAGGATGTTGATCCAATTGAGAGTGCCAAAGACAGTGACCAGGCTCACAAAGTAGCCAAATACGGTCGATGCTGACTGGTTGACATTCATGTATGCGAGAAGGCAGAAGAGAGAGGTAGCGATGACACCGTACATGGGCACACCCTTTTCTGTGGTATACAGAAACATCTTGGGCGCGTGGCCGTCCTTGGCGAGAGAGTAGAGCGTGCGGGCGCCGACATAGATATCTGTGTTGGCTGCGGAAATGACGAAGACGAGGAGGCAAGCGTTGACGATGTCGGGGAGAACGCTGATGCCGCCGAGGGCCATGGCGATGACGTATGGGGAGGCCGCGGCGCTGACTTTTGCCTTTGTGGCACCGACGAGCCGCTCGTTGTCGTAGGGGACGGCCATGCCGAGAGTCAGGACGCCGATGATGTAGAAGCTGCAGAAACGGGGTCAGCACTGCCTGGGGGTGGTTGTGGGGGTTGAGCATGGCCATTAGGAGTAGTCCCATTCCGCACAAGGGTAAGACAACTTCCAATCATGGCAACAAGAGACTCTGACTTACACGCAGATGCGCCAGAGGGTCTGCTTGATGGCCTTGGGAATGTTCTTCCGTGGGTTAGGGGTCTCGCCGAAAGCAGCACCGACGACCTCGGTCCCGGTGTACGCAAAACTGGTAGCCGAAATGCAGAGTCAGAAGATGTTTTGGGGATGAAAGGAGCTGGGAGTGTGGATTTCGTGGAATGAATAGGTGAAAACCTACCAAGCCTGCACCATACAGGCCCAAAAGCCGAGAAAGCGACCCAGGCCGCCGGTATAGAGGTACTCAGCGAAGGCTCCCGGGTCCTTCCAGTAGCCAAAGCCCACTCGGCCGTGAGCAGGTGCGCCGCCGAAAGAGACAACAAGACAGACTATCATGACTGTGACGAGGGTGATGATCTTAATCGAGGAGAGGATGAACTCGGCCTCGCCGAAACCTCCCACCTGAAGGACCTGCGTTGGATGTCAATATCTGCGTCAATGGGGCAAGGGAAGTTGGTGACAATCACTCACATTGATGGCGATGACGACAACGGCAAAGACGGTGACCCAGATGGCGACGTTCAAATCCGGTCTCCAGTATTGTATGATGAGACCGGCCGCGGTGAGGTTGTTCGGCAGGACGATGGCATACTTGAAGAAGTAATTCCATCCCGTCGCAAAGCTACAGCGCACAGGTCAGATCAATACCAACTCATGACATCGTGAAGACGAACCCGAGTGCCGGATCGACGAAGCGAGTGGCATATCCGTTGAAACCTTGGTCTGAAGGCAAAAGGGATGCCATCTCGCCCAGCGCGGTCATCACAAAGTAGATGATGGAACCAGTGACCATGTAGGCGATGAGCAGGCTTGCCGGGCCGCCGCGAGACAGACCGGTTCCGGAGCCGATGATGAGACCTGTGCCGATTGCGCCGGCGATAGCAAGCATGTTCACCTGTCGGGGCTTGAAGTCACGGCGGAGGGTTGCGTGGGTATCGACCGTGGTGACCCGGCCGCTCTGGCAGTCTGGTTGCGCGAGGCCCGACTCGCGGTCCATGTCGGCAACGTACTTCTTGTCGGTAGACGAGGAGTCCATGATGCGAGTGAGGGGGAGTATGTCTGGGCAGTCAAGGAGGGTTCTGGTGATGGAGATGAGTGGTCTTACATCTCTGGAGCGGCGGACCTGCACTTGGTCTTATACTTTCCAACCGTCGCTAAACACCTCGTCGTCTATCTCCAAGTATGTCACCGGGATCGGCCCCGTGAACCTGCGAGTCAGTATCGCGGCCGGTATCTTGGGGTATCGGCCCCATCGGGTCAAAATGCGGAGGCGGACTTCGTCCAGTGGGCCAGGCGTATCTCGGTGGTCGATTCCCGCACCCGTTCCCCCCTGAATTCTGGGGGCGGACTTCATCCCCCGGAGCGACCGTCGCTCGGTAGCGGGACCCCGAGCGATAGCGGATGGGCTGATGGCTTCATTCAAGCCGACTGTGTGTATCGCGGCGACATGCATCGACGGTCGAAACGCGGGGATGTATCGACCGGCCGCGGATAATCACCCCGAAAGTCGCAGATCGCGGATGGCGAGGTCCGTTGGTGGAGGTATGGGCGAGAGTCTGGTATAAAGCCGGATCTTTCGAGATTGAACTGAGAGCGATTATCAGTATTGGCATCGAGTCGCATTTCATCTCCGACCCCAATTCCGATCCAAGTCGTCGCCCATCATGAGCCCCTCCGCCGTTTCCTCGCTCGTCGTCGAGCCCAAGTCGTCAGAGCCCATCCACAGCAGCAAGCAAGCTCTCCTGGCGACAGACGTATCGGTCACCAGCGAGAGCTTCAGGCACTTTGAAGCCGCCGAAATGGCCAGATACAGGGCCCTCGCTCCCGCAGTCGACAGCGGCGCCGTCACCCACGTCAACTCGGGCTACCAGGCCATCATGAACCTCCGAGTCAAGGCGGCGCTCGACCAGTACCTCCTCGAGGCGTGCTCGAGCCCGGGACCAAAGGGCAAGTGGCAGACAGCGGCCGCCGATGCCGCCGAGGCGCTTGCTCAGCACATCAAGGTCCCCGCGACGTCGCTGGCTTTCACCCGCGACACCACCGAGGGCCTCAACCTCTTCCAGCGCTCCATCAAGTTCAGTCCCGGCGATAACGTCGTCGTCCTCGAGGGAGAGCACCCCAACCATGTGTATGGCTGGCTTGCCCTGCGGGAGCAAGGCCTCGAGGTTCGCCGCATCCCCGACGCCGAGACAAAGTCCGACTTTGCCAACGCCGCCACCTTCGCTCCTCACGTCGACAACAAGACGGTCGCCATCGGCATCTCCTCGGTCATGTTCCACAGCGGACAGCTCAACGACGTGAGAGATATCGCCGCAAAGTTCCGACCAAAGGGGGTCCACATCCTCGTCGACATGACCCAACACATTGGCGCCGCCGCCATCAACGTCACCGAGTGGAACATCTCGGCCGCCGCCTTTGGCACTCACAAGGCTCTCGGGTGCCCAACCGGTCTGGGTGCCCTGTACATCAACCCCGAAGTGCTCGGCCAGCTCAAGGAAACGCCTCCGATCGTGGGCGCCGGCGCCATCGCGAACATCCAGGGTGATCTTATTGCACGGCCAGAGGTCGAGTATCACCAGACGACCGCCCGTTACGGCCATCTGAACATATCCCTCGTCTCAGCAACGGCGCTCGGAGCCTCTCTGGCGCTGTTCGACGGAGACATCGGCATGAAACGTCTGGAAAGCCACTACCGCGCCCTCGGCCGTGAACTTATCAAGCGTCTGGACGCTTTGCAAGTGGGTGTCGTTGGCTCGAGGGTGGCAAGCGAGAGAGCGCCGCACATTTACATCGTCGAGCTGCTGGACCCTCGGTGGGCATCGCACTTCAAGGATGAGTTCGTCTACGTCACCCCGTACCGTCGTGGCGTCCGTGTGTCGTTTGGTTTTTACAATTCGGTCAAGGATGTAGAATCTTTCGTGGCCTCCGTCGAGCGTGGCATTGCCAAGGGCCTCCCGAAGGCGTAGATAGAATCATGATGGCAAATAGAAATTGGCTGCATGATGGTCTTCTGCAACATAAGATCGTGATTTGTTTCTACTGCGCCGATGAGTAAAACCATTCTTGAAAGGCGTCAGAGAGGAACGAGTCCCCGAACTGTCCGAATCCTTCCTCGAATCCAGGTGTGGCTGTCAAGGGCATGCCGGTAGCTGTACCGGCCGGTGCCTCGAGCATTTCTGCGGGAAAACCCAGAGAGAGCATGGCGTTGTTCTGTGCAGCCAAGTCCCCAGAAGCGGAGGTTCCAGCTGACTCGATGTTCGATGCCGCCTGTCGGGCTGGCTTGGTCTGCTCCTTGCAGCTGTGCTGCCACTCTTGGCCTCGAGATGTCGTGCGAGCTTGGATCGCATTTCGCCGGCGAGCCTGAAATGAGGAGTACATTCTGCCATGGCCTTCATGACGAAAGACAGCCTGGCGTCCTGGTGCTGCTTTTGCCGTCCGGACGTCGTCAAAATCGTGATAGTCACGGTGCTCAGAGCGTAGAGCAGGATGACGGGCGGGCGACTGCCTGGCTGGTTGCGGAATTGTCGGACAATGGCCACCACAGCGTCGCAGGATTCGGCACAAGCCGACTGTGACTGCTGGTTTGGAACCATACCGGGATGCTTTGATGGGTCGATGAAGTGACGGTTCAATGATAGCATGATGCTATGGTAGAGAAGGCTGCATTGGTCAGCGAAGGAGGTTCGAAACGTCAAGTTGGCCAAACTGTTGCCTACTGTAATACAAGAATATGTGGCTCAACAGAGGATCTGGACGCCCACTGGCTCCATTGAAGCGACTCGGGAAGTTCAGAGTGCCATCGATTGAGTCGAAGATTGAACTGGCCTAGGTGGTTGAGAATGGAAGACTGGTTGGCGCGGGGCTTGGGGGAGAAAATGACGGTCAGAACATCTTGGAAGATGCCGCCCAGCACGACCATGTGACGGAACCCGAGGGTCAGTTGTGGTCGCATGCCGGCGGTGCGTGAGAAGTCCGAAGCCAGCTCGGTCAACCCAAACCAGTCATGGCCATCGGGAAAGTCGGGCAGCGGCTCGACGGGTTCAACCTCTGCATCGCATTCCATGAGACTGACGGGTCGTCCCAGGTACAAGCTGATGAACTTGTCGGCGAGGTAACACCCCCAATAGATCCTTCGGCGGATCTCGACATCACTGGCGGTCAGGATAGAGCTATCCTTGGATATCCAGAGCCTCGGGTCTCGGTGAAACCCAAGGTCCTGGCCCATCCGGAAGGCCATCCCGGATAACAACCATCCTCGGGACGAGTTCCCGTGGCCCAGCTCATGGAACCCGAGGCACAGCAGCGCCTGTACCGTGGTGAAGGAGGGCCTGCCCAGCTCGTGGGTGATGAGGATCTCCTCGGCACATTTGGCAAGCAGGAACGCCTTCTTGCGCGTCTGCGGCTCGGATGAATGTACCGCTCCCAGCGCACAGAGGGCATAGAGGAGCGGGAAGGACCAGTACTTTCCGCCGTGTTCTGAGGTGAAGTAGTCGGACAGGAAAGCCTCCCGATACACGAACATGAATTGGGGATACTGCTGCGTGAAAAAGAGGGCCAGACTCTCGTTGACTAGAGCGGTGTCGATGCCGAGCGCGGATGCCAGGCGCAGATCACTCCATGAATGGACGCTGGAAATCTCCCTGGGCGGCTCGAGGGATGCTGATGCGAGGTCTTCGGCGCTGTCGTCAAGGTACGCACTTGTAGGGCCGTGGTATTGCAGGGTGCCCGACGCGCCATGTGTCAGCGAACCGACGGCCACGGGAGATGCCTCGGGTCTCTGAGCCTCGCGCGGCGGCTCATCCTGTGCTGATTCAGCTGTCTTTGCCGCGTCTCGTGATGCAAGGTGGTCGTCCAGCGTAACGCCGTCGAGAAGGGCGTCCCTCCCAGAGGAGTCGGTATCCTTAAGCTTCCGGATGAGCGACTCGTACCAGGCGACACGAGTCTCCAGAGCCGCAACATATGCATGCGCGACCGGCCTCCGACGGCTATCCTGTGCGCGAAACTCGCAGGCGGCTTTGTGATAGACGCAGTTCGAGCACGGCTGCTTGCGGTCGCACTTGATCTGTGCTGGGCCGTCACGAGCTGATCATCCCGGGGAAAGAGCGGCAATGCTGACCTTGCGCGTTTGACATCGACGACATCTGCGGAGGTGTCAATCGGGATACAAATCCATCTGGCGATTGACGTACGAGAGTCTCTGCGTCGGTGCTCCGTCCTGGTCCATGATTGGGCGTGGATGTCACGTCGTTGCATGGTGGTTGGGAGGGGGAAGAAGGTGCCCGCCCGGAGCTTTGGACGTTGGTGGGCGGCCCACGTGCGGGGAATTTTACTAGGCTTCAACACCCTGATATTCCACAAGTTTTAGCGCATCATTTAGTGCGCTACAGCAACAATTATTGCAGATGCTTCTACGCATGCAGGTATCAACCTCATCTAGACCCTCTCAACGGCGCTCTTCTCCCCCTTCTCAGAAGCCTTGTCGAAAACAGCATGCTCGGAATCTTCGTCCACAAGACCGACGTCGGCACGCGCCTGAGCGAGCAGCACAGCATCCTCGGCGCCAGTGTGACTGCCGAAGATCTTGTCCATGTCCTCGAGAGAAACGCCCTTGGTCTCGGGAAGGCAGAACCAAACCCACGCGATGCCACCAGCAAGGAAAACGGCAAAGAAGATGTAGGTTCCCCAGCCCCAGCCCGCGAACATCGCGGGTACGAAGAAGGCGACCGCGCTAAGTTACGGAGTTAGTAAATTCCTGACACAGCCTGATGTAGTAATAAAGGACTCCGGGATAACGTACAAGTTGTTCAACCAGTTGCTGGAAGCTCCGATGGACACGCCCTTGGAGCGGATGGACAGAGGGAAGATCTCAGAGATCAGAACCCACGAGCAGGGACCCCAAGTAGCACCGAACGCTCCCACGTAGATCCAAACGAAAACAACAGCGACCCACCCAGCTGCTTCGTTTGTAGCCCAGCTGTCGTGGAACTTGGCGTCGATGATGCCAGGGATAACCATGGCGATCCACATAACGATGGAACCAACGATGAGCATGGGCTTGCGGCCAACCTTGTCGATGAGGGGCATGGCCGGAATGGTCGAGATCATGAAGATGACACCCGTCACACCGCTGGCAAGGAGCGCCAGGGTGCCGCCGGTAAGGCCGAGGCTCTGGAACACATCGGCGGAGTAGTAGATGATAGCGTCGATACCGGACCACTATAACACGCTGAGTCAGAGGATTTCTTCAACAGGACCGCCCAAGTTAGGCGATATCATATCGGGAGCAACATACCTGCTGGAAGAACATGACCAGCCACGCCGTCGACACGCGCTTGAAGTGGTCCCAGTTCCTCAAGATCTGCCAGTACTGAGCAGCCTCCTTGCGAAGCACCGTAGTGTTCTTCTCGGCAAGGTGGGGGAAGTTCTTCTGGAAGACGCGCTGCTCAAAGAGGACCTCGGCCTGGATCTCCTTCAGCTCGGTGATGACGAGCTCGTCGTCCTCGAGAAGGTTGCGAAGATAAGACAGGGTCTTGAGCGCCTCCTCGTCACGGCCCTGCTTGGCGAGCCAGCGCGGCGAGAAGGGCAGCCACCAGATACCGATGGCGAGCAGAACAGCGGGGATGCCCTGGATGTAGGACGGCAGACGCCAAGCAAGATCGGTCTGACCCTCGCCAATACCGCCGATGTAGTTGCTGCCATAGCCGACCCAGAACGAGAGCATGATGCCGAGAATGGTGCAGAACTGGTAGAAAGATACGATGAAGCCACGGAGCTCAGGGGCGGAAAGCTCAGCGTTGTAGAGAGGTCTGTAGCTGGTTAGCGCCGGGAAACAGCGCGTACACGATGTGGTACTTACCCAACGCCGCTGAAAATGCCCACTCCGACGCCCGTGAAGAACCGGCCTGCGTAGAGCATCTCGGGCTTGTGGTAGGAGGCTCCGGTGTACAGGAAGCTGCCGAGGATGACCCAGAGGCACGCCATGAACATGGTGTACTTCCTCGAGAAGACCTCACCAAGAATACCGGCGGAGACGGAGCCAAGAATACCGCCGAGTTGCAGGACAGACGTCAGCCAACCCTTTGCGCTGGACGACTCGACAACGCTGGGAAAGTTGTCCATGAAGCGCGTCATGACAAAGGATTGGCCGAGGACACCCTGCTGGTATCCATACTCGAAGCCTCCAAAGGAAGCGAAGAGGGCGATGACGATGATCTTGGGGTTGCTCGCGAGCGTCTTCCACCGGTTCTGGAAGGCGAGTTCAGTCCGGGCCTGAATCGCCGCCTTGGACGTGTTGATGGCCATGGTTGCCGACTTTGGCGGGGTAGATAGACAGAGGAGAGCTGGGACTGCGACTCGCCAACTGAGGCTGGAGCTGAAGGTATGCGATGCTTCGAGACGACTTCTCGATACCCGGCATGGGGTGGGCAAACTCTGACTTTATACATTTCCCTCCGCATCATGCTACCCCTCGCGCCGGCCAGGGATGGTTCGTCCGCCCACGGGAAAGCACTGGGATACCCGTGGCCGGGGCGGCAACCTGCCCCTCCAACCTTAGGTCTGGCTCCCCCGGGGTGCTCCGGTTGCTCCACGCTTCCACCCCGGAACGTGGAGGGCACACGACCAGATCAGTCTGGACATCCCACAATGCCTGCTCGAACTCCCCGCAAACCTGCTGAGGTCGGGGGCCAACGACGGTTCACGAGGTAGGGGTGGGGAATCCTGCGTGTCACGGAAAGAAAAATCGGCCACCTGAAGTTGCGCTAGGATGACTCGTCGTGCCTGTGCGAGCGGCTCCGTCAGTAGCCTACGACGGTGGGGAGGAAACACGATAGCCTACGCTGCTGGAATCGGTCTAGCACCCAGGCAGGGCATGCGTCTTGGCCCTGTCCGATCGGCACTGCAGCGGAAGTCCCTTGCGCCGTAGGCTATGCTTCCGTATCAGGATAGCTTCATGCCGCTGTTGGCCCTCCGCGATTCAACCCCAGGGTCGGCAGTCGTCGTCTGGACCGTTGGAGTTGTGGGTCTCGGAAATCCGCCGAACGACATGACCTGCACGAACAACGCTGGGTGCATAGCAAAAGCCAATAAGGTGCGGACGAGGAAACCTGATCATGCCATGATCCTCCATGAATGCTGATTGGAAGGGATATTCAATAATCAAAGTCAACGTCGAAATCCTCTTGGAACGCCTTCCATATGCGGCCAAGATCGGTCATCTCTTGCCGTAAATCGATGCCGACTTCTCGTGAAATGCGCTGCAGGCATTCCTCGATGGCAAGCTGTTGTGCGCGATGAGTCATGTCTTCGGCAATCGTGAGTAGGGCCCCGAGGAGGATCGGGTCCCACTGCTCCTTGAACGTGTTCCACATGAGGCTGCCGGCGATCTTTTCCGAGTGCCAGCTGCGTGACTCGAGAGGTTGCTGTGGCCGGGTGGCAGCCGAAAGGCCAGGCTTATGCTTGAGAAGGAGTAGGCACGCCAGGTGCATGTTCACGTTGGCCTGCAGAGAGATGGGGCTGCTGTGGAGCGAGACTGGGAAGCCAGGACCCCCTATGGTGAGTGCTGCCGCTTCCAAGGCCGATGTTTCCAGAATAGGAACCATGTCTGGCGGTCTTGTCTGGAACCAGTGCGTGCAAAGTGCCCATTGTGTGGCCCATGCCGACTCGAAGTCGCCTGAAGGATCCGTAGTCTCCCCTAGGCGCGTCGCGGAAAATACAGACGGCCTACGATTGATCAGGTCGATGCATCGGGCTAGTTGGCAGAGGCTGGCATTGCACACGCTCTGTGGTCCAGAGTTGGGCGTTGACATGGGGTGAAGGCGGACCCAAGACAGCAAAACTTCTGACAATGGCGTATTGGTGCGCAATGATTGTGCCAGTTCTGGTAGGGCAGGTCTTGTCAGCATAGTCATACCTTGCTTCATCATGGTTCATCGTACCTATCTTGATCTGATACCGCAAAAGTGACTGGAGAGGCTCCTTGACAGACTGCAGCGAAGTATCAGGGGACCCATCCCTTGAATATTGCACGCGAATGCCAGACCAGTCGGAAGGGCGCGTGCCAAAGAAGCTCTCTAGAGTCAGCAGGGCGTGCCCAACACGCGCCGCAAACTCGTCCCTCGCGGACAGGTCTGCAGGAGCCCTCCGGGTCTCGGCTAGCGAGACCCTGGGCTCGTTGCTATGACGGGTGTGTGCCAGCCGAGCTTTGACGACTAGGGTGATGGCCTCCGAGATGGCATCGGAGGTCCGAGCCATCTCCAGAACTTCGACGGCAAATGAAGACCGCGGCGCGCTGGAATCGATCAACGGAGCGATGTCGTAGATAAAGCTGCGTAGAGTGGCGGCTACCCTGCAGGGCTCCACAGGGCCCGAGTTCGTGAGCCTAACCGTCCCCTCGGCACGGGATGAGACAGACATGTCTCGCGGAGCCGCAGGCGGGAGTCCCACGCGAACAAAGCTGCGTCTTTCCGCCAAAGCGGGGTCTCCCTCGATGCTGATGCGAGCTGCCGCACTTGCAGCCATCTCTTGAGGCTCTGCTCCCATCGGGGCGGTCGGGGAGGGGCTCGACACGTGTGCTGGTGTGGGTGATGGCAGACGCGACGAGTTGCTTCTTGGGCCGGCGCTCGTGCTGTCCTTTGTCTCTGTTGACTTCGAGTGGACATCTGATATCCAGGTAAGTGGCTTGTATGCACAGTCCACGCGCCTCTCTTGGCAACTACCACATGATGGCTTTTGCTCGTCGCCTGAAGATTGGTTAGCCAGCAGCTCCTCCTTGTGCTTGAGCGGCTGGAGCCTACATTTCCGATGTCGTTTCCGACAAGGTATGCACCCTCGTCTTGATCTTCGTCTTGTCTCTTTGGGGGCGCCGGCAGCAGGCATCATGATGCCGCCAGACGCAGCCGACGCAGACATGGCATCGGATGAATCGCGCGTCGCCTGATGTCGTGGGTATGATGGTGCTTCACGGAGCTGGCGCGGTAAGTCTGGGGAGGCATAGCCTATGCAACCCTTTGCGGGAGAGAATGAGGAGATGGAGTTGGAATCTTGCGGGGAGGACCAAGATGGAGGAGCAGCAACGATCTGCCCGAGCTTTTCCAGCGGGGTGCCTTCTAAGTGCACTGCTCCTCGGGTCGGCCCCGCACTACCTCTCGTTGCAAGGCCCCTGAAGCCAGTGACAAACTTGTACCTAATTAGCACCGCAAGTCGGGGTATTTAGCGTGGTCTCCGCCGAAGTGGCCTGGTCCAGGGATGGTAGCACTGTCGAGACTCCACCATCCATGGGTGCTGGGAGTGAGCCGTCGGCTAGAATTTGCCTCCTCCCAGGCGCAACAGGTCTTTGCGAAATTACCCGACGAGTCAAGATTGAGCCGCACTCCCGAACACCCAATTGTTACCAATGTCAACCAGGGGAAAGACCGGACATCCTGGCAGGACTGGAAGTAGCGACTGTCATGTCCTCTCCCGATGACTAAGCACAAACTCGATTGACTTCACTCCTGATCGTCCGTCTCGGATCTTGGCGGACCGCTCATCATCGACAACATGCCTTAACCATCATGGCGTCTCTACTCCCAGAGCTTGACGACATCTCGACCGACCCGAGGTTCCTGGAACTGCAAGAGCAGCTTCGGGATGCCGTCTTCACGGGTCTTTCCACCCTCAGCCCTAGCCGCTGGGCGACACCAGAGCCCCAAGCCTCCAGCGGCCATGACAACAGCGAGCACCAGCGGAAGAAGCGCCGCTTGGACTGCGCCAGCATCAACATCCCCCAAATCCGGCTACTGAAGTACCTGACCAACTGGGTAACTGAATGCGCGCCGTATCTCGACAAGTTTGACGAGGCCCGGCACTTCCAGATACAGGTCCCGATCCTCGCCCAGACTTCCCCGGCGCTCTTCTACGCCATCTTGGCCTTCTCCGCCAGGCAAATGGAGCGACGGAATCCGTCGTCACCGCAGAGCTACGACAGTCTGGAGCTATACCAGCAGAGCATTCGTGCCCTGGGGCCCAGCCTACAGGCCAAGGACCCGAGCATCCTAGTCACAGCCTGCATCTTGGCCGTCTTTGAGCTCATGGCTGGGAGCTCCAAGGACTGGCGACGGCATCTCGAGGGCTGTGCTGGCCTGTTTGAGTTCTTTGGCGTCAATGGATTCTCTGGTGGCCTTCCCCAGACCGTTTTCTGGTGTTACGCACGGATGGAGCTCTGCGGCGAGATCATCTCCTCGGGTACCGAGACGACGATGCTGCCACTCGACAAATGGGCCCCAGGACTGAGCCCCGGAAAGTACGGACAAACGACAGGCATGACAGCTGAGGAGCTATTCTGGAAACACAGCCACAACTCTTGCGACACCTACGCCAACTTCGCCGTGTACCTTTGCGCCGAGGTGTGCAACCTCCGATATCGACTCGTGCGGTACCTGGGCCTCGGTGAGCGGGACGAGCTGGACAGCAGACCCTTCACGCAGCGCTGGGAACAGCTCTGGCTCAGCCTGCAGAAATGGTACGACCAGCGCCCTCGTCCAATGCTGCCCATCATCGACGCCAAGGCCAAGTCGGCCGAGGGCCACCTCTTCCCGACAATCCTCTTCTCCCACTGGGCCGCCATCTCCAGCAACCAGCTCTACCACGCCGCCTGCATCCTCATGCTGGAAATGCGCCGGTCAGAGCGTGTTGCGCCAGAGTTCTCGGCTGTCTGGCACGCCCGCCGAATCTGCGGAATCTCAGGCTCGAACCCCCACCTCGGCAGCCTCATCAACGCCATCCAGCCGCTGTACCTGGCAGGCAAAATCTTCACTCACGTATCCGAGCGTCGCGAAGTCGCCAGAATTCTCCTCCACGTCGACAGGGCTACTGGCTGGGGCGCTCTCTGGAGGCTGAGGGACCTCGAGGCCGAGTGGGGGTACGAGCCGGGCGAGATGCTTAACGTCGTCGGCGGCGGCAATTCGACCTCCCCCACATCCGTCGCGTAGATGCTACCAATTCGGCATGGACGCAATTTTCAACATCTCCACATGTTTGGGTGGCCAGCGCTTCTAGCGCCTCCACTGATGACCTAGCATCGACTACAGCGTCAGAGGACTCCTTCGTTTGCCTATCCCAGAGACACATGGTGGCGGTCGAGCAATGATAAAACAAGGTTTCAGCATCGACACCGACACCATGGAGACATCCCTCAGCACCTGTCTTTGTCGCCATTCCTTGACATATCCCCTCCGACAAACCACCGACTCGCCCTGAATCATCACCAACAGAGCACTCTTGCAAGCATCCGCCACCATGGCCTCACGCCGACCGCTCATCCACGTTCTGGGGTCCCTCAACCTGGATCAGGTGTCATATGTCTCCCACCACCCCTTACCAGGCGAGACGATGACAGCCAACGGCTTTGAATCGGGCTGCGGGGGTAAGGGAGCGAACCAGGCCGCCTGCGCCAAGCTCTCGCGGACATGCACTCTGGAGAACCACAGCGTCGATGTTGCCATGATCGGAGCCGTCGGAGGAGATGCGGCTGGAGCTGAGCTTATTCAGGGCCTCGCCTCCTACGGCGTGGACACCAGCATGGTCCAGGTGAACACCTCGGGCGGCGAGGAGGCCAAGTCAGGCGTTGCCGTCATCATCATTGACGAATCAGATGGCCAAAACAGAATCATCCTCTCGCCAGGAGCCAACAAGTCTGTGGGATCGGCTGAGATCCAGAAGTCTGTGGGTCTCAAGCCAGACCTTTTGATTCTCCAGATGGAAGTGCCCCCTGCCACCGTCGCCGAGAGCATCAGTGCTGCCAAAGCCGCACAGATCCCGGTCCTTCTGAACCAGGCACCGGCGATGGCGCTTCCCGCCGAGTCCTATCAAGGACTGGATCATCTTGTTCTCAACGAGACTGAGGCCGCTCTGTTAGCAGATGTCGAGGAGTCTGACTTGGAGAGCCTGCCTTCGCTCGGGCAGGTGGCCGAAAAGTTCCTGCAGCAAGGCGTCAAGAACCTGGTCATCACTCTGGGCGCCCGAGGCGTATTCTACGCCACACAGACAGGGGAGAGCCAGCTCGTACCTGCCCTCAAGGTCAAGGCCATCGACACGACGGCAGCCGGAGATACCTTCATCGGAGCGTACGCGGTGGCTTTTGCTGAGGAAACGTCGCGCGGCGAAGCATTCAAGATTGGGAATGCTGTGGCCCGAGCCATAAAGGCATCGAGCATCACGGTGTCACGGCGAGGAGCTCAGCCATCGATTCCGTGGAGGAATGAGCTGGAGCTTCCGTTGCCCTGAGAGCATCACATTATCTCAGAAGAATAAAGACTTTCAACATTCATGTTCGGAGTTCATTGCAAGATTTCTGAGATCAATCCAAGTGGCAGTTGAGACCTCCAACCTTCGCTCTGGCGCTAACGCTACGCTTCCATGCAGCATCTTGAAAACCTAAACCCCCTACCACCCTTCAGGGTACTCGTCTCGCCGAAGTCCAAAGAATCCCTCCTCCGGCAAAGGATACAGTGACGCGTTGTTATTGTAGAGCTGGAAATCGACGCCAGCTCGGGGCACGTCGTTCCCCCACCACTCGAACGAGACGCCCTGGCCAGCGCCGAAGGAGAAAACCAGCGTGACGATGAGCCCCGAAACGGCCACACCGACGCTGAGACCGGCGAACATGAGGTATGCGTACTTGCCCCACCACGCGGTGTACCGCCTCTTGAGGTAGTACTGGAAGAACCAAGCTATGTAGATTCCAAGCGTGGCGTAGGTCAGGTTGTTGTTGCCGGCCCAGCTTAGGGCGCCAGACAGAGCAATGGCCGGGTTCAGGGTCGCCATGACCTTTGACGCGGGCGACCAGAAGTACTTGTCGAGGCGCTCGAAGGGGGCGGTCTCCATCTTGGACTTGAGATGAAGGCGGACGCGGGGCAGGTATTTCTCGCTGACGATCCAGATGACGCCGAGGATGGCGCCGATAAGGAAGCACCAGGGAAGAACAGGGTACAACTTGAACATGTTGTTGGTGCCGAAGGCGCCGAAGAGGATGGTCGAGGACCACACCGAATGGGCATACTGGCAGACCATGTATTGTTTGTTGCTCCACGTGCAGAGCGAGCTGTCCTGGTTGGCGTAGAACATGAGCAGCTCGAGTATGGCGCAGTAGATGAAGCAATTGACGACGACGGACGAGACGTGGCCGCGGAAGACGGCGCGAGGCGGGATGCCGGCGTAGTGTGCGTACTTGAGGTCGCCACTGAAACTGCCTGCCATCTGCTCGAATGCGGCGCCGAGCATGAGGATGATGAGCTGCGGGAGTGGCTGACCAGGGAACCAGATACCCGGGAGGACCTGCCAGATGACGTTGAGCTCGATGCCGGTGCTTGCGATGGATTCGATGACCACCCAGGGGATGGTGAGAAGGGCGCCGATTCCCGTGACGCCGAGGATGGACCACCACGGCGTCTGAGTCGGCCAGGCTGTCAAGCTGACGATGGAGACGACGAAGCCAAAGGCGAAGACGCAGCCGTACCACCACTCGGGGACTTCCTTGTACTTGCGCATCATTCGTGTATGTCCGTCGGTGAAGCCGGTGTAGATGCTCCTGCGCTTCCAGGCGTTGACAGCCATGCCGACGAAGGCCTTCTTGATGGGACCCCAGTACTTCGTGAAAACATACACAATTGAGAAAGTGTAGTAAATGAAATTTGCACCTGTCACGAAAAGATTGGCGATGGCGTAGTAGGGCGGGCCGTACTCCAGGTACTTGTCCGCGTCGAGGCGCTGGTTGTCGTTGAGGACCCTGGTGATGTTGTAGGCGTTACGGGTGTTGTCGAAGGCGGCGTTGGAGTTGACGGGCATGAAGGCGGCCCAGAAGGCGTTCTTGTAGTAGAGGATCAAGATGACGATGCCTGCGATGACGCGCATCACGTATTGCTGGAGCTGGGCGAAGAAGGGGGAGTTCATGGCCTGGTTTCCCGAGGCGTTGGGGTCCCAGCTCGAGAGGGGGTTGAAGCCCATTCCTCCGTATGAGCCGGTGACGGTGGCCAGGTTGAAGTTGTTGGGCGAGATCCAGGTCATCCAGTTGAAAAGGCGGAGGCCGACGAAGAACTGGTTTGGGATCCAGTAGTAGACGAGGAAGATGATGGAGCAGTAGACGAACATCCTGTAGCGGGAGATGGTCCAGCCGTTGATGCGCTCCCGCTTGTTGTCCTGGTTGATGAGTGTCCTGTTAAGTGCCAGAGTTGGCAGAGTCTTTGGCCAGACGGCCTCGATGGGGTAGACGCTTAGTCGACGGAGAATGCCAGCCATGCCGAGGCCGTAGACTTGATTCGCGAGGGCCAACATGACGTTGAATCCGAAGCTGGCCCAGCGTTGGTTGAAGAAGACGGGCATCCTTAGGACGAGAAGACCCGTGAAGTTGCCGATGCTCGAGGCCCCGGTGAAGATGATGGTCGCGAACAGTTGTTCCTTGCTCGTCCAGGGACCCGGGTTCAGGGTGTACCGCGTGCCGCGGAAGGTGAATCCCCAGTCTGGAAGGATGTAGGCCATGCCCCGGCCCATGGGCACTAGGAGGAGCTGCACAACCGAGCCTGGGATGGAGATGCCTGGCTGGCGCGGGGAGAAGACTGGGACACCATGTGAGTTGAGGCACTCGAGAGGATGTATCGGAGCATACAAGTGTTGACGGCCGTGCAGACGCAGACCCAAAAGTATCCCAGGAGATAAGCCCGGAAGCTTTCGCATGCCTCGTCGGCATCATCATACGGAAGGGTGACAGCGCGGACCTCGGCGTAGGGCGACCAGTTGTGACAGAACCCTGCGCGCTTGCACACCTCATACGCCCACTCGCCCTGCTCCATGCCACACGCCTCGTGCCCCTCGACGAGCTCACGGACGCGAGCGAGCATCCGCTGGTCAATGGTGTAGTCGTCCTTCTGGCTCACCAGTAGTGACTTCAGGACCTCGACCGACTCCTCCTCGTTGAGAGTCAAGATCGAAGTCACCATGCGGTCAGGGTCGCAGCCGGGAGGAAGTGTCTCTCCGGCATGCTCACCCGTGTACTCGGCCTTGAGGCGTTCAAGCCACTCGACGGGAGGGAAGGCTTCTGAGGGGGTGCTGCCGCTCTTCTCATCGTACTCGATGACACGCTCGACTTGCTTTGGTGGCAGGTCGCCGTTCTTCTCGTTGACGTCGGTAGACATGATGTCCCAGATGCGTTGCCCGGTGACACAGATCTGCAGTGGGGAGAGAGTTCGGCCTGGCGGAGGCCGGTTATCCTGGAGGATGGCGACGAAGACATATACTCCCCCGCAATGCCATCGTTGGCTCCAACCTCCGCCTCCCCAGAACACACGTTACACCCGCTAGCGCAGGAAGGATTCGGTCAGTTGGGCAGATCGACCGTTCATGTTGCCTCATGTTCGCCCGGAAAGCGGCGATATGGGTCGTACGTGTGGCCGGGGGTGGGTGATCGGGGATGGCATCACCCCTTTTGTGGCTTGGTGTGCTCTCCCCCGCATCGGGCCCCCCTGGCCCCGACGCCAAGGTGATAAAGCCGTGGGAAGACGAGGGGCGAATGGCCTCGATTTGGCAGTTGGGTTTGTTTCCCCGCGGTTGGTGCTTTGGCGGGGCGGGTGGCCAACGATGGTACCCAAAGTCCCGTTATCATACAGGCATCTTGGCATGGGAATATTCCGAGGATATTCCCGCCGCCGTCTGGGGGAGGATCTGGACATGATCGGCAGTCACGGCGAGCGCTAAAGCAAGGTGATGTGACTTCGGGCATGAACCTCGGGAGGGGCTTTTGGGCTTGAAGCTACCGGGCAATCACTCTGCGAGGGTCGTTCGAGGGGCTGGAGGGGTACTGTTCACGTGGTGCGTATGAGGGGGCTTGGCTTATGGCGCTGAGAGGCTTGATTTAGCTGTTATCGTGAACGGCACCAGAGAGTGTCTTCAAGTTGTGTGCGTCGTCAAGAGTGGGAACTTGTATCTTGGAGCTCATTCACATGTTGAAACAGGGTGTACAGTTGGCAGGTAGAGCCCAACTTGGGAACATTATGAACGCGGTGGTCGTTCGGCATCCGCTGTCGAAGGGGATCCGGGGGCGGGTCCCCCCTATTTTGGGTCAATGGTTAGAACCTGGAACCGACCTCCTAGGAAGCTCACCCATCTAGTCCAATTGACGAACACGAAAGCAACAAGCAGGAAACCTTGAACTTTGTTCGATTGGATTGGAGGTAAAAAGCGACCTCCCCTCCCCTCGAGCAGTATCCCGAAGAGACATTGGGTCGGATGCAGGCAAAACAAAAACATTGATTCGAGAGAGGCTCGAACTCCCGGCCTTCAGTGATCATCCAGAGATGTAAGACTGACGTGATAACCAGCTACACCATCGAACCAATTGACCCTCATCCTCAATCCAGCCCGCATTAGATACTTAATGCTTACACCCATAATGCTCCAACATCATCAATCCAACCACAATTGACACGGACAGGCAAGAGTGATGAGTTGCGGCTTTCTGACAGTACTAAGATTAAGATTCTCACCATTGCGATTCCTAGCTCGGCTACTTACATTTGGTCTTGTACATTGGGGTTATCCCATGCCACTTCTGAAAACCTGGAAGGACTTGAATCATCGCAAGATCAACTTCTCGATATAAGCAAGCCAACCTTTGGCGGCTTTTTCCTCAACAAGAGTGAATTGGCGACTGTAATGTAAATTGAGGGATTTATGTTTTATTCCCCTTGCAGGCGCAAATCTGTGTGCTAATCAAGATGCTGTACATAAGTCCCCGTCGTTCCTTTGTCCTTGATGTGCAGCCCCCAGGGATCCGACAACCCAAGGCATCTTGTTTCTTCGGTCCTTGAACCTCGAATGGATATTGTTGCATCTTACCACCTGTTCAATCCTCGGATCATGTCAAGCCCAAAACTGCAAAAGCCTAACACCGACGCCTTCGCCGACAGCTTATAAAGACAGGGACCCGCCGGTCTCTCCGACGCATCAGTCGCTGAGTCAGTAAAGCCTGGAGACTGGAGTTAAGAGGGCCATTCACCTCTAATTGCCGAGCTTGCATATTGCGTCTCTCCACCGCAAGATCCGCCGCATGCGGCTGGAACTCAAACTTCATCATCGTCTCCATGTTTGTTTCTGGCATCGGGGGCGCTCCCCGATAACGCATTGGACGCATGAAGCCAGGCACGGCGCGAGTCAGTACACATGTCACTGCCGTAAGCCAACCGGTTTTACGGGCATAGTAGCTAGGCAGCCAGCTTGTCGGATTCGGTTTCCCAAGCTCATAAGTTACGGGGGACAAGCCGCTTCCAACGATCTATTAAAGACCGCTCCCACCCATTCAAGGAGAGACATTCTCGGCATTTGAATCAAGCTCAAAATTCAAACACTACTTTTCATCAAAATTGCCAATCATGAAGACTCTCCTGACAGGTAAGTTGCTTGTGAGTTGGGATGGCGGCTGGTCTTGGACTAACATTGTGGCGTTTGACAAGGCGGTACTGGATTCCTTGGCGGCCATGTGCTGGACACACTCCTCCGCAGGGGCCACTCGGTTCTCACCACCGTGAGGTCGGACGACAAGGGAAAGCAACTTCTCGCCGACTACCCGGAAATCCCGAAGGACAAGCTTGACTATGTCGTCGTTCCCGACGTCGCAGCTCCCGGAGCCTTCTCCGGTCTGGGTCCGCACGGCCTGGAGGCGGTCCTTCATGTGGCTAGCCCTGTAAGTAATGTTCATCCACATTCAGCTCATATGTCCTGACATGAGTGCTAGTTCCACTACAACGTGACCGATGTCAAGAAGGACCTCATCGACCCCGCCGTCCTGGGCACCACCGGCATTCTCAAAGCCATCAAGGAGTCCTGCCCCGCCGTCAAGCGCGTCGTAATTACCTCCTCGTTTGCCGCCATCCTCGACATGGGTGTTGCCCAACGCGGCGAGAAGAAGACCTACTCTGAAGCCGACTGGAGCCCCGTCACCCTCGAAGACGCCATGGCCAACCCCGGCATGGCCTATATTGGCTCCAAGAAACTCGCCGAGCAGGCCGCCTGGGACTTTGTCGAGAAGGAGAAGCCCGCCTTCACTCTCTCAACTATCAACCCTCCCATGATCTACGGACCCGTCAGGTACCACGTCAAGTCTCTGGACTCGGTCAACACCTCGAACCAGTTTCTCGCCGAGGTCCTGCAGGGCAAGCACAAAGACGGACTTCCCGTGACGGGCCTGCCGCTGTGGGTTGACGTGCGAGATGTGGCTCTTGCGCACGTGCTGGCCATTGAGCGTGATGAGGCCGCTGGGAAGCGTTTCCTTCTTGCTGCTGGCCACTGCAGCAATGTTGAGCTGGTCAAGGCGGTCTGGGAGAACTATCCTGACCTGAGGGACAAGCTTCCGGAGGAGAAGAACTGGGGAGGCGCTCCCAGCCCTGTGCCTGATTCGTTTGGATTTGACAGGTCGAGGGTGGATTCCGTGTTTGGGATCGAGTTCATCCCGTACGAGAAGACGATCATTGATTCGGTCAAGTCTTTGATTGCCTAGATGTGGCACCTGCAGAGAGGCCAGCCATTTGGCCTGCACTTCAAGTATCACTACAAATCTTGTCACCTCGAGACTTTACTGCCAAGGTTCATGGTGGTGTATGTCTGCTAGTGACACTTTGGTGCACTGTCACCTCTCAAGAGAACCTCGGTGATGGCACCTCAAAACACCCCTCTGCCATTGGAGTAAGGCTGCCTCGGGACGGACAGGTGCATCTCGAGGCAAGGCACGCGTGCCCCGCTCCTGTGTGACCACAAGCATCTGTTGTTGAACCAAAGCATCCGTCCCATCCCAGGTTCTGTCTCCCACTTGCCACTCAGCCTCCCGTCACGTCCATCGACGACACCCATCGCAGCTCCACCTCCATGCTTCTAGACGCGTCTCATGCCTCATCACATCTCACTTTGAGCCCGCAGCTTCCCAACCCAGCTGCCGTGAGGTTTCGCGTCCGCCATACAACGCGTCCGCGGCCCGTGCACGCGTCCCTTCCACCCCTGAGCCCCCTTTTCTGCACCTGTACCTTCACCACCACACCCCAATGCAGGCACGTGAACAACGAAAGCTCCCGTGTCAAATACCATTCTCGCAGCTGCCTCTCCATCCGAACAATCACTTTTTCCAAATCGGGCTCTCCTCTCACCCGGTAGCCGAAAATTCCGCCCACCCTCGTCCCCGACCTTTTCCTCCCACAGCTCACGGTTCATTCCATCTTCCCAACAATCCCTCAACCCAACTTTCCACGCAACCCTCCACCGTTGAACATCAACGACGATCAATACTTTCAGGAATACCCTCTGCACTTCTGTCTCTGGCTACCAGCTCTGGTGACCTTTAATCCGTAATCCACCAGATCACTTCCTCTTTGGATCAGATCACCTCTTCGGCTTCCGCCATCACCATCCGCAATCCGCCTCTGCCATCGGGAATACCTTCTGCATCCCAAGACTGGAGTCTGAATCCCAAAACGAAAGAAGCGAAAGAACAATCTCAAGTTTCACAAGGTACGAAAGCACGAGACCACAGCCATTGAGCCTCACTCGTTGACACCACACCAGAACAAAGACCACCTCAATCAAGACCCGCAGAGTATGAACGGAACGGAGAAGAGCGGCAAGGCTGTTCGCCGCTTCACCAAAGACGGCCGCCCTCTCAACGACTACCGATTCTCCGCGACAAACATGATGATTGGTCTCGATCCCATGGTCCTGAGGGCGAAGATGAAGCATGAGGCTAGCATCAAGGCCGAGAAGAGCCAGCAGCGGATGAACATCGCTACCCAGACCAGCGAGGGCTCTCCTGACGCCCTTGCCTGGGAGTCATTCAACGCCTCCAAGGTCGAGAATGGCAACAAAGAGGACCCAATCACAATGGAGCAGAACAATGACGACGACACATCGAGCGAGGCCCAGAGCGTACTCACTCCCGAGTCATCCTCCGGCGTTGACACGCCTAATTCTGCCGAAGAAGGCTCCGTCAGCGCCGAGGAGCATAATGCAGAGACATCCATCGAGGCAGGCGTATCGACCGAGAGCTATGGAGAGTCAACACCCGCCGCTTCGACCGACGATGATGATGCTACATCGGGAGTCGTCTCCGATGCCGAGACCTCGACAAAGTCCGTCACGTTTGCCGAGGGCACCAGCTCCCCTGCTTCTTCGCCTCTTGTCTCGAATAGCCAGCCAATCTTCCACAGCTCCAACGCGAGCAGCGGTCCTTGGACTATGTCCGAGGATGCCATGGTCGTCGGCATGAGTGAGCCTCCCCTGAAAACCATCAACACGCAAACCACAGCTAACACATCAATCCAGAGGACCAGGGCGCCGACTGGGACATCATCGCTTCCTGCATCCAACGCACCAAGGCCGAGGTCCGCAAGCGCTACTACGAGCTCAAATGCAACAAGGCCAACGTGGAAGCCCTCATCGAGGCCGCCAGCAACGCCATCCCCGACGCCGGCGTCATCATGGAACCCAGAGCCTCTACCCAGATCAACCTGCCCAACATCGCCGAGTCACTCAGCCCCGCCACCGACGACGGCTATGTCACCGACGATGAGGACAACGAGATCGGCGAGGACACGGAAGAGGAGGACGAAGAGGAAGAGGAGACCGACAGCGAGTCGTCCTCACAAGCCTCTTTCGGAAACGACAACGAGGACGAGGACGACCAGGCTAGCAGCGCTGACGAGCTCCTCGACCTCCTCCGCGAGGACTCGTCCTCCGGTTCCTCCTCCATCACCGACGAGGCCGACGGCTACGATGCCTCCGACTACGACCCCTTCGCCGACCCAGCCGATCCCATCGCCTGCGAGCGCGAGCGCCGCCGCCAGGAGCGCTACATCCGCCACCACGCCCATGCCTCCATGTACCCCGCGGCCTCAGGCGGCGGTGACCGCTTCTCAGACCAGGGCTTCTCCCGCCGCGACCGAGCCCTTCTCGCTGACCTTGCCAACCGCCGGGTCGCCTCGCAGTGGCTCGAGATGCAAGCAAACTTCTTCAACGTCACCGGCCGCATGGTGCCCCTTCATCTCATCAAGGCCAAACTCGAGAACTCCCGCCCCTGCGACGCGGAGATCGGCTACCTCGCTCGGGGAGAGCGCAAGGTCGCCAACTGGACCGATGCCGTTGCCGACACGGGCGAAATGCTCGATCCCGCTCAAGCTAGGGATGCGCCTGATGACGCCTTGCGCTACGAGACGGACGACGAGGCCCACGGCCACATGGGCAGTGTCAGTGATAAGGAGTGAGAGAGCGGAAGAGACAAGCTCGACTTTGAGGAGACGTCGTCCTCCCACACACATTCACCGAACGACTGCAACAACAAAGCGAGTCGTCATCATGGGGCGTTTTCTCACCAAGGGTATCTGTTTGGGTTTGGGGTTCTGAGGGTAACAGGTCTGGAAAGGGGCGCATGGGCGCTCTGGATGATCCCCTTCTTGTTGATGGTTGGGTAATAACTAGACTACAATGGCTGTGGGACAATTGGAGGCTGAGCGCGATGTTCATGGGCACTTGGCAATTTTCCTGTCATTAGCATAGGCAGGTAGATGGTCTGGGAGAACTCAGTTGCCCTGAATATTCAGAAGAACATCGCAAGCTAAAGGGTCTGACATCTCGATTCCACTTCTTGAAGATACGCCGTGGGTATAAAAGTACACTGAAATAACACACCGGTGTCGTGATGAGAAATGGGCATCTCATTGGGCTACCGGTTTCCCCGTTGAAAATACAAAAACAGCCTGCGCCAAAAGAAAGTTGCTGCTCGAAAGTAGCTTGCTATGCTGCCGCACAACCCTAAACGCCACGGAAATGCTACACGCAGGGTGTCCGCCGGGATCAGAAGCCATTGGCTCTCCGACGGGACGCCGGAGCAGGCGCTCCACCACTTTTGTACTGGTATCGCGTAGATGGAGGATGTACACTCAAGATGGGAGAGGATGGAGAATATGGACGAGAAAAGGGCAGATGCAGCCTGAGTATCGGCTCGTGGCCGAGCCACCTTGGACTGACTGTAGGTGCCATGTGCAGAGTAGGCAGGGAATGATTCGTAAGTGAGGCTAGCTTAGAGTCGCCCAGATCATGTATGATGGATCTAGATTGGGTTCTCCATCCCCGGAGGTGGCATGGCTGCCGCCGGTCGAGGGGCCGGGCTCGGACTGGGAGCCTGACTCTTACTTCGCAGCGTGTTGTTGGAGGAGCCCAGACCTCGCTTCATCATCTTGCCCAGGACCGTGACGAGCTCGCATGCATCGCCGAACATGTCGTCGTCCATTCCTTCCGTGGCATCGTAGACCTCTGAGACGGTCTTCTTTGCCAGCTTGCGGCTGGCGTCATGGTCGTGGACGCAGTCGTAGAGGAAGGCGGCATACTCGGTCTTGACGGATAGTCTGAGGGAGTGCGATCCCCACAGTAGCTCATCCGCCAGTGCGATCGCTTGGTTGAAGTACCGCTGGGCGGTGGGCAGGAAGTCTTCGGGCTCCTTCAAAAATCGTGCGGGAAGGTCGACCAGCTCGCCTCTCAGAGGGAATCCAGGCGGCGGGCCAACTGGGCCTCCCTCTAGGGCATGTGTAGGCTGAATAGACGATTGTGACGCGTTCATGTTGACGTCGTCATCCAGGGCCAGGCCCTTGCCTTTGTCGATCCGAGGCGGCGTGAAGCCTGAAATGCTGCCGCCAACATTTGTGTCTGGTGTGGAGATGCCGATGGTGGACACTGGCGGGTTGTTGTGGAAGAGGACGAAGATGTGGTAGAAGGAGGCCTGCAGCTTGTATGCGAGGACCTTCAGTTCTGTGTAGTTGCCGACCATGGGAATGACGTATTGCTGGAGCATGACGAGGCCTTCTCGTGACAGCCATATGATGTGATAGACCAGCTCGAGGGATTGGGGGCTGCGGGCAGGATCAGGTCGGCGCTGCCTCTTGGCCGTCAGGGTCTGCTCCGCCAGGCTGAGGGACAAGCCGAGAAGCTTGAACAGCATTGACGAAAGCAAAGGATTGTCGGCCTCGACATTTTTGGCCAGCTTCCCGAGAAACTTCTGATCAACAAGAGAGGATGCCATGGGTCCAATCAGTCGGTCCCTTCCTCCAAGCGCTGGCGTAAGGTGTTTGCAATGGGCGTTTACGACGGGTGTTTGTGGTGAGCTTGGCGATGGATGTTTGGGGTTGAGTTCAGCGAGAGGCAGGAACGGCGATGACTCCTTGGTGGAGGTGGAATGAAGGTGGTTAGATGACGGGTGTGTGAGATTCTCCTGCCTGCAAGCGGAAAGCACAGAAAGTATTCCGAGGTCTATGTCTATGTGACTAGGCGGCCTGTCAGTGACTGGTGGGTGGTGAGACAATGAGGCCCACGAACGTGGGTGGGTGGTTCAAGACTCACAGTGGACGAATCCGGATTAGATGATTGACCTTCCCAGGTCAATTGCGCGTGATGGCAGGAATACAATGGGTAGAATTAATAAGATGCGAGTGAAATCCAAAAGCGAAAATGCAATCAGTGGGTGAGAAGGCTGTTGCTGATGCCGATGGTGGGCGGTTCGGAGAGAGGTGTGAGTGTTGCAAAGGTCGGAAGTCGCGCCGAGAGCATGGCGAGAGAAGTGAGAGTCGTCGCGAGCGAGGCCGGGGAATCGCTACCAGGAAGCAAGGTTGGCGAACGGGAGATCCGAGGCTTGGAGGAGCCAATTGAGCCGACGACTGGGGATTATCCTGGCGCGCGATCAAACGAGTGTGGGTGAAGGGTTGCGGAAGCAAGGTTGAGGCGGTGAGATGGCGAACAGAGCGGCCGACGAAGAGAGCGAAGCTCCTGCTAGCGGGAAGAGGAACCGGGACCGGTCCTGTCGCGACGACAAGGGTGTAGGTCGTATGAGAAGCTGAGAGGTGATTCGATTCGCCCGGTTCGGAGCAAAGTTGGGGTCTGCGACGGGGGGCAGTCGAGGATGGATCAGGGTAAAGTCGAAGTTGAAGGCATCCCCAGATGCAAGACGCAGGGACGGGCGGCGGGAGGAGAAGGAGATGGCGCGAAAGGGGGGGCGGGATGAGATGCGCAAAGTGATTTCAATGTAATGTATGCGTAGGCGTGTGTATGTATGTGAAAGGGGACTTGCAGCAACGCGCATGCATGCGCAGAAGCGGACACCGAGCAAGGACCCTCACGTCGCAATAGTAGCGTCGGCACGGCACCGATCAGTCGCAGGCGATGGGCGTGGAGATATTGTGCATGAACGAGTGTCGTCGTGTGGGCCGCGGGCGTCGAGCGCGCGCCTGTGGTGTTGCGGCGACCTGACGAAAAAAGAGGCGGCTGGGCGAATCGAGAGCCGGCGCTGCAGTCACTGCCACTGGAGAGGGCCTGATCTTTGGCCCCGGAGGCAGCCTCTGGCGCGGCGAATGACGACGGACGGGGTGCCAGTGAGCTGCACGATGAGTTGTCCAACTGCGCTGCGCCGGACCGACGAATCAAGCAGCCGATTCGTCTGGGATGACTGGACGGACCGGGACGCGTCGAATGAGGTTGTGCGGTGTTGGCTCTCGGTCTGGTGCTGAATCTTGGATGGTGGCAAGTCGGGAGTGGTTCTTCCACTGTGCGGTAACGAGTAAGCTCAGGCTTGGAGCTGTGACATCAGCTGGTGGATTGGGCAGCTCTGGCGATGTCACCGTGACCGTGGTGAGAGCTCCTGGGGCTGAAATATCTCGCGATGCTGCGGTTCGGTGCGAGGAGGAAATGGTTCACAAGAATAAGCCCGAGAGCGTGGATGGACCTTGAAAGGACCTAGACCACGGGCCGCCGTGCTGGACCTGGACACACCAGACTGCACTGGACCCGAGCTGATGAGAGAGAGTGGGGGATACTGGGGACGGGAGGCAACGGGAGATGAGATGAGACCGCCAGCGGGGGCCAGCATCAGCACGTCCACAACGAGACCCAGCCCTGGCGATACCCTAATCTGACCCGAAGGCACGCTGGCAGCAGCTTCCTCCATCACGCCGTCTGGCGCTAAAGGGTCCTGCCAGGTCCAGCTTCCCCCCGCCCTGCCCGGATGGACCGACCTGAGGGGTGTGGTTTGGGCACAAGAAGGTGCTTAGGTGCCTCGGTCGTGCCTTCCCTCCACCTGCCGGAACCATCCATCATGACGACCCTACCACCATGCCATCAAACTCAATCCTGTCCGGTCCAGGGCCCAGCAGGGCCCAGGGCAGGAACCACCAAGCCGCGCTTCCCGCCTTCACGTGTCGAGCGTGGTCCGTCTGCCACCTTCCTCAGTCGTACCTTACAGGTACCTTCCTACCTTGCTGAAACTTTCTGGCGACTCCGTCCAGCTCCAATGGAACGCAAATCACTCGAGCCAACCTCGAGCTCGACATAGACAAGACAGGTCCTCGCAGCATCGTGTCTCATCCATTGCCCCCATCGGCCTCGTGCGCCGCGCGGGTTCCTGCAACTTGTCTGGCTCTGTCCGAAACAGACATTTCTTCTTGTTGCCAATCCACCAGCCGGCTCTCCCGCAACCGCATTGCACCGCACTGCCAACGAGACGCTTGCCCCGGCTTTTGACTTGGCCGCGCCATCCTCTTCCCGGCGGCTGACTGACCCCACGGGCGAAATCCAACATCCCCGGCATCGCATCGCATACCCTCCACGGGCAAGACTAGCAGAGCGAACAGAGCGGGCACACTGAGCATTCCGTACGACCCCTAGAGCACACCATGAGCGGTCTGCGCCGTTCAGCAACCTCCCGTCTTGAAACATGGACAAGGGAAAGCGTGGTGTATTCGCCGATGCAGGTTGCACAAGCGCGGCTCTCTCTCAAGACTTGGATACTCGAGGTACCGCCAAGATACAACCGAGGCCACCCTGCCGAACGCGGCCACAGGTACCCCAAAGTACTTCTCACACCCCTGAGCCAACACAACGCGACCTTGACGCGAACCCGCCGAAGCCATCGGCTCTCCGGACTGCCAGCCCCTGGTCTCGACCCCAGCCACCCGATTTTACAACCTGGCGAAAGCCTTCGCCACTCCACCATGACAAGAGCCATCAATCCGACGACCACCATCGGCCGGAGGAGCCGACTTTACTCTGGTGCTCCTAGCGAGCAATGATCGACAAGCAGTATGCCATCATGAGGTCGCTGCCGAGCTCTCAAGAAAATCGCACACCGACGTGCTCACAGTATACCCTGACCATCATCATCATAAGCTCCTCAGTCGACGGGGGCGAGTGCTGTTGCCCGATGACCAGCTGGCAGAGCCGGCACCTGGCCGCATCCCATGCGGCCGACCATCCCCTTGGACCCCTCATAGGCTCCACGTATCTTGCTGACCTCTTCGTTTCCTCCTCAAGAGGTCATCCATCCTAGGAGCATCGGCCTGGTGAGCGGGACCTGGGAACCTGCCGCTTGCTAGAATGGCGGTGAGGCGTGCCTCTCAGGAGGCGCCCCCGTGCTGTACGAGTACGTACCCAACGGGCCACCATGGCCCCTCGCCCGCTGCACGATGCCCCTCTTCCGTGCGTCAACAGCCTCCTGTCAAAAGTCGCGTGGTCCTGGGGCATGAGTCCTTCTCGGCAGCGGGCACCGGCGAGCTACTGTACTGTACGCACTGAGCAGGCTCGAGGCCCCTTCCTCCTGCGTCACCCTGACCACCATTTGCATCTTCCGTGGCCAGGTTGGCCACCGTCATTCGAAGGCATCTTGGAAGCAAGGACTTGAGACGACAGGCAACCAGTCGAATCGATCTGCATCGCCGTGCTCCCCTCCCGAGTGCCACAACGTCGAATCACCCCCCGAGTCGCTCCCTTCGAGGCGTCTATCCGACTGCACAACTGTGGCGCCGGTTGATTCTCCTCCGGTGCGACACGTGTATTCCGCTCGTTGTGCTTGCCGGCGCTTCCTTCCCTCGCGAAGCCCTGGGGCGAGGTCAGGCTCCGCGTGTGCGCTGTATCTTGGGGCTGGACTGAATGGGTGTACACGCGAGCGGGCGCCAGCTGCCTGAAGCCTGCCTGCCTTGCATCCGTCTTGCAACCACCTGCCCAGCCGCCGCCGACGATGCCGCCTTGTGACACTGCGATCTGGTTGCCGTTTGGCGCCCTCGAGGGGTAGCCGCGACGCAAACGGGCTCATCTTCCCTTCTCTCCCAAACACACTCAAGAAGTCGCTACCCCTGGCATCTTCTCTCTTTGCTCTTCCAGTGAGGCAGCGTTTCTTCAGTACTCCAGCTCAAGCGTCACCAGGCAGTCTGGCGACGACAGCAAACAGATGGCTTGCCACGGACACTTGCAGCTCCCAGAACATGACGAGGTCTTCAGGGCAATCAAGCGGTCACCCTGCTCTTCTGCCTATTGGCCCAAGCACCCTCGTTGCGCCGGCCCGACGCCTGAAGTCAGGCTTCCGACATAGAGCTCGCAAACAATCGTGTGGGTGTCGAACAGAGGCAATCCGGAGCCTAACCCGCCGTGCAGGGCGGCCTCGAAACATGTCAAACTCGTTACCCGGGCCGTGATGGATTGGGTCGGCTCGGTAGTGATATAAAGCAGACGGCCGTCATGACAGTCCCGAGTCCATGGGTTCACTGTCAAGCCAACGTAGTAGCGAGCATCTCCTAGTCAACCTGAGTCCCTCGAGTCCGCATACACCAAGGGCTTCTTTCACTGTGCTCCTACCTGTCGCCCTGTCTGCACATTTCGCTCTCAGTCCCATCGGCTCAAATTCCGGACCGCACTACGACCAAGGCGCCGGGAGGCCCCAAGCCCAGTCGCCATGTGCCAATACTATGCCCACGCCTTTACCTGCAAGCACCTCTCCTACACATTCGCCCGCTTCTGCACCCCCGCAAGCCTCATCCAGAAGCCCTGCGGCCAGCGCCAAGTGTGGCACACCATTCCCCTCGACGATGCCTGCGACGAATGCATCACTTGGTTCCCTGACAAGTTTCCCCTGAAGAGGCCAAGATACGCCTGAAGAGTCACCAAGGTGAAGCCACATCACATGGATCTATGAAGTCGAGTGGGACAGCGATGTAAGTCAGGCTTCTGCCAACTGCTCAAGTGGGCGACGCAAATGTCATACTGACGAGCCCAAAGGATATGGATGATGATGGACGTCAATGGAGCACTCACTCCGACCCCTGAGCAATGCATTCAAGTGTGCGAAAAGTTGTTCGATTTTGTCCTGCTATCGAGCTCTATGTATTCCTCCTTTCTGTACTTCTAGCTCGGGCTTCCTGTTTAGAGGGCTGTGGGTCGTCGTCCTTCGTTGCGCCACGTTGCTGCCGGTCCAGCTCGTGGGTTCCTTGGTGTTTGTTCTTTTCTTTCATTCGACCGGCGTTCTGGCTTCTCATTAGGGTGCGGCCACTGATGCGCCATGACGGCCCCGCCGCTCATGATGTCGAGGTCTTACTGTTGCGATGTGTTGCGGGCTGCTGCAGCCCAGAGAGGCGTCGACGATGATCTCTGGTTCGCCGATCTGGCATCGGCGATGATCGCTGGGACGGGTTTCGGGCTCTCGGTCTTGCCATGAGCCAGCTTGGCGTTGAGGTTCTTGGGCCTGGGGTCGGAATGGGCGGCGAAGAGATCGTCGTGGTCGGGATGAGCTGCGGGACTGTAGGTTCTCATACGGGTTGAAGAAGCCTCGTCGAAGAGAGATGGATACTTCGAGGCGATGGGCGCAGGATCATCATAGAGAAGATCTCCGTTACTTCCTGAACCAGATCTCGCCTCAGCAGAGGTTCCGGTGCCCCTTGTCGTGACGGCTGCTGCTGACTGTTGTTGCATACTGGCCACCGCCTCAGTCACATACTCCAGCGTATCAGTCATGTTCCGTCGAAGCTGCGCATCCTGTTGGCCTTCGACGTCTGGGTTGATGCCGTGGATCATCATCTCGCGGATGGTCTTTTTGGTCTCGGCCGCCCACTCATGGATGCTGTTCTCCTTTGGGCTGTTCGGATCGGCGAGGTCGGTCATGCCCACGAAATCTTCACTCTCAACCCTGAGGTCATGGCCAGGGGCAGCAGGCTCAGGCTGATCAGGCCAGTCGTACGAGTCTTCCACCTCCTCTTCAAGCTTGATCCTCTTCTCAGGTCCATCTTCGAGCTTGATGTTCCTCTCAAGTCCGTTCTCGAAATCAATCAGCTGCTCAGATCCGTCCTCGAACTTGACCAGCTTCTCAGGCCTGCCGTCAAGCTCAGGCATGGCCTCATCATCAGCCTTGCGCTTGGGCGGGCCAGACATCTGCATCTGTCCCACGGGGATCAACATCGGCCTCAGCCCATTGGGCACGGCAATCAGATCGCGCATCGCCTCCGCATAGCCCTTGTACTCGATTGCGAACCGCGGGGGGATCGGACATCCCCTTGGGACGAGCTGGATCATCGTCTCGAGGGCCGAGGCCCATGTGTTTCCGTTCAGCTTCCACCTGCGATAGCCGGGCAGGTTTCCGCACGTCCATGGGTCGGCTGTCTTGGCGGGGTTGATGTAGCTCGCAGTGGACGACATGCCGCTGATGCGGGTCTCCAGCTCGGCGATGTCCTTTGCGTGGAACATGTGGGGGTTGGCGCCGACGGCCTTCTCGAGGAATTCTAGGAAGAGCTGGCGGACGTGATCGGTGGTCCAGGTGCGGTGGTCGGCGAACTCGGGGGGTTGGGCCACGGATTTGAGGACCATGTATTCCTGTGGGTTGCTGCGGGCCTTGAGGGTGGCTTTGAGCTTGGTGATGAAGCCTTTGTGTGTTGCCATGACGTCGGTCTGGTTGATTTGGCTATATTGGGAGTGAATTGGGAGTTGGTGAGGTTGGAAGTTCGAAAGGGGAATTCAGAAGGGTGTCAGTCTCGAAAGGGCTGTTGGGTTGTTCGAGATAGGATGACTGTCGAGTGGTTGATGTTGAAGTTCCGGAGGAGGATTGTGGTTGGTGAAGCCTTCTAAAGGCTGTCGGGTCGTTCAAGACGGAAGAGTTGACGAACCGATGATGGTGACGAACCGATGATGGTGACGAACCGACGAAGGTTTGCGGGTGAAGATTCCGTCCGAGGTAGAAGGGCCGACGATCCGATGATGGTGACGATCCGGAGAAGGTTTGCGGGTGAAGAACATGTTTTAAAATAGTTTGGAAGTTATTTAATATTTCCGCTCCTTCCCGACTTGAGTTCTTGCCTTGTCGCAATCCGCAATCCGCGCCTATTCACTGCGTCACGTCCAGGCCTTTGTGTCCGCGGATGAACGGGCTTGTAGATACCCGTTTACGCGAGTGAACGGCAGCGAAAGTCCGCGATCAGCCATATTCAACCCCGTCCGAAAGTCGTCTCATCGGTAGGACGACACTTCGTCCGTCCTCAAGTTTCATCTTGGCATAAGTATACACAATTGAGGTCATTCATCGACAGTACTTATCCGTCCGCAGTCTCTGTTCATCCACGGCTCTTTTCTAGTTGCAGTCCTTCTCTATCGACAGCTCTTGATCCTCTGCAGTCACTCATTGGCGGTTCCCAGACACTAACATGATTCCATCTGGAACCTTCGTCCGTCTAAGGTTTTACCCGTATGCCGTCTTCATTCATCCGCCGTCCGTCGTCCCATCATCGGCCGAATCCTCAAGGCTCCTCACTCCTGGAATCCCTTAGTTAAGACAACATCTTACCCGTGAAGACAAGCGTGCAGACGCTCGCAGTGTGTCTGCCAGGTAACATGCACCTCGAATATCTAGTTCAGTCATCCACAGACAGACAAGCATGAAGACACCGCCAGCTCAGAAAGGCTGTGGAAGGCGCCATCTGGAGACAAACTGCAAGACCATCAAGGAAATCTAGAACAAGATCCAATCGAAAAGAAGGATTTATTCGCAAAGTGAGTAGCCTCATCTCTAGTATCCTATTCGCGCCATCCCAAAACTCCCAGTCCCATCATTGGGGGGTATCGCCATCAAATTCAAGCCGTGCCGTCCCTCCAAATTCATACGCCAGATAAGTTCAACTTGACCCTCCCACCTTCAGGCACGCACCTCCATGTGCTGGTGGTCGCCTGTCTGACCCCGTGGCCTGCATCGTCAGGCCCAGTGGTTCACCTTTGCCCTGGCAGCCGACTGCCCGGTCTTCCGGCGCCGGCTACCCACATTCCACGGCTCCAGGGATCTGTCTGCAGCCCTGCTCTTCTCGAACCGCTCGTGGCCCACGGTGATGAGCTTTAGTATGTTGCCGAAGCCAACGACCACCGAGGCAGTGCCGACCTGCACCATGGGGCCCAGGTCTGAGATCATCAGGTGACTGCCGTTGTCGTCGTGAAGGAGCTTGGTTTCGTAAATGTCCTGCCGCCCCGAGTGGTAGGCCACCCAGACCTCCCAGTTGTCGGCGTGCTTGTGGCGACCGTCACTCTTGCTGTAGCTGTGGATGCGGCGGCGGAGGCCGATACGCGTCGAGGGCGTGTCGGGTTGTGAGGCGGTCACAGGGATGATGCGACGAACGCCGACGACGAATCCGTTCGGGAGCGCTTCCCACGTGCCCGGGATCTTGACACGGCGCTCTGAGACGTTGGTGTCCGCCCATTCGCAGCAGCTTCGACTGACGGGTAACTTTGAGTTGCGGAAGCAGATGGTGTCACCCTCGTCCCTGGGCGAGTAGGTCTGTATCACGCAGTCTCCCGTCTCGGCATGGGTGTACGCTAATCCGAGGGTAATGAGACCGACCGACCCGCATTGGGGTTTCCTTCGTGCAGAGTGGAAGCAGCGCAGGGTTCGAGGCTGGATAGGTCCCGTCTTGAACGTATGAAGCAGCGTGTTTTCCTTTCCGTCGACAAGATCCACACTCTGCTGCCGGGCGATCAGGAAACAGTCGAGGTCTGGCAGAGGTAGGATCTGGTGTGCATCTCGGTCGTCCGCGGAGTGAAGGTCGAGACTCTGCGATGTCCACGCATCGGGCTTTTGTGCCGCCACATGGATGCAGCCTTTTCTTGACACCGTCAGGACACGATAGCCTGCTGGAGAGGAAGCAGCATCAGCGAGGCTTTCGGCTGACTTTGCCGTCAGATCCCAAGGGGATTTGTTCGACTCCAGAAGAGCTTCTGCAGACACCAGGGGGCTTTTGCAGATGACCATGTCGGCGGACTGGGCTGCAGCTGGAAGGATTCGAGTCATGACGCCGCTCCGGCGTACGACGATCAAGGGCGGAGGGCCTTCGGTGGCAATCGGCTCAAAGAAAAAGGCTTGCGGTCTCTGGCCGTTCAGGTCGATAGGGAAGGAGTATGCCCATCTCCTCTCAGAAAGGCTCCAAAGCTGCACCTTGGATGGCGACAGCAAGGCGAGCCAATTGCAGTCATCATCCATGGCCAGGGAGTAGATCGGGAAGGGGTCGTTGGGAGGCCGGCTCACATCTGCCAACGAGCAGCTCTGCTTCCGGGACTTGATTTCCCAGAGCCTGAGAGACCGATCAAGCCCGACGGAGATGATGTGGCCATCGGCAGAGGCTTTCATCATGGCAACATCGAGAGCATGGCCTCCCTCGAGTGACCGGATCGAAATGAGCGGCTCATCGTCTGAATCATAAGCAGACTTGCCATCTGTGTCTTCCTCCCACAACAGATAGTTCATCAGCAGACGCACCGCCGCCACGATGAAGAGCACCGTCACCACGAAGCGCGTCAGATGGTGGTCCAAGAAGTCGTACACCGCTGGGAGCAGGAGCCGCTCGTGGTGATGAGGTGTCCTGTCCGCGCCGTTGAGGACGAAGACGATCGGGTCGTACACCCTCGCGATGTAGCTGTGCGCCTCTGGTTTGATGACATTGATGACCTCACGGGCTGTCTCGTGGTCTTGCAACTTCAACCAGGAAGTCGGACTGCGTGCTTGATGGATATCGACGAGGAGAGACTCCTTCTGCTTTGCCGGGTCATCGTGGGTTCCGCGTACGAAGGAGTTAAGGAAGACCCTGAGAATGGTCTCATTCTCGAAGAAGTGCCATTGAGCGATCAGGACAAACGTCAGCATTATCGTCGTTCCGGCGACACGGGTCGACATGGCAATTCGACCCTGGAGAATGGCTTCCGCCCACGTTTGGCGGGGCGTCGTACTGCTGCCGCGCCGCTTGAAACGCAGAGCTGCCCTGTCAAGAGCGTCGCTGAGCTCTGTTCTCCGGACATCGACGCAGAGGACGGACAGGAAGAAAGTGGACAGATAGAAGAAATCAAAGACGATGGCCACGGCCGCGAATGTGCAGAATGCCGCGACACCTGGTGAGACGATCTTGGAGAGAGCCCACAGGATGAGGACGTTCTGTGTGGAACTGGCGAAAGCGATGTGAGCGGTGTCGCCGAAAGCATGACTGATGCGGCTCCCGGTGCTGTCCTCTGAAGGGGTCGCGATGACTGCGTTGATAAGCCTGAAGATGTTTTCCAGGCTCATGGAGAGAACGACCACGGGGTATGCCGCCTGCGGGATTCTTGAGAGGTCTACCTTGAAGATGGCGCAGACGGTGAAACTGGACATGATGGACAAGACGATCTGCGAGAGAACGGTGACGATCAGGCCGAATTTCGACTTGACGGCCTTCAGCTTGGACATGCTGGCAAGGAAGTAGATGGCGACCAGACCGTACGCCAGGGCCAGTGTCACCGTGTCCTGGACAGACATTGGCCTGAACTGGAACTCATAGACCTGACTGGCCTGGCTCTTCCCGTCGGAGGGGTACGCAGTCCACTTGCCGGCCATCTTGGCAGCGACTTCCTGTGCCTTTCTTTCCCACATCTGCCCGACTGGAGAGTCCCGCAGATGGATGAGAGTCACAACCAAGGCATCGGCGGCCAAAAGTCGCCGGTCCTCAAAATGCTTCCCGCTAAAGACAATGGAATGCCTGAGGGTGATGTTGACAGAGGTGGGCTGGTTCTTGCGGTAGTTGACCGTAGATATGATATCTTGGTCGGCAACGATCCTCTCTGGCGAGCCGGACCAGTATTGCAGCGGCGAGTGGAAGAACCAAGACTGGTTCGTCAAGCCGTTGATGACATGAAATGCGTCTCGATCGTCAGGAGTCATGTCGGTCCACGGCCTGTCGCCAAGAGTCTGGCTCCGGGGGCGACGCGGGTCAAAATCAAGAGTCGAACCCAAGATCTCGTCCTGGAGCTCTAGGGCACCAAGGAGTACCTCGCGCTCCAGGGCCTTCATGTAGCTACCGTGCACCCAGAAGGAGCGCATAATGACATCAGGCTCGACGGCCGTATTGTCCAATGGGCGCGCAAGTGTCCAGACATGGTGCGGGAGATTTGAGGCGCCATTTGTAAAGTCGGAGGTATAGAGGAAGGGGAACGGGTATATGAGTATGGCGGCGACGGCGGAGGATATCAGCAGTGTCGTTACAATGTGTCGGGCGACGCATGCGCCGTATCTGGCGAAGGCTCGTCGCAGTGGATGGGAGGGATCGAGGACAGGGGCCTCGGACGTTCTGCGCCGAAGGCGTTAGCTGGACCCGGGGGAGCAGTACACGGAAAGCCTCGCAGATGGAGGACATGCCCAGGAGAATAGGACTCACCCTCGAAGGGGGTACAGCAGATACCAGATCATCTGCGGCAAGAGTTATGGCCGCGAGGGGCCGCGGAGGGAGATAGGGAGCTGTCGGTGATGGCCTTTAGCCGAGCATGATGTTCCCGGGATCGATGGTAGCCGCTTCATGGCCCGGAGCGCGGACGGCGGACGGTAGACGGCAGCAGCTCGGGGCACGCGGGGGATCGTATCAATCGTGGCCGGCGAAAGGTGGTGGTCCCGTGGGGAGGGAGTGAGAGAGCAGCGAGTGTCCGGGGGATCGTTAGGGAGCTTCGGCGAGGAAGAGGGCGGGCTTCGGTGGAGGGTGGTGGAGTCGGAGGTGTCGGGTTAGGTTATGGTTGTTGGCCCGTGGCAGGAGGACGAGGACGGCTTGGACGGAACTGGAGAATGTGAGGTGCGCCGCAATTGAGGGACCCTTGTCCAGGTTCGGCAATGCGAGTCGAGATGCGATGGCGCGCTGCGCCGAGGCGACGTTGCTGGACGATTGGCGGATGCGCCACTAGAAACCTAAGGATGTATATGTCGTCCTTGTGCTCCGGGTGGACGGGGGCTGGAGAGTGGTGTGGGGTTGGCTTGATGGACGGCCGGTCAGTGGCTGCTGACCGGTAGAGGGTGTTGATGTCGCCGTTCGCGGAATTGAAATGTGGCCGAGGATGAGGGCGAGTCGAGGCTGGGAGCCGAAAGAGAGCTCAATCGGTGCGGTGTTCGGGCAGTTTGGGGCGCGGGCTCTTGGCCGGGAAAGGGATGTCGAGAATGGGCCTGGAGTGGAGTGGCCGCAAAGGTCGGGTGGTGGGACCACAGGCGACTCGACCCGGCGGTGGCGGTGGTGAGATGGTGGTGTGTTGTGTTCTCTCCAAATGGATGTCTCCCGCAGCGTCGCTTCAGTGGACGAGATGGGATCGACGGGGGGCCGCCGATCGAGATGGTTTGATGTTAGAGCGTGGTCCAGAACGGGCTAAGCGTCTTGGGGGGAGGGGGGATAGGAGACAGAGGGGAAGTGCCCCAGCTGCCAAACCCTGGCCTGGACGAACAGACGACAGGCGCCTGAAAGTTTGTGGCGTGCCGGAGGTCTGTCAGGAAATCTTGCTGTCAGGAAATCTTGTTGATCGTTGGACTGAATTGAACCTGCGGGCGCAAATCAGTTGGTTGGGCGTAAAAAGTTCGCTCTGGACAATGTTAGTGTGTCGGTAGTGCTGTCGCAGCTCACAACGGCGGCAGGCGGGAAGGAAAAGGCTTGAAGCGTGATGTCAAGCCCGGCGCATAATCCGGAGCAAGCCCCGGTCGGGCGTCTGCCAAGACGCGCTGCGCACTCTGGACTCGGCCAAGGAAGCATCTCATGTAAGGTTGAAACTGCGCTTGGCTGGAGGACATGCTAGGCTTCCCAGTCATCGCATCTAGCTCCTTCTGCGCTTGCAGACGAGGCCTCGCCCTACCCTCACCTCACGTCTCGCCATTCGCTGATCGAGTCGCTCTCGGAATCAATGCATCTCAGCGCGCCTGTGTCGCGGGGTTTCGCTTGATGCCGCCGCGTCATTGCATGCGCATTGCTCAGCCGTGTCTGAGACGAGCTGGCGGGCGAGTATGTTCTCGACGAGGGCTGACTGAGCTGGCGAAGGGCTGACGGCATGGGACGGGCAGGGCACACCGTGGTGGCGTCGAGGACGGCAAATCGCACTTCGGTCGGGTGTGGTGAAGCCATCGTCGTTTGACCCTCACACAAGCAAGTCAACGGACAATGAGGAGAGAGGCGTGCCCGAGTGAGAGAGGAAGCGGCGGAGGGGTCCAGTGACCTTGAGCCTCGGGGGGGTAGCGCCAGGCTTTAAGTGATTCCCCCCATGCAGTGCAGGCAACACGGCAGTCATCTCTTATAAACAAAAAAGCCCGCCCGATGCACGCATGCTGATCGGCTTCTGGAGATTGCCCGTCCGAGGAATCCAGTGGTATCACAGCACCGCGTTTGGGGAATCCCACAGCTTCATCATAATCAGGTGAGCTGGGCCAGAAGTCAGGCCATTTCCACAGACCCGCCCGCCTCCCATTGGCCGCAACCGGGCTGTTTCCGGAGGCCTGGACCGCTGTCCTGTCCTCGTGCGTCCCCGGTACGACCGGGAAAGAGCTTCGAGAAGCGCTGGTGGCAGGTCCCTTGGTCCCCTTTCGCGACCGAGTCCCAGTCCAGGCAGGCGCACGCATCCAGGGTCCTTCCCGTCCGATGAAACCGTGCCTTTCTGGGGCAGGGTGTGATGAGAAGAAGCAAGACCTGGCAGCACGGCACTGTAACTTCCGCCGGGCAGTCGTAAGTCAGATGGAAGCGTGATGGCGCCCTGATGTTTCTTCAGTAAGGTCCCTGACCTCAAGACATGACACATGACAGGCAATCATGCTTGGGGCAGTCCATGGCCAGCTCACCTCACCTCGCAGCATCGTGTATCTTGACAAGGGAGTTTGAGAGTAGACTACGTATATCAAACGCCCATTCGTCTTCAACAGCTATCCTGGTGCAGAATTGTGTCTCCCGTTTGTCATAACTCCCTCACTCTTCAGCGCAGACCCCGCCTCAACCTCATTCCGATGTTGTCTCAGATTTGGCCCAGCTGTCTCGAAGTTCTGAGATCATGAAAATTCACTGCTTGATATCAAAGTATTCAGTCAGACGCGAAAACACGCATCATCACAAATGACCTCTCACTCGGAGTGACTGCCACTGCAGTGAACGAGGGCTTCGCCCCACTTCCTCCTCACATCACGCCAACATGAGCTCAGAATCAACCACCATCAGTCAAATCCTTCCTATACCAGCAGCCCATGCCTTTGTAGCCCTCTGTCACTTGGAAACCCCCAAATGACCCCCCAACTCTCGCCAGACGACCCAGTCGCCGAGCTCATCGTCACCTACAATGAGCTCAACTCCTCCATCATCGAGGAGCTCGACCAGGAGCCCAGCCCGCTCGAGTTCATGCGATATGTCGCCCGCAACACACCCTTCGTCGTCCGCGCCGCTGCCACCGGCTGGGAGGCCTTTCAGACATGGGACGCAAAGTTCCTGACCAAGACACTTGCTGGCCGCAATGTCAACGTCGCCGTCACGCCCCACGGGTCTGCCTCTTGTCCATCCACCCCTCGTGAACATAATCTGACCTCATCAGCAACGCCGACGCTCCTACACCTCTGCCAGACGGCACCCTCTCCCTTTCCAAGCCCCATGAGGAAGACCAGCCCTTCGACACCTTTCTCTCCAACATCATCCGCCAGACCAAGCAGGCTTCAACCTCAGCAGAAGCCCCTGAAGAGGTTCTCTACGCCCAGACCCAGAACGACAACCTCCGCAACGAGTACGCCCCCCTATTCGCCCTCAACCACCTACCAGCATCCATCCCCTTTGCCCGCATCGCCCTCGGCCAGCAGAACCCCGACGCTCTGAACATTTGGGTCGGCAACGAGCGTGCCGTCACCGCCCTCCACAAAGACAACTACGAGAACATCTACGTCCAACTACGCGGCCGCAAGCGCTTTCTCCTCCTCCCGCCCCTCTGCCAGCCCTGCGTCGCCGAGCGACCCCTCCGCGCCGCTACTTACCACCGCAATGGTCCCAACGGGGAGCTGCAGCTTGAACCCGATGAAGGCGCCGACGACGTGCCCTTTGCTACGTGGGACCCTGATATGCCAGAGGCCAACGCCACGCCATATTCGCACCTCGCCGACCCCATGGAGGTCATCCTCGAGCCCGGCGACATGCTCTACCTGCCTGCCATGTGGTACCACAAGGTCTCCCAGTTCTGCACACCCCAAGACGAAGGATTTGTCCTTGCAGTCAACTATTGGTAAGCTGCCTCGCCATGTCCCTCTACTTCCGTTGACCATGCTCACACATCACAGGTACGACATGGACTTCAGCGGGCCGCTATACCCCATGACAAACTTCGTCAGGTCCTTGGGTCTGCGGAAACAAGAACTAGCTTCACGAGCATGAGCCACGAATGACGAATTGGTTCGATATTTCTCTTCATTCAAGGGGAACTGCGTTTCCCGTCTCGCCAGCCTCTCAACGCACCAGGGAGCCCGGCATCCTCTGCCCTGGCCAAGCCCCCCGAGTCAATCGAATCCTCACGCTCATCGGCGCCACCTTACTAAACGGAGAGGGCAGGGCAGCCACGCTGCCGCCCATACCCATTGCTGCATCCGCATTCCGCCCGCGCGCGCTGCCCTGCCCACGGCGCGCAGGCTCCCGAAAACGCCTTGTGCCTTTTCCGGCACCGCAGGAAGAAAAGAAAACCCATCATACAAACGCTGTTGCTTTGCCAGCCCAGCACCCGCGGCCCTCCCGCGGGTTTGCCTATATAGAGAGCAAGATGATCCAAAGGAAAGCACCTTCGGCCTGATGTTGAACACTGCCGACTTGCCGGATGGACAAGCCGACGACCACCGCCACCAACCATCACCGGAAGAAGACGGGCCTAGTTGAGGAAGCCCTTGCAAAGCGCCGTACCGCAAAGGCAGGGGATACGGTCCAGACTGCCTATCTCTCGCTCGAACTTGTAGTCGTACGTCAACTCCTCGTCTACGGCAACTTGTCAGCATTCACCATCTTCCAACTGGGCAGAAACGGACGGGACTTACTTCGAGCAATGTCGCGGAGCGCATAGATGACAATCCTTTTGCTGCCATCCACTTTGATGATCTTTGCCGTGCAGTTGGGCATGCAGCTGTGGTTGATGAAGCGGGCGATGCCGCCCTTCTTCGTGGCGTCGATGACGGTGTTCTCGTCGATGCGGAACAGGTAGCTGCTGCCCATGCCCTGCTTCAGGTACTTCTTCTCGCGAATCTCCGAGATCTGTTGCCGGACCTGCTCGCCGACATACTCGATAATCATGTCGTCCTTGTTGATGTTCTCCTCGGTGTACAGGCCCCAGTTGTGAATGGCAGACCTGGCAAACTTGACAGGCTTCTTACGCTTCTTCAGCTGGTTGAACTTGAAGACGTCGGGGTCGGTGGACATCTTGAGCTCGTCCTGGAGCAGCGTCGCATGGCGACGGTTGCTCGCGCGGTTGGCTCGCGAGTTACCCTTGGCGGGTGCAGGAGGTGTCGGGATCACAGAATCCTTGCCGTCCTTCTTGACCTTGGCCTCGCGAGCCTCCCTTGCCTTCAGCACCTTGATGTGATGGGGCAGGTACTTGGACTTCTCCGAGTTGAGGATCTTCTTGACCCCCTCCGTCCTGGCACAGCCAGTGGAGTTGGGGACGTAGTAGCCATCGATGCCGCCTGTCCTGCCGTTGTCGGGGTCGGCCGAGTTGAGCTCGCGGATCTGGGTCCAGTTCCACAGCCACTGCTTGACGTTTCCGAGGTCGGCGACGCCAAATTTCTTGCGCAACCTGGCGAGGTCTGGGAGGTCGGTGTCCGTCATGTTCAAGCCCCTGAGTGCCTCCAGGCCAAACGAGAAGTCGTCGGGCATGGCCAGTGAAGACTCCACATCGTACGAGAACAACTCGAGGTCGATCGTCGCTTTTGCTGGCTTTGGTGGTGATGGTGGCACTTCCTCCTCCTTGACATCTTCCTGAATTAGTTCATCCGGCAAAATCTCCTCCACGCGGGGTTTATCGGCCTCGTGCTGCTTCTTCGCAGCTTCGCGCTCTTCAAAGATCTGTTTCTTCGACTTCTTCTTGCTCTTCTGCTTCAAGAGCGCCTTGCCGGCGGAGAGAGTGGGCGTCTCCGAACGCGAGATGCTCCGCTCGTTGTCTCCAACAAGATCCACTTCAGGGGTGGCCTCCAGCTCACGGAGCGGCGGCTCCATCTCGACTTGATCCGAATCAATGCCAAACAGCTCCTCTGCCGACTTCTTTTGACGCTTGGCGACCGATAGACCCTCTGGCTCGGACTTTCTCTTTTTCGATGGCAAACCGCTGGCTGCAAAGCTGGCTTCAGTCATGGAATCATCCTCTCCAGGACCCCATGAAGCCAAGTCGTCGCGGGAGAACTCGTCGTCAGTGCTCATACGACTCCTGGGGCGAGACTCTGGCTCCTCCGTCTCCCGGGCCACTGAGGCCCGCACATCAGCTTCATCGTCCGAGTCGGCGTCGCTGTCCGGGCTTTGGAGTCGATAGTGCAAGGATCGGAAGGCGCTCTTAGGGGCAGACCGCTTCCTGCTGAAAGGATCGGCAAAGGTGTAGTTTTGCTGCAGAGCCTTTCTGCTTCCCTTGACTTTTCGAATTCTTGGAAGGGCAGCCACCTCCAAGCGCCCGGTGCGCCTCTCGATGGGATCCGTGCTGGAGTTCGGCGTGCCAACCCGAGGACTTTGCCCCCCAAGATTTGGCGCGAAGACGTCGACCAAGTCTTCGAGCCCTGCCTTTCTGCGATTCTGGACCTGGTTCGTGGGATGCAGGTGGGCAGTGAGCGCGGGTGCCGCGACTCGAGTTCGAATGTGCTTGATCAAGTGCTCGATGAGTTCTTTGCGGACCACCTCGCAAGCGGCAAGAACCGGATCAAAGTTCTTCGCCCTTTGCCGCTTCTCTTCCTCCAGGTCATTCTCCTCCTCTCGACGTCGACGGTCTCGGTCCTCGCGAACCTTGACCTCAACGTGTCGCCGTCTTTCTGGGCTCGGCGATCTTCTCGTTCTCGTGGTCGGCACATCGGCGCTCTCCTTGGTATTAATATTGGTGTCGCTGCCCGCGGGAAGATGGAGCTGCATGATGAATTTATAGTTGAAAAGCTCAGTGCCACTGGCTGAGCGGTGGCATCGTTGCGCCTCCAGGCACCCATTCGGGCTGTTGTCGAATAAAATGTAGTAGCCGGTCCGGTCAAGACGAATATCTTCCAGACGATAAGACTTGAGTCTCCTCTTCATATGCGGAATGGTAGTCGGCATAACGGGAACAAACTCGCGTGATACGAATATGTACGGCAACTCGGCGATGAGAGGCGCAACCAGCTGCTCCTCGACGGTGGCATATTGTCGTGGTTGCATCGGGGGCTTGGTGACCGCATCAGGCGCGGCGAAAGTTGCCTGTCTGTGAGCTGCCGGCCCTTTGGGGGCGAGCGGTGGCGGACCGACAACCAGGCTCGTGGCGACACCCCTCGGCCCGGTAGGCACGGATTTGTTGGTCGACAGATGAGCTGTGGCAGCGATCGCTTCCGCCTCGGCAGCCTCTCTTTCTTTTCTGAGTATGTCTTCCAACATGCGACGACTCTTTTTCCCTTCGGGATCAAACTCAACCCGAATGACGTGCGCCTCGAGCTTGTGGCCGTGCATCTCTCTAACGGCGCGTCGAGCGGCGTCCGTGGCCTTCAGTCCGTAGTTCTTCGATCGCGCGATGTGAGTGTCTCTGTATCGGAAGGTCGCAAACCCAAGGTAGCTACCGGTCTCGGGGTGCATCTTGTTGCTGCTCTCTGCGACATCGCCGAAGCTTGAGAAGACGTGGGACACCCGGGCAAAATTGATGAGGGGGTTGAAGCCCACAACGAGAATCTGCGTTGGCGGCCCAGGTCCAAGAGATGTCTTGGGGTCGAAAGGGTACGGTCTGAGATTGTACGGCGCCTGACGCAGTCGTGCCTTGGGCAGGTGGAAATCGGTGTTGATGTAGCTGATATGGCCACCGTTCTCGTCCAGTCGGGGATCCCGAGGGGGGGCGTCATCGTCATCCTACTCATGATATTAGCCGAGTCTCACTCATGCGATGACGCCCCCCCTTCAGGATGGATATAGTATAATGTTCAAACGTACCCGCCCAAACTCTTGAAATGTCGGCTTCTTCCTGTCTTTCGTCGAACTGCGATCGGTGTTGGGATCATATGTGCACTTGAGGCCTTTCCGCGACGGGCCAGGATCTCGCGCTTGTATGCGGGTGGTATGAGCGGTCGATGTGGCGGATGAACCATTGAGTGGTGGCGCGGAGCCGACCAGGGCGGTATGATCGGGGGAGGGTGCAGCGAGCACGTTGGGCTTTGGCTGAGCGGATAAGCTAGGATGCGAAGGCGAATCAATGGTGGTCAAGGGTGTGAAATTGGCCCCCGAGGGATGCGAGGTCCCATTGTTGGTATGGACTGGCGGCGGCGCCGAAGCACTGAAGACGGATGAGCCTGTGCTGGCATGAGAGCTGGCGGAGCCTTGTGGTTGGAGAGCATCTCCAGAGGGTGAGGCGTGATCATCGACGGGCGGTTGGGGCCTATGATTTGGCGGGCCATCGCCAGACGGGCTTTGCGTCTGCGAGGCATCGCCGGCGCCGACAGTGTTCGGAAGAGGCGACGCCGTCGAATCGTGTACCTTGGTCCTTGCCTTTCTCCGTTCGGTCGCTCGGTCGACAGCGGCCTGGGAAGCAGCTGGGAAGAACTGGGCGAAGCCCGCGCTTTGCGAGCGCGTCATCGTGAAATGTTTCTTCTTCTACCACCTCACCATTCCCCCTACCATCCTAACACATGTATGGAGAATAGTATCAGGGACCATGCGTCGGGAGGGAGTAGGCGATGGGTTCGTTTGATCGAAGAATGTTTCGCGCGGGTTGGTCGTGAAGGTCCACGCAACCGAGGCCGAGCCTCCAGGAATTTAGGCAGGTCCAGAAAAAGAGGCGGCTGGCGGTTGAGGTGATTGTCGCGTGCTGTAAGATTCCGACGTGATGGGCGCGATAGCCCTGGCCAGATGATGGCACAGGAGACGCCGGTGATGAGGAGGGTGTGTCGGCAACAGAATGCGAAAGCAAAGGTCATGGGAGGAAGCCGTCAAAGAGGTGTTGTCGAAGACTTTCAGGGATGCCACGGGGCGGAATGAGCGAAGCGCCGGCTGGGTTTGGGCGCCGGCGCAATCTATTGGCTGGGGCCCGTGTAACCGGGAGTGAGGTAATGCGGCAGGCACGTGACCCTCCAGTGTGGAGTCGCGCCTTTTCGTGTCGAGGCGCGTTGGGGCCCATCACAGGACTTTAGGCTGCTGGACGGGCCGGGTTTCCACTGCATCTTGGGCATTTCCATTGCATCTTGGGCAAGATGCGCTGCTACCATGTGGCATGTCTCATTTCATTCATTGTGAGCTGATTGCTCTCGTCATCGCGCCGACCATCGGCTTTCCTCCTCCAGAATATTACAAGCGAGTGACAAGTACACAGCTCTGGAACCACCCAAAAGCACAATCTGTCTTACAAAAGTCGCAGTCCAAACGCCTGAAACACCTGCAGAACCCTCAAGGAAGTGACAGTCTAGGCGAGCTTCAGCTCAAAATCATCATCGCTCGCGTCATCAAAGTCGGGCGTCGCACCCAGATCCAGGCCTTCATCCTCGGGGTCAAAGATGGACAGCAGCTGCAGACGGGCAGGCAGCTGGCGCTCCGCGTCTTGCTGAACAGGCTGCGGCAGGTCCCGGCGGACAGTAGCCTCGGAGAAGTGACGCGTGTGCATGGGCCTGACAGTATCGCGAGAAGTACCCGTGCCCTGGGCCTTGCCGGCAAGGAGTGACGACGCAGAGCGACCCTTGGTGTAGCCGATGGTGCTCCTGGATGCGGCATCGGCGGCCGCGCTGTCCGCAGCAGCGGTCTTGCTGGGCTCCGGCGTCTTGGCCGCGGCTCTTCCAGTCAGCAGAGCCGAAACGGGACGGCGCCGAGGCACTGGCTCGGGAACTTTCTTCTGCCGAATGGTGGACCCAGTTCCCATCGAGAGAGCTGATGCCGCCTTGCGCGAGTTGATGGTCGCCGGGTACTTGTTCAAGGCCGAGGGTACCCTTCTGCTTTGGGTGGCACTTGGGTTTGCAGAGGGTGCCTTCTTCTTTTGGACGATCGTGCCAGTGGCGGTCACAGACCAGTCCATCCCTTCAATATCGCGAAGGATGTCCTCGTCATGCTGCTTGAGCGCCTTGGCGACGCTCTCCTCATGCTGCCTGTCGAGCAGGCGCTTGCCATCCTGTCCAAGGGGGTTGTAGAAGTGGTTGTAGTACCCCTTGAGAAGGTTCTCCTGCTTGAGGCCTTCGAATGTCAGGGTTCCATCAGGGAAGACGTCCGATTCGTAGGGCAGATCCTTCGCCTTGGGAGGAGCAAATTCGACTTCGTGATCGTCTGAGCCCTTGGCCTCGTTGAGCACAGAGACACGCAGGGGGTCGAGGCTGGCGGCCTTCTGGCGTTGCTTCTTGATTGTCGTGGGCTTGGCTTGCTGTGTCTTTTCCAGGTCCTTGCCGCCCAGGATGTTTGTGTTCTTCGCCTTGGCGTTGGTTGTCTTGTTTCCAAGAGGAGCGCGGCTCTGGGTCTCTGCGCGTTGTGTTAGAAAAGGCCACGCTCTTGGGCATCATACAGCAAGGCGTACCGGAAGGTGTGACGAGGTTCCTCTGCCTCAGAGTCTGATTGACGGATCCGCGCGCCTTCAGCGCCGTCTTTCCTCCGACCGCGTTCTCGTCGTTGAGAGGGATCTTTGCAGGCGTCTTTGGGAAGCGAGCTCCAGGCGTCTTGGGGGCCAGATGGCTCTTGCCATGGGTCTGTCGGGCAGCCTCGGCCGCGTTGACGACATTTTCATCACGAAGCGCAAGCATTGTAGCTGCCGTCGATGCGATCGGTGAAAATCCAATGGTTCGTTCTGTTTGGTCGATTGTAGGTGTTGGGCGGTTGTACGGTTGGGTCGTTGAGGTGATGAGTTCTGAGGAAAGGGGCGATTCGAACACCAGGGGTCCTGTTTTGGGAATGAAATCCGTTGTCAGGTCAACGGCGGCGGGTGGTGACAGGGAGCATGGACCCCTTCACTTCTCACCACAAGCAGTGGACGCAGCGACCAACCGTGAAACGCAAGCCACCCCGCCCCGGCTGCCCCACCATGGCCCACCCACGAGCTGGATGCACGGCCACAGGCAGGAGAGGAGGCAGCGAGGTCCAGACGGTTCTTGCCTGTCGGGCTTGTCTGCCTATCGGGGCCTTCCTCTGGACCTTCGCCTGCAGGTTGCAAGTAGAGGGGTACACCCGGCATTTCCTCCCACTTTCGATCAATCCTCCCTCGATCACCTCTCGACATCCAGCCCTTTGTCTCACCGTCGAATCACCGCCTTTGCAGTCGCTACACGTCAAACCACATCGCCTCCGCAAATATCCTCACCTGCCGTCGCCATGGATCGCATCAAGGAGGTAAGCTCTGCTGCCACGTTCCCAGTTGCCCCACCAGCTCCCCCAACGACGGCCAGTGGAGGGGTAATCAGCCCCTGATGTTGCGATGTCGTGCTGACGACGACGTTTCTGCCACGATAGAAAATGAACTCCCTCCGCCTGGAGGCCGACGAGGCCACCGCCAAGGTCGAGGAACTCCAGTCCCGTGTCAAGGTCCTCGAGCAGGAGAACCTCTCCAAGGAGCAGGAAATCACCTCGCTGCAGCACAAGAACGGACTCCTCGAGTCCGAGGTCGAGAAGCTGGAGACTGCTGTTAAGGACTTCAAGAAGGCTGCCGACGAGAGCACCAGCACTGGTACACAGAACGAGACCCTGCAGCGAAGGCTCCAGCTGCTCGAGGAGGAGGCCGAGGAGGCCGACAAGACGCTCCGCGAGGCCAACGAGAAGTAAGCATGCACCAGACTGCCGACGGCGCACGCACACATACTGACAGCTGGGTTTCTCTGCAGGCTCCGCCAGACCGACGTCAAGGCCGGCCACTTCGAGCGCAAGGTCCAGGCTCTCGAGGCCGAGCGCGACCAATGGGAGTCCAAGTACGAGGAGCAGGCCAAGAAGCACGCCGACCTCCAGAAGGAGCTGGAGGAGCTCCAGAACGAGATTGGAAACATCTAATTCATTCCGGCCGTTTATTTTTGGTGTTGTGCACGCAAAGTGCTCACGATAGATCTCCCTTCGGGGCCTTCGGACTGTCGTTACCTCGCGGCATCCCCCCGTAACTCTGTGAGTAGCCGGGCGGACTGATGGATGGGTATTTCCCGATGGTCTGATAGCATTTGCCTGCCGTCCAACGCGAACATGTTTTCTCAGCGTCCTCAATCATGGTATTAATCACAACTGAGTTTGAGCCCCTGCTATCACCAAGCTTCTCCCCTCAACCCTTGCCTGCGATTCGAACGCCGGCCTCTGCCCGAGAAACACTCAAACCATCGAGCTTCCGGGTGTGATGGCCAAGCTCCCTTCATATCTTAGGCCAGCCGTGCAATACCCGCTTTGTGCGAAGCACCCAGTCAGCTTACCAGGTTTGATGCAAAGCTCGAGGGCAACTAACTTGGGCGACACTCGTATCGACGATATGTCGAATTGATCAGTAAAGACTGATCTCGTTTCCCCAATATCTACCCGTTGATATCTTTGGCGGTGAAACTGGTCAAACAGCGGAATTTGCGCCAGCCCTGCATGGGCCAGTATTCGAAGTAGTGACCCGGGAATGGGATGCATCGTCCGTAAACCTTTCCATCGAGGCCAATCATCTCGTAGTTACGATTCTTGTAGATAGCTGAAGAACAACCAACACGATCAATCAACTGTGACATTGTCTGGAGCCAAGGACGAGTTCGAGGTACTTACTCCAGTGTAGCAAGGGGTTGTTCCTGAAGTGCATCTCCAGGACTTCGATGCCACCTGGGCGGTCTTCTGTGTTGCACCAACCGACGCAGCGGATGCCTTCTTGCCTGCCGCTCACGTCGTTTTTTCGTGGAAAAGGGGGGGCATTGAGGGCTGTCCATTGGTCTGGATCGGATTGAAAGACTGACCAATCCAGGATTGCGTCGTCAAACACAGTCATGTAGAGGTCAAAGTTTGCATTGCAAACTGGCAAAAGAGGTGCCAATACGGCAAGGACGTTGAGGAGTCTCATTGTTGTGCTGCTTGCTTGTCGTTGTGCGTGAGAACTTTGGAACCTGCAGCCGAAGAGAGGAGAGAGAAAGCTGAGTTTTTATATTCCATACCTTATCTGCATTTCAGGTGATGACAACGCTAATGTCTCATCATGCTCGTGTTCATGTTTTCTCTACTATACATGAATACTCGTATCAGAACCAGGAGGCATGCAGAACGTGTGATAGCCATTGCATCCATGCCTATGGTGAGGTCGGGTAATGTAAAAGGGCTTCGGCCTAGCTCATGGCGAGGACGATTGGCCAAGAACCGGCGGTTCTACTGTGCCGCAAACTTGCAGCCTGCCATGCAGGACGCGACCTAGGTAGACAAACCCCTCACCTGTAGGCGAGACCATCTACGAATAGTACGATGCCGCAGTATCCCTGTAGTTTTGTTCGACAGTTGGTCCCCTTTGGTGTTCTTATTGCTGCATGAGGCTGGTTTGAGGTTGGGGGACTGGCCGACGTTGAGGGTCGAGTCAACATCCATGGAAGAGAGGAAGATATCAGTCCATATCGCTTGCCCGCGACTGTTGGTCCCATTCGGCCGCGATGGCAGCACAAATACGAATACGGATTAGATTTCTGCACGATGCGGTCGTGGTCACGAGGAGGTGCGGAAATGAATGACCTCGGCGGCTGGTGGTCGGAAAAGGCTGGGTTGCCAGGCCGCCAGTCTTGTTGCGATTGCGTCTGGATCCTGGGCGGTCCCGAGAGGCAGCCGGCACTACTCTTCGTCTGTTTCCAAGCCATCATTCCTTTCCTTTGAACTTGGCCCGCTTCTTCGCTCGCTGTTTCTTGGCCTCGTTTTGCCGGTCAAACTTCTGCTCGTACCGGAATTTGGCCTGCTTCTGCTTCTTGGGCCACTCCTTCTTCTTTGAAGCGTTCTTGTCTTCTTCCGTCTTGTCGGTCGCGTCCTTGTCGTCTTCTTCCTTGCTCTCGTTGTCGTCCGAGTCGTAGATCTTTTCGAATCCGTCTCTTGACACCGACACGGCTTCCACCTTGACTGTGGTGAACTTGTCCTCGTCGATGTATTCCTCTTCGAAATCGATGACCTGTTCGCGTGTGGCCTCTTCAATGCCGTTCCATTCCTCGAAATCCTCGGCTTGAATCTCCTGGTCGTCGTCCGAGTTCGCCGCTTGCGCCTCTTGCAGTAGCTTGTTGACTGACTGAACGTGTTCTTCGACTTCTCGTGCCCGTTCTTGCCGGATCTATGCGTCGACAAAGTCAGTACGGGGTAGCCTTCAGGGTGTAGAGGTGCTCCTCACCTGTTTTCTTGTCAAAAGCTTCTCCTCCTTCTCTCTCTTCGCTGCTTGTTCTTGCGCCCACTTCTGGCGTTGAACCTTGCGTTTGTGGAAGCCGGTGAGGTATTCCTCTCGCGCGTCAAAGTTGAAATTGACCTCCTCGATAGTCGGCTCCGCCTTCCTCTTTTTCGGCGGCGGCAGCACCGAGGACTTCCGTATCCGAGGTTTCGCGAACATACTGCCGGCTGCTGCTGTCTCGGTTTGCGATGTGAGTCGGAAGTTTTTAGACAAGTGACCGATAAGATAAAGACTGCCATCGAGCATTTGAAGACGGAAGCCCCACCTTTGCTTAGACCAAGCCAGGACCTGGGGGCTTGGACGGTATCCTTCTAAAGAGGTGGTCACCTCTGATAGATGCAAGACGTGGGAGCTACGCAAGTCCTCCAGGCACCGTCATTCTTGGAGCTTGAGGCGCCAGGTGATTGCAGCATCCACGCTGGTACCAGAGAGAATCAACACAACAGCCATGCGTCTATCACCATCCTCTGGCCTTTTGGCCCTCGCCGCCACAGCGAACGCTTTTGCCGACACATCGCCATTTGTTTACCTGTCCACAGAGCAGTATGTATGTGTTGGCCAACGCGAGCTTCCATGCTGATACCTCCAGGTTCGATGCACCGGCAAACGATGCGCAACTCCAGACCGGCCGTCAGGTCGTGACATCCATCAAATCTATCCTCGAGTCTTGCCCGAACGACCACTACCAGATCGTCTCGCAGCCGAACGCGGCTGCTGCCGACATTCGCACCGCCTCTGGATGCGGCGTTCCGAACCTGTGCAAGGCAGTCGAGGACTCGCGCGTCAAGGGTACTTTCAGTGTCGCTGAGGTCGTGGGCCAGATTGATCGCCACGAGCTTGAGGAGTACATCCAGGCCGTGTGCGCCAAGAAGGGAAAGACCGTAACAGTCTCCGAGACCAAGCTGCCTGCCCTGTCCACCAAGGACCACGCCGCGCAGCTCGCTGACAATGGTACGTGGCTGCTGGCGCTGAACATTTGTTGGGAATCGTGGACTAATGTGTTCCAGACTATCTCCTTCGCGGTGCCATCGAGGAGGCCCAGTCCTCCAAGTCTTACAGCGTCCTCTACCTGACCAGCCCCGGCGAGTCGGCGACCTATGAGGCAGACTTTGGCAACTCCATGTCGGACGAGCTGAAGAGGCTGCGAGCTCGCGTCGTCCCTGGTCGTAGGGCGGAGAACGGCACAGAGAAGGATACCCGTCCTCTCTTCGAGAAGTACCAGTTCTTTACGCCTGGTTCGTCATTCCACAGAAACAACGACGACATGGGCATTGCTGACAGGTTGCAGGCATCTTCCACGGTCTACTGGCCGTCTTCTTCCTCTTCAGCGTCCTTTTCGTCGGTATCCGTGCCCTCGCTAGCCTCGAGGTTTCGTACGGCGCGTTTGATAAGGAGATGGCCCCGGCCGCCCAGAAGAAGCAGAACTAAGAGTGGGTGATGGAAGCGAGCGGGAGGGTTCCAATGTGCACGTAAACGCGCACCGTGTATACTGTATGACACTATAGGGAGTTATTGGTGGAATTCGAGCATCAACCATCGTAAGGGGTGGTTCATCACATGCCACGCGCGGGTGCAGGTTCATGTGAAGTCGTCATCATGATTCTTCAGGGCGTCTCCTTGTCAACACGCCGTCCCTTTTCTACCTTTTCAAAACGCCAGAACGCCTCAACCCCAACTGCGAGTGGCACATGGGATGCGCACAAATGCCAACCGTCCATTGTCGATGACTACGGCCTACACCAAGTGGCTAGGCAGCAGGAAGTTTGCGATGCCCTCGCGAATGGCGTACTCATGTCCGCAGTTGCCGCAGACCAGCTTACCCTCCGAGATCTGTGTTTCCAGGAGGAGGTGATGAAGATCCTTGAGGGCCTTTTCGTCCTGCTGAAGCTGCTCGGCTGTCGGCGCCTCGGCAGGCAACTCGGGGAATCCAAGCTGGCAACAAGTCAGTATGTTGGCCAAAAAGTCGTTATAGCGGCTGTGAGGGGTCGCAAATGCTCTCGCCAGCTGTTCAAGGCTCCGAAGAAAGTCTGGAAAAGACAATCCTCTGCGTGGACAATAACATGTGTATCGACGAACCTCTGTTGCGTTTGTCCTCAGCGCCGCCCAGTCAAGGCGGGGCAGGACGTTGAGCAGCATCTGCTCGTTGATCTCAATGTCATCCTGGACCAGCTCCGCGTCCTTGGGGTGCAGGGGGTATGAGGCCGTCGACGACTTGCACGCCTTGACGGCGCAAGTCAGGAAGTTGAGGCTGAGAATCTTCATGTTGCGAATTTCGGATTGGCTGAAAAGTGTTGGTTGACTTGGTTGTGTTCGAAACTCACTCTCCTCATCAACGAAAGTTGAACCCGATTTTTTTTAGGTGAGGCTCAGGACCCACACGTGATAGCGGCATGTACCCCGCCAACGGTAGAGGGGGCATCAGTCACCAACTTTTCATCACTTTCGCATGAGGTGCGACGATTGAGCATTGCAGAACTTTTCATGTACGAGCGAGCCTCTTTGCCAAATGTGCATGTACGACGACCTATCTATGCCTTTACGCGCTCCACTCCTTCTCGTGGAGCAGCTCCTGACGCTCGCGCTTCTGCTTGACGCGGAGGACGGCGACGACGGCGCCGATGATGACAAGGAAGAAGAGACCCTTCTGGATGAGGGGCCAGCCCTCCTCGGAAGAGGCGCCCACAACAAGAGGCTGATCCTCTGTGTTCTGGCCGCTGGCCCACTCGACGTCTCCCAACAGGCCTATGAAGTGGAACCAAGTGTCAGCCATGATCATGACACGCAGACAGTCGACGGGGAAAATGATAAAGGGAATCTAACAGGTTGAGGTTTGACAGGGTGGACGTCGATTTGTAGATGGCAAGAGACTGCTTTACAGCTCCACGTGGATACCTTCGGGGGGGACCTCAAGCTCGCCAGACTTGGCGATCTTGACCGTCTCGACGGGCTTGTCGCCGGGCTGGGTCTTGGAGTTCTCAATCTTCTCGATGAACTCGTAGCCCTCAAGGACCTCGCCGAAGACGACGTGGCGGCCATCGAGCCAACTGCGAGGGGTGGGAATCAGCGTCATGTTCCGCGAGGTATCAAAGTCGGAGGTTTGGTGGGTATTTACGAGGTGATGACGGTGGTGATGAAGAACTGGGAGCCGTTGGTGTCGGCGCCGGCGTTGGCCATGGAGAGGAGGCCCTTCTTGGAGTGCTTGAGCTTGAAGTTCTCATCGGGGAACTTCTCGCCGTAGACTGGAGGGGTCATCGATTAGCATCCGCTTGTCAAAGTTGGAGATTTTGGGGCTGCCTCTGCTGGCAATGCACATACTGGACTTGCCGCCGGTGCCGTCGCCCTTGGTGAAGTCGCCGCCCTGGATCATGAAGTTCTTGATGACGCGGTGGAAGGTCGAGCCCTCGTAACCGAAGCCCTTCTCGCCGGTGGCGAGAGCGCGGAAGTTCTCGGCGGTCTTGGGGACAGTCTTGCCGTAGAGACCGAGGACGACGCGACCAAGGGGCTTGTCACCCTGTTCAATGTCGAAGTAGACCTTGTGGGTGATCTTGGGGCCCTTGGTGGCCTCAACGGTCTGGGAGAAGAAGACCATGCTGACTCCGAGGAGCAGGATGGCCGAGAGAATGACCCGGCGAAGGCTGAACATTGTTGCAACTTTCAATGCGTCGATGGATTGGTGGTTGGTTGAAGTTGTGTAGATGGGAAAGGAGGAGCGTTCTGGGGGGCGGGCGGAAGGAGGAGGAAGCCACCTGTTAGTCGAAAGCTACCACGTTTCAAACGGACCCTGAACGTCTCCAATTGAAGCCCCCGACCCCAGCGCCGCCAGCGCCTGGAAACAGGAGCTCGGGCCTCCAACCTCCTTGCACCATTCCCGGCCAATGGGAAGCTTTGCCTCCGCGCGCGGGGGCGTCATGGCGGGGCGGGGTCGGAAACGTCCACCATGTGGATCTTGCCACGGACCGTCTCAGATTGTACGCGCCACGCCATCCTCGGGTGACTCTCGAGGACGAGGTGATGGAAACAATGCATTCAGTCTCGTGTGATAATCGACTGCAATTTATCTTGTAGAACATGGTCTTGTTGCATCAGATGAACCACCCCCATTTCACAAGCGGTGGAACATGGCGGAGGTCGACAGAACGACGCAGTGTGACAAAACCTGGCGTTGTGTCCCGAAGCCTAAGCTGTACCGCAACAGTCATAAGTTTGCCATCTTCGATTGACCGAGCAAAAGACAATAGGTATGGCCCCTGTTTTTCTGCCTGGCTATCCAAGTGAACGTCAAGTTCCGTTGAGATAGCCTTCTTCTTCTTCTTCTTCTTCTTCTTCACGTCTGATCCGGTACTTCCGGCTGTTCAAATCATCTCTGTCAATACAAACAACAATTCCAGGTCTCTGCAGGCTGTACGGTCAACCCATCTATAGACATCAGCCTGGAGGTTTGTTTATAGTGCTGTTGAATCCTAGCCAGATTGATTTCAAGCCATACTCAAGATGGCAAAAGTGTCATTCCAAAAGCATCAAAACAAATGTGCTGACACATCATCCTCTCGAAAAACGACACCGGAAGGAGTAAAGGGCGGATTGAGGTCTTCAACAACACAATGCTGTTGATAGGGGAAGTGGTCGCTGTGGCTGAGCGAAGCGGGAGGAAGAGGGAGCACCAGATTCGGTCACCTAATGAGGCCTAGCGCCTCGGTGAGCTCCGAGCGGCAAGGGCATAGGGGTGTGGCTTGAGCTTCTGTTTTTGACGGGGGAGGCGCAGCAGCTGTTTCCTCGAAATGACGAAGGCCTCCCACTATCAACCACCGACAACTCAACATCATCACCAAGCAGATGCTTCTATTTTTCCACCACCTCCCTGTCGTCCAGCCCGCGAGGCCTCAGTCGCAAATAGCATCATATTGCGCCCAGACGATGAGGCATAGTCAAGACACGGCCGCGACATGACGGACCGCTGTGACGGTCATCGGTTGCCTGTGAACGTCACCATTCCGTGCATTTATCTCGAACGCACCCTGTATGGCCGCATCGCCAAGGCAAGGCTTGCCTCCGCCTCGAAGCCTAGCTCTGATCCTCCATGACAAGAGAAGACCCTCATTGGACGCTCTCTCCGAGCAGGCCGGTGATCGGTCGGCCCGCTCACAACATGCGGTAGCCATACCGATGCCTCCCTGTCAGCAACGCCGCCGAGACCAATGACGAAGGATTTCATCGTTGAATCCGGGCGCCCTTTGAAGGAGCGGCTAGTCAGTCGACCTTTCCTTTTTGGCAGTCGGACGCAATGCCGGCTCCCTCTTTGGGCACCTGCATCGAACCGACCTCGAGCATATGCAGCCTTGCAGGATGACATGCCAGGGGTAGCCCTCCGCGACGACATCTGATGCCCGTCAGAAAGAGCGCGACTTTTGCTTGCCGATGCTACCGTGATAGCGGCGCAATTCGCAGATGTCAAGCCTCTAATCTCTGGCAACTCCTGACAGCCCTGCGCATACAGGCAGGACTCAAGACCCGAGCACATCCAGTCTTGAAGGCTTGCCTCGCACATCATGACACCACTAAGGATCTCAAATCTCTATCTGGTTCTCGTGTGGCTACCTGCCAATCATCTTCCACCTTGACCAGGTGTGAAGGCTGCCTCTGGGCGTTCCCTTCTCACCCCCACGCTCCCACAACGACGTTGGCGAGCTACTCCACCGATGCTACACGATGTGAGGCGACTTGTCAAAAGCTGCTCGCCGATGGAGCCCTCCAGGATCTCTGTCTGCGATCCATGGACAGGTCGCCTGTGCTAAAGTCTCACTTCGCCTGCGCCTCCGTCAAAGGCATGCCAGTCCCCGGTCCATCTCCTTGGCTTGGAAGACCCAGCCGGCGGGAGGAGACGGTCTCATTGAGGCCTGGCATATGATGCAAGAGCCGTTTTATGGGCAGTGCCACCGTCCTGGAACTTCCCCTGTGGTGGGGCCCTACCTCTGCAAAGCCCCCTTCCCCGAGACTACCGGCATCGACCTCAGGCTGTGGCCCCCAAAACAAGAACCCCTGCTGTTCCTAGGTACGTACAGTGTGCCCCTGGAGTCACCTCTGAGAGATCCTCAGTTCCACCGCCACTTTTCCTGAGCCCCCTGCTACTACCATCCCTGTCACCTTCTAGTTCATCCTAAGCCAAGACTCAAGCAGACATCTTGCTCCGTCCTACCCGCCATGCCGGACGTTGGAAAGCGCGCCTTTGCAGACAAGGGGTCTCAGCCCTATGGCGCGGCAATAGGCGCTTACAGCCGAGAGTTGTCACATCTCCAGGTGGTTGGGCCAAGCCATATCAACCTTTCCTACCAGGCCGGTCTGTCTCAATTCCTCTAGCAACCACATCCGTCTTTACTTAGGCAGATGTGTTGTTTGCACGCCATCAACTGCTTACACCCCCTCATAAGCCCCTTGGTATACCAAGCTGCTCCCTCGAACACCCTCCCGGACCACCACTCCTCCGTTAAAGCGCCACCAGGCCTTCACCAAGGCCTCCTTTTCAGCTGCAGCCTTGCCGCGCATCGTTTCCTTGGCTGTGGGTTCTTCTGGATCTGCATGCCTGTCTACTGGGTCCATACTGGCCCCCAATCCCGGCGGTGGTGTCCCAAAAGAAGACATTCCGTCTTCGTGACAGTTCAATAGTTGTCTAGGCTGCACATCAGTCCAGCTGCTTTGGAGATCGGAGTCATCAAGCTGCTTGACGTTGCAGGGCATTCATCATTGCTACCCAACCATAGTCCTACTTGGCCGTTATCTGAACGGAATCAGCCCGCAATCGAGCACTGCCAGCACGAAGGGTGTTGTAAGCACCACCTCTCAGGCTGGACGGCCTCCGACCTTTTCAACCAGATCCAGTATTTCTGTTTCTTAAAGACCAAGGCACATCCCGTCTATCGTTGGGGTCGCACCGCATCGCAGAGCAATATTTGGGAACTCCCAAAGCGAAACACTTGAAGCCGAGGGCTTGTCTATCACATTCTCTCAAAAGTTATCACCAGCTTAGCCATGCCTTCCTCATCCCGTTCCGGAGGATCGAGCCGTAGCTCACGCAGCACTGGCAGTGGGAAGAAGAGACCGAGCCAGGTAAGCCGCTCCTCCAATACATGGGTCGATCCCGGCACTGACGCTCGCGGCAACACAGTCGTCTATCCAACAGATGATCGACTCCCTCAGGACACATCGCGTCAACACATTGACGGAACTCTGCCGTATTGAGCGTACGGCAGCGACGATGGAGAACGAAGACGATGCCCTCGCCTTTCAGGGTCCCATGACGGCGGCCTGGGACTACTACGTCAGCAGCTATCAGCTGCTGAACGAATTGCGTGGAATCACACGCTCCTACCCCTTTGCCGGAGACATCGTGGCCGATGCACACATGCGCGTGCGCGGAGACCCAGAATCGAATCGTAGCTGGAACCTGGCATGGCTGGTCCTGACGAAGATCAAGGAGGAGGACCTCATCCCCAGGTACGCTCTCGTCGAGGCCATGAAGCCCGAGATGTGGGGTGGTCGGATGCCGACGGACCACGAGTCGGCAATGCTGGCCACACGCTTCGAGAGCGAGTGGACGGCCGGTGTCAATACCATGCTGAGGCATTGGACCGTGCCACCGACTTGGTACTGATGGCTGGTGCTGAGCCACCGACTTCTTCCAACATTCGCGACTTGGGGCTGATCTTACACAACTGCTTGCAGTCCTTTTCTCTTATCATGTTTTCTCTTATCATGAGAATAACCTCTTGAGGGGTACATGGGCATAACAGGACTGGTCTCACGGCCGGGAATCTGGAGTGGAGGCTCCTTTGCTACGACTTTCCAATTGACGACTTTGACGCAACTTCCCACGCCTAATGACGGGATTTCTACCTATGCTTCACTCATTTAATGGCACTCATTTCAATACACTACCGACCGTGACCACTGCACCAACTGTACGTCTGATATTGCTCTGTAGGGAACTCGCCAAGTCGAGGGACGTCGGTTGATGTCGACGGAGGTCGGTGAACGTTGGTGGCGGGGCATTCGGTGAAGGTAGGGTCCAGTGTAGATCGGTCAGGCCACCATCCACACCGAGGTCTCCGAGTCAACGTCACTTCAAGTTTTGCATCCGGGAGGCAGCCATTTGCAGCCCTGCCAAATTCGACAAGAGAAAGGACTCCCGACCGGAAGGATCGTCCCAATCGCGTCTAGTCTCCGTCACGCTGACCTCAGTCACAGCCTTGTCAAAGTTCCCAAGACGACAACAGGCGAGGATCGCGAGATGTGCCCATCCATGAAACGCAACACTGGCAACAGGCCGCAGTCTGTCACTCAACCAGCCCAAGACTTGGCCAATGGAGAACCAGCGGCCTCCCGGCGAGGCTGTTATGAAGACCGCGGAGTGGCCGACAGGCTCAGTACTGTTTCGGCCCCCAAACATTGTGGCACAGTCCCGATCCTCCCGCCGCGGCCGCGCTCGGCGGGCCAGGGAGGCATCCAGGTGTTTATCATGACCAAAGTCCCTCCTTCATGGAAACAGAGCAAGCTAAGCACAAGCGAGTAGCCGAACTACCCGGCGGCTTGCCGGAGACGAAACTTCCGTCGGTCCTCCGCATGACGCAACGCGCCCGGCCCCGAGACCGGCAGCGGCCCCCGAAGCCGTGATCCTGGCGGAACGGCACAATGCCATCGCGTTCCCGTGACTCGCTTGGCAGACCACAGCCTTGGCGGTCCGGCAACAAGGCCAAGAGCCCGACCCGGCGCGGCATGCAGGTGATCCTGGGTACATAAGTCCAGGGCCGTTCCTCATGGCCAGAGTGGAACAAGAGACGTGAAGCTCGTCGCACAGTCTTCGAGGATCAACCATGTTAGCTTCAGTTCTCACGTCTGCAGGCTTCGCCGCTGCTCATGTCGCGCCTTCCACCCCTCAATGGATGCCGGATAATAGAAATGCCCGATGCCTTCGATTTGGACACACGATCGAGCCCTTGCGCGACCTCGAGTGCACATCATGTTTCGATGGCCAATTCAGATGTGCCCGCCTCCTAGTTCCCTTGGACTGGTCCAAGCACAACAGTACCTGCAGCAGCGACTAGTCAGTCTATGTCGCCATCGCCATCGCCACCCGGCCCGCCACGGTACCAGTCACGGACCCGAACTTCTGGGGCACCGTCATTACAACCCTGGTGGCCCAGCAGGCGCCTCAGTCGACATGCCGTGGCTATAGGGGCCTTTGACACAGCAGCTTGTCGACGGTGACAAGCACTTCGAGGTGATTCTCTTCGATCCTCGCGGCATAGGTCATACGACGCCGAGTGCCCGCTGTTTTGAGCATGCGTGGCAGGAGGAGCTGTACCGATTCCAGAAGCAGACGGCGGGTCACATCATTTCCGGTGCCAACACTCTCGCTATTCACTTCGAGCACGGAAGGGCCCACGGCATGTTGTGCTAGCAGCAAGGACAGGATGATACCAACGCCCTCATCGGCACCGCGTCAGTCGCTCGCGACATGCTGCAAATGATTGACAAGGCTGATGAGGAGCGCCGCCGGCGAAATGAGATGCTGGCACGGGACGGCGACAAGGTGAAGCCCATGCCGCAGTACGTGGGGCACTCGGATGGGTGAGCTGGTTCTTGTTTGCCACAAGGAAATTGGGTTCACTGACAGATCGGCAGAACTGGAATGCCAGTATGGTCGACACAGAGGAAGACATCGACCGCGTATACGAGGCATACTGGAGAAGGTCTTGCCCCTTCATCTCCCCTCGAACTCGGCGCCGAGCGACATCAAAGCCAGAATCGATGGCGCCATCGTCGACCTTGATTCACATACGTCTTCGGTCATCCTCGATAGCCAAATTCACCTCACAAGGTCTAAGAGTCTGCGCAGTGCCGTATTAAACTTGCATATGGCCTACCTCCCAACGGAGCCACCCGACTTGGGCGTCAAGCTGATCACGGCGATCGTCGAGGGCGACTACTCGGACGCTGTCGCCACGATGTCGCCCGAGGCCATCAACACGACGGGTAGCATCCGCTTCGCGCCGCTGACCGAGGTCGGTGCCATCATCCGCTGCCTCGACCTGCAGACACCCGTGAGGCCGCTGGGCATCGCCTGGGCGGGAGGTATACACCTCGATGGAGGAGCACCCTCCCACCGCGGCGCCAGCTTGGGCGATCATGTCCCTTCGCTGCGCCGGCTTCACACTGAAGCCGGCATACGACCTCAACGGCGCTTTTGGTTCGCAATCCACCAACGCGCCGCTGCTCTTGATGTCGAGCCGCACCGACTCCGTCACGCCGCTGTCAGGCGCCTGGGCCATGAGCCGCCAGCACCTCAACAGCTCCGTCGTCGTCTCCGAGCTGAGTGGCCACGACCCCCTCTGGCCACCCAGCGAGTGCTTGCTCGACGCGCAGGGGATTACTTCGCCCATGGCACCGTGCCGCTCAATGGGACAGTGTGCGCTCCTGATCCGGTTGAGGATGCGGGGGGAGACCTGGCGGGGACTGCGATGAGGATGGGGTTCAGAGTGGATGCACAGGCGGGCAAGCCGTCCGTACAAGGAGTTTGGTGTGAGGGCACAGCGGGCGGGTGTCTGCATCAGTTGTGCTAGATAAGACACGAGTCAGCTCAAATCGTTCCTCAAGCACACAAATGCCACAGAACTGAGATGAGCCGTCGGGGGTTGGAGCGCTTCAGGCGCTGCCCCTGGACTTCAGTTCGCCTTCTAGGCCAAGATGGGACCAACAACCAATTCGGATCCTTGTACGGTACTTCATCACACTGCATGGTCGGTTGGTTGTTGGCGCTTTGCATGAATCCCGCCTCTATTTCTCTCGCTGCTGTAGGTACATACCGATTAGGTAGGTGGCAGCGTCGCCGGCTAATCGACCTCGCAGACCACATGTGGCCAGTCGTGGTGCTGGTTTGCTCAAAAGAACGTCGAGACCCTGACAGGCTCGATGAAGCAGCAAGATCCCTGATGGATCCCTGATACATCCTGCAAGTCCACATTCGTACCGCGCATGCAGCCGAACAGGCGACCAACATGAAAAAAACTCGCATAGCAGTCCTGTCATTGCCCCAGGCTGGACTGAGACACCTGAGAGGTGGCAACAGACCTGATCTAATAACACCACGGGCGAACCGTCTTTGCACATTCCACGAATAATAACGCCAGAGGGCCAGGTGACATGCAGGAAAGCTTCAATCACCAACCGCTTACTTTTCCTTGGCAATGCCTGCTTCGCGAAACCCTGCAAAATCTGCCCCGTTGTTGGCAGTGGAGGAGAAGTCTGACATGGTGCAGGTAGAAATGATTTAAGCTCCAGCTCCCCAGCTGGACAGAGGAGCGTTTTTGGAATCATTGTCGACACTCCCTCAAACCCTGACACCGGTCAAGGGATCATCCACGTCAATGAAGATCTCCTCCTTCATGCTGTCGGCTTTGCTGCCGCTTTGCAGCGCCAACTTCGATCTATACCATGAATACTTCGCTATGGGCGACGGAGAGGGTATTGTTTGGAAGGCGTTCCAGAATCACCCTTCACGGAACGAGGTTCTTAATGCCGCCGTGTTCCCCGTGGACACGGATGTCAGCGGCCGGGAGACCGGCATCCGATGTGTTGGCTGGTGCAACCACGGAGACCGTCCGGGCGGGATTGAAGTTCTGGAAATGCATTTCCGCAACAACCCTCTTTACCATTGGAGTAAGGTTACCTAGAAACTTCGAACATGACTCGATACATTGCTAATCAATGCGTCAGCCATCTACAAGAACCGCAACTACGAGATGATTGGCCTCGACGGAAAGGTGTATGGCAGATGTATTCCTTTCCCGGATGCTTACTACGAGGAATTTATCTACTACGGCAGACGCAAGTTCCGTTGCCTCACTCGTTTCACCGCCGCGGACTTGAACGGCTAGTGCGAGGGCACCTGGAAAGCCATCTCTGTCTGGCATCAACTCTGGCTGGTACATGGAGCTCTTGCCGAGTTACCTGGTACGTGCCGAGCTAGGTAAGTCAACTGTGGTCAATTTAGAAGCCATATGAGTGACTGACCTAGGTCTATCCAAGTGCGTCTTTGGGCGAATGAACTGCTGCATAGTACGTCTGCTTGCTTAGATCCAGCCTGCTTGATGAAATCGTAGAGCAAGTTGAACGAGCCAATAGGTGGAGGGCAAAACGTGGAAGGACAACAACACGCATTTCTCAGCACATGCCAAGTCCGTTGATCTTAATTCAAGATGCCTAAAACTCAATGATCACACTTGTCGTTTCATCAACAGTCAAAAATGATATGTTATGGTCACTACCAGGATCGAACTGGCGACTTTCGCATTTCAGATCACCGGAAGACCGGCGGGTATTAGTACGACACTCTAACCAACTGAGTTAAGCGACCTGTTGATGTGTGAGTCAGCGTGTGTCACTCATGATGCTGGACATCAGTCTCCGCTCTGGCTGGAGATTTGCGTCTATCGAACATTGCTGATCATGATGGAAGATTCTGAGCGACGTTTCTAGAGCACGCCGTAGTTAGTGTTCTTCCACACCGCTCCAGAACAACTCGGTAAATGTGGCTGTACATGGAGCGACTTCATAGGCAATTTGTCGGCATCACGGACGGAGGAACATGAAATGACTTCAAGGCACAAACAGGCCTGAATATTTTCATTGGAGTTACAACGCTACGACAAGTAATCCGAACCAGGCTGATCATGCTGCCCTGGTCAGACCCCACCGCTGCTGAAGAGCAACAAACAAATACAGGCAGGTCTAGATCGTCTAGCAGGTTCTTGCAGATGCCCGTGGCATCTACGCACGCCTGTTCTCGGCGACCTCGACAGGGGCCTGGGCCTCGTCCTCCTCGTAGCGGAGCTTCTCCTGGGGAGGGTTGAACTCGAACACTGAGGCGCAGAAAGGTCAGCGGCGGTTGGTAAGTTTAGGGATCGCGGATGATACTTACGGTCGATAGGGGTGGTGGTGAACTTGCGAGCGTTGGTCTTCTTCTTGAAGAGGTAGTCGATGTCGGCGAAAGTGCGGTTCTTGGTCTCGGGGAGGAAGAAGAAGATCCAGACGGCCCAGATGCAGCAGAGGGAGAAGTAGAAGATACCGGTCTTGGCACCGAGTCCCCAGGCACCCTTGGTGTTGTTGAGGAATCGGGGGTTGAGGACTTGGACGATAATCTGACCGCAGACGTAGACGGCACGACCCAGCACGATGGTCTGGGCGCGGACACGGTTGGATGCAACCTCACCGACGACGACGTAGGTGGTGGGACCAAGCGACACCTTGAAAATGCACTGGACAATGACGAGGAAGACGGCCACGACGATGGCACGAGTGTCGGGATTCATCTGGGCGAAGCCGAGCGCGCCGACGATCAGCATCGACAAGCCGATACCGGTAGAGCCGTAGAAGTAGAAGGTGCGACGTCCGATGGTACCCATGAGAGCAATAGCGAGGGCGGTGGCGAAAATGTTGACGGACTGGATGCCCATGTTGTAGTTGAAGGCATTCTTGTCGCTCATACCAACAGCCTTGAGCATGATAGCAGCGTAGTTGGTGATTGACTGGCCGTTAAGAATCTGGATGACCCAAGCCATGCAAACGATGCCGGTACGGCGCAGGTTGGTACCGCGGAAGCAGTCCATGTAGCTGGCGTTCTCGGCCTCGAGCTTCTCCATCTCGTTGGTGTGCTTCATCAGGGCGATGGTCTGGCGCATAGACTCATCGGTGTAGTGACCCTTGCGGGCAAGACGGCGCAGAGCGTGCTCAGCGTCCTCGATACGACCGCGGCGGACCAGGTACCAGGGGCTCTCGGGGCAGAAGTAGGCAACGGCGAACAGAGGGGGAACCCACACCCACTGAACACCGTAGGGCACACGCCAGCCGGCATCACCGGGAAGGCCGATGGAGCCACGGAGCACGCCAGTAGCGAGGAAGCTGCCAGCTCCCCAGCACATGGAGACCCAAGCGGTGAGGTAACCACGGATGGAAGCGGGGCAGATCTCAGCGGCGTAGGCCGTGGTGAGAGTCTGGAAGATACCCTGTTCAAAGAGTCAGCCACTGTTGCAAATATGAGAATATGGGGAGGATCTTACCCAGGGGATACCACAGAGGAGGTTGCCCACGAGAAGGATCTCGACGCTGGTGGCGAAGAAAAGAACGAAGATGGTGCAGGCCATCAGAGCCATGGCGCCCTGGAGATCAAATATTAGCATGTGCTGGCAAATGAGATAAAGGCTTCGTTCAGAGAGACTAACCATATAGACCCTGCGGGAACCAAAGCGGGACTGAAGGTAACCGTTGAGCAGGAGACCGATGATGGAGCCAGCGTTGTTTCCCAGGCCGATACCTGTCTGCCAGTCCGCGGGGATGAACGGCAGGCCGTCGGGACCCTCGCCCCAGCCGAACTTCTTCTTGTAGCTTGGGTGGGCGAAGAAGTTGTTGATGAGACCCACGTCCATGCCCTCCATGACCAGGGCAAGACTGAGAAGGCAGCTGTAGATGACGGCCGGACCGTACATGGCGAAGAGAGCCTTGCGGCCCTGGCGAGCCTCCTCCTCGCCGGCGGCGACGGCAGCCTCGACGAGCTCGACATCGGGAACGTAGGTGCCGGTGCCGTTGTATTCGGTGTGGGCGACGGTGCCGCTCGTGGCCTTTGCAGACTCGAGCTTGGAAGGATCGGTGGAGGCCATCTTGTCTGTCGTCTGAGGAGTGATGACTCTTGGACAGGAGGGTTTGACGGTGGTGAGGAACGAGAGAAGAAAAGATGAGAGGGAGGGAGGGAGACGCTGAATATAAGCACGTTGCGCTCGAGTGGATGCGGGCCTGGCAGATCTCTCGTGGGACTGCAACCATGCCCAGGATGGCTCGTCCACGGTCCAACCCCAAGTTCCTGCAAGGCAAGGCAGCGTGCAACGAGGGGGAGGACCACGGGCGTCCCCAGCTCCCCGGGTGCTGCCCCCAGTGCCCCATGGGGTCCACGCCGCTGCGTCGAGGAGCGTCGCGCCAGCAAGGGGTGGAGGGAAGGGCCCCCTTCGAGAGGAGGGGGGCGTGGTGGTGATGTGGGCGACTGGCATGGCCCTCGGTTTACCTCGACCCGACGGCGGCCAGGTCATGGCCGGACATGGGATGGACGGGCGCACACCATGTGATGCCTGGCGCTCGGGGGTCGCTGGATACGGGCCCGAGACGACCAATGGCGAGGGCGAGGTCATCTAGAAGCCCATAGTTTGCTGCCACACCTCTGCCACGGTTGGTCGAGGCCCCGGACGCCGCCAAGGGCTAGCAGGCCGGGCATCACGACTGAACGGTAGGGCACCCCGGCACTCGCATGTCGAGCTACTGGAATGGCCCGAGGCCGAGACCCCGGGGCGGGTTCAAGTTTGTTGCTTTTGGACCCCAGGGTGCCTGTTAGTCAAGGACATGGGGCCGGCGAGCGTTGGCCGGTTGGCCGGACTGCCAAAGGTCATCAAGCGTGGCACGTTTGCGATGTTGTTGAGGGGAAAGTCCGGCAGGGGCCGGCGTAGCCGGGTAACATTCAGAAGACCTGGGGGGGTTGAACTGCCCGCAGCATGCGGAGAAGCATGGTTCCGCGGCGGGGTGGCCAGCAAAACGACGGACGACGCCCTTTTCACAGCCCAGCGGGCGTGGGGACGCCTTTCTGGTCCTGGACAGGCTTGCTGAAGAAAAATACGCTGGCCGATGAGACCGGCTGTCTTGGCGAGCCGTGACTCGTGACGCGGTGCTCTTCTGACTCGACCCGGGACCAAGGAACTCGGGGAACTCGGTCCCGGCTACCGACCTGTCATGATGTCTTTCAACGTGATATCCCGTAGAGTGACGTTGCTTTTGTCTTAGTGCGATTTTTCAACATCACACACACGGAAGGGGGGACTTTGGGATGGGCAAAGTGCCGATGGGACGTGAGATGGGAAGTGAGGAGGAGGACGGGATGGGCCCGCCGTCCCGTGGGCCGTGGAGGCCGAGGCGAGGGAGATGGGATTCCCGCCTGCAGTACGACCCCATGGGTTCAGGGGAGGGGAAGGGAAGGGGGAGAACGATGCCCCTGTAAACTCCAGAATAACAAAGGGGGTATGGCCCGCAAATGATGGGGTAACCTGGTAAAGCGAGCGGTCTCGCTGGCTCATCTGGCCCCTGGACAGTGGTCCCTCGGCGCTCGCCCCCTCCAGGATGTGCCTCGGACGTGCAGGTCGCGTCGCGTCTGGCTATTACGAGTAGCCACTTGTCTGTCGTATTATTTGCCCCTTTTGTGTTTGGCGGACAACTGTCGAGGGCGAGTGTGAGTGGGTGAGTGGTTTGTGATCTCGTTCGAAACCAGCGTTGAAATGAGATCATGGGAAGGTCTGTCCTGACTCGAGCGATATGCGAATAGCGTGTAGTTGCGAGACTCCAGTGCGTCAGGCAAGTGTTCGTGCGCTGAACCCCCCCGGATTTCCCCTACTTTTTTTTTTAATGTTTTGCTGGACGGCCCGCGGTTATGGGGAACGGGAGAGATGGGACGGGGTCGCGGAGAAGGGGAAGAGGGAGGGGGGCCAGCGGGTTGAGGGGGAGAGGAGGCGGGACTCGGGGGAACCTGGAACCCCCATCATTTCTTCCCCTCCTCTTCCCCCAGAACCCCGAGGAGAAGACGCCTCCACATGGCGTTGGACAGGGATATGGGGGTCTCGAGCAGGCTACGAGCCAATGATTAGGCCTCATCTCCGTGAGATATCTCGACCGCCGGTGCCAAGGGCTGTATTGGGACAGATGGCCCGAGATTCCCCTGGTCCGGATGGCAGACCGCAGGATGGGGGGTTGAGATTCTATGAGGAGAAATCGCCGACACGAGCCGTGAGGGGGGGTTCGGACGTTCAAGTGCCACGTCTGCCAAGCAAGATTTCGGCAGGCTTCCCCCCCTTATCTCAAGAGGTGGCCCCGAGCCGCGGTTGGCGTTTCTTGGTTTTCAGGCCAGAGGAAATTTCAAGCTCTCTTGGCCGTCGTCGGTAGAGAGGCAGGTTCTGTTCCGAAAGCCGAGAGGCAAGAGACTTGGCGGGAACCATGGCTATTGTGATCTTGGCTGAGGTCAACGTGATGGCAGGACGAACAGAGGCTGGCTTGGAGGAAGAGATGAAGACAGAGACACTGTCGATGGGGTGTCAAAGAGGGGGTCAAGTCTGTCTCCCTCTCCTCGCTTCCAACAGATCTAGACCCCTCGGCATCAGCATCAGTCACCGTAATCCTCCCATCTCCATCCCCGTTGACCAAAAGTGGCCACCATCCGTGCCACTGTGACCACTGACCAGCGCCATTCCCAAGGCAGACTCGGGCCCCCGTCCCATCCAATCTTACGGTTACATGCCTCGGTGCCCTTCAGGCCGAAAAGCTGCCAGATCCTGGCGATCCCAGCACCCTGTGGGCCCTGTTTTTCCGCCATTTGCAGCGGTTGGGCAGACACACTCACACACTCACACAGAGACGCACATGGCCGTCGCGGGACGATGTGACGGCCAGGCACCGGACTCGGCCGTTGTGGGTTGTTCGTCCATCGGCCTCCTCCCGGTCACGGGGTCTGCGAGCATGAGCCTCCAAAGACTTTCCATTTTCGCCGTAATGAGCCGCCCCGGTAGGTTCCTCACCGGGCTCCCGCTCCACACCGGGGCCCCCTTGGTGCTGGAAACCTGGGGCAAGATGGCAGATGGCCGCGATGGCGGCACGCAGCGTGCCCTTGGAGTGGTCCCCCCGCCGAGAGTATCCATGGCCTGTGGCGGGGCACCTGGTTGTCGACCTCTGAAGAAGATGCCCCGAGACCGAGAAACCCCACCGAGGAACACACAGTGACCCCAATGGGCCAATATGTTCCCCCCGCGATGTCGCTGGCGCTTGGGGTCTGGCGGTGTCGCGGGGTAGCTCTCAAAAGCTGGCCGTCGGCCGGCGTCGGGCCCGGAGTGTTTTTCGTCTCTTCCTCTCTCTCTCTTCCTCTCTGTCCTCTCCTCCTCTAATCTTGCTGCTATCGTGAATCTGCTCGTCACAGCGGTTCACGTCATACTACCTAGACTCTACCACCCGAACACCCCCACCACCCCTCCAACACAACCCCCCACCAACCGTAACCATGCCTCTCGAAGTCCACGGCCTCAAGTCGGCCGACGTGCACGCGACCATCAAGCAGCTCATCCACGAGCTCGTCAACATCAAGGACTCAACGGGCGAGTTCCTGCTCAAGCTCGAGGACGGCAGCCTCATCGACACCAAGGGATGGAACGACTGGGAGTGGACGCACGGCATCGGCCTGTACGGCATGTGGAAGTACTATGAGATGACGGACGACGAGGCGACGCTCAAGATCATCGAGGACTGGTTCCGGGACCGCTTCGCCGAGGGTCACAAGGGCAAGAACATCAACACAATGGCCGTCTTCCTGACCCTGGCCTACGTCTACGAGCGCACCGGCAACCAGACCTACCTGCCCTGGCTCGATGCCTGGGCCGAGTGGGCATACCACGACCTCGGCCGCACGAAGTACGGCGGCATGCAGCACACCACCTACATCGAGATCAACGACGAGCAGCTCTGGGACGACACCCTCATGATGACCGTCATGCCCCTGGCCAAGATCGGCCTCGTCCTCAACCGCCCCCACTACGTCGAGGAGGCCAAGAAGCAGTTCCTCCTCCACATCCAGTACCTCCAGGACTCGCCCACCGGTCTCTTCTTCCACGGCTGGACCTTTGCCGACGGCGGCCACAACTTTGCCCGCGCCCGCTGGGCCCGCGGCAACGCCTGGCTGACCATCGTCCTGCCCGACTTTGTCGAGCTTCTCGACCTCAAGACCGGCGACTTCCTCCGCGACCACCTTCTCACCACCCTCGACGCCCAGGTCGCCGCCCTGGTGCCCCTCCAGGCCGAGGGCGGTCTCTGGCGCACCCTCCTCGACGTCTCCGAGGAGGACGGCTCCTACCTCGAGGCCAGCGCCGCCGCCGGCTTCGCCTACGGCATCCTCAAGGGCCAGCGCAAGCGCTACCTCGGCAAGCAGTACGAGGCCACGGCCATCAAGGCCATCAAGGCCGTCGTCGAGAACATCACCCCCGAGGGCGAGCTGCTGCACACCTCGTTCGGCACCGGAATGGGCCACGACCTGCAGCACTACAAGGACATCCCGCGGACGAGCATGCCTTATGGCCAGGCCATGGCCATGATGGCCCTGGTCGAGTTCCTGCGGGTGTACTACTAGGCCGCTGATAGAAGGGGCAGGAGAGATAGAACAAAAACGAAGTGAAATGACTAGACGATTCCCGCCATTCATTCCCCAATGAATTGACTCTGATCCTGACCGCTCGTTGGTGACAATGACGTGCCGTGGGTGGGGGACGCCGCGGGATGTGCGTTCCAAGGCCGGAGCGGGATGAGGCTGTCACGAGGAAGGAACTGGTGGCCCCGCGTCACGGTGCTCCAGGTCGCGGGGACTGGCACGGGGCTCACAAACATCGCCCGGAGAACAGGGGACCTGCCTGAAGAAGCTTCTGAAGATCGGAGGAGTCCCCTTCAAAGTTCAAGTTCCCAGGCGTGACTGCGTGGGGCTGGGCCAATGACGTCCTCCCGCCCCGCTAACCAAGCTCCCTAGCCGCGAACCGCGTCGCCTGATAGGTCCCGGCCGGAGCTTAGCCCCGGGTCCCTTCCCCCCTTCCGCCCAACCAGCAAAAGCCTCGTTCTCGACTTTCTTGCCGAGCCGGAGCAGATTCGATTTCAATCGGTGATCATCGACCGCCGCCTCGCATCATCGTCAGTCAGCCCGGAGGAGTCAAACTGCCCACTGCGCTTTTTAGCAACCCACGATCTTTTGACATTTCCTCACAAGCCATGCGCTCCAGACAATCTTCCCCTTGATCTTTTTCTTATTTCTCTACCCGCGCTCCGACAACAGCCGACGACAGCCAGGGAGCAGCGACCTACCGATCGCCCGAGCCTTCATCCGAGCTCCCCTCCAACACTAGACCCTACGTCACCACCACCACCCGACTTCGAAAAAAACTCCTACGCTGTCAACCGCGCCAACAGTTGCCGACATCACCACATCTGCTGCCCTCACTCGAACGATAGCAACACCTTGCCCCGTCATGGGTCGTCCGGGCCCTCGCGCTGGCCGCCCGGCCGCCCTCGCCGCCGCTCGCACAACATCAACCGGCTCCTTCCACGCGGGGGAGCCCATGCCCACGATCAGCAATATCGAGGCCAGCCGGCAAGCCATGCTTCTGCGGCGGCAATCTTCGCATAGATATCATACGTTCCCGACACCACCGCCCAAGACACCGAGGGACGCGAGACCCGACCCCCTCGGCCCTGACGACGACGACGATGACTCGTTGTCGGACGCGTCTGACGGAGGCCACCACCAGACCCCTCTCCCTCTACGGCAGCTCGGCCTTCTCGCTTTGCTGTCGTTGACGGAGCAGACGGCGCTGAACTCGATATCTCCCTACTTGCCACAAATGGTCGAGTCGTTCGATTCGGTACCTACGAACCACGCCGGCCTGTACGTCGGCATCCTGGCATCTTCCTTTGCACTGGCTCAGTTGTCGACAAACCTCCTCTGGGGTTATCTGTCGGATATCGTCGGACGGAAGCCCACCATGGTGTTGGGCACCTTCCTCCTCATGTGCTGTTTTGTTGCCTTTGGCTTCTGCCAGACCTACTGGCAGATCATCGTCGTCCACGTCGCCATGGGCATGCTCAACGGCAACGCCGCCGTTGTGCCCACGGTGCTAGGCGAGGTCACAGACAGAACGAACCAGAGCAAGGCCTTCACATGGCTGCCCGTTGTGTACTCGCTTGGCGGTATCACCGGCCCCGCACTTGGCGGCCTGCTCGTCGGCAAGTTCTCCGACCACTTCCCCTACCTGGCGCCAAATATCGTTAGCGCCGCCCTTCTGGGCATCAGCGTTATTGTTGTAGGCATCTGGTTCGAGGAGACCCTCGAGCACATGGAAGACATTCACCACGCCGATTACGTGCCGGCATGGTTGCGCAGGGTGTGGTCCTGGGTCTGGCGGCCCAAGACTCCCAAGCGCAACTCGTGGAGCTCCCGCTGGCCGCGTGCCGGTTCGCGGCCCGCATCGCCCCACCTCGACGACGATGACGACGAGGAGGGTGAGGATCTCGAGACGTCGGAGCTGCTGCGCTCAGACTCGCAGGCTGTCGAGGATGGCAAGGATGACGAGGAGATCACGACGTGGCGCGAGATACTCAACCGCAACACCATCCTGGTGCTGCTGACATATCTCGTATTCCAGCTGTCCAATATCTCCTTCAACGGGCTGTACCCCATCTTTGCCAACGCGGATCCCCCGGCTGGCCGTGGTTTGTCGCCAGGCATCATTGGCATCAGTCTCAGCATGGCCGGTGTGGGGACAATCATCTTCCAGGCCTTTTTGTTCCAGACGCTCAAGACCAAGTTGGGCAACCTGGGCACCTACAGGATCGCCCTCCTGGGCCTCGCCGTCAGCATGATCTTGATGCCCTTTGTGGGCTACAAGGACAGCAAGCCGCTTTTCGGCTACGGCACGGGCAAGATCTGGCTCTACGCCGAGCTGGCCATCGTCCTCATCATCAAGAACATCTGTGCCGTGGGCGGCCTGTCGAGTGTGATGTTGCTGGTATGAACCCCCTTTTTGCCACTTAAGGTACCGTAATGCCACAACGCTAACCTTGCCCAGATCACCAACTGCTCTCCGAATCACGGTACACTGGGCACGCTCAACGGCATGGCCCAGTCTCTGTCAGCAGCCGGCCGGAGCGTCGGCCCCTTTGTTTCTGGCGGGCTGTTCACCCTTGCCATCGACGTCCACCCCAAGGGTGAGCTCCTGGCGTGGGGCATCTTTGGCGGCATCGCCTTCCTCGGATGGCTGGGGACGCTTGCCATCCGGAACCGCGGGCTGGAGAGCGACGACTGGGTCGGCGAGGAAGACAGCGAGAGTGACAACGGCGAGGCCGACGAGCGGGCATAGACGTCGCGCCGCGCTGCGCATGGATGGAGTTGGAAATACCGGGGCGGCATGGACATCACGGGGGCATGCATTACGGGTGGTTCGGATCTCATCTAGCATTATCGGGCGGGGCGTTGGGAGACTTCGGGGAGAAAGGGTCACGGCATGCTGAATAACGAGACTCATGTGCTTTCTGTCATACCGGCCGCGCGGTCTCTGATCCATCACCATGTTTCGTCCCTTGAAGTCCGTGACAAATGGACATGGAAATCCCGGTCGTCGCGACCCTCCCGTTCGGTCCCTTCTCTCGCCAGAGACGCGCTCAAACGCCGATATATCAGCGGGAGCACGCGCTCGTACACGCCCCCCCTTCGGTGCAAAGAAAGACGCAGTACCGCGCCCTCGGGTCCCCAACGCACCGAACCGGCGCAGCTGCGACCGAGACCCTGAGCGCAGGAGCGTGCGATATCATGCCGAGGGGAGGACGTGTCGAGACGCGAGACGAAGAGCATGTGGCTTGTGGGGAAGCGGTTGATCAGTTGAAGCTGGTGGGGATTTTTGGAAGGGAGAAGGGGGGTTCAATGGGCGCTAGAGATGCAAGTCGGTGTTGGGGACCCGAGAATCGGGTGGGACGCAGGGGTTTGGCGGGCTTGGCGTCAGGGGCGCAGGCTGGGGTCGGTTTCTCCAATACCGACGGTTGCGAGGGGGAACCGTCTTGTGAACCACATGTGCACGGAGGGGAATACAAAGAGGACGTCCGGAGAACTCGGCCCAGATGCACAGGAGGTGGTTGATGTCGATGTTGGGTCTTCGAGCGAGGGACGATGCTCTTTTGTCCGTCTACCTCACTGTTTGCGCTGTTTGGAATGGGAGTCAAGACCTGCGCTGACATGGTACGACGGGTAGGTTGACGAGGACGACTTTGCCCTGCATGGTCACGTTGAAGAAAGCGGCGTGGCCAGAGACACGTCTAACAATTGCTTGAAAGTCACCACTGGCAGAGGTTCACGACGGTCGACGTTTCAGCTGCCGTTGACTTGAACTTTCGGCAACTGGCCTTGGAGGACGCTCGACGCCATATCTTCTGCCTCTGCCGTGCTGCCACTTCACGGAGTCTGCTTCTTTCAAAGTCTGTTACCCAGTATTCGATCGTATCCGATGACCGTTAGTTTGACGTGGAAGACGTACCTCCTACGCACTTCTCGTCGACTCCAGTGTCGGCAGTTGGAGTATGTGCTTGCCGTTCCACGAGGATGGCCGGACTGCCATTGCACCGCATCCGAGGGCTTGGTGACGCGTACTCATGCTCTTGCCTACTCGCAGACCTCAAAAAGATCCGAGTGGTCCGCTACTGGGGCAGAATGGCGACGTTAAGCTGCCAAGGAGATTCACGCGGGTCTATTGATGGCCCGCCTGTCGTAATTGTGTCTGTTTGGTTGATCATACATTATAGCTCCGCCACAAAGCTGGTCAAGCTGTAGATCGCGGGGTTCATACCAGCAAATGTAGAGACCGTTCTGAGAGAGGGGAGAATCTGGCAGAGCGTGACGTGAACCACGCCGGGCACGTTAATGTTGACCTGGAGGTCTGCGGCAAGTCTCTGTCGACGGGCCTGGCTGGGAGGCAAGCGAGCATGGGCACTCTTATGGTCGACGCTTCCGAGTCGCAACTGCTGCATGGTACAGTATCAAGTTTTAGGGAAGATTCTGGGCGGTTTGGTAAGTCTTGGTGACTGCGAGACGTACCGGGAGATAGACCTAAAGTGAAAGCTCAGCAGTAAAGCCGAGGAAAGATGGAGGGGAAATCATCTGCGATGATGGTGCCAGTATGGACACATCCACACCTTCCAATTCATCAGCATCATATTCGAGAAACGTGGATTAAGCACCGCAACATGATATCTCGGCTTCGCGTTGGCCCAGTCAACGACTTCAAACCTATCATCATTTGAGGCCGATGATCATACTTCCGGCAGGTAAGAGCTAGACTTCTCACAGATAACACCTACATCACTTTTTGGTTGTAACATCTGAATTTTGCAGAATTGTATCGGTAATCAACTTCCACGCTGCATTCCTCCCGTACGTAGACAAGCAATAGCTGTTTCCGAGTTCGCATGGTAAGCCTTGAATAGAACCATGTTCGCGACCAAATGGACATTTAAGACCAAAGAACAAATCAAGCTTATTCCGAAGCTTTCGTTTCACTTCCAGGGATAATTTATGGTCGTCGTTGCACCCACGGGACGACGCTGAGAAGGCTGACAAGGCGTGTCCCATCACATGACGGCCGCAATCATGAATCTCGACCACCGCAGGAACTTGCATCTTAGTCAAACACGCTTCTGGGCGTAAGATCCATCTCTAATATTACGTGAACACCCTGTTGATGATTTTCGACATTAGCTTGTACGACCAACATGCACTTGGTCTTCGGGTGTGGTGATGGCTCACGCCGGCTCCCGCGCCGCGTCAGGCACCGGCAACTCGACAAAGACGACCAGCATCGACGTAGCATCGTTTAGAGATGGTCACAAATAAATTCTTCTCCTTCTCATCTCCTACAAGCGCCCATGACGGAAAGTTCCGCGCCGCCGACAGCTCCTAGCCGATTGACACTTGTCGCCCGGGTATGGTGAGATCTCAGCCATGGTTGGCCTTGGTCTGTTAGTGGGAGAGATGTCCTGTACAGCTCAGTTCAGATGAGGGGAGGACATTAAGCATATGCCAGGTTGTTCACCTGAAGACTTCATTTCCAACGTCCCACGGCTTCTAGAAGATCTGGAGCTGAAGATTTCAGCCTTTGACACCATTGCCGGTCATGTGCCGGCCGTGTCAAAGGAAGGGGTGGCCGGAAATGCGGGGGTGGCTTCGGATGAGTGCGCCGTAGACCGGTTCTGGAATAGCGGCCGAAGAGCTTCGTTTGACCCCTCACATCAGCACCGGGTAAGCTCGAGTCTTACAACATCATCACAATCAAGTCATCTCGAGTTGGTGGAATGGTGATTCTCACTAGATACGCTGCTAAAATGCCCGCGCGGAGACGCGATGCGCGGGTCGAAATTAAACCACAGTACCGACCCCATATGTGCTGCAGGCATGTACACCGGCGCTGCCAGGCTGCTCCTGGCCAGCGTCTGAACGGGACGGGTATGACAAGTGATTTCCGCCAGAACAGATCATCTTAAGAAACAACTTTCAACTCTCCTTCTTTCATCAGCCCACGCTTAAACGGCAGAGGTGCGGTTCTCGGCCTCGACAGCGGAGGCGTTGTACTTGGCCTCGGGAAGGCCACCGGCGAAGGTGGAGTGAGGCTTCCACTTGGCCGAGGTGCGAGGGGTGGTCTCCTCCATCATCCTGTCGACCTGCTCCAGGGACAGGCCCTTGGTCTCGGGGACGAGGAAGTAGGTGTAGACGAAGGCGCAGGTGCAGAGACCGCCCCAGACGAAGAAGACGGACGAGCGGAGGTTGCCGCGGTTGGAGCCGACCATGTAGGGGGTGATGAGGGCGATGATGGTGTTCCAGAGCCAGTTGGAGGCGGTGGAGAGGGCAACACCACGCGAGCGGATGGGCAGGGGGAAGATCTCGCCGATCAGGACCCAGGCACCAGGGCCCCAGGTGGAGGCGAAGAAGAAGATGAAGATGGCGATACCGGCAATCTGGGCGTTGACGGCCGAGATGTTGTTGGCAAGGGTGGCGCCCTCGGGACCATCGGGGTCGGGGTGGGTGTGGTTGAAGCCGACGGTGACACCGACGATGGCGACAATGAACTGGCAGACGAGCATGCCGCCGGCGCCAACGAGCAGGATGGTGCGACGTCCGAAGCGCTCAACAGTCCAGAAGGACAGGGGAGTGGAGCAGACGTTGACGAGGGTGAAGATGAGCGAGATCAGGAACTCGTTGGAGATGGCGCCAGTCGACTTGAGGAAGGGGGTGGAATAGTAGAAGATGAAGTTCACACCAGTCCACTGCTGCATCATCTGGAGCGAAGTTCCGAGGATGGTCTTGCGCAGGTTGGAGTTGGACTTCCACAGGCTGCCGCGGAAGCAGTTGGCCCACGAGCCGGCCCAGGTGGAGGAGGGGATGAGGGAGCGCTCGTACTCCTCGTTGGCGACAATCTCGGCAAGCTCGTTCTGGATGTACTCGGACTCGCGGGGCTGACCACGGACGCGGGAGAGGGCGTTGGTGGCGGCCTCCAGGTTGCCCTTCTTGACGAAGTAGCGGGGCGAGTCGGGAAGGAGCATCAGACCTCCACCGAGGATGATAGCCCAGGGGAACTGGATGGCGATGGGGATGCGGTAGGCGCCGGTGTCATTGCGGTCCTTGGTGGCGTAGACAACGATGGAGGCCAGCATGATACCGATGGTGATGCAGAATTGGTAGCCGGCGACGAGGGCACCGCGAACCTTCTTGGGGCACTGTGGGGAAGCGTGTTAGCCAGACGGATTCCCTCGCTGTAAAGAGTAGTTCCTGTTCAACTTACAATCTCGGACATGTACAGAATGACGATGGCGGACTCGAAACCCACACCGATACCGGCGATGAGACGGCCAGAGACGATGGCGGCGAGAGAGTCGCCGTGACCAGTGATCATCTGGATGACACAACCGAACATGTAGATGGCGCAGCCGAAGATGACAGTCCACTTGCGGCCAATCCAGTCGGCAAGGTCACCGGCGGCGACGGCACCGAAGAAGGTACCGGCGGACAGGATGGAGACGACCAGGGAAGTGTGAGACTCGGAGAGCTCCGTGGCGGTGGGACCCTCGACGTTCTGAATGAAGATGGGCGAGCCCAGGACACCGTTGATGTATCCAGAGTCGTAACCGAAGAAGATACCACCGAAGGCGGCGAAGGCGCACATCAGGTAGGCCTTCCAGGTGACGGGAGCCTCGATGCGCTCGACATCCTGGGTAGCATGGAGGGCGACGGAGCCCTGGCGTTCGCCGTGCTGCTTCTCGTCAGACATGGCGGGCGGTTGTTGAGTGTCGTGCTCTGCGATGCTCTTGTGCTTCTATCCGAGGTGCTTCTTGGTTGAGGTGGAGGGTTGGCGTAGAAGAGTGACCTGGAGAGGAAGAGGGAGGAGGAAGGAAGAAGGGGGAGGGAGGAGCTTATTATTAAGGTTGTGAGGAGTGTGCCTGGGAAAGGATCGTCTGTGGTAGGTGCGACGGTGCCACGACCTTTTTATCGACCAGGAGGGGGAAAGGAAGGAACTGGTGAGCCCAGTGTACGGAAAGCAGCAGGAGCGGCAGAGCAGGTGGCGTGTACCACGTTCATCGTGTGCTTCACGCCTCACGCCTCATGCCGCACGCCCTCCCCCCCTTGCCATCCCCGCGAGTGAGCCTTGTCCCCGTCAGGTTGGAAGTCGGAGCCGAGCCTCAAGCAAGAAGGGGCAGAAAAAAAAAATACAGCCAAACCAAGCTCTTGTCGCCTGACTTGCACACTTCGTCCGACATTAGGCAGGGAGGAGTCCCGCCGAGGAGGATCCCACAATCCGCACGCCACCCCCCTCCCCTCGTCTCCAGACTCCCCAGTACCCCGTTCTCCGTCCATCCACCGCGAATTGGCCCCTTCTGGTGGCCTGGCCTGAATTTCCCCGTACGGGGTGTGCGCGCGTGGTCCTCCGCGCGACGCGGGCAATGACTCCACGACGTGGTGGTGCTGGGGGCCCGGGGGGAAAAGAATTGGAAAGCTCCAGGTCGAAAAAGGGCCGATAGCTAGCCCCGATATGTTTGGGTACGACACAGCGCGGTCGCGGCTGGTCCAAGGCGAGACCTTGAGGGGTGGAGTGGAGGTGGGGTGCACACCCACCCGTCGTGTGTGGTGCCTGCCTGCAGCGTCTGCACCTGCCCTGACCCCGGCCGGGCCCCCCGTTCGTCGCCCCAGTCGCGACTCCGCAGAACTCCAAACTCCCCAGGCCAGGGTCGACACATCCATCTCGACGACGAAAGCAGCCAGACAGTTGACTCGACACGGGAGTGACGGCACGGCGAGCATTTGATACAGTGCAGTGCAGCAAGACATCAGGACTGGTCATCGACATCGCCCTCGTCCCCGAATCCGAGACATCTACCCCGCGATCAACAGTGATCGGTCAACCGTCTGGACTTGCCCGACGAACGGCACCACTCCTAGCAAAGTATACCGAAGCGAAGCGAACGATCCTGGGCTAACAAGAACAGCCAAAAGCCAAATGCGACGATCAAGTCAAGTCATCATCCGCAGCTGGAGAGCCAGATCCAGAGCCAGAGCCAGACCAGAACCAGAGGTCACGAGCACCATCGGGGTCCAAAGGGACCAACCAGTAGCTTACAGCACAAAGGCTGCCAACTCGCATCATGTGGTGCCCAATCCCTGGCCCGCCGTTTCGATGGCTTCCCTGTCGCCGCCGGCAGTCTCGCCGCCATCGCAAGCCAGGGGCCTTGGCGGGCGAGTCGACCCATCCCCTGCCGCGACCACCCACGTCACTCGATCCTCCTCGGCCGCACTCTTGCAGCAGATGGCCAATGCCCCGAACGCCTTCCGCGCTGGCTTCCTTGCTTCCCCACTCGCATCGCAAGCCAATGCTGTACACTACGTTACCCTTACGAGCAGCATTTGCGGCTCCCTTATTGCGCCGACCACTACCGCCGGGTGCTATACTAGTCGTGCTGCCTCGCGCCACGCCGCAGCTTTGAGGCGTCTCCCGGGCCCCGAGGGGGCGAGAGGCTGTCGACTCTGGGGAACGACCTGAACAAAGGGCTGGCCGGTTGTGGCCTCGGGAAGCGAAAAAGACAAGAGGCAAGACACTGATTCATCTGATGCAACGGTCACCTTTGCCCCGACAATGGCCCCAGAACCGATGGGGCCCGCCCACCTCCCGCTCTTTGCTGAGGATGGGATGGGGGTGGAAATGGGTTGGAATTCGGCCGCTGTCTCGCCGTCGCGTGGCGTTCTGCGGGGCTCTTCGCCGCTGTCTCTCTCCAGTCTCTGCCCTCCGCCCGCCAAAACCGAGACTGCGGGATGGACCTGGAGTCTCCAGAGGTCTTGCATTGCCTCTCTGGCGCGGAGCGAATCGACGCTAGAAGAGAGATCTCCGCACCACCAGGGGCCTGCAAAACCCAGCGCTTCGCGTGACGGATGGGTGGTCAGAGCTCGCTCGGCCTCTCTTCGTCGCCGTCGTCCCCTTCTGCAGCCGGCACGAGAACGACAGGCGACGAGAGATGGAGACCGGCCAACCGTCTGGGATGGTTGCACCCGCAGCATTTGTCAACACATGCTTGCATGCACGCGCATGGCTGTCTTGTATGGGCAGACAATTTCGGACGTCGCCCTTCCTCCCGGCTGCAGGCAATCCCTGATACCGCCGAGTCGCTGCGACGGAGGGTCCTGATGCTCATCTGCGGGCAAATCAGCCTGATGAGCCGTCTGCGTCGCATCGCATCTCAATTTCATGTACAGCGCACAGTGCTACTTACAGGCTTCCCCCTCATCTGGCCCAAGGTCGAAACGGCCAACCGAACTTGGGGCCGCCCGTCATCGGATGTGTCCCCGAAAAAGGTCTGAGACTTGTGCATCTCGGGGACTCGTGCACAGGACGGCAATCCTCCCGAGACACGGTCTGTCTCTCCTTCACATTTTTTCTTCGTCGCTCTTTTCGCTGACTATGACTTACTCACACGAGTCCGCCCCGGTCGCCACATACCGAAGCAGAGAGTTGACAGGCAGGATTTCCGCATCTGGTGGGGTCCCCGAGTGAGCGCCGCCGATTGCGCCGACCGGAGCTGTCCGAAATGAGCCCTCTTCAGTGTCACGAGCCTCGACCTCAAAGCACAAGTCTCTCCACCCCGCTAGTTCGGCCACTGAACAAGTGCCATACCGCGCGGTTGCAAACAGATCGGCTTCACCGTGGCGGTCCCGGCAACCAAGATGGCGGACGTGTCGCTGTCTCTGGATCGCGCCGCCGCCCCCGTGGTGTCTTTGCCATCCTGAGCCACTGTCTTGTCTGGCTGCCTTGTCTCAGCTGGCTTTTTGGTGCGTCAGCGGCGGCCACATTCTTCCTCGGCTTGGCCACGTGAGGCCGAGACGACATCCTTGATGCCGATTTCCCGTGCACAGGCATGCCAACCGTCCTCGGTTCCTTTCTTCTGGAACTCCTCGGCGTGGTCCGCCCAGGCCCGCCCAGAAAACTTTGCTTTTTTTCAACAACATCAACGCTTCAGTTTTGCGGTCTCCACGTCCTTCTCGCTGACCAGGCCGGCCCTTGCCTGTGACTCCCTCCGACAACGAACGTCAAGATGCTTCAAGGTTCGGCACTGCGGCAGCCCCCAAGCTTGTTCCTTCCAAGGCAAGGCGCTCCTTTGCCAAAAGTTCACCCCTGCGCGCTTCTGGTAGAAATCCTGCCTTTCCCCGGACTGCCCTTCCAATCACACACCGTTCCACATCACCCACTCGACCGCTACCCGCTGCACCATCCCCTCCCCCCTTCAACGGACCCCCTGCTCCCATCCTCTGATCTGCCTGCAAAGCTCTGCCAATCTGGCCACCCACGGCCCCCCATCGCATCTCCAATGGGCCTATGCTCGGCGGTACTTGCGACGCTAGGCCTCCCCGTGTCGTCTCCGTTGCAGCATCGACAGGGTAGAATGACCGAGCCCTGCCCGCGCCGGGCCACCCGAACCATGTCAGCTCAGTTTCGACAACCACCCAAGAGCCTTGACAGCGTGGACAAACGCCACTTTCGCCGGATTTACTCCCCGGCAGTCGGCACGGGCAGTGGCCAACTGCCAGTCTTCCCTCCGAGTACGAGCCGTCTTCTGGTTGCGGCCAGTACCTACACGACCCTTGGAGATGGTGCCTGCCAGTTCTTAGCTTGTACGAACATCATGTGGCAAGACGGGTAGTCTGGCGATCTCTTCGCTTGGCATAGCTGTCACGGATGGGAAAGCATCAACCCGGCACGCCAAGGTCAGACGCTTTCCTCCCGACAGCCCGGATCTCATCGGGAACCTGCGGGCTATCAACGGCCGATTCAAGACTGTCCCGAGGTCTCGTTTCCTGCCCTGGCTGTAATAACAACCATTGTGGGCTGCTGTCGGCGTCCTCTCGGAGGTTTTGCGGGCAACTTCTCCACCGCCTGCCGGGGAGGGAACGGCCGGTTTGACGTCACCCTGTTGTTGGCCTGCTGACTCGGCGGCTGCTGGGATCCATCTTATCGTTGCTGGCGCTACTCGGCCCTCCCCGGTCGTTCAATGCCCAACGTCAACCCTGAGCATCTGATGCTGAACAGCGGGTTTTCAGCACTCACTTGATGGGTCATAGGGCCACGATTTTTTTTCTGTCGCTGTTCCAGGTGGTCTTACTAAGATGGATCCAGCTCTCCTGACGGCGGGACCCCTGGTCTTCATCAGGCATCGTGAGATGCGTCGGCATGGGTCGTCGTGCCGGTGTTGTTGAAAATTCAAACCAAACAGCTCGAGATCACGAGCGAGTGCCGTTGACGCGGAAGAAAACGGCAGACACGAGCCCCGTCGATGAAAAAACTGCATCATGCCACGGTGCTGAGCCCACCAGCTTGTCGTCTTCTCCGAGACACCAGGTCCCTGGTGGGTACTGAATGAATATCACGATGGATGTAGGTTGTTGGCACATCACCCAGCACAAAGGGGAGGAAAACCCCAAACCCCATGCCCGCTCTACCCCAGCCGGGGAAACACTGCAGATAGAGTTCCCATGTCAGCTCTGTTTCCCCGAGATATCGCAATCCTGCCCCCTGGGGCGCCCGTCTCGAAGTTGAGACGAAATCCGGAGACTCCAGTCTGGAGGTGAGGCGAGAAAAGGCCCGTCTGGCACATGCAGCAGCCGCATGCACGGGGTTGCAGCGCGATGCACACGCCCAGCGGGCCGGACCAGAGCCATGGGAGGCCGATCCCCCTGGCCGCTAGCTATCACGCCGAGGGCGTCCGGGTGGACTGCCCCCCATCTCTAGCCTGACGGTATCTGCACGCCCCCTTATTCTGAGAGGGAGGGGCCCCCGATATTGATCTGGGCGCCACGGCCAGACGTCCCTTGGGGTCGGATTTGGAAAATGGGTCATCCACATGGCCTAGATGGGACGAGACTGACGCCAGAGCCGCCGGTATAGGCCCGAGGGATCGGGAAGGGATGTGTCTGGGTCACGATGGGCTCCCTCTTCGGCGGGAAGATGGAGGCACCGCCCGCGATCACGGGTCCATGTCGGTCTGTCGGACGAAACACCATGCAGTTGAGCCTCAGATGGGATGGGTGGCGTCGATACCGGCGCGATGGGTGACGCCGAGACGGTGCCTGACGGCGGCATCTCGCTGCAACCTTGGACCCCGGTGGCATCACCATCGCGGCGCAAGTCCGGCAGGATGCGATCTAGCCGAGAGCTCGGGGGCATGCAGGGCCCTGCGGTTCGTTCGATGCACCCGCGCCTCTTCGGCGGCGGGAACGTGTGCAAGTGAGTGATGGGATGCGGCACGCCGGACGCCACGGTCCTCACGATCTGGGCCGGCCTGCACGCCAGAACCGACGGCGAAGGCGTCGTCGTACGGCACCCGAGCTCAACCCCGGAGTCCCGCCAACAGATCCTGCTCGCTGGGTCGTCGTTTTTCTCGTCTCATGTCGGCGTAATCCGGGGGGGGGGGGGGGGCCTGGACCCTCTTTCCAGCCGTAGAACGACCGAGATTTTGCGGGAGGGCCTGGCTTCTTCTCCCCCGGAGGCGCCGCTAGGACTCCTTGGTCTGGGACGTTGGTCGGGCGGACGCCGGGCCCAGACTGGGGTTCCCACATGTGGGCAGAATTCGACGTTGGGGGCTCCAGGTGGGCGAAGAGGGGGAGGGGGCCGGTGGTCTGTGACGCTTTGATATCGGGGTGCGGGATGTGGGTGAACGCGGAGCCCGAGGGGTTGAGACGGAGTTAACTCGGGCGCTTCTTCGGACGCTGAGGCAAGGTCGAATTTTACTTGATGTCCAAATAATATGATCTCCTAGGACGAATGAGCTGCCCGTGGTGAGACCATTTTGCCTCCTCACGGAACTCTCACGGCATCACTTGTGGTTCGTGATGTTGGTCTTCTCAGTCTCCTCAACGGGGCGGTCATCGAGCAACAGGACGACGTTGCCGTCGTGGTTGTTGGCAACTTAGGGACAGTGACGGTCTCGCTTCGGTGTCAGTCAGTCAGAAAGCACCACATACCGAAACGATAACCACTGGCAGCGAAATGAATCAATACACCACCTATCAAAGTACGTATGAAAAAGCTCATCTCCAGTCTCAACCCCTACTTCGACCCATGGATCCTCTCTGCACGTTGTATGGGCCGGCAAAACTTACCAGCCCGCCTGTGTGGTCGATCACGTTCATGTCGAAAGTTCCGCCATGCGAAGCAAAAGCTAGAGCCTCATAACCTGCTGCAGTGTTCCTTTCGTTCGGCAAGCCAAATGTACCCCCAAGCATTCCATCGTCGCCTACCAGATCGCTCCATGGTCGAATGAGTGTTGAATCAGGCATTGGGACGTCTTGCTGCTGTGCATGACCATCAAATGCGCCGCCAGCCTCATCAGATTCTTCGTTTGGTGGCGACTCGCCACTGCTCCCGAATTCGGCAAGAGTCCTGGAGGGTTCTGTCCAAGAATACCTCTCAAGGTGGCGGTCGGAAGAGATGCCCTCGAGCATTGTGGTGTCGAACCGATCATGAGTCTCCCCCATAGACAGCGCGTGATGAGATCGGCGGCGGGTCATCCCTTCGAGGGACAATGCCTTTGAATTCTTCAAGGCAGGAGACAGCACCATCCCGAAAGCACGCATGAGATTTCTGTGAAGCACCGAAGCATCACACTCTGGCCGCATCGCCCATGTTGAAATAATGGTGAAGAATTGGTCTGCCCAAGTGTGGCACTGAGAGGAAAGTCTCTCAGCCACCGCATGATGATCATAAACTGGCTCGAACCCTGGTGTCGCGTCAGCAGATACGCGCCAGAGAATCGTTACAATCAATAGACATACCGGGTGAGGGCACCGGATCTTGATCTCCGAAAAGAGCTCGCCAAAGTACCTCCCAAGTGTCGACCCTGTCTGCATGCCGTTTGGATACCAACCTCTTATAGACCTCTTCTCCGAAACCATCCTCTGGGTCGGTCTGAGTGTGTTCAGTTGGCGAAGAGGCGTGGCCTCCTTCGATGTGCTCCGCAAAGAGCTCCAAGCTGGCAAAGGAGCGTCGGCACTTGCGGCAGGGAACCATGGTCTTCTTCTTCATCGTGTAGTGGTAGTTGTTGCAATGCTTCCTGTGGTGCAATGTCAATTCGTTATATGACTTTCTGGAGGTGATGGTCATGCTGGCCTTACTTGAGGGTCGTCATGTCTTCGAACGACCTGATGGCGCAAGTCTCGAAGTTCGACACGCTGAAGCGGAGAGGATTTCTCTTGCGGTATGGACAGCTGAAATTCTGCGGGTCACGCTGTCTCTTGTTTGGTCCCCTTGTCCTGTTAGGCTCTCTCCCTAGAGACTCGGATGGGTCCATGGGGTCGTCTTCTTCATCATCTCCCCCCATGTGGCCACTTTTGCGTTTCTGCGCCCCAGAAGATTTTCCAGGGACACTGCTGAGCCTTTGGTTGTTTTTGGAAGCCGAGTGGGCGCCAGAGCCGTCCTGGGCCGACTGTCCATCTTCTGTCGGTGTTGGCGTGTCGTTCTGGTCGAGATAGAGACCGAATCCTTCATCCTCCCGGATTTCGCCGCACTTGTCCTTGACCTCTTCGAATAGATGGACAGTTCGAAAAGGGTGAGGCACTTCCCTGAGCCGGATGCCGTACCATTCTGACAAAGCTCTGTCGACTTCTCCATCGAGATCAAGATCGCGGTCAGTCTCGTGATCGCTGGAGTCTTCGGAGATCCTGGTGTCATCGGCCATGTTGCATGCTGCAGCCGTGTTGCTTGAGCCGAACCCATGTCGCGATGAGTGACAGACCAGACCTGGATCCGGAGGGGGCTGTTGTAGGGGTATGCCTGATGAGCAGTCCATAGGTGCAAGCAGCTGGTCTCTTGTCTGTAGTGGATGCTCCCGGGCTTTTACGGAAAGCCGCCTTAACTGGCTGTACCTTATGCTGTGTAACCCAAAAGTTAGGCTATGTAGCTGGCTGATTGGCTGGGTCAAAATTTCCTCAGGTCAATTTGCTCAAGAAAGTGTAACTGGCCTCCTGCAGGCGGACGCCTTGCCAAGAGACGCGCGCCAGCTCGGGCGTCATTTTTTGCCAGGGGTCTGGCCAATGCCATCTGATGATCAGAGGAAATGGCGCCTGTGCCGCTGGGAAATTTTACCTCAGGTTGGTTTGCCCAAGCTCAGGTGGATTCGCCCGAGGTCAAGTCAGTCTGCCTCTCTAGTTGCGCCAGCCTGACGCCAATCAAATTTGCCCATGCTCTGGTCAATGCCTCGATGTGTTGATATTGTCGGACTGTGCACTGTGTATGCAGAGATGCTGGGTTCCGGGTAGCAGGTTTATCCCCCATATACAAGTGTGCTTGAAGCCTTGACCGACGACGCAATGGTTCGGACGGCCTGTTGGCGATTTTCTTTTCCATCACCGAGTCATCCTTCCATCTTCCCCGATTGGCCGAAATCTTGCAGTGAGCTTGGTTCCGGCACAGGGGTATATCTCTGTGCAGCCGCCGCCGTCACGCCCGTCACTTCACTCACTTGTGCAAAACGACCCGAGTCCAAGATCGTCCAGCCAGAAATATCAAGATCGAACGCATCTGCTGGCTCGTTGCACCCCAAATCTATAAATGAACTGTCTTTTGTTCTCGTTGTCCGCTTGAACGTTGAGGCTGCAAATCGAAAGTGTTCACAATCCCATCGTCGAGATTCACACCAAAACCCGCCACAAGCACGCTCGCAACAAGACCATCATGCCCACAAATCATAGTGATGCAGCTTTCAAGAGCGGCAGTTTGAATGGAATCCTGTACCAGTTTGTCGCTCAAGTAGCCCAAAAGCTGATGGTTCAACACACTGACATTTCCAAGCCGGACACAAACTCCACTTGAGAGGCATATAAAGGACCGGTCCTCAGTCCCAGACAGATTACTGCAGCGAATGATGAATCTTCGTGGGCCAGGGGTGGTGAGGCCCGACGCGGCTATGTGTCTGATTGCACAATTTGGGAGTGCTATTGAGAGTAAGGCTTGAGGTCTGAAGACAGTCTGGACATGAGCTGGACAAGGCGGAAAGGTTGATGATGCGACAAAGCTCGTGTAAGGTATACACCAAGGTACTCACGAAAGCATCTTGGCGTTAGGTAGAGGAGTTGAGCTTGCCTTATCGTCACGAAGATCTCTGGCTGTCAAACCCCCGGCTCACAGTGAGTCACGGCAAACACTGCCCCGTAGGAATGAGGTCACTGCATGTGCCACACTCAGTGAGGCTCAGCAGACCGTTATCGCAGGGGCTCACAGCCTCATCCTCCTCTTGGCTATCAGCTCAGCCGCCCCTTTTCTCGCGGCAATACGGCAGTCGCCGGCGCACGGATATGCAAGGAACTCCACCACAACCCCTGAACACACTCCACCCCTGGAGCTATTTGCCGACATATCGCTTGGCTTGACTGGTCAAGTCGCTAAAATGAAATCAGGCAGGGCAGAAGTGCATCCTTCGCGCTGCGCCAGTGCCGCAAGTGTGGCAAGGCCAGCGGGAGCTTCGCCTCTTAAGGCTCGGTCTGTCCTCACAGGGCGAACCCTAGCGTCTACACATCTCGTCCATATCTATCTTCCCTCGTCTGCAGATTCTTTGTTTGCACTCATCATCACGATCTCTACGTTTCCTAAACACATTCGTTTGATCTCTCCAGACACCGCCAACATGCACCCCAGCACCAGCCTCGTCCTCGCCGCCCTGGCCGCATCGGCCACCGCCTCGCAGGTCAACGTCGTCCACGTCCTCGAGAAGCTCGAGGTTATCCCTCGCAGCTCGCCCAACACGCCCTCCGACGCCATCCTCGCGCGTCAGGATGCCTCCGACGAGGAGTGCAATTCGTCCCTGTCCTCCATCATCGCAGACATGCCCACTCTCCCCTCGGAGTTCATGGACTACGCCATGACCGCCACCGAACCGATGCCCACCGGCGACTCCTGCACCCTGGCTCTCCCCCTGTCCCTCTCTAAGCCTCTCCTCGACTCCGTCACCGCCTTCGCTCGCTGGGGCGCCGACAAGTCTCAGGACGCCGTCCAGTACATGGAGAACTGCGACGCCCAGGGCCTCAACGACCCCGACAGCCCCCCCATCATGAACCCCGGCGACCTTATCACCCAGGAGTGCAGCGAGGAGCCCGTCCTCCTCTTCACCGACGCCTCGACCACCGCGACAGTCTCCGTTTCGGACGTCATCGACGACCTTCGCGACGAGATCCTGGCCTCGCTCAGTACTGCGAGCACCGGCGCCGTGGAGACCGTCACCAAGACATCCCCGGCCAGCGGCAGCGCCACGCCTTCCAGCTCTGGTTCTGACTCCGAGGATGCTAGCAGCACGGGTGCCGACGAGTCCGCCGCGTCGGGCGCTGCCCAGTCTACGGGTGCCGGCGACGGCAGCGGCGCGGCCCGTTTCGGCCTGACTGCTGCTGGAGTTGCGGCCATGGCGGGTGTTGCCGGTCTTTTCGTGTCTCTGTAGAGGCTCAAAGAGTACCGAATGTACCACCGAAGATACACAGTCCTTGTAACTACCCTCTAGATTAATACTGATACCCACGCTCTGGATGTTGTCATCCAAGTGCAACACACCTGTACGCGCCTGTAGTGATGTCATGGGGCCCCTTGGTGTCCCTGTGAGACACCGCGGAAGTGACAAGACCGCGGCCCTGGCTGGAGGGAGGTGATGCTCAACAGCCACAGTTGTCTGGGTTCTCGCGGCTAATTGCAGCATCATCAGCCGTAGGTCGCATGAAGCCTCAAACTGAAGCTCTGGTTCCGAACCCTAACGACAACCCCCGCCAGACGCCACCATTGGACAAGACGAGCTGAGTGAGGCGACATGACCTCGTGGGCTCGGATGTCCGGCTTCGCCCCTCACTTGGCTTGGAAGAAGTTGACGCCTCTCCGGAGACTAGAGGTTCGGTTGCTCCGCATTGTTGACACCGTCGCTGCCCGGACCATCAATCGGCCGTCTCGTTGCGGAGGCCGTATTCTCTTCTTGGCCATCGGAGTCGCCGCCGCGGTCCAAAGCGGATATGGGGCGCGTCGGGCGACTCCACAGGCGGCATTCAGCCTGAACAGATATCCCGACGTGTAACGTCAATAGCCGAGCGAGGGGGCTGCCTGTCCACGTGTTTCATGTAATGCCCGACGTCTGGCACCTTGGAAGCTCTGGCTATGGTTGGAAGCACAGGCACAGCAGGTGACGGTTACCAGAGCATTGCCGTGACTGCCCAGGGAGATGAGGCCGGCAGCCTGCCGGCACCAGACCCGGATCCATCGGCGTGACGACCGGTCAACGTCGCACCAGTATGGGATGGCAGACGCTGCGGTCAAGCCAGTCTCCGCCATCACCGCCCTTAGGACCAGTGATATCAGACCGGGGTATTATCTGGGGCGCATGAGAACCAGACAACGGACGGTACACCAAAGACCCAGGACCAAGCGGCCGAGCGGAATGCGACACAACCCACAAGTCTTTGGAGCAGGTGGCTCGATGAAAGGGGGAGGTATTCATCTAAGCTTTATACCCATGCCCCCGACAAGATATTGAACCGAAACATCAGGCTATATACCGGCGGCCGAGGGCGTGTATAAAACACCCGACGCCCAGCCTGGATGTCGTGATAGATCGCCAGCACATCACAGCAGCATCAGTCAGCTTTTGCCTACCATCTCCATCCAGCTCAGCATCATGTGGTCCCGAGACACCATCACCCCTCTCCTTCTGGGGATCCAGCTCCTGGCTGGCGGAGCCTCCGCGCAAAACTGCCCGAGCATTCACGTCTTCGGCGCTCGCGAGACGACCGTCTCCCCCGGCTACGGCTCTGCGGGCTCCGTGGTCAACGCCATCCTCAACGCGTTCCCCGGCGCCACCTCCGAGGCCATCGTGTACCCGGCCTGCGGCGGGCAGAGCAGCTGCGGCGGTATCGCGTACGGCGACTCTGCCAGGCAGGGCACCGCTGCCGTGGCGTCGGCCGTCAACAGCTTCCACCAGCGCTGCCCCAACACACAGCTCGTGCTGGTCGGATACTCTCAGGTGAGCGCTGGAGGCAGATGAGATGCGACATGCGTGGTGCTGACTCCGAGACAGGGCGGCCAGATCATGGACAACGCGCTGTGCGGCGGCGTCGACTCGGGCTCGGGCATCACCAACCCTGCCGTGCCCATCTCGGCCAGCGCCGTGAATGCCATCAAGGCTGCGATCTTGATGGGCAGCCCAAGGTACCGTGCCGGGTTCCCCTACAACGTGGGCACCTGCACCGCCCAAGGCGTGAGTCTCCTTCCACTGTCGTCGTGCAGAAACAAAGCTGACCTTGCCACAGTTCGCCGCTCGTCCCGCCGGCTTCACCTGCCCATCTGGCAGCAAGATCCAGAACTACTGCGACTCGCCCGACCCGTACTGCTGCACGGGCAACAACCAGCAGGTGCACCAGAGCTACGGCAGCGTGTACGGCCAGGCGGCGCTCACCTTTGTGCGCTCGAAGCTCACGAGCGGCAACAACCCGCCGACGACTCCTCCCACCACGCCCCCGACAACACCTCCCTCGACTCCCCCGACCACGCCGCCGCCCAGCGGCAGCTGCGCGGCTCGCTGGGGCCAGTGCGGCGGGCAGGGCTGGCAGGGACCGACGTGCTGCTCTGCGGGGACGTGCCAGGTGTCGAACGCTTGGTACTCTCAGTGCCTGTGAGCATCTGGTCTCGACTTGAGGTCGGAAGGGCAGAAGGGATGAAGCTGCTTCAGTTGATTCGTCTGACCTTATTTTCACGTACCTATTCTTCTCAATGAACATACACAGCTTCTTATCAACCTGGTGTGGTGTGGTGATCTGACGTTGCCGAGGCGGTCGGAGTATTTCCTGTAAACATCTGCCGCCGGCGCCGGAAACGGACGTACAGTGGATGTACCAGTGGACTTGACCTGAAAGTGACAGCGGAGAACACAGTCGAGTCGCTTCGGCAACGCCGACCAAACTCGTACCGGCTCGTACCGTGACCCTGGACCAGCCTTGAGCGCGCGACTCGTGCAAATCATGCTCCCTTGCCGAGGCAGAGAATGAATGGCCTTTTGACGCGCTGCTCCCCTCGTCAGCCCTACGATTGAACTATTGAACTCATCACTGGCACACTACCTCTCATCAATCGGTCATCGTCATCGCTGTCGTCATCATCAACGACCTCACATCATCGTCCATCGAATAACAGACTCACCACTTCTTCACAATGGGCATCCTCTCCACGGCCGCCACGGCGCTCATCGCCGCCGAGCACACCTACATCATGGTGCTCGAGATGTTCCTCTGGACCTCCCCCCGCGGCCGCAAGGCCTTCCGCCTCACCCCCGAGTTCGCCGAGCAGACCAAGACGCTGGCCGCCAACCAGGGCCTCTACAACGGCTTCCTCGCCGCCGGCCTCGTCTGGAGCCTGGCCCACCCCGAGTCCGAGGTCGCTCGCCAGCTGCGCCTCTTCTTCCACGGCTGCGTTCTTGTCGCCGGTCTCTACGGCGGCGCCACTGCAAACAAGAAGATCTTCTTTATCCAGGCTGTGCCTGGCGCTCTGTCGCTGGCGACCGTCCTGCTGGGACTTTGAGCGAAAGACGTTTTGGTTCGGGGGAGTCGGGAGGAAGGGTCGGAGGAGTCGAATGAGGATTAATGTGCTGAGCGAATTCACTTCAGTTTCGACGACGCAGACGATGATCCATTGCGTGAGGATTCTTGGCGGACGCGACGCTTCGGCCCGCAAAGGCCTCGACCAGAGTATTTGTATCCCCGACGCCCACATCCACAGACCCGGGCCTGGATGGACCAGGAGGATGTGATCCTTGCCTCACAGCCTCCATTTGCCTGCCCCGACGAGCACCTCACCGTGTCCATCGCCGATCATATCCCCAAGCGACCTGACGTGCTCCGAACAACCAGCGCATCCTCCCAAACCAGTTTTCATCTCGCTACCAAAAGCCTATTCTAGGCATTGGTGAGAGCTTCAATGAAATTGGCATGGCGCCCAGGGGAAGTGCTTGTTTCGCTAATGCCCCCGACCCCGGGATCCCGCATCCTTCGGGCGGTCCAGCCCTACCTGCACGATCCCAGCTCAACAACCGCCCGGACAACAAGATGCATCCTCACGAGCTGGACGCGTCAGACGCGACCGAGCAACATGCAGACAGAGTAATATGCTGACAGAAGACCAAACCGCCCGCCTGCATGTTGGCACCGCTACTAATGAGGTCGTTGACTCAGTCGCCTCATCTCAACAAGCAAGTCACAGCTCGGTCTCTTTCCATTGGCCTTGCTCCCGGCGAGCCTTGGCGTGCAGTTCAAGCATACGACAAGCAATCCTTCGCGTGCCCCTCCCCTGAAGCCACTATGAATAGACTGTTAGCCACCCTGCTGGCTCTGGTCCTCCAAGGCTAACACAGCGGGTGCCAGCCAGTTGTCACAGACGACCCAGGGGCAGGGCCCCAGCCGCGAACCCCTGTTCCATCCCGCAAGAATCGCACGCTTGCTGCGCTTCAAGCACGAACGGGCCGCTGCCGACTGCCAGTGATAGGCTCGCTCGCATTCGAAGCCCCAGAACTTTAGGGCCGTTATCGATGCTGATCTCTGGCATCGTTTTTGAGGGACGCCACCGGCAGGGGTTTCGGAGTTGACAGGCAGGGTATTCAATACCCTAAAGGGCCTCTCTGCCTCTCTTCAAGCTCTCAGGCTCTTCCCAGACACCAGCGGACTGTCGAAAGTCGTCTCTCGCCATCTTCAACTTCACGCCATGGCTGCCACAAAGGTCATGCTCGTCAACCAGGGCGGCGACGCGCCTCACAACGCCTCGTCCACCTCCTCGAGGCACACGACTAAGACGCTGATCCAGATGCTGGTCTTCTACGTCCTCTCCATCGGCTTCATGGCACTCCATCTCGTCCTGGTCACGCAGCTCCACGGCAGGGCCGTCGAGATGACTCGCATCCCGCAAAGTATTGCCACCGTCATGGGCAACTTCCTCGCCCTCGTGGCCGAGCTGATGCTCATGAGCGGTGTCGCCGTCGCCTACGAGCAGATCCTCTGGCGTCAATTCCAGAAGAAGTCCCTCGCCTCCTTCGTCATGGACACCCTCGTCAGCCTGCCCGGCAGCCCCTGGAATCTCGGCGACCTCAAGGTCATCCGCTCCGCCTGGGTGCCGTGGCTCATCTCCCTCGGCTGCATCATGATGCCTCTCGCCGCCATGTTTCCCCCCGGTACCCTGACCGTCGAGTTCCAAAACTTCGTCCTGCCTGCCGAGCACATGAGCGTGCCCACCATGAACATCACCGACTGGGGCTTCGGCGACTACCGCCAGTTCATGGAGCGCTCCCTGTTCGACGTCGATGCCGATCTCAGCTGGCTGTTCGTCTCCTCCTCTCCCTCGCCGTGCTTCTCTTGAGAGGCAAAAGAGCTGACTAGGCCTTCCTCATCATAGCCACCCCCTGAACAGGATGGAGAGACTGGCTAGTACCGTCCTCGCATTGGGCCGTCCCATCGACCCCCCGACGCCCTGCGAAGGACCATGCAGCTACGCCCTGGACATTCAGGGCCCCCGCTTCCATTGCGAGGAGGCCGTCGGCCAGAACGTCTCCCTCTTTGAGCCCTGCCAGAACCTCGCAGAAGACCTCGTCTTCGCGGCCAAGAAGTGGGACATCGGATTGCGAAAGGAACCCTCAAACAACACCTTCTCCTTCTCCGCCTACCACGGACGCAACTACTCGGGGCAGTGTGACAACTCGACCCTCAAGACCTACGTCTGCCACACCACCCTTGCCGACTACCACGTCGAGATCTCCAACGCCGAGAACGGTACCACGACCTTTACTACAGAGATCCGGAACGATACCGAGTTCTGGACCACGCCCGACTCCATCCGCTTGTCGTACTACTACTACTACCTGTCCTCGACGGAAAGTGGCATTCGGAAAACGCCTGTCAACCAGACGCAGCTCACCACCGAGTTTGCCCACACTCAGGCGTATACAATGGCTTACACGGCTGTCAACGCCCTCGTAGGAGAAGTCAGGCGATGTGAGTAAACCCCTCCACTACCTTATCCCTCACGCTCGTTCGTCTTCGTGTTGCTCACACCGACACAGACACGGACGCTCCCGCCGTGGGGTACGACACCCACTCCTATCGGGTCAATGAGACACAGGTCGTGGGCAGCCCGTACTTCGGCATGGAAGACCGCTTCAGTCCCCATGACAACTTCTCGCCCGAGACCCTCCAAGATTACTTGCAGGACCTCATCATCTCCACCATCTCACTCAACAACCACACCAACCCAGAATGGACCACCTGGACCTCCGTCGCCACCCTCGAGGGCGGCGAGGTCTTCGTCTTCCTGGCAAAGAGGCAGTTCTACGCCCCGTACGGCGCCTGCCTCTTGGTTGCATTCATGATCTATGCCGTCGGCATCCACTCGCTCTTCAAGAACGGCGGGCCCGCCGACTCGAGCATCCCAGCTTACGCCATTGCCCCGTCGGACGAGGTCTCGTCGCCACTGCGGAGTGATGATGAGGAGGGCCGAAGTATCGAGAAGAGAACCAACACGGAGAAGAGGCTGATGGACTATCGGGCTTCATAAATGAGCATCTCAAGACTGTCTACGTTGGTATGCGACCAAGTCTAGATCTAGAGAATCGAGTAGAAAGGAGATATTAATATGTATCCTGATGGAGGGAGATGTGATGCGCTGATTTCTAAATGTCCAACCCCAACGCCGTTGTCAAATTCAGTGACCCCAATTATTGTCCGTCTATTTGCCCTCCTTGACCTCAACTTCCTCTCCAATTTCCTTGGTCCTCTTCAGGCCCTGCTTCTTGGGCACCCGAGCAAGCCAGTAGAGACCCAGGGCGGCACCGACGTTGAAGATGATGTACAGCCAGAGCAGCCCAAAGTTGCGCCACCTGTCATCGTAGCTGATGTTGAAGTTGTGCATGATGTCGTCCGTCGTCGCAGCCGGGCACCAGCCGCACGCGTTCTCGGCGGCAACCTGCACGAGCCTGCCGCCGGCGCCGCCGACGAAGGGGTCGAGGAACTCGCCGCAGGTCATGTTCGCCTGGACCGGAATGTGAACAATCTCGCGCGCTGCGCACTCGACCGGCACACCATGCAGACCGGTCGAAAGAGCGCCCGAAGTGAGGTATGTCATGGGCGACACCCAGTACATGAAGTCGGACCAGATGGCAGGCATCTGTTCGCGGGTGATGCCGACGCCGCAGAATGCCATGGTCAGGATGGCCATGAGGTTGACGGCAACGCCTGCGAGGTCGGGAGTCTCGACGGGCGCGATGAGGGCCTGTGAGATGGTCGAGGCCCAGAGGACGAGCTGCCAGATGAAGAGGAACGCCGTGAAACCGCGGATTGCCGTGTCGCTGCCGGCGTTGTCCTGGAAGCCGACGGGGTAGTACCAGCAGAAGTAGAAAATGACTGCACACAGCGTGTTCCACAGGAGCTCAATCAGGATCTGACTGAGCATGAAGACAGTCCAGCGATAGATCTTTGACGGACGTTCGCGAACTTCGTAAAGGGCGCGCTGCGGGATGAAGAAGGGCATGATCTGCTTGGTGTATGGGTTCTGGATCAGGAACGCCATGAAGAAAGCGTACAGCTGATTCTGAACGCCCTGCATGCTGCGATCCGAGCCGCGGAAACTGAAGCCGAGGTAGAGGGACTGGAGCATGTCAAGTCAGCAGGCTGCGTGGCTGGCGAGGGATGGAGGCACTTACGAAGAGGATGGTGACGGAGAGCTTTGACCAAAGGTAGGTAGGCGAGCGCCAGAAGTGCTTGCAGGTGCGGAGGAAGACGGCCTGGAACTGTGTGGTGAACGATGTGACGAACTCGTTGTGCTGAGAGGGTGAGTCGCTGTCGATGACGACGGCGGTAGCACCCTCGCGAAGGCGGCGAAGCTCGGCCTTGACCTCGGCGTACTCTGGAGAAGCACGCCAGATCTCGAACCAGTCGGGACCGTCGCTGGAGGGGAGGGTTGTCTTGAGCATCCATTCGGCAGGGTTGGCGTCGGGAGGGCAGGGAGGTGCTCCGTTGCGCTCGAAGTAGTCGATCATGTGGCGGGAATGTTCACCGATGTCTGCAAACATGTCAGTGCTAGTGCGGAAGGGGGGCTTGGATCAGGACTCACCACCAAAGTAGACAGTCTTGCCGCCGGGGCGGAGCAGGAGCAGACGATCGAACCGGGAGAAGAGCATGGCGGAGGGTTGGTGGATAGTGCAGAGGACAGCCTGACCGCTCTTGGCGAGTCGCTCGATGAGGTCGCAGATGGCCCAAGACGTCTGGGAGTCCAAGCCCGATGTCGGTTCATCGAGGAAGACCAGGAGCTGGGGACGGGCGGCGAGTTCAACACCGATAGTCAGGCGCTTACGCTGTTCGACGTTGAGACCTTCGCCGGGGAAGCCGATGATTGCATCCGCAAAGCTCTCCATCTCTAGGATCCGAATAACTTCGTCAACGTATGCGAGCTTGTCCGCGCGAGGAGTTTCAGCGCTCTGCCGGAGCAGCGCACTGAACTCGAGGGCCTCTCTGACGGTCGCGGTGTCGAGATGGAGATCCTGCTGCTGGGCGTAGCCGACGCGATGGGAGAAAGATGAGTCGGTCGGCTTGCCGTTGACGAGGGTGTCCCCAGTAAGAACACCGACAGTCAGGCGAGTCGCAAGAGCATCCAGCAGAGTGGTCTTTCCGGCACCAGACGCGCCCTATCACGAGTTAGTTTGAGGCAAAACGTACACATTTAGAAGACTTACCATGAGCGCAGTGGTAACGCCGGGCTGGACCCAACCATCGACATTGTCCAGAATGCGGAGGTTCCCGTCCTTAACCTTGACCTCGTAGCAAACGTCCTCCCAATGGAACACGGGCTTGCCACATGTGCTAGGGCTGAGGCGTGTCTTGGGGCCGGACTCGTGGGACGTCGATCCATTCGGCTTCTCCTGAACGATGCGTGAGACTTGCTGGATCTCCTCGTCGTCATTCTCCGACTTCTTGAACAGAGGGGGGACCCTGCCACGACGGAAAACGAGGACTTCGCCCTTGGTCTTGGGAGGCTTGGCGTATTCCGCAGCGATGATGTAAGTGATGAGGAAGCCGACGAGAAAGGCGAAGAGAATGCCGATGTTCCTCCACTTGTTCGCATTGTAGTACTTGTAGCTGAGACCGATGTAGTTGTCGCCGTTGACGGTTGCCCTTCCAGGCACGGCTCCCACGACAGTGCAGGTGCGGGCGGCCAGAGGAAGATCATCGTATCCAGGACCGGCAGGGACGATCTGCTTGCACTGGAACTCCCGATTGTGGAACTCGTTTGCCATGAGTGCCTCGAAGACGTAACTGAGGGGGTTGATGTAGCCCATCCACCTCGACCACCCAGGCATGTAGTCTGTGGGGATTGAGAAGCCGGTGTACACCATCAGGCCAATGGTGATCAGGGACACCGGCACAAGGGCTTGGTGGGATGTCCGGGTGATGGATGCGATCGTGCGGTAGAGACCCGAGACGGCCAGGGTGAGAAGGAAGTTCGTCATGAGGAAGAAGAAGTACGCGCCGGCATTGCGTCTGAGGTTCGCGAGGAAGTAAATGATGGTATTGAGCATGATGGCGTTCGCAATCTTGTAGGGGATGTCTGTGATGTAGTTGGCGAGAGCCTCGGCCGACTGATGATAGAACGCATAGCGGTTGTGCTTCTCGACGACGGGCCGTGATGCGTATAGCGTGAGAACCTGTTTTCAAACACTATCAGTATGCATGTTGATTCCGAACATGTGGAGTCCACTCACCTCGAGTTCGCCGGCAAAGGCGTTGAAGAGAAGTGTGAAGAAGATGACGGCGCCGCGGTGGTAGAAGCTGCTCGTGTCGTTGGGCATGTTGTAGAATCCACTGCCGATGACGAGACCCATGATCAGGTTGAAAACTAGGGATGCGATAACAAACGCTGGATCGGCAACCAGCCGTTTGCCGCTACGCCAGATGCAGAGCCTGATCTGCTCGACGAAGGAAAGGTGATAAGGCGACTTCAGGCGCTGCATCGAGCTCCGCTCTGCCTTGCGGCTCTGGGCGAACTCGTCAAAGCGCTCCTGCGACGGGTGGTCCGTCTCGTAGGTGTCGAGCTCCGCAGACAGCGCAGCACGCTCCGCCGAGGCCTTCCACCGGGCGGCAAACTCGTCAGGTGTGCGAGGGGCAGTGGCTTCACAACCGGGGCGCACGCGGCGCTCGTGAACCGAGGTCATTGACGTGAGGAAGTCGGGGGTCGTCTGTCTGTCCGGGCCTAGAAAGCGTCAGATGGTATGCGGAGATGTGTCTGGGGGAAAGGAGACTTACACTCGAAGCCGAGCTCCTCGAAATAGGCCTTGGCGTTCTCAGTCCTGCCAAAATAGATTTGGCGTCCTTCGTAGAGAACTGTGACCTTGTCAAAAGCCTGCCTGGGTTAGCCAATGATGGTGGAATGATGAGGGCTAGACAAACTTACCTCGTACGCAGACTGAGGGGCCTGGTAGATGGCGACGACGGCGGCGACGTTCATCAGGTCGGCCTGTGCTCGCAGGGTCTTGCAGAAGGAGATGGCGTTGCCACTGTCAAGGCCGCGCGTGCTGTTATCCCAACACTGGAATTTGGCACCGGTGAGGGCGGCCTCGGCGATAGAGACGCGCTTCCTCTCACCGCCCGAAACGCCGCGAACGAAGTCGTCGCCAACCTTTGTGTTCACGGTGTGGGAGATACCGAAGATGGCCATAATGGCATCCCGGTAGGCACGAGCGAACTCGACCTTGGTGAATCCGCCAGGCACCTTGGCCGGAACACGGGCCATGGAGGCGAACTCGAGGGTGTCCCCGACGCTGATGGGCGGCAGGTGGACGTCGACCTCTGCATTATAGAGGACGTCGCCACGGAACCAATCGTGCATGTGCTTGGGGTTGATGCCTGCAACAAGTTAGTGCTATTACATGTCTGTGGTTTGCAGAACGCACCTCGGAAGTTGATGTAGGAGTCGTCAGTGACGTTGAGACCTTCCGTGCGGCCAGACAGCGTCTTCAAGAACGTCGAGCAGCCTGAACCGGGAGGACCTAAGACGAGCAGCATCTCCTTGGGATGCACGACTCCTTCAAAGTCGCGCAAAATGTCGACACGCTTCATGCCGCGGCCCGTCAGGTGACCAAAAGCGGCGGTGGCCATGCTGGGGATAATGTTGCCAGTGGACTCCTGGAATCGGGCGCCGACACCGTGACCAAAGACGTTGAGGTTGCGGAATGCGACACCCGTCATGCGGGAGGGAGCCGAGTCTGGATCCGACTCGTAGAGCTTCCTTAAGGCTTGAATCCAGAGGAAGCTGTCAAACGTTGGTGAGAAGGGGTCAAGCTTGCTCCCCTTGATAGGGGCGACAGCGTTGTTTTCGCCATGATGGCCGTTCTTGGCGGAAGTGGCAGTGATCTGCCTGGCGAGGGCCTCAATGCGATGTTGATGGGCACCCTCGCCGGAGCGGTCGTCCGTCGACGAAGCTGACGAAGACAGCATGGCGGGGATGTTGATGGTGGCGGCCAAGGGACTGGTCAGGCCTGTGTCGTGGGTTCCCAGGTGTAGATGTCCAGAGTAGGTTGGTGGGAGAAGAGGAAAAGAATATGTTGAGTTGCACGAAACGGTGGCGGATCAACTGCGGTTTGGTGGCGTACTATGCAAAGTGACCAAAGATAAGGAGAGACTTGGTGACGAGGCTCGGGAAGGTCCCCCAAAATATATCAGGCTGGTGAACAGGCGACGGGCGAGAGGTGATCGGAGGGTTAGGCAATGGAACAACCCGTTCATTGAGGAGTTTGTGCCAGTGTGAATCCACGACTAAGAGCCGAGTCAGAGGGGGAGTAAGGGAGCTATGTGCATCACTTGAAAGCAACATGTTTAAAGGTGATCCACCAGGGTCGGCGGGTTAAGAAAACGGCCGGGGCCGGAGCACGGGGAGAGGGAACCAGCCAGGCTCACTTCGTACGAGCAGACATGACAGCCGGCCGGCCGGTACGGGGGTCCTCATCTGGAGCATGGGGGCCAGCCAGCTCATCCACCCATCTCGTGGCTTGCAGGTGTGTGTGGGTGGTGAACGGGCGTATCAGGGGCTGTGACTCGGTGAGTGTTTTCCTCGGCCGCCCGAGATGGCAGTGACCCATGCATCTCGAACGATGCGTGAAGAGAGAAAACCACGCCTCGTGGATGTGATCGGCTCAACTCGACACCATCGGATCGCTCGGGCCTCCTCGAACAACAAGGTGCCATGACGAAAAGCCCCCGATGTCTAGGAGGAACTTTTGGATTGGGGTCGGGGGATCGTCTCAGGGTCGAGTAGACTGGCAAAGCAGCAACAACAGCAGAAGCAAAAGTGTCCGACAGGGGGTCTTTTTTTCGCGACAGAGAGGTGCATCATTGGCATTTGGTGGGGGCCGACAGCCTGAGCACGGCGTGTTATTGCGCCGACGGGAACGGAACGTCAAAGTCTGTGTGGGCGGTCAGATTCTGGAAGATATTGGCGGCGAAAACCCACCGACGTGCTGGATGCCGGATGGCGACAAGAGCCTCCCCTCCCTTGGGGCTGGGCCAGGGTCGTCGGATGGGTCCCGACGATAGCAGGAAATAAGCAGAAGCCTCCGCGCCCAAGACCAGGGGTCCAATCGTAGCGCTCGAAATCCCCTTCAAGGGGTGGGCTTTCCGTTCCGTCCCGCGGGCAACCGACTGATCGTGGCTGCCATGCTGATGCGTGGCATCGCATGATCCTTGGAACGGGGGGTTTTTGGACCTAGTTTCTGGGTCGGAAGCTCGAAACTCAACGCCGACGCCGACTTCTCCGGCGTTCGTTCGTTCGGGCACGACGCCGGTCGGACACGGCGATTGCTCATAAACCCCGCTACGGCCGGGAGACTACCCCATCTTCGCGCCGTGGCCTCGATGGTGTCTTGTCTTGGAGGCCGTTGACACAGGTCTGCCCCTTGGTGGCCGAGAAACGTGCGGGCGGCCGCGGGTGCCCGGCGTAGGAGCAGGCAATCTCCTATGCGGGTCAGCGAGGAAAATTCGCCATTCGCAGCGGGGACCAAGCAAACGGCCGGAGCAGGCTGGCCGGCGACACACCACGAGGACAGTCGGTTGCGAGGAGCGGGAGAGGGGTTTCAACGATTGAAGCACACGACGCTTCCTTGGAAGTTGGAGTTGAAGAAAGGGAGAAATCGCGAGGTAACCTTTTGCTTCAGGAAAGGTTTGGAGCGGAGAACACAAGGCGGGTCGCACCTTCCCCAAACAACAGTCAGTTGCGATTGCACCTGGGGAAGGTACATCAGCTCACCTTACCCACGGGACATTCCCTGGTAGCAATCTTGGTCAGCCTGCTTCACATTGCGGAACCTCCCAAACATTGAAGGCAAACTTGAACAGGAGGAGTTCACTCCGGATGCCTATGCAGCTTCAGTATTGTACACGTCTATCGTAGCAGTTCCTCTCGGCCTCCATTCACGCCACACCGACCTCCAGTCACCAGCACGACACTGCTGATGGCGGCAAGCCTACACAACCTTCGTCAGGTCGAAGCCTGCAAGCCGATATCTCGCATAACACAACACGCAAGCACTGGCCACCATGGTGAAGCCGCAGAAGAGCTGCAGGCCCAAGTAACTGCCCCCTTGGGCCGCAACGATGGCGCCTCCGATTGGACTCCCCGTCAGCGCTCCAAAGGACTGGATCGCAAACACGATGCCCGTCCGAATGCCGATCTGCCTGATATCCGAGATTTGGGCGACAAGCGCGGGGCCGAGGGAGATGAAGCCACCCGACGAGAAGCCGAAGAGGACCATGTAGGCGATGATGGCCGCGTTGTTTTTGCCTGGGATCCAGAGGCCCAGAGTCACGATGGCGCTCAGAAACGTGATGCTGATCATAACATTGTAGCGGCCCAGCTTATCGGCGGCAAAGCCTGGGGCAATTCTACCGACGATGCTGGATTGTGTCAGCGGTGCATCCACCCCGGCATACGGTCCTGGCATGTACTCACCTCACCGCGTTCATGATCGGGAGAAGGTAGGTCGTCAGCTTAGGGTCCATGCCCTGATCCTGCGCCTGCAAGATGATGTAGTTGAATGGGAGGAACATGCCCCAGAAGAAAAGGAAGTATGCAACGACGAGGAGCATCAGGTTCGGGTCCCGGAAGTTCTCAGCGTATTCCTTCACGCTGAATGGTCGCGGCCTGGGGGGAATCCTTGCCCGCACCGTCAAGCAGGTGACGATAAGAAGACCCAGGAAGAGGAAAGCTACCGCCCGGATAGTCCAGGGGAACCCGACATTGTCGATGTCGGCGTCGATCATGCGAGTCATCATGATGGGCAAGACCACACCCCCAAGCGACGACCCGGACACCATGATTCCGAGTGCTGCAGCGCGACGCTTGTAGAACCACGTCGACACGGCAACGAGGGAGGCCTGAAAGGCGGCTGAAGAACCGATCGAGGCCACGATGGACTGTGCCAGGATGAACTGGTAGTATTGGTGGGCCAGGGAGGTCATCATGAGTCCGAAGACATAGACGATGGTGCCGCCAATGATGAGCGGTCGTGGTCCGTACGAGTCGTACAGTCGTCCGAACTACAAAAGGTCAGCACGATGCCAGACTGCAAAGGTTACCCAAGGTTCACTCACAACCGCGCCGCCAAAGGTCATGGTCCAGACCTGCAAGCTGGTGATCCAGCTCACCGTCGATGCCGAGTAGTTGCTGAGCGGACCGCGCAGGTAATATTCCTGGAAGACTCCCACACAGTTGACGAGGCCAAAGGTGCAGAAGAGCGAGCAGAAGCCGCCAAGCACGACAAGCCAGGCCCGGAGACCTCCGTCTGGAAAGTCAGCCGGGTCGAAGCCCGAGGACGCCGCCGCCGGTGCCGGTGGCGCTGTCTCTTCGGCACTTGTCTCGCCGTTCTTCTCGGCGTCTGGTGTAACATCGTCGCGGAGTTCCGGCTCGACGTCTGTGGTCGGATGTCGTGGCACGGCGGAGCTGACTCGTGGCGATCCGGCCTCCGTAGGTGATGCGGCTTTGCCGTGGTCCGTATCGGAGAGCACCGTCTTCTCGGCGTACGTTGAATGCGACACCTCGGAGGCGTTGTCTTCCTGTGGACGCATCTTTCAATGGAAAAGGGGGGAAATAGCCAGCGGTTGAACGACTGGCCGATGACTCCGAGCTTCATCTTCAAGCCAAGACAGCAGACAGCGTCCCTTTTGAAGCCTCCAGAATCTGTCGAGCTCCCCCCCACACCCCGAGCAACAATGACCGCGACAGGCTGTGATCATCCCTGTCCCGGGTCCAGGGTGCCGAGATGGTGTGCTGGGTGATGGGCAGCCCTGCCTGAAGCGGCGATCATGTTGGCTGGTGATAGGCTCGCGCCGCGGCCCGTCAACGTTAGCACGTCCCCGCCTGCGATCGCGGCTGTATGCTTTTGTCAGCGTTAAATGGCGGGGAGCTTCTCGGGGTCTGGGAGTGCGTCTCGGACTTGTCACGTCCGTGAAGGGCTTCTCGCAAACCCGCTCGGCGGTCGGGCTTTTCTTGCTGGCGCCCTTCTGTCGACAACCCGATGTGGACACCCGGGTCCGGGATGCGGTGTTGTCGGCCGTGAGGCCTGATGGCGAATGGACATTCTTGCAAAGCAGATGCTATCCCGGAATCAAGTCAATCTCGTTCTCAGCCTGGCAGTGTTGAGCATGCACCCTACAGGCTTTCCATGCCTCGCAGTCTCGCACCGACGATTGTTGTGTGACACAACGTAGGCGGCTGGACTGCATGCAATGTGTTCAACTACTCCGCCTTTGCTGTCGGTCAGCCTTGATCCTCGACAAATCGGTAAACCCACGCAACCCCAAGCATGGTGGTTTTCTATTAGAAGGTGTGATGAGAAACATGGCGTCGTCGATCACAACTGCATATAAATCAAAGATCATGTCGTCGCAGGTTTATTACACAGTAAAGGTACATGTTGCCGAATTGTCTCGCCGTCGTCAGGTAGGGCACATGCCCGCCCTCATCGATGTCATCGTTTAGACGCGCTCCTTCAGGTTCTTCGAATCTTCAAAGGTGACCTTGCCATCCTTTGACACGCTCGCGATATGGATGGCCGTCGGCGCCGGCTCAGGGGTTGGGGCCCGCTCAACCTCCTTGGGCCTGGACTGCAGGTCGATAGCCTTTGACACAACACCTGCCTCGGTGTCTGCAATCTCGTTGACTTCCCTGTTCGTCAGGGCATCAGCAACCCTGACGCCCCTGCTAGACAGGAGCAGGGTTGTCGGGCCGCGGAACTGGAGGAACAGACGGTCGCCCCAGATGGTCCTCCGCAGGGACGTCCTGGCACCGAAGAAGAAGCGGGCCAGAGTCTTGAATGTGGCAGTGTCCCTCATGGACTTGAAGAACTTGATCTCAGGCAGCAGACCGGTGATGCTGGGAATTTGTAGCCTCAGCGCAGAGGACTTGAATCGGAAGGGGAGCGGCGGGTTCTTGGAGACGGCGTATGCGACGACGTGCGAGGGGTGTGCCACAAACTCCTCGCCCTCTCCCAGCGTGAGCTGATAGATCTGACCGGGCGATGACACTGCCGCGAGACCTCTTCCTGTGAGGAGTGTGTTTCCCCAGTGCGCCAGCGACAAGCTGCGGTTGATGCGAGGAGAGGGTGTCAAGGTATGGCCTGTCCAGGCAAGAAGCGCGTTGCGTTGCGTAACCATGTAGTCGGTCGTGCCGTCGAGGTGGAGGACCGAGAAGGTCGTGGTGGGGGACTTGGTCGAGATGAGAGCCGTGACAGGTGTCGAGGAGGAGATCTTTTGGTAGAGGAAAGGAACGCCAAGGAAGCCCCTCGTGAGCGGCGAGAGAATCGAGAGCGTCGACTGGGCCTGCAAACTGGTTGTTAGGGACGGAATAGAAGTTACAATGGTCACTTGGGACTTGCATTCTCGGGTTGGCCAGCGACAGCAACCAGTGTCCCGCGCCGGGTGTAGAGTTGTTGCGATGGTGAGAGAGTCACCGAGAGTAGTGAGTAGGGTGCGCCGAGAACCTCGAATCGAGCATCTGCGAGTATAAAGTATCAGCTCTAGTCTCCCACAATGGCATTGACTTCCAAGCTGCGAGGCAACATACCGGCAGCGTCCCGCAGGCTTTCGGGAGCTCCAAAGGCATCCCCGCCAACTCTCGGAGACTCGGTGGTCGGCGCGGCGCTAATCTGAATCGTTCTGCATTGTCGGCAGACGTTTGACGGCGAGGCGGCAGTCCGTAGGCTTCGCGCCGTCCTGGAGAGGACTTGGTGGCCCCTCATGATGTCTGAACGGAGCTGTGGTGACCTTGCGCTGCCCTGCGGCGTTCTGGAGCTCTGCTTTTCGGATGACGATAGAGCTCGTCGCGACAAAAAGCCGGACTAGCTCACACGTGAGCGTGCACGTGCCCTTACCGCAGTTGCTGTGGCGTTGCCGGGCAACAGCGCCACAGAGCGAATCCCTGTTGACTCTGGTCCAAGCTCCTCCTGTGTTTCTGACCTAACCAACACCGCAGAATTGTTTGGCAGGGAGGTTCCGGTCATCGACGAGTGCTTCAATTGCGGCGGATTCCATTGGCTTTCGTTCTTCCTTTTCGTTTCTGAGGGTCACGCGAGGTCAATTGACCTATTGCTTCATCATGTCGATACGCGTGGTTGCGCGTATTCGCCCTTTGCTCTCCAAGGAGCTCGAAAAGGACACCATCGTGACGGCAGCGAGCACCGAAAATGGCAAAGCACCAACGCTGGTGAAGATCCCGAGCCCGAAGAACGAGAGCGAGGAGTTCTCCTTTGCATTCAACAGCGTATACGACCAGTCGACGACGCAAGAGGCCCTGTTCACCTCCGAAGGTACGTGGCTCGACGCGACACACGCGTGTCAGGTGGCCTCCCCGGCTGACCTGCTCAGTGGCGCCTCACATCAAGGCCCTGTTCCAAGGCGTGGATGTCACCATCTTCGCATATGGCGTGACGGGAACCGGCAAGACGCACACGATGCGAGGCGGCCTCAAGCTTGCCGATAGAGGCGTCATCCCGAGATTGCTCAGCAACGTATTCCGACGCGGCAAGAAGATTGCCAAAGACTCCAACGGCCAGACCACAGTCGACGTGTCCCTATCATACTACGAAATCTACAATGACAAGGTTTTCGACCTCATGGAGCCCCCCGAGAAGCGGCAACCTTCAGGTCTCCCGCTGCGTGAGAAGGACAACAAGACCATCGTCGTCGGGCTGTCGGAGCGCACGTGCCAGGACCTCAAGGACTTCGAGAAGCTGTACATCGAGGCGAACAACAACCGCGTCACGGCCGCGACCAAGCTCAATGCCCACAGCAGCAGGAGCCACGCGATCCTCCGGGTCAAGGTTACGCAGACCACCGGCAACATGGTCCGAGAGAGCGTTGCTTCGGCCATCGACCTTGCTGGATCAGAGGACAACCGAAGGACCGACAACGGAAAGGAGAGGCTGGTCGAGTCGGCGGCCATCAACAAGAGCCTGTTTGTCCTGTCGCAATGCGTCGACGCCATCTCGCGCGGCGACAAGCGGATTCCCTACCGCGAGTCCAAGATGACCCGGATCTTGAGCCTGGGCCAGAACAACGGCATCACCGTTATGATCCTCAACCTGGCGCCCCTCCGCAGCTACCACCTCGACACGCTCAGCAGTCTCAATGTTAGCTCCAGAGCCAAGCGCATCGAGGTGAGGGAGATTGAAAACGAAGTCGTTTTCAAGCAGATGCCACGGACCAATTCGGGCAATGCCACAAGCACCACGCGACAGCCTCTCCGCCCGCTTGCGAATGCCCACAACGTGCACACCGCAACCCTTGCCGGCGCGGAAAAGTCGAAAGATGCCAGTCGTCCCGTCAAGGCGTTCAATGTGTTTACCGACCGCGCCAAGCCGGCGCCCGCCGTTGTTGTTCGTGCCACGGCCAACACGACACAACTTCGCAAGCGACCCTCGGACTCGAACTCGCTTCCTCGGCCCACCAAGATAGCGCGGCCGCCTGTGCAAGCCTCGCAGCCACAAGCGCAGCCAGCATCGGAGAAGTTGTCCATCTCCGCAGCGCAGCTCGAAGCCCTCGTCGAGAAGAAGGTCAGCGAGATACTCGCTGCCAAGTCCAAGGCTGCTCCCGAGGTGGCAGCACCAGCTACTCACCCTGATGTGAATGACGCCGTTCAGAAGCGGCTGGAAGCGCTGGAGAAGCGCATCGAGTTGGACGAGAGGCGCGACGATACCCGGTCGGAAGGCCTGCGCTGCCTGCTGCTGGCGCGCCAGGCCAAGGAACGAGGCGATGAGGCCGGGGCCCTTGAGTACTACGAGCTGGCCCTGCCGTTCTTCCCCGGACAGGCGAAGCTTCTGGGAAAGATTGAGAGGCTCCGTACGCGACTCGGCTTGCCGACCGATGACGTTCCGTCACCAAAGTCGCTCAAGAAGCAGCGGAAAGGCATCAAGCAACACGACGAGGACTACTGCGATGCGGAAGCCGACGTCGAGGCTGACGAAGACTACGTCGAAGCATCACCGAGGCCAAAGTCCCGCAAGCCGAAGCCGACCAAGCAGCGGAGGACGCTCATCGTCCTCGCCGACTCGCAGGCCGCCCCACCATCGGGGTCGCAGCAACTACTGGACATTGTCAACTCGCGCGACCTGGTGCAGATCCAGGGGCTGCATGGGTTCGGGGCGAAGAAGGCGCGCGACCTGGTCGAGTATCTGGAAATGATGGCTCAGGAAGGTCAGGCGCAGATCGAGTCGATTGCCCAGCTGAGGACGGTTCCTGGCATGGGCGGGCGGGCCATCGAGAGGGCTTACGAGGGCCTCGCCGAGGTAGTCTAGGTAGGTCTGTCAAGGGGCACAGGGCCTGAGGTTTCGTTTTCGCCATGTTCAGCATGGCGCTGGGGGGCATTTTGCATGGAGTTTTGTGTCTCTGCGTTGATGCAGATGCATGTGGCGGCGTTTAGGGGTGTAGCCCGACCTCCGTGGTTGCGAGGCTTGAGCTGTCTGATAATTGAATGATTTCCGTTTGCTTCTTGTCGTCTGGCATAGGCTGAGAGCACTGCCTTCATCAGCTCTTCCAAGAGTCACGTTGTTCAAAGCCCGCGACGACTTGGACATGTCAGTCCACCTGATCAGCTGAATTGATTAGGTCGAACCACGGACGTCAACGCCCAACGATATGGATGAACGCCTCCGCTCGAGCTACGCCTGTAGTAATATCACGGTGGCTAGGTCATAGCGACTAGGCAGGGAAGGCCACCGCCCTACGGCCACGGGTCAGCAAGGGACACCCCTCATGGTCTTGGAGTCGCATCGCTTCGCTTGGACCGACAGCGGGGGGATCATCGTTTGCTCAAAAACGTGACGTCGTCAACGATGGGTTGTGGGCCATCATCACCACCATTTCAGGGGAGCCGCGATGCATGCGTCAACTCGAGTAATTTTGCCCAGCCTTTCATGGTTTTCTGACTCGAGAAAGATCCTCTCGACCTCCCCTGAGGACTTGGCCTTCCAGGGGGGCCATGTTCAAACCCTGTGGCTTAAGAAAATGGGCTTATTCCTTACTTCCTCCCCTCCGACATACGAACACACGGCCCTCCTCTCGTGGTCTGGATTGCGCCACGAGGAGGCTCGGAGGTTCTCCTGCGGCTTGGCCCTCTATGCAGGAGCATATTCTTCATACAGAGATGCCTCCTGCGCAGCTGGAAAGGGAGCCTTGGCCCGGCCTGCGGAGTCCCGAGCACCCGGCCGCTGGAATTCTTCCGCTGAAGCCCTGCGAAGGGATGCGCCTTGGGGCTGAGACTGAAAGGCTGAGCTCCAGCGTCTAAAATGACCCGTCATTCGAGATCGGGGCCGGCCACGCGAGTCATCTCTCCGGCCCCTGCAGCGACCCGACCCAAGACCCCGCCTGTCAGCCCGTGACAGGCACCTGTTGGACGCCGTGCGGGGTCGGGGGCTTCACTGCATGCAAGGGGCCTTGGGCGAATCGGGTCCTTCGACGTCTCATGATCTGACATGAAGCATGCTCGCCTGGGACACGTTTTGTCAAGACTCCTGACGCCATGTCGACCCCTCAGAAGCCCTCGGTGTTGCCACGACCTGCTTGCGGAACGAGAGGAGTCGAGAACTCCCAGCTCCACCTTCGGTGTCTCGCGGCAGACGCCGAGGAGGTTCATGCCGGAGCCCGCTGCCGACGTTGCACCCGCCCGTCCTCCCCGCGTTGGTGCCTGTCGCGAACCATACCCGGCGATGGCAGCCCGTCGACAAGACGAAACCGATCCCTCACGAACCATGGCATCGGACCAACTCAAAAAGCGAACCTTCGCTGCCTTTTGGCACGGCGTCCGAAACACATACCAGGGGCGCAGCGTAACCCAGATCGACAAAGGGTACGAAATCGGGCCCAATCCTTCCTTTCCACCATGGCGGAGCGCTTTCCGTAAAAAGTTAGCACACCACGGCGAAGGGGAACCGATGCAGCCTCTTCTTCAGTCGGTGGCTTTGCCTAGGTATCCGTGCACACCGTTGCCGAGGTGCGCCTGAGGGTCAGCTCCTGACGTCTAACGGCATCTTCCTTCGCTCACAGGTTGCTGTCCCCCTCCCAGCATCAGCCGATGGGATGCACATGCAGCCGCATCTGTATGGTGTGGCGTCTGGATTGCCTTGTTGTTGCACCAGGGGCATTTTCCGGGACGACGGCGTCTCCGGCAGTTTGCCCGCGCCGCGAGCTGCAGGGCTTCCTTTTTGAATAACAAGGGGCCTCTCTCCCTGTTTCGAGATGCGGTCTTGATGCAGAGGCTCTTCTCCTCCTTGTCGATCAACGGATCGCGAGCCCTGTCGAGCTCCATCTGGATATTCACGTCCATCTGCCAAGATCAGCGGCCATCTGTCGCTGGGCCATCCCTTGCTTTGCCTTGGTCCCTGCCTCCCTTATTACTTGTCTTACCTACCCCGCCTAGTAAACTTGAGGCTCCTGTGGTGTTTGGACGATCATTTGCAGCACCGCGTCCATTTGACAGCTCGACATGGCACCGTCCGACCAGGAGAGGCAGAACAGCCTGGTCGCTGCCACCATCGCCCTTACTGTAACATCATGTACGTCGTTCCGAAGACATCCCTTGGCCTGGTGATGAGTTCGCGCTGACAGACTTCCTCTTCAGTAATCGTCGTCGGCCTCCGCGTCTTTGCTAGGGCATGGCTCATCAAGAAGGCTGGCTACGATGACTGGCTCATCTGCCTGGCAGTGGTACGCCCTGATCCCGCATCCACATTCCATGGAAATGTCATGTACTGACCGAGTCAGTTGTGCTCCGTTGGCTACATGGTCGAGGTCCTGCTGGGCCGCGACAACGGCATGGGCTTCCCAATGGGCACACTCTCCATGGAGAACATGATCAATTTGATGAAGATTACTCTTGCGATCCAAGCGACTTATTACATCGCAATAGCTGCAATAAAGATCAGCATCCTCCTCATGTACTTGAGATTCGGTTCGCTTGCTCCCCGTCCCCTCTGCCTCGGACATGCCTGACAGCTCTCCCACAGCCGTCGATGACCGATTCCGGCAAATCGTCATCGGGACCGTCATCTTCCACGTCGTGTTCCTCTTCGTCTGCCTCGTCGTCGTCTTCACGCAGTGCCAGCCCATCTCCAAGTTTTGGGATCTGCTAGGCACCAAGCCAGGGTCTTGCACCATCAACACGACAGCCTTCTTCTACTGTAAGTCGTCACGCTGCCCAACCAGGCAAACCCTGCTGACCCCGTCAGTCACATCGGCCGTCAACATTATCACGGACATCTTCATCCTCGGCCTCCCCGTCAAGACCCTGATCGGCATCAACCGCCCGACACGCGAAAAGGTCGCCCTACTCTGCATCTTCCTCGTTGGCACTTTCGCCTCCATCACGTCTGTTATCCGCCTCCACACCATCTACACTTATACCCTCGCCGACGATCCCTTCCGTCACAGCATCCTGGTGAACCTCTGGTCCGTCATTGAGATCAACACGGGCATCATCTGCGCCAGCGTTCCCGCCCTCAAGGCCCTCTTCACGCCACGGGTCATCAGAGAGGCCACGTCGCGGTACAAGAAGAGCAGCGGCTCGCACAACGGCGGCGGCGGCGGTGGGTCCCGCCTTGGGATCTTCAGCAAGACCCGCGGCCAGGAGAAGATTGAGGGAAGCGGCCATGTAGACGCGGCCATCACCGAGGCCGGACCTCAGTCGTGGAACATGGCCACGTATCCGTCAAAAGGCATCGAGGCGCGGACCGAGTTTGAGATGTCCGACAGGCGGCAGGGGAAGGATTCGGAAGCCAGCAGTCAGGAGTGTATCGTCCTGCGGCCGGATGTTGAGCGTGGTCTTTGAAATGATGATGTTAAGGATACCTACGATTGGGAACAGAATGTCTAATCTAATCGCACTTGCCACTGCTGCAGCTCCTCTGTCAGACACGTCAATCGGTCCTGACTTGCACGCTGTGAATGACGGTGTATCCCCATCCCCTGGTGAGCATTTCAAGGTCTTGCCGCGTCGTATTGGAACATTTGTGGAGGCTCACCACGTACAGCTCTGCGCAGGTCGCCAGTAGGAGGGATGGGTGATGACAGCAGCAATTGTTCATCTCAATCGAAGATGCACACATCTGTTCTTCAGCTCGCTCTCCTCATCAAATGGTGAAAGAGGAAATCGAACCCTGCATCTTCGGCGCAAACCTTGTACTCTGCCCACTGCCCACTTGGCCGCCGCGGCCCCAGTACCAGTGTGGTTTATTCTCCGAAGCGCAGCTGTCACGATGCCTGCAAGCGCAAGGTAGAATGCAGAGCACGGCCGGGGAAGTCAATGGGCTCAGCGGGCCGACATGTCACATGTCAAGATCGCCATCCGTATGGCAGATGCCAGACCCAGTCGATCATGGAGGCCAGATGACGACCTCACATCTTACATCCATCAATCCTTAGCAATCTCGATTCAGAGTCTGCAAAAGTCGAGTTGGCCGACTTCATGTCAGCAGTCACGTCATCACAGTCGAAACCCCTCTCTCGGCAGATGTCTGGTGCGAGCTCCCTTTTCCGCGGGCGGTGATAGGAAGTCGGCCCCGATGGATATCGGCAAGAAGTCCCGGCAGCGCGGTCAACGGACGGCAGAAGTCTCTGATTCAAGCTTGCGCGATATTCTTCATCAGCCACTTCTCTTGAGACACTGTTCCTTCTGGAACGAGCCGTGGAGAAACCTCGAGGCGAGGGGGGCGTGGCGAGGGCCAGCACCGTCACGACCGGTCCGACACACCCGCCTAGCGCACCAATGCTCGCCTCCCCACGGGATCGGAAATTTTCCCACGCTGTGTGTCTGTCTGCCCCTGAGTCGCGTGCGGTCTTGAGACGCGCCGGCCCATGACAAGACCAGGCTCGGGAGAGTTTACCTGATACCAGCCCGGCTGCCCAGCAAGTGTGTTCCCCAAAGTCCGACAGCGGCGGACGCCTCACCGGTGACCGGTCTCACCCAGCGCCGGCCTGTTGGCCCCGCGGACGAGTGAACGCCTGGGGATAGCGAGCCGAGGCCATGGCACAGAGACTACAGATAATGACGGTAAGGTCAAAGGCAATTGTTTGCCTGGCGCAAAGAGCCGGAGCTCGAAGCGAGAAAGACTACCGAGTCTGCGCCCCCTCTCGGGGAACAATCGATTTGGCGAGACAAGGAGGCGGAACAGCGGTTGGAACTCCGACATCGCCCCCCCTCCCACCACCAGCCACACCCGTCTGCCCTCCCTCCCATTGACGGCATTCTTCGGGCCTTTGGATCCTGTTTTGGGATGAAAAACACTGTACGTGGAGCGTGTGCGTGGAGCGCGGACCCAGGGGAGAAGAAAAAGTCTTCTCTCGTCTGAAGAGGAACAAAGAAACGACGAGACCGATGGGTGGGCTCCTCTTGCCGAGTTCCCAATGGGAGGTGGGAAAAAGAAAGGAGCCGCGCCGCATTGGTGGGCTCCGCCCGGCGCCGTCACCGGGCCCCGTCTTTTACGTCTTGCGCCGGTCCGATGGGCCAAGAGGGTCTTGCGGACTCGGGCACGATTGGCCTCGCGGCCTCGGCAGTGGAGCCCCGTGGCGTTTGTCTCCGGCGCGTTCCTGCGTAGGCGCACGCCGGCCTTGTCGTCCGGTGCCTGGACTTGTCAAGCTTGTGCCAGTTGGGGGCTAGGATCCCCCCCCTCCGAGTCTTCGGCTGCCGGCGGCCCCTGAGGGAAAATCGCTCAGGCCCTCAGGGGCCGTCTGCGTGCCGCGGCGGGAGGGAGGGCGGAAGGGCAGGACAGAAGCCCGCCTGGCAACTGGCACGCACCCACCTTTCCGGATTCCGCAACGGGCGCCAGGGGATTTTCCCATCGCGATGGAGACACTGGACGAAGAGGACCCAACGTCTCCGCCGCTACACGTCACTCCCCTCTTCATCGGAGCGTCTTCCAACCCAGCAAAACCAGCACGACTCGATGAGTCGGGTGTCGGCCGAGCACTTTCGACTCATGGCATCGCGGTCTAGAAGCGTTCGACGAGAGGGGCCCGCCTCCGCGGCCGTGCAGATCTCTTTCACGTCAAAGTCCCTCCCCCCTCCTTTTCTGGGGATGAATGGGTGCATCCCACCCCTTCGCGGGACAAGTCCCCACGACTTTTTTCTCCATGGAAAAGGAAAGAAAAGTTTCTAGGCTTTTCTGAAAGAGGGAGACTGGCGTCCGGTTGGCCGTTTCGTTTCTCTTTCCTCGGCGGACTTGATTTTGGGTATTTAGGACAGCGGCCTTTCCACCCCTGTTACCCTTCTCTTCTGCTCTTCATCCTCATCCCTTCATTCCCATTCTCTAGACATTTCTCCTCTCTCAGGCTTTGATAGCCCCTTGACACCGTACAGCTCAGTGTACAAGCTCTCCTTCCAGATCTACATTCTCCTCCGCCGTGCGTCGAGCATCAACCTCATCCAACACCACCGGATATACCCCTTCCACTCCCTCTCTCACACACACACACACGTGTCTCATTTTCAAAATGTTCACCACTGTCACTGCCCTCCTGGCCGCCTCGGCCGCCTTCGTCTCCGGCGCCTCCATCCCTCGCTCCAACTCGGGCTCGGCCAGCGTCACCCCCCACGTCCAGTACTCCTCCTCCATCGGTGTTCTGGGTTGCAAGATCAACACCAACCGCGTTGCCTACTGGCCCGGCTCGGTCAACTGCAACGACGTCTGCGTCAAGGTCTCCAACGCTGGCCGCAGCCTCCACCTCCTCCGCATCGACACCTCCATGGGTGCCTACGACATCTCCTACGATGCCTGGAACTACCTCGCCTTCGGCTCCTCCGCCTCGGACAGCCCCCAGACCGGCGGCGGCGTCGCCATGACCTACGAGTACGTCGACGCCTCCGAGTGCGCCGACCTCCTCGACGGCGGCAAGCTACCCCTCTCCGCCTCCAACTCGATGAACTACGTCGCCTCCTGCCTCGGCGACACCTGGGTCGGCAAGAACCACAAGCTCTACAACATCGCCAACCCTACCTGCACCGTCGGTTGCGACGAGACCTGCACCCTCGACATGGCCGTCAGCAACCAGCCCAAGTGCCCCAGCGGCCTCGGCGCTGTCAACGACATCAAGAACCAGGCCGTCAAGAACATCGAGTACGGCACCGGCAAGGTCGTCGCCTCTGCTTGAGCGGGGCCGCCTTGATGCTCTCATGAGATTTTATGAAACGATTTTTATGAACATATTATAGATTAGAAGGTTTAGAGCCAAAAGTCAAATGACATTCTTTCATCTTCGTCCTTGTTCCTCTCCGGTGTGTGTGCTTTTCCCCGAGTTGATTGGTGCCCCTGGAGCTTCGGAGCAATACGAGTACAACGTGGCACGACCATTTCGGAAATGGTTAGACGCCGTTGCGAACTCATTGTCAACAAGATGTACAGATGGTACTGGTACTGCTCTTGTTGAAGTGGCTGCAACATGACACATCTAGACCCCTGAAGGCGCAGGCTTAACCTACCCTTGAAAAGCATCCCGACTCTTGGTTCTTGTGGCTTGCCTTCTATTCCGCTTTCTCGAATATGCTTTTACCCCTCATTCCCTTCCTCTTAAGACAGAGACGAAGCTTGTCTCACCCAGCTTGAACACCCAGGTCTCTATTAAAACACAGTCGAAATGATGCATGTTCGCGCTATCCTCTGCGCCCTCGCGGCGCAGACAGCCTTGGCCTTCCTCCCCGCCGACCCCTCCATTCGCGAAGCTCTCGAGCGCCGACACCTCGACCAGCATGGCGGCGAGCCCGAGTCCAACTCCTCGGCCAAGCCGGTGAGGCAAACCGTCTACCCCTCCGTCATCGTGCACCGCGAAAACAGCCAGACGGTCCTCGACGCCATCAACCTCGACAGGATGGTCATTTCTATGGAGACGCTGACCTCCTACAACAACCGCCACTACCAGTCTGTGACCGGCGCGCATACCTCCGACTGGATCTATGAAAAGGTCAAGCGATATTCCGGCACCTTCAAGATCTCAAGGAAGAAGCACGACTGGCCCCAGCGCAGCATTGACGTCCAGATCAGCGAGGGCACAGGCAACAAGCGCCAGGATAAGCGCGTCATTGTGGTCGGGGCTCACATGGATTCAATCAACAAGAACGATAAACGGTACAAGCCGGTCGATGCTGAAGCCCCGGGTGCCGATGACAACGCTTCGGGTGTTGCCGTCCTGCTTGAGGCTCTCTACCTGCTCCTCAGGGACCCCCGTGTCAAGCACTTCCGCAACCAGGTGCATTTCCACTTCTGGTCCGCCGAGGAAGTCGGCCTCCAGGGCAGCAAAGAAATGTTCCAGCAGTACGCCAAGGAAGGGATCGATGTCGTTGCCGTCCTGAACCAGGACATGACGGGCCGAGCCTCCAAGGATGGCCCTGACACTTTTACTATTATCACGGACTTTGTCTACGCCCCACTCAACGACTTCCTGGTCAAGGTCATCAACAGCGTGAGTACTCTCCCATCCTGAGTCTGAGGCATTTGACTGATGATCATGCAGTACACCAACCTGGGCTTCAGGGAATGGCTGTGTGGCTATGGCTGCTCCGACCACGCGTCGGCGACTCGTGCCGGCTTCCCCGCGGCTTCTATCACGCACAGCCTGATCGCCGATAACGACATTAAATACATCCACACGGTCAACGACACACTTGAGGAGATTGACTACGTCCACATGAGGCAGCACGTCAGGCTTGTGCTGGGCTACGTTCTTGAGCTGGGATTTGCCGAATTCCCCGCCAATCCTTCTGCTTCCACCACTTCTGCGCCTGTGGCTTCTTCAACCACTACTGCCGCTCCTGAGACGACGACCGGTGGGATGATGGAGCTTCCGGAGGTGACGACCGAGGAGGATGCTTGAAGGGAAGGCCGAGAAGATGCCTCATAGGTGATAAAACCATGTACAGTCTCGAAAGGCATTAGGTACACCAGAGAGTATCAAATGTTCATCCTGCTCGTTCCGGACCGGGTATGTTGAGGCCCCAACGAGTCCCGTCAGGCCCCTCACATTTGATGGTGCGTTCCATAAAGGGGGCCCGCACTGTGCCTCCACGCAGCACCCACAATTTGGGGCTTTACACCACGCCATCTCTCCACACACCCACAGACTCCAGTCCACATTTCGCATCTCGGCTGATCATCCCTACATATACACACATTTTTCTCCTGGAATCCATCGACCGGCCCCTGGTCTCAATCAGGGATATCGTTCAGCGCGCCGTTGGTCTAGTGGTATGATTCTCGCTTAGGGTACACCCTGAAGCATTGCTTGCGAGAGGTCCCGGGTTCAATCCCCGGATGGCGCCCACGTCATCAATTCTTTTTGCTTTTAGAGGCTCGGATCCTGTCGGTGGAAGCAATATGCTTTGCCGCACTGAATGAGCCGCCTGTCTTGTTGGTCAGAGGTCGAACCAGTGGCGTTCACATCATGACCGCCTCCGCCGCCGAAGGCTTGGAGGCGTCATTTAATGTTTCCGGCGTTGTCAGGATACCACATGATACCTTGTGAGCTGCCACAGCCTGAGAAGGCTTGGATTCCTAGAGAGGTCTGAAGTCTGGTAAACAATATGCTGGCTTCGGGGTCCCCTCGCCCTAGCTTCACGGCTGGGGTGGGATGTGGTAAGATCTCATTGTTGCTCTGGTCATTGCGTTCGTCTGCGACTGAGAGCTGTTGGATCTGATGCAAGAACTACATGTAGATATAATATGAACACAGAAGCCTGGCACGTTGAACACACCAGATCAATCATGAAAGATATACAAACATACACACGCCCTGTGTATCACCAACCATCGCCCCTCATGCCGTGGGAATCTTGAAGCCGGTCTGCCTGAGCTTCTGGAACACCTTGCGCGAGTCGTACTTGTCCGACACATCGCGCAGGAACTGGATGTTTTCCTCTCCGTACGTGGCGACGGGGTCCTGGATGGCCGAGCCATAGTTGACAAAGACCCAGTCCCTCTGGATGCCATTGTCGTCGGCGTACTTGTTGATGGTGGCGGCGAGCTCCTCGGCAAGAGGACGAATGATCTGCTGGTTCTCCTCCGTGTCGACTGTGAGGGCGATCATCCACTGCAGGGCGGGACCATCGGCGACGACGCGCTCGAGACCCATGACGTTGCCACCCTTGGCGATGCTCTTGTCGACGATGGTCTGGGTGAAGGGCTGGAACTGCAGGAGGACCTCGAAGTTGGACTCGGGCGCGGCGGCCTTCATCTTGGCGACGTACTCCTGCTGCTTGTCGTTGATGAAGTCCATGACCTCCCTGGTGTGGGCAACCATGCCGTTCTGCCAGTTGGCACTGGGACGTAGGGTCAGCGAAGGCCTAGTTTGGCCGAGGGGTAGCATGGCTTACTAGAGACCGAGGGGAGTCGGGCCGGTGAAGATGGGAACGAGCTCGGCGATGTTTCCCACGGTCAGCGTGCTGGAGATGACGTCCTCAATGGCGAGGTAGTCACTGAAGGCGGCAGGCTCGGGGATGGCCTCGATGTTGCTGAGGACCGAGGCGAGGACAGTGACGCCGCCACTGTAGATGCACGAGATGATATTCTGGCTGGCGGGGTCGGAGAGACCCTTCTCCTGGAAGTTGTAGTAGGCATCGTACAGCTGATCGCGCTGGTCCAGCGTGTACATGGTGATGCCACCCCACATCTTGGGCTGGGCGACGGTGTCTGGAGGTGCGTCAGCGTGCCTGGGCTGCTGATCATGAAACGGGCGATGTGCAACTTACACTCATCGAGCCTGGTCACGAAGCCGAAGTTGCCGGAGCCACCCTTGAGAGCCTTCCAGAGGTCGGCATTCACCTCAGCGTTGGCGTTGACAATGGACCCATTGCCAAGGACGACCTCGAAGTTGTGGATGTTGTCCGCAGCGAAGCCCTCAGTGTTGGAGTGGAAAGAGTACTATGGTATGCAGCTGTCAGTTTTGGGCTCATACAAGAGAGCAGATCATGGATCGATCCCGGCCTCAAGTACTTACACCGCCACCAGTGGTGAATCCACCAACACCGACAACCGAGGCGCGGCCGCCGATGGTCACGACGCCAGAGGGAATGAGAGCGCTGAAGACGGCACCCCAGTCGGAACCGGGCTGGATAGAGGCCAGCTTAGTCTCAGGGTCGTAGACAGTCGCGTTCATGTAGCCTGGGGAGTCAGTCAAGAAGTGGACTTGGATTCAGTGGACATACCAAAGTCGACAGTGACACCATCCTCAATGCCATTGGATCCCTTGAAGGCCGAGTGGGCACCGCTGCGCATGCCAAAGGGGCACTGGTACTTGTTGAAGATCTTGACAATAGTTGAGACCTCCTCAGTGCTGCCCGGCACAACCATGCACCATGGTGCCTGCGCTGCGTTGGCAGAGTAGTACTGGGACAGGCGGTGGGTGTAGAGCTCGTTGTCAGGCGTCCAGACCTTCCCGGCGAGGCTTGGCTCCTTGGAAAGAGCAGTGCACTGGGGTGTTTGTCAGTCACAGTTGCAATCTCGCTTCAGAAGTGGGATAGGAGCGCAGAAGAATCGGACGATGAAAAGGTGTGAATAGGCTTACGCAAGTGCACTGGGGGCTCTGGGCACCAACGGTGCTGGCGTTGGCACCCTCGAGGGCGGCAAACGCCAGGATGGACGCAACAGCGGAAGCCTTCATGGTCGAAACACGCGTCGGAGACAGGGGAGGGGGATAGAGGAGGGGAGGAGAACAAGAGAATGACTAGAGGCACACCGACGCTTTGACGGCAGAGAGTTGTCTCGGTAACTTGAAGAGGGAAGACGATCTGTCACCTGTCAGGGAGTGCGTGATTGAGGGAGATGGCTCTGGGCTCTCTCTTTCTTTTGGGAGGGTGTGATCGGCGCGGCGCGTTCTTATGTTTTCGGGCACATCTGCAAGCCAGACTCGTGGCACCCATGGTCGATGCCCAGCTCTCACGACAGGGAGGGGTGGAACAGCTCGTCGCCTTGAATCTCCGAGTGCCCATGCAATATTGGCACGGGTAGGACGGACGGTGCTCGACAGGGCGGTTTGCCTCGCCACCCATGGCCTGCCATCGCTTGTGGAGAGGAGTGTTGTCTTTGCAGCAATCATGCAGAGGAAGGGTCGGAAGAGGGCGCCAGCTGCCGTTGGGGGCTGATCGGTGCAGGCTTCGGCGATGGGAAGGCAATCTTTACCGAACGTGCAGGGTGAGGGCATATCTCACCCCTCTTCTCTCCCTCAGCGGTGGCAGGGGGGCGGCAGGTCATCACGGCGTAGGACGCAAGCAAGGTGACGGTCTCTGGGCATCTGTCTGGCGTGGGGGAGATGCCGCGCGGATTGGGCCGGATGGTGGCGGTCGAGAGCCAGGCCCCTGAGCGTTGCTGCGGAGTCACCCCTGTCGGACGGGGTCCCTGGCCAACCGATCACTTCCCAAAAACTACTTGAATAAGAGCCGAACCTGATGCCAAGGAATACCCCGGTTGTTCGATGTGACGGTCCGAGGCGTCCCCGGACCGCTCGAGTCGTGCCGAGTCCTAGCTCGCGGCCTTTTTCAACGGCGCGCTGGAAGGGGGAGCCTGGGAGGGGTCTAGCAGCGCCAACGGCCTAGAAGATGGTGTCGTTCTACGGCCAAGGCTGAAAGCTACAGCAGATCGAGAGGCTTCACGACTCGTTGTGAAAGATTCCATGGCCAATCCGAAGAGATGATCTTGCGGTGAGGTCGTCGTGTAAAGACGGTGGTCCTGCAGGTGGTCAACGGCGTCCAGTTGGCCCCTCCGCTTCTGCTCATGAGAACTACTTCGCTCTCATGACAGAGGAAAGAACTTCAGACGGTCTAATCTAAAGCCCCGTGAATCCTGCGACCCGACAGTCTGGTACTCGAGAGTACTACGATTAAATCTTCGCCAAAGTCCCCGCTCATGGCCCCCTCTGTTGGCTGCTCTCGCTCGGTCAAACTGCCCATTGAAGTCTTGAATAGAAAAAACGTACAGGGGAGCCTCGTTCACGGTCTCGTCATTTGGTTTGGCCATCGAGGTTCGAACCCTTACCCCTGCGGCCTGAATAGGACGGCAGACTTTGGCCGAAGAATCTTTCCTCGAAATCTTGCGGTCTCGAACATCAAGAGGCGAGACCGCCGACCCGAGGTCATTGAATACGATATCAACTGAGCCAAATTCCGCAACAGGGATCCATCTTCGACGGCTGCTTTGCTCCGTCTGCCGTGTACTTGGCGTCCAACACCAACAGTTCCATCGTCACTCCCCTGTCGAATCGCTTGTACTCGAAGCAGGCACGACCGTGGCGACCACTCAGCGTCGATCGATCTCCAACGGCAGACTCATATAACCTCACCTTGAGTTCGACAATTCTGATCCGTCACACAGGCCCGCTTTCTTCTCTTACTTTCACATTCATTGTTCCGCTACCACCATGGAGAATTTCCCCCTGACGAACGGCGTGAGGACGCTCGTGCCCGCACCAGAGGGCTACGTTGTCGACTTTGACAACCCGCAGCAGCAATACGTTCTCGAGCACTACATCATCACAGGTATCCTGGGCCCGCTGGCGTTCGTCGCTCTTTGCCAGCGGTACTATACGAAGATCTTCCTGTCCAAGGGGCTGCAGATAGATGATGGTAAGCACTTCGATGAAGACGCAGGGACCATGCTGACTTCTGCAGCATTCATGTTCTTGGCTTGGGTGAGTGGGCTTGGCTGCTTCATGGCTGTCGATTCCCGACGCACAGCTGCCTGCATACCCGTGCTCGACTAATGTGATCATTGTACAGGCCGCATCAGTCGTCACTCAGGTGATCTTGATCTGTGAGCCGCATGTGAAGCCCCTTCAACGACACATGGCTAAGTATCTCAGACTGCATAACCATCAAGACATTTTGCTCCCATGCATGGGAGATTCCTCTTCCCTTGTACCTTCATTACTCCTTTGTAAGCCGACAACCCTTCCTCCCCATCATCGTGTTCTCACCTAACTCTTCCCAGCTGATTTGGATTGCCGACGGCATCTTCATGCTATGCAATGGCTTCACCAAGCTGTCGCTTCTCACCTTTTATCTCCACCTGTCCCCTCAAAAGTGGTTCAGGAGGGCCGTCTGGGCCAGCATAGTTCTCGTAGGCATCTACACTGTCGTGATCAGCGTGATGCTGTTCGTCAATTGCTCGCCAGTTCAGAAGTCTTTCGACCCCACAGTACAAGGCGGCTCTTGCGTCGATGTTGGGATTCTCTACCTAGCCACGGCCGTCTCCAACATCTTCACCGATGTCATTCTCTTCATTCTACCGATTCCTATGGTCCTGCAGCTGCGCATGGGTCTTGGCCAGAAGATTGGCGCCATCGTGGTGTTTGGCATAGGTACCATGTGAGTACCCGACCTATTTGACCAGCAATCAACAGGGGACCTCCTTCTGACTGAAAGACCACAGTACCGTCGTTACGTCCGTTATTCGTCTGGTCTTTCTATTCCCGGTGCTGGCGACCAGCGATCTTCCGTGGGACTCGGCCCCTGCAAACATTTGGTCGTGAGTCTTCCCGTCTGTCATTGCAATGCACAGTCCTGACCAAATGGCGAACAGTTTCCTCGAAGCAAACCTCTTCATCATCTGCGGGTCTATGCCGACACTGCGCAAATTCTTCAAACACTTTGCGCCCACCATGATGGGAGGCGATTCTTCCAACCCCTCCAACCGGCGGGCGAGCGCGTATGCCCTGGGAAGATCGGGCAGCCGTGCGGCGCGTAAGCAGCGCAACCAGTACGAGCACTTCCCCGAGGAGAACGAGATGCGGACCTTCAATTCCAGCGACGCCAAGATAACCCCTGGCGACGAGTCGGATAAAGAGAGGAGGTCAGGGGTCGTGAGCGTCAACGTCGCGGGTGGGGCCGACGTCGATGCGGATAACCGGAGCGACAAGGCCATTCTGCAGACCAAGTCGTTCAGCGATACATATAACTGAGGATCGGGTCAATAGGGGTGACACAGGAAAAGAACGGTGAAAATCGATACTAGACTACGTCTGATGGTGGAAGCTGGCAGATGCGCGAACACTGTGATCATCACTGAGGGACGCTTCTCCGAGGTGTACGCGTTGCCCTCCAGGAATTTCAACAATCATGTCTCCTGACGGTTCCTCCCGCCCGGGGTTATAGAAGGAAAACGGCCCGCAAAGCGCGGCAAGGGCCGCAAGTTCCCTCGCTCGCTCTTCGTTTCCCCGGCCGTTGGGCGTTGGCCTCGCCTGCCAAGTCCTATTGACACCCAAATAAGGTCTGGGGACTCCGCTGGCGGGCGAGGGGGTCGGACGATGCTGGTCGCGGAATGCACACTTAAGGTTCCCCGGCGCGCTTTCCAGGGGCCAGGGCTCCCCTGTTCTTTAGATGGGGACGGCCTGGGCCCTGAAGGGCCAAGGCTGGAGGTGAACGGAGGCCATGCCGAGGTCTCGGCGAGGAGGGGTCGCCTTGCAGACTTGATGACGAGAGTATTCGTAACGATTTCTACGTAGATATGCAGCTCCAAGGTTGTCCAGCAATGCCAATTTTCGTCGTGAGGTGGAAGGATCGTCTCCCAGATGCCATCCCATCCAGCTTTCATCGCTGTAGCAGCCCCACGCTGTCTCATACCACAACCGGACGATGTGCAGACAAGATGCGAACTGTCAGTCAGGTCTTAGCCGGCAAGATCAATTCGTCAAGCAAAAAGATCACAGTCCGACTGTTATTGACTTGGAACATCGATCATGGTAATCGTGAGCAAAAGATAATTCCGGAACGGGGAATTGAACCCCGAGCCTGTCGGCGCTCTGCATGAGAGCGACAAATGTTGACCATTACACCATTCCGGATTATGTCCAAATCACTATTTCAACAAACTATGGATCGTGCCAACGCCCCGCAGGGATACAGAGGCTGAAATTTCACACTGCCCACTCCCCTCCGTCACGCCCTCTCTTCCATCTCCCTCGTACAACGCATGGCATCAGGGTGATCAGCCCCCAACGACTCAACCAACCCAATCTGCGCCCCGCGAAGCAACGAAAGCGCCTCATCCTTCGCCGTGCCCTTCGCCTCCAGCACCCGAGCAACCTGCCACATGGCCTTGAACGTGTACGGGTGCTCCGGCCCGAGACTCGCCTCCCGCCCGGCCGTCGCTCGTCTCGCCAGCGCCTCGGCCTCGCTCAGCGCAGCATCCCCTCCCTGAAGCGCCAAGTTCTTGCTCAGCTGCAGCAGCGCCGTGAAGACGTACCCGTGGTTCTTCCCCAAGCCCTCTTCCATCTTGCTCAGAGCCGACCGCATCACCTCCTCGCCCCGCTCGATCTCGCCCTGAAGGGTAAGGATGTACCCCCAGTGGCACAGTGGCGGCTGCGTCCACGGATGGTCCTCACCGATGACAGTATTGCGCCCGTCGATGGACGTGCGGGCTGCCTTTGCCGCGTCCTCGAGCTTGCCGCGGTGGCGGAGGATAACGGCCAGGCCGCCCGTGGCGTCGAGGGTTTGGGGGTGCATGTCGCTGCGCGTCCGCTTGAAGTCCAAGATGATCCTGCGCGAATACTCTTCTGCCAGCTCGTAGTCTCCCTGGTCGCAGTAGAAGACTGGGAGATTGCACTTGGTGGTCAGGGTCTTCCAGTGGTCCTCGCCCAGGAGTAGGCGCTTCTTCTCGAGGGCAAGCTCGTAGTGCGGCTTTGCCTCGTCGTACCGACCGAGCTGGTGCAGGACCCAGCCCACATCGTGCTCGCTATCTGCCGTGCTGGGGTGGTTGGGCCCGTACAGGGACTTGCGCGTTTCAAGGATGCTGTTCTTCAGCTCCTCGGCCTCGAGAAGCTTACCTCTGCACTCGAGGATGAAGCCCAAGGTGTCGCCTGTCGCAAGGGTATCGGGGTGTGTCTCTCCGAGCACGATTTTGCAGAGATCTAGGGTCTTGACGGCCAGATCCTCGGCTTCTTCAAACCTGCCCAGCTCCCAGAGCTCCATCATCAGTCTTCCCGCGCTTTTGAGGGTGTCCGGGTGTCTGCTTCCTAGGACCTTTTCTCTCGCTTCGAAGATCTTCCGATGTTGCTTTTCGGCTTCGACGTGGTCACCACGTTGTGCAATGATCTCAGCACGAAGAGATTCGTTCTTCAGAACTTCGACGTCCTCTTCACAGCTGCTGGCTTGCATGATCTCAAGCACGTCCTTCAACAAGTTCTCTGCTTCGTCAAACTTGGCCATGCTGAAGAGTGTCTGCGCCAAGGAGTCTCGTGCGCCGAGGGTTTGCATGTCCTCGGCCCCGACAGTCTCCGTCAGCAGTTCCACGAGCTCCTCCCACTTGGACCTAGCGCCTCCGTACTGGCCGCTGAGATCCTGGAAAGACGCAACATTCCGAAGAAGCTGTAGTCGAGTAGGACTGGGTGCTGGTACCGCGTTCAGTCTCAGCACATACTCGGCATGGGGGTGGAGCTCGACACATCTCTGCCACTCCGACACCGCATTTCTGGGGAAGTTGGTCGAGACCAAGTTCAAGGCGTCTTGTGCGTATTTCTCGGCGAGCTCATGCTCCTCTAGCCACCTTCTCATCGCAAGCTGAACGAGTCGATGCATCCTGAACCGTGTTCTGTCCGAGCTCCCGGACTGCTGAAGCATGGAAAAGGACTTGAGCGTCCCAAAGGCCACCGTGTACTGTGCGGACAGCGTCTTTGGCCTGAAGTCTTTGAGTAGGTGGCGCGGGATATCGTTGCCATCCAGGAAACTCATGACAGAGAGAAGGTCGATGGCCAAGGCTCCGGCCCGCTTGTCCGTCTTGATGTGGTTGAATGACACCAGCCATGCCTTCAAGACAGGGTAGTCGTCAGTAGAGTAAGCCTCATTGGTGTCTTGGATCCCCATCTCGTCCATCGTCGGCGCGAGCAGAACGTCTTGATCCTCGGTACTCTTCCGATACAGCTCGAGATACTCTGCGATGTCGGTGGAGTATTCTCGCATGAAAGCTGCGGCATGCGCTATGGCCAGAGGAACGTGGCCAAGCTCTGAAAGAAGGGCCCTGGCTTTCTCCTCAGTTTCAGGGCCGCCGTCCAGGTCAGATCCGAGGTATGACCTGATAAGGTCGACACCTTGGGCGTCTGACATCTCTCCAAGGTGGACATGGTCCCTCCTGGTGAGCTTCTGAGCAACCGCTTTCCATCTCGTGATGAAGAGTACGGAACCATGAGCGACTTCTGGGATGCAAGATAGAAGATGTGGCGTTGGCTCTTCGTCAGTCTTAGAAAAGACCACATCAAAATCATCGACGTTGTCGACAACCATCAGCCAAGGCCCGTTCTTTGGATCTCGGAGCCAAGTTTCTACGACACGCATCGGCTCAACGCTGTTGTCGGGCTGGATGTCAAGTCGGCCGAGCACATCTCTGAACCCCTTTTCGAGACGATCACGGCTTCCTGCGTGAATCCAGATGACGGACTTGATCCCCTCAGAGCGATGCGCAATCTCCAAAGCCACTTGCGTCTTCCTATCGTTTGAGTCAGCGTCGGTATGCGAGAAGCGACAACGGAGGCAAATTACCCTATCCCTCCTAGGCCATACATGACAGCCGTGTGGGAAGGAGATGGCCCAGAAAGGAGCTTCCCGATGACTTCTATGGTGTCTTCTCTTCCAACAAACTCCTTGTTTCTGGCGTATGGAACGCTGAAGATGACTTCCGACGGACGATGCAGAGCCGAGTATGCGGACATGATGGCTATGCTGTCAGTTGAGTAGAACTTGACAAAAGGTCGTCGACTTACATTTCCTGTCGGCATCGGCCTCCTTGGTGAGACGACTCATGTAGCCCTTCAGAGTCTCGCACGCCTGGCGATACCCTGGATCATCACGTCCCTCGAATTGAATCATCCTTCGATGGTCGCGATCAATGACTTCCCACTTCAACCCGGGATAGCCTGGTAACTTGGATGAGTAGTCTTCGACGACCTGGAAGCAAAAGACCCAGAGTCAGTTTTGTAGTATTCATCTCCGTAGCTGGGAGTTCTCACCTTTCCAAGCTTCATGATCGGGCGGCCCTCTTGGAAGGTGTGGATGAAGAAGTCTCCCACTGCGATCATCTTCTCGAACGAGTTCTGGATTCTGTCCAAGATCTCGCTGTTCAGGGCCAGAGACTTGATGACCTGGTTCTTGGAGCCCTGATTCAGGACCTTGACGAGCTTCGTAGCCATCTCGCCCCAGCCCGCCATGCGGCTGCCTCGATGTGGCGTGCCGAAGAATATGACGCACTTCGTGAGGCCATGCACCTTGCGGGAGCTCTCTGTGACGTTGGTCTTGGACTGCCAGAGAACCTGCTGCTGTGAGTGGACGACCGGTGGAGTAGTATGGGGAATACACGCACCTCTTTCACAAGAATCCCTCCGAGACTGTGAGCACAGAGAATGATCGGGATCTGGAAGCGTTTAGCGAAGCCCATGAACTTGCGGGTAGGAGGGGAGTGCCACATCATCGGCAAGTCCGCGGTCGAAGTCCATGAGCATATTTTGGGCGATTTGCGTCAAAGTCATGCCGCTGCTACTAGTCTTGGCAAGCGTGCCGAAGACGTCGGCATTGTAGCCGTACACGAAGATGTTGGCATTAGGGATGTCGAGCGGCAGCAAGTCTCTTGGCCAGTGGACTCTCTCCTTGTGCGCGGTCTTACTTTCGAACCCTGACGCCGATCGCGTGCTTGCAGAGGAAATAGAATGGTTGCGAAATGGCAAGTCAAACTCGCTCGCTTGGTCCATCTGGGACTCGGGCGATACCGGTTCTGCGGCTGCGGCTGCTGCTGCCGCCATCGTCGGAGGTGAGGGGTGGCCCCATGTTCTCGGGTTGAAGAATGAGCCCTTTCGGACCGGGGATTTGATGTTTGGCGAGGGGACTGTGTCGACTTGAGCTTCCCATGTTCTCTGGGGGTGGCCTCCGAGACCATGGATGAAGACGATACTGCGAAGTCAGCGATTATCGAGAGGAGTACTTGGGATTCGGGGAGGTGAGCACTTTGCATGTGGCGAGGGCCGATCCGCGGCGTGCAGAAGGGTCAAGCCGATGCGGCGGATTTCTCCTGTCGCCTCCATGATTGATGCAGAAAGAGGACTTGGAAGCTGGAAAGGAGAGGCGGAGGGCCGAGTTCAGTTTTCATCACTGTTACTTGACCATCGCAGCTTGAAGCGGCCGACGAGACTGCGGGGTCAAGGAGGTGTCACACCAAGGTCAGCCATACCAGCGGGAGATTTCTCTCAGGCATTGACTTGCTGTTTATACACTTGCTAGCTGCAGGGTATGTTGTCATCTGGTTAGCTTCCGATGCAGGACACAGTCGTCCGTGAGGATTTGCCCAATGGGCTGCAACATCATTTGGAGGGCAGGGCCTCTCCAGCTTCCCTAGTAATCGCTTGCATGCATAAGACAGCGGTCTTGGGCCACTAAGAAACAGGGGCGAGAAGCTGAATATGCGCGGCCTGGCAGGGGCGCAGCAAAACGTTGAGTAAGACGGCATGAAGTGCCTCCGTTGATGCATTTCCTAGGATCCAACTGAGGGCAGCCACAACTCTCGGCATGAGGCAAAGGCCTCAATCTAGCTGGTACTGATAGTACGCCGTGGATTCGCCGGCTGATTTAATGTTTCTGATGTTCTTGACGCCTCTGTGTTGTGGGACGACTTGTCTTGCATGCCACTCCCCAGAGAAGTATCATCGAATAGGCGAGGTGGCCGAGTGGTTAAGGCGACAGACTAGAAGTTCTGTTCCACGACACTACTTCAGCCATCTGTTGGGTTCGCCCGCGTAGGTTCAAATCCTGCCCTCGTCGCGGATAATGTCAAGACGCGCTCAGCACAGCTGAGTTTCATTTTTGCTGCCGCAAAATAGAGCCCAGCGATGCTTGCCTTGTGCGGAAATATTTTCTTGTCAACCGCCTCTCGCGATATGATTTCGAACCTTAATGACGATGAAAATCGTCTACGGCTTCAAAAATTGCCAATCTTGGGCGACAGGTTGAGGTGCTGAGTCATCGCCATCCGCTCAACGATGGACTTCGACGTGCGTAAGGCTCCGCAAAGTCTGTAGGTCAGCTGTCTTTCTCTTGTGGAAACCTGGAGTCTCCATGGAGAAAGAGTCACAAAAATGGAGGCATTCGAGACAGACTTGGTTGATAATCGCCATTCGGCGTTAACTTCAACTTCCCGACATCTGTCATGCGCGGGCAGTACGGCCGAGAAACGGCCTTGTAGGCCCTCGAAATCACGAATGTCACCGCTGAAGCCCACATGGCGGGCACGAGTAGCGGATCCGTGTCTCATGATTGGGGCGTTGCATGCGCTACGGGGGATAAATCGGGCAGGCCGGGGATGGTCTTGGCGACGTCATCGCCGGGCGGTTTTCTCTCCAAGTTTTCTCCTCTGTCGGCCGAGCCAAGGCCCGATGCCTCGACGATTGCCGACCTTGGCACGGCATGGCCCGAAGACCTGACAGCCAGCGCTGGCGCCCCAAGAACTCTCATCGTTCCTGACAAGCATGTCCCAAGAGGACGGGCGACCGTTGAGTTGATCGACGCGGATCACCTTGGCTTGCAATATTCAGCGCTTGCTGCTTACCCCTCCGACATGAACCCCAGAACTCAGATCGCCCCGGATGGTTGTCGGCCAGATTCAAGCGGCTCTGTGTGGCCGACACGTTTCCAACTCCGGCACATCCGGCACCCTGTTTGCCTGTCTTGCCTGTTCATCAGGGAACAACAGTCGAGAAGGAAAAGATGGAGATGGCTCGGCAAGCCCGCGCCCCTCGCAACAGGCCGGATCCTGGCTTAGCCCCAGCGGCGTCGGGGCTTTCCCGAGCCTCCTCCCTTGTCCGCCGACCTTTCCAACGTCATCCCTGGGAAAAGTTCAACGTTCAGAGACCCCTCTGAGAGCACCTGCTTATCGCCTTCGCGCTCGCTCTTCGCTTGATCGGCATTCGCTATTGTATGGTGCACTTTGCCAGCTTGGAGGACAGCGTCGACGCCAACAGTAGACTCGGACGAAGTTCAAATGGCCAATGTCCATCAAGTCGTCGGGCACCTGGAGGCTCCGAGCCGCGCGAGGTCTCCACGCAACAAACACCTGATCCCATCTACGGACCGAATGCGGCTCCATAGTCCACGTCTGCCTCCCATCTCCCCATGGTCAATCCACCCGTCTCGTGCCCTGTGCCTGGGTCCCGGGGACCCCATGGACCGCCGGTCCCCGCCGCCGAGGTCCCGGTCGACCCTGACCGGCATCCGAGTAGGGGTTCTGTGAGTGGCTTGCTGATGAATCTGCCAGACTGACGTCACCTCACGATGCTTCTGGATCTTTGTCTCCGGACACTTCGCAACCGGAGCACGTATAACTGACAGCTCTCGCCCTCCATCATCGTGACTTGATCCTTTTATACTCCAGAGTACATACACACTTCCTTCCCCGGATCAGCCTCCCACATCTCGCCACCCCCAGCTTCCACCATCATTTACCGCTTCTCCATCCATCCTCCGCACACCCACAGAAAATCATCGCCGTACAGTCTTGACCGCCACAGACAAATTCGCCCATCATGGGTCGGCCATCAATGACCGTCTTCTTTGACGATGTCAACCCAAACTCAGAACAGAGCAAGGGCGCTCGCAAGTCCCTAGCTGGCCTCGATTTCTCTCCCCTCCCCCGCATCACCGGCAGGTCGCTGGTCCTCGCTCTCTTCATCTCCATGGGCGGCCTGATGTAAGTTTGTTCCCGACCCTCTGCCCCGAACCTTGACCCTGACCCCTGCAGCTTCGGCTATGACACCGGTCAGATCTCCGGCTTCCTCGAGATGCCCGACTTCCTCGACCGCTTTGGCGAAGAAGGCCCCGACGGCAAAAAGACCTTTGGCACCACCCGCTCCGGTCTCATCGTCGCCCTCCTCTCCATCGGCACCCTGATCGGCGCCCTGATCGCTGCCCCAGTCGCCGACCGCATCGGCCGCAAGTACTCCATCTCCTTCTGGAGCCTCATCGTCTCCGTCGGCTTTGTCATCCAAATTTCTGCCTCATACAGCTGGGAACAGATCATGATGGGGCGTTTCGTCGCCGGTCTGGGCGTTGGCGCCTTGAGTCTCTTGGTGCCGATGTACCAGGCCGAGACAGCGCCGCCTTGGATCCGCGGCTCCATGATCGGAACCTACCAGCTCTTCATCACATTTGGTATCTTCCTCGCCGCCTGCTTCAACTACGGTACCGTCACCCACCTGGCCAACAGCTCTGCCTCGTGGAGAATCGTCCTCGGCCTCGGATGGGTCTTCACACTCACCCTTGGCATCGGTATCCTCTTCTTCCCGGAGACCCCTCGCTTCGATTACCGCCGTGGCAACATCGACCGCGCCCAGCAGACCCTCTGCAGGGTCTACGGTGCGACGCCTAACCACTACGCCATCCGCACGCAAATGGAGGAGATTGAGAGCAAGCTTCGCGCCGAGTCTGCCATCAAAGGCAACCCCGTCAGCGAGTTCATCACGATGTTCCGTGCCCCGCGCATGGCCTACCGCATCTTCCTCGGTGTCACCCTGCAGATGTTCCAGCAGCTGAGTGAGTGATCCGACGCCCTTCCTAACCTCTACCGCAATTTCTGACCCTTTCAACAGCCGGTGCAAACTTCTTCTTCTACTTTGGAACAACAATCTTCCAGTCTGTTGCGATCAATTCATACATCACCCAGATCATGTAAGTGTGAAGTCCCGTGTTTATGGAAGTTGTAAGTCGCTGACCCCGGACTTCAGCCTCAACACCATCAACTTCCTCGTCACTTTCATCGGCCTCTACCTCGTGGAACACTACGGCCGTCGCAAGTCGCTGATTGTAGGCTCCCTGTGGATGTTCGTCTGCTTCATGGTCTTCGCCTCCGTTGGATCATTCTCCCTTGACCAGGAGAACCCTCAGAGCACCAAGGGGGCCGGCATCGCCATGATCGTCATGGCTTGTCTATTCATCCTGGGCTTTGCCACAACTGTAAGTCTGCTCTCCTGCCACTTCTCGTTACTTCAGGTCTGACCATTTTCCAGTGGGGACCCATGATCTGGACCATCATCGGCGAGACCTTCCCCTCCCGCTATCGCGCCAAGGGCATGGCCCTGGCGACGGCGAGCAACTGGCTTTGGAACTTCCTCCTGGCCTTCTTCACCCCCTTCATCGTTAAGGATATTGATTTTAAATACGGTTACGTCTTTGCCGGCTGCAACCTTCTCGGCGCCCTGCTCGTCTACTTCTTCGTCGTCGAGGGCCAGGGTCGCACGCTGGAGGAGATTGACACCATCTACCTCGACAACGTCCCCGCCCGCCAGAGCGCAAAGTGGGTGCCGCCACCGCCCGAGGAGATGGCCAGGAAGCGTCGTGAGGCCGGCCTCGACGTAGAGACCGCCGCCCTCGGCACCAGTAGCGAGGAAGCCCTGCAGGGTGCCTCGGGATCTGCTGGCGCGGAAAGGTCAAAGGCCACGAGGAAGGAGGAGAACCCCGCAACCGCTCACCGAGAAGAGATCTGAGGATTGCGCGGCGTGCGTGTTATTGTCTGCGGGTTGGCGTTTGGTGTTTGGATACCACGGAAGGACTCGAACCAAACGTGGAGGGCCGCGATGGATGCGTCGGCGCCGCCACATATGTACGATAAAGAGCATGACGAGTTCAATGATGCATAGCAATTCAGCATTTCGAGCACCATCAGCCCGAACGGGCCAGTAGTGATTGCAGGGCTGTGCCACCGGGTGTCGGTCTACCGCCCTGGTGAGTGTCTGATGGCTGCATAGAGCCGCGTGGCAGTGCCGCCGTCACACACGCCCGGAGAAGCTTGATCCAACCCTGAGAACGTCCAGGCTCGACCATCTGCCTTTGAAATCACGCCCACCATCTCTTGGGATCAGGTGCCCAGCTGCAGCTCGTCCTCGTCACCGCGCTGACGACTACAATGCTGCCGAGGGTGGCATCGATAAGAAAAGCTTCTTTCAAGGTTGTTCGAACGTCGGGCAACGATCCGACATGGAGGGGTCCATGATGATGGGGCCGTACCACGAGGCCTCCGCACAGCAAACCGGCCGCGTGTTCGGGAGCGGCCCCCGGGGCCGTGGTGCCGCCCCCCAATCCGAGTCTGGCGCCCTTGGCCTGAGCCGGGCGACCAATTGCCTCGTGAACATTGGCGGATAGGCGATCGACCCTTGTCAATGGATTCAGCGAGGGTGTGCTGCGCCGCGTTGGACCCTGTCTTGTTGCGCCCTACGTGTGATGGTACATATCTGACCACCGCTCTGCGGGGACGCGGGGTTCAGAAGATGCTTCAAATCTGGGGAAGAGAAGAGCTTCTTCAGAGCTTCAAGACCATCTTGGCCATCCTCGCCATCCAGCACCCTAAAGCTTCTTTCTTGTCACTTCATTCAGCGCTTCTACGTCTAGCTTACTCAGGAGGCTGTACCATACTTCGCCAACATGGGCTTCCTGGGATCAAGCAAAGATGCCAAGCCGTCAAAGGCAGCTGTGGCAGAGCAAGAGCGAGCCCAGAGCGGTCCTAGGAGCGTCCAGAAGATCGCGCCTCCAGCCTACACGGTTCAGGAGGAAGCCGGCAGCCAGGTCGGCGACGCTCTTGCACCTGCCCTGGGCGGTCTGTCGCTGACGAAGGCGTTGCCCGGCAAGCCATCGCCCGACGCATGCCTCGCGCACTTGAGGCTGCTCTATGCCTTCCAAGTGCTCAAGAACGAAGTCGGCTACAACGACGGCCTGTTCGACATCTGGGACGAGCGCGCCGTCGGCGGTAACCCGCAGATCCTTGCGGCGCTGCGTGAGAAGAGATGGGCGCTGTTTGTCTCGAGAGCTGTGGACCGATACACGGCTTGGTGGCACAGCTTTGTGCCTGAGATGCTCCGCGAGGCCGACATGGTGGCCCCTGGTGTGGAAGGGAGGGAGGGGAGGTATGATCAGTTTACCAAAGAGGCCAAGGCGGCGCAGTGGACAGAGGATATGTTGCCGCCCATCGGTGAGTTAGCCCGAACTTGAGGGAGGGGAGGTGCTGACGATTCTCGGGACAGATGTCCTGCTTGTCTGGCATGCGCACATGCTGAACCCGCGACTTTACCTCGAGGCAAGCCCTCCTTGACACTGGTGAGAGGGCCATACTGACAGATTGCCCACAGGACTGTATCCGGTACGGCCATGGGTCGATCTGGGCCGGAGGCATGCCTTGGGACGTGGTCAACAAGGCCATTGACCGCACGTTCAAGCTGACGGCCCCCGAATCCCGCGTTGACAACTGGAAGCAGCGTACCTCCAGGGAATGGGCCAACCACGACGACCCAGACCTCAAGGACCTGCGCTGCCCCAACTGTCCCGCCACGCTGTCGATCCCATGGACGACATGCGGCCTGCCGCAGGGCTACAAGGGCGACCACCGGCCAGGTCTTGTAGGCGAGGGCTACGGCGACGGCCAGCTCAAGTCCCCGTGCGAATGCGGCTTCGTCATCACGCACGACTCTCTGCGCGTCGCCAAGCTTCGCGACGACATTAACAAGAACATCATCGCCGACCAGGCCCTTCCCGGCACGATTCTTGACATGGCCACTGGGGTGCCCGCGCTCCTCCCGGAGAAGGACACGGGCGAACACGACCAGCTGTTCCCAGCGCGCATGGCGCGGCGCGGCCTCCTGCTGCCGGTGGTGGAGATGCTCAAGCCGGGAAGCGCGGTTGAGCCGAGCATACTTTCGGTCAGCCAAGTGTTTGATGTGTACACGGGCAAGTTTGCCGACTCGGCGAACCTGAAGCGCGTGCAGGACCTGCATGGGATCAAGAGGGTGGAGCGTGGGGCGAAGCGGGCGGTCGACATTACCCTGAGCGGGGAGTCGAGGAGGCAGATGAGGAAGCTGATGTCGCGGTACTGGCAGAACGCGTCCATCTTTTCCATCGATCTAGTAGGGTGTGTGGTGAGACAGGGCGAGTTTACGGAGAAGATGGTGACGGTGAGTGCTCACTCCTCTGGGTGCATGATGCGTGGTGGGCTCGACTGACGTGAAATGCAGCTCAACTGGCTCCATCTCTCCAATGCCCGACTACTGATGAAGGACATGCTTCTCAAGTACGAGAGGTTCGTGGAGATCATCGCGAACTACCCAGACGAGGTGGCGGTGCCGACGCTGGACGTGGACCTGGCGTGGCACACGCACCAGCTGAGCTGCAAGTCGTACTTTGACCACATGGTTCTGCAGACCAAGGCTTTCACCGACCACAACGACCGGGTTGACGAGCAGAGGCTGGGGTCTGCGTTCCAGTGGACGACTAAGATTTACCAGGAGCGGTATGGGGAGGTCTACTCGGAGTGTCGATGCTGGTACTGCGAGAGTGAGTCGCTCAAGACGCTGAAAGACGCGTGTTGCTAACCCAGGCATGCAGCGACTCGTGTTATGACCGTCGGCAGCATGGCAGGCCTCTTTGGGAAGCAGAGTAAGGAGGAGAAGTGTGAGTACCTTAGCTCACTTCGAGAGCAATAGATGGCCACAGCGGGCAGCTAGCTAAGCTAACCGCTCCAGTCCTCGAGAACTACCACTCCTCAGGCCAGTCGGCCCAGCACCCCGAAGGTAGCTCGGAGCCGGCAGTGCATATTTCGGCGCACAACGCCGTCCACACGATCGAGACCAAGGGTCGTGCGGCTTCGACGCGCAAGTACCGGCTACCGTTCCGCAACGGCGTGGACGAAACGGAGGAGAAGGCGCGCAAGCGAGCCAAGAAGCAGCCGCTCAAGGGCGCGGGTAAGAAGGAGCGGATGGGTCCCAAGGACCACGACACGGCACCGTTCTGGGGCGTCAAGGTTCCGATCAAGGGTCCTTGGGCCAGCGCCACGGCAGCGGCGACGAACGGGGCCATCTACGCCGCGGCGCCGGGCGTGGTCACACTCGGGCCCGGGTCGGTGGGCAGCTGCGGCACGGGAACGTGTGGCGGCAGGACCGGGTGCGGCACGGAGATGTTGGGCATGTGTATGGCCGGGTGCACTGGGGTAAGTGGTCGAGAGTCTGGCTGTGGAATGTGGAAGCTGACATGGACAGTCTGGATGGATGGGCGGGAGTGCTGGATGTGTTGGATGGGCCTGATCCGGTGGGAGCAGCTTTTTTGGAGCTATCGTTAATCCGGGCTTCGATGCGATGTCAGATGTGCGGGGGGTTGGTGCTGAGGAGGATGTTGATGATGGAAGTCGTCCCAGCCTCGCGTCGTTGAGGTTGATGTGGTCAAAGCTGTAGCGGCTGATCACATGAAGCCCAGCCCCAACCCAGCCCCAACCCAGCCCCTATTTTGTTTTTAGGTTTTGACTACTGGGACGACATCGGATCTGTTGATCTCACTTCGGTCAACGTCTGAAGTGTTGTTCTCGGCACGACTTGGCGACAGAGGTAACCGGTGAGCTCAGATTGCATCCTGTGGGCGAAAGAAATACGGGACAGGTCCTGGTTATTGTATACGAGCTGCCAAATTGGACTCTGCCTGACGGCTTGCTACTTGGCTCCATTTCAGGGCTGCAAATCAAACACGTTCGCCGGGGAAAAGAGGGGGCTTTAGCGTCTGGGCAGTCAGGACGATTTAAGCTTGGACCGAGTGGTATGGATCGTCCCCTAATGGATGCGACATTACCAACTCAAAATCCCCGCGGAGGTGGGCTTGCGAGGAGAGGAGCTGGAGAAAGAAGACGTGGAGCTGCCAGAAAGAACGAGATGAAGCTCGGGCGACGGACCAAGCACGAGCCCCATCGCGGTCCGCGTTGGACATGTTCGGTTGGAGGCGCGCGCCCCGAGCCGGGCCAATGGGAACGACAGCCCCAGCATTTCTCGCGCGCCCCTTGGCGGCCTTGGTCGACGCTCGGCATTGGATGCGCGCTGGGCAAAGGGGAAATTACATCCCTCGAACCGTCTTCATTTCGGATTTCCGTCTCTCATCAGCAGGCAATGTGCAGGTGCGGTGCAGGTGCATGGGGCATTGAGTGAGGCAATTCCCAGGCCGGCGGACATTGGCCTTTTTCTCTGCTGACTGCGGTCAAGATGGCAGCAGCAGCAGAAGGAAGCGGCGGAATGTGCGACGGAAGCGCTTCCTTCTCCTTCCTTCCAAGATCTGGAAGGCACGAGTGAGAATTGCTCCTTCCGCCCAGCGACTGGCGTCTGAAACAGACCCGCGCCAGGAGCGAGCCATTGGCAGCCGCCGCCGGTTTCCCAACCACCGTTTGGAAGGCACGATGTACGCGCTGCTGACCGCCGTTGGCCGCCGCTGGCCCCCCGTTGAACATCCTCCCGCATTGGGTCACTCGTGTCGCAACTTCCAACCTCACGGGAGAATCAACCCAGCGTTGGCAGGCGCGGCGCAGCACCTTGGCACGTGCCGAATTCAGCGTCAGCACCTTTGCCAATGTCCCTGTAGCGTCTTGGGCACCTCCCCAAGCCCCCCTTCGTGTTGGTTCCGTCGTCCGTCGCCCAAGTCCGGCGCCCAGGACCTGCCGTCGCCCGACTATGCCCTGCAAGTCGCCATTGTTTTGGGTCACCGAGCCCCGCGAGCCCCCAGGCCCCAGGGGCACACCACACACCCCTGCTCGCCCTACCAACCGCATCCCTGGACCGCTTTCTCTTTTCTTGCGACCCTCCCGCCCCCGACTCGTGCCTTGTCTTCCTCTTCTCCGTTCGTGAATAGCATCAGCTTCGCTGCGCCTCCGCTCTCACCCTCCTTCGCTCAACCCACCACCTCACACACGACGCCGGGGATCACTCGTTCTCCTCGCCGCTCGCTGTCTTGCTCTTCTTCTTCTTCGGCCACGCCAGTTATTCGCATCGCCATCCCTTCACATCTTCGTCCGCATCTTCCGACAATCTAATCACCCATCCACCCACCACATCTCAAAATGCACGCCTCCGTCAAGAACGTGGCCCTGGCCCTGGCCCTCGCCGGCCTCTCCAGCGCCCAGACCTTCTCCAAGTGCAACCCCGTCAAGGGCGACAGTGAGATGCCTTCACCCCGCCGGCCCGCGAGATCGTGACATGCTGACCATCCCCCGCAGAGTGCAGCCCGAACCCTGCCTTCGGCGGCAGCGACACCCTCAGCTTCAAGTCGGCCTCCAAGATCGACGACATCGAGGGCTTCTTCGAGGTCGACGGCGGCATCAAGTACGACCCCAAGTATGAGCAGCTCTCCTTCGAGGGCGACAAGGGCATGAAGATGTCCATCTTCGAGGAGAAGCACGCCCCCACCCTCTACTCCCACGACTTCCTCTTCTTCGGCCACGTCGAGGTCGAGCTCCGCGCCGCCCCCGGCGCCGGTATCATCACCAGCGTCGTCCTCCAGTCCGACACCCTCGACGAGATCGACTGGGAGTGGATCGGCAACGAGCCCGATCACGTCCAGACCAACGTCTTCTTCCAGGGCATCGAGAACTACAACCACGGCGGCGACCACCCCATCTCCAACGCCATGTCCGAGTTCCACACCTACGCCATCGACTGGACCCCCGAGAAGATCGTCTGGTCCATCAACGGCAACGTCGTCCGCGAGCACCTCCCCTCCTCCGGCGTCTTCCCCCAGACCCCCTGCCAGCTCCGCATCGGCACCTGGGTCGGCGGCAAGGGCGACCCCAACGGTGACGCCAAGGACAGGATCGCCTGGGCCGGTGGCCTCGCCCAGTGGGACCAGGCCCCCTTCAACGCCTACTACCGCCGCATCCAGATCATCGACTACGCCGGCGGCTACGACGCCGCCACCAAGTACGAGTACACCAACACCGAGGGCACCTGGGAGAGCATCAAGGTCACCGGCGGCAAGAAGGTCGGCTTCCCCGGCGAGCACCCTCCCACCAAGAACAACAACGAGATCCTCGAGTCCTCCTCCGAGATTGAGAGCGCCACCTCCACCGCTGCTCCTTCCACCACCGTCACCAAGACCAAGGTCACCACCACCGCCGCCCCCACCTCCTCCGAGGTCTCCTCCGCCATTGAGACCGAGACCAGCTCCGAGGTTTGTCTCCCCTGCCTCCTCTCCTCTGCAGCTTCACATCTAACATCCTACAGATCTCCTCCGAGCTCCCCTCCGAGACCGAGTCGTCCTCCATCGCCGTCCGTACCACCACCGTCACCTCCGCCACCACCGCCCCCTCCTCCAGCGCCGCCCCCGCCGAGGAAGAGGAGGAGGAGGAGACCGTCCCCAGCGGCGCCGCCAGCCTCCAGCGCAGCGGCCTGTTCCTCGGCGCCGCCCTCCTCGCCGGTGCCCTCATGCTGTAAACGCCCCTTTGCGAGCATCTTCTCTTTTCTATTTGCTTCGCCATGTTGGAAAACTGCATATTCAGTCATGATGTAAACCTTTTTGGATCGGGCCCGAAAAGGGATTGGCCCGACCGGCCTTCGGTGTACGTATTATTGCGGTTTTGAGCCGTCGTTGGTTCATAGACGAACTCTGGATGTTTTGTTGAAATCATTTCTCCTTGCGTGTGATGATTTAAGGTGTAGAGACCGTTCTCCCCGCGTCCCCAGTGATCGGCGCCCCGGTGGCTGGGTGGCTGCATACTCGGCCGGTGGCGCCCGCACCTCCCGTACCTGCATCTAGCCGTGCCGATCTCACCCGCCAATCTCGATGCGGCACCAGGCATCTCATTCCAAGGCATTCACCACCAAAGCATCAGGCAAATATGTACGATGATATCTCTCATTAATCTACTCCTCCCTCGCTCATGGGTATCAAACTCGGATCGTCGTCAAGATGAACCATAAAAATAAAAAGCACGCGCGCTCTCCCCCCTCCGTCGTTCGTCTAGTCCGCGTCCGTCCGTGCCCATGCAGCGTTTGGTTGTCATCGATTAAAAACTTGAAGGAAAGGAAAAAAAGTGTCGTCGCCGAATAAGACAATGTGGGTGAAGGGGAAAAACAAAGAGAAAAGGGGGAGGACTACGCCTTGATAGTGACGTCGCCCTCGGCCACGGTCTCGCTCTCGTCGTCGCTCAGCTCGCCCCGGGCAGCGCGGCGGGCAAGGTCGCGCTCCGCGTAAATCTCTCCCCTCCGCGTCTCTGCCTGCTGGAGACAGTCGACGTAGGTTCGGAACTTGACAATCTCGCGCAGGAGGTAGGCGCTCTTGCGCTCCCAGTTGGCCATGGCCTTGATGGCGTTGGCGCCGCGCGGGGTAAAGGCGAGGAGCATGGGGCTGCGCAGGGCGTTGTGGGCCTGCAGCTCGTCCTCGATGCCCTTGACGTAGGCGCACAGGGTGGTCAGCTGCTCGTGCTCCGGCATGGTGGACGGCCGCATGCTCTGCGTGGGAGGTGACCACTCGGAGATGTGGATGCGGTCGCCGGGGAGTTTACCGCGGGTGGCCATGCCAGCGTAGGCACCCGTGCTGCCGACGGCGTAGTCAAACGAGGCGGATCGGAAGCTGCGGCTGCTCTGCATCGAGGAACGACCCTGCGCCGTGGGCGGCGGGTGGCTGGGAGCGGCGCTGCTGTTGGGGCGCGAGGCGCGGCTGTTGGGCGTTCCCGTAACGGCCGCCGTTGACTCGTTGATGGCGCTGACGAGGGCGTTGTTGATGCAGGCGTCGCTCCAGCCGTACTCGATGTTGCTTATGCCACCGACGAGCGGGTGCGTGCTGAGCCTGGCGCTCCAGTAGTTGGCCGTCGTGACGAACTCCTTGATAATCTCCGGCGTGCCGACCTGGAATAGGTGCACAGCACCCGTCGGGAGGCTGAGCGCCCACACGTGGGGACGGGCCCTGGAGTAGCCGGGCGAAGGCAGCGCCGACGCCAACGTCTGCCGCAGGCTGAACGTGCCGAGGTTGGTCGCGTTGTCCTGCCAGTTTCCGCCGCCCACAAGGACCGGACCCTTCTTGGCGTTGCGCGCGGCCTTGCTCTTGCGGCCGAGCGACTTGTTGGCAGCGAAGGAGAAGAGGCTCATCTGCCCCTTCTCAACGACGGCGAACACCTCGTGCCAGTTCCTGTCCTTAGCCTTCTTCTCCACGCCGTCGAGGTGGTGCTTGTGCGTGCAGATGCCCTCCTTGACCCAGGGCGGGCCGGCGAGCTCCAGCGACTCGTCGTCGAGAAGCGCCGCCGGGCCCTCGTCGCTCATCATGGACGGCGCGCCCATGGCAGACGCGTCGTCCCTCGTAATGGCCTGGCTGAGCGCGTTGGCAAATCCGATGGACTGTTGGAAGTCTCCGCCCGCGATGGGCTTGCCGAACGAGTCCATCGACATGGACGTCTGGGTCCTTCCAAGAGAGTACCTGCTCCATGCTGCCGACGACGTGGCAGGGCTCCAGATGGAGTTACCATCATCGAAGCTGGTACGCGACGACGAGAAGCCATTGTTCAGGCGAGGGCGCGATCGGCTCTTGGAGACGAAGCGGTTTCCGTTGGGACGGGCCCCGTCGTTGACGCGGCCGCGGATCGACGACTGCGCCTCTGAGGGCGCCTTGCTGAGAACGCTAGGCGTCCGCTTCAGCATGCCCATGACGGAGAGGCTGCTCTGCGGCGTCGGGCCGAGGCTCCTGGACGGCTCGGCGCCGAATAGCGGGAGCCTCTCGTCCCGGATGGAGGTGTAGATGTCCTTGAGGACAACCTCCATCTGCGCCTCCCACGCACGCATGGAGCCGTCAAACGGCGTCTTGACGAGCGGGCCACAGTCGTCCGCGTAGGGTCCGTCAGAGTGATCAGCGCTCTGTTCCCGACGCGCCGGGGGCTTGAAAGAGAACCGATTCGACCGTTCGTCAACCGATGGCCTGATATCTTCGCCCGAAAGCAGGCCGTTCTTATCCGGAAGGATGCTCGCGCGCTTATTGAAGGCGTCGGGCGCCGACTCGGCAAGGGCCTGTTGGATGGTGGTCATAACGTTCTTGACGAACTGGCTGCGGGTCATCTTCTGTTCAATGTCGGCCATGTGCAGGTCGGTGTTGAGAAGCATGATGGAGTAGCATATCGTGTGGATCACATCTGCCTCTCGTCAGCCACAAGTCTATCGGTGCCGGGGGAAAAAACTTACCAGATGCCTTGAAGCCATGGTTGGGGTTGCAGTCACACCACCTCTTCGAAAAGGCAACCAGGATACGGTCCACCTGCTGCGTCTCAGCCCGGAGGACGAGGCGCTCACAGACCTGCCGTAGCGAGTACGCCACGTTCTTGTTGGTAAAGTCGTACAGCTCCATGTACGCCCGGAGCGTCCTCTGCCTGACCAGACCCTCCTCGCCCATCCACGAGGCAGCCTTCTCCTTCTGGATAAAGTCCTCGTTGCCGTCATAGATCCTCTGCGCCTTCTGGCGGTCATCGTCGGTAGGGTCGCCAACAACAAACTCGGGCTCGTCCAACGGCTTGCCGGTGACCGAGTCGAAGGGGCCGAGCACGTGGGAGCTATCCTCGACGAGCACGCTGGGTGTCTGCACGGCAGACTTGTAATCGGTGCCGGTCGACTGGGACATGATGCTATCCGCCTTTGTTCCCTCGATGGGCAGGATGAGGGTCTGCCGCTTCGGGTCGACCTCCAAATCGTCCTGAACATCCTCTTCCGTCGCCTCAGGGCGTTCGGTGCTTCCGTCTCGTGACGCCGACGGCACAGCGAGCGAACGCTGGGCGAGAGGATCTCTGCTGGGTGTTCTGGACGTCGTCTTGGCCGACTTTGCGGCGGCAACGGCCTCGGCGTCCACATCGTTGTCGTCTGAACCCTCGAGGTTGAGGAAGCAATCGTTCTTCTTGCCCGAGGACCTGGGCACCTCGGGCGGCGGCCTCGTAGGCGTGGCCATGCGGTTCTCTCCCTCCTTTTCCTCGTCCTCCTGCTTCTCCGGTTCGACCTCGCGTATCTTGGCGTTCGGGCTCGGCTCGTAGTCGGGCGAGAAGGACCGCTTGTACTCGCGTGCTTCGTCTTGGTCGGTCGGCTGCTGGGTGGGCGTCGCTGGTTTGACGGGCGTTTCGGTCTGGAGGTGGCCCGGGCTCCGTTGCGGGGTGGCGGGCCCTGACGCGTTGTTGCTCCTCAGATACGGGCTCATGACCTTTCGGAGGCTGCTGACGGGGCTGGGCTCTGCCTTTACGTTGAGCTTGTCCAGGCCTGGGGGGATCTGGAACTGCGCTGCTGCGGGCGGCGGGAGGGGGTGATGCTCATTGCTGACGCTGACGGGGGGCAGCGGGGGCACGTCCTCGGCGATGGACTTTTTCCTCCTGCGGAAGAAGGACGATGGTTTCTTCTGCAGGACGTTGTGATGAGAGTGGGACGAGGATGTGTCCCTCGACGGGGGCGTGGACTGAGACTTGGCCTGACTCGCCCGGTCGTCGGGGTCCACCGCAGCGTTTGCGGAGGCGGCGACCGAGGGGTTGCGTGCATCGGCGGCGGCGGTGCTGTTTGACGGGCTGCTGTTCCTTGACAGGCCGCCGCCAAACACGCGCCTGAAGAAGCCCGGGCGCTCCTTAGGCTGCGACGCTGCCTGTGTCGGGGCCGGCGCTGCGTGCACGGGCTGCTCCTTGGTCTTGCCATAGCCGACGTGTGGCGCGGGCGCCGAGTCGGTGTCGAGTTGGGGTGCGGGGACGGCGGCAGAGGCGGCTGCCTTTTGGGATGTTGTTGTTGTTGTTGTCGGAGGGAGCATGTGTTTGTTGTCGGTTCGCCTGTTTGTGACGGCCGTCTTGAGGGAGCGGGAGGAGCGTTTGTGGTCGATGACGGGCTCCCTGTACTCGGGCTCGGGAGGGGGCAGGGGGATGATCGGGGCAACGGGCGCGGGGGCCGTCATTGGCGGGATGCGTCGAGGGCCCCCTGGAACTGTGGGCGTGGGAGCGGCATCGTAGTCGTCGAGGAAGGTGTTGCCAAAATCGATGTGCCAGCCGTTGCCGACGGTCGAGGGGTGCGAGTTGGAGTGCGGCAGGGAGGGACGCTGGCTGCCGTGGTCGAAGCTCGATGATCGACCGCCGAAGCCGTGTGCCCAGCGTTGGCTGCCGAGAACCTGAACGTAGCCAGCGTCAATGCTGTTTGTGCTGCTGCTCTTGCTTCCCTTTCCGCCCCGCGAGTGCAGATGGCGGGAGGGACCGCCAGCACCGGCGGAAACGCTGTGCAGGGACTCGCGCATGCTGTTGATGCGTCCGAGGTTGGTCTGGAAGTTGGAGGAGCTGTTGCTCCTGCGGCCGCGCGAGGGCTGGCTCGAGTAACGGGACGAGTCGTCGGTGGGATCGTAGTCGGAGCTGTAGGAGTAGCCGTGAGTGTGTCCGTTTGCGCGTCTGTCTTGGCGGGCAATGGCGCGGGCCAAGCTGTCGCCGCCTCCCTCGATGTCGTTTGGGTAGGCGGCCTGGGGGGAGGAAGAGTCGTCGAAAGCGTTTGACCTCGAGGGGGCTGCGGCGGCGGCGGTCATGGAGAATTGGTCGAGGGACATGAGCATGTTGGTCATTAGGGAGTCTCGTGTGACCTGCCTCGCGGGAAGGGACAGGTCGTGCGAGTCCCTCGGGCGAGGGTAGAGGGGGTGGTCGCGTTCCTTGTTAGACATGTCCGCGTCGACGGGCGTGGCGGCGTCTAGAAAGGAATCCTGGGCATGGTGGGTGGAGGAGGGCACGGCAAGCGCCCGGCCGGAGGCGGCGGCGGCGGCAGCGGAGGACGAAGAAGCGGCTGACGACTTGTGGTTGGCGCCGCCCTCGCTGGGCTGGAGCTGGTGCGCCGGTTGCGACGAATGCTGCTGCGAGACAGAGGTCGTCGGCGGCTTGCTTTTGCTCTGCGGTGGGGTGGAAGGTGGTGCTGTTCCTGCTGCTGCTGCAATGGATGTCTTGTGCGAGGTACTCGGAGGCGTGGTGTCGATGTTGAGGTCGGGACGGCGGCGTCGGCGTTGGCTTGCGCTCTCTGTCGAGGCCATTGTCACGGCGATCGAGGGTCTCTGGATGGGTTTTGTCTCATTTCACGGGCTGGGCCTGCGGGACGAGGGTCGAGCGAGCCAGCCGAAATGATGATGGGCTTGCCCTGTACGGATCTGTCTCGGGGGCACGAGCAAGCTGTCGGCGGGCGGCCTGGGTTGTGTTGTGTGTCGTGTTGTGCGACGGCGGTATGTGGCAGCAGACAGGCCCGGGGGGGAAATTGTGATGGATGACCGCCCAGGGAATGAGGACGTGGAGCAGGGACGGGCTCGGGCTCGGCACCGTGGAATGCTTCGTCTCCTCTTTTCTTTCAGCTGGCGGTTCGGTGGACGGGACGGGATGTCTCGCCTGGGCCGAGGACGGGGGTGTTGCACCTGAAGGTGGCGTCTTGGTGGTGGTGCTTCGTCGGGCGCGTAGACAGACTCCCGAAGCGTGGTGAAGTCGGTGATGGGAAGGAAAAGTGGAAGGAGCAGCGGTAACGAAGGGGGACGGAAGGAAGCAGCGGCGACGGAGGATGCTAAAGATGGCTCCCGGGGAGCTAAGCAACGGGAAGATATCCGGCACGCGCAGGAAGGGCGACAAAGCAGATGGTCGAATTGACTGATTCAATCGATTGACCGTCAAATGCAACAGGAATTGGGTGGAAGGAAGTCGACCCGTGCTGTGCTGTGTTGGTTGTGTTGTGTTGTCCTCACATTGGATTGGCTTGGACCTGGGACCTGCCTGGGCTTGCGCTGGCGGCAGGTGTGTGCTGGCGGGCGGATCGAAAGGAAGCTGCAGCGAAGGAATGGATGCCCATCGGATTGAGGGTCCAGTCACGGCCCCGTCGGGTTCCCCCCTTGACTGCCCGGGGCTGAACATCCACCTCACTGAACGGCCGCTGGCCTCAGTGGACGCCCCGGTGATTCAGGGCTCCCGCTGGCCGGCAGGTCCAGAAGCCCCCCACCCAGAGCGCCCGAGCGGCCAATGGAGGCGACGGATCCCAGCCCGAACGCGGCTCCAGTGGCACGCTAGTGGACGCCTACCGGCGGCCAGGCACCGGATGCAGCAGCCCTTGGAGAGACGATGCTACCCGCCTACGGAGGATAACCACATGAGTCTTAACGTGGACGATACCACCAACACATGCTTAGGTTAATCAATTCGTTCGGAGCCGTCTGGCCGGCAATCGCTATCGTCCGTCGCAATGCCAAGCACTTCCGTCCCGGACCTTCTGCGGGCGCCGTTGAAGCCATCATCGACTCACATGCGTCTCCTGACCTGGCCACTCCAGGGTCACCACGACATCTCGAAACATCTGCCCGCGCCGACAGGGATCTCCCCCCCTTTTTCAGAAAGCACAGGGGTTTTCGCTGCAAGGGGGGGAACCACCAGCGAGTGTGGCCCGCCGGGATCCAGCGATGCAGCAACCCTCGCCTCTGCCACGTTCGACCCTTACCGCTTCGGGATGCACCCCGGCTGCACGTCCTCAGGGGCACATGCGGGAAGGGAGTCGGGCGAGCGAGCTGCGAGAAGCGTTTTGAGAGACCGCGGGACATCATCCGAGAGAGCCCTGGGAGAAGGAGGTTGTCGTCCGCGAGCTTCAACCAGACAAGGCGATCGACATCCAACGCCAACTCGCCTCAGCTGAAATTCGCCTCGCTCTCAGACTCTGTTGACCGCCAAATGTCTCTCCCCGACACACGACCCAGGGACAAGCCTCGGGAGCCGCAAATGAGCCCGTTAACACACTCGTGCTATTGTTTCTCCTCCGGCCGTTAGGCAATGCACGCACGTTCCTCCTCCTCTCCCACAATCCCACATCCCACCCGTCCAAGTCGGGTTGCCCCTGAATCGCACCTCCGGGTCCGTGCTTCCAATACTTTCGTAAACTTGAACTCTGTGGACACTTCCAGGAAAGCCCATTTCGCTTTCTTGCCCCCGTCGTCCTGCAGGTCATCGCCCGTCCCTCGTGCCTGTGCTAATGCCTGTGTCGCCGTCACTTTGGCTCCCTGCATCCCGGGTGACAGCTCAGATCCATCTCCAGCCTGCTCGCTCCAGGTTTCTGTGTGACCGCGCGTCCATCATCCCTTCAGGGGCGCGGGAGCACAGCGTCGAGCCATCTGGGGGTTCTCAGACTGACGATGTCTGTCTTGGCGGGGAAGAAGCATTCTCGCTGCACGTGCAACAAAATCCCTTGCCATCATTTCCCGTCGCCCCTCCCTGCAGCCCCCGAACCCAACGTGTTCGCATCACGGCACCCACCTTGCATACGCCCGCATTTTGGCAAAATCGAAAAAGGAGACAATCCAACAAGAAAAAAAAAGCTCCGCTGCCACTGGCACTGACCAGTCGTTCTTCGCGTGAGCCGCGGAACTGCAGGCGACGGCTCACTGCGCCCCTCGTCTCTCCACCGCCGACGTGACCCAAGTGATGGCAGTCTGCAGACGGGCGAAGAAGACCGGCTCGTTTCTGTAAGAGCCCGAGATGCAGAGGGGACGTTGTTGGCAGTAATTGATTGCATCTGCGGTGTGACGGTTCCTGGCAGGGGGGCGTGGACCTGCATCTGACAGGACCATGACCGCGTGACACTGCTATTTTGAGAATACTCCAAGAACAATACCAAGGAATCTACACCGACACCGATCTGACAACGCGAACAGGTACCAGACGTGGTCAATTGGGGTACAGTCGCGAATGTTCTTCCTCCAGCTACACGCCATGACGCCCAGGCAGCCCTCATCTCAATGCCTTGATTCTACACCCACCATGCATCAATAGACCCAGCGATCCGTCTCTCGCCCTGCAGCATCCGTCACATGCAGTCGAAATGCGCCGGACGCACTCTCAGGCGAACTGCTGCACTGCAATGGACCCCCGCGCAAGAGCGGTGTGACGCTCGAGATGACCTTCAGGGGTCACAACCAGACATCATCACCAACACAGGTGCATCTTGTGATGCTACCAAACAATCATGTTGCCGCTCAGATTAAAAGATCGATATCATCGCACCAAACGCCCGCTCACACTCTAATAGGTGTGTCCGCCTCCCCTATGCACCGTCTATCATGACATGTCCGCCTTGCACAGCCCCGGCTCGCCCACTTCAGGCAGTGGCTTGTCCTCCTTGACGTCCTTCGACCCGTCGCTCTTGGTCTCTTCGGGCCCGGTAGCCTTGCCGTCCTTCACAGGCTCTTTGGTCTTCTCCGGGCCGTCCTTCTCGGCTACCTCTGACTTCCTTGCCTTGGACTCCAGCCCGTCCGTCTTGACCTGACCTTCCTCCTTGGCTTCCTCCTCCGCCTCTTCTTGCCTCTCCTCCGCCTCCTTCTCCAATCTTTTCAACCCATCCCCCTCAACACCCTCCGGCACATCCACAGCCTCGGTGACCATGATCCCAGGCGCGACCTCTGTAGCATCACTCACGCCCTTGACATCCCTACGCGTCAAGGCCGCTCCGTCGCCCGTGATCCAGTGCCTCATCGCCACTACAGCCGCCTGATACTCCACACTCGCGCTCACCGGCGGCATAAATGGTGGCGGCTTATCCCACGCGTGCTTCTGCCCCTTGACCACGCGCGCCGTCACCTCCCTCCCTGCGCCCGACAGCCTCTCGGCGAACTTGAGCCCCTCGTTATGCAGCATGTCCCGCTCGCACAGGCAGAGGTGCACGGGCGGGATGGCCTCGAGCATCTCGTCGGGCATGAGGCCGGGGGAGAGCCGAGGGTCGTCACGCTTGTCGCGTGGGATGGGTGGGTAGAGGTAGCTGGCGTCAAAGAGGTTCGTCATGGCGGGAGAGAGGGTCTCATCCGGGTGCGAGCACAGCTGGCGCTTGATGTCTCGGGGGATGGTCCAGTCGAGCAGCGGGTAAAAGAGTGTGAGGCCTGCGATGGCGGGCGCCGGACGGGAAAGCTTGTAGTCCCAGCGTGAGGGGTCCTGGAGAACAACCCACGATGCCAGGGCGAGGGTGCCGCCGGCCGAGAAGCCAGAGAGGAAGATGCGGTCTGGGTCGATGCCGAACTCGTCAGCGCGTGAAGCGATCTGGAGGATGGCGTCGACACAGTCCTCGACAGGCGTGGGGTAGGGGTAGCCCGGAGCGAGGCGGTAGTTGACGGAGAAGACAACGGCGTGGAACGAGTCCATGACAGCCCCTGCCCAACGCGCGTCGTCGGTTCCGTTGCCGAGAACAAAGCCACCGCCGTGGAAGTTGATGAGGGCGACGCGCTTTCGTCGAGACACCGGCTGCGGCAAGTCTTCTGATGACTCCATGCGGTCCTTTGCGTCGTCCCAGGCTTTGACTGCCGCGGCAACGGCATCAGATTGCGGTGGTTCCAGTCCTGGGGCGTCACGCGAGGTCTGTCTGGATAAATTCCGCGAGGTCTGCCTAGACAGGTTCCGTGAAGGCTGTCTCGAAAACTGCCTCACCAGCTGCTTCGAGATCTGCCTCCTCAGGCGTCGACCCTTGGACTGGGGTTCATCGGTGGTAGTGAACGGGTCATCCTTTGCGTCTTCGTTCGCTGAAAGGTAACCAGCGTCATCATCGCCGTCGACGTTCAGCATGGCCTGGGGCGCAGTCTCGGGCCCGCTCACGGGATCCCAGACATCGACGCGGATGACCTCCTTGCCCTTCCACTCGGACAGGGTCGAGTCCAGCCAGATGGTGCTGCCGGGTGGCGGCGGCACGGGGACGGAGCGGTTACCCAGGGCAAAGGCGAAGGAGGCACCTGACCTGAGGGCGATGGCGTTGGCGTGCAAGCGCCATCTCGCGACATCCTCGAGGGGGTTGGAGAACTCTTCGTCAAAAGGGTTCTCCCGCTGAGAATGCCGGGATCCTGTCAGCCGGGCTGATAGACGGGCCCGGCGAGAGCTCGTGGGGGTGTTAGGGCCCAGGGCCATGGTGGTCCGCATGATGGACGGTCCCCGGGAAAGTCCGCAAGCCCGGATGCCGGGCAGCGTCGAACGGGGTGATGGGCTTCTCGACCACGTGAGGCCGCGGGATCGCGGGTCGCGGGATGCGGGATGCGGTTGAGGCCCCGCCCGGGAGTGCCGGGACGCTGTGGTCCTGGGCTGAAGTGAACTGAACTGGTGAACCCGACTTATGCCAGGTCTAGAAGAGTTCTCCTGGTCCCCGGTCAATCAATTGATCAGCAGGCGGGACGATGGGGCCGGGTGATGACTGGGAGCAGTGGGAGGGTAGGGGTCTCGGGTAGGGCGGGAGTGAATAGGCTTTTTGGTGGAGGGGCAAGACGCACGAGGTAAGGTTGTGGTCGGGATATCTCGCTGCGGTGTCTCGGAGTCGCGAGGGAGGGCGGCGGGCGAACGTTGGACGGAGTTTGACTGGGCGAGGCTTGTTCCGTCCCGTGCTTCCAATGAGCTGAGGCCGGCCGCTTCCGCGATGAGACCAAGATGGGACGATGACAAAGCGAGGAGGGGCAGTGGTTGGTGGGTGATCTAGAAGTGTGTCACCACCGAGCGAAGAACGACTCGTCTTCTCCGAGGGAGCCGAAATTCAAGTCCGAAGACAGGAAGTAGAGGTGTAGGGGTGCTGGTTGAGAAGTGATGTGGCTGGTGGGTGTGGTTGCTTGGCAGGAAGCGCAAGTGAGGTTTTTGGGAACTTGAAGGCGAGAGAAAATGTCTTGATGAGAGGCAGCTAAACGCTGAGCAAATCTCGCAACGGCCGGTTTCTTCTTCACTATTATGAGAACGGCCGAACCGAGTACGAAAGCAGACGGCAGAAGCTGACTGATGAGATGGGATGAGATGGGGACAAGGAAGACCTGGAAGCTGCCCAACACTCGTCAGTCGCTTCATGCCATTGAAGCAGGAGCAACCCAGGCGAAATATCCGGCTTGCTAACAGCGTCACTGGTGTCTGCCCACCTCGCGCTGTTAACGCAAGCCGAAGAGCGAGTGGCGAAGACCAATAGAATTGGAAGCTTTGCGGGGGTGGACCCCTGAGCCGATAACCGGGCGGGCAACTTTCTTGGTCATCCTGCCAGCGTGACGTCACTCTTAACTTTTTCCTTCCCGCTCGATCATCGGAGACACCACACGAGGGAAGCATGCTGTTCTCAGAATGGATCGCCTGGGCCCTCTTTGCTCGTGGTTCCGCTCGCGTTCCGCTCCCGCCACCCGAGCAACTTTGCGCGTGGCGGTCTCGAGTTTTCTTCAGTTTCAGTGTCGGTACCTGTAGAACATGTCGTAGAAGCTCAGGGGCTGCTGGAGCGTTTGGTCCGAACAACGTTCGCCCATCGCGATGAGGCGTGGGGCACGACCGAACCCCCCAGGCATCTGTGCCTTGAATTGGGGGAAGGACAAGACATTCCAGACCAGGCCGTGTGATGCTTGCTCGTCTCGTGTCTTGTTTGCGATTTGGTGCGATTGGACGAGGGGGCATGCACCACAGCAAAGCAGAGACAAATCCCCAGATCGCTGTGGCGTGGACCATCGGGAGGAACATGTGAAGGGTGCGGGCGTCGCAGGGATGGCGACGGAATCGCAGTGATGTTGTGGCAGACGGGTGGCTGGGACACCCTGGAGATGTTGGTCACTGGAGGCTAGCCAGCCCAACCCAACGGCAAAGTGAGTGCTGTCGTCTGGTCCCACGGAATCGTGGCCCCGGCGCTTCGGCATCGCGCGTGCGCATGACGTGGTAGCGGTGCCGTTCATCTCCGCGCCGGGTGCGTGCTGGCATCCGCCCATCAGTCATCTAGCCCTGCTCCTGGGATCCGCCTTGTCCCGTTGACGCCGAAACCCCCAGCGGCGGAGATCGCAGATACTTGGTCGGAAGTAGGGCTGGGCCGGGGGTGTTAAGTTGTCAATTGTCATTCGGGTTGGTGTGGGAGATGCTGGAGCCTTCTGGTCGGGCAGAGACATCGACTCGGACATGTTCGGTGACAAACTCGGGCTTTGACCCTGCACTGAGATAAGCCGTCCCCAGCCCTGGGAGTCACCGCCGGATTGCAAATAATCCCCGGGGCGTGATCAGCAGACGGCTTTCGGGGCGGCGCCATCGCTGTCAGATGGTGCGTGCCGGCCATAAGGTCACTGCCAAGACGGGTTAGTTTGGTGAGAAATTCGGCGCCCGAGGAGTCCTTGATGGTCCCCCTCGTCCGGTAGACGGCAGGCTGTTGACCTGTTGTTGGTTCAGGTGGTTGTTCCCGAGGTACCACTGCTATTCTCTCGAGGTACGTGTTAGCAGTAAGGCGCGAGTAAGTGCATGACGGTATGTACAGCGGGCACCCCAGGTACCGGCAGAGAAAGCCAAAGTCAAGAGGGAGGGGAGGGGTGAGTGGGTTGCTGCCGGACGCCGGGATGTGCACCGGACCCGTGCAGTCGAATCAGGCACGACGGGCTTGGCTGATGAATCCAGGTCAAGGGTTTTGCTTCTCTCGCCTGCCGCCCGCGCGCCCTCGCTCTACCTGCCGTCACGGTGGGTGGAACTCGCCCTCAAGTCTTCGGTGCTAGTGCGAGTGCAGTGTGTCCGTGTTGCTTTCGAACGACAGGATCCCGGCGATGCCGCACGGCACCGAAGGGTTTTTGCTGACACTCCCGGCCTGGACCAGACTTGCTCGACTCGACCGACGGGTTGAGGGAGAGGAGAGAGGGGGCATATTTAGGACGGCGGGCCTCTCCCACCCCATCGTAGAATGTTGCTTCTTTTTCTCTTGGTTCCTCATTTTCCAAGCGTCTCTCCGACTTCGACTCCGAGTCAAGACAACTCACATCACGATCAGTCACAGCGTCCTGTCCGCCTAGCCTTAGCTAAGCCGCCGCGCCGCCTTGTTTCGTGGACCACCCGCACCACACCACACGCCTTACAAACTACCACGCGCCCCCTCAGGTACCCGCGGCATCCAGATGACATCAGCCCTCTGGACATTTCACAACAACTTGAAGTCCTCGGCGCACCGCAACCCTTTGCCTCGCAACACGCAACACACGCCTCTCGAATATTAATTAATCCTGCTCTCCCCCCGTTCCACTGCGGCTATCGGCGATCGCTCCTGCACCTAGCAGTAGCCCCTCGTCTCACCCTACCGGAGCAGTGCACCCGGTTGACTTGGTACCTGGCGGCATCGCGGCATTCGCCCACACCAAAAATCAAGCCCCCAGTCTCGGCGGCCCACCCCTGTGACGACATAAGTCACCCCCAAGCTGGTACCTTACCTGGAAAGAAAACCCCAGGCGGCTCCAACACCTCGATCACGACCAGTACTACTGTACCTCATTTTTTAATTCCTCACCCTCATCCAAACCGGAAATGGTCACCATGGCCACCACAGACGGCACGACGACACGGCCGAGGCCACTCTCAGGAAACCCCTTTGCCCGTATTGCTCATAAGATCGCCAGCCTCAAGAGTGGCGAAGCAGCCTTTCGCTCCCAATCGCAGCCCAACAGCCTCGAGAAGACGGCACTGCGAAACTCGGTCGTGAAGACCGGCAGCGGCGACCTCGAGCGTCTCAAGAACCCCACGGTCCAGTCCCAGATGCGCGATGGCATCCAGAGCGACCCCGATGTGTACAGCCAGGTGAAGCCCAATGGCAAGGCACGCACCATCACACCTCCCGCCTCATCCCGCCAGAGCTCCCAGACCGCCCGGTCTCAACCCTCGCGCATCCAGCGTGACGATGAGGAGCCCGAGCCCCGTGAGTCCATGGACCGTTACGGCTCAGACTCGTCCGACTCGGAGGTCGACCGCATCATGTCCATCGCGGAGGCCACCAAGCAGCCCATTGGCAGCACAATCACCTTCCGCGCCAGGATACACACCCAGCGCCGCATGTCACGCTTCCTCGACTTCATCCTCTTCCGCGACCAGACCGACACCATCCAGGGCGTCCTGTCGCGCGCCCACCCCAACATGGTCCGCTGGGTCCAGCACCTGCACCCCGAGTCCATCGTCCAGGTCACAGGCACCCTGCAGAAGCCGCTCGAGGATGTGCGCTCTGCCCTCCACTCCGACATCGAAGTCAACATCGACTCAGTCTACCTCGTCAGCTCGGCACAGCAACCCGCCTTCTCCAACTACCGCCCGCCCGATGCCATGAACAAGCGCCTCAACTCGCGTATCCTCGACCTGAGGCACCCCTCCAACCAGGCCCTCTTCCGTGTTCGCGCAGCCGTCACACGGACATTCCGCAACTCACTCGAAGACCAGGGCTTCATGGAGATGCACACCCCCAAGTTGCAGCCTGCTGCCACTGAGAGCGGCGCCGCCGTCTTCAAGGTCAACTACTTTGGCCGCAGGGCTTTCCTCGCCCAGAGCCCCCAGCTCGCCAAGCAGATGGCCATCTCGGCCGATTTTGGCCGTGTGTACGAGGTGAGTTCCCATACCCGCTACCTACTACCAAAAGACCCAGACTAACACCAATACCCCCAGGTCGGCCCCGTCTTCCGTGCCGAAAACTCCAACACCCACCGCCACCTCACCGAGTACACTGGCCTCGACATCGAGATGGCCCTCAAGTCCGACTACCACGAGATGATGTCCGTCGTCGACTCGGTTCTCAAGGACATCTTCCGCGCCGTCCAGTCCATGCCCGAGATGAAGTCGATTCGCGAGAGGTGGCCAAGCGAAGATATCGTCTTCCTTGACGAGACCCCCATCCTCGTCTTCAAGGACGCCATCCAGATGCTCCGTGACGACGGACGTGACGTCGCCGAGGAGGACCTGAGCACCCGCGACGAGATTCGCCTTGGCGAGCTGGTCAAGGAGAAGTTCAAGACGGATTACTACATCCTCGACAAGTTCCCCAAGAACGCCCGCCCCTTCTACACCCACCCCGACGACGACCCGCAGTGGACAAACTCGTTCGACATCTTCGTTCGCGGCCAGGAGATCTGCACCGGCGGCCAGCGCATCCACGACCCCGATCTGCTGCGCGCCAGCATGGCCGACAACGGCGTCCTCGAGGAGGACATGGCCGAGTACCTCTCGGCCTTTGACCTGGGCGCCCCTCCCCACGGCGGCGCCGGCCTCGGTCTCGATCGCCTCGTCTTCCTTCTCCTCCAGCTGGGCGACATTCGCTACGCCACCCTCTTCTTCCGCGACCCCAAGTCTCTCCCCGCCAAACCGCCCTCGCTCCCCCACCCATCCGCCGACACGACAAAGTCCCGCGTCGGCCTCGACCACCCGCCCATCGAGGAGCTCATCGCCAACTACGGCGACGCCAGCAACACCTCCTGGCTCGACGAGCGCTTCCAGATCTGGCGCCACCACACCGGCGCCGCCGTCGGATACGTGCCCCAGGGCCGTCTGGCTATGGTCATCGGCGACCCCCTTTGCGACCCCCGCCAGTACAAGGAGGTCGCCCCCGCCTTTGTCGACTTTTGTCTGCGCGAGCTCAAGCTCACCCCCATCTGGATGCTCGTCTCCGTCGAGGTCGAGGAGGTCCTCGGCAAGCACCTCGGCTGGCGCACCCTCTCCTGCACCGAGGAGCAGCGCACCGACGGCGACCACCACGCCGGTCCCAGCGGCCGCGAGGCCCGCCGCATGCAGCGCGAGGGCGTCAAGGTCCACGAGGTCCGCCCCGACGACGCCTTCCGCAAGCGCGCCGACGAGTCCGTCGCCCGCTGGAAGGCCTCCCGCAAGGGCAAGCAGGTCCACCTCACCGAGGTCCGGCCCTGGGTCGACATGGCTCACCGCAGGTACTTCGCCGCCGAGAAGGACGGCGTCATCCACGCCATGGTCGTCCTGCACCAGCTCGCCCCCCGCCACGGCTGGCAGGTGAAGTGGGCCCTCGACTTCCCCGGCTCGCCCAACGGTGCCATCGAGGTCACCGTCGAGCACGCCCTGTCCACGGTCCCCGGCGCCGTCACCTTTGGCGTCGGTGTCTCCGATCGCCTCACCCCCGGTGAGCACCTCGGCGGTGCGCGCGCGCGCTTCCTCGCAAAGTCGTACGATGCCATCGTCAAGTCGCTCGGTCTTGGGCGCAAGGCGGAGTTTAGGGAGAAGTTTGGCGTGCTCGGTGAGCAGGTGTACATCTGCTACCCCAAGCATGACATTTCCGTCAAGGATCTGCGCGAGATTGTCAAGTTCTTCGAGGACTGAAGGGAAGGGAAGAATGATACCATATAGAGAATGCTGGAGACGGAGATTTATAAGAGGCGACGGCATGTCGCGACATGAGGCGCGGCGTTGGGAAGGTTGTATTTGGGAGTTTTGGCTTTTCATTGTTCTATACTACATACCCAAGATTATTGTTTTTGACCAAGCTCTACACTTTTTGTGATGTTGATTACTCCTGGATGGACTGGGACGCTTCACGTGAATTACCCCTGAACGACACTTGGCACCCCTACTTCACATGATGGACTGAATGACATGGCGGAAATTCAGCTCAAGGCACTATTCGCACTTGATGAACATTCCAGCGACGCCTCTCTCATACCTGACATTACTGCGGTACACATCTGGTGACGTGGGACATTTGCCTGCGCAGGCCTTATATTAAAAAGGAACTGACGCGACCATGCCGCAGAACTAAGCCAAGCATGTAGGAGCAGTGAAGCCATGCCTAGTGTGTCGAAACAAAAGTAATGGTGATGCCAGCAAAGCGGTAGAAACCGACGACAATGCTGCCATCCTACTGCTTCTGGACAGCAGGGTAGGTAGGGTACATGGGGTGAGAGTAGGCGACGCCGCCAGCAAGACGCGACCGGGGGAGCCACAGTGTGATGAACAAGCTGGTCCTATCAACCTGCTTCTTGGCCTGGATAGACGCCGGGAAAAAGGTGCCCAGGTCGACCTGAGACTCGGCGTATGCCAGTGATTCGTTGCCAACGGCTCGAGGATCAGCTCCTCCGTCCCTCTTGGGGAATGCGAGCTGCACTGCGATTTGCTTCTCCCTAGGGTGGTGCAGGAGCCAGAACGCCACGGCGCCTTGCTCCTCAGCTTTGACCTTAAGCTCCGGGTAAACTCGACGCAGCTCGGTGTCGGCATCATTCCCGTCGTAGGACCAGCGCTGGAAACGGCCGACGGCATGGACGTCAACAGGCGCAAAGTTGACGGCGCCGATGACCTGCCAGACGAATCTCTGGGCGGCCGTGAACATGGGCTGGCTCCAGAATTTGACGCCGCCTTCCACTGCGAATTCGTTGGTGGTCCAGTCCCAGTAGTTGGAGGCGTTCTGGTGAGTGTCGAATAGATAGGCGCCACCGCTGAGGAGACCTCCGGTGACGGCGTCGTAACGAACGGGGAGGTACTTCAGGTACATTCCTGGGCGGGCGTCCATTGACACGCGGTGGATTTCTTGGTGGTTGACGACGTCTTGAAGAGGCGGGAGGCCCTCCATGTCGATTTCGGAGGTGAAGGCCGCTTGAGCGGAGATTTCACCGACGGAGTAGCCTTTGATGGAAGACATGTTGTCTGGGAGGTTCTGTTAGAGAATTGGGCAGATTACCATGACGGTGACCTACAAAATTGGGGAGGTAAAAGATGAGTGATGGAATGGTTCTGATAAGGGTCGATTGTTCTGTTCTTGTTGATCTATTGCATGTTAAGAAAATGTCGAGACGAGCTGGCGCTGGCTGTCTAAATAGACACAGGTCGGGTAGTACAAGGAGCTGTTCTTGGTCACCCAATTTGACGTTGATTGGTGCCTTGGTAATCCGACTCGAGGATGAATCCAAGCCGCCGGTGCCTTGGTAATCCAACTTTATGTTCGCCTCGTTCCAAGCCAAAATACGCGGAACCGACCGTGCTGCTGGGCTCCCTGTCGGAACGGAAGCAAAGTCCCGGAACCTAGGGGGGTACCTTGGGAACGCAACCCTAACTTGCTTTTGCTGCCAAACCTCAAGACTCTTAGTACCTCCGTTGCTTCGTTCGTGCAATAATCGCCCGGAGATTCCGTAGCCGCGACGATATGGAGTCACATGGGGCCAGGACTCAAGAGAACGGTGCTATCCCCAAACTTGAGCAAGCTACAGAGCCAATCCTTTCCGGACAGCCATATGATCATACCTAGATTTCACAAGCCGTATCAATGACTTCCTAAACCAAGGCCAAACTTTGATGTCCACCCTCCTCTCTTGATCTCGCTGTCTTAGGCATTGCCATTAGATTTGGAGGGCGGCGAGCATTGAACTAAGGATCGGAATGTTCCGATTCCGTTCCGTTCCGATGCACCTCACTTGTGACCTCTGCGGAACTCTGCCCAGGAACCAAAGACGCGACACGAGATAAAAGGGCAGAGGGATTCCCCAGTCTCATGTCATCGGATGATGTTTTTCAGTACTGGATGGTTGGATTCATGCCTTACGCGACAAGTGTTAAAGTAAGGCCCCGACTTCTAGGGTTCTTCCCAAGCCTCTAAGGTTGTCAGCCCTGGAGTCGTCTGGTCTTGGTCAAATGGAACAATTGTGATGGGACGAGCTGGAGGGCCCGGGCCTCCGAAGGCGCTACCCCGACCAAAGCCTAGTGCTATCAGGGGCGATCTCATTCAAATTGTCTTTGTCAGCGGAAGGAACTTGAACGCGGAAGGGAGGCGTGCTCAAGGTCACCAGCCCTGACTCGGGCCGGGCATAATCACCCATAGAACCATGTCTCTAGCTTCCCGCCGTTGGCCACTGGAATTTCTCGTGAGCATCAATCCTCGACAGCCACCATGGATTGTGCCCTGGCAAGATTCACGAACAGCCGCAAGCGACCGTCATCCCCTTCTGGCGCCGATTTGACGAAGAAGAGGGCCCCATACGCTTCCCGAGCGTGTGGTGCCTGTCGGCGACGCAAAGTCAGATGTTCGGGCGATCATCCATGCTCTTACTGCGTGTCGCGCTCGCTGCAGTGCGACGGCGGGAGGCCGCTACTTCGTGGCGAGTCGAGCGATGTCGGTTTGGTCTCTCCAGGTGGCCGACTGGCAACGCCAGCGCCCACGTCGACATCAAGAGACGAGAGCCTGCTGCCTGCGACGAGGCCTCGAGGCGAGACCCAGGAATCGAGCGAAAACTCCGTGACGAGGTAACCGGTTTACGCATGAGATGATGAGCGCTGTTAACGAAGATACCACAGAATGTTGACGTCCCTCCGAGCGGTCATGACCGACCTGAAAGAAGAGGTCAGCACATTGGCATCGCGCATGGACAATGTTGAGAAGAACAACTCGCCCTACCACGATGACACTTCTATCAGCCACAGCAGTGTCAATTACACCACCTCGTCCACGGCGGGAGAGTCAGGGTCAGGCCTGCTGCTGTCTGGAAAGCAATACAATCAGTCGAGTCAAAGACGTCGATTCTGCGGACCGACATCCTCAGACTACAGTTTGAACATGGCCCAGTTCCGGCTGGTGCAAGAAGACGCGAATGGGCGACCTGCTCGTTCCCGCGTCCCGAGCATCGATGACAACCACACTGACGATGATGAGGGCTCGGATGACCTGGATGAGGACGACGAGCCCGGCATAGAGCACATTTCAGGCCGAACGATCGAGATGCTCACCGGGTTCGAGAGACTTTTGACAAAGCATGAGTCCGTACGGCTTGTATACACATACCAGGAGGTCTGGGGCGAGTTCTATCCCATATTGGAGGTCGAGGTCCTCGTCAAGCAGGTGGAGGACTGGTACGACCAGACGGCCAGAGTGTCGTCTGCGACCGGCTCCGTTCAAGCACCGACTGACGAGTTCTCGCTCCTGACGATCAACCTCGTTCTCACCATTGCGCTCTGCACGGAATCGAGGTCAGGTATCGACGTGGCAAAGACCATCCATGCCAACTGCCATGAAGCCGTGAATAGGAATATCCTCTCCCAAGCGCCCAAGGTCGAGAACGCTGTCATTGCGCTGTTGGTGGTGAGTTATTGTTTTAGGCACTAACTAGGTGGACCAAGCCATCGCTGACGGCCGCTTTACCAGGGCACTTATCACTTTTTTCAAAGTGATATTCGATCGGCCTGGAGAATGTGCGGTATTGCAGGAAACATGCTGCTGGAGCTTGGGCTCCACAGCCGCGAGGTTCCAGATCACATCTTCGGCTCCGATCATGGGCGGACGCAGGTCATCGCCATAATCTGCACAACCTTCGTCCTCGACCGGCATTGGAGTGCGGCATCCGGACTGCCCACACATTTCCGGGAGTCACACTTTCAACATGCCATGAAGTCATCGGTACGTTTCCATCCCCAGCACATCTTCCCTTCGAATCCAGGCTCACTAACGCCCCGCAGGTCGAATCTCCCTACCTCAAAGCCATGGTGGCATTCGTCGCCATCAGCGACAAGTTCACCTCACCTATCGCCCGCATTGCAGCAACCGGTCAGCCATACGAAGAAGACGATACGTTCACGACCCTGAACTCCCAGATCGAGTATTGGCGTAAAACCGCCGTCGGCAGCCATGACCTCCCGAACCAAAGGACCTTGAGCATCTCGCCGATCGGCCGCATCCCATCATGGGTGATTCTTGTAAATCTCCGCGCTAAAGCAGCGCACAGCATGCTCCTGCGTCCCTTCTTCTTTACTAACAAGCCCACGGCCGTCAGCCGGAAGAAAGTCGAGCCTGCTGCGCTGCTCGCCTCGGACACCATCGACGTCCTCACCAATCTCGACCAGTCGACCGACATTTACCGAAAGCAACAGCCAATCTATATTCACCTGCTCGTGGGCGCCTGCGCCCTGTTGTCTCTGGTCGTTTCGCACGTGGCGCGTCATCACGCCGACCTCGCGGTAGACCTGCCCGAAGACTTCGCCGAGTCGGTGACCAAGAGCTTTTGTAAGGCAGCGGATCTGGCGAGCGCATACAGCCAGACATCGCGCGCGTCTCGAAAGCTCTTGAAGCGGCTGGTCTTGATGCGAGGACCGCTGGTACAGCTTGGCATTGTGCCTCTGAAGTATCTTCCCCCCGCAGCTCAGGATGAACAGTCGGCTGCGGGAAGGCCAGCAAGACTGTTGAGAAGCCGGGAGACTGGTGGTAGCCAGGTTAGGCGTGAGCTGGCACCATTGTCGTTCCCAACGGCGACCGGCGAGAACAGCAACAACACCGGCATATACCAGCAGGGGTTCAATCACTTCTTCTCAGACCTGGGTCCTATTCCGGGGGCTTTGGGCATAGCGCCGACCGTTGATGATTCCATGGCGGGGTTCAACTTCTCAGCGCCCATGTCCTTGTTCGGCGACTGGCCCCTCGTCGATGGGCAGACATTCGCTTCCGAGGGGGAGCTCCGTTATGAGGCGTACCGGTAGTTCCATTGCGTGGGTGCCCATGGGTGACATGGCGCCTTATCTTTTAGGGGCTGTCAACCCCTGAACGCCACGTTCCCGCTGGAACGCACGCGACTGGCTGCTCGGCGAGGCGGAGCCGACAACTCCCCTCACGGCGGCATTCCCTGGCAAGTTGAGGCCACAAACGACACTCTGTGTACTCCACGTTTTCCACGTGGGCGTTCTGCATAGAATCCTTCTTCGCTTGGGCGGCGCCGGACAAAACCTGCCCCTCGGGAGGCATATAACGGCAACACGGTCCCAGGATGCTGGCCGTCAGAGTCACGGTCGGCATTCTCGCCATCGCAGTCTTGTCGCTACTCCTCATCATCAGGATGCGTGTTTCCATGGTATCCTGGTCCAGTATCCTGGCCGCCACTGCCCAGGGTGCCTCCATCCCGAAGCACCAGACAAGCAACCTCGAGGGCCCTCTCCGCTTCAATGCTGATGGGAGCTTTCACATCTCGGTGCTGCAAGACCTTCATTTCGGCGAGAGTAAGTCGTTCTTACCACAGACCTCACCTCACTGACCAAACCCAGACGCCTGGGAGTACTGGGGACCGCTGCAAGACAAAGCCACACTCGGGGTCATCAACTCCGTCCTCGACAATGGCAAGCCCGATCTCGTCGTCCTGAATGGCGATCTGACCACTGGAGAGAACCTCTTTGTCGAGAACAGCACCAACTACATCGACATGATGGTAGCTCCCATGGTCAAGCGAGGCCTGCCCTGGGCCTCGACCTACGGCAACCATGACTATCAGGTCAACATCACCGGCGAGCTCATCCTCGAGCGCGAGCAGCAGTACCCGAATGCTCGCACCCGCCAGATGGTCTCGGGCAAGGGCATCGGCGTCTCAAACTACTACCTCCCTGTCTACCCCGCCGACTGCGTCGGTTGCGACTGCGCGCCTGAGCTCATGCTCTGGTTCTTCGACAGTCGCGGCGGTTTCCGGTACCAGGAGCTCAATGACCGCGGCAGGGAGGTCCCATTTCCCAACTGGGTTGACGAGGCAGTTGTCACTTGGTTCAAGGAGAGCAGCGCTCGGATCCAGGCTCGCTTCGGAAAGGTCATCCCCTCGCTTGGTTTCGTGCATATCCCAACCAACGCTTCGCAGGCCCTGCAGCTTGCGGGCGTTGATCCCAACCGCCAACCTGGTGTCGACAATGACCGTCCGCTGTCGCAGCAGGCGCAGGGCTGGTGCGCCGATGGGCGCAATGGTTGCGCTTACGGCGGCCAGGACGTTCCATTCATGGAGGCCGTGGTCTCGACCCCGGGCATGATGGCACTCTTCTCGGGTCATGATCACGGGAACACGTGGTGCCACCGGTGGGAGGGGAAGCTGCCGGGTATAAGCGTCGCCGGGGGCGGCATCGATCTCTGCTTCGGTCAGCATACGGGCTACGGCGGGTATAGCAGCTGGATCCGTGGGGCGAGGCAGATCAGTGTGACGCAGGAGAAGCTGGCCAAGTTTGAGGTTGATACGTGGAACCTGCTCGAGGATGGGCGTTCGGTGGGTGCTGTGACACTGAACGCGACGTATGGGCAGGACTGGTACCCTGCAGTTCCAAATGACCGGACGTCATGCAATTGTGAGTCTGATTGAAGTGTTTCGATGAGACAGATGCTGACATTTACAGGCTGATGAAGCAATGGGAAGCTAGAGAGATGAGCGAGAGATTTGGGGGTTTGAAGCATCAATGCTGTCGCACTTTGCAACAACATCTCGAGCTAGTTAATACCAGTACACCCCGCTCTTTCCAGACCCAAACACGCCCTTTTCCTTCAGAGCGTCCAGCTGCTCCCTCAGCCTCTCGACCATGACGTTGCCATACTCGGGCGTCCCGACCGTCGGCGCGGGCTTGTTGCCGTCCTGCCTCAGCCAGATAAGCCCGGAGCCGCCAGGTCCGTCAAACTGCTTCTCAACCTCGGCGCGGAACTCATCATATCCTTCCGAGTAGGCACCTCCCGTAATGACGGCCACCGGAGGGCGATCCTTTGAGAAGTTACCAGTGCCGAGACTGCTGCTGCTCGTGGCGGGCTTCTGACCCCGCGCGACAAGAGGGATCTCGGCGATGCTCGGCTCGCGATTGAGGATGAAGTGTACGACTGTCCACCATTTAGCCACTGGCAGTGAACAGATTGTCGCGAGCCAATGTCATGTACCCTCATATTCTGGCTTCAATCCAGCGATGACGCCGGCACCAATGGATTCTCTCGCGCCGCAAAGGATGATGGGAATGGCTTCGGACATGATGTCGTTTTACGTTTTGAGAAGATGCTCTGGGAGGCCGGTGTAGGAAGGTTGGGTTCAAACTACACGTCTGCATCTACATGTCGGGGTCTTGTAGCACCTCAGCCTGTGACTTCTGGTACGTCGGCAACCCCGGATCTTGATACCCCGCATATCCTTCATGTACGACATTAGTCAGTGTTTCTAAGCTCTTACACTACCTGCTTTGTTTGGAAGGTTTAATTCCGGCGTTAGGCCAGTGGTTAATCCCGATTTCTCATTCGGGCGACTGCGCGCGACTCAACCCCCTGGCAACAACATGAGACCGATATTGACGACAAATGTGCCTGTATGCCATGACAGCAGCGTGGAGCGGCAGCAGCATTATGTAAGTTGAGCTTGATTTCCGGGTTCCTTACTCCAGGCCGTGCCGCTTCTCTCGGTGATGCATAAAGGATTAAAGTGCTCAGAACCAGTATCCGCGGACCACATCGACTTCGCCCCTCCCCTAAGTTTCAAACGTCGTTGATCTTCTCTTCTAAGCCATTCCCAGCCTCTTGATCGACTCAGTGTCGACAAACTCGACCACCCTTTCGACCTTGTTCGCCGCATCCACCGTCACGACGAACATGTACTCGCGATAGAAGGCTGCATCGGAGTTGCCGGCATCGGCTTCAGCTTTGGCGACTTTCCCGCTGAGAGATCCCTCGGCCACGGCCCACACCGTGATGACATTGGTCGCCTCGTTCGGCCAGGCTTCCTTGACCTTGAAAATCCAATCGGGACAGATGGCTTTCTGCTGCGAGGCCCCTTGGGCGAGGGCGTCGCCACCCATTGGGCCCATGATTCCCACGCTTCTGGCAAGATTGCTCGGGGCTAAGGTGTGTGTGAAGTTTTCGGAGAGAGTGGCGGAGATCTGTTCAGGATCAAATGTTGCCAGTGCGTCGAAGAAGGCCTGGACGGCTGCCAGAAGCTGGGAGGAGGGTGCCATCTTGGAGGACGGGGTTGCCAGGGTTCGGTCAATGTAGCAAAGTGAATAGAGTCTCCGTGAAGGCGATGAAGCAGTTGTAGCGGTTGAAGGTATGTAGGCTCAACGTGTACAAGATGAATGGTGCCGCAGCCAGCGGTCAGGGCGGGGTTTGCCCGCTTCTTATTGTCCAGATCCAGTGCCTGGAAGAGGGGTTACTCGGGGTTATGTCAGCCGAACCAGCGGGAACCCTGGCTGTGATGTCGGGTGTGGTGGTTGCTCTAGAACTCCACGCGTGGGAACAGCTGTAGACATTTTGGTATCGCCAGCACCTTCGGCATCAAGAGAATACAAGCCCCCTCCCGACGGGTTTCGAGCACGAATGTCCCTCAATCAACCCCCTCTGAAAGCTCACCCGTTTAGTCCCTCCTCTTCAGCTGCACCATCGGGCCATCACGCATGGCCGCGAAGATCTCGTACAGTTGATACTGCTCCGGATCCTGACGACCCTCCTCCATATCCGGACGTCCACCGCCCAGGTTGTTGCTCTTCGGGTCTTGCTTTAACTCAAACCCGTGCACCAGCTTGCCAACAACCAAGCTCATCTCCAGATACGCCAGGTTCTTCCCAATACAGCCACGCGGTCCCGTGGAAAAGGGCATGTAGCCGCTCTCAGCGCGGGCAACAGTCTCGGCGGTGCTGTCCTTCTCACCAACGATCCAGCGCTCCGGGCGGAACTCGAAGGGCTTCTCGTACAGCTCCGGACTGTGGTGCATGCAGTAGGCGGAAGTGCTGGCTTTGATGCCCTCGGGCAGATAATCACCCTCGACGACGGTGCCGCCCTTGAGCACAACCCGACCCATCTCGGCGGGCGCGGGCGAAGAAACACGTAGGACCTCTTTGATGAAAGCCTGCAGGTACTTGCAGTCGTTTTGCAGCCGAGGACCAGCCTTGATGTCCTCGGGGCCGTCGAACATGCCGCGCAGCTCGGTGGCGAGACGGGACTGCACGTCGGGGTTACGGACGAGATAGAAGATGGCGGCTGCTGTCGTGATGGATGTCGTGTCGCTGCCGGCGACGAGCATCATCTCTGTCTCGCCAGCGAGCTCGGGTAGAGTGTAGCCTGGCTTGCCGGTCTCGGGGTCGATGGCGCCGAAGAGATAGTGGAAGAAGTCTTTGCGTATCTCCGACTCGGGTCTGGGGTTCTTCTTGAGGTCTTCCTCGACCTTTGTGCGGTCTTCGAAGCACTTGGCGACAAAGCCACCCCAATTGGCCAGCGCGGGGGGAGCAGTGGCGGCGAGGAGGGCATCCAGACCCCTCGGCTTCAGCCAGATCCAGAGGGGTGCGAATGGAGAGAAAGCAATCTGTCATCTGATAAGGAACTTGTTCGTTCGAACAAGGTGATCGCTCTGTACTTACCGGGTGCATGACGCACAAGAAGGTGGCCATGAGCTCAGGTACGAAGCGCAGCTCACTACCGGGCTCCTTCATGTCAAAGGACTTGCCGAAGCAGAGGTCACCAAGAATGTCAAAGATCAGGTTGTTCGACCAGTCGGCCATGTTGAGAGACTGTGTCCACTCGCCGCCATTTTTGTCGATCTCGTCCTGCAGAAGCCCGCACCAACGGTCAAGGTTCTGGTGGATGTACGGCTCGGCATTGCGGATGGCCTTGTCGGAGAAGCAGTTGGTGAGGACACGGCGCTTGCGGGCGTGAATATCCTTGGACGTGGCATTCCAGGTGGTAAAGGCTCCGGGAGTGCGAACGTATGTCTCGTAGTACTCTGACTTGCCGACGTTGGCCTTGGGGTTGAAGATCTGCTGGTACCCGGAGGGAGTGTTGAACAGGACGCTGTTGGGAGTGTAGCGGAATGTTGGTCCTACGAAGATCAGGATCCGGAATCGCGGCGGATGGGTGGCTGGCTACTCTCTGGCTGCTGTCTACATACCGTACTTCTCCTGCAGGGAATGGAGCCAGATGTGTCGGTTACGCTTCTGCGTGTGGTAGTGCGCAGGGAAGCCTGAGATCTTTGCCCAGAAAGGGCCGGGGTACTTGGCGAGCGGGTGGAAGTAGAGCCTATAGATGACCACGCCGGAGACGTAAGTGGCCACCAATGTCGAGAGCACGGTGGCCCAGCCCGCGAGGGAGACCACCTCTACCAGTTTGCCCAGAAGCATGATGAACCGACCTTCTGTGGCAGGGAAAGTTGCGAAAGGGGAGACACAACCAGAACAGGCAGGAAAGGGAAGCAGTTCCCCTCACCGAGCTGGGTCGAGCCGGTACTAAATGAAAACCGTGCCGTACACCGTACACCACCATGAGTTGTGGGGTGGGCAGCGTGGGCTTCTTCACGTGTTGGTCCGGATATCTATCGTCATGCAGCCCCCCCTGAAGAATTACGCAGCCAAGTCGACCCATACCCTGCTTAGGTGTACCACCGCCACTCACCTGCATCAAACCATCCATGGCGAGAGGGGCCTCGGAACAAGCACGGAAGGAGGAAAGGAAGAGAAGAGGTTGCCACCAGACCTAGCGATCACCAACGGGCTCAAACGGGGACTTTGGTATCTCACGCGAACCACTGCCGGCCACGCAGCTGGAAGCGGCCAGGGCCCTCCAATCAGTGTCTACGGGCTTCCTCGGCTCCCTGGACTTTTCACCCCCGGCGGAGACGTCCAGGGGTGTTGCAGCGGAGGGGGGCAGTAAAGGGGTCTAGCGCCCCCCTCTGTTCTTCAGGGAACAGTATGATGCATCGAATGACGACACTCACATTAGCCATGACCCTTGCCGGGCTCTCCACAACCGCAGTTGGCCCCTCGCGGAGGCCTTCCGATCCGTCCGGGTGCCCGGGAGGGGAGCGGCCCTTCCCTTGTGGGCGATTAGTGTCTTTCAGGCCCATGATTTCAACTGCCCGTTTAAAGGCTGATCTCGAGAGTAGTCCATGCTCATGAATCCCGATATCCAGGTCTAGAACTATTACCGTGCTTGCCTTGCTTTTCGCTCTTACCTCGACCCCGAATGAACCGTTGCCTCGGCCAAGAGCCGTCTCTCTCCATCTGATATGATGATTTTCCAGCGATATGTGTAAGACACACAATCCTTGTATCCTTAGTTGGTATCATCGACGGCTGCCTCTGTCTCTGTGCCATCTTGTCCGTGCTGCTGGTGTCGTCATCTGTGTCTTGTCATGTAGCGTTGAGATACACATGCTGAGGCTCGGGAGACAGACCGGAAACAATGCATGTCTGCACCACGTCTGACGTTCCAGATATACCGGTGCTCGTTTCGAGCTACTCAAAATCAGTGGATTTGAGGATGGTGCTGTCTGGATGGTCCGCATGTCGCACCTTTTGCTGGCGAGCATGTTTCGGTGGACACCCTCGAACTTGCCAGACCAGGGAAGACGCCTTGCTGCTGGTTCATGACCTTGCTGCCAGAGCAGTCGGTGCGGTGGCAGAGATTGCTGTCTGATACATGGGAGGGGTGAGCCCCGAGAACTCTGGAACGTGTCGAGAGAGCCCCTCTCTTATCGTGGTCAACCACCTGGACACCACAGCAATGGCCTATGCGCTCACTTGGGCTTCCTGCCTTTCAATGCACTTTCTCTGGTGCCCCGGGGCCACCCAGTGAATTGCGTCGAACGTCACGTGCCGCCACGTTGTGCATGGCCAGTTTTGGCGTCCAAGTAGCAGCAGCTGGGCCTCCTTTCCAAGGGCCTCTCTTCAACCATGACTGTGACCAACGAAAACCTCTCATCCCGCACATCCAGCTGAACTTGGTGCTTCGACACACCTGCAATCCCTCCCACAAGAGTTTACTCCGATTCACGCTGACATCGCCACAATGTCCGGCTTCAAAAGGATGCTCCTCCAAGGCTGCAACTTTGTGTCCATCTTCCTACTCTTTTCAATGCGTCCCCCCTACCCTAGGTTCGCAATCCGCATACAAGGCCTTTGCCTTGCTATCTCTCTAGCCGCTCGGGCACTTGATTGTAAGCTTGATCCTGCCTTCTCGTTCCACCCTAATCTAGTAGATCAACGCCTGATCATCATTATAGAAGACAAGGAAGAACCCTTTGGCGCCAGGACGCTCGCCAGGCAGACATCGACATTGCTGCTCTCCGCTCAAACCGGGCCAAACGTCCAAGCGTGTTTGTTGCGGCGGCAAACGTATCTGAGATGTCCGAAGCTTTTCTGAGGAAAACATCACGCCAATGAACACAGTCATCGTCAATCAGCAGCTGGCGACTAGAAGCGCGGTTTCCCAGACGGCGCCTGGTGCCGGTTCGCTTTTTGGCGGCCTTCTGTTTTCGCATACGAATGAGAAGAATGCTACCTGATGGGAACACACTCCGCGGAGGTACGGAAGCTGTCTATATCCTTGCATTGTTTTCCGTGGTAACTAATCTCTCCATTGGCCAGTTCAAGCCTGAAGCACGACAGCCAAGCATCATAGCATGCTTCTGCCCTCGATCTTTGGACTCGAAAGCAGCTTGTACAAGTAACACAAGTGCGTGGAGAAGGACTGAGAACACTGATTCGATGAGGTATATGGTAGTCCAGTGACCAGGCTCCTGGCTCATTGTGACGGACGCGGGAGTCAATACACCTACCATGAGTCCTTGTCTCAATGTTCCTTTGATGCCCAAAATGTGACGTCTCCGTCAAATCACAGCTAGAATCGCTGCTGCTTGGCCATTTTCTGCCATACAGAAGAACGCGCAGCCAACTCAGAATTTCTTCCAGTTCACTGTAGCTCGGTCGGTGACGGATGTGGCATTCATTCCCTGGGTACCTACCTACTGACGCTGCATGAAGTCTTTGGCTTCAATGTTCTCGGGACCCGTCCTTGCACTTACCTCAACCGAGTGTTGCAGTGAATTGGGTGAGCTGCCACGTGCTGTGTTAACAGAATAAATCTGGTAGTGAATACTCCTGAAGCGAGTTTCCAAAACCCTCCCCCCCCGAACTGGCTGTGACCTCCCAGCACCAACCCGGCAACACAACAGGTCTGATATTTTCACCACTGGGAACACCAACAACCCAAGTATCCCGCTCCACGAGTCTCCCCTCTAGTTTCTCCACGGTGAATCCGGACGGTCACGATGGCGTCCGCCATCTTCAGCCCTTTCGGCCTTAGCAGCATTGCATTTTCCCGCATCGCGTCTCTCACTGAGTCTCGTTACCCTCTATTCTCAAAACAGGTATCGATACTCTCCGGTATCGCAGCTTGGGTAGCTGCCATGCAAAGCGGTACGCAACTTCTAGCTTCTTATTATCCCCAGTGCCCAGTCTAGTAAGGCCTAACGTTTTCGACATAGTGTTCAAATTGATCGGCATCATGTTCAGCAGTTACCGCCGTGCCGCACCCGATTCACAAGCATTCATGCTGGTTGCACACACTGCCAACAGTCTCCCAGAGAATTTCGCGGAGAAGTTGGCGAAGATGAACGACGTGCTCATCTATGTCAACACCCAGGACAAATGGCCGATCGTCCTAAGAGCTCTTTCTATCCTTCTGAGCACCTGCTTCCTGCTTATGATGATAATGGTCATTGGCCAATCCCGCGGTCGTTAGACTCTGTCATGATGAGGCGGGGGCAGATCACGCGATACTGGCCAGTGTCTGGCATAGTTCACCCAAGTATGTGGATTCTTGACACCCCATTCTCGCCAAACTTGCTCGTTAGTATCATCAAGTTGACTTGTCTTCTCTCTAGCAGACCTCAGGCATGACATGCGATTACTGCCACCCCCGGCCTTCGGGTCTGTGTGGCTGGTGCCACAAGTGTACAAGAAGGCTGGAAGCAAATCTACTTTGGACAACAGCTTGCACCCCGAAAAAAAGTAGAACAAAGAGCGCCAACCTAAGATTACAGATCTTCGTCCAATTGCGACCTACTTATGTACAATGCCGTGATTCCACCAGTGGCTTTGTCGAAACATGAGTACGATTACTGTGATTACTACCAGGACGCTGTCGCAGGTATAGTCGGTTGAGTAGGCGGTGCTGCAAGACTCGTGATGTTGAAGAGCGCAGGGCCGTTGTAGTTGTTGCTTGACTCCGACTGAGCATCCACAGGCATGCGAATTCATTACTCTCACTTGTAGCAGGCTTCATCACCTTTGGCCTGGCTGAGCTAGTAATTTCTTGTTGCGTACATAGGCGAGAGAAGGATGAGGTGAAAGCGCCTGGACTGGGCTCCTGGACGTTGAGGATGAAGCCCGATGGGACAGATCAGCTGGTTTCGGCGGCAAGAAATCCCTGCGGTCCTTTCTTTGCATGTTAGTTGACATGGAGGCACCAGTTAGTCAGCCAGTCAGATCTGCTGACAGTCTGCACAAAGAATGTTTGAAACCGTTGATGCTGCCCTGCGCAGGACTTGGAAAAGTGCAAAATGAAAAATGAGAGCCAGCTGAGCTGGGTTTGTGTGTAGAGACACGACAAGGGCAGGATTTGAACCTACGCGGGCGAACCCAATAGATAGCCGGATGCACCTGGAGAACCAGGATAATTCGAGTCTATCGCCTTAACCACTCGGCCACCTTGCCAAATGTTGATGAAAAAACAATCGGCTTGGGCGTACAAGTGGATACATTTTGCACCTGCTGTCTGATGATTGGGCAATGGTGGTGCAAATGCCTCAGGGTCCGAGCTTAGCTAATTGCATCATCGGGCCGCCGAAGCTCGACAATGCCGCGGTGACCGTCCGTGACATTCTGACCCCCCCTTGAACCGACAACCTTGATGATCCGGAGTTTTCTTCTCTTTTCCTCCGACCAGACACGACTTGAGGACGTCTCATCCCTCGTGCCATCCCCCAAGACGCATGCCACCAACCTCTAGATACCTGCCCTCCCTCGCAACATCGCCTCCGAGCTACCCCGCCGTCTATCGCCGAGCCCGTCATCGCAGCCCGGCCCCTGCATGATGCGAGCTTCGACACACCTCAGCCGATCATGATTCCCCGAGTCCTCTGCGCCGCCGCCCGGGCGACCTCGCAGCCGATCCACCGACACCACATCCGCTCGCCATGGCTCCCTCGAACCTCTGCCGCAGTGCCATGCCGCGTCTTCCAGACCGGCGCGACGCTCCGTGAGCAGCCGAAGACCCCTCTCGTAGCACCGCCGCCACCAAGCAAGACGATGCCCGAGGTAGCGAAGCTCGCGAAGAAGCCCGCCGCCGACCCGATGGCGCTTCCCGAAAAGTCTACCCAAGAACAGCGCAAGGCCGACTGGGCCATCATGCGGGAGATGTCGCGCTACCTCTGGCCGAAGAACGACCTCAGCACGAAGGTCCGCGTGGGCCTGGCCGTGAGCCTGCTCATCGGGGCCAAGGTTCTGAACGTGCAGGTGCCCTTCTACTTCAAGAGCATCGTCGACGCCATGAACGTCGACATTGGCGCGGCGGGGGGCACCACAGCCGTTGTGGCCGGCAGCATGATCCTGGCCTACGGCGCAACGCGCATCGGTGCCACCGTGTTCCAGGAGCTGCGGAACGCTGTCTTCGCCTCGGTCGCGCAGAAGGCCATCCGCAACGTGGCGTGCAACGTCTTCGACCACCTCCTCCGCCTCGACCTTGGCTTCCACCTGTCCAAGCAGACGGGCGGGCTGACCCGTGCCATCGACCGAGGTACAAAGGGCATCAGCTTCCTGCTGACGAGCATGGTCTTCCACATCCTGCCCATCGCCTTCGAGATCACAATGGTATGCGGCATTCTGACATGGCAGTACGGCGCATCATTCGCCGCTATTACGACCCTTACAATGGTCGCCTACACGGCCTTCACCATCTGGACGACGGCTTGGCGAACAAAGTTCCGCAGGCAGGCCAACGCCGCCGACAACAAGGCGTCGACGGTGGCCGTCGACTCGCTGATCAACTACGAGGCCGTCAAGTACTTCAACAACGAGAAGTTCGAGGTCGCCCGCTACGACGCCGCCCTGCGCGCCTACGAGAAGAGTTCCATCAAGGTTGCCACATCCCTGGCCTACCTGAACAGCGGGCAGAACATCATCTTCTCCTCCGCCTTGACGGCCATGATGTACCTGGCCGCCAGCGGCGTCGCCACCGGCAAGCTGACCGTTGGCGACCTCGTCATGGTCAACCAGCTCGTGTTCCAGCTGTCGGTGCCGCTCAACTTCCTTGGCTCTGTCTATCGCGAGCTGCGCCAGTCGCTGCTCGACATGGAGACGCTCTTCAACCTGCAAAAGGTCAACGTCAAGATCAAGGACGAGCCCGGCGCGAAGGCCCTGGCCCTGTCCAAGGGTGGCGAGATCAAGTTTGAAAACGTGACCTTTGGTTACCACCCAGACAGGCCCATCCTGAGGAACCTCTCCCTGACCATCCCGGCGGGGAAGAAGGTGGCTGTCGTAGGCCCCAGCGGCTGCGGCAAGTCGACGCTCCTCCGGCTCCTCTTCCGGTCCTACGACGCCCAGACAGGCCGCATCCTCATCGACGACCAGGACATCAAGTCCGTCACCGTAGAGTCTCTCCGCAAGTCCATCGGCGTCGTACCGCAAGACACGCCCCTGTTCAACGACACGATCGAGCACAACATCCAGTACGGCGACATCTCCGCGCCCAAGGAGAAGGTCATCGCGGCGGCACAGCGTGCTCACATCCACGACATCATCTCCGGTTTCCCCGACGGCTACCAGACCAAGGTCGGCGAGCGCGGCATGATGATCTCGGGCGGCGAGAAGCAGAGGCTGGCGGTCAGCAGGCTGCTTCTCAAAGACCCGCCGCTGCTCTTCTTCGACGAGGCGACGAGCGCACTGGACACGCATACGGAGCAGGCGCTGATGGGCAACATCAACAGCATTCTGCGGGAGAAGAGCCGAACAAGCGTCTTTGTGGCGCACAGACTGCGGACCATTTTCGACGCCGACCTGATCATTGTGCTCAAGGAGGGCAGCGTCGCGGAAATGGGCACGCATAGAGATCTGGTCGACCGCGGCGGGCTGTACGCCGAGCTCTGGAGTGGTGAGTCCGATCGAACTGCTTAGAGGAAAACCAGGTTTGCTAACATCGATTTGCAGCCCAGGAGACGCTGTTCAACGCGGATGGGACCGAAGTGGTAGACGCCGCCGAGGAGGGTGTGATCGCGACCCAGGCGCAGGAGACGCCAAAGAAGCCCTGAACGGATGTAACTCCGCCACTCAATTGAATACCCCGAGGAAGATTGAAGTTAGACGCTCGACGGCTAGGTTTTGATTTCGTGTTGTGGTCTGCCCAGAAAGCCGTGCCTCTTGTCACATCATGTCCCTGACGAGTTTGGCTTCCGAGCACAACGTCGTCCCGTCGCTGTCAGTGATGCCCGACACGGGACGAAGCTTGGTTCGAAATGTCGACACCTCGGTGGGACTGAACGCCATCCGGCCAAAGCGTCGTGAACGGGAGGTCGGGTACGGGGTCTTGGGGGTCAGTCCCCTGGGCGAGTCATTTCGCTTGGGTCGTGGACCACACGGTCGGTGGGCCGAGGTGTGCCACCCCTTGCTTGGTCGACTTGCATCTTTTGCTGGCGCCATCTCGAACCATTGGAGCGTTGGGGGATGGATGTGTTGGTTCATTCGGCAGAATCGGCCCCAGGTCCGAAGTGTCCAGTCATTCATCCGAGTCGCACAGCAGCAGGTCGCTCGCAGAGAACTTGAACGAGAAAAAAAGTGAGATCGAACAGCTTGAACTGCGCCCAGGGGCAACAAAGATTCTTCGGGCCCGGCCGCGTCGAGACACACTGACTCGAGCGTGGACAATAGCTCCCCCCAAGCGGGAGGGACTTTGCTTTGTTGCAGGGGGCCTAGGCCGGCCGTTGCACCTGTTCCTCTCGACCTCGGAAACCCGACCCCTGAGCTAGAGCAGGGCCGCCCCCCCGCGCAGTGGGGTCGTGGGCACAGCAGAACGCGGCCGACACATGGCGATGTGACCACACCGGGTAGGCGGTCGGCGTGGGCAGCTTGCCACAGTTCAGGCGGACGAATGAGAGGCTGTGATGATGGGGCTCCTCCGAGGCGCTAGCGCTGATCCAGCGTCGCATGGGCGCCAGGAAGGGAAAGGGCGACGACGAGAGGTGCCAGGGCAAGCAGGGGGGGTCGCGAAGTCCCAGGGGAGGAGGGAACTTGGAAAGGTCTTCGGCGGCTTCCAGTCTCCATTCCTGCCTGCAGCGGTGCAGCAGCCCAAGCATTGGATCCAGGTTTCCCCCTCCGCCGCTTGGACGAGCAGGCGGGTTCTCGGGCCATTGGCCACTATCAGCTCTTTTCACTGCCCGCTGCAGGTGCACCTCCCTGGTCGCAGCGTGCGTGCGTGCGTGTGTTGCTTGCCCCCCGACGGCCCCCGTCCATCCATCCATCCATCCATCCCATCGTCCCAACCCGTCGGCTTGCTTTCTTCCTCTCTCCTTCCCCCCCCTTCGTCCTGCCAACCCCTCTCCGCTCCTTCCCACCAACCACCGACAATTCTTTGTCGCCGCCCCCTGAGCAATCGCATCATCTCGAACCCTTCTAGACCTCCCGTCTTCTAGAGCCCCAAGACCCGGCGTTTTGGACTCGTTCCTCTCGTTCCCTCTCGACACACCTCGATCCATACATCCAGCAGCTACCAACATAACCCACGACCGCCGCCCTTACTCGCATCGTCTGCCCTTCAGCACATCTAGGCTGCAGCATATACACTCGAGCGCCATTTACAAGAATATTGTCCCTTGTTTACACGACGCTGTTTGAGTAGCCAACAAAGTTGCCCGCTATCCCCAAAAGCATTAGACGCGCACCAGGAAGACTCCAACACCCGGAGCCCACGCGACCGCCTCTTCGACGGAGCGAAACATTGCATAGCACATCAGCCGACGCCTCACGAGTCAGCTCTCAAGGCTTGCTTCTGCGCGAACATCTTAACTGCTCGTCTTCGCAACGCGAATCTCCCCGCCTCACCTATCCTCCAACAAACACAACCCGCCATCATGTCGCCATCCCTCATCGACCGCCTCCAGGCGTCCATCCAGCAGAAGATTGAGCTCTTCCGCCTCGAGCAGCGTTACACCCGCCGTCGTCACCGCCGTTCCACCTTCCAGACCAACGCTGTCTACGTCGACGGCGAGTACGTCTACCAGACCCCCAACTCGACCGGCTCTTCGTCTGCCACATCCGAGTCGTCCAGTAGCCGTGTCGATGCCCTCCACAACGTCGAGCCCGTCGAGTCGGTCGTCGTCACGCCCGCCAAGGAGAAGAGGCTGAGCAGGCGCATCTCCTCCATCGCCTTTGGCAGCAGCAAGCAGCAGCAGTCTCCCACCAACGACTGGAGGACGAGCCGCGTTGCCGTCGCCGAGGTCCAGCAGCGGTGAGCGTGACGCCGTCTACTGGCGCCGTTCCGCAACACGGTCGCAACGACTGCAGACCATGTTCGCAACATGACGAGCCTACGGCCCGCCGGGCCTAGCAGCGAAAATACGCTGCCGAGTCTGCCGACAGCCGGTGGCAGCAAAACCTCCGCAAGGGGGCAATTCTATGGATTCGGGATCTCCACGACCCGTTCCCGCAGCGATGGGTTCATCAATGCTTCTTCTTCAACATTGCACAGGCGTTTCTGTTGCATTTTCAACCACGGTGCAAAGACATGCACCGTTGCACTTTTATTTTACGACGGACAATCTCGAACATGTCACATGCGAGTATCTGGGGGTCGCTCGCTACTTGGTTTGGATGAGGGTAGCTGGGGTTGGACAAGAAAGGGGACGAAACGGCCAACGTCCCTCCCTCCCCCGCGTCGGTGACGGGGAAGACGTCGTCACACGGCAGCCGGATCTGGTGTCGCAAGATGCTCCGGCGCGAGGCCCGCGGTCCCTGTTGTACATATGGGCCCCGGCCGCGAGCCTCGCACACACACAAACACACTCATTGTCTTTTCCTTTTAATCATTGTTTGCAAGCCCGGCGGCCTCGTCCGTCACGGGTCTTGGGTGGGGGGTTCTCTCAACGCATCGACGCTGTACATAACGTGCCTTCGATAGACGAAGCTGCTGCGCGAGTAGAAATGGCGATTTACGAATTCAAAAATTCTTATGACGAGGTCTCGACTGTCTGACATGCCAGTGATGGTGGACATTTTGGCCCATGCTGCTGATCACCCGTCTCAGAGTGACACATGCCGCCCCTCCCGACGCTGTCGTTGTATTTTTCGTCTCAGGTTTCGCATCTCGATTCCATGCGATTGGTCCCCTGTAACCAAGCCACATTCTGCGACTCGAGGATTTGGCTTTTGCCTTTTCTCTCCCTTGGTGAGCATCTCTGGCGATCTGTGGTTTCCTGCTAACGATGGTCATGCCCGTCAGTGGCTGTCACGACTAGTGGACGCCGGTCATCCACGATCGAGCCCGGCACCCCGCGACACGACATGCCATTCGTCCACGCGAGTCGTGGGTGATTTTCCCTGGCGGCACCCGTGAGCCGGCACCAAGCGATCTGCGCGGGCGTCGCAGACATCGGACGAAAGAACCCGAGTCCAGACCTTCTATGGAAGGTTCGGGAGAGGAGCATCGGACGCCTCCCTCGTGTGTCGTCTGACTTGGAGATACATGGTACGAACAAGGAGCCCGGGCGTTTCTCGTCGTCTAAGCCTCACATGGCGCGAAACGCGGGTGTCGTCTTGGCCCTGGGGCACGAGGACGGCGATCTCCCGAGTCTCCCGGGGACTGCCTGGCGGGCTTTTGCTGTCCCGTGCGTCTTGGGAGGGGTTCTTCAGCGATGGGATGTCGTCTGGCTTCCGAGAATGACCGTGCCTAGGAAAACGCCGGCGAGCACGGAGAGGAAGTAGCCAATGTTCATGGTCATGACGGCGAGCATGCTGCGGGGGACGGGCAGTGGTCAGCAGGCGGCCGGAGCGAATCGGGCAGGTGGGGGGGAAGGAAGCCGTACAGAAGATATCCGAGCCCGACGATGAGGACTTCAAAGACGGCTCTGCCGACTCTTTGTCCGGCGACGGCGGGCCAGGACCTGGGGCCGTGACGGCGAGCGGGGTCGGGCCTGGTGCGCTGCTGCTGCCTCCATTCGGATGGCTCCTCAAGCTCGAGGCGGTCGACATCGTCGCCGGCGAGTGGGACGAAGGAGCCGTCGTCGCCGGGGCGCTTCTCGGGCGAGGAGGGCCAGGCCGGGGCGTCCCAGAAGCGCTTCTCGAGGGAGGGGCGAACGGCGATGAGGAGGCGGAGGAGTAGGGTTGCGAGCACGACGCCGATGCAGTTGACCCAGTAGTAGGAGCCTGGGTTCTTGGTATCGACGAAGAGAGGCACGGGCGTGGTGTGGAAGAGGACTGGCGTGCCTGCCATTGGCGTCTCGGTCGCTTCGGACATGGCTGGTGGAGGGATGATCGAGTCTTCCGGCGAGGCAATAGTAGAAGGTGAGGTTGGGGAAGGGAAGCTCCTCAGGTCGAGGACGCGACTTTGCGGCTGACGACTGGGAGGCGTTCACGAAGCGAATAGAAGGAAGGCACGGTAACAATGGGAGAATACAGGTAAGGAGGCTGTATCGTTCCTTCCCCGGCCGACCCGGATGGTCAAGCGAGATACTGTCTACCTGAACCCAGGGGACGGACCTCGTAATGGAAGCCTCAATTGAATTCAGCCCGCTTCCAGGGATTCCGCGCCGTAATTGGCGATTCGTCGCCAACCAGGGATTGGGAGGGTTGAGGGCATTTGAGCGCGTTTATTCGGACTCCCCACGGGGAGGGAGGGAGGGAGGCTCAGCAGCCGCAGCGCGTCCGCGGCCAAGGGTTTCCGCCTCCCATTTGGGAGTGTCGGGGCTTGATTCGGGGTCAAGAGGGGAATGGCGGGTGGCTGCCGTGTTCACCTCGAGGGATGATGCTGTCACGAACGTGGAGCTTTCTGGGGGATCTGCTGGGAGCTTGACTCGGCGGGGAAAGCTCTGCTCGGCTCAGTCGGCTGGGTTCATTTGCGACGTCGAAATACTTCCAATCAGCTACCGCAAGTAAACAGGCAATGTTGCCAAGGGTGCCTGCAATAGCTGGCTGCGAATACACTGGCAAAGCGAACGCTGAAGGAGGTCCAATTTTTGGCGGTTTAGCTTGGGCGGCCTGCTCCCAACATTCCCTACACCGAGATCCCTCCAAGGGGAGCAGCGCACTAATTCTGCCCTGGATTCTTCCGTATCCCATCATCCAGCTTCAATCCCAAGATCAAGAAGCGGCCGTCAAAGCGACGTGATATACTCTCAAGGGTTCGTGGTCCTCACCGTACATCGGGCGCTTCGACTTCTGTTCCTTTCTGACTATTATCAGGCTGTCTGGGCACCTGCCCGATTGACCATGTCCCCCCAGGGTCGCGCCTTCTGGACGTCGACAGCTGAGACAGCCTCTCCCGTCTGCTCCTTCTCGCACACGATTTCAATGGACCTGCCACAATGAACCGACCAGAACTCATTGCGTCAACTCGTCACGCGAGCATTCTCCGTTTCTGATCGACTACATCCTGACACCGACAAGCAGACTTTGTTGTCGATGGACCAGCTCTCGACCTCATCATCGCTATCCAACCATCATTACCTCCCGCCTCCTCCCTCATCATGGCGGAATTCTCAAAGTATGCCTGGATCCTCGCCATCACGACTGTCGCTCTGTGCGCGAGTGCCTTTGGCAACGGTGCAAACGATGTCGCCAACGCCTACGCCACCTCGGTCGCCGCACGCACCCTGACAATGCCACAAGTTGGCATCCTTGGCATGTTCACCGAGTTCATTGGCGCCGTCGCCCTCGGGGATCGCGTCACCGGCACAATCAAGAGCGGCATCATCGACATCAATCATTATGAAAGATCTCCCGCCGTCCTCATGCTCGTCATGGGCTGCGCAGAGGTCGCCTCAGCTGCCTGGCTGATCTTCGCGACAAGGACTGGCTTTCCTGTCTCGACCACCCAAACCATCGTCGGCGCCCTCATCGGTGCCGGAATAGCCTCGTCGGCGGAGGTGTCTTGGGGCTAGAAGCCGGGCAGTGTCTCCCAGATTGCCGCGTCTTGGGTCATCTCCCCTCTCGTTTCGGGGGTCATCTCGGCACTGCTGTTCGCCGCGCTCAAGTTCACCATTCTCGAGCGGAGGCAATCTCTTGAAAAGGCGCTCAGGGCCATCCCCTTCTACCTGGCATTCACCTGCGCCGTACTGGCCCTCTTCATGATGGATGCAGTACCCTCGGGGCCCGGCATCGAGGGCCTTGGCCTCAGAGCCCAGGCTAGGATTCCTGTCGGCACATTTCTCTTCGTCTTGGCTATCGCTTACGTCTTCTTTCTGCCATACTTCCACCGCGTGGTAAAGAAACAAGACCCCCGACTCCGTCCATGGCACATCCCTCTCGGGCCCCTTCTGTGGCGTGACGACCCTTGGTTATACTTCCCTGGAAAGGGAGACTCCATTGTCATCGATTACTACCAGACCTCCCCAAGCGCTGAGTCCAGCGACACGCACCTGGCCGAGAACCAAGCTAGATCGAGACGAGCTGAGCGAACATCTGGCCCAGAATCAAAGATTTCCGACGCATACGTCGGCCGTCTTGCATCAAGCACAACCTCTGAGACCAGCATATCGATCAGCCCATCAGTCGACAACATCGAGACTGGCAGGCCCGCGTCATCCCCGCGCCAATGCCGTTGGCTGGAGCCAGAAGAGCGCTGGTTGGCGCCGGTCAGCCATCTGCCCTTCTACCACCCCAGGCGACAGTTCAACTACCTCAAGTACGTGTTCTTACAAGGCGTCAGCCGGGACTGTGTCACCCAAGTCTCTGAGGAGCTCGACGCCATCCACAAAAAGGCCCCTCGTTATGACAATCGTGTCGAGCACCTCTGGACCTACGCGCAGGTGGCATCCGCCATCATGATGTCCATCGCCCACGGCTCCAACGACGTCGCCAACGCCGTGGGTCCCTGGGTCGCCTGCTACCAGGTATTCCTCTACGGCAAGGCCATTGATAAGGTGAAAACCCCCGTCTGGATTCTTGCCGTCGCTGGCTTTCTGCTGGGCGCCGGCTTCTGGTTCATGGGTCACCACATCGTCAAGGCCCTCGGCAACAAGATTACCCAGCTCTCGCCCACACGCGGCTATGCCATGGAACTCGGCGCCGCCATCACCGTCCTGCTTGCCAGCCACATTGGCCTGCCCGTCTCGACAACGCAGTGTCTGACGGGAGCGGTCCTGGGGGTTGCGCTCATGAACATGAACCTCGGCGCCGTGAATTGGAGGCAGCTGGCGTGGATCTTCGGGGGGTGGGTGCTCACACTGCCTGCGGCCGGCATCTTCTCTGGCTTGCTTACGGCAATGGCACTGAACGCTCCCCAATTTCCCAAGGGCAACTTGGCAGATAGGCCAGGGCAACTTGGCAGATAGGCCAGGGCAACTTGGCAGATAGGCCTCAATAGAAGATGGGAACTCACTCTGGCTCAGTATCCGTGATATGGCTGTTCGTGCTGTTCATGATGGGTGATCTATATGGCGCGGAGGCCCGTTGGAGGCCGCGACACATCATCATGCAGCTTCCAGGTCCAAGCCTCACTCCAGCCACTCCTGTGCAACCCCAAATTACAATTTCGCTGCTCATGCAGCCAATTAAGAGTAGATTCTTGCCGCTGGGAAGGCTGCCCGAAGCGCCTGATGACATGCCTTCCCCTCATGAAATGGCGTGGGCCCCCAGCTCCGGGTTTTCTCCTCTCCTGTCCCTTCACCAGACCGGTCCCATCGACAGCTCCCCCGTATCCGCATCGGGGTGTCGGCAGCATCTTTCAATACCATGTCTCTTGCCTTCTCTTTCGGGTCCTTGGGGGACATCTTGGCACTCACCACCCTCATCAAGGATCTGATCGAGGTGCTCGATGATTCTAGGGGCTCGGTCAGCGACTACCGCGTCGTCGTCGACAGACTCCGCATCCAGCTTAAAACCGTCAAGCGAGTCGATGAGGTCTTCGGAGGCCCACCGAAGAGCACGAGAGATGCAGAGATCCAAGCAGACGTGCGGCAAATTCTTCGGCAGATCAGAGCCTGTATCGACGCTTTCGTGGTCAAACTTGACAAGTTTGGACCGAACCTGACAAATGGTGGATCGGGGAACAAGCTCAAAGATGTCCTGAAGAAGGTCAATTGGAGACTCGACAAGAAGGAAATCGAAGCTTTCGAGACGAACCTCGTTGCTCACACCGGCTTGCTGGATCTCCACCTCGGAGCGACAGCAATGTACGTGTCTAGCGAAGAATCCTACAGCCTACTCCTTCCACTTCATGCTAATTCGAACAAAACAGGGACGAAATCAAGTCGAGCCGAGACCAACTTTCCGAACAAATCGCCCAGAACGGGGATGAGTCGAAGACAGCCCTCCAGGCTCAATCGACATCTCTGCGACAGCTGCAGGCATTCCTGGTAGCACTTGGCCGTGCCCTGCTGTACAAGTTGAACCAAGTTACCCAGGCATGTCAAGACATCCGACATACTGTGGCTCAGGTGTTTGCTCTGGGATCCGCGATCCAGCCGAAGCTCGACGAGATCCTCAGCAAGCTAGAGCAAGTTGCGCGTCCCCTGGAGGATCTCTACTTCACCCTCGTCGATCATCTGGGGATCCAGAGAAAGATATTCCTCAGCAATATCCTGTCCTGGGACATGTTCTACGACTTTCTCGCCATCGCTTACGCGTCAGAGCTGGAGCCTAGGAGCAATACCTCGAGGAGATTCAGATTGGAGCGAATCTTGCCCGATAGGATCAGGGAGCATCACATAAAGCCTCCGTGGAAGACTGCTTTCAAGCCCATGCAGACTGTTCATCTGAGCATTGCCCATGGACCAGCCTATCGTTCACCGGATGGACGTGGCAGAGGCCCGAGCTGCAACTCGTCCATTCCAAGAATCTTCAACCAAGTTTTTACCAAATGGTACGTTGAGCGTCCGTGCTTCTTGTACAACACCCGATTTTATCTAATTCTGAGGGTATAATAGCATGGAGTGTGGTCTCCTTTTTAGCCTGACTTTTGACGCACATAAATTCGGTCATATTCTTCCTGAGACAGCAGCTAAACCACAGCCGAGAAATCAAGGAGACTCGGGAAGAGATGGGGGAGAAGTTACAGACAGCTCTATTGACTTCATCGAAGAACGTGTATCCGAGCAGCCGCGTGCAAGGCTTCTAGAAATGCCGCAGCGACATGATCGGGAGCCTATGTATGGTGGCGACGGCGACGGAACAGTTGCGATGTACGTGGGCGATGAAGATGAGCTCGCCATCCGACTGCCGCAGACGGGTTGACGGCTTTCGAATTAGCGGTAGAATAAGAAGATGCACTTGTAGGTAGCCAGGTAGCCAGGTATTAGTCTTTGCAGTGCCCGACCACATGGCTGCATCGCTGCATCGCAGAAAGAACACGGTTCCCACATAGGCATCTACCGAATGATTCGGTCCAGCAACCTTCTGACGCTCACACTTCTTTGGGCTCTACTTCTTCATGCCCAGACGCTTCTCCGCACTCGGGATTTCGACCAGCATGACAGCATGCGTATACATCTCAGTCGTGCTGGGCTCGTTTCCGTACTGTGAAAGAATGTTAGCTGTCATACACACCGTCAAGGAAGCAAATGCCAGGCAGGATACTCACAGTTCCGAAAACAGCTCCAAGTTCCCTGAATGCATCGGCAGGTATGGAAAGCCAAGTGACATTGAACTTGTCTTGAGTCCAGGCTTCCATGATTTCTAGATTGGATTCATCGTAGAAGTTTTCAACATAGACGCTTCCCAAGTCCCCGAAGCGGGCCAGGCGAGGTGGTCCCTTGTCTTTCTTTTGGTTGCCCTCATCTTTGGAGTTATCATCATCGGTGTCGTTCTCTTCCGAGTCGTACATTTCCGAATCTTCATCCTCCGAATCGTCTTCGAATGTCGTAGCGCGGACTGAGATGTTGAGACCCTGGGCCTTGAAAACGGCATAGACGGCCATGTCAGAGCCCTTGAGTACGGCAGGCAATGAGATACTGCCGACTTGGGAATGATGTGCGTAAGCGTGGGAGCAAGGAATGCCGAGATGTCCGCCTAGGTAATTGGTTAGCACTCGTGTTCGGGGAGCATGTGGAACCAAAGATCAGCAGGTCGCACCTTGGGTCATGAAATCAGGGTTAAGAAGCGCCTCTTTGACCTTGTGATAGAACGGGATGGTGGCAACGTCCATGGCGGGACACTTCTCTGCGAGATCGCCAACGCCAGGCACGCTGAACAGGTTGTACGTCAGGGTGACTCGGTTACCCTCGGTGATTTCCTTCACCTCATGTTCGCAGTCGCTGTAGAAGGCGGCTCAACATATGGCGTCCTGCTTGACCTTTGAGGTGCTCCAATCGAAGACAGCTTCGTGCCCGGCATGGCGGACGACGAGCTGGCCGCCTTCGTGGTGGCAGGGAAGGCTGACGACCAGTGATCCGAACTGAGTGTCCGAGCGGGGAGTGTCGACGTGGGACTTGAAGAAGCCGGAAGGGCTTCCATAGACCTGAAGTAGTGTAAGCCGTGTGCAATGGTAGTAAGTGAGCGGTGAGGTGGTTCTCACGTTCAACTTGTAGAGCTCGGCGTGAACACCGCTACCCCGATGCTTGCCGACGGCATTGGGAAGAAGCATCTGTGCGATGGTGTCGATGATTCCGAGCTCGTGGGGGCAGAAGTCGGACGAAAAGGCGGAGCGATCGAGCTTGGTAGCCTTGCGGTACGTCTCATCGAGGACGTTTTCTCCCTTCAAGCCAAATGTGGCCGGCTGGCAGGTGCCACACATCTTGGCCAGCTTCGCCTCTCCTGCGGCATCCTTGACGGGGAAGGTGATCTTGTCAACGCCATCAGAAGTGTCCCAGCGGAGGTCGACAGGAGCGCAGGTCAGGGCGCCTTTGGAAATGTCGTTGACGGTTGCCTCGTCGATGGGGATTGTGCCGCCGCATGTAAAGGTGACAGACTGGCTGCGGACAAAGAGGCTCAGCTCTTCGGCAATGCTAGCGGTAAGGTCTGTGTTAGAAGACATGTTGATTTTGGTGTTGAGAAGTGATGTGATGTCGAGACGAGAGTGTTTGGAGAGGAATGATCAATGAACTGGAAGGATTTAGAAGTTTCGCCTGTTTTATAGACAAGTTGAGGACGGAGAGCGCCATCAAAAGCCTCTGGTCTGTATGGCTTGAAGTGGCGGTGTTCTTGTCTTTGGTGCCTAAAGGCGTCGAGCTTAGGGTTCCACGCCCAACCTCACTGTGAAACTTCAAAAGGCGTGATGAGGGATTCACAGAAGTGTGAACACACGGTGGCATTTTGGTTGGATTTCTCACTGACCAAGTGCATGTAGTTGTGTGCCGTGAATTTGTTTGACGAGATATACCCAGAGGCTGCATGGCAAGTTTGCAGGCCTCTTGCGAAACGCAACACGTTTCCATCTCGATGATGTGAAAATCCCATGTGGTATTGGTCCAGTAATTCTCTGGTCTGTCATCAACCCCCGAAATCTCGGCAGTGTTAATGTCCACGAAGACACCACAACCTACCGCACCGTGGGTTCGGCGCAATCTTCAGACTGTTACGATGACATCTATTGGGGGAATTGTAAACATGCAGGTAAACTGCCTTCTGTATACGGCCTACCACTCATCCATGTTCTTCGCGTCTTCATGCACTGGCCCGGCCCGTTTCGGTAGGTGTCTGCACCGTGGTACATTCCACGATAGCTGCAGGGTCCAGACCTGGCCTGCTCAACGCCTCCAATCGTGCGATTACATGCAGGCTGCAGCCGAACTTCCTCAAGCGGACATGTCGGCTCGTACCTTGGTCGCGCCAGGCACTGCTCAGACCGTCTCATGGACACTGGTGAAGAGCAACACAGCATAAGTCGTCTCAGACATTGCTGCTTGCCTGAAGTTTCCAATCATGAGTGTTACTCAGGATCAGATATAATTGACATGATCGTCTTCCAGGTTGGACGGATGCCGGGCTGGGCTGGGCTGGGCGCCTTGGGCGGCAATCCCTACTGCAGATCCCCCCACGACAGCCCCTGAATCACTATCCCTCTCCCCCGCGGCCAGCTTCCTAAAACACCACGGCACCAGACCTCCACCCCAGGTCCTTCCCCAATCGCTTCGTAGCCGGGAGTCTACCGAATGACGCGCTTCGGTGGACTGATGGCGGGGTCGCATCGGCAGCCAGCCCAAGAGCCGGGCCCAGGCCAGTTCGGGAAGCTCGACAGCGGCATCACGGCGGCTATCGCCTTGGCTTGGAGATCCTCCTGCCCCATTCTCCCACGATGCCCGACGACTGTCGCAGTCTGGCCGGGCCCTCAGCCTGTGGGTGCTCCCGTCTGGTCCACGGTGTCGACGAGGTGATCGGCGCTTGAGGACAGCGTGCATCGGCCATGTCAATTTAGGCAGTTGCAATATACTGCAGACGATGGCTCCTTCTTCGGTCAGGCAACTCCGTACAGCTGAGCAAGATGGTAGGAGCGACCCAGGTTCGTCCATTCTTGCCTACTCTTGTTTCCCGCGGATAAGAAGGACTCAAGTCCCGTCTCGTTTGTCCGTCCCATCTTGGCCACGACTTGTCACGATCATCTCAACTTCGAACCCATCCACTGCTCGCCATCTGTCGCCATGCATCTCCAAGCCGCCCTCACCGTCCTGGCAGCAGCCTGCCAGCTCGTCCACGCCAGCCCGGCTGCCGAAGACCTGCAGGTCAACAAGGGCCTACGACTCATCAAGACGTCCGAGGAAGACCCCGGCCAATGGGTCACGGAGGATGAGAAGGATAAGCTCGTCGTCGCTGGCAAGTACGTCGGCTTTATCGATATCACGGATATCAAGGTCAGTCTTCACGCATGGCATCAGGCTCCCATCACTGACATGTCCCTCAGGATGAGAATGTTCTCTCCGTTCTCTCAACTGCGCCCGACTCGTCCTCCATCGAGGCCCGTCAGGTCCAGTACCCGACCACGTTGACCCACGTGGCCGAAGCCAACTCGCTCATCTCGGGAGTGTCCAACACCAACCCCCAGAGCTGGCTTCAGACCCTGACCAAGTATGTTTGGCTACTTGCCCCAGTTCTGGTCGTCTTGCTGACCTCAACAGCTACAACAACCGCCACTACCGCTCGACCACGGGCACCCAGGCTGCCACCTGGCTCTTCAACCAGGTCACCACCATCGCCCGCGCCAACACGGCCATCACCGTCCGCCGCTTCACCCACTCCTTCAACCAGCCCTCCGTGATTGCACGCATCCCGGGCCGCAGCTCCAACCTGGGTAGGCCATTCCATCCTCTACTTCACTTCTTCCACTGACAGTTGCCTAGTCATCGTCGGCGCCCACTTTGACTCGACTGCTGGCTCCACCACTGCTCGCGCCCCTGGCGCCGACGACAATGGCACTGGCACTGTCAACCTGCTCGAGGCCCTCCGCATTCTGGCCAACGCCCGCTTCGCCCCTCAGAACACCATCGAGTTCCACTGGTACGGTGGCGAGGAGGGTGGCCTGCTGGGCTCCGCCGACATCTTCCGCAACTACCGCTCGACTGGTGCCAATGTCTTGGCCTTCCTGAACCAGGACATGACTGGATACTCCCCTGGCGGACGCGCTGTTGTCTTCCAGGACTACGTTGACCCCAGCCTGACCTCCTACGTGACCCTCATCGCGCGCCAGTTCACCGGCACCACTGTCAGCACGTCTCGCTGTGGCTACGGCTGCTCCGACCACGCGAGCGCCCGGTCGTCCGGCTTCCGTAAGAGAACTTCTGCCAAGAGATCAAGTATGCTTGAACTGACACCACCCAGCTGCTGCCTTCATCTCCTCGGAGCCTTTCGCGTCGCACAACCAGAACATTCACTCTGCCGCCGATGTAAGTGTTGACCGACTCCAGTTACCAGCCTGGACATGATTTGCTGAACACCTTCAGGCTTACTCCACGATCAACTGGACATCGGTCCTCCGCCACTCCAGGCTGACTGTTGGTTTCCTGGTAGAGGCGTCGTACCTTTGAAGCGATTTGTGGATGCTAGAAACCGGTGTGCATCGCATCTTTTAAGTCTCCTTGGAGGACCTGGACTGTAAAATTGGCCACTTGAGACGTTCGAGTGCTGCCAGCCTGCCAGTAGCGGTATCTGAATGCGAGTCTTTTGCGTGCCTCCAGCTATGAAGTCGCCATGCCTATGAGCGGGATGAGTTACCGAGGTTCCAAGTGAGGCTGGGTCGACCGCCGTGTGTTCTTGGCGGTTGACATATTCGAGCCTATGTGGCCTGGCCGGAATGCCTAACCACCGCCTCTTGGTTCGAGGGGCATTCCGGCGACCCCTTTCCATCTTGGACATGCGTGTACTACGGCTTGTTCGCCATCAGCTACCCCGCGGCCCCTTTTGAGCTACCCAAGCGGAGCGATTCCCGATTACTCACTCCCAGCCAGTGCCTGGCGACATTCCAGGGATGGTCGACGCCACCAGCCGTGTTCGGCTGCTGTCAAGGACAGCCCCGATGCGGGACGGCATCCCATGCTGGACTGAGTAAGCTCATGAGCACACAATCAACCAGCCCCCCCAATCAAATCAGCTTCAACCATCTTCAAGGGTTGCGCGGCCAATTGTGCATGGCTAGGACGGAACTCCGCCCGACGTTGACGAGCGGCCGCTGTAGGCAGAATGACCAATGGGGGCGCTCCCATATGTAAGACGCGAGAGGCTGTAGATGCACGCGATGATTAGGTTCGAAGCTTACTCACGGGGCTGCCGGAAGCTGGGTGTGAGCTTGGAGGTAAGGAAGCTCAGCTCCCAACGGGCGACCCCGCGTTCGGGTGGTATAAGAGACAGGAGGGAGCTCTTGTCTGTTCTTGGATCAATCAGTCCTCCGCTCAGCAGAAACAAGCTCCCTCTCCCGAGGAAAGACATCATGCCTCTTCCCACCGATAGCAAGGTTCTTGAGACCAGCCAGGGTCTTCTCGATGCCCTCCATGGCATCTTCGGACCTCACCCAGGTTTTCGCCCTGGTAGAACTGACCTGTTCAGCATCCTTATGGCCTGAAGCTAACGTTGACAGCTCATGCCAAGGGCATCCTCCTGAAGGGTGTCTTCAAGCCGACATCCGAGGCCGCAGCCCTCTCCAAGGCCGCGCATTTCAAAATCCCCGAGACACCCATCATCGGCCGCTTCTCCAGCTCGACCGGCATTCCTCAGCTGCCCGATACGGATCCCAACGGCAACCCGCGCGGGTTCGCCATCCGCTTTAACCTGGCTGAGACGCCGCGTCGGGTGCACACGGATATCATCGCGCATTCGACGCCCTTCTTCCCCGCTGGCACGCCTGACGACGCGCTGGCCTTCTTCCGCTCCGTCCGCGACGGATCGGTCGGGGATTACGTCGCCAGCCACGCTGAGGCGCTGGCGTTCGTGCAAGCTCCCAAGCCGACGCCCTCAGCATTCGGGAGGGAGAAGTACTTCAGCGTGAACGCGTACAAGCTCGTCGCAGCCGACGGCACCGAGACATTCGTGCGCTACCGCATCCTTCCCGTTGCGGGCGAGGACTACCTGTCCGAAGACGAGGTCAAGGGAAAGAGCGCCGAGTTCCTGTACGAAGGCGTCGCTTCGGTGCTGGGCAAGGGACCGGTCGAGTTCAAGCTCGTGGCGCAGGTGGCGGCCGCGGGGGATGTGACGAACAACGCGACGAACTACTGGCCTGAGGATAGGAAGCTGGTCGAGCTGGGGACGTTGAGCCTGTCGGGGCTGGTGGAGGATGACGCGGGGGAGCAGAAGAAGATCATCTTTGATCCTGTCCCGCGCGTTGAGGGGATTGAGCCGTCGGACGATCCGCTGCTGGAGGTGCGTGCTGGGCTGTACCTGCTGAGCGGGCGGGAGAGACGCGCTGCTTGAAGGGAGGAATGGAGGGTTCGATGCGATGAAGCTTGAGAATGCGTCATTTGTTCGGGACTTTGGGGTTGGGTCACTGAGTTGCGAGGGTGCAGACCCCCACTGTGCGGGATTGGGGTGAATTCAGGGGTTGCACGTGCTGGCGCCCATCGCAGATCCACTTTGTTCCATTCAATTCCATGTCATTTCCAGGGCGTCAGCTTCGTCTTGACATCTTGACATCTTCATCCGAGTCCAGCATGACAGACTCATAAACACGCCATCAAACCGAATCCCCATTGATCGCCAACCTCACGCCTCATCTCGCCGCGATCTCTTCATCACCCTCCGCCACCATGGCCGCGGCCCGCACTTACCTCGCCTTCCACCACAATGCCAAGCTCCACACACTCGAGACGGTCGTCACGGCAATCCGCTCCTTCGCAGACCTCGAAGAACCCAATCGCCAGCTCTTCAAATCAGCCACGAACGATGACCACGTCTTGATCACGAAAGCGACACTGTTCCACCCCCAGGGCGGCGGCCAACCCTCGGACGAGGGCACAATGTCCCTCTCCGCCAAGTCCGACCCCGCCTCCGTCTTCCGCGTCCAGTCGGCGCGCATGGACGCCCTCGGCTCCGGTCAGGTCCTCCACATGGGCCGCTTCTCCGGCGCGCTTTTCGCCCCTGGCGATGCCGTCACCCAGTCTCTCGACGTCGAGAAGCGCCTCCTCTACTCGCGCCTGCACACGGCTGGTCATGTCCTCGGCTCGGCGGTGCGACATCTCCTTGAGACCGAGGTCGAGGGGTTCGACGAGCTCAAGGCCTCGCACTTTCCCGACTCGGCGTCATGCGAGTTCCAGGGTCTGATTGACGGGAAGTGGAAGGAGCCTATCCAAAAGAAAGTGGATGAGTTCCTGGCTGCCAAGATGCCGGTTGAGATTGAGTGGTGGGATGAGGATGACTTCCGCAAGAATGGCCTTGAGAGACTCATCCCCGGTCCGGGGTTGACGGCCCCTGGGGAGAAGTTTCGTGTCGTTAACATTGTTGGCGCGGAGGTGTACCCATGTGGCGGTACTCACGTCGACACGACGGATCTGTGTGGGGAGACCAAGGTGAAGAAGATCTCGAGAAGCAAGGGGCAGTCCAAGGTGAGCTATACGGTACTATAGGTGGCATATCAGCGTAGATCTGCAGCGGCATTGGCCAAGCACCATGAATAGACAGGCATCGACATAACATCTTCATCTTGATTGAGCTGATCTACTTTTACATCGTCCACCTTCCGATCCCTCCATCCCACCAGGCAGCCCAATATAAGCGAGTCAGTCTCCCTGTCACTTCAACTTCATGCGCACCGCCCAACGGCCGCGGCGCCACCCGCCGCCGTCACCCCTAACCATAAACCTGTCAACCTCCCTGCACCAATCACGATAACTTGTTTCCCCCGGCCCCCAAGCCACATCCAGACCGTTCCCGTCCGATATCTATTTTCAATCTCATCTTCTCCCGTCCTGGAACAGGGACCTCGTCGATCCGGTGGGAGCACGGTTTCACCCTGGCTAACGCCCTGACCCGTTCGCTCCCGATGGTTTCACGACGCCCTGACGCCTTTTCTGCCCTGTTTTGTCAGACCTTCCAGCTCTGCTGGGTCTATTCGTTCTACCCTCTATCAGAATTATGCGGGGACGAAGCCTTCACGATCCTTCGCTGGTCCCCGCCTCCGCCGGTGCCCGCCGGTATGTGTGACAAACGAGTGGATTTGGCCGTCTATACGTCCGAAAGAGGCCGCCATGACGGCCCCAGGCTATGGCATCCTCTTTCCCCCGGTTTCTTCCCCGCGTTCTCATCCCGTGGGGGGGAAGAGGGCGCCCTCTGACCCTGCCGGCCGGCCATCGTGGTTCATACGGTAAAGACTGTCACGGCGAGGAAACCGACGCGTGAAAAATTGTGTGTGTGTTTGCTTGCTGCTCGTGGCGAGGAAAGAAAAGAAAGAAAAAAAAGGCAACCTCGCGCCAGCTCTTGTCATTAGGCGACATACCTGCCGTCAGGCCCGATCTGGGCCACGGGCAGACCCTGTCCGGGGGGTTGGTACTGCTGCGGCTGAAGCTGCTGCTGCTGTTGCTGAGGCGAGTATCCGCCGCCGCCACCGCCCATGTTGGAGTAGCCCTGGCCAGCCTGAGGCTGCTGCTGCTGCATGGGTGGCAGGGTCTGGAACTGCTTGTCGTTGTAGTACGCACCCCCGTCCTCCATGTCGTTCCTGTCGCTGCCGTAGGCGTCGATGATGGCGTTGTTCATCATGCGCTCGGTGCGCTGCGACCTAGGCCTGGGCGCGGACTGGTCCATGGGCATCTGACCCATCTGCATCTGACCCATTGGCATCTGACCCATCTGCATCTGGCCCATGGGCATCTGGCCGCCCATCACCTGGCCCATCTGGGGGGGCATCATCTGAGGAACCATCATCTGGGGCGCCATCATCTGGGGGGCCATCTGGGGCGCCGGGGCGGGCGCCACGGGAGGCTTTTCTTCGTCGGGCTTCTTTCCGCGGTTCATGACCTTGATGGCGAACATGCCGATGGCGATGAGCAAGCCGACGGCCACTGGGTTGTTGTTAGTCTGGCATTCTGCTGGGTGAGAGGGGAAAAGACATACCAAGGACTCCGATGCTAATACCGATGGCCATGCCGCGGTTACTATCACCGCCCGTATCTGCGGGGGCGATTACAGGGGCTGCCGAGGGGCCGCCGGGCATAGTACCTGCGACTTCCTCCCTCGCGATGGACGTAAGACCTGGAACCGCGGGAAGAACGGGTGTTGGTGAGTTGCCGGTCGGCGGGAGAGGCGTCGGCGCGATCGGGGGCTGCTGGGGAACCTGGGGTGCTGCGACGGGAGGAGCCTGCTCGACGGGAGGAGCTGTCTGGGCCGGAGGATCGAAGGGCCCGTCAACCGGGGGGTTGGCGGGGGCAGCCACAGGCGGCGCGGAGACCGGAGGCGCAACCGGAGGCTGGGCGACAGGAGGTGCCGCCGGAGGAGCAGCAACTGGCGGCGCGGCAACGGGAGGTTGAGCAATCGGAGCTGCCACGGGAGGAGCGGCCGGAGGAGCGGCAACCGGAGGCTGGGCGACGGGCGGCTGCTGAACAGGCGGCTGGACAGGAGGCTGCTGGATGGGAGCAGCAGGGACGGCAGTCGGGGCTGGTCCTCCGGGGATAACTCCCATCGAGGCTGGAGGAGGCCTGTTCTCGTTGGTAGGCGGACGACGAGCGGGAGGCGTGGCCACCGGTGCGGCAATGGGAATAGGAGGAACTGCAGGGACCTGTCCAGGTGCCTCGGCGGCAGGAGGCCCGTTGATGGGGATGGCCTCGGCGACTTCGGTCGGGGCCGGGCGCGTCATGTCGCCCAAGTTGACGGTCACGGGCATGCCGTTCGAGTTTGTCGCCTCGGCGATAGGGCCTGCTGGAGGAGCCTCGGGGGCGCCGGGGGCGGGCAGGAGGTCGGGCAGGGGCGGCTGCTCGCCGAGAGCGGGAGGTCGGGCGCCCGGGCTGGGCAGAGGAGGGCCTTGCTGGCCTGGGGTGGGAGGCGGAGGTGGGATCTGGCCAGGGGTTCCGGGGGCCAAGGGAGGCTGTTCGGCGACCGGAGGAGGCCCTGGTGAGCCGGGAGGCGGAGGAGGAGGAGCTTCGCCAGCAGGAGGAGGCGGGGGAGGAGCCTCTCCGCCTGGAGGTGGAGGAGGTGCCTCACCACCAGGAGGCGGAGGCGGGAGTGCCTCTCCCCCAGGAGGCGGGGGAGGAGGAGGAGGTGCCTGTCCCGGGGTAGGAGGTGCCACAGGCGGCTGCTCGGCGATCGGAGGTTGCTCAGCAGGAGGAGGCGGCGGAGGAGGCAGTTCGGCGGCAGGAGGCTGCTGTGCGATCGGAGGTTGTCCGACGACAGGCGGCGGGGCTACAACCGGAGGAGCTGCGGGAGGCGCCTGAGCAGGAGGAGCCGGGGGCGGTGCTGCTGGCGAGCCGGGCTGCGAGGCCGGTGAGGCGGGCTGAGGCTGTCCGATGGGAGCAGCGCCATCGGGAAGGGTTGCGCCGGGGATCTGAGGCGCGCCAGGAACGCCTGGGATCTGAGGAGCGGCGGGTGTGTCGGGAGAGTCAGGGGAGGCGGGAGCGGCCTGACCAGGAGGCAGCTGTCCTCCCGCTGCTGGAGGCGGCTGCTGGCCAGGAGGGAGTTGGCCTGCCGGGGGCGAGTCCGGGGAGTCGGGACTGTCTGGGCTGGGCTGAGCGGCGGGCGGAGGAGGAGGTTGCTGCACCTGGCGGATTCTGAGCCTGGGGAGGCTTTGACTGGGGCGAGCTGAGAATCTGGGTGCATTCCTCCTTATTCTCCGTTCCCTTTCCTGTTGTTAGCATGTGTCCCCCTGAGTCCAGATGTTGAGGGTGCCTACCGGAGGGCACTGATGTAAAGGGTCTCGGTATCCATGACGGGCGAGGTGAGGTCTTCGTCGGGTCGGCTGGTGTCGATCGACGGGGTATACTGATGTTGTCCTCCAAGCCTTTGTTCACGGCACCACTCGACACGTCTCGATTCGAGGTAGGTCTGCTGTAAGGAAAGTAATCGACCAGCGGGAAGATAAGACCAGGAAGTTCAAGACAGCTCTGCTGAGTGTTGGAGGCTGAAGCTGGTGGTAGGTGAGTAGCCGCTCCTGGAGAGTAAACAACACTGAGAGTAAAGCGCAAATACTAGCACACAAAGGGAACTGAAGAGGAAAAAAAGGTACACGCCTGAGAATGGAAGAAATCAACAACTGAGGAGAAGGAGAAAACCGGGTGGCGAGGAGGGCGAGGCCGGGCCCAAGTCATGGTATATGGGAGAGCGGGCGGGAGAGCAGCATCACGGCGGGTCTTTGGAACGCCCGTGCGACTTTGGGGCCCGTGTCGTCGCGCGCGAAGCCAAGTTTAGAGACGCCCCAGGCCCCAGGCAGTCCCGTCTGTGCCTGTGCCTGTCTCTTGCCTACCTGCCTGTCTCCTGGCCCGCGGGACGTGGGGGGTGGGGAGGACAAGTCGACGAGAAGAGACGGGGTTTCAATTGAGCGCAGGGCAACGAAGCGGGCCCTACGATAATGGGAAGGCGGCTCCGGGTGGCCCCGCATCAAACTCATCACTACGTTTGGGAGCGAGTGTTCGAAGAAGGTTAAGCGGCGGGAGCGAGCGTTGCGGCCGCCAAGTGAGGTGGTGCGGCACGGAGGGCCGTGGGAGGGACCAAGATGAAACCCCACGAGGGCCATCGTCGGTATTTTTACAACTAGACGTCACTGCGCCCGGCTTGCGATTGGCCGGAGATTGGCGGGATGGAGAAATGCGTGTGTAGATCCCAGTGCCGGGCTCACCCTTGTGCCGGAGCAGAGCTGTTTCGTTTCCTCTGGCCAGCTTGAGAGAGCCGCGGAGATGGTGATGCCTGAAGGACAGCATCTCCAGTTCACGAAGTCGGGGAAGTTCTGGGGAGACCACCAGAGAGGAGTTGGGCCTGGGGTCAAGAGATGAGTCTGGACAACATGCCTGGCTTCCTCTCAGCTGCTTTGCTCTCCCCCATTCTCCCGCGGGCTGTAGCAAACGCATAACCAAGACCAGAAAAAGAAATAGAAGAAGCGTCGGTCCGCCGAGGCCGCCTCGGCCGGTTGATCGCCATTGGCGGTGGGTTGGCAATTGCTTGATGCGATGCACGCCGCGCCGGCACGCAGCAAGAAAGGGGCAGGCCAAGGTACGCCAGCCAAGTCGCCGTGTGCAAGAGCCAAGATGCAGGCGAAACCAGCCGCCGGGGGGGAGGGAAAGGAGGTCTTCAAATAGTGAAGAGCCCACACTGAGGCCAGGGCCCGGGGGCTATGACCCTCCCTCCCTCGTGGCGATCAGGGCCGGCCCACACGCTGGGACTTTAGGGGGGATGGAGCTGTCGCAGGTATTTCTGGCAACTGTTGACACCGATGGCGCTTGGCAGATCTTGGCTGCCGGACTGGCTGTCATAGCCCGACTACAGGTGGACGATGAGGTGCTTATCCCCGGTGACGCTGCGGGCGTCTGTCAGTGTGGCGAACGGCGATTCATGTTCGGGAGTCGGGCGGATGTCAAATATGCAGAGGAATTTATCTCGTCCAGTTTATGTGCTACGTCTGGTTGACATGCTCCTTGACCTCTGATGAGTTCCGATGCTTTGGAGGCCTGTGGCTGGAATGACCCCCGTGATAAGCCCCATCGTTTGCTCCCAATGTCTTCAATGTTTCCATTCCCGTTCCCATGTACTCCCCCGTCCAGACCATACGGCGGCTGCGTTCTAGATCATCAACTGACTGCCACTCATGAGCCCCCCAGCCTAATGAGAATCCTCCAGCTTCACTTCTCTTCCGGGCCACAGGAACATGCGCAACGAGATCTTCGCCAAGTCAAGGTCGTCGGGCATGACTGTCGAGCGGCTATCAATAGAGGCACAAAGCTTAGCCACTGCAAATAAGTTAGTATCGTCATTAATTCTGCCACAGTGGGAGTGTACCTCGGAACAGCTCGATGATGTATGCCTCGGAAGCTGCATGCATCACATCGAGAGCAAGCTTTTTGATGTGGAGGCCCATGCCCGTGTCTTGGCACACCTCCTTGACGAGACGGCGGAAGGCTTTGACGTCTTTGTCTGCCCGGGTTCGATGAGTTCTGGCCTTGATGAGGTTCTCAATGGCGGTACCTGTGAATGAAGTGAGTAAGGATCGAGCAGACTGCTGAAGCAAATCATACCGTCGATCCGAACATGGCGCTTCCGGCCCGCCCTGATCTTTTTGCCATTGCCCATGACAGCGGGCTTGAACGCCATCTTGCGCCATCTACCGACAGGAAGTCGGGTACCCGAAGTTTATTCGGCCAGCCTGCTTCTTTGTACCCTTGAGAGCTGTGTGGAGTGCCTGCGACGATGAGTGTCAGAATTAGAGCGTGATTCCTTTGGCAGCGAGACAGGTGTAGCTTACCATGATTGGGAATGATTGTGATAAGGTTTGGGTGGGTCGAGGAGGAAGTTCTGGCGTTCGTGGCAGAAGCGAAGGTTGGATGGTGAAGGTGGGAGAGTTGCAGCTCGGCGCAACGAATCTCAAATGAAAGACGATGAATCAGATCGCACCCGGAGATATAAAGCAGGTAGCCAGGCGCCTCAGTGAATTTGGAAGTTGCATTGTAGGCTATCACCTCGTGAGCCTGGTCATTTTACACGACTGATCTGTTTTTGATAGTTACAGAAGGTGTCTTCTCCCCTGCCCTACAGTCTGCATGGCATTTACATACCAGCGCAATCCGTCGATAAGAGGCAAGAGAAAGAAATCGCCGGACTCATTCAGAAAAGAGGTTTGACAAGAATATCTCCCTGAGTCTCATGGAGTCAAAGTGGGTTTGGAGCACTGCTGGAGTGCACCTCCCTTGACGAGGAAACTATTCACTTGCGCTGTCAAATCACTTCGGTCGATCAATTTATCCGTGGAACCTCAAAAATGCCGTCCTTTGATCCGATGTATTAATCACCTCGTCGGCTCGCACTGAAAATCACGTGCGCTTTCGCCTTTCCATGTGAATTTGGCAAGTCTAGGGTCAACCAGACGTGTGCGTTTTCGGGTTCCAACCTACCTACCTTGCGTATTTCTACGTGCAGCTTCATTCAACTTTCACGCATCAACCCACCACTTGAACCATCATCACCATCGGCCGAGATGGCCGCCCCAAACGAGGTCATGCAAAGCCTCAAATGGTGAGTCCCGCTTTCCAACAGAGCAGTCAACAATCATGGGCTTTGCCTAGCACCTGCCGAACCTCTACTAACATCCGTTTCCAAGGCTCTACGAGACCGGCAGGTACTCCGACTTGACCATCAAGTGCCGCACCACAACATTCAAGGTGCACAAGGCCGTCCTCTGTCCTAGATCTCGCTTCTTCAAATACATGTGCGAGAACGAGAAACTGGTACGTAGCCCACACAGCCTCAACGACACTACCAGTATACTCAGACAATTTCAGAATGAACTCGACCTCACCAGCAGGTTCCACCCGGTCGCCGTACGTGTACTTGTATTCTACATGTATCATACGTCCTACCCTTACATCTCACCTGATGGTGACGTCTCCGAAGAGGTGAGGCCACCAACCCCAAGAACATTGATACATCATCTGATCTTTTGCAGTACAAGTTCACTCTGGGATCTCGTCTCACTCACCATTACCGCACGCTTCACATTGCATCCTTCTGCGAAATTGTCGGCTTGGAAAAGCTGGCTCTGAAGGAGTTCGAGAAGCAGATTGAGTTTGACTGGGATGACCTCGAATTTATCGAGGTCACCGGTATGGTGTACAACTCCGTTTTGACCCGGAAGCAGCCTGTGCGGGAGATTCTTGTCCGCATGATGATGGACCATAAGGATCTTCTGGAGAAGGAAGAGATCAACGCGCTGGTGGTGGCCCATGACCACGACCTTCTCCACGAACTTCTTCTGGAGCTCCAGAAGCGCAACCCCTGGGCACCCTTGGTCATCTGCAGATTCAAGTAGGAACCTGGACGACTCAATGAAGTCTCCGACCACCACAGCACTTGGACTTCTTTGGCACATCTGGGTTACCACCATGGCACCAACGAGGGGCAGCACGTCGCGGTCAGGTCTCAACACAATTCTCGCCATTGTCAATACAGACGTCACATTTCCGAGTCACACCGGCAACACCACGATTACGCCTGGCGACGGACAATGATCCCCCGCCTTCTCAAGGGTTCCGGTCGACATCAGTGCGAGAAGCTCTGCTGGACTGGTATCAGAGACTCAAGACACATTTGTATGTGGAATCTATCCAGACAAACGCCAACTCCAGACGGCCTGCTGACGATTCACAGTGTCACTTAACGGCTTTGAAGATTGATAGTCTGTGTCGAGGGACTAGCTGCGTTGGGGGATGAGCTTTGGGGATGAACAGCGGTCGATAATATGGGGGCAGACGCAGACACTGTTGGGCTGTCAGGGCATGGCAGCGTGGGATGTCTCGTCTCTTCCTATCGCGTACAAAACCTCGATATGGCTTGAAGCCATTGTATTATGGAACGAAATTACATGGGCTGGTGCGGCACAAACCTACACAGCAAGCCTGAGCAAGGATGGGCATCCTAGGTACCTACCTTACCTAGTTGAATGATTCATGTCCGCTTAGCACGATTTCCTCCAAGGAGCTTCGTCTTCTGAAGACGATTCGGACAGGTCATCCCTCCCCCTCTCCTTCGATAATGGTCACACTGATCATCTCCTAAGCAGTCAGACAGGGTGGGAGTAGCGACTTTCAAGGTGGGTGGCTGGTGAACTTTGAGGCCCCCAAGCCATTAACGCCTTCTTGCCAAAAAGCCTGATGAGGTGGAAGCCACGATGTGAGCAAGTCAGCTGATAAAGATTACAGATCAGGGCGATTAGGGTACATAAGAGGCAGGCCTGGAAAATCCCGCTTCTTTCCTTCCCCCGTTACCAACACACGGTTCACGAGACTTTCTCACGCCTCCCAATACGCATCGAGGCTCACTTCCTCCGCCATGGCCGGCAATCTTCCACAGCTACCTAATCCTGCCTCTGGACAATCCGGAAACGAGGAAAAGGCCAATTGGTCAACTCCTTTTCAACCCTTTGGGTTTCAAGCCTTTGTGGTCAACGGACTCGCGAAGAAGCAGCTTTGCTCTATAACATCGTTAGTGTCCATCTCCCAAGCACACATTGACTCCGATTTGACCGAATAATGACAGACTCCTGGATTCGGGGCTGTACTCCAACTTGACCATCAAATGCGGCGATGACATACACAAGATTCACAAGGCCATTGTTTGCTCGGCGTCGCCCTTTTTCAAAGCGGCTGCTAAGTATTTACCAGCCGATGTAGGTGTTTCTCAATTGCCGATGAACAAGCCAATAATTCATGTCTCCAGGGACCCCTCGCGGATCAGATTGATCTTTCAGCACACGACCACATTGCCGTCAGTTTCGCGGTCGTCTTCCTCTATCATTGGGACTACCCCGAATACAACAATAACGGAACTGCAAGTAACACCTTACCCCATCATTCTGCCTACCTGGTACCTCTCAGACTACCAGCCCCCGGAAATCCCGGGATCCATGGGTGACTGAAACTTGTTGGGTTAACCTTGGTCCCTAGTTCTACACCCACCACGGCGACTTACTCTACTCTTTCGACCCCATGCATTTCAACCCCGAGAACCTCTTGCACCATTGGCGAGTCTTCATGTTAGCCGACTTTCTCCAGCTGGACAATCTCAAGACCCTCGCTGCCAACAAATTGAAAGCCGCTGTTAGCGAGCCCTGGCTTTGCACGACACCCGAGTTCTTCGAGGTGACCGAGATGGCTTACACTACCCCTGCCTCTGTCTGCCAAGAAATGCGGATGTCCATAGCCACTGCCATTAGATCCAACATGGACATTGTGAAGAAGGATTGGTTCAAAGATCTCTGCAGAACCACTGATCTCGTGGATGTAGCCCTTGATCTTCTCGTGGAATTGCAAAAGGATGCGGAGGAAGAGGTGCAGATGAGAGAGGTATTTGGTCTTGGCGTGCTGCAGCGTGGTTTCCACAGGCAGTGATGACAATCCAGGGGAATTTTTTTTTTTTTGAAAGTACCTAGGCATGTAGCTCAAAGTTTTAGTCAACAATGGCCATGAAAACGCGGTGAAAGAACATTCAGTCCAAAAAACCAGAGCCACACCCATCTCACTCGTGCCGTTCGAGAGGGCAGGTTCCTGCTTTGTTAGTGCAGCAGACTACCGGCAATATGTCACCTGAGAACATGGGTTGATCACGTCTAAAACAGTTTGGGTGGGTGTTCGATTTTCAGCAGCCGGTGTCTGATTCCATGTGCTAACACGCAGCCACCCCTTTGAAAGGATGCCCCGTTTGCAAACGCCTGAGTTGGCAAACGCGCCCAGTTCCGGAAGCTTCTTCTCGGACCAAAATCTCCAGCTCGACTGGAGGACTGCGTCGCTCTTGCAGCCTGGCAGAGTCAACATGCATCGGCCCGTCCGCCTGATCCATCGGTAGGTGTTGTCATTCCCCTATTGGGCGCTTATGCGGGAGGCCAACCATCCCGCTTGCCTGCAGTAAGATGATCAGGCTGGCGGTGGATATTTTGCAAAGGGTCATTGATCAACCTTGTGTTCTTCCCATTCTTGATCTCTTCCTTCTCATCCTTCCCCGCTGGCTTTTCACCCTCATGTCGGACGAGGAGGCCTGTGATGATCCCTGGGCTCCCTCCAAAGTCGCCCACAAGACATCAAAAAGTGTGATGAGCAAGAAGAAGAAGTTGAAGAAGAAAGGAAGCAGCCTCTACATTCCCGACGACACTCCCACCAGTATCATTGGCGAGCCTTCCGTGGACACCGAAATGGATGCCTCCGACGGAACCATCGCATTTCAGCCGACCACGGAGAGTACAAGCGAGCTTCTGTCCAGTCTGCAAACGTTAGGTCTCCCCACCCCTGAGCAACGCTGATACACGTCCAGCTACTCAGACAGCTGCTAACCTGCAACGTGAAGATTGCAATTCAACGGCGAGTACGCCGACTTCAGCATCAAGTGCTGCGACGATACGTACCAGGTGCACAAGGCCATCATCTGCCCCCGCGCGCCCTTCTTCCGCGCTGCGTTCGGAAATTCCACCAAGGTATGAGCCTCCTGGTCCCATTGAAGCTCAGCAGGACAGCATGGTGGCTAAATGGACACCAAACTCTAGGAATGTGAGGCGGCTGAGGTCGATCTCTCGGAGCACGATCCAACATCCGTCCGTCTCATGGTGTACTACCTCTACAATCTCGACTATCCGCACGTGAAGCTTGATGGCAGCTTGGGCAACCATGTGAGTTCAGCGTCTGGGTCGTGGATGTTTCTCGAATAAATATCCAGGCACACATACCGTTTATCAATCCTGCTGACAATTTTCTACTAGACCTCATCCAACAACTCCAACCTCTCGCACCACTGCCGGCTCTACGCCCTTGCCGACTTCTGCCAGATGAACACCTTGAAGACCTTGACCGTGGACAAGTTCAAGAAAGAAGCTGAAACCCACTGGAACGATCCAGACTTCTTCGAGGCCATTCAGTTTGTGTACTCAGCAACTGTGTCCACCGACCGAAGCATGCGCGATGCAGTGGTTGGGGTCATGATGGCACACAGGACTTTGCTGGACAGACAGGAGTTCAAAGATCTCGTCAAGGAAATTGACCTGGCCTATGAGCTGCTGATGAGGATGCACGAAACGGGTGGCATCAAGGGTACTAGGAATTGCCGTTACTGTGGCCAGTTGTACTAGGAGTGTCGGAGTACTTCTCTGAGCTGGCATTCGAAGCCGAGGCTACAGTCGGGGAAGGGGGTGGTTATGTACCTTACTCAAGCTATCAACGCCGAATTCGATGGATGGTCTTATCGTGGAGTAATTGCAATTCCAATTCAGAGATGCAAGGCAACACCCTTCTGTACATGGCGAAGAGGTTTGGTGTGTTCGGGTTCAACAAGCCCAGTCCTCGTCGAATTGAAGGGCACTACGATGTGCAGCTGAGAGGTTGCCCCTGATGTCGGCTAATGCCCCAGCGCACGTCCGTGATTTGCAGTCCGATGTTTCCAGGGACCGTGATGAAACAAGGGGGTCTGCCCCGGGTTCGGGCGCCCATGCGCTCAGTCGCTCAATAAAAAGGAGTGAAACCCCGTCCGTCTGATGCTTACGACTTCAGATCTCAATCAGACCCAAATCTTTTGCAGTCAGAGAAGAAACACGCCCATCATGCTGCTCGATATTCTCACGGTCCTCGGCGTCATGGCCGCTGGCCATCAGGGGGCTCTAGCGGACCCTTCGGCGGGCTTGCTCCGCCAACCACCACCACAGATGGGGCTGTCAGACGTCTGCCCCTGGTCGCCGCTGAGCGCTGTGGCAGCGACGTGCGGTGGTCGTCTGGCGAGGGAACAGGCCCGTCTCGATACGCCTGCGACATCACGACAGAATCAAACGGAAACAGCGACAGAGGCTCCAAAATCAGCCTGGGTCGGAGGCAAGCGGTGTGCTGGCGTCTTCTGCCTCTGGGCGAACCGCGAGTACGCAGGCGGCCGGGGCATCGTTGTCATCACGGACCCCCTCAATCTGGAGAAGGTGAAGCAGCGGGAGGCAGGACTGATAGCCCTCCAGGCCGCGCGGGACACGCTGCCTCCGCCATCCTACGACATCCAGACGGTGGGCGACAAAGGGCTTGGCCTCGTAGCCAACAAGTCCCTGGGACGGGGAGACGACCTCATGGCCCACGCGCCGGTGCTGCTGGTGCATCGTACCTTCGTGGAGCAGTTCCCGACGAGCAAGAAGCACCCGATCCTCGACTACGTGCCAACGCTGATGCCAAGCACGACGCGGCGGCTGTTTGTTCGGCAAAAGGGGCACTTTGGCGGACACAAGATCACCGATATCCTGACGACAAACTCATTCCAGATGGACCTGGGCGGCGACTCGGACGGACACCACTACGGCAACTTCCCCGAGGTCTCCCGCTTCAACCACGACTGCCGGCCCAACGCAGTGTTCCGCATAGGCGAGGATATGGTACACCGAACGACGGTGATCCGAGACGTGGCGCCGGGCGAGGAACTGACAATCTCGTACCTCGACCCGATGGGCCAGCGGGCGTCGCGGCGGAAGCGGGCCAAGGCAGCCTGGGGCTTCGAGTGCACATGTTCTCAGTGCAGCGCCTCCGAGGAGGCAGCCGAGGCGTCGGACGCGCGGCTGCGAGAGATTGACGCTCTCGAGAAGAAGCTGTCCGACTTTCAGCAGAAAGTGACGCTCGACATGGTGGAGCGCTACATCGGCCTGTTCCGGACGGAGAGACTCGAGGCAAAGATGTTCGGGGCGTACACGACGGCGGCGCTGAACTGTAACTTGCTGGGAAAGGAGAAGATGGCGCGAGAGTACGCGCTGCTGGCGGTCCAGGCTGGGCTGTTGGAGAACGGGCCGGGGGCGGCGGACGTGACGGCCATGAGGGAGCTGGCGGCGGATCCGAGGAAGCACTTTACGTGGAGCCGGCGGCTGTCGTAGGCGAAAAGACCGAAGAGGCGCCTAAATGATCGATCTTGTTAACTCTTTTCAAGTGTGATCAGGACGAGGCAAAGCCTCGATGGTGTGACGTGTTTGCCTGTGTCACGTCGCCACGTGAGGGTTCTGGGCTTGCTTTCGGGCCCAGCCGCTCGGGAGCGGGCAAGCAGATGACAGGAGCTTGTTTGGTGCCTGAAGAAACGGACTTGGAGGTGGCGATGTAGGCGAGGGCCGTCGTCTGTTCACGGCGACTGGAAATTGACGGTCGTGGATTTGGCGTGGGATGGGAGATGGATGTTGAAGCTGCGGGATTGGATTGGAGACAAGGTCGAGGAAGGTTCACCTCAGTGCTGATGGTGTTCCTGCCCGCTGGAAGGGAAGAGCGGACAGCCCTACAGCAGGCGGGGTCCTAGGTGTTCCACACCTAGGCGGGCGGGCGGGTCCCCGCCTTGATCGGAACCCGCCGACCGCCTGAAGCGACAAACCAAATCTCCTAAACCTTCAACCACAATGCATCGGTCGCGATAATCTCTCTGATCTGCGGCACCGTTTTCTGCAGCTGCCCTATCAAGAACGTTCAAGTCCACATGCTCCATCGGACCTCGCCTGCCTGAAAGTCAAGCATCATGCAGTGAGTAACGGAAGCCATCAGCCACAGAACCACCGTCCCGGGACACCGTAGATGCCCTCACGACATGGCGCCTCAGCGCCTCGCAATGCTTGTGCTGACTCCAACTTCGACGTTTTCAGCCTTCCGGTACATCTTCTGATGCTCCAGAACTGATATGGACGGTTTCACAAGCATCGCAATGTCCTCGGACCCATTCGAATGGCGACTGGCGTGCGAACCTATGCGCGTGAGAGGCCGACGATGATGATATTGTGAATCTCACAGCGCCACAGGTGACTCCTCGCCCCTGTTGACGTCTTCTTGGGCGTTCACGGCATCGTTCAGACTGTCAAGCAGCTGCCTGGGAGGGGTCTACTTAACGGCACGTTGAGAACCTGTCCAGTTCTTCAAATGTTGCCTCTTCTTCTCGCCTTCGTCCCCTTGAAACCAGCAAAGTGAGTATCAAAGTCCATTTCCAGACGTATCCTTCCCCACTCGATCCGTCTCTGACATTTTCCAGATGTCATTCATTGAAAGATTCGAGTTCACTCCCGTCTACACCACCCCCGAAGCAGCCGTCGACATCATCCTCCTCCACGGTCTCCATGGCTGTCCCTCCAAGACCTGGCGTGCGAACCCAACCAACACCGAGGGCACCACCGGAGGCACCTTCTGGCCGAGCGATCTCCTTCCTGCTAGTCTTGCAGGTGCCCCGGCAAACATCATCATGTACGGCTACAATGCGGACATCGTCTCCACAAGTAGCAACCCCGGAGGCCCCAGCCAGAGCTACATCTTCAACCATGCCCAGAACCTGGTGGCCTTCCTCACCCTGTACCGCAAGCGCTTTGACTCCGGCGCCGGCGGTGACGACGGGCCCTTCCAGGGCGGCAAGCACCGTCCAATACTCTGGGTCGCTCATAGCCTGGGCGGCACCCTCCTCAAGGCGGCGCTCAACTATTCCTGTGGCATCACCGACCTCAACCTCGAAGACCAACGCGGCGTCTACGTCTCCACGTATGGTATCATCTTCCTCGGGACTCCACACACTGGCTCTGACCTTGCCGAATGGGGCCTTCTCATCCAACGTATCGTCGACGCCGTCTTCCCCTGGAAGCTCATCAACACCGAGCGAGCTCTCCTCAAGACCCTCAAGAAAGAGAGCGAAACCCTCATCAACATCAACCACCAATTCCACCAGATCCAGCATCGCTTCAAGATCCACCTGGCATACGAAACTCAAAAGACAGATCTCAAGGGCATCAAAGCAATGGTGGTCAATCCCCCTGGCGCTGTCAACCCGCTCCCAGGAGCAATCTGCTACGGCATCGAGGTCACCCACTCGGGCATGTGTCGCTTCGATCGCCCAACGGCCCCCGGCTACCTTGCCGTTTCCACTGGGCTCCGAGGTTGGGTGCTCAACGCGCCGGCTTTCATCCGGCGGAGGTGGGAAGCAGAGCGCGAGGAACGGCGGCAATATCTTTCGCACCAGGCCGCCGACATTCTTTGGGAAAGCCAGTCACTTGACCAAACCGACTATCAAGAAGGCTTGGTGTTTCCAGAGAGTCCCTTCTCGCCCTCTGTCCATGTGGAGAGCTGTCGCAGTTCATCGGTGGGCGACTGTCACTCGAGGACGCCCTCCATCGATGAGTCGTGCGTCAGTCCTTTCACGGGCTGGAATACCTCCTCGCCCACCCTGGTGGCTCCGCCATCACCTTCGAGTAGCCCACGTCGCTACCTGGCCGGGATGGTGGGTAAGCTCACTAACAGGCTCCGCCGCAAGAGTGACGCAGGTTGCCAACCTTCGACGTTGAAGCGGGAATGGACGCGTATCGAGCCGTCTGATCCTCGACCAAGCGAATGCACTGTCGACGCAGGACCAGACCACGCCGCCCTTCTTCGACCTCCGAAGGCTGTCTTGGCGGGAAGCAACGTATCGAGGAGTTGCGCCTCCAGCCCAGGCCTACAACAAGACCCATTCTATCCTCCGCCTCGCCCAGCCTGCCTACATCGGGCCCATCTACGCCCCGTGTCAGCCCGGGCACACCCAGATCAGCTAAGTGAGTGACTTTTGATTCTGGTGGCAGAGTTGTTACCCATGGCATGGACCTGCAGTAGCATGTTGCCACGACCTGATGAGATCTTCTTCTGACTGACCTGACAGGTACCCCAAGAGTCTCCTTTGAAAACGAAGAATCGGATCAGTGAACTACTCCGCAGTGGAAAGCAAAATGGCGCTTATGGGATTCGCGGGCGCAGGAAGAACAAGATTGGACACGAGTTCTTAAAAGTGAGAGTGAGTACAGGTAAATTGAGTCTGGTTGTCTATTCTCGCACATTTCCCGTGCCATCTATCATCTAGCCGACGTAGCTCGCGTACTTCATCCACTCCTCATCCTTCCTCAACGCTGCCATATCCTCCTCGCGAAGGCAAATCGCAATGCTCATGTCTCCGTTCCCGGCCCTGGGCAGCAGGTACCCAAGACTCTCAACAGGCGTGAACTGCGGCCTCCGCACGCTCGCGGGCTTGCCGAGACCGAGGCCAAAGTCGAGCTCATACGAGTCAACCCGGGCCCAGGAGCTGAGCATGAATCCTGCCGAGAGATTCATGTCGGCCGTGAAGGAGACGGCGGTCTTGTCCTTTGTGTTCTTCATAAAGGTCGCGAGGGCGCGGGTGCGGAGGGTGATGTCTGTCGTTTTAGGGTCCAGGGCGGCGCGGAGGTTGCCGGCGACGGCGCCTAGGCCGGAGGGGGAGGCGAGGGTGTCGATGGGGACTTTGTGGTAGGTCATGTTCTGGAAGAGGCCGGCGTAGGCGTGGGGGATGTTGAAGTAGGGTCGGATGTTGACGGCGCGGGCGAAGGAGGAGATGGTTGTTGGAGGGGTGGTAGAGGTTAGCCGGGGGAGGCGGACGCGGGTGGTTGCCGACCAGATGAGGGCTGTGAGGGCGTCGTCGGTGGTGATGAAGCCCTGGGAGCCGGCGGCGCCTGAGGGAAGGGTGGATGTCGCTGATGCCTTGAGGGCGGAGAGAGCTGACGGTGTGAATGTGAAGGTGGCCCAGGTCAGGGTTGGGGGTGGTGGTGGCTGTTCCTGGGAGGCCTCGGCTGCTGGCTGAGAGTCCTGCTTCTTCATAATCTGCGATGCCAGGATATCAGGCTTCAGCCCGGCGACTTCCTCCTCGCTCAGGAGGGGGATGGTATCATGCCGCGAGCGGTTAGCAGCCTCGAGTTCCTCTTTTGCGAACGTCCCCCCGGCGCAAGCCCGGGAGAGCCAGGAGATGACATTCCCCAAGCCGACCATATCCAGCGCGCCATGGTGGCCCGCAAAGACCAGGATGAGGCCGCCGGGGATGAAAGTAGCCTGCACCGCGAACACCCTCGACACCGAATCCATAGTGTAAGTCGCCACGGGCGCAAAGTCGCCCTCATCGAGCATGTGCATAGGGAAGCCTGCGGCCTCGAGCGCCGCCCACGTCAGGCCGTCATCGTTCGTTTGGTCCTTGACGACGAGCTTGGGCGCGCGGTCCAGGGGTCGGATGCAGAAGACGCCGCTGTCGTCGACGACTTCGCCGGCGACCCAGGGGAAGGCGTCGGCGAGGCGCTCGAGGCCGGCGGTCAGGGTGGCGACGATGCGGGCCTGGGAGGCGGGCGAAGTGTCGGGGAGTGGGTAGCAGTGGCAGATTTGGGTATAGATGCGGAGCAGCAGGGGTTGCTGGCCCAGCATGTCGAGTTCAAGGTCGGCGGGCATAGTTGTGGTAGTGGTTGTGGTGGTTGTGGCTGTGGTCTGGGTGTCTAGCATGGGAAATATTGTACGGGAGGAGAGTGAGATGTCTTGGAAGTGTTGTCTGGCAACGGATGAGGCGCTGGTGACAGCCTTTTGAATACTTGATTGTCGTCGGTCGCCAAGAGGGAGCACCCACTTGGAGATGCACCAGAGATGTAGTCGCGATGAGTCGACATGAACCAGTGGAAGGATGGCCAATCATGCTGGGGGTAATGGGGCATCCCTTGCGCTGGTCCCTGCTGGCGGCCCGGAGGAGGGGAGATGGAACAATGCGAGAACAATGTGAGCTTTGGGGGTGCCGAAGTGCGAGTGTTGCTCGGATCCAGGACGTTTGGTGCTCTGCCTCCCTGACTTTCTCCTCAGCCCATGGCCCCAGGTTGATCAATTGAGCGTCCTGCTTGAGCCAGAACCTGGAGGATTGCAAAAGGGTCCTTTCCGAATTCCTATTCACGTTCAAAATGCGATTGAGTTTCTCTCTACAGTTTCAACCAGCCATCTCTGTCCCCATGTTGACCGCCAGTGAAGCTGACCAGACCGCCATCAAACACAACCTCATGAGAAAAAAAGGACCGCAGCACTTCCCAGCAGCCATTTGATCGCCCGAAGCTATACCCATCCACATCCCCCGGCCTAAAAACAAAAAGAAGGCGCCATCCGGGGTTTGAACCCGGGACCTCTCACATTTGGCCAAGCTGTGCTTGGGGTCTCCCGAAGCGAGAATCCTACCACTAGACCAACGGCGCGCTTATTGGATGGATGCTGTCGTGGCCGCTGTGGGCGGTTGAGAAGTGAAGGCGATGAGACGGCACCCGGCAGTAGCGACTCCACGGCGAGTGGGGGGAGGCGTGGACCGTGGATCACGGCTTGTGGCTCGAGCGTTCCGGGACGGAAGCCCAGGGGTGCAGCCGAGGAGCCTCCCGCCGCTTGTGTGACTCCTCCTCGGGAGGCCTGTCCTTGTAGTTTTGGGCTGGCAATTCATTTTTGATATAAAGATCAGTCTACAGAACAGCGTGAGGCAGAGGCAGCCAGGTTGTCACCAGATGAACTGGCCCTGACAGACTACCCTTGTCTCCTGCAGACTATGTCAACGGGAAAACGAACACGGATGGTCGATGTATAGGTAATATAAGGTAGGCTTCATAGCCCACGCCTGTCTTCATTCTCGTCTGATGCGTATCTAGCAAGGCTCGCAGTGGGCGACCCAGCGGGCTGTCCCCGAATGTACGGCTGCAACCCCTTCTGGGCTTCACCCAAGCCAGCCAGAAATATCCCAATAGCTCCCCGGCGCACATCTAGGCGCCTCTCACAGATCCTTAAGCTCAGTCTCTGCGACTGGACCTTTTTGGGCCTCGAGGTCCCGGTCAGGGATGCCCCTTTGCATCGCGCTGCCGGCTCACAGCTTCTCCAGGACGTCCAGCTCCTTAAGCACCGACGCCTTGGTGCCAATCTTCTTCATCTGCGTGTCCTCCAGCTTCTCGCCGCCCGCGAGCCTCATCTCGAGGTCCTCGATGGCGCGCACCTTCTTCTGCAGGCTGCGCACCTTCTTGGCGTTAGGGTTGTCGTTGGCCGCGTCGACGGCGGGCTGCTCCTGCTGGGGCAGCGGAGGCGGTGTGTGGTTCTGGAAGCCGTTCTGGCCGCCCGGCACAGGCGGGGCGCCGTTCTGCGTGCGGCCCGTGTTGCTCCTGTTACGGCGGTCGCGCGGGTTGCGCGACTGGCTGCGGAGCTGCTGGCGGTGGCCACCACCGCCGGCGCGCCTCTCGGGGCTGCGTCCCTCGTTACCGGATCCGCCGCGCTCTCCCGAGGGGGGCGCCAGGGAGGCTCCGCCGCCGGCCTGGCCGTTCTCGCCCTCCTTCTTCTTGTTGCCACGCTTCTTCTTGTTCTTCTGGGCCGCCTTGGACAAGTTTTCATCGCCAAGGTCGGCGCCAGGGACCGCGGGGACGGCTCCGGGAACGGCGGGCTCGGCGCCGGGCACACCGCGGCGACCGCCACGTCCGAATCCGTTGACGCTGATCGATGGGGTACCGTTGCCGGCAATGTGGGCAGCTCCGCCCTCGTCCTCGCGCTTGAAGTGCAGGGGAGTCGCCAGGCCACGGGCACCGGGGGGACGGTAGGCACCAGCAGGCTTGCTGGGCGTCTTGACCGTGCTGAGGTAGGTAGTCGCCGACGAGTGAGGGGTCGGGACGGTGGCGAGGGGGTCTCCGGGGGCGACGGAGCTGGGGCTCTGGGGCCTCCAGATGACGTTGTAGAGCTCGACCATGTCCTCGTTGTACATGATGGTGCCACCGACGTGCCACAGCTTGACGCCGTTGTCGACGCGCAGGCGAGGCGAGGTCGTGGCCGTCAGGATGTAACGGCTGTCGGGGCTCCAAGCGCACACGCTGGGGTTGCCGCTCTCAATGGTGGTGACCTTACGGTAGTCCTTCTCGAGATCGTACACGTCAATCTGGCCTGCCAGATTGCCGAATCCGGCGACCAACGCAAACCGGCCCGTGGGCGAGAAGATGATGGTGTTGCGGGGGCCGAGGGCGAAGCTGTGCGTGGCCACCGCCCTCTGGTTGAAGATGGTCGTCTTGGCAGGCATGTAACCGTACACGACGCCGAACTCCTTCGAGTTGGGCGACCAGGTGACGTCGTGAATCGGGCCCTCCTTGTCGAGGTTGACGCGGGCGTCGAACGAGCCGTTGACGCTGAGCAGGTACAGGGTGGTCTCGCCGTAGTAGCTCTTGTTGGACTTGTCGACGTCGGTCTGGGCAAGCACGAGGATGCTGGTGCCCTGCTTGTTCCACTTGAGCTGGACCTTGTCGCCCTTGAAGAAGGTCTTCTGGGAGATGGGCGAGTTGAACTGGGGGACGTTGAAGACCTTGACAGAGGCGGGTTGGCCCTGTTCACAACAAATTAGACATGTCCTGGGGGTTTGTTGGGCTTAGGCAGGCATACCTTGCGCTCAGACACGAAGACGGCGACGGCGTGGGCATTGCCGGGGGACAGGGCAAAGTCGGAGACGCCCTCAACCCTCAGCTTGTTCCAGACGGTGCCGAGGTCGTGACTCTCGTAAAACTGGACTTCATTGGTGACTTGGCGGGCGCAGAACTTCTCGTCGGCCGTGTACTGAAGGTTCCAGCCGCCCTGGGACTTCTGAACATATTTGCCCAGGGGCTGCTTCTCAGCAGCCTGGACGCCGTCCTCGACGGTGCGCCACACCTTCAGGTTCTTGGTGGCATCGCCGTTCTCGTCCTTGCCGGGGCGCTCCCAGGTGACGAGGAAGGTGCCGAGGGGGGAGAAGCCAAGCTCGTAGACGTTGACGATGGGCAGCGACAGGACGTGCTGGCCATCGTCCGCTTTGATGACGGTGACGAGCTCGGGGGTGGCCCAAGCAAAGTAGCGGCCACAGGGGGAGTATTCACAACACCGGAGGTTCCCTTCGGGCTTGGTGAACCCAGCAAGCGGCTCGTAGACGGGCGCGGCATCGGTGATGCCGATGTGCTTCTGGGTGCGGAAGGCAAACTGCAGAGGGGACGCCATGACTAGTCAAAGTACAGCGCGGGGGCCTGGTTGCAGATTGGTTTCGGGGGAGATGTCGGGGGCGTTCTTGTCGAGGGTTGGCTGATGTATCTTTTCGTTGGTGGGGGGAGGTTGCTTCTTCGGGTGATGTTGAGTCTTGTCTCGTCGGTGTTGACAAAGATGCAGGGGCGGGCAGTTGAACAGCAATATACGAAGAGACAGACTTCCGGGGAAGGAGCGTGTCCGCAGTATCCGCTGTGTTTGTTGTATCCGCAGTCCGCAGTTTCGCAGAATATGATTCAGCGAAGAGGACTCGTGTCTTGCGTGAGGATGACGATGGGGGCCGGGGCGCTGCAGGATTCGGGTCGGACCTTGACAAGTCGACGACAACAGGGTCTGCGGGCGGCGGGCGGCGAGGGGTAGGGTCGGAAGAAGGAGGAAAAGATGGGAAGAACGTGTAGGACGGAGGGAAGGAACTCAGGGATAAAGGCACGAAGGCACCCTGGGGGACGGTTGGCGCGCAACGGTGCTGTTGTGGTGGGCTGGAGAAGAGAAGGGGAGGAGGAGGATGGAAGAAAAAAGGCGGCGACACTTCTGGACCAAGGAAGAGTGGGTTTGGCCATTTTGTCACAGGTTGTTATTTTTTCTCCAGGTTCCTCGTCGCCGCACGCCCCTGGTGCCGGGCCGGCCGGGGGTGGCCCCAGGTGCCATGACGCTTTCGTCGGGCCCAATTCAGCCTGACGCCACGGGGTCGCGGCCACTGCCCGGCGGGGCTCGCGGTGGGCTTAGGCCCGGCAGTCCCCTGGAGCTTGACGCTTCGGGCTTTCCGCCACCCCTGATTCGCGAAATCCCAGTGCAGATATCCATGTTCGTGGGGCCTTGCCTGGCGCCGCGCCGCGCCTCGAACTTTCTCGATCGGCTTGGAGTTCCATTGCGAGGGAAGCCGCAGATGTTCATGCTGCTAGCCAGGAGAGCATGGGTGCACCTGGCGGTCAACGATGCAGGAGGAGATCAACAGTCATCACAGCCAATGCACTGTCGATATCTCCTAGTTTCCGACGGAGACATTTCCTGTTGAGTCAGGGTGCGAGTCAGGGCGCCCGTCGGCGGATCAAGAAACGGTGTTCACAGCTTCTGCCGGGGAGCAATAGCAAGCTGGAGCTTGGTGTTCGCAGCACCAACGTACGGAGCTGTCTGCTTATTTCTCTGTCGGTGTGCCATTCTACTCTTCGTCTTCAGTCTTATGATATTGTGTTTCCTCATTGCCAATTCCCAACCTGACCTGGAGCACTCGATGCAGAGTTTGCTGAGGGAGCGCATGTGATACGAGGTCGGTGTGGGCATGTCTCCCTCCAAACAGCAGGTCCAGGGGCCCAGATGACGTGTCACCATACTACCTGTGAGCACAACCCGTGCTTTGGGGTATGATGCTGGATGGCACAATTTTGGATTGCAGTATGAGCCCATTTTGAATGTCAGAATACAATCCTCATATTTGAGAAAGGGGGTAGTAGCTGTCGTTTAATGGTGGCTCGAAAGACAGGTTCGGCATTGGCAGGCTGTCATGGCACAAGGTAACTGAGTCCACGGATTTGGAGGTCATCAGTCCCTAATATTCGATATCATGTCCGCTCAACACCCTACTGCCTGACACATGGTTGATGCTGCCTCGATAGCTGCAAGTCGGTGAAATTCGGTTTATGGCTTAAAACTTTTGGAAGAAGATGATATTGAATTACCACATCACTTGTAAATTGAAAGGTCTTCTTTGCAGAACTCGGTCAAGCCCTCGTCCGTATGCTTTGAAACCCTCTCACATTACCTTCAGAATGGATCTACGCGTCTCTCCCTGACCAAGTCGATCAGCGAAGTCCCTTGGCTCACCTGTGATCCAATGCAGTCTTGGCAGCTGGACGATCGGTTTCAGCCTCAACCCCCACCAGCCCCATTCCGCCCTCCAAAGACCCGTGCATGTGGCGGTGCTCCATCCCAGCGCCCAGGCTCCTAGACTGCTCCAGTTGCGAGAAATTGGCTGGTCAAAACTTAGGAGAGACATCCAGTCCCAGTCCAATCCCATCCATCCGCCAGAGACTGAGGGCGACACCCGACCCCCCGACGGCACAACACACGACACGACACAGACCAAAGGCGCTCCATCCCCCGCCTTTCCACCATCAAGATCCCATCGCCAATTGATCATCAGCGGTTCCATTGGCCAGAGCATCTCCTTCGTCAGCTCTGCCGCCAGGTGTTTGAACTGCCCCCATCGTTCCCGCATCAGCCCGCACGAGGGACGACGCGCGGTCGCCCGATCACCAGATCTCCCTTTCAGACGCTTTCGAGCTCCCTATACCACCACAAAGGGGACTCTGCGAAAGACTGGCGACGTCTGCTTCCAAGACCCTGCGCGTTCCAACAGTGCACATCTCCGAGACTCCGAACGACTTCTTTCCTGTGGCAAACGCCCGACCTCCTTCCCTCCCTGCCGTCGCAGTTTGCCACATAGCCGGTGGCCTCGAAGCTTCGGAACTCACATAGAAACATCATGTCCTCCGGCCTGACACGACGCCGCGGTGGTGGCGCCGCCAACGATGGCGAGGGCGGCAGCAGCAACCCCGTCAGCACCCCGAGCACCGAGTCCAACAACCGCCTCGGCGGGCCCGACACAAGCTACGAGACGGGCGAGAACGGCCACAAGATCGCTTTCGACCCCCGCGATATCAGCGAGAGCGCCGAGCGCAGCAAGCAGCCCAAGCTGACTCTGATGGAAGAGGTTCTGCTGCTGGGCCTGAAGGACAAGCAGGTAGGCTGCTGCCCCCGCACGCGCGCACGGGTCCGGTCCGGTAGCTGACATTGTCCCCTTTCCACCGCCGCAGGGATACCTTTCTTTCTGGAACGACAACATCTCCTACGCCCTGAGAGGATGCATCGTTCTCGAGCTGGCCCTCCGCGGCCGCATCAGCATGCAGAAGGACCCCTCTAGGCGGCGCTTCCCTCTTGCCGACCGCCTGATCGAGGTTATCGACGAATCCCTGACCGGCGAGGTGCTGCTGGACGAGACACTCAAGATGATGAAGCAGAGCGAGAAGATGAGCGTCAGCTCCTGGATCGACCTGCTGAGTGGTAAGGAGCCCAGGCGAGGACCTGGACACCTTGACCGCCTTTGCTGACCAGATCTAGGCGAGACCTGGAACCTCATGAAGATTGGATACCAGCTGAAACAGGTCCGCGAGCGCCTCGCCAAGGGCCTCGTCGACAAGGGCATCCTGCGCACCGAGAAGCGCAACTTCCTGCTCTTCGACATGGCAACCCACCCCGTCGCCGACGGCGGCGCCAAGGAGGAGATCCGCCGCCGCGTCCGCAACGTCCTGACCCAGCGCACTATCACCCTGCCCGCCTCGCAGTTCCTGCCCGAGAACCTCGACTTCCGCTTCGTCCGCACCATCGCCATGGTGTGCGCCGCCTACGCCGCCAACGTGCTGGAGAACGCCCTGAGCAACCTTGGCCACGAGGCCCGCGAGCGTGCCTTTGCCCAGACGGACGAGCTGCTCGCCGACTACAGCCAGTGGCCATTCGGCAAGAAGGCCACCGGCAACGGCATCGGCGCCAACCTGCCGCAAGCCATCGCCGACGTGAGTGCCCTGTGGCCTTGGACTTTTTGGGGTGACATCTTACTGACCAAGCTTTCGCTGTACAGGAGGTCGGAGACAACAAGGACAAGGAGCTGCAACTCGAGGTCGTCGCGGCGTGTCTCAGCGTCTTCACCCGTCTCGACTCCCTCCTCTAAGTGGGCGGCCGGACCTAATGCAGGGCGCAACCGCGGTTTCGCCCGTCCGCAGCCATGATACACCCTCCGGCCGACTCGACGCCACCACCTCCTATCGCCTCCCCCCACTCCACAACCTACGCGACAGACGTGACGATCGAAGTACAAAACCTGGAAACAATGGGGGCGGCGGCCCGGGGACGGACGACACGGGAAATCCTTGGCCAGGGTGGCCGAGGGGAAGGTGGTGTTTCGGGGAGGTCAAAAGGAGGTGTCGTCAAGGCTGTGTATCCCACCCCATCCGGAGCCGCACACTCCGTCCCCCCGCTCCGTTTTGAAAGCTATGCTGTTGTATTCTGCGATGCGGTCGAGTCTATTTCTCTCTTTTTCTTCTCCATCTTGCCGATATGAAATGTACGACGAGAGGTATATGATGTCGTGCTTCCTCCCCCGTGAGTTGCTTCTGTGATGACGGCCTACTTTCACAACGACGGAGCCTGCAATATTCTCGGCAAGCGACTATGCCGCAGAGATCAGCTTCCACATGCCCAAGTCACTTGCGAAGTTTATGCCCAAAGTGTCTGACAATGCCATGCATTCGTGATATCTGGGGCCGCCCTCTGCCCCTGTAAAGCAACATGAATGCCAGGCGCCGCAACGCCCATGCACCTGATGATAGAATAAACGTAACACAAACAACAGCAAAAAAAAGACGATGCCGCCTCCCAAAGCAAATGTCCGTATCCCTTTTTTCCGGCCGGCGCGCGCCCTTTGTTTTTCAGGTTCCTCCTCCTCCTCACTTCTTTCCCGTCGTCGTCTTCTTCCCACCCATGCCGCCGAAGCTGCCCTCGAAGCCGGGGCGGCCGCCCTTCTTCTTGGCCGCGGGCCCCTTGACCTTGAGCTTCTTGCCGGCCTTGCCGAGCTTCTTCTCGTCCTTGCGCTTCTTGAGGTTGTCCTCGCGCTTGCGCTGCTTGGCCTTGATGGCCGACTGGACGCCCTCGGCGCGGTCCTTCCACTCGCGCTCGCTCTTCTTCTTCTGCTTGTCCTTGCGCTTGATGGTCTTCTTGAGCGTCGCCTCGTCGTCGTGGATGCGCTCGCCCTCGGCGCGCCGGCGGGCCGTCAGCCACGTCTCCTTTTCGGCAATGTCCTTTTGCTTCTCCTCGTCCATGGCCTCGTGCTTCTTCCTTTGGTTTTGGAGCTTGATGAGGGCCGTCTTGGCGTCCGAGGGGCCCTTCTTCTTGTGTGTGTTGAGGGCGTGGGTGAGGTCGCGCGACAGCCGTGTGTTGTCGTTGAAGGCGACACGGCCGAAGGAGTAGTCGGTCGGTGCGTCCTCGTTGTCGTCGGCGAGAAGGTGGTCGAGGGCCGGGGACATGATGCTGGGCGAGTTGGAGGCGAGGGCCTCATCGCGCTGCCGCTCCTCCTCGAGGCGGGCCTTGAGCCGCTGGTCCTTCTTTTTCGCACTTCGCTGGGCCTGCCGCGCGCGCTGAGCCTCGATGAGCTCCTGCCGTGTGCGGATGGGCTTGCCATCGGGTCCGATGGCCTTGCGGGCCGCCTGGAGCTCGGCGATGCGCGCTGCCAGGCGTGCCTTGAGTGCGGATGTGTCTTGGGGAACCTTGATCTGCTTGGGCTTGTCGGAGGGAGGGACGGTCGAGCTGATGGAGGTGGTGGTGCTGGCAACATCGGTGGTAGCAGCGGCCTGGGTGGCATCGGCGGTGTCGAAGACGGGGGAGTTGGAGGCCGATCTCACACTCGACGGCGTCGAGTCGACGGGCTTATCCTCGGCATCGGCGGGGGCAGCGGTCGTCTTGGTAGGCTTTGGTGTGGGAGCGGCGGCGACCTTGTCAGCCTCCTCGTCGTCGTCAGAAACAGTCTCGTAGCCGTCGTCTCTGTCGTGGTCATTGCTGGGGGTCTCTGTGTCCTTCGCCTTGCCCTTGGCCTTCTGCTTCGTCGCGGGCTCGCTCGTCTTCTTGGGGGTCTTGTTCGTCTTGTCGTCGGCAGCCTCGTTCTTCTTCTCGGCCTTCTCCGCAGCGGCAGACTCCTTGGCAGCCTTCTTCGCCGCCCTCTTCTCGGCCTGCCTCTCCTTCTTGGCCGCGCGGTCGGCACGCTGGGCGTCACGCTTGGCAAGCTTCATGAGGTCCTCCTGGGTCATGTTGGCTGGGTTGTCGTCGAATACGGCGGTGAGGTTGTCCATGGCGAAGTCCTTGTCTTCGCGCTTCGGCTTCTTATTCGGTGCGTCGTCCCTCCTCTTAAGGCCTTCGCCGGGAGCCTCCTTTGTGACGTTGTCGGCATCATCGCCGTCATCCGACGGTGCCTGTGCGCTCTCGGCCTCCAGCTCGGCCTCCTGAATCTCGCGCAGCTTGCGCTTGTTCTTTGCCCGCTCGTCCATGACCTCCTTGGCGTTTCGGTTGAGTTCGCTGTCGGGGTCGAGCTTGTTCATGCGGGCCGCCTTTGCTTCAGCCTTGGTCTGCTTTTTCCGACTCCACTGGTCCTGGACGGCAGCATGTAAGCGCTCTGGCCAGTTGCGTTTGGGACTACTGCGTGGGAGGAAGAGAGGCGACGGGAGGGGGGACGCGGGACGGGTGGCGGTCGTGTTGGACGACAAGTGATAAGCGACAGCGGAGGGGCAGGCAAACATACCGACGTCTCCTCGCCATAGTACATCCTCGCCGGGATCAAGGACAGAAGGCTATCAAAGGCCTTTGCGTCTTCTCGCAGACGATCCTGCCGTGGGTGTCAATGGAGGAGTCCAAGAGAGGTGCTGGTGCCTTCTGACACCACCACCGCCATTTGAGGGTGGCGGGGTGGAGGTGCCAGGCAGCATGGGCGGCAACGAACCTGCAGCGACAGATCGGTCATTGTCTATGTGCCGGCGATGCGAATGAAGGAATCCTTTGTCTTGTTTCGGGGTCCTGGTCCGATGACGGCAACAACAAACTTCTTCTCCTTCGTCTGGCAGAAGTGCCAGCGGTGTGAGAGACGGTTGTCGTCGGTCGGCGAGCTGCGCAGGCAAAAAGTGTCGATGCGGCTGGTGAGAGGGCGGGCGGGATTGGCTGGGCTGCCACTTGAAATTCGGCCGCTCTGAAATTTTTCGGGGTGTGGAGCTGTCGCTTAGGCGTGCCTTCCGCGAAATCTTGGCGCCTTTTCTGCCAGCGGGCCGCGCCCCTCCCCCGTGGCGGTGTCCCACTGCGCACGCGAGCATTACCTCGGTGAGCCAAAGGCGGTCAGCCACATTTGGGTGAGCTCACCGGAGCTGGCCTCAGGGGAGAGGCTCTTCAACATCACAGACACATACACTTGAACCTCTCGAGACAACGATTGACTGATTTTGTTGTATTTGACACACTGTCAGAACTCACATTAGGGGAATAATGCATGTCTAGTCCCAGAAGACTCCTCCCAGAAGAATCAACAAGCCGTGAAGACATGCCTCCACAGCTGCAACACCTCCTGCTCCAGTCCTTCCGACCTATCCTCGCCAGCCTCGATGACGATGTCCTCGGCTTCTAGGCCCACGACCAAACAATCAACCCTCTATCGCTCCTTCCCGAGCCACCTGTGAGACCACTCGTATGGTCCGTCCAGCCTGATCCCTAGGCGGTGTGACCTGTGGTATGAAAAAGCAAGTAATGATGATACAAACGAACGCCCGTGACGTGGGGCTTTCGTGACAAGTCCAAACTCCGTAAACAATGCATGCCGTCGAATCAGACAAGGCTCAACCGGAAACGCCATCCTTCGAGAGTCTTGTGCCCCTGGCACCTCCCAGATGGCTCGTCTCTCCCAAACGGGCAACGAGGCCCAGTAAACTGTCGATGAAGTTTCAATTCAGCGAGCGCCATGCTTTGGCGGCTAGGGGAAGTCGACCTGTTTTTGGTCCACAGAGCTGTAGACATGTGTGGCGATGTTGCATGTTCATCGCATAGGCAGTGCGTGGCCACTCAGAAACGCTGACTGAGCAGGGCGGTTGATGCGTCGCTTCTTTGCGACGGGCAGCGGCTCGAGAACTTCAAGGTCGGAACCATCCTAGGGTCCGGCACCGGTAGCGCTCACCGCGAGAGGCGATCCTTGGGGCTGGAAGATGGAGCTGTCGCCGTTCTTGGATGTCGACTCGGCCAGGCGTTGGCGCTCAAGCTTCTCGCGCTCGAGCTGCTCTCTCTCCGACTTGGTGATGCGAGGCTTGCGAGTAAGGCCACCACCACGGGAGCCGCGACCGCCGCGCGATCCAGGGCCACCACCGCGGCCGGTACCTCCCTCGCCGTCTGCGTTGGCGCCGCCGCGACCGCCGCGTCCACCTCGGCTGCCACGTCCACCGCGGCTACCGCGACCGCGCTTGGGAAGGGCGTCGTGCCTGGAAATGGTCAGCCCGTGATACTTTGTTTGTTGTTAGGGGTGAGTGAACTTACGCGTTGTGGGCAGGCTTCTCGGGCTCGGCCACAAGAGGGCCAGAGTAAACGAAGAAGCCCTCGCTGCTGGCCGCAGCCTTCTCCTCCCAGAGCATCTCCGAGTCGTCGACAAAGTCGTCGTCCTTGTCGTATTCGTCCTCCTTGAAGTTACGTTTCTTCTTCTTGGGCTTCTCGGCCTCTTGGCCGCTGGTCATGCCGCCCATCTCGACGTTGCTGGCCTCCTTGTCCGAGTCATCGGACATTTCGTCACCAGACTCCTGGCCGCTGGCAACCTTCTCGAGAGCTGCGGAAGCGGCGGCGATGCGGGCCTTGCGGTCTCGCTGCGCGGCGAGGCGGGGGTGGAGGGCGTCCCAGCCATAGCTATCCTCGGCCATGCGCATGAAGTTGACGTACTTGTTGGTCTCACCCGCCTTGAGGGGAATGTGCAAGACGATCGAAGGGGCCTGGTACTCTGTGCCGGGCTCAGCCTTGCCAAAGTCGAGGATGGAGCGGCCGGACTCGGCGATGGCGGTGTAGTTCTCCAGAGGCGCCATCTTGGGCGACGAACCAGCTGTGGCGGTCTTCTTGGGCTTTTGCTGAGGGGAGGTCTTCTTGGAGACGGTGGCTGCGTCCTTGGCTTTTGACTCGGCCTTAAAGGCAGAGCCGGTGTTAGGTGCCTGCTTGGTAGTCTCAACGGGAGACTGCTTTGTGGCCGATGCAGGTGCGGGGCGATGAGGGAACGAGGGGGAGGTAGGTGCCGAATCGCGAGCCTGGGCTGGTGTCTTCTGGTAAGATTGAAGGGTAGGGGACACAATGTGGGAGTTGTGAGTAGGATCAACGAGGCTGGCGATTGAAGGTGAAGCGCTCGGACGGTTAGTGGCCTGCGTGGGGCGGGGGGATGTGGTGCCGCTGAATGTGCCGCGGATGGGATCGTAGTTGCCGCCTCGAATAGGGTCGTAATTTTGGCCGATTGAGCGTGCAGGCTGGGTAGGGGTGTCCTTGGCGGGGGTGGGCTCAGGGTCGCTGTTCAAAATACTCTGCATCGAACGGGGATACTCCTCGCGCTTGGGGGCCTTTTGAGGCTGGTCGTGCTGTGCTGAGGGCGAACGCGACGCGGTTGTGAGATCCATCAGGTCCGATATTTTCGATTGGCGGGGGGCCGAGGCTGACGAGGCCAGCGACTTGGAGTCAGCAGGCGGCGAAGGCTCGTCCTCGGTCGGCGCCGTCTTGCGCTTCCTCTGAATTGGAGGCGCGTTGGGGTCGCGGGGCTTCCTCGGCTTGCGGACCTTGGGGGGATCGTCGGGATTCTTAGGCTTGAGGGTCGAGCCAGGCTTGCGACCCGGCTTCTTGCGCGGCAGGCCAGCGGCGGTGAGGCGAACCTCGGGCTGCTTCTCCTCGGGTGTCGCGATGCCGAAGCGAGGCTGCGAGGGGTCGACGATGATCTCTTCCATCTCCATGATGGTGGTTGATTTGCGTTGTGAGAGGGGAATCTGTGTTCGAAGAAGAAGGGTGGGAGGGTCTAAGAGAGTTCTTGTGGCGTAGTAATGGCACAGAAATCTTCTCTTTCCATGTCCTGGGGAAAAAGAAAGAAGGGAAGAAAGTCCAGCCTTTGGGCTCTGAGCCGGAGCGTGGTTGGACGTTCAAAGTGGGAGAAAGGGAACAATTGGGAAATTCCAGTTGAATGGAAGGCGTGGGCTGTTGTGTCGGCGCAACAATAGAAAGTTGGAGAAAACTCTGAATTGAATCCGACAACCGCGGCGCGTCGCAGCGAAAAGGGCAGTTGCGAAGTCGCGAATGACCTCACTCAGTCGCGACACCTGGGTGGAGTCGTCTGTTCCGATGCTTAAAGTGGGTGTGGGTGGTGGGTGGCGATTATGTAAGTCGACCTCGGGGAGATGTGTTTGGGTTTGGGGCCGATCGGGCTGGGAGGTGGTGTTGGTCGGTTGGGGGTGTGTGCGGGTCGTCCAAGGGGGGGCCAGCTGTGAATAGCCTCAGGAGAGCTGGGCGGGCGTCGGGCGCAGCGAATTTGACGTCGTTCGCTACTTTGTCCGACGCGGCGGGGACGTTGCCGGCGGGTAAACGGCAATCTGAAGATGCCGGGGATATCGGCAGATCGAGCTGCGTCTTTTGATGGTATCAAGACGATGGTTGAGGCATGCCGCGAGGGCGAAACCGATGGGAAGATGATTGTCGTGGTCGATTTTGCGGTGTTTTGGGGGTTGGAGGAGGAGAGAGTTGGTCGGGGGGAGACGACGATGGAAAGTGGTGATGGGGATGGCTACGTTTTGGAGAGACAGCAATGGGCCTTTTTTTGGCGCGGCGGCATTTGGCCAGGTTTGGCCAGGGGGTGGGTGGGCGTGTGGAAGGGGGAGAGACGAGAAGACGAGAGAAAAACCGGGGCACGAGAAAGGACGAGACGGACGGAATTCACTTTTTCGTCAAGCAAAGCAATCAAGCGGGCAGCAGGGAGCTCGAGATTGCCTCGAGACTCCAGCGTGGTATTAGCCAGGCCAGGCGAGATGGGGTGGGTGTGGGTGGGCGGGCAAGACTGCAAGAGGGAAAGGGAGAAACCTCTGTCGGGGGCGTGTGCCTGGGGTCGGCGCCGGGTGTGATCATGACGGGGTCACGGTCATGCTGCACGGGAACACCAAAGAATTGCAAGCCAGGGGAGAGGAGGGGGCGTTGGCCGGTGGGCACTGGGAACAGCTGCGTCAGGGAACAATTTGAGGTGGAAGGGGAGGGGACGGTCGGGCGGGCGGACGGGCGGTAGAAGGAATGGGCAGAACAACGCCAACGCCCCAAGGTCGCAGAGCTGCCATGTGGTCGGGTGTCGAAGAGCGACAGGACAGGACAGGCCGGGGACGTGCAGCAGCTGGCTTTGGTTGATGTGCGTGCCTTGCTTGGATGGATGGAACAACTGAATCAGTCCGGGGCCCGGGGGGTGGAGATGGACCAGGGATTGACCGATGGACAGGAAGGAGGTGGACGGGACAGCCGAGGATGAATGGCTATCGCCGAAAGGCACGTCGCCTGCCCCGTCGCTGATACCTGGATACCTGGAGGCGTCAGCTAGTGTCCGCTGCCTGTTGGGCAGATTGTGCCAGAGAGCTCTGTTGCTTCGCCGAGCTGCCTCTGTGTTCCGTGCACGAGCCCCAGCCGGAGCCATCCCATCGTGTTTGGATCATCTGGACGGGGGAAATGCCTGGTCGCTGGATCGAGCAAGCCGCGTGGTTGGCCGCGTCGCGGAAGGTCAGGCGGCTCCGGTGGGCCAGGGTCCGGGTCGACCGTGAAAGTAGCCTGTACATGGTAAAGCATGAATAATTACATCCGAAAGCGCGGAAAACATGATTTTGGAGACATGCCAAAGTACCCGCTACCCCGCCGTTGGACTGCCCCGGGCCCTGGTGCGCGCCTGCTGGCACCAGGGACGACCTCCCAAGCTTCCGGGTTGGGGCTAGCGGGAGGGCCCACTTAAGCGCCGTCGGACAGGGATCGTTTCGCGCACGAAGAAAGCTGCCGAGCAGGGGGGGCGCGGGCGGCCCCCGAACGGATGCATAAGGGAACGCGGGGTGCGCCGCAGCCGGGCCATTCCAGGGGTTTCTCCGTCGTCGTCGGTCAATCTTGCGGATGCGTGAGTTTTGAGTGCATGTTGTTTCCCTACGACAGGTTGAGACCAGATGCGTCCGTCAGACGGGCAGAAGGTTTTGACGGGGCGGGCGTGAGCGCGGGCGTTCGGACGGTGCAGATCCGCCCCGGGCGTGTCGCAGCAATTGCAATCGTGTCCTGGTGGCGCAGGGAAACAACCCGTCTGCATTTGAGGCCGGCGACCGTGTTTTGGATCTGGGCCGACCGATGCATGGTCATGTCGCACTTTCGATAATCTCTTCGAATAGATAAAGAAGAAATTATAAATCGGTCTTCTTTCCCCTTCCCGCCCTGATGAAGTGAATGAAGGCAGCCAGGCTCGCTGCTGACGCGAAAAAAAGAATAGCATTGTTTTGACGGCGGGGATCGGAAACGAGGGATCGGCGCTAAGCCTGCATAGGGGTGCTTGTGGCTGAGAGGAGCTTCAGCCACACATGACATTTGCCCCGCCTTTGCCGAGGGGCTGATGCTCCAGTTCGTCACAATCAACTTTTGGCGCCAGAGAAAAGTCCCGAAGCTGCATCATCGCACGCCACAGACAACAGCGCCAACCGACACTGCAACTCCTCTAACGCCTACCCGGACTGCTGGCTCCTCCAAACCTACGGACGCTTCTCTGACACCGACACAATATGGATTTCATCGGCGACATCGTCGAGCGGGACACGTCCCAGTCCAAACCTACCGTCACATTCGACGACATCGAGCCGTCCACAACAGGCTTCCCCGTACACAGGAAGAAGCCTCGAGTCTCTGCCTTCAAGCGCCAGCAGCAGGGCAAGGCCGGCTTCGAGGCTGCTGCTGCCGCCGGGTCATCCGCCAGGGCGGCGCACGAGTCGAAGCTGGACGCGGCCGCTGGCCCCGATACGACAAAAGACGATTTCGAGGCGGCCGAGCGGAAACGGATAGACAAGGAAAACCAAGCCACGATCGACAACATGTCGCCCGAAGAGATTGAGAAGGAGCGGGCGGAGCTCATGTCGGGCCTCAACCCGAGTCTAATCCAGAGACTGCTGCTCCGCGCCAACATTGACGAGAAGCCCGGCGGCAAGGACCCCTTTGCGGAAGACGAGGCAAAGAGAGGGCCTGCGCCAGAGATCCAGATTGAGGATACATCGGCACCGCCGCCGCCAGAACCGCCAAAGCCCGTTGCTGCGACCCCGAAAGCAGCGCCGAAACCCCCCGTCGACGAGTCGAGGGCGCCGGCCGAGCCTCCCAAAGACCTCTTCCCCATTAGCGACCAGCCCGACTCGACGCACTTCCCTGCGGCCCCGGCCCTGCCCGACCTCGACCCGTCCCACCCTGACTTTCTCGCGACGCTGCACGAAAAGTTCTTCCCCAACCTCCCCGCAGACCCGAGCAAGCTGGCATGGATGGCACCGCTGCCGACGCCCGACTCGGCTGCCGATCGCGACTCACCCTACTACCCGGGACAAGAGTCCCTTCCAATCTCCGCGCTGCGCTTCGACTTCCGCGGCGCGCTGATCCCGCCGCGGCTGAGTCGCCAGATCCCTGTAACAAAGGGCCTGCATCATCACGGTCAGGCGCCCGAGGCGGCGGGCTACACGATCGAGGAGCTGGCCATCCTGGCGCGGAGTGCTGTGCCGGCGCAGCGGTGCGTCGCGTTCCAAACCCTGGGGCGAATCCTATACCGCCTGGGCCAGGGAGACTGGGGCCGTGGCGAGAATGACGGTGTGGCTCGCGGTATCTGGAGCAGTGTTGTCGAGGGACGCGTGCTTGAGAGTCTGTCAGAGGCGGCGACCAAGGACTCGGGGCACCGCGGGAGCAGGGCATATGCCACTGAAGCACTGTGGTTGCTGGAGAAGGGGGGCTGGAAGGAGCAGCTGCAGGTGAGGTAGGAAGAAGTAGAATCGCTGCGGCGTGATGAGCGACCTGTGCTGTGTAGTTGAAGTACCTAGCAATGATGCGATGATGTCTTCTGGTGATTTACAGAGCGACTACATGTCACAGACGGGAAGGGGCATCGTGTACATGGCATGGCGCTAGATTACTCCTTGGCTATCACATCGCCATTCGAAGAAAGCCGGTTGCTCATTGCCGTTTTGCATGTCCAAGGGCGTGTGTACGAGTGGCCTGGGGCTAGCTGCTGACCTGGCGTTCGCCGAGTTTCTCTGGTCTTCTGAGTTCTCTCTCCCGATGACTCGACACCGATATGTTCCAAGCAATCGACCCGGAACAGCATCAAGGAAAAACATTGAAGATGTGAGATCAAACCTCAGATGATTTTTTAGATGGTCTGAGGCTCTCATGTTGCTGATCGAAATAGAAATGTGTCGTTGTTGGCACGAAACCCCACGTCATCATTTCAAGTCTGCCACAATCGACAACAATTGTCGCCGATCATCAATTTCTGACCCCTCAACCAACATGTCAAATACATCCCTCGACACACCACAGTTCGACATCTTCAGAGACTGCCTCTCGGCAGCCATTGTCGAGAGGGTTACAAGACCTGCGGCCAAGGCGAAGAAGCGGGCGCGAAAAGGCAAACACGACCAGGTCGATGCGGCCCCAGTCAGCGCCGACACAGGCACAGCCAACGACGCCGAGGACCTTGCCGAATTCATCGACTACATCGCTGGCGAGACTTTCGAGAGCCTCCCAGATGAACTAAAGACCCTGACGCACATCGCTTGGGCAGCCCCCGGAGACATCCAGACACGCTACGCCCTCCCTTTGACAGGTTCCGACGCCGCCGCCATCCTTCACAGCCTTGACCCATCCATTCCCGAGTCTCTCATCACGTATGGCATCATCGACGGCGAGCGCCAGGGTGCCCCTGAACTTCTAGCCCCCGTGCTGAACGACTTTATCGGCGCCGCGACAGCCCCTCCACCCCCACCACGCGCGACAAAGGGCGCCGCTGAAGGCTGCGAACTGTGCGGCCGCGACTGGATCCCCCTGACCTACCACCACCTCATCCCGCGCTTCGTGCATGAAAAGGCCGTTCGCAGAGGCTGGCACCGGCCTGAGGACCTCGAAAACGTTGCCTGGCTGTGTCGTCTGTGCCATTCGTCGGTTCACCGCTTCGCCTCGCATGAGGATCTTGCCAGGCACTACTACACTGTCGAGCTGCTGCTGGCTGAAGACGAGGTTGTCAAGTTTGCCCGATATGCAAGTAAGGTGAGGTGGAAGGGAAGGTAGAGTTCTATCATTCCTGATATCTGCCCTAATGCCATTTCATCACTTTGTTCCTTTGGTCGTCATGCTCGTGTTGAGTAGCTGCTACAGGCGTCCGCCTAGCGACGCATCTGCTCCTCGATAATCTCCTCATCCGGGCACCCAAAGGCACTGCAGCCGATAACAGGCTCTTCAGCGGCTTCCTCATCCCTGGTCTTGAAGATATCGCGCGGGCTGAAGAAGTTGGGACACTTCTCAGGCGCATACTTGAGGCACACCTTGGGCTTTCCCAGAACACCACAGCACGAGTTGACGACGCACCCCTCGCCGGTCTTGCAGTCGCTGTTCTTGGCGCAGCCCTTTGCGGCGAAGCAGCTGAGGTTCTCGACGCAGGATTTCTGCCCGTCGGCGGCAAGAAGACAGGCGCACCACTTGCCGCCGCCGCAGGGCCACTGGTTGATGAGCGGCACTGGGCACCCGAGGGGCAGCTTGCAGCCCGTGTTGACGTACGAGGTGACGACGGCCGTGGTGGTGGGCGTTGGGAGAGAGGTGACGGTGGCAGTAGCGCCCCAGCAGCTGCAGGCTGAGGAGAAACCCTCGGGGCCGTTGCAGGACGAGGCGTACTCGGGGACGTTGGTCGGGATCGAGGTCACGGCCGTGCCGGGGGCGTTGCGCTGCTCGACATCGCGACGGACTACAGGAGGGCTGTCGGTGTAGACGGTCGTCGTCTCGGTCTTTGTGCTGCAGGGGGTGAGCCAAGGTAGGGAAGGGGAGGGTCGTTGAGAGGGCCTCACAAGGTGGCGGGCGTGACCGTGGTCAGCATGAAGGACTCGCAGTCCTCGAAGCGCGAAGTGAGGTCAGGCTTCTTGCCGACGCGGGTGCCGGTAACACCACGGGCGCAGTTGTTGGCGTTGCAGCCTGAGCTGCCGGTGGCCAGAGCGCCGCTGGCGAGTGAGAGGGTGAAGGCGATGGAGAACTTCATCTTGGCTGAGGTGAGTGGGAGTGCTTGATGATGGCGAGTATCTGGGTAGGACACATTGAGCCCGACCCGCTGACTTTTATACCCAGACAAGCCTCTCACTCAACCCCCTCCTTTTCATAGCAAAAGCTTTCATCTACCGGTGTCGACCTCCTTGCAACCATCACCAGATGCAGGAATCGATAGTCCAAGCAGAGCTCAGCTGCCTCTGGGCCCGACAGCAACACCGCATTCGTTTCCCGGACCTATCGTGAGGCTCAATACAGGAAGGCCATGAGCTCCGGAGCTCCGACAAAGACCAATGGCAGACCAGAAGCCATGCCGGTGCCCCAACGCGACCCTCGATGTGGTTCCAAGCCGCGCAGCCTAGATGCCATGAGCAAGGGTATGATGCCTCGTCTAGGCGCCTCAACTGATCGTCACCGCTCCATCCACCGCCTCGCCCAGGGTCTGAGCTGATACTGTTACAGGACAGGGCGCCAGGGGAGGCAGCAGGAATGATCCACGGGGCTGTCAGATTTCTGCCAAGACGTCCAGCCGTAGGGCGAGATGTGGTCGGGGCCGGGGTGCCCGGGGCCGTGATGGGCTTATACTGACAGGACTAGGCTTCTTCTGGTGATGTCAGTCCCGGAAGGGATGTCTTTGCGGCGTGTCCAGGGATGCGTGGGAGGCTGATGGCGAGCTTCGTGCGGGGTATAACAGCAAAGCTTGCTTGCTTCGTCCAGGGCTGAAGCAGGCTGCATGGACGTCATGCGAGGGCATGCACGGAGGTGACGGGTGCCACCGCATCGACGAGGGCCTGGGGTGCGCACTTTGGGAGTCATGTGGCTGCGAGCCACAAGTCATCTTGCTGCCCGAGCAGCTGGAAAGCGATCTGGGATTTGTCCTTCGGGAGTCAGGCGAAACGAAGCAGATGCCTAGAAGAGTGAAAGGGGAAAGGATGCTATGGTGAACCTCACGGCGGCCAACGTTGCCTCCTGGGACAAAGACAATGCAACTCCACCATGTGGCGGCGGAATCCCATCTAGCACAGCGACCAAAACGGGATGAGGAGACCAGATGGGGATGTGGTCGGAGAATTCAGGGATCCGAGAAGGGGGCCAGACCGACAACTGGACCGGGGTGAGGTCCATGGCCAGCTGCGTCCTGCCGCGGTATCCGGAAGAGGGCGATTCACCGCCCAATCTTGGGAACGAGGCCTATCTCGACGGGGGACAGCCGGCAGGCAAGCAGCCGCCATGGTTGTCGTGGCTGAGCTGAGGGCAAATGCCTGTCATGGCATTGAATCTGTCCGATGACGCGGCAGTCTGACAGGATGGATCCGATACGAATGGAGCTTATCCATCCTACTTCCTCACTCACCGCGTCGCGAGGAGGACGATGTAAGGTTGTGAGTGGTTTTCGGCTAAAACCAGACGTTGACGCCCAAACCGTTGGCCTGGTCTCCAGACCCTGGGTAATTCTAACGGTGAAGCGCCCCCCTTTTAATTTGGGCCTCGGCCTAGCCCCAAGCCAACTCACCCAACCCATTTAGACCCTCAACAGCAAAAGTCCCTCATGATCCCGTCAACATGAGAAGTCTTCAACAATTGGGCGATTGGTTTAGTGGTATAACGTCTGCTTAGCATGCTGAAGGTCGCGCGTTCGATTCGCGCATTGTCCAATACTTTTGCCTTTTGCTCCTCTATCGGGGGGTTGAGAAGATCCTTCATCATCTTTTTGCCCCGTCTTCACCATTTTTCGAGCACCAGCCTCCAGCCCGCCTAGTGGGCGAATCGAAAGTCCAGCCGCTTGGTACCCTCGTCCTCGGTGTTATAGATGTAGTCGATGCGTTCGCCCTCAGTCATCCTCCGCCATACCTCCTGCCGCCGCTTGTTCCTTCCGATGTAGTAGAACTTGACCGCAACGAAGAGGAAGACATTGAAGACGGTAATGCCCAGAAGCACCTTGTTTCCTCTCCGATCTACACTCCAGATTAGCATCTCATCTCTCAGGACGTCCCTGAAGACACTCACAGTACGGCCGGTCCTCCTCGCGATAGATATTCGCGCCGATGATATTGCCACCTTGCACAAACATGTTGTAGAGGGCCGCAAAAACAGCACGAGCCCGCACGCTGTTCGAGTTGCGAGAGCTCCAGGCGATCACCACCGCATGACAGTATGGATACGCCAGGACGCAGCTCAGCAACGCGTACCGTACCCAATAGCTCGCGGTATCCGGAACCGCCACGAGCGCTGCGAAGAAGGGCAGCATCCACGCGTTGGACAGCAGCGACATGAACGACCGCTCGCTGACCCACTCGCTCAGCCTCGAAATGAGAAGCAAGTTGACACCGAACATGAAAAAGGCCGGGATCGCCAGCAAGTTGGCGTGCATGGGCGAGAACCCCATCTCGCGGATGATGAAGGTTAGGTACTGCTGAATCGGTGTCGGAGGTGTGTATGCCATGAGTCCGATGAGGTAAAGCGGCCACAAGTCGTAGTCCTTTAGACACTTCCAGAGGAGCCGTGGGGTCACCGCCTGGCGGTTGTTCATATCGCCTTTCGAGGGGTCATCGCGAAGCAGACGGTTGACGAGGATGCGCTCCTCGTGTTCCGTGAACCAGCCGTTGCGCCCGCGACCGCGACCAGCTGTTTGGCATGGGCTTGCTGGCATCATGGTCCAGCTGCAGGCACCAACGACGAGGGTCACGAGCCCTTCGATGAGGAAGAGGTATCGCCAACCTGCTAGACCGGCGAGCCCTCGCATCTGCAGAATGCCTGCGGCCAGCAGCGCGCCGATGACCTGACAGGTGCTGAGGACGGTGTAGAACCATGACAGTCGGATGGGCAGCTCGCGCTTCCGGTACCAGTAAGTGATCCACAGGACTAGGTCCGGGATGAAACCACCCATGAGCAAGCCTAGGAGGCAGCGGCAGACGTAGTAGCCAGTAGCTCCTGTGAGAGCAGCTTGGCAAGCGGCCACAATGGACCATCCGACAATGAGACCGGGGATCCAGCGGTCCGGGCCAAGCTTCTTCGAGATGAGGCCCGAAGGCAGCTCAGCGCAGAGGAAAGAGATGAGAAAGATGGTCTGGCCCGTATTAAACTCGTTGGTGTCCATCCCAAGGTCAGGAAGCATATCATCTGCGATAGCCTGGTTGGCGCTGCGCCGGTTGAGGTCGAGAGAGAAGAACATCAGCCAGGCCCAGGTGATGACACGCTTGTCAACCTTGCGTCGTAGACGAAGCTCTTCATCGGCTGCCCATGTGAATGCTGGATCGAAGCGGTGGCGACCTTCGTAGCGGGCCTTTTCGTACACGCCGCGCCAGTATTCGGCCACGCGGGGGTCGGAGAAGATGTGCACTGGGGTTGAGCCGTACACGCCCGAGTCTTGGGGACGAGCTGCCTCGGGGTCATCCTCTGGAGGTGTTGGGGAGGCGGCACGTTTCTCCTTGCTGGTGAGATCTGGGTCAGGGGGGATGGCGGTCGCATCCGAGTCGCTGATGCTGTCCGAGGGGTGTCGCTCAGGGGTCTCCGGACGCTTGTTGGTGGTGTGTGATGCCATCTTTGGAAAGCAAGATGTCGTTGAATCACACTTGCCTGAGGAAGTCCTCGGAGAAGCAGTTCACCACGAGATTTCAGGAGATATTTATTCCTCCCTCCTTCGCCCAGCATGTCGATCTACACACTCGCACTGACGACGCAACTCTCGGCATGCATCATGAACGTCAGCACGCAAGAGGCTACATGCTCCTGCAAAGCCCGAGACCCATCAGCGATGCATCGTCGAGGGAACAAAAGGCTCGTCGTGAGCGCCTCGCAGGCGACGGTGACGTCTGCGAGAGGTGGTGGGCGCTCCATTTGCGCCGGCAGTCTGCAGCAGCAGCGTAGGAATCAATCTGTAGATCCCATCCGGTCTTTGAAGACTGCCGAGCTTTTGGGTTTGAATCTCCAATGAGGAGGACGAATGCTGCAGATGTCGCGATGGCATCAGCGGAGGTGGTTGAGCACGCAATGAGCGGGGGTCATCGTCGTCATCAGCGCAACGACAGCCTCCGAGCGATTTGACACAAGTATGGAAGGACGCAAGTTGAAAAGCGATGACGGAGCAAGATGTTCGCTTAAAAGATCAGAATTTAAGCCGGGGCATCGCGTTGTGAAGAAGATCAATTGCGGTCGCTCGAACAAGTCTACCCGGTACCTGTCTACCAGCCAAACGCCAAACACCTCTATCCAGAAGCAAGTCTACCCCCAATCTATTCCTTGTGAATCTCAACCGACGCCGGCGCGCCAACGAGAGCCTTGCATTGGGCGTATATGACGAACTGGCCAGCAACAAGACCGCATGTCATAACAATCCTGGGTCCCAGACCAGTGAACATGAGGCGGCGCGGGCCAAACTCCTTGGCCAGCTGGAACATCCTGCTGGTCGAGCTCTGGCCCTTGTCGCCAGCGCCCTTGTTCATGGCCGACAGCAACGTATCAGCGGGGTGCGACAGCACGGCGGCAGCGACACCGGCGACAATACCCGATGTCAGCTCAACACCGGTGCTCTGCAGATGCGTAAGGGCGGCCTTGCGCTCGCTGCCAATGGTGCGGTAGATGGCCTCGACTGCAGCTTCGTGCACGGAGAATTGTCCGACAGCGTATGGCACCTGCTTGAACAGCAGCGGCACGAAGCCAGAGTAGAACCCGCGCAGGCCCTCCTCGCGAGCCATGCGCGCGAAGCCCGGCACCAGGCCGTTGGCGAAGCCGCGCTGCGACACGAGGCGGATGCGCGTCGCCTCGAGCGGGCACAGCAGGATGTCGGCGAAGAACTCGGCCGCCGCACTGGAGGCCAGGTAGATGGCGGTGCGGTGGGGAACAGCAGCGTCGGGTCCGCCGGCGAGGCCGATGAATTGCTTCTTGAAGAACTCGTAGCCGGCGAACTTGCCGCCGCCTTGGACGAGGTAGCCGACAGCCGTGGGACCGAAGCCTGTCAGGAGCGCCGCGGGTCCTTCGCCGGCGACGATTGTGCGGGCCGCCCGGACCATGTTGTAGCCCTTGAGGGCATCGTCGACCTGGATACGCGTCTTGACGACATCGATGGGTGTGGCGGCCTGTCGGGGGAGAAGGGTCAGCGTCAGGTCAAGCACCAGGAAGACGAAGAACGACTTACGCCATGGGTAGATGTTGCGGCCAGAGCACCGGCGCCGAAGAACTTGATGTAGTCGGTCGCGGTGAAGTCGGGGAGACCCGGTGACGATGCTGGTTTGGAGGCCGCCATTGTGCTGTTGCTGCTGTCGAGGCTGTGACAAGAGAGGAGGGGAGATTATCACGACTTTTTCGCGACCGCGGATGGGAGAGACAAGAACAGAAATATGTAGGGAGCTCCAAGCCGTCGTCCGCGTTCGGCAAGCTCCTCGTTCCTGGCCTTGGCTGACCCCGAAAGCCCGGGAGGGCCTGATGCGGCGGCTGCCGTGGAATGAAGAGTAGCCGATGACGTCGTTTGCACGCACAGCGTCATCAGGAACCACCAACCCACCACAGCGGGCGGGCAGAACCTGCACCAGGCGGATGCGCCGGGGGTCCCGACTTCAATTGAGCTGTCGGGTCCTCTTCTAATCGCTCGTCTAGCGCTCTGTCGATCATCATTGCCGCCCGCATTGCCCGTGGCTCGGCCCGTCGTCGGGGGCAAGAGTCATCAATCGCGGCATCACGGCATTCGGGTCGTGTGGTCGAGATGCCGACCGCCGAAGCGCGAGGCCGATTTGTCAATTAGGGGCGGTCAAGATGGCAAGATTTGGGCTTCATCAGGCCAATGGTCGGCTGAATGGTTAACGGGGTGGACAGATTTGTTAGCTTGTCCAATCATATTAATTGGGATGGCGCAGATATAACGTTACACTACTAGCCTTCCTATTAGGGTATAGATTGATAGTTAACTTACTAGTTAATATTTAGTTAACTTTAGATTAATATTAATATTTACCCCTCTTTACCCCGCTTTTTAGGCTATAAAAGAATGGTCTTCCCTCTTCTTTTTTTCTTTTTAACTTCCCCCTCTTTATACTATCTCTACCTAACTCTATTAGACCCTACTATAAGTGGGTCTATACTTTATTTACTTCTTTCTCTTATTCAGCCACAATCTAGTACCCTATACCTCCTACACTCTCACGAGAAGATCTAGACAGTACCTAAGGTATCTATTCTCATAGTTTTCAAGATTCTCATTATCTTTCGGCCCATGAATGTGTCTTGCCATTAGAATAAGCACATTCTGATGATAGACACAGGGCTCAGACATTCCGTGTTGCCCTCGGCCGACTGTAGTTTCTGAGTCATCCAAGTGTGGCTGTTTGACCGCTTGACGCCCTCGTCGAGAAAGTAGCGCCCCCTCACCGTGTCACGTCGACCAGCTTCAACGTCCAGGCACACCCTCAGATTAGCCTCACAAGCCACGAGGAGCACCAGATTGAGTGCACTTGGTCCATCGCATAGACTCCTGTCGCACAAGCCAGTTCCTCAGCCACCTCACCAAGGCTCACTCAAGAGTCCAGTTGTGAGAGTGGTGTGCTGTTGCTCTGCCTGAGACGACGGATTGCCCCCACCAAACAGCTCCGACATGTCCAGACAACCTGGTGTAAGCACTTGTAGCAGTCAACGGTAGCCACTGTTAGTTCTGGCTGTAGCAGTCTCGGTAATCTGCCGGAAAACCACAACAAAAAAGGCACACAGTTTCGTTCCTGAAACTTGCTCTACTCATCCAGCGCTCGGTGCAAGTATCTCTGGCTCACATCAGAAGAAGAGAAGGTGGCTAACATCACAAAGATTGTCATCAAGTCTGCCTCGTAAAGTCAGTCGTCCAATATCTTGGCTCTCAGTCAGCCAGGCTTCGATTCAGAGTCAGACTGACTAGGCCAGCCTCACAGCGCCTTGGACTCACATACTCGATCACCACGCTCCTGTGATGCTTCCGTGAGAGGCCCTTGGCAGTACAAAGCGCAAGTTGAAGACGCTTCTTTAGCCTCTCCTTTCAACAAACAGCACACACATCACGCATCTGCAGTCAAATCAACACACCCAGGTCATACTGCTCGGAGATATCACGCCTTTGGTGACACTGCAGCTCTCGACCAGCATCTGCCTTCCTCACCTTTCTGGTCATAGGCCGACGACCCGACGCGCATACAGAGGCTTTCCGGATATCAGAGGTGTCACGACTCCACGCGTTTAAGAGAGTCCACGCGATTATTAGAAATCTAGGGCTTCAAAAAAACCGGAGCCAGCCCTGAGACCCTACATCTTCCCACGGTCAAAAATTCTGTGCACCTCTCCTCTACCTTCTCCAACGCAAGTCGAGGATTACTTTCCAACACATCTTCCTGTCACACCACAGCCTCGGTAGGAACATCAGGTCTTGACATCACAAGGTCCTTGGAATACAAACCTGGCCCTTCATCTCTTTGAGGAGTTCTTTTCTGCCTCTTGTCCGATTTTACTATCAGACAAGATTCTGGAGAGCATCACCGAGTCCCCTGTTGACGCAAGCTATCCGCCTCATCACCGTACACACCTCTCGACTCACTCATCTCGGCTTTACACAAGTACAACCGCCATCATGTCTCACGACAGCAGCAGCGGCAGCAGCGGCAACAACAGGAAGCGCCAGGGCGAGCCCCTCGCCATCAAGCGAAAGAGTCCTGTCGCCAGAAAGACTCCCGAGGACGACATCGAGAAGGAGGCCCCCGAGCTTTGGGAGACAGACGTCGTGCCCGATATCGAAATCTCCCAGATTTGGAAATATGCGGCGAAAACAGCCGGCGACATCAAAATGATGAACCTCGGCATGAGAAGGGATGGCAAGTTCGACCCGCAATACACTTATACGGTGTCCCTTTTCATCAACTACGTCGAGGCTTGCGGTTTGACGGCCGGCGACATCCCCAAGAACCAGAAGTACGGCTTTCTGAAGATCTTGGAAGCAATCAGGGACGGCGAGGCCACCATCAATGGTGTGGCCACTCCATACACCCCGAGGTTCAAGGAGCGCGCCAGAGTTCTCCATGAGATCTACAGCGTGGAAGGCATGGTCAACGACGTTGGAACTTACGATCCCAACGATGAAGAAGACGCCGGTGAACCTTCTGCCTCACACAGCAGCGGCGGAGGAGGTAACCGTTCTGTCGCGTCGACCAAGGGCAAGAACTCCGCCAAAAAGGCCGGTCTGCCTGGCGGTCGCCAAATCGTCTATCCCCGCCGAACCCATCCCATCTTTGGCGACAACGGCCCCATGCGCGGCATCACATACTCGGTCAACATGCAAGGCAAAGGCAGATCATACGTCCTCAACAGCATGTACGCTTCTGAGCGCCGCAACCCCAACGTCCCAGGCTCCAACGGCATCGCTCCCAGCGCCTGGTACCCCTTCCAGATCTGCGCCCTCTTCTACGGAGCTCATGGTTCCAGGATGGGCGGCATCGCCGGCGACATCAAGTACGGCGCCTACTCGATTGTCGTCTCGGGCCTGTAAGTTCTCTCTCTTTCCCACACTATCTACTGCTTGAACCCCTACTAACTATTTTGCAGGTACAGCGACCTCGACGAAGACAACGGCGACACTCTCTGGTACTCCGGCTCCGGCAGTCACGACAACGTGGGCCCGACGCCCAAGCTGACCGCAGCCACGGGTCTTCTCGTGACCTCCCGGCAGACGCGCAACCTGGTCCGGGTGCTGCGGTCGGCGTCGAGCGGGGGCCAGAACCATAAGTGGTTGCCCCGCGGCGGCCTCCGCTACGATGGCCTGTACCAGGTCGTGGGGCAAGAGATCCGCATGAACAAGAATAACGGCGCGTTCTACCAGTTCAAGCTGGTCCGCCGAGACACGTGGCCCATCGACCGCTACGTTCCCAGCCAGCAGCAGCTGACGCAGCTGGCGGCGATCAAGAGCGCTCACATCTGAGGCGTGGGGAGGGGGCGAGGAGGAGGAGGTTGGTCGATGGCGCGCGGATGCGCCTTATACGCGAGAGGCGAGGCCGGGGAACTGCGGATGGGCCGCAAGTATGTTACTTACCCGGGCTTGTCGGTATCTGATTTCATCCCACGCAAGTTGGTGGTTTGGTTGCGCGATGGATGTTGGGGAGGTGCTGCTTAGACCTAGGTAGTCACGGGGGCCCTCGGAGGCCCTGGGCTCGTAATCAACAACAGGCGATTCTTTCTGCTCTCTTACGTGAAATTAACGTGATGATGTGACTTTCATGTGTCGGCCTGGTGGCCTTTGTGTGCGACTCGGACAGCGGGAAGGCCAGCCTTCCGGCTTTTGTGGCAATGGACGAAGGACTGGGACATCATTTCAATCTCATCAGGAAACAGTCCGACAACTTTCAATTTCCATTCCCTTCGTTGCTTACAACCCGAACGTCAAATCTCCAATGAAGACAGCCAATTTGAACGGTGGGGAGTGACAGGACAGGCAGCGAGGTCCACCTGACGTCGACGTTGCGTCCAGGTTTCCACCTTTCGTTCCTTCCCAACCTCCCCTCCACCAACTCCCACCACATATGAGACCTAGCCAACCTCGAAGTCACGGGCCTCGCCGTGCCGCCTCCTCCCCCATGCCGCCATGCCACGGGCAAGATTCTCGGTGAACTGGCTGTCATAGCGCATGCCGCTCTGCGGGTGCGCCAGCCGACCCGTCCGCCAGGTGAGCCAATCCTCCGCCAGCAGCCCCTCAGGATGCCTAATGAGCCCACAGGAGATGTCCAAGATCCAGTCGCCGTTGGAAAGCTCCCGCGTGCCGTCGGCACCGAAGAAGGCGGCCACAGTGGCACCGCACGTACCGCAGAAAGACCGCAGCGTACCTTCCGACGAGGCGTACGTCTTTGAGGTGCCGAGCCGCAGGTCGTCGGGGAATGCGGGCGACAGGCGAGACTTGGGCACAAAGGTCCAGGGTACGACGTGGACCCCCGATTGGAGGCGGCAATCATCGCACACGTCCATGACGGCCATCCAATTCCGGGAGTCGAACGGCGAAATCCACGGCTTGTACTCAGGGTCGGCCTGCATCTCGGGGGTCGGCCGAAGAATTGCAAAGGATACACCGCCGCAATGGCACTTGACGTGCAAGACCTCGGAGTCGCTGTCGTTTCCTGGTATCACGGCAGTTGGGTCGCTCGGAGACTTCTCAACCGTCCCGCCCGCCGTCTTGTCCACCCTCACCGCATCCGGCAGCCATTCGAGGATTCCATTCGAAACATCATCGCAGTTGACGTGCTTCTTCTGCCCCCATGCGGCAGGCACAACGTCGCGGTTTGCGTCAAAGATGGACGTCGAGATGACCCAGTCTCCATCGTCAATCCCGACATCGCCGATGTGGCAGCTGCAGGTGCTACAGAAGTAGCGGTCGCTGAGGGCGGTCGCATGACGGTACCTCGTCAGTTTGTCGAGGCTCGAGGGAGCGACCCATTGAGGCGCGACGCCGGGCGGGAGTTGCGAATGGAAAACGCAAAAGGATCCGTGGATGCGACGACAGATACTGCAGTGGCAGGCGTGGACGCTGAGGGGAAGGGCCTCGGCGGCAACTTTGATGGTGAAGTCGATATTCTTGCAAAAGCACTGCGCCCTCAGCGTCTTTGTCTCCTTGTTGGACCCGACTGGGCTTGCCATGTTCCTTTGTGAAGTGCAAACAAAGGGCTGCGGGAGGCAGAATGTCTGGTCATTTGGGAAGAGGTAAGCCCCCCTCCTTTCTTCGAACCAGCTCCGAGACGCTCTTGTCTACTGGTGACAGCTGATTAGGTTTCTATGGAAGGGAGGGTAGCGCCATCGGACGACTCTGACTGGACACAGCCCACCCGAGGTAAGCTCATCACACAAAGGGCGTGTCGTTCCGCCAGGAATCATCCCCCGTGGTGTCAAAGAAACAACGCTCCACGATGGCCCCCCTTGTCCGAGTCTTGCTACAATGGAGCGTTGAAAGATGGACAGACGATTCAGAGGACCATGCGGCCTGCTTTGTCCTCCCATAGACCCTGCTTCATCGGCTCCCCAACGTTGCCGCAAATGGGGCCGGCACCATGATGCTCATGTCAAAGTGTCGACCACCTAGCATGGAAGATTGGACTTCTCGACCTCTTCTTCTGACGTCTCAAATCCGAATCGTCGACTGTCACTTTTCTCGCCGTCCTCATTCTCCAACTTCTTCTGCTGCTGCCTCGCTGCCCTCGCCAATCTCACGTCTCATTAGCAGACGCAAAGGCCCGCCATGGATTTCATCGATGCCAAATACAGTGCCGGGGCCGCGGGTTTATCTCTTCAGGCGATTCAGAAGCAAACAATGATGGAGCCAACGAGCCGCATGGATCGGCTCTACAACTCTGTCAATTCGTTCCATGACGGGTTCCGCCCCGGGGACGAACCGCCCCCGAAGCCGAAGCATGGCAAACGGTCATCGGCTTCGAAACGCCGTCCCCCGAAGTGGTACCATAAACAACCCGACAATCACCTTACCCGCCTCGGAGCTGGCACGCACTGGCCAATGCCTGAAGTTGTCGAACTCGATGACGCTCCTGAGATCACAGAGAAATGGAGGCTCAAGCTATACGAATGTTTTCACGAGCTCGACATGTTTGTTCGGACGCGGTTTGACCATGCTGCTTTCGCGATCCGCAGCGAGAATGTCATCAGTGACGAGGCCTTGTTCAACATGGTCGAAGAGGCCTGGGAGGCTACCACCAAAGTCGAGATGATCAAGGATGTCTTCCATGGCACAACACTCCCCGACAACCCGAAGAGTGGGCTCGAGGCGTGGTCCGAAATCTTTCAAGGCTTCTCCGAGGACTCCCCGGTTCCCATTCCGTCATACTCCCTGGTATCCGAGGGCAGCCACGACAAGTTCTCACAATTCAAGTTTTTTGCCCATCGCCACAAGGTGGCCTTTCAGATCCCCGCGCTCAACCTCGAGAAGCTCACTGACCGCCGGCTCCTACTCATGCTCATCGTCAATCGCACGCTGGAAACGCCCCCCTACTTTGCCCGCATCGATTGGGAGGCGATGCAGATCGGGCGCAGCGGGCGGCTCCTTTCCCCGCCATTTTGCAACGGGGCCTTCATGTCGTTCTTCCAGGGCCGCGATCCGAATCGCGACTGGTACGAGTCCGGAGTCGAGTCGGAGTGTCGCTACTTGTGGGGAGGAAGGCCCGAGTCCTATGAGATACGTTGGCATGAAAAGCCCAAGCGTCTACAACACGCAGCGCATGGTCGCTTTCTCCGTACGGACGAACCACACCGAGATTCCGAAGCTTGGAAGGAGGATACGAACAAAGCGCTCAACCAGCGAGGCCTCGTCTACGGTTGGGGTGAGGGACTCCTTGTCCTCCAGGCACAAACGGCGATATACAGGTTCTGTCTGGAGTTGTGCCATCTGGCGGAGAAACGCAACAGCGACAAGGCCAAGTTCAAGATGGTTCCCCTTCTCCCAGCTTGGCCCTGGAACAAAAAGGGCTCTTGGAATAAGAACGCCTGCATCAAGTACGGCAAAGCCGTTCGCGACCAGAATGCGGAGATGTTCCCTGAACAAAGGATGTGTCATTTCCCCGATATCTTGATCGAAAATGCAATTCTGGGGAACTATCGCATGGAAGATCAAGATGCCACCTTCAGCCCTGACGCGATCAGATTGTGGAGGCTTGATAGCGACAAACGAATTCGCTCCATCGGGGGTGTCTGGGCGCAGCAATTAGACCAGACCGGGATTGAAGCGGATTACCAATACGGCTGTCGACCAACACGCCAACCTCCACGAAGCCACTACGAGCATCTGTCGGATCGCTGCGCAGCACTGCACATGTACCTCAGACAGCGGACCTTGCTCGTCTTGGAATCTCCCAAGGAGTTCATCGCGATGTGCAGAGATGGCTATAACTGCCACTACGGCTGGATCCCTGCCGGCGCCGGGGGCAAAGACAACAATCAGCATTTGCTTGAGCACATGGTCAGCACCGAATTCAACGCCAAGAAGGCCATGGCCAACGACGTCATCAGGCGGTGCCTCCGATTTCTTGTCTTCGGGGTGGAGATTTCATGCGCCCTTGAGCAGCTACTGCAAGAGTTGAAGGAGCTGATGTGCCCTGGCGCTGATACTCCGTCCGGCCAGAACATTGAGGCAAGTGTCTTCGTCCACCCCTTGGACGACGCGAAGACGCACCGCGCCTACTTGAAGTGCGTGCTCCACCTGCGCTGGTTCATCGAGATTATCTTCACTCACCTTCATGGTCAAGCCCTGATTCATGGCAGCGCCAGTGCTCGGTTGCTCTGTGACAGAGACCACGTGTCAGCGGAAAGTCTCCTAGATCAAGGACCCGACTCTCTCGACAAGCATGGTCACCGGAAATACGTTCCTCTGCCCAAAGGGTTGACAGCCAACAATCGCCCATCGGTCCCAAAGTTCAACCCGAACAAGTCGTTGCCTCAGCCGACGGACGCCACTGCTGATTTTGGGAAGCTTCTCCAGGACATTGAGAAGGGGCCGCCGAACGCGCAGTATGGCATCCCCGGCACACATCGTCTCGCTCTCTCCATCTCCGATCGCATCGGCAAGCTCTCTACCTCGATGAAGGAGGATCAGCCGTTTGGATCGACCCCATTGGTGCGCGACGCGAACCTCCTCATCTTCCGCTTCGCCGACGTTCTCCACGACATGGAAATGGTGGATCCTCTCATGAGCCAGAGATATGTCTTGAACGATGACGACTTGATCAGGGACATAAAGTCTGAATGCGAGTCGAACAAGGTGCTCGAAGCCCTCGACAACTTCAACTTTGAAGAAGAAATGAGCTCGACTGTCATACAGGGTGTTCACTCACTGCTCGGGGTGCGCTACAGCAACGATGACGAGACGCAGATCTCGATGGAGGTAGCTAGCCGATGGCTCCATGATTTCAAGGACAGTCTCCTCACGTTCTTGAATGACACGTGCAACAAACAGGGGCTCGAATACAAGAGCCTGGAATTCGTATCGGATCGAGAGCAGTGGGAGCTTCGCAGAGCCCGAGAGAAGGCCCTGGAACCAAAGACAACGCCGGTGAACAATGAGGATGGGGAGTTGCAGCCGGCGGAAAATGGAGATCAGGTGCTGCAGTCGGTGGAAAATGGAGATCAGGTGCTGCAGTCGGTGGAGAATGATGATCAGGGGCTGCAGCTGGTGGAAAATGATGATGTGGTGCTGCAGCCGGTGAGCATGGAGGATGTGGTGGAGGATGTGGTGCTGCAGCCGGCGAAGACCGAGGTTGAGGTGCTGCAGCTTGAGTACATCTTTGGCCAAATCACAACCCAGGACACCGAACTCAGTCCTCAGGCTGTGCCTCCGCCCTTGACGGGCCTCAGGATCGGCCCGACCGCCGTTGGGATCAGCGAGCAGGAGGCGAAGCGACTGGCGATCAAACAGTCCACCTTGAATTGCGTCAAAAGATGGAAAGACAAGGTATCTGAAGATAACAACATCTTTCCCCTCCCGCCTTCGTTCAACGAGAACAACAACGCCAATGCTGCCGTCGAGAAACCCGGCGCGGTGAATCGCCTCAGCAACAGGGACTGGGCGACCGTCGACGACACCTTTGGGAGGTCCGCACAACAAAAGGGCACCATCCGCTGGCAGCACTGGGAGATTCTCTTCAGGCACATGGGCTTCAACGTGACGACGAGCGGGGGCGGGTCGGCGGCCAAGTTCGAGTGGACGCCGAACAGCAAGATCCCGGAGCCGCCGAAGAAGATTGTCACCCTGCACAGGCAGCACTCGTCCGGGGGCAGCGCGAGCATAGAGGCCTACCGCGTGAAGGACTGGTGCAGCAAGTTCAGGGACAACTACAACATCACGGCCGAGCTCATCGAGAAGTGCTACGAGCTCATCGAGAAGTGCTACGAGCGAGGCGTGCCGGCTGCTGCGCGGGCGAAGCGGGCGCCGCGGGCGATGATGGTCAGGACGGTGGACGATTGGGAAGAATTGATGGCGGAATTGCAGCAATGGGATAACAAGCACGGCATGATGGGGGATGTTGAGGAGATTGACGAGTGGGATTCTGAGGAGTCTGCTTCCGAGGACTCGTCGAGCCCGGTTTCGTTGAAGAGAAAGGCTGCGGATCGGTTTGATGACCTGTTCGACGAAGAGGAAGAGGAGGAGGTCGAGGAGAGGGTGGGTGGCGAGAACGTCCAGGTGCACCGACGGAAGCCCGCGAAGAAGGTTCGCTTCGCTTGAGGGCATGGAGAATGCGAGAGAGGGGAAGGTGTTCTTGGCTGTCCGGTTGCGTCGTGTTCTTTTGCTCGTATCTTGTCTCCTTTGTCTAGTCGTCTACAGTTGGATTTGCTTAGGGTTGATCTGAACATTTGAAGTTGGAATTGTTATCATTGTCGTCCGAGCATTCTCGTCCCCCTTCCGAGTGCATCCGCTGGTGGTGTGTCGGGAGATGCGACCCGTCGGGTCATTAATAAGATTTCTTAGGCTGTGGCCTACTGCAACGGGAGTCTCCGGGGCTAATGCGGTGTGCCTGCTCCAGGGGGGAGTTGCCCTGTAGTCCAAGCGAAGCGAGCCCGGGGATTTTCGGGTGGCTTCTGGGCGCAGTGTCAGAACGGGCCCCGACACGGGAGCTGTTCTCACAGTGAGAGGAAGCTGGTGATATGGGCACTGGTCCAGGTCGAGCCTTGGCACAGCGTGCCCCCTATTTATCTCTCGGGGTGTCCGACGAGGGAATGCAGTGCATCTCCAAGAGCGGGGTACAGCTTCTTCCAGACGACTTCGATTCTCAGAACCTGTCTTCTTCACTGGAGATCGGTGGACCGGTGAACTTTTACGTGGGTGATTGGAGTGACTGCACCCTGCTATTCAAGTCTCACAGCCATGCAGAGAGTTGAAGGGAGTTGCTTGTTTAAGCGAGCGGGGTGCCATGAGTGCTGTCACCCGACGAATATTGCCTGAGGGCCGTAAGGTTGGTGATATCCCCGGGGGAGTTGCTGCTTGGTGCTGGATCAGTGCTGACGGACCCTGGGAGCCAGGTTTACGAGAGCTCGGGTGTCTCCAGACGGGGTACCTGTAGGGAAGGTTGAGCAGGGGGGTTCGGACCTTCAACAGATGTCGGTGCTAATGAAGAAACATCCTGGATTGACATCTTTCTCTGACTCTGCAATCTACACGAATATCAGGCACTTATTCACCCGCACCTCTGCCACCTGCACACTTTGGAGAACACCTCCCGCTCAGTGTCGGAGGCCGACAGTGGGTGTTGCGGGGGAAGCATCAGCATGGGCCAGCCTATACGATCAATACGAGAGATGGCAGGCCCGGACCTGTCCAATCAGCCCCCAGCTGTTCGCCTTCGCGGCCAATCACGGAGGGCATCACCTCCTGAGTTCAGCTCCGTCATGCTTCGTAATGTGTTCCAGGTGCTGGGTAATCACCAGAAAGTCCACTGATACACCAAGAAATAACAGCGCTTGGCCAACAGCGTCGATGCTGAATCAACGAGCGCGCGGCTGTTACCAACGTGCATCGATCCGATCTGACAATTGACAGCGGCATCGAGAGACTTCCAAACATCGCGAGGCTGGAAACCTCTAAATATAAAGTCGCGTCGTGCGTGCGAAGTAGCCGTAATCTGATCATCTTCAATCCAGTAAACTCATCTCCCTTGTCAGAGAACGCATCAAAGATCACCAGTTAACAACACCAACCAACAATGACCGTCCCACGAACCATCAGCAAAGTGTTCCATGCCATCGAACAATCCGAAGGCGTCGGCGCTCGCGTCCGCCGCGCAATAGGAAATGCCAACCTACGCAACTTCACCCCTTTCCTCATGTTCGATCATATGACCGGCAGCGGCGGCTCGTTCCCCGACCACCCCCATCGGGGTCAAGAAACCGTCTCCTACATCCTCAAGGGCTCCGTCGAGCACGAAGACTTTGCGGGGAACACCGGTGTCCTGCATGCTGGCGATCTGCAGTTCATGACCGCAGGTAGGGGCATCATGCACTCGGAGCAGCCGATCGCCGACGCCGATGGCTCCCCGGGCGCCGGGTTCCAGCTGTGGGTCGACTTGCCGAAACACCTCAAGATGACGGAGCCGAGATATCGGGACCTGCGCGCGGCGGAGATTCCTATCGCTGAGCTTGACGGGGGAAAGATCCGCATCAAGGTTATCTCTGGCCGGGTGGGAGACGTGGACTCGGTCAGGGATCTCTCATACACACCCATCTGGTACCTCGACGTCGAGATCAAGCCGGGCGGCAAGGCATCGGTGCCTCTGCCGCAATCTTGGAATGCATTCGCCTACGTCTTCGAAGGCACAGCCTTGTTTGGCTCCAGGCACGACGGCCAGCGCAAGGCAGAGACGTTTGACCTGGTCGCATTTGAGCCTCGAGGCGACAAGGTCGACGTCGAGGTGCCCAGCACTGCCGATGGCAATGCGCGTTTGCTCCTGATAGCTGGTCAGCCCCTGGACCAGACTATCGTTCAGCATGGGCCGTTTGTCATGAACACCCGGCCCGAGGTGGAACAGGCGTTTGAGGACTTTTACTTGTGCAAGAATGGATTTGAAAGGGCTAAGAGTTGGAAGAGCAACAACTTGCGGAGGAGAGAGTCGTTTTAGGGGGGGTTGGTTCTGAGGAGGAGGTGGGGGGTTCGGGGAAGTGGGGACCACCGTTGAAGCCGTTGATGTTCACCCGTCACAGCATCACGACGATAGCTTGGTAGAACATGAAGCCTGTATTTTTTGTTATCAACTATCATGTTAGCAAAAGATATGTGATTCAATTGCTTTGCCTTTGCTAGCAAAACGGCGATTATTCGATGGGGTCCTGATATGTCTACATGTCTACAGGGAATAGGGGCTGAAAAAGGGGCCATCACGTCTAAGCACAGATGTATCATCACCAACGACAGAATACCAATACTCCCTGCAATTAGTTCGTGATTCGGTACTGAATGAGCAGTATCTGTAAGCGAGGGTAGTTCTTTCACTTCCAGGGCCGGCTGTGAGGCACATACAGATCACCGTGCGGAACTGAACTGAGCTGGGTGGCCGGGCCCCTGAAGCGTAACCCTTCTCTCCCACCGGGACCGAATCTACGGAAACATCAGCTATGGAACTCTACGATTACAGTGTCTCGTTACGCCATGACTCAGGCCTCAATAGTTCTAGCCTTCGCTGGCCACATCCTCGAGGGGGTGGCCAAAGACGGGGGCCCCGGAAGGACAACCTGATGGAATCCACCCCCTTCATGCTTCACCAAACCGCCACCTCCTCAATCTAACCTCTTCTGCAAGCGAGAGGCCCATGTTCAGGCTTCGGTACAGCTCTAGACACTGCCTGAGCTGTAGCATGAGTGGGCACGACACCTGCTCGTCCAATGTGCTTCGCAAGAGCTACACCATCCCGCGGTGCCTGGGGTTCAGAGCGAAGGATGGCGGCGTCAGCGACAGGCCAGCTCGCTCTAGATGCTTGCCGGTAGTTGCTGGGAGACCTCATGATAGGCTGGAAGACGTATGAAGCTTCATGGATGGCTGTGGATGCTTATGAAGGGGGTCAGGCCTGGCGGCTGGGCAAGAGCGACGGGCACCCCCTGGCCGGGCGACGTCCTTCCATTCCTCCCGAAAGTCAGATTGACGCCCGGATAGTCCGAGATGGCGTGTTTGAACAAATTCGCCGCGTTGAAAGTATCGAGGAGCGAATCAACTGGGGTTGGGAGGCGTCACGGTCGATATCATCGTGCGCCGGCCAAGAGCAGACTCAACAGACAGGGGCCGGAGAGATACGGTTCTCTCAAAGCCCCTATGTGCCGGTCTAAGCTGGAGCCAAAGCTTCACCCCGTCCCTATCTGAGCCATTTTGTCCGTCATCGGTGCTTCACCTCTACGCCATGTTGATGCTCGATGCGGTTCCGGGGCATCACGGAGTCGTTCAGTGGTCCATGCCAACAGGCAGACAGCATGCCAAGAGCTGCAACCCCAAGGCACAGAGCCCCTGTACCCCCATATATCGGGAGAGCTCGGAAAAGGTCATGCTGGGAGCTCTGACTGCCAAGGAGGAATGCTTCGAGAAATGGTGAAGACATGTAAGGGGGGCGGGAGAAGTCGGCGCCCGCACCAGACGGCAGCACGGATGGTGATCCACTGGCACACCGACCTCTTCCGGCTCCGATCTAGGAGATGATGGCAGAGCCTTTTCTTTTTGCGCGAATTGTTAGCCTGGTTTCTCATTGGAAGGATTATCTAGCTGTGCAGGGCAATATCTGGACCTGGACCTCATGTGTTTGGATGACAAGATGTAATTATCAGTCAAGTGAAGGACGTCAAAACATTGAGGAAAAAGCCCTAGCACACCTGAGCTCTCGACCCAGCTCGACTATGGTTGGTTTAATCTCCAGTACTGCCAGAAATGTCCATGCTTCTGCCAGCATCACATCATGTGAGGAGCTCGCATGACGGCCTGGTTCACTGCCCAACCCCTGGCGCGGTGATCTGTCCGCGATCCACATCACACATTTCAGTGCAACCCCCTTTCACCCGGCGACCACCCACCAAGGTCCAGCAGACCGGTAACGAAAGGGAGACGAGGCATTCGTATTAGCCCCGCCCCCTCTTCCGATGACCCTGGCAGAGCAGAACCGTGAACATCGAAAACGGACGGGCGTCGTGGACGCCACAACGGAAAGGTTGTCTTCGTCAGATGTCACCAACAAACGGCCTAGCCCGTGCGGCGCGGAGCGCGGAGGAAGACGAGGTTCGAGGTGCCAGTAAGCGAATGCCCAGCAAGCTAAGACCTGGCCCTGGGCCAGGTAGGGACGAAATATGCGCGCAGGCCGCAGGCGAAGAGGGACCCTAAGGAAGAGCCGCACTCGGGCCAGGCTCCGGTCCTGGCACAGCCTCACGCCGGCAAGCCATTGGTCTTGTCCCGCGCCTGACAAGCGAGGCCGGCGCATCATGACGAGAATGTTCAGGAGGGGCAAGCGCGGGGGCCCGGGGGGCGAAGAGCGGTCATGGTAGACGACGAGGATGCCGGAAGTTCACGGAGGACATGGAGTTATCGCCACGGCCAAGACTGACGGCAAGTCAGGTACCCGCCGACATTCACCGAGGGGGGTATCGATGGAGGTGGAGGAGGAGGGGAAGGGGGGAATCTCGTCTTACTGCTTTTGGCAGGTTGGAATGCAACTAACTCGGTCTCGCGGTTGACGGTGCTCCAGCTCATTACTGATGCTCCACGCAGTCCGTGGAGCCCCCCACGGGGTTGAGGGGGGGCGCAGGGGGAACAAGGTTGGAGGCCGTGAGGAGTGAGGAGAGGAGAGGGGCAATATGCGGGCATCATCTAGTTCTGTCGCAGTCTCCACCGCACAAGGTTGTTGGCGCGAGCTGACTTGAGAGTCCAGATCGACTGTGACCTGACTAGGGCACTCCTTCGGGACGGAGGGAGATTGAGAAAGGCTCCTGGATGATCCGGTCGGCGACCCAACCTTCCGTGCCTCCAGAGAAACTATCAGTCCACCCCGCTGTAACCTGGGCTCCAGCATCCAGGTCCGGCTGCCCGTCTGACCATTGGGACGATCTCGACGGGGTCAGGCAGCGGGCAACCTGGGGCTCGATGGTCCGGGGCAAGCAGATGACACGGCGCTGTCGCGTGTTGTCGGAGGCACAAAAGCAGGGATGATGGTTTGTCCTCCCCATCAAGTCAGAGTCCCCCCTTCCCCGGAGAGCACAACCGAATAACACGCCACCTATATCGATGGCTCGAGGCACAACTGGTCAGCGCCAGGCCAGGTCCCGCCTAGTTTCTCGGGGGGCTTCTTCCTTCGTGCACGCGGCCTCGCAGTAGAAGCCTTCCAGAAGGCCAGCCGCACCATGCTAGGCCCGACTCTGGCTGGTCTGTCGAACGTGCCGGGGGCAACTCCCGGGGGACAGGGGGCTTGGAAGGGTTAGTGCGCCGCGCTGGCGAGCAGGTGGTGGTTGCACACTTTGCACCTTTCTTTCGCGCCTCGCGACCCCGGCAGCCGTGATCGCCCTCCATCTCCTTGGCGTGCGGGTTCGGAGTGCGCGACTTTGGCACACAATTAGGTGCCGGTGGCTGCAGGCGTAGCCCAGCTGGGCTGTTTGCCTCGTTCAGCGGCACACCTGGTTGGCAGGATGTGACTGAGATGATGCATCATGCGGTGAGACGCCGGCCAGAGGATCACCCGGTGAAGGACGGACATGATGTCGGAGGCGGCGCGACTCGAACAAGGGGGACGATCTCTATCCGATTTGAGACTCGAGTATGGGGATAAGGTATTCCGGGGTCCCGTTCCTCGTCCACACCGCCGGGATGGCGTTGAGGGAATGACTGATGATAGGACGTTGAGGAAATAAAGAAAGATTGAAACCAAACGTCGCAACAGATCCGACGGGTCTGAGCTGACGGACGGGACGTTCCCAGGGCACGAACGTGAACCGCACAGGCGGGCTGGTTTCTCCTCGGAAACATCGACGACACTGTTCTGAAGAAGTGCCGCCCGCAACGAAGGTCTGAAGTTGCTTCTAGCGCACGTGCTAAGCACCCAAGCGCGGCACTAAACATAGCACCGGGGGGGTATCAAGGGCATTTGGCAGAGGGCGCGAGTAAGTCGATGCGACTCCAGGCGGGCTGCGGGCGCAGAGAACACCGGGACACAGAACCAGCAGGCCCGTTTTCCCCAACCCATCCCCTCCCATCCATCCCTTTGCTTCCCCCGCGGTCTAACTTGAACGGCCTAGACCTACCCTCCATCCCAACGCCGAAACCGCTGTGATTGGGGAGCGCCCGTCGACGTGAAGGCCCGTGTGTGGTGTTGGGAAACCGTTCCCCAGAAAACAAGGACCGCGCCCCTGTCGGCCGCCACCCCGACGGAGGTCACAGCATTACAACTTGGCGCCTAGCCTTGGGTCCAGATCCATCTCAGATGGCGCACCGCCGCACCGGCCTGGGCAGGAGGGAACGGACTACGAGACGGCGGACGAGGCGCTTGTCACCCCTCCGGCTAACGGAAGAAGGGGGCTGGCTTGCGGGCGCCGCGGGACGGTGCTGGTACGCTCAGAGTGTTACACGGGGTGGAATGGAACTATGAGGTGGGGGGCGGGACGGCCGTGCCCTTTCCCTCCCCCGGCATCCAGGTCACGGTGCAACCAACACACGGATGACATGGCGTGCGTATCAAGCTTAAACCGTTCCCCACGATCCATCGGGACGCTTCGGAGGCTCCTGGGCCAACCAGCTTCGTCTGGTGGGTGAACCTGGGGTGGGATCGTCGCGAGCGACACACCTGGGTGGCACGTCTAGGGGACAGCCCTGGGAGGGGCGAGAGGCCCAGGGAGGGGGGCACCAGCGGCGGGACACCGCTTTCGAGTCGTGACACCGGGCAACTTCCTGGCTCGTGGCAAGGGGATACCATACCCCCATGGGGGAGCGGAGACGCGAAGGGTGGAGGACGCGAGAAGGACGAGCTCATCAGAAACTTCTATATCAACCTCCCGTCATCCCCCTCATTTTTCTCGATATCTCTCCTTTCCTCAGGGGACACTTGAAGCAAAGACTCCGGGTCTCATCTACATCTACCTCCCACACTTAAGTCATCTAGCTGGTCTTGACTTCCATCCTTCCTCCCTACTTCCTCCCTTTTATATACCCCCCAACCACTACATACACCACAGCCCAAAATGGCGACCACCAAGTCCGACCTCGGTCCCATCACCACAAGGGACAAGGAGGCCACCATCTTCGAGGATGAGAACCCTCAGAAGCAGGTGCCCACGGCCGAGGCATACGACAAGTTCGGCGCCCACGAGAAGACCGATCCCAAGGAGATTGCCCTGGTGAAGAAGCTCGACCGCTACATCATGGTGCGTCCACTTCCCCGTACCTATCCCATGACTTCATCATGCATGCTAACATACCACAGCCCATGCTCTGGAGCATGTACTGGCTCAACTACCTGGACCGCAACGCCATCGCCCTCGCCCGCCTCAACGACCTCGAGGAGGACCTCAAGCTCACCGACACCGAGTACCAGACGTGCGTGTCGATCCTGTTCGTCGGTTACATCCTGGGCCAGATCCCCAGCAACATGTTCCTCACCAGGACCCGTCCCTCGCGCTACATGGTGAGATATCACCGAGTCTTACTTCTTTCAGCACGCACTGACCTCAACAGGGCCTCGTCATGATGCTCTGGGCCGTCGTCTCTGCCCTGACTGCCCTCTCCAAGGACTTTGTCGGCCTCCTGCTCACCCGCTTCTTCCTGGGTGTCACTGAGGCTCCCTTCTACCCTGGTAAGTCCACTTCATCCCTCTTTCCTTCTGGCCAAAATACTAACATACCTAATCAGGCGCCGTTTACATCCTCTCTATCTTCTACAACCGTAAGGAGGTCGCCACCCGCATCGCCATCCTCTACACCGGTAACATCCTCGCCACCGCCTTCGCTGGTCTCATCGCAGCTGGTGTCTTCCACGGCATGGACAACGCTCTTGGCCTCGCCGGCTGGAAGTGGCTCTTCATCCTCCAGGGTGCCGTTACCTTCGTTATCGCTGTTGTCGGCTACTTCATCCTCCCCGACTTCCCCGCGACCACCAGGTGGCTCACCCAGGAGGAGCGCGACCTCGCCCACAACCGTATGGAGCTCGATACCACCTCCAACCACGGCAACACCTCGACCATGGACGGCCTCAAGCAGGCGTGCAAGGACCCCGTCGTCTGGCTGTTCTGCTTCATGGCCCACATGCACCTGGCTGCCAACGGCTTCAAGAACTTCGTGAGTGCCTTCGCACGAAGCATGCAATGACATGCAGCTAATAGTTCCCCAGTTCCCCAGCGTTGTCAAGACTCTCGGCTTCAACACCACCATCAGCCTGGTCCTCACCTGCCCTCCCTACCTGATCGCCGGTGCCGTCACCATCGCCGTCTCCTGGAGCTCGGGCAAGTTCAACGAGCGCACGTGGCACATCACCGTCTCCAAGGCTGTCGCTACCCTCGGCTTCGTGTTGGCTGCCGCCGTTGGCAATACCGCTGGCCGCTACGTCGCCATGGTCATCTTCACCATTGGTGAGTTCTCTTCCACATTCATTCACAGAGAAGCCCATGCTAACACCACCCAGGCACCTACGGCGTCAACTCCCTCATCCTCGGCTGGTGCGGCTCCGTCTGCGGCCAGACCAAGGAGAAGAAGGCCGTTGCGATTGGCATGGTCACGACAATCATGAACATCAGCTTCATTTGGACACCCTACCTGTGGTCGTCCAAGGACGCGCCCCGCTACGTCCCCGCCATGGCCGCCAGCAGCGCCTTCAGCATCGCCACCGCGCTCACCGCCTGGGTCGTCAAGCTCATCATGAAGAAGAAGAACAAGACGCTGAGGAACAGCGAGGACGAGAGCCAGAACCTGTACGTCTACTAGACGGGCAGTGGCTGAGAAGGACGGGGTGTTTCTTGGGAAATGGGAGTTTGTTTCATGTTAGCGATTCGTTGACCACGGCTGGCCGAACTCGACGTCGCAGGCCTCCCAAGTCTGGTGGCCTCGGTCGTTCGTTTACACACGGGCCGACCTCTCGACCGGATGGCGAGAGGGGCGGGAGAAGGGGGAGATGTCTGATACTGCATTAGACTAGAGAAGAGACTTGACTTGACGAACCGCCGTTTCACTCGCCACTGTGGATTTGATGAGGAAAGATGATGACCGCTGAAGTTTCTGACTCGGTAACAGACGAGTCGAGGAGGGGAAGTCGGTAGATGTTTGGGGCTGGACAGAGTCTCCGGCTTGGCCTGCGTTAGGCGCCTTGGCAGCGGCTTCAGTGCAACGCCACGAGAGTCAAGCTTCGTGTCGTGCGCTCCGTCGTTGGATTTGACATCGGACGAGGTGTAGATCTTGCCATATTTCGAAATTCAAATAGATGGATTCATTGAGGAAATCTCACCGCTGTTTGCCGCTGTGGAACACCTCGAGGTCGCATGTGAATGTGGATTGAAGTTGATGGGAACATCTGGGCCGTGTGATGGAAGCCCCTTTCCGCGTTACGTGCCTTTTACTGTGTTTGAGTACAGTGCATAAAAATAAGAGCACTGTTAGTGACCCCCACGGGAAGGCGGTGACACGTTTCCCCAATCCCAAAGATTCCAGAGCGGCAGAACGACACATGGCCTGAAGCCCGAGTCGCTGGTCAATGTCGAGTCCCTAGAAACCTCCCCGACGTGTCTAGTCCTCCTTCCGACACCCGCCCTCCCCAGCTCCTCATCTCCTCAAAGCCATGGTAGGCCATCTCCCCCATTTCACCTCCCGAGTCATGCTAACTCCGCCCAGAACGTCTCGTACAACTCCGCTCTGCGGCAGAGCAAGGCGCTCCGGTCCGAGGTCGAGCGCCTCTCAACGGCCTCGCAGTCCGAACTCCTGACCCCCGCCGAGATCGGCAGCCTCTCCGCCTCGCTCGCGTCCTTCTCCAAGACAATCGACGACTACAGCCAGCTCGCGCGCCAGGAGATCGTCCCCAAGAAGCAGGAGGAAGCCTACGAGCGCGCCAAACGCTTCAAGGACGACCTGACTGAGTTCCGCACCCGCGTCACCGACCTTAAGAAGCAACGCGAGGATGCCGCCCACCAGAACAACCGTGCCGAGCTCCTAGGCCGCCGTCCCTACGCCGGCGCCACCCCCGAGAACCCCTACGCCAACGCCGCCGTCTCTTCCTCCTCCGGCCCAGGCTCCGGCTCCATGCACGCCCGCAACACCTCCATAGGCGGCGCCGAGCGCGGTGGCCCTCTCGGTATGGGCAGCGGCGACGCCACGCGCGAGTCGCACGCCCTCCGCGAACAGAACTTCTTCTCGACTACCAACAACGCCCTGGATGAATACATTGCCCGCGGCCAGGCCGTGCTCGGCGACCTGGGCACGCAGCGGGAGATGCTCAAGAACACCCAGAAGCGCCTGTACTCAGTGGGCAACACGCTGGGCATTTCGGGCGACACCATCCGCATGGTCGAGCGGCGCGCGCGCGAGGACAAGTGGATCTTTGGCGCGGGCGTCGTCGTCTTCTTCCTCTTCTGTTGGCTGTGCATCCACTACCTGCGGTGAGGAGGGGGCGGCGGGCGTGCGGAGGGGGAGGATGACTTTTTGGCTTGATGGACAAAAATCCGCCCGAGGCGCGGACAGCATGGCGCACGGCGTTTGAAGGAGCAAGGGATGAAAAGAATGATGATTTTTCCCTTTCCACATGGGGATCTCCCCCAAAACACGCCCACCACGTGCTACCCTAGGGACTGCTTCCTACTGCGTCCCCGCGAGCGCAATGGTGAAGATGACTTGGGCCGTCGTCTCGACGTGGACGACGCGGGTGTCCGGCAGCACGTGGTTGCTCGTGCTCATGGGCCCGCCGAAGTACGTCTCCCAGTCCGCCACGTCCCACTCGAGGCCTTGTGTGGTGATGCGGCTGGGCCCGCCGATGGGGAGGATGCCGACGTGCTTGCCGAAGACGTCGGCAGCGTCGCCGTCACGGACTTGGATGCTGTGCTTGCCCGGCTTGAGGAGGAATGTCAGGCTCTGGCCGGAGAGCAGGAAGACGCGGCCTAGGTCATAGCCGGGCCCGGGCTGGAAGAGGTAGAGGTGGTGGACCTGGCTGAGGCCCTGGTCGACGCGGCCGCCGAGACCGCCGAGGGCGATGATATCGGCGCCATCGCCGTGGCGGGAGCGGATTAGGTCCACGGCCTTGCCGAAGTCGGTGGAGTACTGGTCCGAGTCGTGGATGATCTCGGCCGGCTGAGGACGTGAGCTGTAGTAGGCTCTTGTTGAGTCCTCGAGTGAGTCGAGGTCGCCGATAATGACGTCGAGCCCGTCCTGAGGATGTTAGAAGACAGCCCTGAAACAGATATCATGACGGACTCACGTATCGCCCTGTCTTGCCGTCCTTCGATGTGGTCTTGTCTAGTTGCAATAATCGATTTGCACCTCCATCTGCCGCGACTCGGAGACAAGCTGGTGACATGTAAGCAGAAATGATACACGCAGAAAAGTCACGGCATACCATTGTTCCACAGGACGTCCAAGGGGGCATTTTGGGTGAGGGGCTGGTTGAGGATGACGAGGGCAAACTTGGAGAGGGGTGAGGGCTTTCCATCGGGAGTCTGTCGAAAGAGCGCTGCCGGGTGCCACTCGAACTCGGCCATGCCGGAAGTCATGCTTTGGTATCTGCTTCTAGAAGTACTGGGAGTAGTTCATGGGGGTCCTTGCCTTGGTCCGTGTGTCTTCGAGTGATAGGTGAGTCGATGATGCTGATGAGGAAGAACGACGCCAACAGCACCACGGAATTGGTCTACAAGTCGCACTCTTCAAAAAACCGAGTTCGATGCAAATACGTAGAAAATTGATATTGAGATGCAAATTTTGACTCTGCAACTCCCTCAACGCAGCGCCTGCTCTGCTCGACCGTTGATGGCGTCGCGGCTTCGGAGCCTGGATGCGCCGGCTAAACCCCGGCTCTTCCCGAGTCTACAATTTTCTCCCGAAGCCTCCAGAGATTACCTGTGAAAGTCCGATGATGATTACCAATGCGCACCACCATCCTCGCCCATTGAACCCGGCCCCGGCTCTCTGAGGTGTATCCGTTCCCTCCTTTCCTTCGTTTTGTCACCCAATATACGCATCAGCCCAGCATGTACAGACAAGCACTGCGGTCGACGCCACGCGCCGCGAGCGCCGCCCTCCGCACCACCGTCGCCAGGTCCGCGCCTCGCCGCTTCGCCTCGACAAAGCCCGCCGACAAGCCCAGGTCGTGGAAGGGCTCAGCTCTGCGCTGGGGTCTCGCCGGTGCTGCCATCTACTATTACAACACGAGTCCGGCCTTTGCGGAGGAGGTCGTCTGTACGTCTGCGACATCATCCTGGGTCTGGCGACACTACTGACAGATAGCTCGCAGCCCGTACCGTCCCCGAGCCGCCGCATTTCCTCGAATCTGACATCAAGACCGTCGACGCCGTGATCGAGGAGAAGCGCCAGAAGACTATCGTCAAGACCGAGGAGCCGACACCTGTGCCTGTTGCCGCGGGGGCACCACCAACACAGCCATCCGAAGCCTCCCCCGAGACTGTCACCGAGACGATTCCCGCGTCTGAGGCACCGCAGTACGAGCCCGGCTCGCCGGAGGCGCTTGAGGCCGAGGCCGGCCAGCAGGGCGCTTTCAACCCTGAGACGGGCGAGATCAACTGGGACTGCCCTTGCCTGGGCGGCATGGCCGACGGACCCTGCGGCGAGGAGTTCAAGACGGCCTTCAGCTGCTTCGTCTACTCGGAGGAGGAGCCCAAGGGCATTGAGTGCATCGAGAAGTTCCAGTGCGTGGATTCCATAGCCTGCTATTGGAGGAAGACCGGCTAACAATACGTGTAGGGGCATGCAGGAGTGCTTCAGGAAGTACCCCGAGATCTACGGCGCCGAGCTCCAAGACGACGAGGAGGCCCAGAACGCGGAGGGAAGCGCCCCGGCCAACAACGACGGCGAGTCTGCAACGGCGCCTGAGAAGGCGGCCGTGCCCGCGGAGGAGAAGCCCATCGAGAAGAAGGCCGAGAAGACCGCCGACGAGACACCCGCGGAGAAGGAGCCGGAGACTAAGCCCGAGTCGACAACAACACCCAACCTCAAGGCTGCCGAGGAGGCTGTCCCGGCCGAGGCACCGAAGAAGTTCTCGGACGCCACGGACGCCAACAAGACGGCCTAAACGGCGGCTGGGGAACGGAGACATGATGACAAAAGGCGGCGCTTTGCTTGGAGCAAAGGATAGACACGGTGTATCTAATCATCACCCTTGTACAACTGTATCAACAAGCCACGAATAGACAGAGATCCTCTCTCTTCAACAAAGTCCCCTGAGCCGGGTCGTCCTACCACTGACATGTCTAGGCAGGGGATGTGCCGCCGGCATTTCGGACCATGCATGACATCGTATTATCCCATTTTGACAACCGCTGGCCTTGGTCTGGACAAAACTCCCCTGTAGATCACCGCCCCTTGGAATCAGGTCCCGCCCGTCGGCCGGAGTCTCCATCCCGACGGTGCCCGAGAGGTCTTCCGTGATTGGGTGCCGGGTCCCCACATGAGCTACTGCAGCTCCGGGCCATCAGACGTCATCGCTCCAAGCTGCGAAGCGCGCTGCCCGCATCTGGCGAGAATGTCTCGGGAACATCCTGCCGCTTTAATGCATCTGTGAGTGGTTCGATGGACGTCTTTGGGATATCAGGGTGCATGCTGGCAAAGGGAGTCTTGTTGAAGGACTCCTCCTCACAGTGAGCCTGGAATAAAGTAGCACTTCGAATGCTAGAGAGATTTTGTGAGTTGAAAATGAGAGGGGTATGGCATGCTGCCTGTGCGACGTGACAGTACCCTCGGTGTTTGCTGGTAGAGAGCCTCGTCACGCCAAAGACTCAGGACTGCCACACGAAAGCCCATAACTCTGACTGAATTTGCATACTGAAGGTGCCCATGAACAATCGACATTGGCTTAAAGACCCTCAATCTCAACCCCTGAGTCAATCATGGTGGTGATCTTCCTCCGCCAAAACCAAAAGCCTTCAGCCTCCAAAAGCACCGACCACGCTAGTCCCAATCCCTAGCCACACCGAAACTGGGAACTGGGCAGCGCAGCTCCCGTCTCTTGCGGAAGGCAGACCACATGTGATGCAAGCCATCATCCGTTCGTCGTCGTCCATTTTCGCTTTTCTCTCCTCTTTCCCATCCACAAGAAACCATCCATCCCTCCTCCCCGTCCCCAATCAAACGGCTTTTCTCACACACGTCCCGTGTCCTGTCCTCGACGATCCTCCTCGGAACCCTCACCACCACATCCTCACGTCCTCACATCACCACCAACATCATCAGTGAGTCTCCCCCCTCTCGGTCGCAATGGCGTGACTGCCATCTACAAACGCGTCCAGCCAGCTAACAACCTCCCCAGTGTCTGAATCCGAATCTTGGGCCGACGTTGCCGCCAAGGGCCCCAAGCAGACCGCCGAGGAGGTCCGTCCCTCCTCCTCCCGTCCATCTCCCCTCTCACCCACTGACCGCCCCCAGGCCGCCGCTCCCCAGCTCCCCGAGGTCGTCACCGACGCCACCGCCTCAACCTCCTCCCTCGTCGACGTCGACTCCCAGTCCGTCCGCACCGTCCCCTCGGACTACCTCGAGCAGGAGATCAAGACGGATACCCAAGCCGACCGCGTCAACCGCGAGGAGCAGGCCCGCGCCGAGGCCGACCTCGCCAAGAAGAAGGCCGCCGCAAAGGCCCGCCGCGCAGACTCCTGGCTCACCCGCCAGTTCTCCTCCCTCTCCGACGGCTCCGCCACCGCCCTCGCCGCAGCCAACATTGCCGGCGTCGTCGCCCTCAGCGGCTTCCTGGGCTACCGCGCCTGGGGCCTGTACGAGCGCGGCCGCCTGAGCTGGCAGAGCGTCGGCCTGGGCCTGGGCATCCTCGGTGTCGTCGGTCTCGGCGAGTCTGTCCTGGGAGGGTGCGTTTCTTCCTCCACTACTCGGCTGTCTCAACACCAAGCTGACTCTTCGACAGATACCTCTACAAGACCAAGGGCAAGAAATAGGCGCCTGGCCCTTTCTTCACCCTCATCATCCACATCCCCTAACCTCTATGGTCGGTTCTTCTGCGTGAAGCGTGCTACTTCCGGCACGCGCGATGGATACTCTCTTCTTCGGCTCGGCGTCTCGCATGGACTTGGTGGCGCGGTACTGCGCCGTGTATTACGGGAGTTCCAGGTAGTGATAAACATGCATTTTCCACTCCAAGGGCGGCCGTTTATGTCCGCGCATCATCGTGACGGGTTGTCATGTCAGCCGTTTGCATCACGCATCAGCCGAGGTGAGTTCAGGCTCTCCTCTCACCCACAGCAAGGCTTGTTGTCCAAGATTAGGAAAAGAGGTATCCTCGTCAATCATAAACACGACAGACCTGCTTGCCAAGCTCGTAAGCCGTCCTCAACGCTACCCCGCTATACGACGACATATGTGCAAGTCGGTAGCGGCGAACAATAGCCCCCCTCTCGGAAAATACCCACGCTGCGAACCTATCCCCTAGGCCGTGGAATAATAAGCAACAAAGCAAGCAAGGAGACGCCAGAACACCGTTCTGGCCAGAAGGCCAAACCCGCAACACCCCAAGAAAATGGCCCCCCTTGCAACCACAGAGATCCCCCAATGCGAAACACCCCAAGCAATATCCAGTTCGGGGCCGACGACAAAACGCAACTGGTCGACCCCTCCTCCAAGCAAATGCGAGCAAGCTGACTCCTCCCGCGAAGAAATCCTACACTTTTTGTTCACCCCAATCCCCATCTCTGTGTCCATCCGCGCCGCCCTCAGAGCTCACCGCCGGGCGCGGGGCGCCTTCAGTTGTTACGGTTGTGCAGCTCCCTCAGGCGCTTCACCCAGTGCTTGCGCAGCGTCGTCGACATTTTGCAGAAAATCATGGCCTTGGTCTCATCGGCGAGCGCCTTTTCGGCAATTTTCAGCTGCAGGTCCATGTCCTCATCATGGAAGTCGCGGAAGAAGATCTCGATGGCCTGCTCGGGCCAGCACGCCGGCACGCGACCGCGCAGGGCGTCCGCAATCATGACGATGCTGTCCTCGACGACTTGCTTAGAGGCGGCGACGGTCGCATCACCGGCTGCGGCGACGGGTACCGAGGCGACCGTCGCGGAGCCGCCGCTGCCAGAGGACCCAGCTGCCGCGGCGTTATTCTGCGAGTAGCTGGATATCCTACGGCGCTTCTCGGCCGGCTGCTGCGTCGCCCCCTGTGTTGTCGGCGGGCCCATGGCGGCGGTTGGCGCTTTGTTGGCATCGGCGGCGGCCTGGTTATGTGCTGCCTGTCCGGCAACAAAACGTCTCCGGCCATGGATGGCGGTCTCCTCGGGCGGTGTCAGGGCGCTCGTGCCGGCAATGTGCGTTCTAGGCGGAATGGCGGTCGACGTCGGCCGTTGCTGCTGCTGCAGGGACATTTGGCGTGCCTGAACGGTGGCAGGAGACGAGAAAGATGGCCTCTGCTGTTGCTGGACCTGCTGCGGAATCTGTTGCGGGATCTGCTGCTGAACCTGCTGCTGCACCATGCCGGCTTGCGACGGGGGCCGGTATGGCGTGTCGACCTGCAAATCCATGACGCCGGTGCCGGGCATCTCGGGGTCGTCGGACTGGATGACGTCGGGGCCTTTCCTCTTGGGCTTCATGATGCGTTTCGGCGCGCCGCCGGAACCGATGACATCGGGGTACAGGATCTCCATGAACTCCTCATGCTCGAATGGCCGGCCTCGAAGCGCTCGGGATAACGGCTCCTTCTACGGCGGGGCGTCAGCATCTCAACAGGCAGGGGTGGCGCGGGCGCAAGTCCGCCGGATTTGCAACGGCGGGTGCGAAGGGGCGCTCGACTCACCTCGATATGGGCCTTCCAGGAGGCGTCGGACGCGGTGACGACCTTTGTGGTCGGATTATACAGGAACTCGGGATCCTCGCGCAGACCTCTCCAGAGGCGGAACTTCTTGCGCGCGTTATCCGACTTGTTGACGAGATGGTTCTTGGTCGGGAAAGCGCCGTGCTTCTCGCGGAGGGCGGTGGCGGCGTGATCCCAGGCCTCGCTCTTGAAGCTGTGGTTCTCGCGCAGCCCCCTATGGACAGACTCGCACAGCGATCGAAAGAATGTTGCCTCGTATGCCGGCGTCCAGCTGAATCGGGGAGCGCGCTTGTCGCGTTCGGCAGAGCCGGACGCGGTCAACGTCGATGCGCCATCGATGGGATATTCGTCGTCCGACATGGCGAGGACGACCAACGATCGGTCGGCGATGGATTCGGGATGGTGATGGTGGTGCGACGCGTGGGACTGAATATTTTCAGGGCGGTCGGGTTCGCTATCTGACGACGATTATGTCGGATGGCCGGGGATTGTGGGGATGCAGGATCCCCAGGCCGGCGGCGGACTCGGGCGCGGGCGAGCAGTCGACCGGTGGATTGCTGTCGGCGGCGACCACGGCGGCGACAAAGTCGAGGCGATGGCACGTCTTGTCGTCGACGTGATGGGTAGGGAGACGCAGCCGCGGACGGACGGACGGTCGATCGGTCTGACGGGCGGTCGGACGGTGGATGGTGTGAGCGGTTCGAGAAAGAATCGTTGGGGGGGGCGGCGCGGCGCGCAGAGAAGCAGTCGACGGCGGCGCAGAGCACCTCTCCTCTCGGCCTGGCGTGTGTGGTCAGGTCTGGTCTGGTCTGGTGGTCCGTCCCGGGTAAGCCTGGCGGCTGGCTGGCGTTGGCTGGAACTGGGGGGCGGGACGACTCGCACACCACCCACCCACTCGAGGGTCGAGGGTCGGGCCAAAAGTCCCCAATCAAGTGGCGGGCGGGGCGACGGCACTGCGCAGAGGATCATGTTAGGCCGCTACAATGGGTGATGACGGGGGTACGACGTCGTCTCGTGGCAGGGTAGGGGTATGCGCGGCATGGGTGCACGTACCGAGCTAACGATGCGCCCAGGGTTCAGTGCTGATAGGCTACGACTATAGGTATGCTGTGCTAGCTGTACGAATACTGAGGTGAGAGAAATGTGATTTTTCCTCCGCCGGAGTCGGGGTCGGGTCCAGGTCGGGGTCCCGGGCAGCCGGGGTGGTGATGGTGCTTGGTGCTTGGGAAGGTAAGAAGACCAGGAGTGCGTTGCCAATTGAACGACACGAGGTTGGCCGGTGCTGGTGTTCATTCAAGATGCCAGTGATCGAAGGTGAAGTTTTTCCCGGCGCTGACTCGGACTCATTCTGCCAGTGGCGAGTGCCTCCCGTCTCTCCTGTGTTTCCCGTCAAGGCTGTCGAGGACGGCAGGCGGGGGAGGGAAAGAGTGGCTGGTCGGTCTCGGAACTTCTGACACCTTTTCGGAGGAGGAGCCCTCAAGCTGCACCTTCCGTCCCCTGCGTGGAGGAGGGGAGTGGAGCGCCACTTGGGGACAGGAGCTTCTGACCCGCGCTTGGCCCAGGACGGACGACGCCAGGCTGGGCGAGGGGAGGCAGAGCGAATCAGCCTTCTCCAGCACGGCTTGGCAGAGGCGTTGATTTTTGGCCAGACCTGGTCTCCCCACCTTGAGGGAGCAGATGAGTCAGCCTCGTCTTGCCACTCTGGACAATCTGGGACATTGGGACAGTTTCTTCTCGTGAGTCCAATCTGGACATCGTCAGCTCCTGTTGCAAATGCTGGGCCAGAGCATCATCACTTCTACGCTGGACGATGCCGCTCTCGATGCCTGCCCCCAGGACGTTTTCTTCAGACAATGAAGAGTTGATTTGACGTACAAAGCGCCGCCTTGATTGCCTCTCTGGTTGCTTCTATCGTGCCCCTGATGAGAGGCATCACGTCTGGAATCAGCCACCAAGTTGACTTTGGGTTGAGCCCCTAAGTCCTGGGCACCTAGGTCTAATAGACCGCCAGATATGGGACCCCGATCGGCTCGAAGATGGCCTGGAGGCCTCGACAACGGCCACGCCCGGTCTCGACGCAGCGTGTCGTATGTCTCACCCCCGAGCCGGAAGGGTCTTGGTGTCGCTTCTCTCGCCATGGCTCGACCGAGGGAAGTGTCGAGTTTATATCCTCCCCAACGCGTCCAGACTTCAGCGACCACCACGGCGCCGTTTTAAGCGCCCGTCGTCCTGGCCCCGGCAGCTCCAGGCCTGGGGCTCAACTGATCAGCTCTTCGGCACGCAACCCTGTGCCTGGCCTTTGTCTGTGCCGACATCCGGACCCCCGGTGAAGGTGCACCGCGATGATTCGATGACAGCCGCCTTCTCCCTTCAACTCGACCGATTGTTTCGGGTTGTGGGACAACTGGAGTCCCTCTTCTCCCCAGGGCGGTTTCATCCCGTTCCAACAAGCAACGTCCCAGCACATGGGACGGAACTATTCTTGGCGCCCGCATGGACGCCCTGATGCTCTTGACACTGGCCTCTTACAATTGTCCAAGGCAGAACGAGTGCAGTAGGTAGGGCTGCTTGTGAGGTGAGTCTTGCTCTTGGGGTCAAAGACGATGTCTTCATGCCCTCGTTGCCTTCACTTGGTGGTTCTCATCGCCATATTCCTGGCTCAGATCGGACCCCGGTACCAGCCGCTGAAGACACAAAGACCGGCCCCCAACGACTCAGCGCGAGGCGCTAACGCTGATCATTGCGCATCCTCGACAGCGGGTTGAGCGGCTCTGTCGCCTGTGGAGAATGCCCCCCCTGGTCCCGGCGATCTCAAACACAGGGGACTGACCAGCGCTGGCCGCTCCGAGTCGTCCCCCACAGTCCGAGTTCCCCGAAGCAGTGTCTCGGCGCCACAGCTGGCGAGGGCTTCTCGATCTTTGCTGGACCCCGAGTCGTTCTTTGTCTGGCTTGGGGGTCCGGATCATCATCTTGCCTCGAAAGAGCAAGCACAGAAACCAATCCTTTGTTCAGCGGGAGCCATCGACGGCCCAGAACCGCCATGCCGGGCGGTCGGGACGGAGAGGACGTGCAGAGCGTCGAGAAGTCTGCGCCGTTGTCGCGGTCAGCCTCGAACGATGGTCCCATGTTCTGCGACATGAAATACCCCAGCGTCCCAGCACTGACCCCTGGGTTATGGGCTGCCTGCTCACCAGATCACAGTTCACGTCCTCCCAGTTCCATCATCTCTTGTCTTCACTTCTCTCCAATCCGCCAAACGGGCGTTTTCTTCCCTTCTGTTACCATTCCCTTCTCAACGCGCGCAGTCTCGACGTCTCGCATCTCCTTGGCGATAGACTCACCAGGCGTGCAAGTCTGATCCAGGGGTCCACCACACCACCACCATTTCTACTCCCCTTCTATAATATCTATTTTCGATTCTCGTACAATGCGTTCCGCCACCCTCAGATCCGTCGTCCTATTTGTGTGCCTGCTCGCCGCCGGCATCGAGTCGACACCGACGCCCAAGACGAAACGATCCTTCACAGTCCCGAGGGTGAAGAACCGCGACTTCACCGGCTACGATGGCCCGACGGAACTCCTCAAGGCATACCGGAAACACGACATGCCTATCCCTCGCAGCCTCGTCGACCTGGTAGAGGCACGCCACAAGAAGCGATCCCTCGACTCCCTCGGCGGTGTCGTCGGCACCGTATCAGCCACCGAGTCCAGCAACGGCGTCGAGTATGTCTCGCCCGTCAAGGTCGGCGGCCAGACTGTCAACGTTGCCTTCGATACCGGCTCTTCAGATCTGTGGGTGTTTGGCGCCCAGCTTGACGCCACCTCCAAGGAAGGCCACGACGTCTACGACTCGAGCAAGAGCAAGAGCTTCAAGGCCCTTGCGGGGAACACCTTCAACTGCACCTACGGCGACGGCTCAGGCGTGCTCGGAGACGTGGCCATGGAGTCCGTTTCAGTTGGAGGAGTCACCGTCTCGCAGCAAGCCGTCGGCGTGGCCAGCTTCGTCAGCGACCAGTTCGTCAAGGACACGGGCAGCAGCGGACTCATGGGTCTGGCCTTCTCATCGCTCAACCGCGTGCGCCCGCAAGCGCAAAAGACCTTCTTCGACAACGTCATGGACGACCTGGCCCAGCCCGTCTTCACGGCTGACCTGCGCCGGGCGGGCGATGGTTCCTACGAGTTTGGCCGCATCGACCAGGCAAAGTACACGGGCGACATGACGTGGATCCCCGTCAACAGCACCTCGGGCTTCTGGCAGTTCACCAGCGACACTTTTGCCGTCGACAACGGACCCTCGCAGAAGTCGCGCGACGGCGCCCAGGCCATCGCCGACACTGGCACCACCCTCATTCTGGCCAACCCTCGCCTCGTCGATGCCTACTACGCCCAGGTCCAGGGTGCCTTCAACAGCGCCGAGGAAGAGGGCTACGTCTTCCCCTGCGATGCTGCCCTGCCGGATCTGAGCCTTGATATCGGTGGCTCCTACATTGCCAAGGTGCCTGGCGCTGATATCAAGTTCTCGCAGTACAATGAGAACAGTAAGTCCTACCATCTCTCTCATAAATTGAGTCCATGAGCTGACCCCTCTTCTAGTGTGCTTTGGCGGCCTTCAGGCAACCGCAAGCAAGGTCCAGATTTTCGGTGACGTCCTCTTCAAGTCGCAGTTTGTGGCGTTCAACGGTGCGGATAGGTCCATCGGCTTCGCCAAGGCCGTGGACAACCAGAAGAAGGCGGCCAAGACGACGCGCCGCAGGAGATGAGCATCCTTCTGGAAGGGTGCTCCAGCATTACACAGGCGTTGGGGTTTGTTTTCCACCATCAAGCGTTGCATTTCTAGAGAAGCATTACATGATACCAGCACGACTCTGATAGAGCATCCCCCTCGAAGCGAGGCGGTGTAATGAATTATTTCCACTACATAAAGATTATGGCGTCCCTTAGATAGGTGATTCAACCCGCTAAATCCAACTTCGTACGTGCTCACGCTTTTTGCACCGCGCGCTCCTTGACGGCACGCGCCGTGACCTCCCTGAGCGCGTTGGCGGCCCACTCAAAGTCCTCCATGTCCAGGTACACCTGCGCGGACAGGCGGGCGAACCACCGGCCATTGTGGGAGCCCAGGGCGATGAAGGTCTTGTACTCGTCGACGAGGACGGACTGAGTCCACTGCAGCGCGCCGGCGTCAACAGTGTCCGCAGCCACGGGCAGCCAGACGTTGACCATGGCGTTGTTTGTAAGCGTCTTCGTCTTGTTGTCAATGACCTCTGTTCCGAGAATCTCCGCAGCACGAGCACCACCCTCCTTGGCCAAGCGCCAGAGATACTCAAGGATACGCTCCTCTCCGCCGAGGACATCGCGACGATACTCAAGCGCAGCCTTGACACAGATGAACGAGCTGTTGTCGACAGTTCCGACAAACTCAAAGCTGCGAACCCAGGGCGACTTGCCTCCGACAGAAGGCAGGGGGCTCACAGCGCCCGGGGTGGAGAGGGGCACGTAGCCATGGCTCGTGGGGAGTGTGCTGCGCATGAGCGGCTGGTTCCGGACTGGCACGTGGAGGAACGCGCATCCACGCGGGGCGAAGAGCCACTTGTGGCAGTTGGAGAGGAAGAAATCCGCATCGACGGCGGCAAGGTCGAGCTTCACCATGCCCACGCCCTGGGCGCCGTCGACGAGAGACAGCACGCCTAGCTCTCGGCAGGCGGCGGTGATGGCCTCAAAGGGGAAGCGCACGCCGGGCTGGGATGTGACGCAGTCGTAGACTGCGATGCGGGGCCGGCGACCCGCGGCGCGGGATGCCTCGACGGCGGCGCGGAAGCGGGAGACGACCTCATCGTCTTCGAGGGGGTAGGTCAGGGGCACGGCGCGGTGGGCGACGAGGCCGGGATGGGTGTCGACGATGTACTCGATGGTCTTGCCGCAGGCGCCGTAGATGGTGGAGAAGGAGAGGATCTCGTCGAGGCCGTCGGGGGACCAGGTGAGGTTGCGGAGGACGATGTTGACGGCTGTGGTGGCGTTGGCGGCGAAGACGACCTCGTCGACGGGGACGTTGAGGTGGGCGGCGAGGGCGGCGCGGGACTCGTCGAGGAGGACTGGGTATTCGTAGCGGATGAACTTGTCGGGTTGGGCTTCGGCGCGGTTTTGGAATGCGATTTGGGCTTCGCGCACGGCGCGGGGGATAGTGCCGAAGGAGCCTGGAGGGGTTAGCGAGTGGTATGAGAAGAAGGGAAGGGAGGTGTACCGTTGTTGAGGTTGCGCCACTCGGGGTCGAAGAGGAATTGGTCCTTTAGGGCCTTGCCGAACTGGACTTGAGTATTGGAACCCATGATGATGATATGTGGTGGTGGCGGTGGTGATGGTGAGGGGTGAGTATGAGTTGAATTGAGCTATGTCGATCGACCAATTGCAAGTACCAATGGCGAATGTATCTTGTAGAACACCTTTCCTTCAATCAGCGTCCTTTCGCTCAACCTTAAATATCACCAACAAGTGACTCACGTAGATATCCGACCAGGGTTCCTCAATACTATGAGTCTTTTCGTCCTCGAGATATGAATGTTGATGGGGTTAAAAGAGCCAAGAGCCGCGACTCTCGATACGGGACATTTGTAAGGCGAAGCGGAGTCTGCGACATGTCTTCAGCAGGGCGCGAGCCCGCGACTTTGAGTCACCGATGGTAGCCATTCCGCTGCTTGATGGATGCCCCCCCTTTTTCCCCGTCCGTCCTCCACTTGCGGCTCAGGACTAGGGATTATCATCTGGGGCATTGGCTCCATCTCGTGGATCGGGCTGAACGAGACGGAGGGTCAGGCAATCAGGAGGGTCCGACGTCGACTTTGAGATGTCGGGTGCTCGCTTTGTATCGGCCATAGAGATGCGAGTCGTGAGGAGGTTGATGTCGGTTCAAATCCGAGTCAGGAAATCTTTAGGAGAGAATGTTAGAAGAAGACACCCTCAATGAAATTCAACTTCCGCTGCCAAGACTCTTGCTGAATTTGTAACAATCCGGTCGTCCTCCTCCTCCTCCGAACACCAAGCTCGATAGATGGAGATCGGCGGCTATATACACCTCTCAATAAACCCCATCCAGACCGTGACATCGGCTTCCTCCGTCCTAAATTACCCTCCATTAAAGCAAATCTGTCAATCTCACAGAAAAACAGCCGAGGCTACTACACAACTCCAACATTCTACCGACATCGCCTCTCTCACGTACCATTCGGACAGGAGGAGAAACCCGTCCCGGCAGACGGAGAAACCCGACCTCTTCTCCCCTCTCTCTGCACAGCATTTGTCCTTTTTGCCGTCCACCCCCGCATCCCACAAACCGACGATCGAATCTCCCTCCCCCCTTCCCCCTCCTCGACCCCTGACCTTCCTGCGGGGGATGCCTCCCGTCGCCCCAACCTTAGATGCACGATATTACCTTTCCAATCACACCGGGCCATGGCCGCCCGCAGTACCCCGCCGGCGACGACCCAAGCCGGGCCGTGGCCTCCGTGCATCCCGCAATGGAACCTCTCGCCGCGGCCGGCTCGGTGTTTCTCCAGCATTGCCATGGCCCATCTGCCGCATCCACGCCCGATGACATCGTCTCTCGCTTGCTCCTCTGCCGGGGCTACTGTCGGCCCCGGTCCCTGCTAGGACCTCTCTTCGGCCCTTTAGCTTGACCACCCAGAAGCGCCACGATCCGATTGACAGGCACCGCGTCGTGATGGGGTTCGTCCCCTGGCGCCGGGGCTTGGCAGGCCGTCATGCCCCCCTCGCCATGGCATGTTGTCGGATATGCTGCAGGATGAATCTCATGCCCATGTCCCAGGGGGAGAGTGTTTCTCCGTGGGTATAAGATGAGGTTCCTCCGGGGAACACCCCATCCATCCCGTCCTTCTCACGGCTCGCCACACCTAGCCCTCCCCTCAGCCATGCACTCCTTCAAGCTCCTCGCGGTCCTGGCCGCGTCCACCCTCCAGGTGCTCGCCCAGACCAACAATGCCGCCTGGGACGCTGCCTACGCCAAGGCAGAGGATGCCCTCGCCCGCCTCTCCCAGGAAGAGAAGATCGGCGTCGTCACCGGCATCGGCTGGAACCAGCAGCCTAACGGGCCCTGCGTCGGCAACACCTATGCCGCCGAGTCCATCGGCTACCCCTCGCTCTGCCTGCACGACGGGCCCCTCGGCGTGCGTTTCGGCACCGGCGTGACAGCCTTCACCCCGGCCGTTCAAGCCGCCGCCACCTGGGACCTCGACCTCATCCGCCAGCGCGGCGAGTACCTGGCCGCCGAGTTCCGCGGCACCGGCATCCACGTCATCCTCGGCCCCGCCCCGGGCGCCCTCGGCAAGAACGCAGAGGGCGGCCGCAACTGGGAGGGCTTCGCACCCGACCCCTACCTCCAGGGCATCGCCACAAAGGTCACCGTCGAGGCGCTGCAGGCCGGCGGCGTCCAGGCCGGGGCCAAGCACTACATCGTTAACGAGCAGGAGATCAACCGCGAGGAGATCAGCAGCAACGTCGACGACCGTACCATGCACGAGCTGTACCTCTGGCCGTTCGCCGACACGGTGCGCGCCAATGTCGCTGGTATCATGTGCTCCTACAACCGCGTCAACGGAACCCACGCTTGCGAGAACAGCGAGGTCTTGAACCACCTACTGAAGGAGGAGCTCGGCTTCCCCGGCTACGTGGCCAGCGACTGGTTCGTCGCCCACCGCACCACTGTCGGCGCCGCCGTCGCTGGTATGGACATGTCCATGCCTGGCTCAGGATGGGCTGGCGACAACGTCCTCTGGGGCCCGCAGCTGCAGGCCGCCATCGATGCCGGCGACGTCGAGCAGTCCCGTCTCGAGGACATGGTCGTGCGAATCCTCGCTGCCTGGTACCTCCTCGGCCAGGACCAGGGGTACCCCGAGGTCAACATCAACGCCCAGGTCCAGGGCAACCACGCCGAGAACGTGCGCGCCATCGCCCGCGACGGTGCCGTCCTCCTTCGCAACGAGGATGGCATCCTGCCCCTCTCGAAGCCCGCCAGCATCGCCGTCATCGGCTCCTCATCTATCCAGAACCCCGACGGCATCAACTCGTGCGTCGACCGCGGCTGCAACAAGGGCGCCCTCGGCACAGGCTGGGGCTCCGGCGCCGTCGAGTTCCCGTACCTGGTCGCGCCTCTGGACGCCATCGAAGAGCAGGCGGCCGCCGATAGCACGCAGATCTTCCGTAGCACAACAGATAACCTGCAGCAGGGCGCCGCTGCCGCTGAACAAGCGGACGTTGCGCTCGTCTTCATCACAGCCAACTCCGGCGAGGGCTACCTGACCGTCGAAGGCCACCAGGGCGACCGCCTCCACCTGGACCCGTGGAACAACGGCAACGAGCTCGTCGAGGCCGTGGCCGCCGCTAGCGACAACGTTGTTGTCGTCGTGCACTCGCCCGGCGCCATCATCCTCGAGCGCATCCTGGCCCTGCCCAGCGTCAAGGCCATCGTCTGGGGCGGTCTCCCGTCGCAGGAGAACGGAAACGCCGTTGTTGATGTCGTCTGGGGCAAGACCAACCCCAACGGAAAGCTGCCTTACACGATTGCCAAGGCCGAGGGCGACTACAGCAGCCAGGTGATCCGGGACGGCGGTGATGATGACTTCTCCGAGGGCCTGTACGTCGACTACCGGCACTTTGACGCAGCGGGCATTGAGCCGAGGTACGAGTTTGGCTTTGGACTGTGTGAGTCTTTCTTCGATTCGGGTGTGAGAAGGACGCCACTGACTGGAATTGTTAGCATTCACTAACTGGACCTACTCGGACCTCGAGATTTCCTCGACGGCTGTCCCAGGTGAGGCGACGGGTCAGGTCGCCCCCGGTGGCCGTGAGGACCTCTTCGACGAGGTCGCCGTCGTGACGGCAACCATTGCCAACACCGGTGCTGTCGACGGCGCCGAGATCGCCCAGCTGTACATCACGCTCCCCGACAGCGCTCCAACAACTCCTCCCAAGCAGCTCCGCGGCTTCGCGAAGCTGCCCCTCGCGGCCGGCGCATCAGGCACCGTGTCGTTCAGCCTGCGCAAGAAGGACCTGAGCTACTGGGACGTTGGCAGACAGAACTGGGTGGTGCCGCAGGGCGTTTTCGGCGTCAAGGTTGGCGCGTCGAGTCGCGACATCAGACTCGAGGGCGAGATCGTCGTGGGTAGGCCGCAGTGCAAGCGTGGGCTCCGGGGGTCTGCGAAGAAGGAGTAAGGTTGCGTTGCACACCGAGGCGGAGTGCTAAGAGATTCATCATCGTCGGCAGTCGAGCGCCAAGGCTGGGGCACGAGTCAAGATGGAGTGCATCGCGCAGCAAGGTCGTTAGGAAGAGAGACCGAAAATATCATCATGGCGGAGTGATGAACAACGTCTAATGGTTCCCGGAGTGTTCCTTCACTTCGCTCTCGCAAACGGTCCTTCTGGAAGGTGCACCTTCGCCTTAGACCCACAGTAGACGGCATCTCCGCGTCACATGACCTCCACGACAACGCCAAGCCACATGGTCTCCCCGCACATCCGAGGCGCAGCGGAGCCCACAGCCACCCGATTGCTCGCTCTCGCCGCTCCGGGCTCGGACTCTTCGGCAGCACCACGTCGCCGCAGCATAGAAACAACAGTGTGCCGTGCCTCCCAGCCGCAGCGGACAGCGGCTGGGCAGAGACGTCACACGTACGGCGCCATGGCGCAGCCCTACATGCACCCGCGCCATGCCCGCTGACACGCGCATCTCGCAGGCAGCAAGACAACGGGCCATGAGCAGCGAGGCACAGGGACACGCGGGTCATCTCTCAGACTTTCCTCCAGGAAACCCACACCATCTGACCACCACCGACAAGCCGGGTGTCCGGCGTGGAAAGATGGAGACGGCCGACCACCAACACGACCGTGACCCAGGAGTACCCTTGCCCCCCTTGCCCCTCCATCCGAACGGCCGGCAGTCTGCCCCTCAGCATGCCGCATCACAGCGAAAGCGTGTCTCCCGGGCTAAACCCAAATGACCCCCAGCCGTTACAACACCGCCTCCCGGATGCCCAAGTCCACCCACGGCGCAAAGCCAAGGCGCGAAGCCCAAGTGGCGCTCGTGCCTGACAACGCCGAGTTACGACCCTCTTGTCCGCGTAAGCTCTCGGTCTTGGTGATATATAAGAGGGACGTCTTGGGACCTCGATGATGTTGCTATTCCTGTTCACCACACACATACATCCCGCTTTTACATCTCCATCCTAGGATTCCTATCCTTGACATATCACTCACACCAACCAACAACATCACCACTATTCCCAACAACATGTCTGCGCGAGACTACTATGGCGGCGGCAACTCCGGCGGCTACCCCCAGCAGCAGCAGTACGCCCAGGGCGGCAACTACCAACAGCCTCACAACGGTTACAGCCAGCCCCCCTCCCACTCTCCCTACCCTCAGCAGCCTACCTACGCCCAGGGCGGCTCAAACACCCACCTCTCCGCCCCCTCCTACGGCGCCCCCCGCCCCTCGAGCGCCCACTCCCAAAACTCCGGCTACCGGCCCCCCTCCTCCGACCACGCCCGCGCCCCCGGCGGTCCGCCCGGCTCCGACGCCCAGTTCAACGGCGAAGACGGCGAGCGCGGCTTCCTCGCCACCGTCGGCGGCGGCGCCGCAGGCGGCTACGCAGGCAAGAAGTTCGGCGGCACCCTCGGTGGCGTAGCCGGTGCCGTCCTGGGCGCCATCGTCGCCAACAAGGTCGAGGACAAGTTCGAGAACCGCAAGGACCATCACAAGCACGGCCACCACAAGCCGCCGCACGGCGGGTACCCGCCCCAGCAGCAATACGGCGGCGCGCCCTACGGCAACCCCCAGGCCTCGCACAGTTCCGGCAGCGGGCTGAGCGGTATGATTGGCAGCGTCTTTGGAAAGAAGTGAACGGGAGTGGCGGGGGCATGATGATACCTTAATGTTGTTGTCACGATCGACTTTTCTTGCATGGATTGCGTTACTATAGCCCCTTGTTGCTAGAAACGGGCTCTTGACCCGATGAGACACTTGATATCAATACCACACATACATTCAATCACGACTTGTCACCGAGTGATCCATATGTTTGACTGTTTCCAATTGGAGGGCCTTATCCAAGGCAGCCTCGGCTGGGCCCGGCTTGAATCATCTCAATATGCTTGCCTTGGCCCAGACGACAGACAGTAGTAGTCGTGAGCCCCCAAACGCCGAAAAAGCAAGCAAGTATCCAGCTATTGTAGCAATTACCCACTGGAGGCGTCCGCTTGAAGGCATCGTGACCTTGAATTCAAGCAAAGCAATATGCAATCCCCTTCCCAGCAACTCACCCCACAATGCCTGCTCCTTCTCGTCGTGGGGGTATTTGAATCTCCTCGTCGTCCGAGCTGTCGTTCTCACCCTGAACGACGCGGTCGAGCATCCTTTCAATCTCCTCATCGGCCAGTTGCGGCCGTGACCGGCCATGGCCGCCCCCAAGCCCCGTCGGTAGTGATAGATGACCCCTATGGCCTGGGGAGTAGGGCCCCGCGAAGCTTCCGCCGTTGATCCGGCGGCGCGCCGGCGGGCCCCGGGGTGTCCTCACCTGAGGACTGCCATCGATATCCATATCACTGACAGAGCTCGGGCTCATCTCGAAACCGACGCGTTTCGGCGTCGGCTTCCCGCTGGGGAGTCCTTTTCGAGGCTGTGATGTCGGCAACGCGTGGCGGCCTGGCAGCGGCTGCGATGAAGACAGTCCTGCGGGCACGTAGCCGTGCTTCATGTTGCCCGAGTTGCCCGGGCTGCTCATGAAGAGCAACGACTCGGCTGCGTCCTGCTCCCGCACGTTCTGGTGCGGAGAGAAGAGAACCGGGTCTACATTGCGCATACCAGCCCGCGGGGGACCACGATATGACGACTGCGCCGGGGTCTGTGGCGAGGCGCTCTGAGAGTGCGACAGGAGCGTCGGCGTATAGTGCGGATTCGAGTTGCGGCGGGGGTTGCGGGGGTTCGCCAGGGGCCGAGCGGCGGGCTGTATCGTCACGGGGGGTGCGAGCGTCAGGCCGTTCTGGGCAGATGATGGAGGCGACGCCGAGTTGTGGCCTCGCCGCGTCGGGTGGGCGTTGTCTCTCCAGAAGCTCTCGTAGGTGGCAGGACTCGGGTTCGAGCTAGGGGTCGTCGCGCTGGCGGGACCATTGCGCCCGTTTACGGCCAGGCGGGGACTCGCGGACGATGCCGTGCGGCCAGGTAATGTCGAGTTCGTCGAGGTGGGCGAGACGGCCTGTGAGGCCATGGATTCGACCTCGTCGATCGAGTGTGATTGCCAGCCGTGGTTCAGCTTGACCATGGCATAGGAGAGGCGCGTCTTCAAATCGCTCGACAACTGGGGACCCGCGTCAGTATTCTGAGACACGACGACCGAGGCTGCCCCTCCAATGCTGCCACCGCTTACCTCTCCGATCGTGCTCGTCGTTGTAGAAGCGACCGAGACGGTGCTGGTGTTCCGCGAGTGTCCCCCACGGACGGGCGACATGTTCGTATCCTTGACCTCTCCGTCGGCCATGCGTTTCCGCGAGGGGGCCGTAGCGTCGGACGCGTCCATCTTGTCGCGGGCGGCGGCGAGCTGCGAGAGCTGGAAGAGCTGCGACTCCTGACTCGACGAGTCTCCGTTCTCGAGGGGTCGTCGTATCGTATCGTTCTGGCTCGCTGGTGGGGTGAAGACGCTGTCCGACGTGGCCGTGTTGGTAGACGCTTGTGATGCTTCTTCGGAGGGGCCAGATTGTTGCCGAGTCGGAGAGAGAAGCTGCTGCTGTTGCTGCTGGGCGGCGGCGAGGGCGGACAAGGCGGCCAGCGACTGGAGGGCCTCGACGTCCCGCGGGTCTCTGGGGAGGGCGGTCGCGGTCGCGATGCCCTTGGCGGCGTCGTCGCGGTCAGTCGCGTCCGGCCGTCGGGCGGGAGGGTGCAGGGTCTCGCGCAGGCCGCTCTGAGACAGGCCAAAGGTGGCCGAGGTGTGGGATTGCACAGCAGCAGCAGCAGAAGCCGCGTCGGGTTCCCTGGCATGCCGGTCGCCTCCGACGCCCTGGTCATGCGAGCGCCCGTGTGATGGTTGTGGCGGCGGCCTCAGTGTTGCGTCCATCATGGGCATGGGTCATGCGCTCCCCGGGCGGGATCGATGGTTTGGTTGCAGGTTGCGTGCCGGGGGGCGGTGGGTGTGCTGCCGCTGGGGGGAGACGCGACTCGGCGGGAAAAGAAACAACAGGCGCGACGGGGGATTGACGACAGAAGAGGAGCCCCGGCGATCGAGGGCAGGTCAAGGGCAACAAGTGCCCAGGCGGTCCGGTCGAAGGGGTTCGATTTGAGAAGCAAGGTGATAATGTGGAAGCCTAGGAGCAAAACGGCGCTGGTGACGACTGCGTACGTGGACAGGTGTATGTCGCCGCACCACACACAGTCAGTCGGTCAGCGTAGTCGGGCGAGTCGCGTGTGCTGTCGCTCAGGTGTGCGAGACGCGGGGGGGTCGCCTGTCGTCTGTCGATAATGAATGCCCTTGGAGCGATAGCGATGCTGGGATGGTGTCGGACGGACGTCAAGTTTGTCAAAGGTGGGAAGGGAAATGGGATTGGGCTGGACGGAGTGCGGCGGGATTGAAAGTGAGTCGTCCCAACGTGAGGTAAGTCTGCTTGCTGCCACCACACTTTCGCAGTCACTCATCCGTACCCGAACATGTGCTGTGCTTCCAGGTTGCTCCAGTGTGCCTCCTCCCAGCAAAGTTAGCCCTCGGTGCGGTGGTGTGCGGGCAGTTTACGCGGTCCTCGTCCCCTCCAAACGCGTCGTCTCGGCTGTGGCTCCTGCACGACACCGACTTCCTGTCCACTGAAAGCGGGAGTCTGGGAGGGGCCATCCCCACAGCCCTCTCGCTCCCACAGGCTGACCCTGTGCGAGATGGCGGCCCCTCTGGACGAGTCACGAGCCTCCGAACGTGTCACTCGGCCGCGTCAGTGGGGTTTCGCTGCTCCTTTTCCCCCGGTGCCCGCCCGGGGCCGGCCCTTCACCGCTGAATTCAGCGCGCCCCGCCCCCTGACGGCCGCGCCTTCAACGCCCCGGTCCCCCACCGATGGCGCCGTCGGTGCAGGGTCTCTGTCTGTCGCCACGGTGGCGCCAACTGGCTCCCCAGGATTCACACCGGTGCGCCGTCCGTGTTCTGGCTTTCTTCAACGGGCAGATCATCTCGGGGGAGGGGGGGAAGACGCCTGGGAAAACAATAAACATGGATCTGATCCCATGTTCAATCCAGCGTTGGGGCGGGTGTTCCATCACATCACCCCCTCCCCTCCTCGTCGTGCCCTGAAATCCCGCAATCGCAATCCACCTGGGAGCGACTGATCAGAATTCACCGCACCCTCTCTCCTCGCTCTGGCCAGATCAGACGGCGTACAGCGAGCGCCCAATTACCCGGCAATCTCGGGCGTGCGCCTTCGCAGGACGGCGCGGGTCGAATCCTGTTTTCGTCACTCCGAGTCAAGCTATATGCACCAGCCCGAAAACGCCCAAGACGCGCAATCACGTGCTCTCACTTATGCAATGCTTCTTCTGCCCTGATGTGGACGCTGATTGGACGAGACGTGTCACTGCCACTGGCGCCCCTCAGATTGACGAGGGGAACAGTCATCATGTTGAGAGGCTCGTTGCTCAGTATTGTCCGTCTAACCACATGCTGGCTCATCCGAACTCGCTTTGTGTCCACGAATACCACCGTCCAAGATCACGCCCTCGTTGTCGTTGCGGTCGTCCTGTACTCTCCTCCATGCCGCCTTTCGGTCTTTCCGGCCCTCCAAGACCTTGCCGTCGCTCTTGGGCGGCTCATATACCGGCCTGATGATGTGCCCGAGCAGGGGATTCTTGCTGAAGGCGCCACCTGCTCCATGTGTGGGCGCCGCCACGACGTAGTCGTCCTCGGCATCGTACCGTCCGGTGTCATCCTCTACCGGCGAGGCGGGCCGCTCCACAGCTGCCATCTTCTTGACGACCTTGCCGTTGACCAGATCGATGCTGACAATCTGTCGCCTCTTCTCATACTCTGGCCGCGCGTTCCACTCCATCTCGCGCAGAAGCTTCTGCTGCCGCTTGAGCTCCTTGGCCCGCTCCTCCGGCGTCGACCACATGCTGCCGCCGCTGCCTGCCATGGCTCCCGTTACATCAAAGTCGGCCGCCTCATCCCGGACCGTTGTGCGCTGGGCATTCTGTGCCTGGAATCCCAGCAGCTTGTCTCTGTGCTGGAGAGCCTTGGCCTCGGCATCGACGATCGCCCCAGGCTTGGCCAAATTTGTCGAGAACGCCGCCGGCTTCTTGCTGACCTCGGCACGCTTGTGCGCCTCCCTGTCGGCCGCCATCTTCTCACGTCCCCTCTCGGACCTGAGCTCCTTGACCATGGCCTGCACATCGGCGGGCGTGAGCAGCGGTGTGCCACAGTAAGTGCAGGGACCCAGACCCTCCTTCAGGCAGATGACCTTGCCGCAGGACAGGCAGTTGGGCGCAGCCGATTGTAGGCCGTGTCGCGTGGCGACGCAGTTGCATCGCCTTTCGTTGGCGTCTTGCTGGAGCGTGGGATTTGTAGATATCTCCAGCGCTCGAATGGCCGCATCAAGATCGGTCAATGCCGTCGAAGCACCCGCCATAGGAGTGCCCCCCGCAATGGAGATCTTGGTGCTTGCATTTCTCGGCTTGGGCGTGGATGACCGCGTGACTGGTGTGGATTTTGGCTTTGCCTTTTGCTGCCCTTCCGAAATGAGGTATCCCGCGGCTGTCCTCTGCTGCGGGGGAGGTGGCGTGGCGCTCTTTATCGGCGGAGGGGGTCTCGCGGTGCTGCTCGACGGGGCAGGGCTTGGTCGTTTGACGATGTAGTCGTCCAGCTGGTCCTTCTTGTTGTAGGTCGTGCCCGGCAGGGGTGCTGCCGTGTCGATCTGTCTTGCCGCCGGGGTGTGAATGGCTGCCTTCTTCTTCTTGTTCTGACCCCTCCTGTGTTTGGGGACGCCATCGCTCGGGACATCGCTGTTGTTTGCTGATGAGGCTTCCGGGGTTGCGTTCGAAACGGGTACGCGGGTCTGTCGTCTCGAGTTGAACGAGGAAATGAACTCGATGGCTTGGGGGGAGTCGCCCAGGAGGTTTCCGAAATGTTCGGCGGCTTCGGGCTTCGAAAGCGTTGCGGCGTAGTCGAGCACTTGCTTCAGCTCGTCATCCGGCAGGGGAAGGAGCCGGGACAGCTGGGCGAGAGACATTGCGAGGTTGAAAAAGAAACGAAGAAAAGCTTGCTTGCGACCGTTCCAATCGAGCTTCAATTTCTGTCGTTGTCAAGGTTGGCGGGTTGCAGTCACTTGGTGATGAGGTGGGATGGAATGAATCTGGCTGCTTCATGATGAACGAAAGAAAGCTGGCGCCACACTTACCCCACGTCCTCCCACCGACAGGAGTCACCGGCGAGAAGAAAACTGTGGCTCACCCGCTTCCCCGTGGCTGGTGCGGCGGGAAGCCGGAGCGTCCAGGCCACTCCGACAATTCGCCGATATTCCCGGCCCCGTCCGATTCCTGCTCCTATCCCTCTAGCCCCGAAACAGCCTAGCCCATCTCCCCCGACCCTGTCCATCCCCATCCAACCAAGGAAGGACCGCCCAACGGAAGCAACAGCTCAGCACCTGTGTCCCCGTTCCTGCCCCTGCCCCGGCCACGGCTCCTCTCGACCGTGCGTGCCGTGCGTCCATCTTTTTTCTCAACCTCCTTCGTTGACCGGTCTTCCAGCCTTTCCGCCCTTAATTCCCGCTCGTCCCTACCACACCTCTCCCACTTCACACCCACCACCACATCCCTCAGTCTTTTCGTCAGCAGAACCTCCAAGATGTTCGCCGCCAAGATCCAGCGCCGCATGTTCTCGGCTTCGGCCAGGAACGTACGTACTCAACCTCCCTCCCCATTCGGTCGTGCCATGCACGCACGACTCGACCTCCGAGGCTGGCGCGGCCGAGCCCGTAGCTAAATTTTGAGATCCCCGAGCTAACAAGTGGCCTCACTCGCAGCTCTCCAAGGTTACCGTCCTCGGTGCCGCCGGTGGCATTGGCCAGCCCCTCTCTCTGCTCATGAAGCTGAACCCCCTCGTCACTGAGCTCGCCCTCTACGACATCCGTGGCGGACCTGGTACGTTCATCCTCAATTCCAATGCCAACCTCGGCCGTTCATCGGCTTCGGATCGGCTCGGCTTCTTCAATGGCACAAAGACAGCTGGCTAACGCCCTCTCCAGGTGTCGCTGCCGACATCTCGCACGTCAACACCAAGTCGACTGTCAAGGGCTACGACCCTACCCCCACCGGCCTTGCCAACGCCATCAAGGGTTCCGATGTCATCCTCATCCCCGCCGGTGTCCCCCGCAAGCCCGGCATGACCCGTGACGACCTGTTCAACACCAACGCCTCCATCGTCCGCGACCTCGCCAAGGCCTGCGCCGAGTCCGCCCCCGAGGCCAGCCTCCTCATCATCGCCAACCCCGTCAACTCGACCGTCCCCATCTGCGCCGAGGTCTACAAGGCCCGTGGCGTCTACAACCCCAAGAAGCTGTTCGGTGTCACCACTCTCGACGTCGTTCGCGCCTCGCGCTTCGTCTCCGAGATCAAGGGCACCGACCCCAAGGACGAGAACATCACCGTCGTTGGTGGCCACTCCGGTGTCACCATCGTCCCCCTCTTCTCCCAGTCCTCCCACCCCGACCTGTCCGCCAACGACGCCCTGATCAACCGCGTCCAGTTCGGCGGTGACGAGGTCGTCAAGGCCAAGGACGGTGCTGGTTCCGCCACCCTCTCCATGGCCATGGCCGGTGCCCGCATGGCCGACTCCATCCTCCGCGCCAACAACGGCGAGAAGGGTGTCGTTGAGCCCACCTTCGTCGACTCTCCCCTCTACAAGGACCAGGGCATCGACTTCTTCTCCTCCAAGGTCGAGCTCGGCCCCAACGGTGTCGAGAAGATCCACCCCGTCGGTGAGGTCGATGCCGTCGAGCAGGGTCTCCTCGAGGCCTGCTTCGCCGACCTCAAGAAGAACATCGAGAAGGGCGTTGCCTTTGTCGCCTCCAACCCTCCCAAGTAAGCGTCGGCTACCGGCTGATGTTAGGGTGTGGCGGAGTGTGTAGGTTGTGAGCGAGGGTGTGATCCGCCTAAGGATTGGGTACCGGCGATGATGACAAGACAGGGCACCGTCTTTTTCACGACGCCCGCCCGCCTCTTCTCACCCGCTCGGTTCGGGGGACTCTCTCTCCCTTATTTCGGGGCCATCCAAGCGCTGGATGATCCAAGGGAGAGGAAGAGTCTCCTGATGCGCGGGTTGGGAGGACAGGGAGGGTGCACCAAAAAAGGTCTGCCTTCGTGCAGATCGGCGTTGACGCGTCACGAAGTTTCCCACGTCTCGGCATCCTCTGCCGGCTGTACTATAGTTTTAAGCAAAATAATGCTCTAGTGGCCGATCCTTGTGCAAATTCACTTCTCTCCTTGGAAACCATGCTCAAGTAATGTACATCGTGATTGATTGGTCTCTCGACTTGGAGCCGAGACGGGAATTACTACGCCGGCACCCTACCGCGGCCAGTTTCTCTCTCTCCTCTCCCTGTCTCTAGTAACACATGGCAATGCAACATCTAAAGCCTCCTTTTCTCCTCGCCACTTTCTTGCGTACCCCTTTTCAGGGCGTCAGATTACGCGCGCTGGCCAGCCTGCCTCGCGGCAATCTTCCTCTCAAGCTCAGCGATCTTCTCAGCCTCCTTGGCCTCCTCCTCCTCAATCTTCTTCTGCGCCTCCTCGGCCTTCTTGATCTCGAGCTCCTCCTTGCGCTTCTTCTCGCGCTCGAGCTGGTCGGGCCTGCGGGCAGCGATGTCACGGGGCCTAAAGTCGGAGAAGAGGGCCTTGAGGACGATCTCGATGAGCCAGCACGCGCCGTAGTCGATGACCATGACGGTGGTCATGGTGTACTTGAACTCGTCGCTGAAGGGAACGAGCTTCATCTGCTGGTTGATCTCGGGGGCGAGCTCGAGGGAGCAGACGAAGGCGAGGCCGGTGACGCCGAGGATGCCGTAGAACATGCCCTTGTTCTCGGAGAGGGACTCGCGGAAGGGGCGGCCCTGGTAGTTGATGGCGAAGGTGCTGATCTGCTGGATGAGCTGGAGGAGGTAGACGGCGCTGTTGAGCAGGCTGGGGCTGAACTCGGCCTCGAGGTCGACGTCTCCGGAGCGGCTGGAAGGGGTTAGCTTGGGTAATGCAGAGAAGAGTCAGAGGTAACTTACGGCTCGAGACGGTCGCAGAGGCGAGCGATGTAGATGAGGGTGGTGATGTGAACAGCGAACTGGCCGAGGATGGAACCGATGATGTAGAAGTTGAAGATGTTGGGCTGGGGGCGCTCCTTGGACAGACCCTCGACGACCCTGGCGCGGGAAAGCGACAGGAAGCAGACGCTCATGAGCATACCGCTGATCGTGTACTGGCCGTCGCCGAACTTGATGCCCTCAAGGTAGAGGACACTCAGACTGTACGCAGTAATCAGACAGTTGAGGGCAAGAATCTTGTACATCTGGATGGTAGCAACGAGCGTGCAACGGCCCTGGCGAATAATGTTGGGAATGGCGACGACGTTGCGGAGCTTGCTGGTGAAGGGGGCGGCGACCGAGGCGTCTCCGAGCTTGAGCGTGGGCGGCTCGCCGTCGTCGAGCTCCGTCTCGAGTAGGGACGAGGACATCATGTCGGCGAGGCCGGCGGCCTTCTTCTGCGCCTTGGCGGCACGGGCGGCCTTGGGGTCTTCCTTGAGGAGCTGCTGGGCGGCGGGGGAGGTGATGGTCTCGATGTCGTGGCCGCTGGCCTTGGAGTACTCCTCGGGGGTGACGTTCTTGCGCTTGGCCTCGCGCTCGACGGCCTTGGAGTAGTTGGGGTTCGAGGGGCCGGGAGGGTACAGGTGGGCGATCATGACAGGAACGGGCGGGGCGGGCTGGTTGAAGCGCTTCATGAGCTCAACCTGCTTCTGGTACAGTTCCTTCATCTTGGTGTTGCGGGCGTGCTCGGCGATGCGGACGAGGTCATCCTGGGTACCGTTGAGGAGAGCGACGCCAATGTGAGCCTGCTTGAGGGCGCCGACGTCGTTGGTTCCGTCGCCAGCCATGAGGGTATAGTAGCCCATGTCCTTGAGGCCGAGAAGAATGTCCTCCTTCTGCTTGGGGGAGACGCGAGCGTACACCCAGGCGTTGCGGAGGATGGTGTACCAGGCCTGCTGGCCCTTGAACTTGGCGAGGGCGTAACCGGTAACGCAGAGGTCCTTGGACTTGATGATCTCGGGGTCGATGGGCTTGGTGGGGTCAACGGGGATGCAGATCTTGTCATCGACGCTGCGCCAGACAAGCTGCTCGCCATCGTCGTTGTGCTCGGGGGCGTCGAGGATGAGGACGTCGCGGTCGACAATCTCGACATCACGAGCGACGTAGACGGCAGTGAGGGGGTTGTCTCCGGTGATCATGACGACACGGTGGCTGCTCTCGTTGAGCATCTGGACAGCCTCCTTGGCGTCCTCCTTGAGAGGGCAGGAGAGGATGAGGAAACCGGCAAAGACGAGGTCGCGCTCAACGGTCTCACGCTTGAGCTCGTTGATTTTGCTGCTGGGAAGCTCGCCCTCGGTAGTGAGCTGCTTGTAGGCAAGGGCCAGGACACGGGAACCGCGGCGGGTGAAGTACTTGAAGGTCTCCTCGTAGTCGGCCGGAACGACGCTGAGCATCCTCATGATGGTCTCGGGGGCACCCTTGACACCGACGAATGAGCCGCGGATCTTGGTGCCGTTCCTATCGGTACCGTTGACGGTGGCGACCGAGCTCTGACGCTTGAGGGCCGAGGAGAACTGGAAGCGGCGCTTCACCTGGACGGTGCCAGCGACGCCGGTGGCAGAAATGGTAGCAGGCTTAGCGGTGAGGATGTCGTTCTTGCCGAGGGTCCAGCCGATCGAGTTCAGGGTAGCCTTCTCCATCGGGTCACCAACAACCTCGCCCTCGTCAAGCTTAACCAGAGCGTGGGCGGAAGCGAGAACCAGAGTGGTGGCGAGCCCGACCTCCTTGACGGGGGTCATGTGGGAGTGGGCGCCGTCAGACTCGCGAGGGGTGTCGGTGCCGGTGTGGCCCAGGCCGATTCCAGCGATACCCTCAACAACGAGATCCTCGCCGGTCAGGGTTCCAGTCTTGTCGAAGCAGGCGACGTCGATGCGGCCGGCGAAGGGGATACGGAAGGGCTCAGTGCAGAAGATGGCAAGCTTGGAAAGGGCGGCCAAGCTCGTGTTCACGGCGAGACTGAGCTCCATAGGCAGCTCAGGAGGCACGACGCTGGTGACGATCAAGATGCAGTCGAGGAGGAGCTTGGAGCGCTTGCGGTCCTTGCGCACACCCTCGTCCCAGACGTACCAGGAGGCGGCGATGGCGAAGATGAGGAGGAACAGGATGAAGAAGAGGGCCTCGGCGTTGTTGGCGGAGACGCGCTCGGTGGAGTAGATCATGGTGCGGACCAGACTGCCCTGGGACGTCTCGAAGCCGGTCTTCTGGACGATGGCCATGGCGCCCTTGTCGGGAGGCGGGGGCACGCCGGAGAGAAGCTTGGGCTTGGGCTCGTCAGGGTTTCCGTGGGTGATCTGGAGGACCTTGGTGCCGCCCCAGAGGAAGGCATTCTTGTCGATACCCTCGGGCTCAATGGGGGCGTCGTCGGGGCGGAGCTGGAGGGAGTCCTTGAGAAGCGGGGTACTCTCGCCAGAGAGCATGGCCTCGTTGACGATGGCGGTGCCCTCGACGAGGAGCATATCGCAGGCGACGCCGCCATCCTCCTTGGTGCGGCCGACGGAGACAAGGTCGCCAGGGAGAAGCTTGTCGCTAAGGATCTCGGTCCACTTGCCGAGGCGGTAGACGTAGACGTCGTAGGGCTTGATGCTCATGGAACGGAATTCGTTGAGAGTGCGCTGGCGCTGCCAGACGACGGTGCTCTCGAAAGCGACGAGCATGAAGAGGGTGAAGAGCGAGTAGTACCAGTATTCGTCGAGAAGCCAGAGGCCAACACAGAAGATCTGGAAGACGAAGAAGGGGGCAACGGCGTGCTCCTTGAACAGCTCCGTGAAGGTGGGCACAGGGATATCGAAGGTGTTGGAGCCATAGTTCTCCTCGATACGGGTGAGCTCGGCCTGGGTGATGATACCCTTGGACCTCTGGAACTTGCCGATGAGAGGCTTGGGCTCGGCGTCGATATCGAAGGTGAGGGTACGGAAGCTGTTGTCCTCAGGGGTGTAGACGAAGCGGCGCTTCTGGAACTGGAACGAGATGTGCGGCTTGCCGCCAACCTGAGCGCATGGATGTTAGTTACAGTCGAGGAGGGGGACGGACAAAAGGGGACTCACCGTATCACGGTCGATCTTGCAGACCTCGGCGGTGCCGGCGTTGGCGATGGGCAGGACCTTGATCAGCTGGGCATCTTCGATGGACTTTGCGCGAGTGGCAGTGAAGAGGGTCTGGAGGTTGACACTCCAGTGGGTGCAGAGCCACGCAAGAGTCTGGAAGGTGACGATAGTTCCGATGGCAACAAAGGTCCACTCCTCAGAGCCGATGTGCTTCTCGTACAAGTCGGCGGAGAGGTAGTAGCGGAGGAAGACCGGCCAGGCGATGGCAAAGGGCCAGATGTAGGCATGGAAGTGCCAGGGCAACGGCTTCCACAGCTCGGCGCCCTTGATCTGGGGGTTGTCGACGAGCGGCGCCATTGTCGGCAGGGGTTTGAGCCCGGAGGGGGGCGGGCGCTGGGTGATGGGGGGTGGTTGGTGGTCGGGATCGGATTTAGAGACGCATCTGACGATGGGGGTTTGTCGATGCGGGAATACGGCAAGCTCTGCTCTTCCCCCTTTGCGATGAGGAAGATGTGGCAGAGTTGGAAGACGAGAGGTGGGATGCCGTCGCAGGGAGGCGGGGCGGAATCGCGTGGAAGTGCGAAGGGCAGAAGGACGTCTCCAGGACCTTTGCCGTTGGTTGGGTTAGTGAGATGTGTACTTTTTTCGCGATGGCAAATCCGCCCGGCCTGAGGTGCGGTGCGGTGGCGCCTTGGAACTCCACGTCGACGCACCGCCGCCTGTCGCCTGGTGCGAGGGATCCGACGGGTCGGGGGTGACGCGGGCCCCGCTTCGGTGAGCTTCGGTCGGCGGGGCGGGATGATTCTCCGGGGCGCCGCGGGGTTCAACGTGGGCAGCTGTCAAGAGGTGGTGGCTGAGCCGCGACCAGTTGGCAGATACTCGCCGCCCCAGCGCGCGCTTCCCGTCCAGGCTCGCTTCAAATCCAGCATGTTTCCCGCGACTCAACGCCCTGTCTTCAACCCTGCATCTTCATCTCTCAACACCCATTGTTGCCCAACTTCCACTCTTCCAATGCTGCCGTGGAACCACCGGATAGCCTTGATATTCACAAGGGCCTGCCACCCAACCCCTACTAGCTCGCAGCCTCGCGCCCCCGGGCATGGACGCAATCTGCGGCAACGGGCCACAGACCACATGCTGCTCTCCCGCCCATGCCACCCGTCATCTCGGGCGCCATTGGGCCTGCTCCCCTGAGCTCCCCTAGGTGCCACTCGAGCCCGTTTGGGCCAAAATAGTTTGCTTGGCCAGCACCACAGCGAGCAACAGTGCGTCTCATCCCGGCGGCCTGTTCACCACTCCCCCGGGATGCCTCCCTGTCGCAAGCTCGATGTTTATTTTTCACTCTGCCTCTGTCACAAGCGGAAGCCCCGGCGCGTCGTGGCCCCCCGGGGAAGCCAGCCGGACGGGGGCCGACATGACACGACACGATACGAAGTCGGTCGAGGATAGGAGTGCCTTGTCTCGATGATAGGAGAGAGTCAAACAGGTCGAGCTGAGAGAAGACGCCCGTCTCTGCCAACACCACCACTCGGCCGTGCTCCCTCCCGCCTGGAACATTGGCATGCTGCTATCTCGGGCATCGGCGCCCTGTGCTTGTTTGATCGGGTCCGGGCTGTCATCGACACGTGCGACCATGGTAGGATTGCGTCTGTTCGGCCGTCGTCCGTGGTCGCACAATGTCTCAACACACGGCCTGCCGCGAGCCCCCTGGGCCATGGCATCTTCCGCCATGCGATACCGCATTCCGCTGCGATTCGATCCCTTGACGATATCTGCTGAGCTTATCTTGCGCCTCCATGTTTCTTTTCTCCCAAGCCGCCGGATCGACCATCACTGCCGGCCAAACTGGATCATGCAACAGCCGAGATACCCTCTCTCATTCGATGTTATCCCTTGGCGGTGATGTTCGGCAACACAGCAGCACCCGTCAAGTGACATCGACAGGCCGATCGCCAACGCGTCATCGTACTTCAAGCAGCCTCATCTTGCCCTCTTCGTCCCCCATTCCTCGGCTCCAATGACTAACCGCAGGCCAATCGGGCGCTGCCCAGCCTCGCCGGTGCCAGATCTCTCTCCCTTGGCGGTTCCGCACCTGGGTCCCCGGGGCCGTTCATGATGTGGCGGAGCCGCTGGGCATTTCTGGCCCGGGGCCTGGGCCTTGTCACCACTGCCGCCCCCCTAATACGGCATTTGTGGTTTCGACTCTTCCCGGGCCAAGGGTCGGCACCCCTTGGCAACATTCTCGCCCAGCCATGTGGCTGCCCGTCGTCAGGCGAAGATTGGACCCGGCAACCCTGGCCTGCCCGAGGATCTGAGTTGCTTTTCGCCAATCCATGTCGCCCGCCCTTGTACCACGGCCGCCAGGCCCTGCGGGCGGGATACTTAAGGATAAGCAAGCACCCAGGGTCCCTGGATGGTGTCATGGTGCCCTGCTGCTCTCCTTTTCTCTCGACAGACAGACAGACGACCTGTCTTCCATCCCTCGGAACGTATCTCCCAGATGATCACCATTCGATCCCTCTTGCATACACCAAAGATCTCTCCCAAGAAGTGGAGATAACTCGACCCGACCCGTCGCCTTGAGCTTGTCCTGACCAAGCATCTACTCCCAACCCTTTTCTCACCTTACTCTTCGAGCAAACATCATCTAATCACTGGCCTACTCGATGGCCCAGGACGTCGACGCAGCCGTCAATGCTGGATACCTCGCGTACCATGAGCCGACCAGTACGTCCTTGTCACCACCACCTCAGCATCATCGCTGACAGCCACCCCAGTCATCCAGCTCCTAGTCATCATCTCCTTCTTCTTCTTCCTCGCTCTCGCAGAATGGATCTCCGATAAGATCTTCAAGGCCGGCCTGATCGGCCAGATGCTGGTCGGTCTGGTCTACGGCATCCCCCTCGGCAACATCATGCCCATTGAGTGGCAGGAGACCTTCATCAGTCTTGGCTACATCGGTCTCATCCTTATCATCTTCGAAGGAGGACTTACCGTCCATCTTGGCCTGCTCAAGGCCAACTTCTTCCTGAGCACCTGCGCCGCGGCCGTGGGCATTCTGGTTCCCATTGGCCTGTGTTACGCCTTGCTCTACATCGGCTGGGGCTATGGCGCTGTCGAAACCTTCATCGTCGGCGCCGCCCTTTCTGTCACCTCCCTCGGCACCACCTTTGTCGTCATCGGCAGCGCTGCCAAAGGCATCGACTTTGCAAAGACAAAGGTCGGCACCGTCCTCATCAGCGCCGCCGTCGTCAGCGATGTCACCGGCCTGATCATGGCCAGGTAAATACGATTTGATTCCCTCATCGCTGCCTCCCTCAACGTCTGCATCACGCAAGCTCCCCGATGTCGAGACACCAGCATGCTGACTTTCCGGCAGTGTTATTCACAACCTGGGCGCCGTCGCCGAAGACAGCGATGCCAACCTCGGCTGGCTCATCGGCCGTCCCATCGTTGCCAGCATCGCCATGGGTATCTTCTCCCCGCTGACCGCAAAATATCTTGCCGGCCCTGTCTTCCGCTGGTACCTTGAGGATCGCTTCGCTCGCTTCAAGCACGTCTCCAACATCTTGCTCATGGTTTTCGTGCTCTGCGCCTTTCTCAGCATCGCTGGCTTCGCGGGAGCATCGGTGCTCTACGGCGCATTCCTGGCCGGCACCTTCCTCAGCGCGCTGCCGTGCATCCACCCAGATGCGCCCTTCATGGTCTTCGACCGCGAACATGGCGAGTCTGATCCAGACAAGACGCCCACGTTCGTTCACACCTTTGAAAAGTACTTCCTTGGTGCGCAAACGTACATCCTGCAGCCCACGTTCTTCGCCAGCATTGGTTTTGCCATTCCATTCAGGAAGCTGTGGACTGGCCAGGCCATCTGGCATGGCATCGTATTTACGCTGCTCATGCTGTTCGGCAAGGTACGCACCCCAGCCGACTTCTTTTACTCGGTTACTGACTTTGACAGCTCATCGTCGGCTTCATCGTCCCCATCAGGGACGCTATCACGAGCAACCCAACTCTCAATCCCAAGCAGCTCGCCAAATCCACCTGGAAGCCGGCCTCCCTTCTCGCCGTGGCCATGGTCGCCCGAGGCGAGATCGGCCTCTTGATCGTCCAGATCGGTCTCAACGAGACGCCGTTCCTCTCCGAGGAGGCTTTCGTCACCGCCACCTGGGCCACGGTCCTGAGCACCATTATCGGCCCCGTCGTCGTCGGTCTGCTCCTCAAACGCCACAAGTATGCGATTAGCGACGACCTTCAGTGGGGGATGCAAGACACTGCGCACAACCCCGGCTGGTTTAGCGACGAGGCCATCCTGGAAGAGGGCCGCGCCAGCCGCTGGGCTAGCCGTCGTCACTCCCGGGCCATCAGCAGGGCCGCCAGCGAGCGCAGCCGCAGCAGGGCTCAGAGTCGCGCACCGAGCATGGACCAACGTGCCAACGCCAGCGGCGACAGGACGCCTCTGTCACCACGGCTGGCGGGCGGTGGCGGTCCTGACCCGGAAGAAATTCGGAGGGGTCTCCGCAATGCCGGAGGCTCCGACGGGAACCTGCAACCGGGCGATGTGGATGAGAAGGGAGTAAGCGGCAGCGACAAGAGCGACGCTGGCGACGCGAACCCGACGGTGGTCATTGCGGACAACAACGAGCCAACGAGGAGGCGTGTAATCAACTTTGATGACACGCCTGCCGCTGAGAGGAAGATGAGTGTTGACGTGCGTGGCGAGGTGAAGGACGATACCCCGTCTGAGAAGCCCGATGGGCCTTGAGATATCAGACATGTACATTACCGGACAGAATGGACAGGGTGGTCCTGGAGGAACATAATGCGCCTGAAATCTTCACATCAAAAGTTGCTTCGTGTCTGCATCATCATTAGTAGAAAACCACACTTGGCCTAGCTTCCAGACACCCCAAGCGACCTCACTCGTACGTCCTCCCCTTGACCGGAGGTGAAATACGCTCAGCCGCGTCGACAACCAGCCTCATCCTCACCCCTCCATTCCCGCCATATCCCTCGGCCCCCGGATATCCCGTCACAGAACTGACGCCAACGTCCGGCGATCCCCATCCCTTACCCCAGCCTCTTCCTGACGATCGTGCTGACTCTGCCAGCAGCCCGACACCGCCCGGGTCGCCTTTCTCTCCATAGCGAACCCTTAGACTTCCGTGATCCTTCGCAATGACCTCGCCAGTGGCGTTGCTCCCGACAGCAGCAAGCAGAGGCGCGTCAAACGCCTTGGCAATCTCGACGGGCGACGTGGAGAACTTGCGGCCGAGGCGGCGCCAGCCGGTGAACAGGAAGGCGACCATGATGGTCGCAAGGCAGGTGATGCCTGCGGCGATGGCGGCGTACATGTAGTCTACGCGGTAGACAGCGATCCTCTTCGTCTCTATCGCCCGGGTGGTCTGCGTCGTGCTCGGGCGTGTCTTTAGCCGAGCGCGAATCTCCTGTATTCTATCTGCCGCGCCGGGCTCCGAAGATACCATGATGTCAAAGTAGTCGTCCATCTCCTGCAGTCTTTCAGACGTCGAAGGGATCGTCTGCATGGCGTAACGTAGGGAGAGCTCGTGCAGGGTATTGGTGAAGTCGGTGACGGGGTCGATGATGGACGCGGAGTAGGAGCCGCGGGTGTTCTGGCCATCGCCTTCTGGTCGGGGCCTGATGCTGGACTGGTTGATGTACTGTCTCGGCCCGATGCCACGGATCATATTGGACGCCGTGCTGTGGTCGTAGAAGATGAAGCCACCGTAGAGGTCGGACATGGTCTGTCTGAGCCCGCCAAATGGGTGGAAGCCGCTGCTGCCCATGTGTGGGTTCTTTGCAAAAGCCGGGATGGACTCTTCTCCCTTGTTGCGGCGGGCCAGCTCGGGTCCTGTGAGCCGCGACAAGGTGACAGTGCTTCCCTCGGTGATCTCAATTGGCAGGTTCACAAAAGCCGTCGTGAAGTTGCATCTCCGGATGGCTATCATCTCACTGTCGGCGTCCTCCTTGAAGTAGCTCGTGTATTGGATCCCAAAAGGCGATAGTCTCGGACCCAGCCAGGGGAGCTCATCAGGTCCAGGACTTGGGGATGCCATGCCCGTGCTTTTGAATCCATCCACGTCCAGAAAGTCCAGGCTCAACTGGTACTCCAGATTCAGATCATCGCAGCCACTTGGTTTCTCGGCGTCTTCGAGGCCAGTCGTCTCGCACCTCTCAGGGGTATTGAGTCCGCGGAGGATCATCTGAAACTCCTCCAGCGTCGGAGCACCCTTGAACGGGGCGTAGCTCTTGACGCAGACCCTGCTGAAGCTGGCGATGTTGACCGTCGTCTTGCATGTCGAGTTCCGGGGACATCCGTCGGACTGCATCTGCATGGGGCGACGCTGGTTCAGATCGTTGACAACCTGGGCGAATTCGTCTTGATAAGGGGGCGGAGACCAGACGAATCCTTCGTGCCGGATGAGCTTGGTGGTGAGATTCCACATGGGCTCTTGTCGGATGGGAAGGTTGATTTCGACGAGGCTCTCGGTCTGTTCAAGCTCGACGAATACTGCTCTCTGGAGCAGCGGGCCGTTGGCCCCGAGTAGGAGGATGACAATGCCGGCGGCGCGCAGGACGGGCTGGAAATCGTCGGACCAGAACTTGAAGCGGGCAGCGGCATCATGGCCGAGTTCCCAGACATTATGCAAGGTGTGCACCTTGGTACCCGAGCGGGACAGGAGGAGAGCCCACCAGTGCGTATCGACGCCGGTTTGGAACGCCGCGCGCAGCAGCATGGTGGCAAGGGTGGCGAGGATGGAGAGGAAGACGCTCGGCGCGAGCGGCCACGAGTCCACCTCCTTGCCGTTGGCGTAGTAGACGACGAAGATGGCAGCTGCTGCTGTCGCGAAAGATGCCAGAAGGCAGAGGAAGGCGAGATAAGGGGCGTTCCTGATAGACCCTGGCCGCCAGGGGTCGAAGGGCTGTTGAGATGTCATGATGTCTGGCCGTCTGGGTACCTAGGCGGCGGTACAGCAGCACCAGTCGGAAGGAAACCCTGTCCTGGAGATGAATGGGAAGTCCAAGTCATTTTATCTTTGGCGAAGATCAGGCTCTGAGTCTGGAGCGTCGAGAAGGATCAAATCCCTGGACATGTCCATGCAGCCATGTCGCCCCTGTCCCCCCTTTTTCGGGCTACGGGCCTGTCACAGGTCAAGGGCTGGGACAAAACTGGCAGATCATTGGTTGTAACGGTTGGAAACCGACCACAGGGTTGGTCCGGGCAGGCATTTTGAGGCTGGGGCCGTTCAAGTTGGTGTGACCTGGCATGCATCGTTACCTAGGTGCAGATTTGGGGGCCGTGGCGGCGGATCTCGCAGCGTGTGTCCCGCCCTTCGCCACCCCCTCGCTCAAGTGGAAAAGCAGCCAGCTCAGCTGCACACTGCAAGGGCAAGAGTGGCCGTTGTCGAGCTTCTTTCCTACCTATGTTCAAATGCTACTTCATGTCATCAGTCTTCCTCGGCAGGCGGCCCCGCGTGGCCCTTGACCGTCTGAAAAGGCTTGTAAAATGTGTGCGGGGTTTTGGACCTTCGGTGTTTTGTCGGCGGAGCCTGATTTAACTGCGCCGCCCCCGAACAGGCTGGCGCACTCTTCTGCGTCGCTTTAGAGGGTGAAAGCCTTCGACAGTGGTGTTGAGAGTCCGGGAAGACATCTTTCTTAGATGAAGATGCCACGGTATGGCGCCAGCTCGAGAGTCTCGAAGTAAAAGGCCGACCGAGATCCCTGTCGGTGCACGAGAACCGTGGTCGCCTGGAGCGCAGATCTGCTGACTCAACCAACCTTTCGCCGCCCACGCTCAAGTGTCTCATCATCGTCAATTCCTGGCATCAAATTGCTCTTGGATATCGAGGCAAAGGTATAGGAAACATGTCAAACATCATTTGCCGAGATGTATTCAGACGACCACAACGGGCCAGAAGGTGCTGCAGACAGCAAAAAGACAATTCCATGCCTCGTACTGGAATCGAACCAGTGATCTCATCATTACTAGTGATGCGCTTTACCACTGAGCCAACGAGGCTGTTGATGTTTGGGTGTCCTCCTTTTGTTAATAAGTAAGCCTGAAATCCCACTTGCCTGGTGAAGATAGGTGAAAATAATCACCTGGCACGGGAAACGAAATCCGCTGTTGTTGAATAGTCAAGGTGTTGAAATCAGCTGAAAGAGATTTTAGACTATGACTTTAGTGAAGGGAACATTATTGGAACGGGTCAAACTAAGTCGGTATCTGGATGTTGATTTTGTTGTCATGCGCAGATGCATGTCTACTCTCATTGTCTCGTTGCTGCAATTGTTGAGCCAACTTCCAAGTCTCTGCAACTACACCAGCCAGAACTCCGACTCCTCCACGCGACGTATATTCTCAGTCTCGCCGCAAAGCCTGCCAACACCCACCCGTCGATAACATGCTCCATGCGGAAAAGTCCTGACAGCCGTCACAAAAACCACCGCAACCACTATGCTGGCAGTCTTGAGGTGATCCTTGGCCAGCGCAAAGACCAGCACTTCCCCTCCTCCACAGCAAACATGATATCAATGTCATCGAACAGAGCCCAGCCCATGATCAAGACTTGTCGTTCCCTCGCTCGAATTTGCTTCCACGCCTTGCCGATATAAAGATCGTCCGGCCTGTCGTCCGGTGCGAGAAAGTCTCCTCGGCAACCCGCTTCAGTTCCCTACTTCCAGACCATGACGGCAGGCCTGCCACACGCGTGGGACAGAACCCCGGCTTCCGCACGGGCTGCCACTGAAGGCTCAGAACCAGATCATCTCGCCACACTGCGCAAAGGTATTTGTTCGTCTCAAGCTTGACGTCCTTCCTTGCTGGCTCCGGCGCTTGGTGCAGCGCCTTAGAAAACTCCTCAGCCACGCCGCTAAGGGCGACAAGGTGGTCTTGCTCGAACTTTGTGAGATTGAGGCCCGAGTAGGCACGGACAATCTTGCGCCAGCTGATGAAAAGGTCAGTGCGGCAGACCATGCTCAAACTCAGATCGCTCTTGTACGACTTGTCACTCGCCAGCTGGTCAGGCGTCAGGGGCCACCTCTCCGGCCATGGCAGACTCAGGACGCGTCGCCGAGCAGATGAGAAAGACGCCGGCCCTAGAAAATGTGACGAGCCTTGTACTCAGAATCCATTCCTGGAATACCCATCCGCGCTCGAGGAGCTCCGTCTTGGTGATGCTCTGGTCGTACTGCTGCGTGAAATATGGCGCCGGGAGACGCTTGGCTTGGATGCTGAGGTGACCCTTTGTCTTTCCATCGGTGTTCTTCAGGGTAGCTCATTGACTGACACTCCTTCTCGGATCAAAAACCGGTGCTCCAGGTTTGCCTTCAAGGTCCGAACCCTCTCTGTATCCGGCACCCATCTGTGACTCAAAATGATGCATTTTCCACGCTGGCTGGCCGTTTTTCGTGACCTGAAGCGAAAGTATTCACTATCCGCACATCGAACGATCTCGAGGCAGCGAGATGGGAGAGGGACGTCATCGAGATGGTGGTTCTCGGGCTCGATCTCCGGTGGATCAACGCTCTGCATCGGCGGCAAGCGTCTGCCTCGGATGTAGTAAGTTGACTGGCGCATAACCTCCTCGGTTCCTGCGGTCTGGATATACGAAGTCTCGGGGCTTCGTCGTTCCGCCAGTGGTTTCCAGTACTCGTGAGTATCGTGACACTGTCTTCTCCAGGCGAGAAGAGCTTCGGCTATGGTTCCCACGGACATTGGGTCGTCAATGACGAGCTGGCTGGTGACCAAGTGGTGTCCTAGAAGGTGGTGGTCGGTGAGTAAGGGTATTCCCAGTGAGCTCTGGCAACGAATGCAACTCACGCGCATCTACAGCCACCAGTAACTCCGTGCGACTTTTAGTGTCAGGACCCAGCCGACCTGTTGACATGTGGATTTCAGTAAGGTCCAGTCTTCCTCTAGCCTCCTCGCCGGTTGTCTTTTCTGGAACAGACAGATAAACCAATTTCAAGTCTGACAAGGCGTTTTGGACGTTGCCAAAGGCCGAACCAACAAACTTGATCGCATGCTCAAAGCTGTTCGGCACTGCCTGCTCCGGGGGCTTGGCTGTCTCTTGTTCAGTGGCCCTCTTCTCTAGTCGAACGTGATAGAGCAGGAACTTGCACAGGGAGCAGCCTGCCTGCGCGGAGCGGTCGAGATCCGAGACGGAGCAAAGACGGAAAGTCTCCCGAGATGACGCCAGGGCTCGGAGGTCCAAGCTCTTGCACCGACAGCATAGGAACTGCTCCAAATTCTCCATCACCGATTCCGGTCTCCGTTAGGTCGACTTCTTCCTAGAGCATGAGTAGGATGCTCGGAGGAAGATACAGAATACGAGTAGAGGAGGCTCCGGAAAGAGGGGTAACCATCGGAAATCAGGACCCTGGCACAACAGGGGCTGTCAGCATTGGCACTGGGGGCCGAAAGGAGGCGGGGACAGAGACAAGCTGGCTTTGGGTGGTCACACACCAATTGATTTTCAGATGAGTAGTTACTGGTGGGTATCGTGTTCCATCATATTGCATGCGATGGCAGTCTATGTGTACTGCTCGGAGGTCCCGCCTTCCCCAAAGTCCAGTCAAAATACCTTAGAGGCATATACCCCTGAATCCTGACCCCCTGATCACCTCCCTAGTCGTACGCGGACCGAGCCTCGTCCGCGTAGCCCGGACAGTCCAGTCTCGACCACGAAAGATGCCGTCCGGTGAGTGTATTACCACCCCTGAGATGTAACTCTGCATGCATCTGTGAGTTGACCTGCAGATAAGCCCAGCGCATACGCGTATTAAGCAATGAATGGTCCAACCATCGTGCTGGTACCCCGCATGAACATGGGCGACGATGCTGCACGACCCTGGCAGAGGTCGTCGATAAATACTACAGTCGCCCAGTGGATCACGGTTATGCTTGTTGCTGAGTGAAAACCCATCCAGGTCTCTCGACCCCGTGCCGGTTCCACCCCCTACTTGCAAAAGTTCTTCGAGGAGAAGTCGGCGGCACAGTCTGAGGATAAAGGGCATTGATTGTGGCCCTTCGTGAGAGGTAAGGAGACTCGTGCCACTCACATACCTCTCACCTAGCTTGGTTGTCAAGATGGCACTGGCACTCGGCGCGCTTCTTCTAATCCCACTTCTAGCAGGCGCTTCCAAGAGCAGGATGGGAATCACGAACCAATTCAACGAGATCCCTGATGAGGTGGACATAATCATCGCTGGCGGCAAGTCGTTCTCCAGAACACCCATCATTTGCCCTCACTGACATCTTTCAGGAGGAACCGCCGGCTGCGTCATCGCCGCAAGACTCAGCGATGCCGATCCGAACCTGTCTATTCTCGTCATTGAGCGTGGACATGATAATTATAACGATCCCACCGTCTACCACCCGCTGTTCTGGATGACCAATATCCTCGAGCTGCCGGAGCCCAATCCACGAATGATGTACTACCGCGGCGAGAGCGAACCCGACATCGCTGGAAGGAAGATGTCTGTCGCCGCCGGAAGCATCCTTGGCGGCGGCTCGTCGGTCAACATGATGACCTACTCACGTGGGCATCGAGGTGACATGAACGACTGGGGGGCTCCTGGATGGTCAGCTGATGACATGGTGCCATATCTGAAGAAGGTACACTCTACCCAAGTCCCCCAAGTCGCGATGCAACTGGCTAAAGAGTCATCTTGCCATCTAGTTCGAAACATATCATGGCCCTGGAACTTCCGACACCCACGGTGAGAAGGGGCCCATTCACGTCTCTGCCGGCCCCTGGGGCCCCTCGTCCCTTCAGCCCGATTTGTTCAACGCCGCCACCGAGGCTGGCTGGTCCGAGACCGAAGATGCCCAGGACCTCAAGTCTCTTGGCTTTCAACGTAACCTCCGGTACATAAACGAGGAGGGCAAGCGTCAAGATGCCGCTCATGCCTACATCCATCCGCGTCTCCGCGACGGTGCCCACCCGAACCTCCATGTCCTCACCGAGCATCATGTCCTACGCGTCCTCATAGACGGGGACGTCGCTTCCGGTGTTGAGCTACAGGCCAGCTCCGGTCTCGCCACCAGTAACAGCACAGTCCATACCATCACAGCTAAGAAGACAGTCATCGTAAGCTCGGGCACCCTGGGCACGCCTCTCATTCTCGAGCGGTCCGGCATCGGCGCCGCCGATGTGTTGAAAGACGCCGGCGTTCCCTTGGTAGTCGACCTTCCGGGTGTCGGCGAGAACTTCATGGACCACAATCTTGTCCTTGTGCCTTACTATTCGACATTGGCGACCAACGAGACATACGACACCCTTCTGAGCGGCGAGGAGACGTTTGAGGGGCTGATGGTCAAGAACGCCAGCATCCTAGCTTTCAACGGTGCAGAGGTCACCTCGAAAGTTCGGCCCTCCGATGAAGAAGCTGCTGCCATGGGACCGGCTTTTCTTGAAGCTTGGGACAGGGACTTCCGAAATCGCCCCAACAGGCCACTGGCATCCATCAACTCAGCCAGCGGGTAAGTCGTCCTGCGACTCTTCAAGTACATGATTGCCTAACTTTCCAGCTTCATCACCGCCCTTCCTGAGGGTGATTCAGCGCAACACTTTGTCAGTGCCTCCTCCTTCAGCCTCTACCCCTACTCCCGCGGTTCAATTCACATCACCGGCCCCTCGGCTTCCGATGCCCCCTCCCTCCGCACTGGCATCCTCTCGGACCCAGAAGGCGTCGATGCCAATATGGCTGCATGGGTCTACAAGACCCAGCGCGAGGTCTTCCGTCGCCTCGACATGTACCGCGGCGAGTACGCGCCGCTGCACCCGCCCTTCGCCGCCGACTCTGAGGCTGCGTGTGGCCGCGCCGATGGCCCGCCGCCCAAGGGGTCTCCGCCTATCCGGTACACGGCTGAGGACGAGGCCGTACTGGGAAAGTGGGTGCGAGAGAACGTTGGGCAGAACTGGCATGGCCTGGGCACCTGCAAGATGGCGCCGAAGAGCGAGGCGGGTGTTGTCGATGCTCGGCTTGGGGTTTATGGTGTCAAGGGGCTCAAGGTGGCGGATCTGAGTGTTTCGCCCGTCAATGTTGCCGCAAACACGGCGTGTCTGGCGTTTGCAATTGGAGAGAAGGCGGCAGATATCTTTATCAAGGAGCTGGGGCTTGGCGGTGGGTGCAAGCGGGAGAGGGGCTGAGACGTACCGAGACACGCGCTATATGCGTCACAGAATCACGATTGGAAGAGATAGTTGAATAGTGAAGATTTTCCTGGTTTTTTTTTTTTTTTTTTTTTTTTTTTTGGAAATGCCTGCCTGTCCATCATATCTTGTATGAGTAGCGGCGAGTCTGGTAGTAATGAGATGCGCTGCAGATGCGCTCTTGCGTCCGAATGGCCTGCCTTTGCCGGCGCCCAAACTTATGAACCTTGAGGGTATACTCCCAATCTATCCTTCCCTGCCATGTTGCGCCATGTAAACCGTGATATTCCATACCCAGCAGCACATTACGCCAACCTGCTGCGCATCTCCTCCCGTGGCGGCTTGATGTAATCCACAATCATCTGTGCCGCGCGGCTCTGCCTCTTCGCCTCCATCACGGCCTCGGGGGACGCACGCGGATTCTGCCGACTCAAAGATCCGCCGCTGCCGTCCTCACTTGTGCGAGCGCTGCCGCCCCTCCAGCCTGTGGCAGAGTAGTAGGCGCTGTCGTGGCGCGAGCCCTCGCCGCCATTGCGCCAGCTTCGTCGCGCGGCCTGAACACGCTGTGCGCGCTCTTCGGCGGCGGCGTTGGCTAGGAACTGCTCGTAGTCGGCGGAGGAGCGCTCATCGGCTTCTGTGATGGAGTCGCGGCCCGGCGATGGCGGGGACGAGAGGCGCTGTGGCGCTGGGAGGTCGTCGTGCAGCGTAGTTGCATCGTTCGAACCAGTGAAGGGATTTTCCTCGTCTATCGGTGGCGGCGGCGGGCGGAGTGTGTAGTTGTTGCCGCCGTCCCAGGATGAAGACTGGCGGTGGTTGAGTGGCCGTGTGTTCAAGTTGGTGGTGCGGGCAAAGTCGGACGCGGCGTGGCGGGGGACATAGGGAGCTCGCTTAGACGGAGGTGCTGCTGCTGCTGTTGCTGCAGCTGTCGGTTGGCTGCTGGCGCTCCTCGAAGAATCGCCAAAGTCATTCGACGACGATGTCGACCAGAAGCGATCGCGGAAGCTCGGCTTGTGTCGGAGTGCTGCAGCGCTTGGCATCGTATCTGTCGTCGGCGTAGTCGAAGCCGTAGAGCGGAACCACGAGAGTCGACTCGTCCTCCTGGGGACGGCGGGATCCTCCATGTTTTGTCCGGCTTTATTCTCCGATGGCGGTGCGACTCGACGCTCCGAACACGAGGGAGCAGGCGGCGGCGGCCCCTCCTCGTAACCCTCGTCAACGACCGTAGGGAGCTGACTGGCTGCACGCCGGACCCGTGACGGCGTCGATTCCGAGGATGAGCGTGGCGGGGCGGTTCCTGTCAGATCCTTCGAACTGTTGCCGCCAGATGCCGCGGCCGCCCTGTTGTCACTGTGTTCACCCGGCAAAGGGAGGTCATCTGGCCGCGGCGAGGTTGCATTGGCAGGGAGGGTGATGGCGGCAGGGACAGGGACTTGGACAGGGGGCCCGCAGGGTGAGTGTGGCAGCTCCAACGCTGGGGTTCGAGGTGCTGTGCCGCTGAGACGCACCTCCGTAGCAGGCGGTGTCGGTACCGCCTTGTCGGGACGGATGCGATCATCGACCGGGGTTCCGTCGTTGTGTCGCTTCACAGGCATTTTCTTCGCTGACTTCGTCTTTGGGGAAACTCGCCCGAAGAAGGGCTGGAGAAGTGTTTTCATGGCCGAGTGACGAGAGGCGAAGGGAGGCTCTCGACAGCTACCCTGGGAATGGATGTGGAGGAGCGGAAGCGGAGTTGCCGGCGAGGTGTGCTGACAGAGTGACGGATCACGCGGGTGATGGGTGTCGGTGGGTGCAATGATGGTGGGTTGGATGCAAGGGACACCGAGCCAAGCGAAAGAACCTTTGACCTTTCCAGGGAAGAAGATTTGGCTGATGAAGTTGTTTGATATTGTCGAGCGGAACTAGTAGGGAGCCGAAGGAGGACAGCGGCGATATAAAAGACGGTGAGAGGCGAGGGTATGATGCCCGGACAGCGCGGCAGATCTCCAAACCGCGGACAATGAGGCAGCGCAAGCAAGACAGACTGAGCTTGGATCAGCGGGATGAAGGACAACCGAGAGGGTGGCTGGCCAGTGAGAAGGGGGGTCGTCGTCAAAGAGGGAGGGTCAGCGGTGACGTTGATTGAAGAAGGCGTTGTTGCCCAGCACACCACTCTGATATGATCGTCGACCAGCTCGTCCATTTTCGCGACCAAGGGCGCCCTGAGGGCCCCAAGGGGAGCTTTATACCGCGACGCCCGTTATCCCAACTCATCCACCGAGTCGAAGCGTCGCGTGGGATGGCGGCGAAGAGCGGAGATTCTCCAGACCCCCTGCCCCTGGCTGGCTCCCTCTCCTCGCCCCAAGTTGCTATCTTCGTTCAAGCTTCAAGTTCCAGCTGGGCGGACCGTGGCCTTACCGGCACCAACGAAGGGCATCACTCCCTGTTGCCGGCCGGGTTGTCCGAGCCAAGCGCGTGCGCTATGCCCCTGGACGACGATGGGCCAAAACACCGGGCAGTCAGGCAGTCGGGCTTCCGCTGCGACGGGTCGCGACATGCGTCCGTAGGGCAGGGGCGCCGGGCAGGCCCAGACAAGGGTTCCATGACAGCTGACAGGACCCTCATCTTCTTGGATCGCGAATGAGAAGCCGAGAAGATGATGGTCGCTCACCCTCGGAGGTAGGGGAGCATGGGTGGATGGGGGCGGAGAAGATCGTGAGTGGGCGGGTAAGACATCAGCCATGGCCCCTTTGGGACAGCACTGGCGGTGAAAGCAGGCTGGGCGCACAGCTGGACTGAGAAATGGGGCAATGGTGTTGTTTCGATGGTGACAGGTCGGGCGGCTCTAGGCCTGGCTCGGCCGGCTTCCAGGCCCTGGTCAGGCAGCTAAGGGAGCAAGGATGGGGATCATAAACATGATGATGGGTCTTCAAGGGTTCGAAATAGCGTACCTGTAGATACAGCGGCTAGCAAGAGCCGGACAGGGTAACGAGCCCTGGTGCGGCACTTGGATGGACATGTCGATCAAGGCGAGAGACGAGCCACGGCATTCCTGGATCCCATTGTGATGCATCCTATCTTCTAACAGATAGTGTCGACTGGAAACAACATTACAAACCACAAGAAGCCAGAGGCGAATCCCGCCAAGACCACAATCCTCATCCCCCGCCAGTCGTAGCCATCGTCGGGGATAACGGACGAGACAGCTCGAAGAGGCGTACGCCATCTTCGACGCCTCGTACCAGCAGCGACTCATGTCTCGCGGGCCCGCGCGGGACTAGGACGCATTTGGGACCGCCACCACCAAACTCCCCAGGAGGGCTTGTTCTGGATGGGATCGCTGTTTGGGGCTGAGGTGAGGACGAGCGGGAGGGAGGGAGAGCGGCCCCTGGTGGACACGTGGGAAGGGCCGGGGACTCCCGTCGACGAGTCTTGTTGCCATGCGGAATGTGAGACCGAACCAGCTGCTTGTCTGACCTTGACATGTCGGGTGTGTGCAGAGACAGGATGAACGACAAAGAACGACGTTCTGGGCGATCTCTGGGCACCGTGGTGGCAATGCTTAGCCCTGCACCAACCAGCTGGTTCGACGCGAACAGGGCAAACGCCCTCGGTTCCATGTTTTGCCCAACATTGCGCTCGCAATGATTGAACGCCATGGTCGCTCCCCAGGCTCCGGGGAATCGCCTGAGCCGGAGGCGACGACTCGCTTATTGAGACTCAGCTGAGCAATAGCGACTGCGGGGATGAAAACAGGCGAGTCGCTTTCCCCGTTGGGAGTCGGGGCCACCAAAGTTCCTTCACATGGAGGCCTGTCCGCTGGGATGGCGCCTTGCCACGAGGCACCCCCGGCGTCGCATCGGGGTTAGGCGCCCTCTAGCGACGTGCTGACGTCCCCTGCTGGCACATTAGCTCGCGGAGTTTGCTTCAGCTGACGCCAGGTCGAGGCGGTCATCGCGTCGACGTGTGAGTGGAGGGGACCTGTCGTTTGGGCCTCGGTGACCCTTGTATCCTTGACGTCGATCGAGATGGGTGTTGGCGATTAAAAGGGACAAGCTTCGAGGTGAAGTGGTGAGGAGAATTCACCACAGTCAGTTGGAACTTGGGGCTCGCATGCAGAAGCGATCTGCGTCCAGGGGGTGACAGGGCCCAGGGCTTGACGTCCGGTAGTCACCGGTTAGCTTTAGGGGAAGCCTCCGGATCGTCCGGTCCACTGAACAAGCTTCTTTTCGGACGGGCCGATGGGGAACATGGCCTTGTCCTTCAGTTGACCGGCCAAAGACTACAAGTCTGCTCCCCTCGCCCCGGTGTGACAAGATGCAAAACTTCTCTTCACCATGCTGTTGCATTAGAAACTGCATTTCGGACTCTCCTAGCATCTTATTTCGTTGCTCCATACACGAATACAACTCAATTCTTCTTGACTTCATTTCAAGCCTGTCGCTATTACCTGAAACCTCCCCCAGATGACTCCCATTAATCGGCCCTTTTCCTTACCGCACTCCCCAAGATTTGCGGCAATATTGGCAATGTTGACAATGCTTGCTATATCTTTGCTGAGTACTTGGCGCTGGTTTGTGGGGACTACCATCAAATAACACGCCTTCGCAGCTTCGCCGAAGCCAGTCGTGGACGGCTATTTCCGCTGGTGGTAGGAACATCAGATCGCGCAGGGTCTCAGAGTCCCGCGGCTTCATCTCCGTTTCGTACCATGGCGCGAACCCCTCAGTTTCTTCGTAGGCCTCGATGACGCTGCCAGGTCTCTTGAAAGACCAAACAGGCTGGGGCTTTGCCTCCCAGAATCTATCGTCGTTGAGTCTCGGTTGGGCCCAGCGGACAAATGGCCGCTTGTACGCCTCCAGCCTTTCCGGAAGCCAGTGGTCCCCGCCAAGGTCTTGCCATGTGGTGAGCGTGAAATTTCCGTCCTCGTCTTTCTTACACGAAAAGTCGGTCGAGCATAAGTCGCAGGCCCCGAAATACTCGACGCCTTTTGATTCCGGGTCCCGGATGTGGGTGGTCATGGCGGCAACGCCCGAGTACTTAAGGTCTGAAGTGTTCTTGTCATCCCGCACTACCAGTCTGTCATGACTGCATGGCGAAAGGCCGATCGGGCAAATGTTCTCGTTCTCGTGGCGATCCTTGAGCGATTCGCCGTTTCTTGACAACGCGGACGGTCTTCGTGAGCACACGCAGTTCGTACCAATCCTCAGCCAGGCAGCGTCGGATGAGGACCTTTGGATAAACTGTACACGCAACTTTCCCGGTTACACGGGAGTATGTTGCCAGGATTTCCCGCGCATACCGTTGTCGAGCGGCGCCGATGGTGTTCCAATGTCGAAAGTACTTGAGCAGGAAGTGGACGTGGGTGTATGCGAACTCTCCTCCACGCTGGAAAAAAACCGTGGAAGAGAACACAGTCGGTATCTCTGAAATCCCACTCCTGCTTACGCCGCTTTGAGGGTATGTCGGTCAAGTCCACCGAATGAATCTTGCTGCAGGTCGGGCACATGATACTGCCCATATTGTCTCGCATGACCCTGGAGAGGAAGAAGTCGCGGATCTCATTGCGGCACATCAAGTTTTTAGGCGATGTTCCTGCCGACCAGGCTTTTGCAATGTGGGCTATGCTCGGATGGCTGACTGTGAGGATGACATGTCAAAAGGTCCTACAAGCCTGTGATAGGACCAAGATGTCAATGGTGGACAGGAGCTTGATGAACTCGAACAAAATATCGTGAGGCAGATCAATCAATTGAGTTCCCTTTGCTGCCTTCGTTGATTCGATCATTGCTGAATGTAGGCGGTGATTTGGTTCACGGCTCGACGGAGCAGGGTCGGCCATGGACTTGATGGTGTAGTTTTCGAGCGAAAATTCTCCAGAGGAGTCGAGACCGTGGTAAATTTTGTCGATTTCGCTGCGATGAGCAGATGTTGAGTCCATCGTGAGTAATCGGGAGAGTGATGTGCCTGAGTACCGAGCAGATTGTGTCCTTGATAACTTGGTGAAAGCGGGGGGGACTTCAAAATCTTTCCGAATGAATGGGTCTCTGAAGCTGAAAGATCGAGAAATCAGAGGTTGCATGGGAAGATGTTGGATGGAATGCAATATAAGCTTAAGTGCAAAGTTTGCAGCCTGGCCGGCGCCATCGTCGCGTGAAAGCCATGCCATTACATGGATGTTTGATGGCAATCTGAGGCTTGTTACAACTGTGCCACGTGGACATCCACCCAACACACACTGGTCAGAATCAAAAATCAGATCTCTTCTGTGTCTATAAAAGAACGTAGGTTTCTCGCCAATAGCCACTCAGGGCTGACTGTCTGTACGGGTGCCTCAAGAGAACGAGTATTCAAGGAGGCTCATGTCGTGGGATCAGAACAGGCCGGGTTCAACAGGGAAGCCACTGTACTATTTGATCAGGACTTAGCAGCGAGCGTCAAAAATTGCCTGCCACAAGATCTGAACCATGACATGCGCGATTACAACCTCTCAAATCGAAACAAGAGTTCCGCAGTTATGAGACCACACTGATCCATCCTGAGGACTTCAATTGATTCGAGGACGCAGACCAGTCACCTGCACCCGAAGAAGTAGAATTAGCCGACAAAGAGGCTTTCAACGTGCCCAGTCTGTTCCTTGCCTACCGACATTTTCCGAGTTGCGTCGCTCGTTGTACAGATTGTGGCGGCGACCAGCACAGCGAGCTCGACTGTGCTCAGGCACCTGCTACAAATTCCTCCGAAAATCTACCCAAAAGATGACCCGATTGATCCATTCAAATCAGCCTGAATCCTTCGATGCATTTGTGGGATAAATTCAAGAGACCACCGCGGACAACCATTGCAAAACCTGCTCCTGGCAGCCAAACTCGCGGAGGCACAATACTGGACGACATCAAGCTCGGGGAACCCGGAATGCCAGGGGTTCCCCAACGGAATTGTCGGATGAGCGGGCGATCCCGCGTTTCAAAGCCCCTTGATAGGCTCGTTCGGTCTCGAAACTTGATGGCGATGTTCCTTGATCCTTCAGGCAACTGTCGATGCGGCTTCTGCCGTTTTAGGCTTCCTGCAGACCCTGACGTCCACTTGTACGGCAAATCATCTTACAGGGTTGATCTAGAGACTAGGTGCGATGTTTTCAAGCTGCATCAAGATTAATTACTTGACGCATGAGTATTGCAACATCATGTTGTAAATCGTGTCGAAGGCGAGGGGTCAGGAGCACCGCCGAGGCTGCTATATGCTGGTGACGTGGACGGTTATCCTCTAAGAGTTTTGCGGGGGGGATGGAATAGGAGGAGAAAACCTGGGTTGTACGAGAACATGGTATTCCCATCCTTACCTTTCATGACTTTTGCGTGATAAAGGGTTCAGGAGAAACAGTCTTTTCGGATGGGGTGGAGATGCTGCTGTAGGTGGGCTGAGCGTTCCCTTGTTGAAATGAACTCACTTCAAGGGTGGCATATCAATCTGACAGCGGAATTTGACCTTCCGCAATCAGCATTGTACTCACCCGATCGGGTAGAGGAGGACGATGTCGACAGGTGAAGACCAAGTAGCCATACATCGTCTTCTCATGCCGCCTGGTACTTGAGCTGAAGCCTGCAGGCCACGTTCCAATGAGACTCTTTGAGAAGCGCGCATAAAACGCATAGCTCCGAAGGATCCGATGGGCATTCGCTTGGATAAAGACTGTGCATCGATACTGGGCTAGGTGCGTTTGACATGGCAACCTATCGTCAACTGACCAACGCGACCCGGTCAACTTGATGATCTGGAAAGAGGGGAGGCGAAGATCATGTCCGGAATACGTCCCAGAGGGACATCCATCGACCATCAATGCCCAGTCAGTTGTCTATAAAAGGCAGGCGAGTCCTCCCTCCCAGTCCCATTGTCTCTCCTCATCCACAGCCATCACATTCTCAGTCTTACTCGTCCTATCAAACCTCCAAACCGCAACCATGAAGCCCGTTTTCATCATCATCTCCACCCTCGCCGCCATGGCCGTCGCTCTCCCCGCCAACGCCGAGCCTGAGGCCATCGTTGCTCGCGAGGACAACGACTCCAACCTCTCCAAGCGCCAGTGCGGTGACTGCAGAAACGGCAAGCGCACTTGCTGGTTCTGCACTCCTGCTGGAGGTTGCGGCGCCTCTAGCTGGAACTGCTAGATTTGGACTCTGATGTTCGACGTCTCGACATTTCCAAGCACGGTGAGATTAGAATGCCTTGAGCTGACTGAGGGCGTGGTTTCTGATGACTTGCACGTTAGGTACAACTTTCGGAAACGTCGCGGTGGAGGACCCAGGAGTTGAGTTGGAACCATCGGCGGTGGCTAGGGCATCAGACTGGATATGTTTCGTCAGCCAACACAATGTGATTACGAACCATCCAACGCAAGCTTATCTGCCTGTAAGCTAGGGACACTACCAATCTGAGTATGGCGAACTAGTTACCAGTGGTTGGTCCCAGTTTCCACTGCCTTCTCAGTGTGAGCAAGTGAGAAAGCTTGTGAGGTCCGCTCTGATGTGGTACGAACAATCGCATGCACGGCTGACTGCCACGTAAATGGAATCATCAAGTTTGCGCATATGTTCATTCCATGATACTGGGACTCTAGAAGCCTAAGACAAGACTGTGTCTGGCAGAGACACCGTCTGGTACTAGGTGGACACTGAGTCTTACCCAGTAACCCTACCTATACACATGTATCAAGCTTTCAAATCTAGAGAACAAGGAATGAGAAAAACTAGACGCCCTGGAACTTTCATCAGCTCTCTATGCTATTAAAGCATGCTCCTATATCGCTGCGAGCTAATGAGCTCCGCTGGAAGCTGTTCTAAATTGGACGTTCCGTAGAAATCTAGTCGCAAGCCACTGCTCACTGGCAAACATTGTGAGGGATTGACTATGCATGCCCTTGCCGGAAACCCCAGCTCGGGTTCTTACCTACAGTGCGAGCATGGCCCTGGCTGGTGAAGATGAATTGTCTGGAGCTCATCGCCACCTGTGAGAGTGACACCGGGAGAGCCGGAGGGCACGGTCAAACCATCACATCTCGGGCCAATCCAGCCTAGCTCCTCTCTTTCCACTGGTGTCATACCTCTGTCGTCTTCGTCGAGCTCTGACAGAAGTTGGGTCTTCTGCATGATTGGGCTGTCATCGGAAGGCTGCCACCAGACGTTCTTTGGCCCTCATTGGCTCTCATGTTAGGGTAGTGTCAGAGAGGGCATCATGTGAACGGTGATGCTCCCGGTGATCGATGCACTCTCCATTTAGCCTTTTCTTTCCGATCCATCTTATTCAACCGCCGGCTGCTTGACACGACTGTCAACCTGTTGGAGGCTCAACCCCCGCCACACAAGCCCCTTTCCGGAAGCATCATCCACGTCATCAGCCACCCAGTGCCGGTTCGAAGTCCGAGCAAGCCCACGGGACTACCTCGGGTCACGAATCCGCGTATCGACTGCCAAACTTGCAGACAGCTGCAGCCCTACAGGATCCAGCACGCTCCCGACCTTTCCCAAACATCCCGGACCAGCAGAGGCGAAATCCGGTACGCACGTAACGACGTTAGCCTAGGTGATAGACCAGGGGACCTGTTGATGGTGGCGTGTGTCCCGGTCATGGCACTGGACCGGAGGTCGCCGCGCTGAGGGTCGGAGGGTTTGCTGGCTGGCAGCCTGCCTCAACTTCGACGCGGGGGGTAACACAAGAAGACGTCAATGGTCTGCTCGCCTGCATGGCCACGAGGCAGGCATGCAGAGACGCCGACGGCAAGCCGAGACGGCGGAGGCAGGGCTCAGGGGTTCAGCGGGCGCATCAGGGCCGGGCCAATTGAGCCCCGGGACAGTCCAATAGCTGGGAGCGGTTTTCTGTCGATTCACAGCGTTCTAAATCTGTGTGAATTATGCATGGTCTTGGTCAGCTTTTTACTAAAGGCTAGGGTGTTTCCTAATGCGTTGACCGATGGGCCGAAGTGGCACCAGGGGCTCTGGGCGCTGGCAAGGTTGGGCGTCATCTTGGTCCTGTCTGCTGGCTTCGAGGAGTTGGTTCGTCCACGTCGGGCGCCGGAGATCTTCGAGTCTGTAGCATGCATCTTGTTCTGTCTGGTGTGATCGCCACCATGGCCAGGCCGCAGCCACGGCCAGGCCCTGCGTCGTTCACGATTCTCGTAGCCGGAAGACGGGTTGATGTGATTGATCGTCAGACGGGCCACACGAGACAGTCACAAAGTCCTTTTCCGGTGGAGGCCTGGAATCGAGAGCGTTGCACTTCAAGTGGCTCCCCCTTTATTGCCGCGCCCCTCTCCTCAGCAGATCTCACTGTTGCGCCAGACAAAGTCGTTGAGCCAACTGCCCGGTGCGGAAAGGAGCTCGCGTGGTCCACAACGACTGCACTGGTCTCTCGATGAGCCACGTGTGGGAGAAGCAATCGCCAAGTTTGTATGGAGAAAAGTGTGTCGGCTACGGTACCCCCTCGAAGCCCGGACCGCACTCCGGCGCCGCACCGGCCCCTGTCAGCGGAAAAAGGAGAGGGCCCAGGGTTCTCACCTCAGGACCTTGGGGTAAGATGAGGGGACCGCGCTGTGCTCAGGGCACCCGGGGCGGCTCGAGGCCTAGGGTGAGCAGAAGAACTGCTCCAGTCGGTGCCGTGGCGATTGGGCCAGATGAATCGGGCGGGTGCCGTCCCATTCAGCCTTAGAGGATCGGTTCGACGATCTCATGGTAACATTGGGGGCCTTTCTTGCCCCTGGTCTTGGGAAGGAAACGAGTCAGTCGGGCCCTTCGCCTCGGGAGCCCGCCCACATGGTTCTGGCGATACAGCGAATTGCCGGCGGCCGACCATCTTCTGACCTACATGGCCTCGGATCCTTCGAGATATTGCCAGTGGCGCCCGAGACATTGACGACAGCACTGCAATCCGTCGGACGTCGACCGGGGGATGGAGGGATCTGCTTGTCTCGAACATTGGCGCCCGTTTGGCCCGGCGAAGTAGGCTTCTGTGGCCATCCTTGGTCATCTCCGCTGCGGCAAGCAATAGTCCGCTATGAAGCTGATTCTCCGGGGAAGGGGGACCCCCTTAGTGGACGACATAACGTTATTTCCCTCCGTCAGCGTGGCATGGATGGAACCTACTCGGACAACGTCGGGCAACTGGTGAGATACGAGGCACGGCCATCAGTCCCAGCACCGTTTTGCGTCTTGATTGTGCGCCGGCTGTTTCATTCCACTGTGCTGTCGTTGTTGTCGGGAACAGTGCTTCAGGGCCCTTGACGCTCTGGCTTCAGGGGCCCAGGTCAGAATTCGTCTTCAGTCAGGCTGTCTGTCGTCGTTTCTACGTCGCTCATTTGACCAATCATTACCTCGCGCGGAATACATCTTCTTCGGGACTAGCTTTGGCGAGACATCGAATCGTCTCCAAGTGACAAATGTCCGGACGGCCGCCCGAACAGCAGGGGACCCTGTTTGAGGGGACCACAACCCACGACCACACCCACCCGGTGCATAGTTCGTTCCCTCAGTATTCCCGCAGCCGTGCCGTCGCCAGAAGGTGAACCGGTAGATGGAACCTCTCAGCATCAGACTGGCCCAATGGTGGCCTCGCCTGGGCCCCGGAGAACCAAGGCCTGGCGCCCAGGGGTTGCCATCTCTGGTTGTCTTCCTCCCGGGCGCATGCAGCCGCCTTCGCGGACTCCTTTCCGCCCACCTTCACCATGTCTGCCGTTTAACGACCCAGGGTCCATTCTGCCTGCAGCAGTACCCGTCGTTGTACCCACGCACGAGCACGGTCAAGTCTCGGTTTCTTCCCCCCTCCTCTGGCATCACGGTCGCCAGTACCTATCCTACCTGGCTACCTCCTAGGTGCGGCATCTACCTACGAAGCAAAGCATCTGCTCAGCCTCCGCTTACGCGCCCTGAGAGACGTCAGCCAGCGTCTCCTTGCACTCTCTTCGGTCTTCATATCATCTACTGCTATCCCCTCTTCGCAGTCTTCGCCGGACTACATATCTACCACCGAACGCCCACGGAGACTTACGTTGAACCATTAACAAGGTCAGACAAGTCTTCTTCAGTCACCCGAATCCACACCTGTCGTCCGCCGTCTGCCGACGCCACCCTTCTTAGCCCAGCCCTGTGCTCGTCCCGACACAGTCATATTCCGCGCCGAACACCAACCCTCAGCAGCTATCCCCGCGTGTGAACCTGCAACTCCAGCTGAACATCCGCATCCCGCATACAGTCACTGAACTCCGTCATGGTCGGCGTTCCCGGACGCTCAAAGGGCTGCCATACGTGTCGCCGCAGGAAGAAGGGAGTATGTACAGTCTCCTCCCGCCGGCAGAATTCCCGCCGCGCGCTTCTTCTCCCACATCTTCTGAACCATCACTGACTCGGTATTAGTGTGATGGCCAACGACCATGCTGCGGCCAATGCCAGAAGGCACGTATTGAGTGCCACGGTTATGAGCGTCAATGGATCTTCGTCAACGTCACCTCGCCGCCCATCATCGGGCCAGGAAGCGACACTTCAACTGCCAGGAGCACCCCTGAGATCGCCCTGCCCGCCTCTCTGTCCAAGTCTGCCTACGAGGAGAAGTATCTGGACATGTTCTGGGACTTGTATCTCCCTGAGGGGTCCGCCTCCATTCAGGTCATGGCCCGCTACTCGCTCATCACCTGGGTCCCCGCCGTTCTTGACCTGCGCCATAAGGACCCGGCCCTGAATAAGGCACTTCTTGCCCTGTGTCTAGGCACCATTGGAAACCTCAGAAACACAAGGTGGATGTCCGAAGAGAGCCTCAAGCTCTACGCCGGTGCAGTCAGTGACATGAACCTCGGCTTGAAGAGCAAGTCTCGCCGCAGATCCGATGCCCTGTTGCTGGCCACCAGGACCCTCGGTCTGTACGAGGTTAGTTCAGTGCTCCCCCTTGCCTGGCCAACCAAGGCTTCATGAGCACAATAGCTGACTTGTGGCAGCTGATATGCGGTCTCCACGACGAGAACGAGGCGAGCATTACCTGGGCCAACAGCTGGCAAGGACATAACCTCGGCCAGATGGGCCTTGTCATGCAGAGGACACCCGAGGCCCATGTTGACGGTCACGCCCACGACTTGTTTGTCGATGCACGGATGAACGTAGTAAGTACCACCCTCCACGCCATGCACCTACCTCTCAGACCATCGTTGACCTCTTCCCCAGACAAACGCCCTTGTCGTCTTACGGCGGCGGAGCGCACTGTCCGACGCGACATGGAAGACGGTCCCATGGACCAAGATCCTAAAGCCCCCGACTGACGTTCTCTACGACATCATCGGAGACATACCCAGCCTTCTCGAAGACTCAGACCGGCTGAACCTCTGCTGCGACCCCATCGAGCGCGCTACCCTCCTGCGCAAACTTGTCGAGGACTGCTGGAACATCGATACAGACCTAACATGGTGGTTCGAGAGCCTCTCTCCCAGGGACGAGCTCGAGAACCTCAGATCAAGAGGCTTCACCTCGCCCTCAACCGCCGAATTCGCCGCGAGTCACGTTATGACAATGTACTGGGCAGCCTGCGTCACCGCGTACGGCGTCTTCCGACAAGTCCTCGCCAACCACTCCCCCGCCGACCTCTTCAACCTCCCCGACCGAACGAACCCCCAAGCCTACTGCTGCGCCATAATCGAGCTGTCCGACATGTTCTTCGAGAAGGCTTCGGGCGTCTTCGGCAAGCACACGATTCTCTTTCCCCTCGGCATGGCGTATGCCTACCTGCTCTCCACCGAGGTTGAGGGCTTCACGAGCCCTGAGATGCACAAGATGCAGCTCTACTTCCAGAGGCCGCAGTGCGGCCGGCGCGTCCAGCGGTTCATGCACAGTATGCTCAGCGCCGGACCGGACCTGGCTGACGAGATTCTCAGTGACTCGCAGTGCTTCAGGGCGAGGGCGAGAGCGTGGCTTGGCATGGTTCCCGTCACTCCGCCAGAAAGTCCCGAAAGCGACTTTGGCCAGATTCTCAACGACTGTTACTGGATACCCTCTGAAGGATGTTCCGATGCGGGAACCAGCACGCCAATATGAGGGCTTATACGTTGCTGGAGTAATAAGTTGGATACTTGAGGTCGTCAGAAATCTGGCGACTCTTCTACTCGTTGTTTCTGTGAGGGAATTGAACAAGCGGTCTCGCGAATGGCGTCAGGGACAACATCAAGGTCGGGTCAAGCGGGTTGCTCTTAGAAATGCACGGATACACGAGGACACTTCTTGACGTGATAGAAAGTATACGAATAGTCTCATGACGGAAAGGTAGAAAGATACCTACGATTCGACCACGGCCGTCCGTTCTTTGTGTTTACCTACTTCGTGAAACACCAAACCACAAGACGTCATGCCACACCTGGCAGACCACATGCCCCTTTCGGACCGACCTCATGGGAACAATCGACGCCCTGAATCACGCTGGGAAGCCTAGTTTCATCCTTCGTGGCGCAGCACTGCCCTGTCGCCCGGCACAGGCCGAGCCCGAAGGATAGATAGGAGCCTTAATTCCGCTGCAACGGGCAGCCAAGCAACGCTGGCGGAGAAGCCGCGTAAACCCTGTCCGACTCGACTTCGGCGCCGGGAGCACCTCCGTCAACCCCCACGAACGTCTACCACTGTGCACAAATAGGAGGAACTGTCGCTCGCAAACGCCCGACGCCAAGGACTTGCGCGTCCAGATCACCAAGTCGAGAGCTACGTGGAGCTGTCGCGTCAAGATCCGCGGTGCATCATGCAAGCACGTCATCACGTCACGTTCAAGCCACTCGAAGAAATCATGAAATGTCATTAATCGTGGCTCCGCTGGAAATCCGTCCCCCGCCTGAGGACGAAGCGGCCACTTATGCAACCCCCGCCTCACCTCAGCCCCGTCTTAAGGCTGCTCAGGGCGAGAACCGCTGCCTCCTCTCTCAGCTGATCCTCAGGCGTCCAAATCCTCGGCGGCGCGCGGAAATGGTACAGTAGTGCGTCGCTGATGGCAAAGGCAGTGGGTGCCAGCATGTGACCCTGCTCTGGTCTCCCCATGCTAGGCGCGATGGCAGCCGGAGGACCTGGCGGCGGAGAAAGTGGCTCCAACGATTGCGGCCTCGTCAGAGGCAGGTCGACGCCTGCCTCAATGGACAAAGGCGAAGGGCGAGGGCGCATAGGTGCCAGCGTGCGGTGGTGCATCTGAGTAAGGCTGCTGCCTGAGGAGACCTGAGAGGGCAAGGTGCTCTGGTTCTCCTTGTCTGACCATGTCCGTTTTTGCATCGGCGCCGAGGCGACGGGCACCGGCAGTATCTCGTTTGGATCGGGAAGGGGCTGGAAGACCGCTGTTGCATGGGCGCTGTGTTGCAACGAGGCAGCTGCACTTGGTGCCGGCAACGAGCGTCGCGAGGCACGGCCGTCGGCTACTAAAGCAACCTCGACGCCGTCAATCGTCTTACGTTTGCGGTGTCTGGGGTTGGACTTGAGAGCGTCGTAGATGGACTGAGCGCTTGCAGGGTTGCTGTCGAGGCCGATGCCGAAGTTCTTGGCCTGGCGCATCTGGAGCTCCTGCGCCTCGGGAGCATCTTCCGGCAGATACGACCATCCCTTTCCCTTCTCGCGCTTTCCCCTCGGCTTGCCCTTTGCCGAGGATGCGATGGCTGGCTGGCTTGTGTCGAGGTCTGCGTCATTCGATGGCAGCGGTTGAGGGTTGGACGCTGGAGATTGCTCAAGGCGAGCGGTCTCGTCGACGCGTCTGGGGCGTTCGGCGCCGCCCCAGTGCATAGCCTGACGCATTTCAAGTGCCTGGGCCTCGGGGTCATCCTCCGACACGTACACCCATCCTTTGCTTTTTCGAGCCTTCGCCGTTTTCTTGCCGTCAGCCGTCCTTCCCTCGTCGATCGGCGGTGGCAGGGGCTGTCGTGTGCTTGTCTCGGTGCCCCAGTACTTCGCCTGACGTTGCTCAATGGCCTGGGCTTCGGGGTCGTCTTCCAGCACGTACACCCATCCCTTGCCTTTCTTGGGCTTCTCCTTCTTCTTGCCGTCATCTGTGTGAGCATTGGCGGGGGGCGGCAGTGCGGGTTGGGAACTCTCGTCAGTGCCCCAGTGCATGGCTTGACGTCGCTGAATGGCCTGCACCTCGGGGTCATCATCCCGCACGTAGACCCATCCCTTTGCTTGTTTGGGTTTCCCCTTGTTCTTGCTTTTACCTGAAGCTGTTGGCGCAGCGGACAGTGGTGTGGACATCGACGGCATGGGCAAGGACTTTCGCTGCGATCGAAGAGGTCGAGGTCCAGAGCTCTGCTGGTATGCTGGGAGCGACTGTCGATGGGGCTTGGCAGCAGCGGCAGCTTTCGCAATAGGCGCGCTTGGCGCCACAGGGTCGGGCGTTGCCTCTGCGGAGGGTGGTGTTGGCGGGGGGGAAGACAGCGCTGAGGACGGTGATGCTGTGGTCGAGGACGGTGATGCTGCCGGCGGCAGAGGAGCTGAGGCGGTTTCCTCGGGCATGGACAATTCTGGCACCGGAGCCTGCACCGAAGGATTCTCCTGGACAGCTTCTTCCGTAATCGAGTCCGCCTGGGTCACTTGCTCCGACATACTGGTCGTTTGAAGAGCCGGTTCCGGAACTGTCTCCTCTTCGGCGGCTGCCACTGGGACGGTGTCCTCTTGAGTGGTCTCCGACATGATGGAATACTCCTGTAGAGCTTCCTCTGGGATGGGATCCTCCTGGATGGCTTGCTGAGTGTTGAAGTCCTGCTGAGTAGCCCTCGCCGGAATGGGATCCTCCAGAGGGGCTTCCTCCAGAGTGGGTTCTGCCTGGATGGCTTCGAGTATAGCCTCCGGTTGAGCCGCTCGTGGAGGCCTGGTCGAGGGACTGCCATCGGACGGCGAAATGTGAGTTTGCTCCTGGGCGCCTGCTGGCGTTGATGATGGGGGAGTAGTCTTTGCTGCAGATCGGGGAGTGCGGACAGGCTTGACCCGGGCGATGGGAGACGAGAAAGTGGCTACTTCCGCCGCACTGCCTGACAGCCGACGAAGATCTCGGGTGATCTGCCAGGCGAGGTAAGCGCCACTGCACTTGTCCTCCCGGAGCGACATGGGCCGAGCTGGAGCTTTGGGGGTCTTCGGAGTGCTCGTGGCGAGAACCGACGTCCCGTCCGCCGCTGGGGCTTCCGCTGTTGGCTCGTCTGTTGAAGTGCGCAACTCGAAAGTCGCGGCAGAGTATCCGGATGACGCGTCTCCTGGACGACTGAGTTCTGGAATTGCTGTCGTGAGCACGTCTGCTGATAGTACCCCTGGCTGGTTGGCGGCTGGCGGCACTTCGCTTGACGGAGGCTCAGCGGATGACCCGACCACTCCTTGCACATCCCCCGTTGAAGCCGCGTTGCCCGTGCAGTCGGCCACAGTGGCAACGTGAGATCCAGTGTCTGAACTGCTGCTTGGCTTCGAGGGCCCAAGGACAGCAATGGTATCCTCCGTAACAGTGGTATCGGCGGGAGAGTGTACCACGATGCTCGAGCCCTGCTTCACCAGGCCACTGGATCGCTTCTTTGATGCCTTCTCCAGGTTTGAGCTCTCGCGTTTCCTCTTCGGCGGCGCTGGGAGTTTGGTCCCTGGGGGAAGCCAGAGGAGGGGGATTCTTTGCTGAAGGTTGGCCACCCATGCGTCGCAGTCCCACCGGATCCAGTAATCGATGATGTCGCCCCAGGCACTCTCCGGCGCCTTGGTGAAGTTGACGAAAACCACCTTTCCGCCCTTGGAGTGCACCGCCTTAGCAAACTCCCGGACAATGACCTTGAGCCCGTGAACCTTGAGAGACGTTCCCAAGATGAGCATGAAGTCGGGATACAGGCCGAGGTCGTGCTTGACGAGAGGATCGATGAGGTGAGCGTTGGGGTGCTCTTCGCCATAGAGGACAATGTCGGGCCGGAGTTTTCCAACGCCCAGCGCTCTCTTGCCCCTCTCTTGACGAGCAGCGGTCGCCCCGGCGCAGTGTGGACATTCGGGCTGACGTCCTGAAAGGGTCTCGAGATGGCGGCCTTCTTCGTCCCATTCGCAGACCTGGCCGCAGAGGAAACAGCGTAGAGACTGCAAAGAACCGTGGAGGAAGACACACTCGACGCCACCATTGTTGACATCGACACGACGGGCGTTGTCTTTCCCGTCCGTCGGCTCGCTCGTGTTGGAGAAGCCGCCGGTTGACTTTCTGGAGAATCTCCCTCGGCTCCCAGGGCCTTGTTGCAGCGACGTCGACAGGCCGACCTTCTCTTCTATCTGGTCAATATTCTGGGTGTAGCATCGTACGAGTTTTCCGCGGTCTCGCAAGTGGCTGATGAAATGATGAGAAGCGGTCGGCTCCACATCCCTCGACTTTTGGCGTAGAGTGCTCGCAAAGGTGTAAAAGACAGAGGTGCGGATAGGGTCCGACCAGATCGAGACGTCGAAGAGATCGCGGCCCTTGAGGTTTGGAAGACTGCTTCGGCTTGGATTGGAGGTCTGCGATGTCAGAGAGGGCATGGATGACGGAGGTGTTTCGCCAGACTCGGAAGACGCGGCACTACCGGCTTCGCTGGACCCCTGGTGGCTCGTCGACGATGATGACTCTTGATACGGATCAAACAGGACCGGAGGAGGGGACGAGAGTGGCGAAGAGTTGATGCCGCGGTGCCCACGTCGAAACCGGGATGGAGTTCGGGCGGAAGCCTTGGACCGTGCTGACGAAAACCCCGCACCGGACATGTGAGGTAGCGACAGAGGTGGCGAGGTGACACCAAGGACTCCCCGTCGTCTTGGGGTTGAGTATTCGCTGTTCTCGGGGCGCTGGAATGCTTGCCTTGTGGACGATGCTCGGCAGTGGCAGTCGCGACGTGGTGGGCTTGCCGAACGCGCACGCCGCAGTGGTGCCTGGTTCATCTCGGTGTTTGCTGGCCTGAGAGAGCTGGGAGGCATCGATGCTGCCCTCGAGCGTCGACTTTCCCCAGAGGCGCGTTCAGTGCATGCCGAGCACGGTATCGGTCCTGACTCTGTCTCGTCATGGGGTAGGTCGTGTATTGTGTCTGAGGCATGCTCCGGGACAGCGGCAAGTTCCTGGCCTGGACAAGTCGCGTATGTTGACGCATGCAGAGCCTGACGCAACGGGGAGCTTGAAACTGTCGGTCGACTCAACCGAGAGTCTGGGATCGGTTGCGCCAGCACGTGTGACTCGAGCGGATTGACAAGATTCGCTGTTGTGGCGATTGATTGGGTTGGCCAGTCCCCAATTGCCTGGAGATCCTCCAAAGGTCTCCCCTCAGGCCCCGAGACAGAGTCTCTTGCAGAAGGAGCCTCATATTGCGGGGATTGCGGCTCGGTTATTGTGCTTGCGGCATCGCGAGGTGTCGAGGTGGCGACTACCACCGAGGGCAAGGTGGGCTCGGTGTCCTGCGATAGTCGTCTTCGTTTCGGCGGTGGTGGCTCCGAGCGCTCGTCGACGGCGGGTGTATCGTCTGCTTCGGCAGCTGCCAGGGCATGTAGCTTGTTGGCTGCGTCGAATTGTGCTTGAATCAGGGAGTAGAGGCCATTTTCGGATCGGAAATCCTGTTCCCTGAAGTCAGTCTCGGTTGCAATCTCGCGACAAGAAAATGGGTAAAGGCTCACGGGAATGCCGGAGTTGGTACTGATGCCTGCTCCAGTAATGACCACGACCTTCCGCGACTTCAAAAGCGCGTCGGCGATCTGCTGGAGGAGCTGCTCCGCGTCCGGCAGAACTTCGATGGTGGGCATGGTGTTGCGTTCAGCGACGCGTTGCCATCGGTGTTCCGCGTCTTTTTCTGGCGGGTATCGAACCTGGAGAGGCTCAGCGATTCGAAATCGCAATCGTACTGTGCGTCCCCGGCTGCGGCATGGGTAGTTGTAGGATCGCTTGGGTCGAGGTTGCCTTCTTCGGTGACCCAGAAAACCGCGAAAAATCTAGCGCGTCGAGGGCGTTCCAGTGAGGTTCTGGTACACAATTGCGCGTTTGAAGATACCGCAGGATCTTCCAGAGAAGTAGACGTCTGAGGCGCGTCGCTGGCGGTGGTCTGGCGGACGCCGGCAAGGTATGATGTTGAACGTCGGGTTCCGATTTGGATGCCGCCGTTTTGCGAACAGTGAGGTCGGCCGGAAGGCGTGGCGGAGTTGGTTGGGAGAACAGACCTCTTTTGTGTACGAACAAACAGCCCAAAGACCTACAGTCTTTGTCGACGGGCGAAAGTCAAGTGGCGTCAGGGTGGTTGCAACTCGAGCAAGGCCTCAAGGGACGCGTCAAGTTCGACTGCGGCAGACGTGACGCGCGTGGATGTGGCTGCCGAGCGTTCGGCGAAAGTACTGTTCGTCGGCCTGGCGTAGGCAGGTGTTGAAGAGCCAGGCAGCAGGAAGATTGACGCGGGAGGAATTGGATCTCGCCGACCAATTTGTCGGTGGTTGGATGGAGGTCTGGTGTTGTTGTCAAGCGCGGCGGCAGCCGTCATCCCGGCCCGTAAGTCGGTCGACTGCCACTCGCGCTGCCACTGGCCGACGGGATCAGTACGATTTGTGGCGCCGGACAGGGATTCAGGGTTGCGGAGAAGCTTATGTGGGTCCGTCCAATCGGCCGATAAGCCTAAACCGGACGGGTGATAATCGTTGCTCTTACCGGCGTGACCTGACCACAGTTTCTGCTTCAGCCACTTTCATCTTCGACTGGTTGTCTGGAAGTCAACGTCACCACCCTAGCGGCATATTTCTTCATGTATCTTCTTTTCCTGGGTTCTTTCAAGCTTTTTGGGTATCACCGTTAATTGAAACTAGTCAGCAATTGTGTTTGGCGGTAACATTACAGAAGTGGCGTAGAGTCTGAATGCAAAGGCGTAAGTGCTTCAGCCACGAATCATCCCTGGTGGCCCAGCTGGTTAAGGCGTCCGACTGTTATCCGCTCACACGGACAGCACATCGGGAGATCGACAGTTCGATCCTGTCTCGGGGAGCATTCCATTTTTGCTGCCCGTTCCCCCTGCCCATCCCTTTTTTTTTGCAGACAGTCTCTGCTGCCCATCACCTGAAAACATCTTGGTTGTGCTGATTGCAAGTACCGAGTCATCTACTGGTATGGCTGTGACTTTAGTGTGTCCACCGATCCCATTCTTTTCATGCCACAGATAGCTACTTGCCCAGACATCCTCCTTACCTTACCTACCTATCTAGACTCATTCCAACCTCTGGTGTCTGTCAGCAACGGCGTGTCTATTCTTGCGAGGGCTCTGATGATTGTTTTCCCAATTGCACCGGAGAATTGTGACTCGATGGCTCTCTTCCTGGTTATACTGTCGAGGCAGTGCGGTCAACTTCTGTCGAGGTTGAACGGAATTGCGTTTTAATGCACGTCAAAGTGACACGTTGATTTGAAATAGTCAACTGAGCTCATTCCATTAGGTCTGCATCCCTGAGTGATAAAGGCATATTTGATTCAGCTATTTCTTTTTTTCCCATCAAGTCTGCCGCGCAAGCCACTGGCATCTGGACCCGGAGGTAGTCTTCTTGGACTGTATATGCAGCGCGACAGAGAAGAGCCTCGAGGAACCTTAGCTCTCGGTGTCAGTTCATTGAGTCGCTAGGAGAGATGGGTCCATGACGAGGGCATAAAGCTTCAAAAGACAAGTGTTAGCTGCCCCGGAGTTGATCGAGTTACCTACCTGAAGCACCATCGCCGTGAATCGTTATCACAATCCTGAATGGGACGGTTACCGATCTATCTAGAGCTCTTCATGTCTTCATCATTGACCTAGACGGGTCTCTTCGGAGAATTGCTGTTAATCCAATAATTTCTCTGACATTTTTCCTTTCCAACTTCCAAGTCCTCCTGTTCCTGTTGCCGTAGTATCGTCTGATCTCTATTCTCCCCCAGTATTCACCGTGATGCTGGCACGCGACAGGGTTTTTCTAAATAAATCAGAGCTTCTCACTTGGTTTCCTGCAGGCCCAACTTATCTCCCACCATTTACTTCAATCGCGGGCAAATACGATGGTGCTGAGATCCCTTGCACTGTGGCTCAGCCGCTGAACCGTACCGTAGAACGCTTCATTCGCGACGATGGTTGGCCAATTGCCGAAAGCTCTTGACTTTATCCGCATAATATCATTTGATTCTGTCATCTTCCAGCCAATGTCGACTCTCGATTATCGAGGTTGTGCGGGGAAGACCGTAAGGTCGGCGAAGATACATCCCGACTTGCAGGACGATGGCACATCACAACACCACCAGACCACGCCACAGCCAACTGTGGTCGAATTCCATCAAGTCCAGGGGAGTTCATTGGTTTTCTAAGAAGATTACTAGGCCGGCAGAAGGTCTATAAGTAGATGTGTTCCACGCTCTGAAGATTGCCGACATCGCGAGTGGAAACGGGACAACTGAACAGCACCCCGAAGAATTCATCCAACAGCATCCAGCAACCATGAAGTCTCTTCTCGTTCTTTTCTCGATTGCGGCAATTGCTCATGCTGCTCCGTCCGGAGAACCTGATAAGGGTCCCCTACAGGCCAGAGCACCTTCTTGCAACATTGCTGTGGACGCATGCTACATCAGCTGCCGAGGGGGAAGCGCCTTCCTCGACTGCAGCAGATCATATGTGAGATGGACCTCCAATTTGGCCCCAAGATTTATTTCAAGAACCAACTAACCTCAGACCACAGTGTGTTCGAACCAGCAGCGCCTCGGTTTACGGGACCTGTCGTTGTATCTGCAGATATTGAGGGAGCAGCTGCGGCACTCAATCTAGAGAGACTGGATGCACATATTTGGGCACGCGTTTATTTTGATGACTTCAAAAGATGTTGCAGCTAGAATTCCAATGAAAAAAACCATAATCGAAGTATGTGACCACTCGATCTGGTTCGAGGTAGTCTGGGGCTGAAATCACGAAAGGCTCTGTTGCCCTTTCTTCTTGAAATCGAGCTAGGTGACTCCTGCCAACCACAGAAACGTGTCTTGTGAGAACACGGCACAGGAGTATCAGCTAATAGAAACCATCATGCAAAGCAGCTGGTGTCCTCAACATGTAGGCGTTTCGCATCAAGTACTTGTCCATGACAAACAGTGGCTGCCCATTTACATGTACCTGGCCAGAAAAAGCCATGTCATGAATTTGCAACAGCACAATACATCCGATGCTCAAGCGTAAAGTATTTCACATCAAGCTGTAAGCATCAGTAATTCATAATTCATGCATTTAAACCGAACATCTGGCTCCTCCAATACCACCCTGACCCTTATCCGGCTATAACAAAGGCGTCAATGTTGCACCGCCATTGTTGATACCTTCTTGCCACGGTCAAAAACACTCGCCCCATGATCCCAGCTGTCCGCCATCGGTCCTTCGGCGTTGCCTCAAACCCCCCAGCTCCACGAGGCGTACATGAATACACAGCAAACGCCGAACGGCTGCGACACAAGACGACGCCTCACGGCGTCAGCTTTTCGGCTACGAAAACCCTCGCCGCCCAATGAGACACGGCCGGACATCACTCATGCGAGACATACATCACTCCGTGGAGGGGCCGCCACCAACACTCCCCTTCTCCCCCTGCGAGACACGCAGGGCGACAGAGCCCGTATCGGGAAACAACAAGAGGGCCATTCAGGAATGGCGCCTCCTCACAAAGGCCCGCGACATGGATCGCGAGCTCCCCTTTTCGGCCATCTGTCCCGCTCCCCCGGGGGAGGAGGGCAGCCTCTGTCCCAAGAGGCGAAGCCACGCGGGCAGCAAGACTTGGAGGGCGGGCCTCTGACGCGGGTGTCATCGTCCCGGGGCCGTGTCTTGCCAGGCCCGGCGATGAGTGAACAGTGTCAACAATGAAGGGCCTGTCAGGCAGGCCCCTTCCAGTGTTTCACGCCGTGTTGCGGCGGGAGCGGCCGTGGTCGTTCACCCACCCGCACACCGTGTCGGACCTGGCAGGAGGGGAGAGGAACGAGGAGGGGCAGGGGCAGAGGGGGCCCGGCGACAGCACGCTTGCCTGCATCATCTGCAAGCTCCTGGCCCAGTTCCCAGGGAACGGTGTGGTGTCTGCGCCGGCCCGTACCAGGGGGCGGATGAACATGTTCCCTGGACGCCGGCGGGTACCCGCGCCATGCTTGGCTCGTCGGACGAGAAGAAGAGGGGGAGAAAGGGGATAAACAGGCGGGACAGTGGCAGGTACATGGCGGTACATGGCGGAGGAAAGCCGTCGAGAATGTTCTCACGTCATCCGTACAGCGGATGTTGCGGCCATCACAGCGCGGTTGTGCGTCCCTCGACCGGTCACGGGGATGACAAGGTATATCCTGGCCGGTGCGGTAGCGGCGAGATTATGAGAGACAAACGCTCGGGGTATGGGGGCGTTTGAGCTGTCATTTTTATTGTCAGGCACCGTGGTCTCTCCGCAAGACCCTCACTGCTTCCCGTCGGAGCAAGGAATTGCTTCTCCATGAACCACCGAGGCGCCGCCGGGGCCAGTCAACGTCCTCAGCCTGATATCAAACCAAGGCGTGCAAGCTGGACACGATGGCGATACCTGTTGGCACACCAGGCGGCCTCCGCGATGGGGCCAACACCGGGAACAACAACACCAAGGCCACGGTCGTTGGGTAGGACGGGACGCGGGAGCTCAGCAAGGAGAGCCCAGACCGCCTGTCTCCCCGTGGTGACCGGCGTCCCGGCAAATAGGAAGCGGCCCCGAGGCTGGGAAACCGCGCGGTGGGCAGCTACACGAACCAGCGGATATGTCCCCAACTCAGCACGCGTACATGCATCATCTCCTGTGTGCTACCGGCGAACCAGCTCACGGGACAACAGATCATGCAACCTCCCATGGCTCCGTCAGTGCGAGCCCTGCCTCACCCAGAGGGCCGGCCGGGCATCGAGAGCACCATCCTTGGCCGCCCAGGGGACCCAGGGAGGAAGCATTCTCTCGGTCACTCTCCTAAACATTCCCCCCCGCGCCGTTCTTCCACCTCTCGCATCCGCCCTCACCGCACCGGGCAGGTACATCAAGCCACTCCCCCCCTCCCCCTCCTTCACACGTCTCATGCACACACCCCGCAGCCCTGCACATCTCCGGGAGCAAGAGGAAAAAAATGCGATGAGGAAAAAGCAACATCCCCCCAGCAAGCCTCGGGCCAGCAGCGCGGGAAGGTCTTGCGCCTCGCAAGCTCAGAAGCAAGGAAGACCGCTGGCGCCGAAAAAGGGGGACTCCTAGTACGGCCTTCCGCCATTTCTTTTCCTTCCTCCACCCCCTTTTCCGCGTTTAAGAGCACGCCGCCTCACCCCGGGCCCCCTCCAAACAGAAAGCTGGCTAGGCTTGGCCCAATGGCTCCAGCGCGGGATCTGCCCCGGCCACCCTAGCTGATGATTTTCACGGCCCTGGTCGATCGGAGCGGCTGTGACGCAGAAGGGTGGGTGGTGGGCAACCACTCAGGGGCGGGGTGGCCAGGGTTCAGGAGACGGAAGGCCCAGCTCCCGACCGCGAGGAGGGTGTGGGTTTTCAGTCAGTCTGTCTGCCAGTGCGGTGACCGCTGTACTCGTACCTGAGCAGCAGTCTCTGCAGCGCCGGTGGCCCGCCCTGCCCGCCCGCGCCGCCCTTCCCCCAGGGCCAGGGCTGCTAGGGTCGGCGCGGCCTTTGGAGCTCTTCACTGGCCCGCCGCGGACGCGGAGTCGCCCCCTCGTCGCTGGTGTGGGCAAGCTCTCTCTCTCTCTCTTTCTCTCGTGCGCGGCAGGGATGGATGTTTCCGCACCCCCCTGACCGCCCGGCTGTTCCCTCAAGTCCCCCTAGCTGGTAAGGTTGCATCACCGCCGCCGCCCAGGGAGCTGGCCATCCCGTCGGGGCAGTGATGAGCGAAAAGCAATGTGCCATGACGCCGAGGTCGCCGACTGACGAGGGCTTGCGCACCGCCATGACCCCACGATCTGTCAGGGTGACAAGCAAACAATGCCCTCATCGGGTTTCGTTGCGAGGACGGGTGATGCGGCAATGCCCCGCGTCGGCACAGGCCGACCTGGAGGCCTGCGAGGCTACGCTGGAGCAGCAGCCGCTGGATCTCAGGGAGGTGGTGGGCCTGAACGCAGTGGACCATGCACACTGGCACATCATGTCAGCTGTTCGGGCACGGGCTTGGGACATGATGATCGCCGTAGTCGTCATCAGGGTAAGGGCGCAGCGACAAAGTCCTCGTATGCGCGCGTCTGACCTCGCCGTTAGAGAGCCTCAAGATCCCCAGTTGAGCTCTTCCTCTGCTCGACATTTGCCGTGCCGGGCCGACCTGGCTAAACGAACCACACGTGGCTGCGAGTCAGACGAGGGGAGATGGTCTGCGTCAGGGTGACCGGTCAAATGGGCATCCCTTGGAGGAGCTCTTCAAGATGGGGGACAGTGACCCCTGTCAGCAAGCAATAGCGGCCAATAGTTCGACAGCTGGCTCCTCCCTGGCCACCGGCGAACCATGATCTCCCGGCCAAGGAGAGATGTTCAGCGGGAAATTTCCATCCAATTCAACAAGTGGCCCAGGCCCTGGATGAGCAGGTGATCAATGCAGAATCCTTCTACCTGCCGGTGGTGATGCCCGAATGCTACTGTACCATGAGCATGAGCCTGCTTGGCTGCCCAGTGCCCACAGTGAGCCCCCGGTTTACTCCCGGGCCACATCAGGGATCATGAAAGATCTGACACCGGGGCGGCTGACCCCCATCATGTCTGAGATCTAGCGACCAGCAGGCCCGGTTCCCTGGGTCGCGGCCTGCCACCCACCGCACACAAGCCGGTGAAACGAAACAATCCAACAAGGAGAGCCGGCCGGATTGACCCGATTGTTCTCTCCCTAACCTTGTGTCGCGCGATGATCCGGGCTCTGGCCGGGTGAGGTCGACTGTCGAGGCAGGAGTCCTGACCTGCGCCGGCGTCGAGCAAAGACAACGAACGATGAGGTTCCATCCCATGTCGACCGGCGGCTTCGTCTGATAATGTCACGCCCCCGAACTTGCATTCGAACGTCGCACGCTTGCTGCAGGATCGTGGAAGAGACCGAGATGGTGTACACTTCCGGCTGCGTGCAGTCCCCTGGCAACGTCGTACAGCCTGGCCATGGACTTGCTGCCGGGTCCCTCGCAGGCTTGCCGGATGAGCTCGTGCGTGCGTACAGACACACGGGCGGATGGAAGACATGTTACATGCAACACACCAAACCTTCCACGGCCCTGGCGCCCTTGGTATCTGGGTCGCGAGGGCAATGCACCCCTCTCTGGGTCATTCAAAGTGGTACCACGGCGATTGACGCCCCGGATGCCAGGCGCGCGCTCGAGTCGCACAAGACCCGGCAGGATTCTGCTGTACGACATGCTATTTATGAGGAGACTGGGGGCAGGCTGAGCGCCCCTCGATGGTAAGTGAGATCCCATCGAAACATCGGCTATGAAAGGGTAGCTGTGTATGCAAGCTCGCCCTCCAGATAAATGTCGTCGCTTGTGAGCCCGTCATGGGCAATAAACAACAAGAAAATTGATGGCGGGGCATCGTTCATGGGCTCCGTGGCTGAGCATCATCCCGAGGCCCGATGGAACTGGGTAGACACCCGTAGCAGAACGACCCGGGGACATGGTAAGGGGTGGCAGATTGGCGTCGGTAGCCGTTTTGGTGCGACAAGGGCGCCAGAAGAGGAACAGATTAGCGAGAGAATCAGTGTCGTGAAGGTTGATGCCGTCGGTGTTGGGCGATGCGCGCGTGGGCGGGTGAGATCATTAACATGAGGCCGACCCCGGCGGCCTAGCGCCCCAGCAGGACCATGGATTCAAACCGTCGGCATGCTGACCGATGATGACGGCGGATTCCTGTCAGCACGACAACGGGGAGCTATGGTCTCTCCATCCCCTGGCGACCGCGGGGTCGGGACGCTTCTCGCTGAGACCTGACACGAGACGGGTCGCGGGAGAGGTGCAAGATCTGTCCTTGGGCAATATCAAAGTGCATGATCTGAGACCGGAACGCTGGGTTCGGCCTGGAAATAAGCGAGGACGAGACAAGGACTCGAGACAGAAGGCCTCGAGGATGGAGGCACAAGCTGCCGGCTTCCACAGGGGAACCAAAGCATGGCGCATCCCTCAAGGCGTCGGCATGGCGCGTCGGTGCCACGCTTCCATCAGTCTCATTGGACCTAGGTGCATCGGTCGTCCATGGACTCGGTACTGGGCCGCCACAGGAAGGTGAGACGAGACGGTGGACGAGGCGAAGCCATCGTCAGGCGGCCGGGTGAACAGACGGGTTGGCGGGCACCGCGCGTGTAGGTGGTAGGGGGGCGGCCTCGAAGAGTGACAGTCCTTTCCGGGATCCAGCTTTCCCATCGCTCGCACAGCACACGCGAGCATCCGCGAGGGGTCGGGGTTCCGGGTCCATGGTGGCTGCTGCTCCGGTCGGCGTCATCCGCATCCGCCCCGAGGCAAGGCGAGGCGGCAGCAGCCCGAGGTATGCGGTCGGGGACTGAAGGCCAGGGGGGGAGCAATTACATCGCCATGGCGGATGATGCTCTATCCGGGAGGAGTATGAAGGTAAGGGTGTGGGGTCGGTGGTGTACCTTAGTTGTTGACGACAGGACGGCGAAGTCCCCCCTTGACGATGATGACGGATGGTGTTTGGGAGACGCGACGTCAAAGGCTGGCGATGGATGGGGCATGTGCTAAACGGGAAGGCGTCAACCGGGGCGGCTACACCCAGCGCCTTCCGCCTGCCCAGCGGCGATGTGGAAGCACCGCACCTGCTGTCCGGGTCGGCCCTCGAGGAAGGCAGGCACGCTTCGGATTGCTCCTTCCCCGAGAGGAAGCAAACGTCTGGTAAGGTAAGGTAGGTACAGTATGTTCAGGCAGCCCTGATGCCTGAGGGTGGCGAGGAAGGCACGTCCAGCTGAAGTTGATCCCCCCCACCGACCCTGCGGCTTTGAGAGTCCCCGGGTCCTTGGCAAGAGGGACCTGAGGTGGAAAGAGCGAGGCAGATAGATCCGTGGACGTCATCTGCTGCCCAGCCACTGGGGCCCCAGAAGACCGCCAAGCCCGGATTGTTTTAGCGGCGTTTCCGCGAAGGGATAGGTCAGCTGAAGCCATTCCCGCCCACGACCCGCGCCCGGCCCAAAGTCTGTTTCCCTCACCCGCCGCGAACAGGACGGACACTTGGAGCTACCTTACTATCGCCCAGTCGCCGCCAGACCACTCGACGCCTTCTGTCACCTGTCATATTCTCTTGGAGGACTGGCAAGGGACTCGAATCAACTGACCGGGCTATGAGCATGCTCCCACTTTCCCACTCTCCCACGGACCCCGACGGCGCACCCTCGACCGCCGTGTGCGTGAGCGGACCGACCAGGGAGACAGCCGGCGTCGCCGCCGAGACCGAACGCCATCCCATGCGCCTCGACATGGATGGACATGGAGCATGGAGCATGGAGCATGGACAGGGACATGGTCATCCTCTTGCCCCTACCCCCAGTATTACCGCCGAAATGAGTCGTCAATCTTATCCCAGCACGCATTGCTGGTGATACCTTGGCCAGTATTGCTCCTGGGCAGCGTTCCCTTGGGGGTGTCCGACCTGGACGTCTGTGCAACGTCGGCACTGGCCAGCCTTGACCACTCACTCCCTCTTTCTGCTCTGCCTCGCCTCGCCTCACCTCGCCTCGACCTCCGAGCCAGCAAGGAGGCTGCGCTGGGCCTCCCTGATGGACCATGGTCACTCAGCAATCCATCCCACAGACCACGCATACCCGGACGCCCCCCCCCCCTCCCTCCCCCTGACGTCCCGCTTGCGGCCTCGGCGACAGCAACAAGACCGCACCCCCCACCGGAGCACCTGGCACCCCCCCTTGCTGCCACTTCGAGGGTGAGGTGCGCTAGCTGTCGATCCAACCATGTTTGGCTGTGGGGGCGGGATGTGACTTTCGGACGAGGTCCTTCCCGCCCCGAAGCTCCTTGACCAAACACGATCCGTCACATCTAACCTCTGGAGCCGGCGTGCTGTCATCCCATTATGGAGAGGGGCGCGGGCCATGTTTTTAGCTCACGACTTCACGTCAGGCCTTCTTCTGGCCCGCTTCATCGAATCCTGCTGCGTTCGTCTGGCTGGTCCGGCCGTCTCAGGGGACCGACGGCTTCAAACTCGCGTGGCGACTCGATCGGCCGAGCCCTGCGAGGAGAGAGATGGACCACTTCGGCGTTGGCTCCATGCCACGCTCGCCTAAATGTCAGTGATTAGGGATCATATCACGGGGCCTGGGCGCCTTTTCGGAGTTGAAGTCGGCCGTGGGTCGCAGCCATGGCGGGCTTGTTGTCGCCAATTTACCCGCATACAGCATGTTGAGCACAGGGACCTCGCTGACCTGGTGTGTTTCTAGAGTCGATATCTGTGTGACGCAGGCGGGACCCGGGTTTACAGTGGCCACCCACGGCAAGCGCTCGCTCGCCATCCGCTCGCCGAGCCAACCGACCGCGGGGACGGGGACTCCAGACGATGCTGCAGTTGCTGCCGTTGCCCAGCCAGGGCCCAGGGGAGGGGGGAAGACGATCACGGCCCTGCTGCAGCTCTGCATTCGGCTGGCGCACACGCAAGGGTTGGGGCGACCAGGGGGTACCCCGGTATACCTTCCCCTCCCCCGGCACCTTTCTCGCCTGTGGCATACGTGCGGTCCGCCAGTGTCGGTCCAGTATTGGCTCAGCGGGCAACACCCTCGAATACATGCTCCCGTCGACCTGGTACCGCCTTCGCCCTCTGCCTTCGTCCCACTGCCTTCGTGTCGCCACAGTACTGACGGGTACCCTGCCAGACGCCTGGCCTGCGCCGTCACAGACGTACATGGCGATGATACTCGAGAAAGCGCCAGTGTCGGACGAGTTGCAGGGTGTCTGCTTGCTGCCCGCCGTCATATGCCGCCTTCCTTCAGCCTCTTCCGACTCTGAGTTGTCCTGATATAAGACTCGGCAGCCTATCCTCTCGGCCAAGGCTCCGATTGCAAACGCAGACCTTCTCCCATACTGCCTGCAGCCCTCTGTCTTGCTTTTTCACCAGTTCCACCCCGGCGGCCTATCGTGACATTCTTTTTTCTCGAGAAACCCAGCCCGGCCCCCGCATGAGACTGGGACATCTCCCGCACCCAGGCCAAGACAGGTTCTTCCCGCTCCAACGGTGTCTCGACCTCGGACTCCCGTCACCAATCCGAGACTAGCTCTCGGTGAAATCTTGGTTAGGTTTCTGGCCTTCAATGTACGTCCCTCGCAGTAGCTGGGAGACATGGCTGGCCGAGATTCTCCATTGACCACCTGCATAGCAGACAGACCCTGCGGCCTTCTCTCACCCGTCATCCCGCGCCTGCCCCTGCAAGAGGTGCGTTTATCTCTTTACCCCAGGCATTCCTTAGGCCGCCTGCCGAGTTCAAGCGGGACGTTGCATCACAACAAAAGGACCCCTCGAGATCGGCAATGGCGAGGCTGGACGGAGCCCACATCGCCCAAAGCACATCAGAAACCTGCCAGGCGTTGCCTGACAACCTTGCATCGCCCAGAGCGCGCTCGGCTTGCCGCTAGTCCCCGTCTGGGGGCAAGTTCAGCGATCGTTGGCGGCGGGCGTCTGTGCCTCACATCACCTGTATTGCTGAATCGTCTGGCTAATCACGACAGGGCACAGTTCAGGCCAGGCAGACCCCGAACAGATCCCCTGGAGGCATAGCGCGTCGTCAGTGCCCCTGTCACCCAACAGAAGCCGATCACCAAGCAAGCACTGGAGCTCGGAGCTATTTTCTCGCAACCTGGCACCTGCAGCGCAGTGATCGTCATTTGACAGCGATTATCCCGGCCGGGCGCGCACGTCAACCGAAATCGACGCCAACTACCAGAGTGATATCACCGACGGGCCCGGACTCGACAGCCTCCGAATGCAGCCCTGGCCGATCTGCCAGAGATAACATACAACCCCGCACAACTACTCATCGGCCTGATCTGGACTGCAGACAGAAGAGTGTGCTGATAAATCTTGCCTTGCAAGTTCTGCGGACCTAACTGCGAACATCGAGCATCCGTCTTGCGTGAGTTCCTTCGTTCCCCTCTTGGTCCGGCCTCGCATTTCCCCAACACCGGCGCCAAGACGAGCTTGACCCCCAAGACACCCGAAGATGGTAGCAACGCCCCATCGAAGCCTTGCATTCTCAGCCCGGCCGACCAAGCGGGATGCGTACCAAGGCCCTGCGGCCCGCTCGTGCAAGTGCAGACACCGCGGCAGCGCCTCTCCGGACAGGCCAGGGCGAACTCCTACTGGCCAAGAGCACGATGCTGTCCTGGACGAGCTGAAGGGGCCTCCATGGCCCCTTTCGGTGATCCGGTGGCACCCAATGGCCTGTGGGACTTGTCCGTGGGGAGCTTGGGCCCAGCAACGCTAACGCACGGCGTGCGCAGGAGAGCAACGGACGGGAGGCGTGCTAACGACACACCACCGTCGATCCCGATCTTGGTTGGACCTCGTCCTCGCCCGCACACCCACAAGCCGGTGGTAGGGCCCCCGGATCTCGAGTGAGTTGGGAGTCCCTGTCGTCCATCCGTCCACCTTATCGTTCTTTGCTTCTGTCAGTACGTACTTTTTACCGTACTAGCAAGGAGTGGCCGTGTACGAGTTCGTAACAGCTCTGATGCTACTTTGTTTCCGCATCTCATCCCATCCCATCGCCCCTCCTTGCCCCCTGCTTTCTTCTTCTTGCCCTGATCTGCCCTGTCTTTAACAGGCGGTGTTTCTCGTTTCTGGTCGAAGGAGGTCTCCCTGCGTGTCACCTCTTCTTCCTACGTCGATCCACCTGCAACCCTGGGAGAAGGTGTTTTGGTCCCCGGTTTTCTCCCCTTCGCAACAGCACAGCCTGCCTGCTTCCTTGTGGCCATCTTCAAGAGGCCTGTATGTCGACGGAAAGGCACGTACGTACTGCTTGGGAGAGAGGGTGAGCTTTGAGGTATGGCACCAACGACCCTCGTCCCGCATCACATCCACTCAACATAGATGCGCGCGCGCACACACCCACGCCCATCCCCTCCTCCCCCACCCAGACCACTCGTTACTTTGCGGTCAAGGGCCTCCTCCTACACGGCGGGAGACGAGACATCTCGCACCCCAACGGCAGTTTATCCCTGTCGAGCATCACCCTCTTCCCCACACATGTCACCCGCCCTCCAGGAGTCCCCTTCCCCCTCCCCTCCCAGAAAGTCACCTGCGGTACGGGCAAGATAGCAGCAGCACCAGCAGCACCGAGCCTGGACCAAAAGCAACGGGCAAGGGGGCTACTGCAAGGGAGGATCTCTCTCCTCGCTGCTAAGACTGCCCACCTACCTGCCCAGTGGCATATGTAGGTGCGGCACACGCCAAAAAGCAAATCCGGGATCCGGATCACCCCGAGTTGCTCGTAAATCGCCACGCCCACACCCCCCTGGCCCTTGCACAGTCTGTGTGTACCTACACCTACCTCTCCTTGGGTACAGGGTCACCCAGTCTACCTACTTCATCTGCATTCCTCCGCTCCCAAACATAATCAGCGACATTGGTCTGACTTTCAACATCTCCCTCCTCCCCTTCTCTCTCTCTTCTCCCCTTCACATTCTCCTGCACGTCCGGCGGTGCAGCTGTCTCGTCATACCCGTCCGCCGGCCTCGCATTCCACCAGGTCTGCCTGATATCTGACAAGTCGTGCAGCCTTCTTGCAGGAACTGTCTCGCACGGAGCCTAGGAGATCAACGCAGGCTTCCGGACCCACCACTTGCACCTCACGAACCAGATCGTGAGCGTTTGTCCGTCACTCCTTGATTGGATATTGACGACGAGGGACAGCGACTCCCACTCGGCTGCGTACGTGAACCCCTCGCCACCACCCGCCCGCGCTGCATGGCCACGAACACCTCCGAGCCGTCACGTCTCTGACTCTCTGACGTGCCTGGAATGCGGCCCACCGCATACATGTTCCCCGGCTGCCATATGGGGTGGCAGAACTTCTCAATACATGCCCAAGACCCATGCTAATGCGTTCCACAGGAGACATCCGCCATCTCAGACACACGCGGCTTTCATCGTTCAGGGGCCGCGCAGGAATCCTGATTCATCTCTGCATCCGATCAGCCGCTGGCATCAAACCAGGTCGACAGCCAATGACGACTGCATGAACCGCATCTGGTCGCCTTGCCCAGGAGTTTTGTTGCTGAAAGAAACGATTCGCTGCTTAAGACGCTCTGTCGAGAGCTGATCTCCCAAGTTTTTCGGAAAATCCTGTCACAACACAGGTCCGTCAACTCCCGCCAGCATCGTCAAATCCGTTCCCAGAATCCGTCCCCTACTTTGCGGGCCGCTTCTTGAGACATTCCAACCACTTGGTAAGTAAGGATTCCAACGACTCTCCCTGTGGCCCACCGTCATCTGCTTCAAGGCGAGAGATGTCTCACGCATATCCTCTCCTCATTCCTCCCTCCTGGAGGGACATTTTTACTGATGCAGCATAGCTCAGGACCAGCCTTCCGCCAGCGATCGCGGTATCCAGACGGCACCCTTCGCGATCCTGTCTCTTGCAAATACCCACCTCCCGTTGCGAACCCTGATCCGCCTGCGACCACTCCCGAAACAGTGGTTTGCATATTCCCCGTCCAAGACCCGGAACCATTTTCCCCATCCTCCCACCCCAACTGCTTGAATGTCTGCCTCGAAGTTCGAGTGTGCACCCTACAAGCCTTTCGAGGTAAGTGACGACCCTCGAGATCGCATGCCGTTGCAACGGTCTCGATTCGAATGCGCTGATCGTCGCGACTCTTGCTGACACGGCGGCCGCGCTGCCACGCCACAGCCCGATTACCACCCCCAACGACCGATTATCGTTGGCGAAGAAGGGCTCGACTCGCCTGAGACGGTCACTCTCAAGTACGAAGAAGCAGTCGCAAGGGCTAACGGAGACCTTCGCGGAGGCTCCCCGCCAGAAGGTCTCCTTCCCATGTCCCAGTACGGGAAGCCCCAGCCTGCTCCCATCCAAGGCAAGCAACGAGCCGTCCTCCACGGAATCCCCTTTTCTTTCCAGCGCTGACGAGACGGAAACAGGGTATGACGCGGCTCGAGAGTACCAAGATGCGGCCTATCAACACTATGGCTCCCAGTCGTACGGGGCCCATCAGCCGGGCAGCGCAGGACCCATGAGCATCAGCCAGATGAATCAGGATGCCTTTGCGGCCAACAGCGCGGTCGGCCAGTACATGCCTGTGGGCGCCATCATCGCGACCTGCCAGCCCCAGACTGGCCTTCCCGGCAGCAAAGTGCATGTCAAGGCATCCTCGCCTGATGATATCCTGACCATGGCCTCGCCACCTCCGTACCTCTATCTGGCGTTCGGCAGTCACAAGGTCCTGGCAGAGGACGTGAAGAACAGCCGCGATGCCAATGGGTGCTGCCTGACATTCCTCGCTGCGGTCCCCGACGCCATGCTCACCAACTGCCCACCTACAGATGTCCCGCTGACTCTGTTGCTCGAGACGTCCAACGGAGAAGAAGTCTCGCGGACGGCGGCGGGTCACTTTTCCTACCACGATGGCTCGCTGACAGGGCCAGGTGCAGGCTCTGACGGCATCACGGGGAAGTCCATCAAGGGGTCACCTGAGCAGCAGCACGCGTCCCCAAGGTCAGCAACAACACAGCTGGGTTACGACACTGGTACAAATACCTACGACTTCAACACGGCGCCGCAGCCGACACAGCAGTCGTTCAACGGATTCGCACCAGACAACAGCATGCTCAGCACGTACAGAAGCGCATCATTTTCGGAGAACCACTTCTCGAGGGGAGTGCCCCCGCCCCTGCGGCCCCCGATGGCCGGCGGCTGGCAGGGGTACAGCCGGACTGCCGGCTCCAACATGACACAGGCGGGCCGTCCCAGCTTGACGCCTCTGCCCATGCCGACGCCGACGACACCGACCCTCGTCCGGACAACCTCGCTGCAGTCCTCGCCCGGCGGCAACCAGGGCGCTTCATACCCTGGCTGGGGCTCCAGCTCCGTCTCCAACAAGGCTACCCTCAACCTCGTTGGCAAGCTCGAGAGCATGGCACATGACTGGTCAGCAGAGGAGTGGGCCAACAAGCGGCGCATCGTCATGTTCTCCAAGAAGCAGCAAGGCACCACAGTCACAGCCAGCTTCCGGCCGGTCGGCGTCAACGAGCGGCCACCTCACGCGACTTGCATCAGCTGCATCTGGTGGGCGGAGAAGAATGAGGCGTACGTCTCGTCGGTCGACACAATTCTACTGCTGGAGAACCTGGTTGTCGCACCCAACAGGTTTTCGGTGGAGGAGAAGAACCGCATCAGGCGCAACCTCGAGGGATTCAAGCCCAAGACGGTGTGCAAGGGCAAGTCGGAAACGGAAGAGTTCTTCAAGGTCATCATGGGTTTCCCGGCGCCCAAGCCGCGCAACATCGAGAAGGATGTCAAAGTGTTCCCCTGGAGCGTCCTCGAGTCGGCGCTCAAGAAGATCATCGGCAAGTACAGCGCAACAACATCGTCGTCGATCCCGGCGTCGCAACTCCTTACGCACCAGCCCCCGAACGCCTATCCTCCCCCGCCCACGCCGCCGGCACCTCCGTCAGTCGCGTCCGACCCCGTCCACGCCTACGCCGTGCACTCGCAGGTTCACCACGACAATCTCGCTTCACCCCGGACCATGCCCAGCAACAGCAACAACTGGTCTAACTACCCCGTCGGCCCGGTCCGCACGCTGTCACCGACCTCGCCACGGCAGAACACGGCGAGACTCGGCCAGAGCGTTCAGCTTCCCGGAGTCTCGGCGTACGACTCGAGGCCGATTGCGGCATCATCGTACGGGGGACACCACGCCGCCCTACAAGCTCCACCACCACACCATGCCCCTCCCCGGTGGGACCAAACGACGATGCCGTCGATGCAGCCGCCAGCCTCGTACGCTGAGTCTTATCAGCCGATGAGCACGCACCACGTTCCAAGCCATCCCCAGGTGTACGGGAGCAGCGGGTACGGTGACGGCTCGCAGCGAGGATAGTAGCCAGCCTGACGAGCCGCACCGCGCGCCGCAGCCGACCCGTGGCGGTTCGGGCCCCTCTGACCACACAGGGTCATCTTGGGATGGCATGTGGACGAGTGGACGAGTCAGAGGGAGGTGTCGGGAGGGAGGGGGTCGGAGTCTCGAGACCTGTGTGGTGAGCCTCGTCGCCGGCTCGTCTCTCGAGGGCAAAGCCTCGCACGCAGACCAGCAACGACTGGTGGGAGGGAGCATGTGCGAGTGGCCGACCACACACAGCCAGCCCAGGCGCCGTTCGAGGTGTGAGTGGGCGAGTCACCTGGCGACGCGACAGACCAATCGGCGGGCTTCTTCAACCTCCACCTCGTCCCGATGCAGCAATCGCCAAAGTCCCGGCCGATCAAAGGTCGCATCCTGAACCTGTTCTTCGTCTCATCATCCTTCTCTTCTCCCGTTCCCTCGCCCCCTCTTTCTCTCGTTGATCGGACGGAGAAAGTATCTCCTCGGCCGCGTCATCTCGCGGAGCCCCTCACTCAGAAGCCGATAGCTGCTACAGCCATGCAGTCTACTAGGTCTGGGCCGGGCATCGATGGATGATGCATGTGGGTTGGGGTTATTGTGGTGGATGGGAGCACGAGATCAGCCGATCCCATCCTCAAAGGGGGGGCACATCTCACCCTCGCATTGGTCAGAGGTCGATGCAGGGCCTCCAAGCGGCGCGGGCATCATCTGAGTCAAAAGGCGAGGGCGGGGAATTTCACATCACCCGCGACAAGCATCCAGCATCCGGTGACAGGCCTTGCAGCGGCCTGCGCCCGCGACAGCCGACCACTCGCCGCCCTCTCAGCCCGCCTCCGACATGACGACCTCCCGCATCCTGATACCGGCCTCTGTGTTCACCACTCCCGATTCCCGGGTGATCATCCTCCCTGACCCACCACGACAGACCCGACGGTACACCATCACCAAGGCTCTTGGCTATCGTACTCGAAGCGACCTGCAGGATCGAAACATCACAGCAATTTGACGACTCCCCACGGCCCCCCTCCGGAATGTCATCCCATCGTCACCTCGCTCCCGAGCACCACGAGGGCAACGCACGATGCCCGTGCACACCACCTGAACACGACCCAGAACACAAGGCCCGGTCCGCCTTCCTTGGAAGCGGCCGCCGCAGCACACCATCTACGGGCCGCATGATCGTACTCCCAAGCTTGGCACTAGGCGAACATCGAGCGGATGCAACCGGGGCGTGGGTGTACGAGGCTCTCGTCCTCCCACGCCCCCTTCTCTCTCTCCTTTTCTTGGTCGCCAGACACAAACGGATTATTTTAGACGTCGAGACGCCCCGATACACGCTGCGGATGGTCTCGGCGCATGGGCTCGCTCGGTTAGATTTTGTTTTGCATTTTTGGTTTTCTTTCCTTCTTGGGTTCGGCGGGCGCAGAGAGGGGGCCTACTACACCGGTGCGGGGATCGCGCCTTGGGGCTTTGTTTGTTTTTCCCCCGTGGGCGCGAGAGGGGGCTTGGATTGGATTGCACATCATTATACCCTATTTCTCCTTCTGCTTCTTTTTCTTCTCTCTCTCTCCTCAGCCGGCGGGCATGCTGGTGCTGAAGGGCCCGGTGGTGGGTTTCCTCTGGGCCCTTTGCATCCATTCTTTAGATCGCTGTAATCATAATGAACGGAACATATCAGATGTGCTTGGTGTCCTCGGTCGGTGTTTCGGCATGGTCGGATGAAGTGATCTTGGGGTTCGCCAAGCAAGAAGATGCCTTCCACACGTTCTTCAACGAACCACATGAGATTGAACGTGGTATGAATACCTACTAGCTACCTACCTGGCAGAAAATGAGAGAAACCATCACATTAAAAACCCAACAGCAACCAAACATGGACAAAACCTCGACGCCTGAACGCCAAACAACCCTCTCCTGTTCCTCACTCCCCGCACCGAGCCCTCTTCATCCAGAACGCATCCAACAGCTCCTCCTCCTCATCCCGCCCTCGCTTTCCGTTCCCGTTGACCCTGATTGTCTTCGGCACCTCGATCGCCGAGTCGTCTGTGTCCTCCTCCTCCTCCTCCTCCCTCTCCTCCTCCTCTTCTTCTTCCTCCATCTCGCTCCAGTCCTCGCCCTCGCGAAGGACCCGCACCATATTTGCCCTGGCTCCCTCCTGAGGCTCGACGTAGTACTCGTTAAACGTCTCCCACGTGATGAGAGCATCTTCAAAGTTTCTGCGCAGCTTATCGAGTTCATTACCTTCAATGTCATGGGCTTGGCTGCCGCCATGGGGCATGTGAGTGACGACTGATTTGTTCTTGTCGTGCTTGGGAAATCGCACGCCCCTCCCACGCTTGAAAACGACGCGAGAGCCTGCGCGCTCCTCGTAGGAGAAGCCGAGGCGGCCCAAGAGCAACTTGACATCTCTGTCACTGACGGATCCCTTGTCGACGCCCTTCCTCAGGAGCCTGTAGGCGATGTCAATGAACCTCTTGGTGATCCTCTGCAGAACCACAGGCTCCTCGTCTTCATCCTCGTCAACGTCCCCGCTTCCATTTTTCTTCTTCTTACCACCTCCCTTTTTCTTCCAGTTGTTGTTCTCCTCCTTTGGCTTATGATTGGGGTTGTCTTCCAGCTTGAACAAGGGTATATGACGAGGCCCGGGCGGCTTTGTTTCAGTGGTCTGGGCTTGTTCTTCTTCGTCTTGAGGGACTTGTTCGGGCGTTTGTGCGCCTTGGAGGACTTCTTCGGGCATCTCTTCGTCTTGAGGGACATCGTCCGTCATCTCTTCGTCCTGAGGGACATCGTCCGTCATCCCTTCGTCTTGAGGGACATCGTCGGGCATCTCATCATCTTGACGGACCCCTTCGGGCATCTCTTCATCTTCAGAGGCCTCAACGGGCGACTGCTCCCTGATGGCAGGGTTGCTGCTTGTCGAAATGTTCAGAGCTGCCAAAAGATCGTCCGCCAGGAGAAAGCTGCGTTCCACGTCCTGTCCGTCGTAGTCTTTGTCCATGTCGTTGTCGTAGTGAGGGCGTGACTGCTCTGGCGACTCAACATTCATGACTTCCGGGAAATCTGGGCTCATCGTCTTGATTCGCCGTCCCCAGTCAAGGTTGACATGGTGGATGCCCTCAGGACCCAGCCCATGCTCGCGAGCCTCCTTTGCGGCAGCAATAATTTTTTTGTACTCATCCATGCTGACCTTGTATCCGACGGGCATGCAATCCTCATCCTCAAGCAACCAGTCGTCCAGCTCTTCGAAAAACTGGGCCACAATCGTGTCCGCCTCCTCAGTCGTCGTCTCGGCCATTGGCTCGTTGGCGTACCTGATGCCCAAGACCTTACTGTGGAGTGCGGCGAGCGTCCCCTCGTTGATGTGTCTTTCGAAAGGGAACTTGTCCTCACTGGTCATGAATTTCCAGCCCTGACAATTTCGAAGCATCTCTGAGGCGATATTTGGCTGCGTGACAAGATATGCTCGCTCGTAATTGATTTCAGAACCGTTGAACCTCGATAGGAGCGATATTTGGTTGGTCATGCGCTCCAGGTCGTCCAGTCGGTGGCTGATGAGCCTATAATGGGACCCGTCTTTTATACAGTCGTGCAAGAGATCGAACTCGCCCACTAGCTTTTCTAGAAGCAGCCCCATTGACGGGACTCCGTAAGACGTGCTCGGCGGGCCGAACTGAACGAGCTTCATGAACATGCCAAAGTCGTGTCCCTCGCCGACAAACGTGGCCCTGTCCGGTCGGGGATCCGTCATGAACCCGGCAGGCAGCTCCCAACCGTGTACGATTCCTGGCGTCTTTCTCTCGCACGACTTGGCAACTTCCGGCAGGCCGTGGATAAGGCCCTGCCCCCGAAGGAGCTCCCAGGCCATCTCAGCCAATTTGCGCAAGGCTGGCAATGGCGCGTAAACAACCATGCCTGAATCATCGAGCTCTCGCATGTGGTCCACAACATACCCCCAGAGGAAATTCACCTCGAGGCTGAAGATGTAGAACCGCAAGGCGCGGCGAATAACGTCATTCGCCAGCGCTCGCTTCGCCTTGATGTCGCTCGAGTTGAAGTGCCGAAGAACCGACATCTTCTGCTCGCCGTTCCTTCCGACTGGGCCCGGGATCCTTCCGTAGTGCATGGATAGGAACCATGACATGGTTTCTGCGAAACTCTTGGCCGAAAGGTGCAAACTGCCCACGTGGGGTATGAGGTCTTCGTTCAGTTCCTCAATATCGGTTTTGTGTGCGCCGAATACCGAGGTCATCTGCGCAAAGCACAAAGAGTCGATGGGTTGTCTGCAAAATCTGATTTTATTCCTCGACAAGCACTCCCTCATCATCTGAACCTGAAAGTGGACCCATTCGTTCACGTATGATGGATTTGAGTGCAAAGTGTGCACTAGCCATGGGCCGTGTGTCGGTGTTTCTAATGGACGCGGATACACCCTCTTGTAGTGCTGGAGAGCGGCCTTGAACGACGCCTTGTTGATCGGGGGGAGTCCGGGGATGTTCACTCGTATGGGAAAGTTGTAGTGCAACGGGAGGAAGATCGGGGTTTGATGCTGCAGAACAAGGTCTGCCCTGGCATTGCCGTCGTCATCCGTGACGTAGAGGCCAACCAACAGCTTCGTCACCTCGGCGCAGAAGCTGAGGATGGCGGCCTGAGCCTGAAGCACGAGAAAACCCTCGCCCCAGCCGAACCTACAGAGGAAGCAAGTTAGCAAATACTGTCATCAGGAGTCCAGCCGTGATGATCAAACACCGGCTCCGGGGGTTCCTTACATATTGCCGCGATTTTGTGACAACTGATGCCTCTCTCGAACCTCTCTTGCCGACGGATTTTCGATGAAGACCGCATGGAAGTCCACACCCGTCATGTCCTCAAACTTCGGTTGACGAGCGTGATTCAAGTCCTTGTAGGCAGTATCAGCCCGATCAAAGTCGGTGAAGCAAGCGTCGCAGTAGGGGGGCAACAGGAGGCGGCCGACCCGGCCCAATTGCATCGAGGTGAAGTCGGACTGGCCAAACATGCAGGGGGCAAATATGGCCCTGCTCATGAGCAGATTTGCCAGATTCCTCGGTACCGAGAGCTCTTCCATGTTGAACCACGGGATCAGGTAATTCAGCTTGTTCTCCGCGCAGTGCCGGCGGTAAGCACTGAAATCGGGTCTCGGTACACGTCCGCCGCGGCGCTGAATGTCCTCCTTCTCCTTGCTGCTCAGGCGTGCCGGGGTGAAGTCGTACACTGGCACAGGTACTTTTGTTTCGAGAATTTTCTTGTTGACCGTCTTCTCCCACGTATGCCACGACATGTGCTGGAAAGACTTTGCCCAGGCCTTGAAGCCCTCTCCGCCACGTTCGGGGACTTCCAAGGTGTCGGTCTGGAACAGCTCCTTGAAATCGTCCTGCTCCATGACGTTGAACCAGGCGGCGGCCACCAAATCTTGGATTTTCATGTCCGGCTGGGTCATCTCGTCATCTTCGTCTGGCGGTTCTACCGGCGCCATAGACTTGAGCGTGTGGTAGAAGAGGTCGGAAAAGTGCAGGGCTTTGGGTGCGAAGTCCTGGAAGGCGTCCTGTGCGATCTTCCTCCATCTGTCGGTGCGTTTTCGGGCTTCGGCTGGTTCGATAATCTCCGGCATCGGCCAGAACTTGTCGGCGCCGATGCTGAGCAGGTACTCTTTGACGTTGCGGTGCTTGAACGGCTCGGCACTGCACTTGTTGAAGCCTTGGAACAATCTGCCGCGAAACGAGTTGGGCGAGAGGTAGTATCGGTCCATGAGTGTTACAGAGTTCTGGATGGCCGAGAATCGCTCGGCGTCTGCCGTCGACGACATTTCATCGTCGAGAGCTGGAAAGGATTCCATCTTTTCGGGTCGTTGGCCAGCTGTTGGGCCGTTGGCGCAAGGTTGGGTTGGGCGTGGGAGTTTAGTCGGAAAACGTCGACGTCGGACGCTTGAGTTGGAGCTTCTTGTCTCGAGAGGGCATGTACTCGAAGTCATGCCGGAAGACTGATCCCAGACAAAGGAGCCAATTTCGGCCGGCACTCGGGAAGGTCTTTGTCCCCATGGTGGCAGCGTTTTCCAAAGACTCGTGGGAGACCTCTCTTTGTATCGAGACCACAGGAATGTAGGGAGGCTTTCCCGTCTTTGAAGGTGCCAGAAGAGGGGTTCGGCATTGTCATGTACACTAGGCGGAGCAGCTGTGGTGCCTCGGAGAAGGGCATCACCGTGGTTCTTTGCCCACGCGGCCATGCTGGACCCAGGGCCATCAAACTATGTACCACGTAGGCAGGTCAGAACCGCACCATCATCGGAGGCAAAGAGATGTCGTAGGCTTCCAAATACATCTGGGTCACTTTTCATCTCACGATGCAGATGTGTCAGATCAAGATGAACATCAAAACTGGAAAGTAGCGTCTACTAGTAGGTACGGAATTATGTTTTTGGAATTCATCATGTTATATCCTCCTGCAATTCCCCTCCTGGCTGGCTGTGCCACTGACTCCTGTCAACCTCGACCTGGTACCACGCAGCACGCCCAGCAACATGGAGGTCGAACCTGCAGATCTCTCAATCCGCAAACCAAATAATCAGACAGCCACAGCCACTTTCGCAGGCGATTACCTCACACGAGCAGTAGCAGGATGCTGCACCCGTCCCCTAACCTCGTCCATCTCCCGGTTCTGCGTATGGACTGACTCACCTTGAGATGCAGAGGCGGGTGAAAGCGACTTCTCCCGGCGCCAGAAACACCAACCGCGTGAAGGCTTGTCCTGGCTAGCCGTCTGGGCCTCGACATCCTACGTCAAGTTGACATTGTCCAGTCCTGCTGTGCCAAAGCTCACATCAGGAGGTGGGGTCATGCTGAAGGGGCGGCGGGGACGTTGCTGAGAAGGAAGGTTCCTGGCTGCGGCCCGGCGTTTCTGCCGCTCCTCCCACGTGCTGCAGCATGAAGCGCAGAACCTACCAATTGAACTGTTGTAGGCCAGTAACAGGAAGAACACGATGATGCCAACGAAGAAGAGGGTCAGGGACACATACCAAGGTAGATCGGACATTGTGAGCTTCGTCTGTCGACACCTGCTTTCCCGTCAGCCAACGAGGATGTGAGAGTTGTGCTTACTTTGGTGATGGTTTCGTAACCGAAGATCCAGTCTTCAAGGTTGCGAGGTGGATGATGTGGCTTAATGCTTTCCTACTTCTGAAAGAGGACGGGGAACCTCTGCTTTAAATCAACTTTCGCTCGTCTCCATCCTGGATCCTGAGCTCCGAAATACCCGAATGAACATGGTCTTCTTCACGTGGGGGTTGGACAGCTTGCTTGAACGTATGCTGAGAAGTTACCAGGTCGTTCTGTGTGTGGTTTGAAACCGATCATAGCAAGGAAGCAAAAGGCTGTGTCGAAACCAGGCCGTTCGTCGGTCTGACATTCACCCTCACCGAACACCGTCTAGGTACTACTCGATGTACAAATCAGAGGCCGACAAGGTGTTTGTCATCCCAGACCCCTTGACGGTCATCTTTCCTGACCTCCTGGTCTGCTCTGGGCGCATTGCCTCCAGATCAGCTTCGAGTGATGACATTGTTGTCGACAAGGCACCTGGCCCACTTCCACGTGAAAGGAGCGTGGTGATTGAAATGAAGCTCGAGACACTGGAGCACCCGAGACAATGAAAGTAGGGCCAAGTCCAAGGGAGGGACCTCGACGAACCAATGAACAAACTTCAACAAAGAATGAAAGCAGCCGTGGGGCGATCTTTGTATATTTTCAGCGCCTTTCGCCGAGAGGAAACCTCGTCGTTGTGCTGTCGGAGGTGCCGTCAAAGCGACCGACAAAACGACAACGAATGGTCGTCACAAAGGTGGCGGCGACAAAGAGTGGACGGATGGCTTGGGACGGAATTGGACGGCACTAACTTGAAGCCAGGCTGTCAAAAGCTAGGTAGCCTTGGTGGCATGCTGGGCGATTGCCCCCCGTCTCAGGCCATGTGGTGGTAGTTTCGCGTCGACCTGATAATTTCAAAGGCCAAACTCTGCATGTGTTGAGCTCGAATGGCAACATTTGATGCTCCTAAGGGAAGATGGCACCAAGCCTGTCTATCTGACCAACAATCCAGTCGACCTGACCCGCGCGAAGAACACTTCCTGTGATGCCCATGATGGTGTCGGAGCCCACAATGTTCAGCAACGCCTTCAAGGTGCCGTTCATCATGTACAAGCCAGAAGCCACAACTTGCTGCATGTGTCTCGTTGGATTCTCGGGCAAGGCCATCTCTGCGCCTCTTTCCTCAGGAGAACTCAGCACCATGGATGGCACCAGCACATTGTCATTGCCCCATGTGTCCGCCGTGACGTCTCCGGTCAGAAATGGCACACTGGCGCAAATATCGTCTATGAGAACTTGAGCCCTCGCCAGTAGTCGACTCGGCATCAGTCTGTTCTGATGTGGGGTGCATCGTGGTTCTTCGCGCTCTGTGATCTGGGCAAGGCAATTCCCGATCAATGATATGCATTCAAGCTCGGTGAGTCGTTGGCGGTTGATCGCGTTTGCTATGGAGAGCCGAAGGTAGACGGTTGGTATTACATGCTTGTAGACACTGGTTGCTTGAATCGATGGGGCAAGTGAGGAGGCAGGAACAGGTGCCGGCTGCCACTTGATCGGGAGGCTGCTCTGCAAGAGAGCACAATCATTTGCAATACAACTTGCCTGGGACACAAGGTCTTTCAGTGTCTCGATATTGTCGAGCTTGGTTCCCGGGGATAATTGTTCTGCCCGATCGAGTGAGGGAGAGGACGTGGAGAGAGCCCAATGGAAGTTCCTCAGCCAGGACAATCGAAAGGCGAGTGTGTCAGCTTCGACGGCCAGTCCTCGCGGTTTCCTCCTATCGTCGTATCTCCAGATATTGTGAATGGTCTCGATGCCGAAAAGTCCGTCGGTCATGTGCCGGCCTTGTCGAAGGAACCGATTCCGAGTCGCTGCCAAAAGGCGCCATGCCAAGTCGTTCCTGTAGTTCAGTTTTCCTCGGTGCTGTAGCAAAGCAATGGATCCTTGGAGATGTGGAGATGATTGAGGGACATCATGCTCCCTTCTCCTGAATGTAGTGTCGATGGTGTAATATGCGTCGAGAACAAGAGTTGCCAGAAGCAGATCCTCTGATTTGCATTTGGTGGCGTCCGTGAGGGCTTCCTTGACTTGTGACACGGCCTTGAAGTAAAGCTCGGCTTCCATTGATGTGCGAATATGAGAGCGGTGTAGGCAAGTCACCTGCAGCGCAAGGGCTCTGGTTGCATGATTGAGGGGAGATGACATGGGCGACTTTGCGAACATCTCCGGCAGGATGCTGAAGATGCCGCATGTTGCATCGAAATCGATGGACTGGCCATAACGGACAAAGAAGAAGCCGAGGGCATCGTTTTCAGGGCTTTCTAGAGGTCTTCGAGGTGTTCGGCAGCAACCTGATATGGCATTATGGTCTGGCGACTTTGTTGCAGAGAGGATCGAACCGCTCGCCTGCCTCCTGGGACAGTGAAGCTTCCTGACCTTGGCCGTTTCGTCCCGGTGTGCCTTGTCGAAGACATCTCCGTATCCTGGGCAAGGGGTGTCTCGGGCCGTGCAATTCAAGCAAGCTGGCCGTAATGTATCACACTGTTCATCTGTCAGTCAAGCCTTGGTAAAGCGATTCAGGCAATGGTAGGTGAAATGCCTTGATTTTCCGAGCTCGGCACCTTCGGCAGCCTTTGCTTGGCCCTCGGTAGACCATCTCCCAACGTTTTCCGCCTTAGACAGGCCAGGAGAATGAAATTGGGGCAAGGAGGTGATGCATTCGTGTCAAGACGTCTGCTGGGCAAGACGCGAAAGCGGATGATGCTGGCAATGGCTTAAGATGTGCCATTATTTCGTTACGCGTCAATCACGGAAGGGATGTCAGCACAGCGCAAGCATACCTCACATCTGGCTTAGCCGCGGGGTCGAATCCTCCGGAGGAGACTCAGCCACCCTCTGCGTGTCGCAATGCAGGAGGCCACGCATACAATGTACAACGCTAGGCTCCTCTGAGATTGTGCTTGCGATTACGATGGATGACTTGATTCTGTCAATGCTCCAAGCAACAGGGGCTGACAGCTTGAAGCAGAGGTTCCTTGCGAAAAATGAGGCCATCACGATGACTTCTGCAAACGTTGTCGAAGCCTAGTCGATTTAACGTCCGCTCTTCGGTGATGATCACATGGGTATCGAATAGAAGTAAGAAAGACTCAAGGAACAACTCTGAAGAGTATTTAATGTCACGTTGATGGACGTCTCAAGCACTCACGTTTCTCTCAAGTCTCAACATCTTCGACAGACGAGCTCATCACACATCAGTCCAGCACTTATCCCTATCAACCATGCGTCTTCATCGGCTTCTCCCTTTTCTGGCCTCTGTTGCTGCGTTTGCAGTTTCAGCAAGCCCTCAAGGTGACATATGCACCAAGCACCAAGCACTCCGGGGAGAATTCTCCAAAGGCGCATCTGTCGTCAGCGCGGATCCATTGACTCACTTCGACTCTCCCATGGTCGCTGTCTTCGACGAGAGCATCAGCGAGAACTGGTCCTTCGATGCTGCCTCAGATGACGGCCAGGCCAGCATTGTCGTCTACTTCACTCGAGGCACAGTCGCCAACGTCGTGGCTGCGCAGCGGGGCCTGATCTCAGTTGCCTGGGCCAACGGCACCCGCTACATGGAAAATGCCTTCGTTGACGTTTCAACTCTGGCAACTTGCCGGAAGACGACATCTGGACTCTGGGAGAACAACGCCGGGAACGTCACCTGGGGCTTCACCGCATCCAAGGACTTCAAACAGTCCATCGTCACCATCAAGTCGCCCACGATCAATGGCACCTTCGAGCTCAAATCACGAGGCCCCGCGATCTATCCCGGTGGACTGGTGTACCCTTCGTCGCAGGCAAGCGTTCTTTTCGCCCCAGAGATGTACTGGCAAGAGCAGTTCCCTGTTGCGGACGCCAAAGTTCGCCTCAACATTCGAGGCTCGGAGTTTCACTTCGACGGCGTCGGTGGACGAGACAAGAACTGGAACCCGCGACCCTGGGCCGTCATCAGTCAGAACTGGGACATGGCACGAGCCATTGTCGGGCCGTACGGGTTGATGCTCTGGAACTACACATCAGCTGTGGACGGCCGATCCTACTTCAGCGCCGCAGTCACCAAGGGCGACAAGGTCATCTTCCGCACGGCCAACCAGGAAGCATCATGTTCTGAAGACTACGGCACCTTCAAGTTGACCAACACTGGTCCGGTCCATTTGTCCTCTCCGGCTGGGTCCAAAGACCCGCTGCCCGACTCGCGCCATACCGGGTATCTCATCGATTTGGTGTCTCCCAAGAGGGGTGAGCATTGGCGGTTTGCCATCGACTTTTCGCAGACAACGTTCTGGTTCCGGGCGAGTGAGAGCCTCAACGTCGGGCAATTCGCAGGCAAGGTCTCGGGTGGCTTGATGGGCCAGAAGGAGTACAAAGGAGTGGCCACTGGGTCGGTTCAAGAGCTGGTGAGGAATGTTTCGAGTTCGACAATGGCAGAGGATGAATAGAAGATGTCGGGAGCACAGCTGGACATCCATCATCCATGACGCTTCTGATTGGCTCAGAGGACCAATATATGGGCCACACAAACGCCCCTCAGACAGCTCGGCGGTCTGCGCTTTGTCCCTTCCGGCTTTCCGCCCTGAATATCACCCTCCCCTCCCCTGTCAATGGCCAGACCGTTAGAAGCAAGTTGCTCATTTGCTTGATAGGCTCAGCCTTCCACTCCATCAATTGACGTCTCCTCGCATCGCAATCTGATGCAGAATGTTGCATCGGGGCGGCCACCTCCACCTGTTGTCTCGCCCGGGATCTACGGCTCGGGCGGGCGGGCGGCCAAATGTTACCGGTCGACCCTTGCGATAACTAACCGTCGACGCTGCAGGTGGCCCGGTGGATGGATGGATACGATACGGGACCTGGACGGGAAGGTCGGTCGCGACAGGGAAGGGGCGATGCAGGCTCGATGCAATGTGGGATGCGCCACCGAAAAAACGGCCGCTTGGCGCCAACTTCTTGTCCTTCTCAGCTTCGTGTTCATCCCCCGTGCCCGTCCCTCCCCTTTCTCTTGTCGCCCGCCCGCTCGCTCGCCGCGTCGTCGTTCTCTACCGACCCCAACGCTTCCGCTCGTTTTGCACCGCCCGCCTGCCTGGCACTCATGTTTGCTGTCGCTCCTGAACGCTGAACACCGATACGATTGACCGCCCGACCCTGCCGCCCTCCGGACCACTGAGACATTCGACCGCCGTTCCGTACCGCCGACCGCCGACGACATCCCACCCAAGCGCCCGGTACTGTTGACTGCGTGGCGCACCTTGTTGTCCCGACACGAGCGCGACGACCTGTCGTCTGACAGACAGACGTACAACGACACGAAAGACCGCTCTCCGACTATCGCTCGCTCGATCCAACAACCAACAATCATGAAGTCGGCGCTCCTCTACACCCTCGTGCCCGCCGTTGTCGCGGCGGCGGGCAACCCCAAGCGCGGCCTTTGCTTCGTACCAGACTCGGACTTCCCAGAGGACAACCAGGTCTGGACGCGGGCCGGCTCTGACCTGACCTGGTACTACAACTACGGCGACCTGCCGTCGCCCGCCTTCGCCGACAAGACCCAGGAGGAGTTTGAGTTCATCCCGATGATGTGGGGCGTCGACATGTCCAACTTGGGCTCGACAAAGTTCCTGGACAATGTCAACGACCTCATCAAGGACGGGCGCAACATCACGCGCGTCATGGGCTTCAACGAGCCCGACACGACGCACGAGGTCGGCGGCAGCAACATTCCTCCCGCGAATGCTGCCACCGCCTGGGTCGCCAACTTTGTCCCGCTACAGGAGAAGGGCATTCAGGTTGGCCTGCCCGCCATGACGGGTGCGCCTTCGGGACTCGTCTGGCTGCAAGAGTTCCTGGGCAACTGCTCTGAGCTCATCAGCACCAGCAACGACCAGAAGAACTGCACCTTTGACTTCCTGCCGGTGCACTGGTACGACAACTTTGAGGGCCTGGCGAGCCACATTGGCGAGCGCCTGTCGTTGTAAGTATTCCTTCGCCAGATCCGAGTGCAAAGGCTCCCGCTAACTTCTGCCGTGCAGCTGGCCTAACACGTCCATCTGGGTGACCGAATACGCATATGCCCACCGCGACCTTGGCGAGACAACGGCTTTCTTCAACGGCACTCTCAGCTGGTTCGATGACTACACGTCGCTCGGCGGCTACTCGTACTTTGGCGCATTCCGCTCGGCGAAGAGTAACGTCGGCCCCAACGCCGTCTTCCTCAACAACGCCGGCCAGCTGACGGACATGGGCTCCTGGTACCTGGGCTTCGGCGCGACAGGCGTCAATCCGCAAAGCGGCGCGCCTGTCGTCGGCAAGATGCCCAGCGTTGCAGCTGCGGTTGTCGGCGTCGTGGGCGCGCTGTTCCTGTCAGCCTTCTAGGTGAAGGTGGCGGTAAGACGCAGATCATGCCGAGGGCGCAAGTGCGCATATGCGCCGGATCTTCCACATTTAATACTTGATTTCAGATGCAATGGATACATGATAGATGGGCTGGGATGGATGGACAGGGTTACACGGCGTTCTCTTTCGTCCTGCGCGTTCGCTAGGACTCGGCTGTACATTTCGGCGGACGCCGACCGCGATAAATATCATGAACTCCCTCAAAGACGCGAACCCCTCATTGAAGTACCCCTCCTCATCTACTAGGCAGCTAGGCAATGTTCACTGGAACGCCGATGGACCGACTGCCGAAGAGGTGGTCAGACCGCCAGACACGGGCGAGACACTCCTCCATCAGAAGACACGCCAACCCCGGATTTTCGGTACAGGGCGCATTATGTAAGAGCCTCGGCACAAGCAGATGCCCCACATTTCCCCGTCTCCGAGGTCAAGTCCCGGGAACTTCGCTGCGCTCTGGCGCCTCCGCCGCATCAGGGACGCCGAAACTAGATCTAGAAGAGCCTCCCCTCCTCCGCAATGCCCTTCTTCCCTCTTTACACCTCCGCTCCTCTTTTCCTTTTCGACGAGATACCCCCTTGAGACTTACCCGATCATCCCAGCGACTCCCCTCGAAGAACATCTCCCTCTCCCTCCCTCCGGAAGACAGACATCGTCCGCCGTCACACGCCCGTCATGGCCTACGAACGCATCACCTCGCTGGTCAAGCACCTCAACCCCGGGTCGGCACTGAACCAGATGCACGTCCCGTCCACCCTCTTCCCCCTATCCATCTCCCGCTGACCCTCCTCGCCTCCAGCCAGTCCCAGAACCCCGACGATGTCGTAATCACACTTGCCATCCGCACCCCTCTGACAAAGGCCAAGAAGGGCGGCTTCAAGGACACCTCCCTCGAGTACCTCGTCTTCGCCCTCCTCGAGCAGGTCCGCCTGCGCTCCAACATCGACCCCGCCCTCGTTGAGGACATCTGCCTCGGCAACGTGTCCGACGGCAAGGCCGCCTACAAGCTGCGCGCCGCCTCCCTCGCCGCCGGCTTCCCCAATACCGCCTCGGCATCGACCGTCAATCGCTTCTGCTCCTCCGGTCTCAAGGCCACAGCCGATATTGCCCACGCCATCTCCCAGGGCTCCATCGCCATTGGAGTCGCCATCGGTGCCGAGTCCATGTCCGCCGGCGGCGATGCCCTCGACCAGCCCCTCGACGAGGGCGTCTCGAGCCGCTCGAAGGAGGCCGAGGAGTGCATGATGCCCATGGGCTGGACGTCTGAGAACGTCTCGCGCGACTTTGGCATCACCCGCGAGCAGATGGACGCATACGCTGCCGAGAGCTTCCAGCGTGCGGAGCGCGCGCAGAAGGAGGGCCTCTTCGCCGACGAGATTGTCGAGATTGCCACCACCGTCAAGGACAAGGAGGGCAATGCTCAGAAGATCACGGTTTCTCGTGACGAGGGCGTCAGGCCTGGCACCACGGCTGAGGGCCTGGGCAAGATCAGGGCCGCTTTCCCCCAGTGGGGTCCCACGAGCACCGGTGGCAACTCCAGCCAGGTCACCGACGGCGGTACGTCCTCCCTCCTGGCATTCTACAACCGGACCATCACTGACACTTCTCCCTCCAGCTGCCGCCCTTCTGCTCATGAAGCGCTCCACCGCCGTATCCCTCGGCCAGCCCATTCTCGCGAAGTACGTCCTCTCCACGACAGCAGGTCTCGCCCCCCGTATCATGGGCATCGGCCCCTCTCTCGCAATCCCCAAGCTTCTCGCCCTCGCCGGTATCGACCCCGCCGACGTCGACATCTACGAGGTCAACGAGGCCTTCGCCTCCATGGCCGTCTACTGCCGCGACAAGCTGGCCCTCGACCCCGCCAAGATGAACCCCCGCGGCGGCGCTATCGCTCTCGGCCACCCGCTCGGCGCCACTGGCGCCCGCCAGATCGTCACTGGTCTCTCGGAGGCGCGCAAGAACAAGAAGAAGATCCTTGTCACGAGCATGTGCATCGGCACAGGTATGGGTATGGCTGGTCTGTTCGTCAACGAGGCGTAGGGGGAAGAAGATGTGGGGTAGGGCGTGAATTGCATATACGATAGGAAAAATGAAGCAATTTGGATATCATGTCAACGCCCAAGTTCCCTGCTTTCGCTCCATGTGGCGTTCGTGATCGCAGCAGCTTTTCAGCTTGAGGGGTTCCCTGGCGGATTCAACTGCCTGTGACCTCTTCGGCACAGTCCGCAAGGAATGACCGGAGAAGCAACGGAACATGCTGGAAATCAATGATTGACGAGAAACCGAGAAGCTCGAATGCGCACAGTTGTCGCATGCACAAGCATCCCACTGCTTCTTTGCTGACTTGGGTCCACAGTAATGGTGACCTCGCACTCGTGATGACATCCTAGCCCCGGGGTTGATGACCTCGACCATCTTCCTCCAGCAAGCGCCGATGACATTGGACGTTTCTCCTAAAAGGCAACCTCAGCTGAGGAGAGATCCTACATTGCTACTGCTTTCGAGTTTGCTAACAAGCACTTCTCGTACATCACGGTCCAAAATCAGAGGCCGCAGATGCTCCGCGTGGCTTTGACGGACAGCCCTGGCGTCTTTGCAAGCTAAATGTGGGATCTCAGAGAAGGGTACCGGTGACTACATGCACACCTTCGAGAGATCATTGACCACACCATGCGGATTCAGGAGCCCGCTGAATCTATTCGGGGATATTATATCTTTAGCCAGGTATACTGGGCTGGTCACCCCAAGGGGAAGGACCAACTGATAGCTGGTCACAGACCATGCAGTGAACTTTACTACGACGGATGTGCCGACGGGCGTCTCGCAGCTTCGGGACCTGGACAGTCCTCTTCCGACCTTGCGGAATTCCCTCTTGTGGTAAGGGTCTCCCTCTCATGGGGCGCAGTGGACGCTAAGTAGATGGCTGCATGCTGACGGGCGACAGCCTCGATCATGGGTCGAACGTAGCGCCAACCTGGTCTTCTTCAACAGGCACGCAAAGGGTGGGTACTACCCAGCCGTGTCTCAGCCTGATTTATAGGTCAACGATATCAAGACATGGGTTTGTCTCGAGGCTATGGAAGGGCTTCCTCGTCTATTGAAACCAATTGCTCTCCCAATCCGTAGCATGGTCAAGACGGGGATCTCCCGAAGCAGGAAAGAGTGGAATGAAAGCCGTGAACTCCATACGATTGCATGATAGTTTCCACGTCAAAGACGATGGTTTTTTTGCTTTTACGAGCAGTCCAGATAACAACACAAGAATCAACGTCGCCACAAAACATGTTGAGAACCCAAGATCTGCTTCGTTGCAAGTCTTCACCGCACGCTCATGATTGAGACCCGAATTCAAACCGTCGTTCAGAAGACCAATCAGATTTGCTTATCAACTCTATAGTTGGCGGTTCGTCCAGGTTGGGGGCTAAATTGGATGTCAGACTGCCGGGGTGACTCCCAGGGTTGACCCCAGTCTCCAGCCCTCCACCGAGCTTTCAGCCCTGTACCACCCCGCCATGCCTTTTCACGGCCGATATCCAGGGCCTTTCCGTGACAAATGTCCCGGCCGCCGCATCAAACTATCCCTTGCTGACGCTGTCAGGAGTGAAATCCCCGTCGGCCACGGGTGAGCCACTGGGGTCTGGAGCCATCTTGGTGCACGGCATAGAGCCTCGTTGTCTCCCCCATCTGCCTTGAAAAGCGTGGCCGCCATAAGACGACCGGAGTTAAGCATCTGTCAAGTGGTGAATGCATCGAGGCTGGGAGAGAAGTCTGCCAGAGGATTGTAACCCATGCCGACAAAAGTCCCTTTCGGGGGCGAAGCTGTCCCCGCCAACGGCGCCAGCTCCATCTGCGGCGACGATGTAAGACGCCAAGGGTCTGTGGCACGGAATCTCGGCCTGTTCTATCTGCTGATGAAGCAGGATACTATTTTGGTGAACATGTTGGGCTAACAATGGTATGGGTATTCGATGCCATTCAAAGACTATTAAGGACTCTCGGCCGTTTCGATTACTGGTCCTGTGTTGGATGCATCTACTGCTCATCTCACGACAAACACTCTGTCAATCAAAGCAACCATGACGGGCCTTTCTTTTCTGCCACTTCTTTGTCTGACCGGGAGTGTCCTCGGCGGTGCTGTCATCCCGGCCGTGGACGTTGCGGTGACCAACGCGCCGGGCATGTCAATCTCGGAGACGTTGTGGGCACTGCGGCGGCACTTGAACGACGCCCGGCTGCATCAGCGAGATGAAGTGTTCAAAAATTCGACAGAGATCGAAGCTGGGTTCAGCAATGTTGTGCTGCTGAAAGTGTAAGCCACCGCACGTCCTCCTCACACACCCCTGGCTGACAGCATAGGGGCCGTTCAATCTCTGTCAACAACACAAATCCGGACGAGGCGACAGAAATGGTTGAAGACGACCCTGAAGATTCCAACCCTGGCATTACCCACAGTCTGAACGCTGAAGGCTCCCTCGAGATCCTCTGCAAGGCATGCTACATCAAAGGAACTGCCCATGCGTCCCTCGCTGTCAACGGCGATATCGACGCCGGCCAGATCTTCGGCAATCTCTCTGATAACTTTGTCGAAGTCGTCGACAACATTACCGACAGCGTTACCGATTACGGCAAAGATGTCTGGGCAAACATCAAGGAGGGTTTCCGAACCGGCGACTTTGACCTGCCGCCCCTCGACATCGACCTCAACATCGACGTTCCCGACCTGCCTGAGACTGTGCTCACGTTTGGCTTCGACGAGCTGGAGCTTTACGTCGACATGAAAATGACGCTTGGAGGTGGCGCGACGTACACCATGGGTATGTATGACAGCTCCGTTGCGCATCCGTTCCTCGGCTTCAAGGTCGGCGATGAGCTGTTCGTCGGGGTTGTCTTCACGGTGGACCTCATCGTCAGCGTCAATGCCGAGGTGACCATCGAGTCTGGCTTCCACCTGAAAATGGAGGATGGCTTTTCGCTGGAGCTTTCTATGTTCGCCAAAGAGGTTGCCAACCTGGAGCAGTAAGTACCTAGTACCCACCTCCCATGATCTTGCGGTCATCTGCTGACCATCACCAGCAATGGCGGCATGTTCGAGTTCCTCCCCGTCGTCGTCGAAACAGACGGCATCCTCCTCAACGCGGTTCTTCGGCTCTCCATGCGTTCGGGCCTTACACTGAAGACGCCATCATTCCTGGCCGAAATCAGCGACCGCATCCCCAGTGCCGGCGGCGGCATTGAAGCCAGTGTCTTTGCCCATCTGGCCGAGCTGAATACCAACATCACTGTCCCCGCTCTCACGGGAGACGACGACTGCCTGCTGCGACTCGACGAGGAGTTCAGAATTGAGATCGGAGCTGCAGCTGGCGCGTCCGTCTTCTTGGGCGACCGCAGCTGGGGCCCGACCCCGTCGACACAGACGCCCCTATTCTACACGACCATTGCGGACAAGTGCGCGCTTGCGCCGTCCGACATTGCCGCGATCGAGGGTCGCCAGAACGATGACGAGGATCTCTCGACCACCTCTACTGTAACGAAGAAGACGTACACTGGCGTGCAGTGCCTGTCCACAGGCCTTGTCGAGTGTCCCGCATCGCTGCAGTCGGTGCACAAGTTCACGGTCACGGAGACGTTGTCGTCGGCCGTCCCTACAGGTGTGTTGGTAGACTGGGATTCTTCGGTCGGAGCCGCGGCGCTTTCTGTCCTCAAGTTTGGTTCGGACGTAAGGTCGCTGCTCAAGACCTCGGGCCCGGTGCTGTCTTTCATCCCACCTCCTGAGCCGACGTCGAGTGGCGACGGCATCTCGTTCCCCAACCCCACCGAAGTCGTGGACGACGTGGTAAGAACCTTTGATGAGGTGCTAGAGGGAAGCACTGGAGGCGTCAGCAACAAGATTATCATCGGCGTCAGTGTTGGTGTCGGGGTTCCCCTCGTCATTGGGAGCATCGTTGGTATCATGTGAGTATTCCTCAAGCCTTATCGAAATTTCGAAGGCTAACGCGAAGACAGCTTCTGTATCCGGCGCAGACGCAACTTGACCAAGTCTGGAACGACGGTATCGTACAGCTCCGTCCCTGGCGGCGCTGCTGCTGTCGGGCCGGCGAAGGAGGCGAGGGATTCTGTTTATGAAAGCCTCAGGGGGAGTCAACGTGGGATGAATTAGGCAGGTCTCCGAGACTCCGACCGAGCGCATCGAGGCAAATGCTTTCTCATTCGAGAGATTGCCGAGTCACCGCTGCTGTGCCGTTGTCTTGATGAGGTCCGAACCAACAGGGACCCCTGCTCCAGGTGCAGTAGCAGTTCAGGGGTCAGCTGGCGCGGGGTTTTCGGTGTGCCAACCATAGTAGACAACTTCGCACATGCATTTCAATGATTTAAAAGGGCCTTTGATGTTCTGAACTGATAGCATTTGCATTATATTCATACAACGAGAAGTGACGACGTCTGGCATCGCAGTCGCCGGATCCAGCGCAATTTGACTCCAGCTTGGTCCTGGCTTACATCTTGCGGTACCTAGCTTGCATCAGCAACGTACAGATGGGCAGAATATGCGAATTTATTGGATATGGATGAACTAGGTCTCCGGGGCCCTGGTTCAGCAGCGTTCCACTGCATTTGCCATGGTGAGGTGGCGAACGAATCTTTCTTTCTCAAGTCTGCCTCTTGGGCTCATGATTCGGCCGTTTTCCACGTATCTGCAAGGTGCAGAACTACAAGGGTCAATGAGCCCTCCTCTTATGCATGCATGTTCGCCAAGTGTTACACCATCGGCTGTCTGCAGATTACCACTTCCGATTCAATTCTGGCCGAACTCCTATAAAGTTGGACTGATCTCCCCACCTCGATCTGAGAATTTCGTCCGGCTCCCCGACATCGACTTGATCACCACACCGCCCCCTGTCGAGATGTTGTCTCGTGCGGTTCTGACAGTCCTCACACTGGGATCTCTGGCCCTCGGACAAAATCAACAAGATCCCTTGTGCCGATGCGTAAGTTTCGACCGGTCCGTCATTGAGAAAGGCTTCTTCTTCCACAAATGAACCCTGATCCAGCCAGACTACTGACACCAAGACGGCGTAGGTCCCAGGCGATGACTGCTGGCCATCTGAATGCGATTGGGCCGGCTTCGGGAAACAGCTGGGCGAAGGAAAGCTCATCAAGACATCACCCATCGCCGAGTCCTGCTATGAAGGCCCGAGTAAGGATCTGGACGAATGTGCCCGAGTGAACCAGCTGTGGTCGGACCAGGACTTCCAAACGAGCCAACCTGTCGGCCGCCCATACCCCTACAACATCACCTGCGCTCCCGTCGACTACAGCGGAGGCGAGACGCCGACTTCGTGCATCCTGGGTCCCCTCCCGGAGTATGCTGTCAACGCCACGTCGCGCGAGGACGTGGCCCTAGCACTGGACTTTGCCCAGCGAAGGAACATCCGCCTCGTCATTGCCAGCACCGGCCACGACATCCTCGGTCGATCTGATGGTTACGGAGCTCTCCAGATCTGGTTGCGACACTTCCGCAACGACATTCACTACCAGGAGACCTTCGAGTCGGCCAATTCATGCGGTACATCCGACTGGAATGGAGCCGCCCTTCACATCGACGGAGCCTGGCAGTGGCGAGATGTGTACAAGGTCGCCAAAGCGAACAACGTCATCGCCGTCGGCGGCGGTGCCGTGTCGCCCGGTGCTATCGGCGGATGGCCATCTGGTGGTGGCCACGGTCCGGCGACTCGCAACTTTGGGCTCGGCGCTGACCAGATCCTCGAAGCGGAGATCATGCTCGCCAACGGCACCATCGTCACCGCTAACCACTGCGAAAACACGGACCTTTTCCGTGCCATTCGTGGCGGTGGGCCTGGGTATGGCATCGTTCTGAGCCAGCACGTCAAGGCGCATTCCAATGTCGATGTGGTCACTTCCCACCGTCTCGCCGTCGCGCCGCTGGAGCAGACGCCGGAGAATGCGGACCTCCTCGATGCTGTTTCCGAGATTCTACAGCACCTCCCCGCTCTCAATGAAGACGGATACGCCGGTTATGGCTTCTGGTTCCGCAATCTTCCGGTCCCCTTCATCGGCGAGGCGCACTCGGGATACTCCCACGGGTTCTGGACCATTGGCAAGGGCAAAGCCGAAGCTGAGGAAGCAATGTCGGATCTCTTGGCAGCGCTTGAAAAGTTCAGCGACAAGCTGGTCATCTACTCGACCTTCGCAGAGTACCCCGATTACTGGTCATTCTACGAGACGGAGTCTGGCCTTTACGATCCCGTCGGAGATACATCTATCTTGACGTCCCGAATGATTACTCCCGAGGCCGTCGCCGACTACAACAAGGTGCGGGACACCGTTGAGATCATCAGCGGGAAGCCCGAGGAGTTCACCTCCAACGTCATCCTCCTCGTTTCGGGTGGCCAGGTCTTCAAGGATGCGGCAGATGAGACCTCCGGACTCCATCCCGCCTGGAGAACATCGCCATTTGTCATCATCACCGGCCAGGGCATACCCAGAGTGCGAAATGCCGAAATTCGCCAATTCGTGTCCAATGAGATCACCAACGTCAAGGGTGCAGCTCTCAAGAGATTGGCTCCTGAGACGGGAGGCTACATGAACGAGGGAGATCGTCACGATCCGGATTACATTGAGGCTTTTTACGGTTCGAACTACGAGAGCCACTTGAGGGCGAAGAGGAAGTACGACCCGGAGCAAGTCTTCTACTGCCCGAGCTGCGTTGGGGCGGAGGATTTCATCGAGAGGCCTGATGGGCCGCTGTGCAGGAAGGGCTGAGTTCAAGTTCGAGGTACTTCGTCTCGAGATCAAAGCCATGGCTACAGCGAGGTCATAAAGTCAATTGGTATGCTTCGTGTTGCGTGTTGTCTCTGCTGTCTGCCCCTGTTCCGCTTGTGGCTTCCCCCATATAATACCATTTTTTCCTCCGCCTCTCATCGACCGGCCCCTGATCACAATCAGGGATTCGTTTCACGCGCCGTTGGTCTAGTGGTATGATTCTCGCTTAGGGTACACCCTGAAGCTTCGCTTGCGAGAGGTCCCGGGTTCAATCCCCGGATGGCGCCCACGTCATCATTTTTTGGCGGACCCAGCTGGGGTCTGCCCCTGAAAATAGGGGCTGGTCACCCCTTTTTGCCAGTTGGCCGCTCACCACACCACTCACCTCAAGTCCAGAAAGCAGTCAATCAGCATGTTTGTGAAGTCTTCGTAGATTAGATGGAATCGTGCCTGATCTGGTGCTACATTTCAACCATCCAGCGCATCGTTGACGGCCTCAACCATGGGGATCTGGTATGCCTCCAGCACCGTCGTGTTCCTCCACCCACTCCAGTCGTGGTTCAGCAGCGCCCACCAATCGTCGTGGTCCGGCACGCCCTCGCGCATGTAGTATGAACCGCCCAGACTCCACTGCAGCCAGCCGATGGGTCCCTCGATACGAGCAGCGCCGCCAATACGTTCATCGCCGGTGATGAAGTCTTTGAGGCACTGGGCGTAGGTTCCCTGGTAGTCGGTGCCGTTCTGGGCGAAGCCAAACTCGGTGAATATGACAGGAGCGTGGTTGCGCGCCGTCGTCTCGGCGGTCACGTCGAGAGCGTTGAAGCCGCGACGGTACAGCTCGTGTTGGAAGAAGGTGCAGTTCGTCATCCAGTTGTCGTACGTGTGCAGCTCGAAGACGATCTTGTCGGCGTAGGAAAAGTCAGCGAGGTCGAAGACACGAGGGTCCGAGGGGCCCAGGGGCTCCATGGCTATGATGGGGTTGAGCTCGTGGTCGTAATTGAGGCCCGAGTAGATGACGAGGGCGTCCGGGTCGGCGGCGTTGACGATTGCGGCGGCGTCGGTCATCTCGTCGTACCATCGCGTCCAGCCGTAGGTGTCGTTGGCGGGCGAGTTGACGATGCGCAGCTCGTTGCGGAGCGAGTGTGCTGTCGCGGCGGGCCAGTGCTCGCGGGCGTGACGGGCCATGAAATCCAGACTGCGCTTCCACTTGGCCACGTCGAAGTAGGTGTCGTCGAACCAGCCGTTACCGTCGTCGGGGTTGCAGCACCAGACGGCCTTGGAGAGGTGGTTGTTAACGATCATGTGCAGGCGGGCTTTGTGCAGCTCCGCGGCGACGGCGTCCCAAACCTCGAGGCGGGTGGAATCTGGGGTGAAGCGAGGGTTGTTCTCGATGATGGCTGTGACAATCGGCGGGGCAAGCTCGGGGCCGAGAACGCGGTGCATGGTGTCATTGATGGAGACGTCACCGCCACGGTCGAGGATGTCGTCAACCATCTCGGTCGCCCAGCCCATGCGGACGGCGTTCATGTTGAGAGAGGTTATCTTTTCGACAATGGCCTCGATGGAAGAGTACTGGAGACCTTCAGGGATCATTGTCTCACCCTCACCCGGCCAGTTGATGCCGGCATAGATGAAGGTGTTGCCCTTGTGGTCGACGATGCGGTTGCCATCGGTGGAGAGGGGGCCGCCGGGCCATGAGCAGTCCGCGGCGGAGGCCAGGGAGGCCAGAGCCAGGGACGAGCCCAGTGTGAGGTGTTGAGTGAGCATGCTTGGGAATACTGGAGGAGCAAGGAGGTAGAGAGAAGATGCTGGTGAGGCCCTGCCGAGGAGATAGCATTAGGTTGATTCGAGAGCGACTTGAGCATACTTTATACCGACTTGACGCACTCATCATGCTGGCCCAGAAGAGACCAAATTTGACCCCGCGGAAAGATCGTCAGTCAACCGAAAGAAGACATCCTCTCCGGCTCAGCCTCCCAAGTCCAAGCATGCAGCCGATGACAACCTCACGACTCACGAACATGGAAGCGCCTGTAGCGTCCCCCGCCCCCTCCGAGTCATCCCCACCGGTTAACGTTGGAGATCCGGGGCCCCATGTCACCCACTGATCAAGGAAACGTGCAAGCCATCTCGCACTCTGAGTGCGGGGTCGATAACTCCGGCGGGTCCCGAGATGAACGAACACAGCGATCCTTCAGGGATGCCTCCCTGGGATGGACGCTAACCGGCCCCTGACGGACCGAGAAGTCGGGGCTCTTTTCCTGCCGTCTGCTTCAAAAGGGCAGCATTTCTCCGCCCCCCTCTCCCGGTTCCAGAGGCGTGGCTGTCCGCTCTCCCCACGATTCAACGTCCTCTAAGATGCCGAAACAAGACACCAGCCTCAGGGCCAAAGCGTGGTACGTAGCAACGGCGTCCCTGCAGCCGGTGGCCATGTCGAAATGCCCCAAGGTCTGACATCATCACAGCGACCGCTGCCGTCGGCGCCACAGAGCCTGTGAGCCTTACCAAGAGCCTTCGGGCCTCTTCCCCAGATTCTGGTCGAGACGGACTGACACCTGCGGCCCCAGGCGATCTCGCAGAGCCTCAATGCGGTCTGTGTCGGGCCGGCGGGCTCTCATGCCGACGCTCGACAAGGCAGTTCCGATTCAAGAGGGTGATGCCCGGCTTGGGTTTCTCAGGGGTTGAGAAGTGGACGACCGTGCCTTCAAGAGGTTCGTCTGATGCCTCGTCCCCATGCTTGATCGTTTCTTAACTTCCTCCGGGTAGTTGACTTTGTCGACGAGACAACCGCCACCGTCAGAGGCTACATGTACGATGCCGATCCAGACACCGAGCCAGCGCCGGCCATGGGTCTCGCGGCGGATGAGGCCTCTTGCCAAGCGTATGGCTTTGAGCCCCCGGGCTTCGCGGAGCCGAGCATCTTCAACTCGTTCTCGGGGGTGTCGGAGCCGTCTGCCATGGAAATACAGGTGCCTTTGCGGGCGCCGTGGACGCCACCAGCGCTGACGACCGGACATACCCCGAGCGACCCCCCGAGCCCGTGGGATAATTCTCTGAGGAGCCATACCTCAGAATCGGATACTTTCCCTTCGGACCCAGGGTGCCTTCCGACGGAAAAGACGCTCTCGGGGATGTTCCCGTCCGCTGGAAGGCGGTGGGAGCTTCAGGACCCAGTTGAGGTACTGCTTCTGGACCACTTTGTCCACGAGCTATCCGGCTTTGTAGGTGGCATCCGGACCCCCAATCGGAACAATATCCGTCGAAGGCTCTGCTGACCCTTCTTAGTTTGACTTTTGCGACCAAGAGCGACACTTCGCAGTCCAAGTTCCACAAAGAGCTCGTTCATGTCGGCCACTTCTCGACGCCATCCTTGCCCTCTCGGCGCGCCATCTCGGCCGGGTGCTTGGAGATATCGACCCTCCTTTGGCCGACCGCTACTACCAGCGATGCCTTGAATCCCTGATTCCCGAGCTCGGCCGAGTAGCTCCCGCCTGCGTCGACGACTTGCTGACAGCCACGGTTGTCCTTCGGCTGCTGGAAGAACTCGACGTGCCGCTGCGCGGAGGCACCGACGCGTACCGCCACTCAGCTGGCACGCGCGCTCTGTTGTGCAGCCAGCTGACTTCCGTAGACCAAGTGCCGTGCGCCACTGGCCTCCGGCGTGCGGCATCGTGGACGGGGCTAAGGCAGGAGATCTGGGTGTGCCTGAGTATGCAGCAGGCGCCGGCGATGCGAGCATCCGCTGATCTGCTAAGGTACCTCGACCCATCAAGGGACGACTGTGCCTGGGCGAACCTGGCTGTGAGCCACTGCTTGGACGTGCTGGAATTTTGCTTTGGGGAGGTGGCTGGCACGTTGGCTGTGTACGATGCCCTTGTTGAAAGCAACCGGTGGTGGGAGACGGATCGGCCGCCGTCGTACGACCCCTTTTGTTGCAAGGCAGGGGGAAGGGGAGCCGAAGGACCGTTCTGGGATGTTGCACTGCAGCTCCCGTGGCATGGTAAGAGCTCGAGCCCGAAGATGTGGTACTAGACAAGAACGGAAGCTAATGGTGGGTGTCTAGTGATGGGGTGGCAGTATCGGAACTTGGCCCGGGTCCTGTTGATCACGCATGATCCACGGATGCCACGACTGGGTCTGGGGCGACAGAGTGCACAGAAGAAGATAGAGGCAAGTTTATTAGTGCTGGTCTGTTTCTGGACTTTTACTAACAGGATTCTAGGAAGAGGCGAGGTATGCGGTCAAGATGGTGTGCAGCACAGCCGAGTCGAACCCATCAGTCCCTGCGGCCATGGTCATCGCCTTCATGGCAGTACGGATCTGCGGAGATCTCATCAATGACCTTAAAGAGAGGCGAGCTGTGTTGAAGTTGCTTGCTCGGCTTGAGGAGACCCAAGGATGGCCGACTTTGGAGCTGAGGACCAGCCTGGAAGAAGTTTGGCGGGATGATGGATGAGCCCAGGCCGGGACTAGACGTCTGGAATCTTTTCCGATGACATTAATGCAATCAATTTGCCTCCATGAATCGTCCGATGTAACTTGACTGTGGAGGAGAATACCCTGAAACCGTTCATCCATGCATCCCACCCCTGAGAAATGACAACCCGGGGAAGATGGACCCCGCACTGGGGATGGCTTCACATGTTAACGGTCCGCTAGAGTAGTCCTGGTCTGCAGGGATGCTTCTCCCCCAGCGGACTTTTTTTACCCAAAGGAGAAACTTGAACTAACGACCCCTGAACACGCCGTCGCCCCCGCACCACCACCGCGTGTTAGTGCGCCGACAGTTCCAGGGATCACCAACCCCTCGGATTCGCTTCAGCCAGGGCATCAATCTTGACATCATCAGACTGTTCGCGGGGAAAAGGGGGAGGGGCAACGAAAGGCACAAACCCCACCCCCGCCATCTTCGGCGGAAGTTTTCCCTTGATTCGGACGGCGTTCGGGCTGGTGCTGCTCAGCGACATGCCTGGCGACAGCGTCTGGTCGTATATATGGGCTGATCTTCGACTTGGTCTGGTTGCTTGACAGACGTGACGTCCACCGACAAAATACCTATCGATCACCATACCTATCCAACATGCCATCTGCAGTCAGCGAAAGGGAGGACATCCTCCGCGAGAAGACGTTCTACGTCAACGATGGCCCTCTCGAGCCCGAGAACATCGGCCTCATCCGAGCCACAACCCTCGACACGCCCATGGAGGAAATCCGAAGGCGCTACCTCGAAGACGGCCACGTCCTCATCAAAGGCGTCCTTCCGCGTGAAGACGTACTCCGCGTGCGCCGCAAGTACTTCGAAATGCTCGAGCCCACCGGCGTCCTGGCCCCTGGCACCAAGCCCGTCGACGGCGTCTTCAACCCGAACTCGAACCGACTCAACTTCCCCGGCATCGGAGCCGGTACCCCAAATTCGACCGACGAGAACGGCCGCGTCGTCGGCCCCGATCTCGACGTTGCCCGGCGCTTCGGCGACCTAGCCATGCAAGCGCACCATGAGGACTGGTACAAGGAGGACCTGTGCCACCACCCGGCCCTCCAACGCTTCGTGGCGGCCATGACGGGATGGGGCGACAACACGCTCAGCATCAGACGCACGATTCTTCGGAACAACATGCCTCAGAACAAAGCTATTGGCGTGCACTATGACCAAATCTTCTTGCGGTATGGTGAGGATACGGTCATCACGGCTTGGGTGCCGATTGGGGATGTGGCCATTGATGGAGGTGGACTTATCTATCTCGAGCGCGGCCATGAGATTGGGAAGCAGATTGAGGAAGACTTCACGGCTCGGGCTGCTTCTGCGGGCTTGAATGACGAGGAGACACGAAGCGCATATAACCAGAACATGATGGGCGGTGGGCTGCTGGCTGAGGGGCCTGCGGGCTATGGCAAAGAGCATGGCCGGCGGTGGTTGCTGTCGGAGTACGAGGCGGGCGATGTCGTGTTGCACAACGCCTATGCGGTGAGTGAAGTCCGGCGACGTACCTGGATCAGGTATTGACTGACTGGCGGCAGATTCACGCATCGACCATTAACCACGACAAGAACAACATCATCCGACTCGGAACGGACCTGCGTTATGTCGACTCGAGCAGGCCTTGGGACACGGTCAGTCTCTCGCAGCGATTTCGAGTTTCCAAGCTAATCCATGTCACAGCGGTGGTCTAATGTTCTTCGCAACGGGGATGGGCTGTAGATAGGGGCGCGACGGGAGAGATGTGATGGTGAATTGTAGCTCGATAGAGTATTCCCAATAAACCCAAATCAATTCGGAATTTCTGAAAAGCTGTGCATGCTGTACTAGTATCTTAGCCATTATCATCCTGATTCCTGAACTCCATCGCGGCGTACCTTACCTTGGCCTTTGAATACGGAATCAGGATGATACCTCCGCGCGTCAACTCGGTAAGTTTTGCGCCGAGGCTGGCGAACAACCACTACTCTGCTCTAAAATTTCACGTCATTCAAGGCGTAAAATCTTCCGCAAACATCTCTTCGCACCTTGATCAAGAAGCCGAAGGCCGAGTGCCGATCCCTGGGCATTACTCCGGAATCCCCTCACTCATTCAGGGGCTAAAAGTTCCCCACCCCCGCTGACGTCTGCCCCGGCCTCTTCCAGGCGGAGGAATATTTCCTCACCTGGACACACCCTGGCAGTGTTCTGCCCCTACCCCGCCTCCTACGAGGGGAACTGCTGTGCGTCGCTCCGCACCGACCCCTGAGGAGAGACTTGAGCCGTCGCCGGCATCGTTCATCTGGCTGGTCAACCCCGCGAAGTCCACCTGGCCCGAGACTGAGGTTCATTTCCCCGTCGAAAGGTCGAAAACGCCCGGCCCTTGGCCTGCTCCGACTTCCCCGGGCCCAGTCACCCCATGGGGAGGCGCCGGGGAGAAGCGGGCTGGAGCTAGCAGACGTTGGCGAGCTTATCCTCGGCCAAGGAAACCGGGAACTCGCTGATGAGGCATGTCTGGGCCTTGGAGATACTACACCACAGCCTGGTCTCCAGACCTATAAGACCTCTCAGTCACGCCTCTGCAGCATGATGTGCCCTGCCGATCCCCCCCAACGCCCTCTCCTCTTCTCTCACCTGACTTCCTATCACCACCATGTCGGCCCAACCAGAACCGTCTCTGTCGAAGGAGGAGCAGCTCGCCGTCACCGACAAGCTCGACGACCGCCATGAGCATGTCGAGGGAGCCGTCGCTGACCTGGCCGACCGCGCCGCCGAGGTCTATTGCAACCCCTGGACAAAGTCCATGTTCAGGCTGTACGGGTGCCTCCTCATCACCTACTTCTGCGGCTGCCTCAATGGCTACGATGGCTCTCTGATGGGCGGCCTGAACGCGATGAAATCTTACCAGAACTTCTTTGGAACGTGAGCATCCCCTCATCCTTACGCCTCAAGTTTTTGTTCTGAGCTAATCATGCCGCGTAGGTCACCCACCGGCTCGCAGACCGGCTTCATCTTCGCCATCTACAACATCGGCAGCATCGCAGCGCTGCCATTCACCGGCCCTATTAACGATTACCTCGGCCGGCGCATGGGAATGTTTGCTGGCGCCCTTCTCATCATCATCGGAACTTGCGTACAGGCCCCCTCAACGAACCTCAACATGTTCATCGTCGGCCGCTTCGTCCTCGGCTTCGGCGTGAGCTTCTGCTCCGTCAGTGCCCCTTGCTATGTGAGCGAGATGTCCCACCCCCGTTGGCGCGGCATCCACACCGGCCTCTACAACTGCATGTGGTAAGTCCAACCCTCAGCCTAGCTACTCACGGCAAAATATTGACAACTCAGGTGGCTCGGTGCCATCGTCGCATCCTGGGCAATCTTCGGCTGCTCCAAGTGGCAAAACTCCTACGCCTTCCGCGTCCCCATCTGGGGCCAGCTCTTCTCCTCAGTCATCGTCGCCACGGGCGTCTGGTTCGTCCCCGAGTCCCCTCGATGGCTCATGGCCAACGGCCGCACCGAGCAGGCTCGCGCCGTCCTCGCAAAATACCACGGCGAAGGCCTCCCCGACCACCCCATGGTTCTCCTGCAAATGGAGGAGATGAAGCACAGCATCAAACTGGACGCCTCAGACAAGCAGTGGTGGGACTACCGCGAGCTCTTCATGACCCGCTCCGCCCGCCGCAGGTTGCTCTGCGTGCTCGGCATGGCTGCCTTTGGCCAGCTCAGCGGAAACTCCATCACCGGATACTACTTCCCCGTCATGATCGAGCAGGCCGGTATCACGTCAGAGAGCATTCAGCTCATGCTCAACGGAATCAATCCCGTCCTCTGCTTCATCGCCTCCATTCTCGGCGCCCGCTTCAGCGATAAGATTGGTCGTAGGCCTCTCTTGCTCTACTCCATCTTCTTCTGCTCCATCTGCTTCGCCGTCATGACGGGCACATCCAAGGTGGCGACCGAGGCCGGCGGAAACCCTTCAGCGGCCAATGCTACCATCGTCTTCGTCTTCCTCTTCGGCGTCGTCTTTTCGTTTGGATGGACGCCGCTCCAGACCATGTATATCGTCGAGACGCTGACCACGACGACTAGAGCCAAGGGAACGGCCGTCAGCAACATGACGTCTGCTGCCGCCAGCACCATTATCCAGTACGCCTCGGCGCCCGCTTTTGAGCAGATCGGCTACTACTTCTACATCTTCTTCATCTTCTGGGACATCTTTGAGGGTGTTTTTATCTACTTCTTCTGGTAAGCTCAAGACATTGCTTGAAAGCTCCTTACGGGACGAGTACTAACAAATGCCAGGCCTGAGACAAAGGAAAGAACGCTGGAGGAGCTGGACGAGGTGTTTGATGCCCCGAACCCGGTGAAGAAGAGTCTGATGAAGCGGGATGCCTCGACCGTCGCCAACACCCTTGGCGTCGGGCCAGTGCACAACGACGCGTAAGGATCAAGGGACGTGTGTCAGGGGCAGCCTTCAGGCTAGCCACGTTTTCGAGACGAGGTTTGATGGCCGTCCGGATCAAATTCGAGGCAGTGTCTTGAGGGTAGCGGGAGATCTGCAAGTCATACACCAATCTATAGCATCCGAGCATCTCGACGAAAGCAGGCAGCCACTCGGAAGCCCCATCAACCGAACTCATGCCATCAGATGAGCCTCAAGTGTTCGCAAGAGCCCCTCTCTTCCCGTCCACGTCTGCCTGTTCCTTTCATGTCAGTCGTCCTCACATAGATGAACTCGCAATGAAACCCCACAAGATCGACCCGGCAGGACGGCGCGATCGGAGACATCAGGTGAAATATCGACAACCATCGCAACAAATGGCCGCCCGCGCGCCCGAATACTCGGGACCGCCTGAAACTTGCAAAACCCTCCATCCTTGGAACATTCTGGAGCCCCCTTCACTTCAACTTGTCATCCGAGGGCAGATCCCCCACAAGAGACCCATTCTCCCGGGGCTGAATTCGACCCCGGTGCCTCCAGCCATTTGCTATGCCAGCTCGAACTTAAGACAAGCCACGGAAGACCCTGCCCTGAGTCGCTCTTTGTCCTGAGGGCGGTGCCGCTTCAAACCCCCGCCTTCCGGGGCAATGTGCTGCTAGCAGGCCATCACCCCTGACTCAACCTCCCGGGTGGCGCCGTGTCTCAGCTGAGAGAGCTTTCTGCAGCGACGTCATGCCTGCTGCTCCAAAAGTGCAAGTGCCATCGGTGAATTCCAGATGTGGCGTTATACTTTTGCAACCCCCTCAAGCGCCATCGGAGCAAGAATTTGAGCCCCGAGGGAGCGGACACTGGCCCAGCCCAGGCGCTCACCCGCCAACCTCGTTCTGGAATGGGGGTCATCCGATCATTGAGATCGAGTCGTACTGAACTCGCACTTCCGACCATTGCGTCAGTTTTCTGGCTTCTGCCCTACCACGACGACGCCTTGGTCCGAAGGGCTGACAGTCCTTGGCGGGGGATGCAGTGTAGAAAAGGGGGGGACGACTGACTCGCAGTAAAACCGGGCTCAAACCAAAACAACCACTGCCCTTCCCTCCCTGCCCGCCCTCTGCCCTCGCAAGCGTGGGCTGGCCCAGACTCAAAAGCTGTCTATGCTTCGCGCGCTTGTCCCCAATCACATCTAGCTACGAGACCCCTGTCCCCGGACTGGTTGAGACGTGCCGTGGTGGCTGGACGAGTGCCGGACGGACCGCTGCGACCGCAAACGGTAATTAATCCCATCGTTGAGGGGAGGCTTGACCATCGGGGGTCCGAGTCACGCGTGGAAGACACGGTGAGGTTTCTGGTGGCCTGCGGCAGGGGCGGCGGGCTCTCTCATAAGACGGACCTCCCTCCTACAACCCGGCCGAGACCACCCCGCCTCTCCACCACCCCCTGAGACCCTCCCGAAGGTCACTCATGATAATCCACGTCGTCGTTCGTCCGACTGCGCTGCGGCGCCGCTCCACACCTCGAGGATGACAGACCCAAAGGCAGAGCTGATCGGGGTGACCACCCTGCTGATCGTGTTGACCACGCTGTTCGTGGCGGTGAGGGCGTTTGTGCGCATTCGCATCTTCCGGAGCGTGTGGTGGGATGATGGTGAGTCTTCTTTAGGGTATCATCCGAGCAGTGCTAATGATGTTTTCAGGTCTGGTGTTTTTGAGCTACGTGCGTTCATCCGTCGAGTCCGAAGTGAGGGAGACGAGTCTGACGAGACACAGAGCTTGGCCATCACGTTATGCAGCAGTGTTCTAAACAGTGAGTCTCCAGCATAAGGGGAGCCTCGTGGACTGGATCTGATCATGTCTAAAGTGACAAATTACGGCTTCGGCACGCCTTTTGCGCAAGTAACGCCAGAGCAATTCCAAAAATTCCGAATGGCAAGACCCCCTATCAACAGCCCGAGTCCTGATGCTAACTGCCTCAAGTTCCAATTCATCACCCAGCTCAGCTACGTCTGGGCTTTCGTCACCGTGAAGATGTCCTTTGCGGTGCTCTACTTCCGCCTCCTTCCCTCCGACCTCTCGCGGCGGATGAACCAGGTCCTCCTGGTGGTGCTCGCCCTCGAGGGCATCGTGGCGACCCTCGTCGTCTCGCTCCAGTGCATCCCGCTGCAAAAAGCCTGGAATCCGGCGCTTGATGGGGCTTGTCTCGATTTAAGGACATTTTATTACATTTCGGTAGGCATTTTCGATATCAGAACACTGGTTCTTTGACGCTGACTTCATGATTGCAGTTCGGCGTCAAGCTCATCACGGACATTTGTCTGTTTGTTCAGCCGATACCGGCCGTCTGGGGACTTCCACTGTCTCTGGAGAAGAGAATCGGTGCCATTCTCATGCTTTCACTCGGACTATTGTGAGTCAATGACTCCCGGAAGCCCGGTCCATCGTCTAACTTTCCCAGCGTTTGCATCATCGCCGTCATCCGAGTTAGCGTCATCAACAGACTCGGGAAGGACATCACAGGTAAGCATCGTCAACGCCACAAGCCTCGTCCCAATATCTCACCTTTTCCGCACAGTCAGCCTCGTGGTACCAATGCTCTGGTCCCAAGCCGAAGTCTGCGCCCTCATCATCTGCGCAACCATCCCAACCTTCCGCCCCTTCGTCCGCTACTTCCCAAGCGTCAGCAAAGCCCTCGGCCTCTCCTCTCCCCGAAGTGAATGGGAGCGCGTCTCCAGCATCCGCCAGTCCCGCATCGCCCGCCTCATCCCACCAAGCGTCCGCATCCGCGCCGCGGAGCTACACATCCGTGCCACAGGCCCGTTCCCGCAGACCATCGACTGCGAGCCCGACACTCCCACCATGACGCCAGGCCTGGCGCCATATCCACAGAGCCCCAAGACGGCGGGGCCGTCCGAGACCATCATCGCGCGAGAGATCGACGTTGTGCTGGGAAGATCGGGCGGCGACTGGGTTGTCACGGACATGAAGGGGGCAACGCCAGAGAGCTTCGGGCACGACGTGGAGGCTGCCTTGAACGGAGCGTCGAGCCACAAAAAGTGAGCTGCTAGACAGGAAGACAGACATGCGACGAAATGAAATGTGCTATGAACGAAAATGTCACCTGAAACCGGGTCATTCCCGAATGATGCTCCAGGCAGGCAGGCGAGTGACGGGTTTTGTGGGGAGTCATTCCGTGGTCTCAAGTTGACATGTCCGACGTCACTCACCAAAGCTTATCAGAGTGGTTGAGATGAGGACGGACTGTGCTCGGTGTTGCTGCTTCATTTGTGAACGGAGAGCACTCCGGTCCAGCCTGCCATCGGGCATCGCGTGCTGGTGTCCCGTGCGACAGGAATAGATCTTCTTGAGATTAAGTATGAGATGCAAATGAGTTGCTTGTCGTAATTTCAGCCCCTCCACTCCGGGCTAGTCTCCTCGTCAATGATCGCTCATCATGGTATATCGTGGCCCCAACCGAGTCAACGCCTCCCCGTTTCCCCTAATAGTACATCTTCGACATGGTCACTCTTCATAGCGCGTAGTTTTCGGTGTGGAGGTAGATCTCCTCCAACTCCGGGTCGCCCCAGATCTCCGCCTGCAGCTTCGCCACTGTCGACGCAACACCCTCTCTCATTGTCGCCGGCCCGCAGACAAACACCGCTGTCCGCCTGCCCAGGATGCCACGGCCGTCTGCGCCGCCCGTCGCCCACTCCTTGAGCATGAAGCCGAGGTCGGGCCTGCCGTACTCGACGCTCCATCCGCCGTCGATCTGATGCGGCACAGGGAAGGCAAAGCGCATCAGGTTCTTCTGGAAGTCGGTTGGTGTTTGAGGGAAACCAAAGTCGAAACCTGACGGCGGCCCGAAAGTCGACGTCGGTCGCGACTTGCGGTTCTCAGGGTTCGGCTGGCGACGAAGGTGGGCGAGCTCCGGGGCGCGAACCGGGAGATCCGATGCGTCGTCGCGCTCGTGATGGTAGGTGTCAGTGTTCTCGTAAGTCTCGTACTCGGGGTGCTTAGTGTCGTCGGCATCTTCGACTTGGAACCTTGCCGACCGTGGCGACGCCTGTGGTGGCGCGTAGTTGAAGTGCGGGGGCTGGCTGGTGTTGATGGGGCTGAAGTGGAAGTCGCGCGGCTTGACGTCGTGCTGGATGTCGAGGCTGCCGTCGCGTCCCTCGAGCTGACGCAAGGAATCTTGCTGGATGGATTGCCTGTTTGCGGGGTTCATTGATGGGGGAGGGTGCGGCTGCAGGTACTTCTGCTGTGGGAGGGCAGTGATCCTGTCCTCGTCCTCGGCGCGGAGCTCCAACTCACGGCCCAGATCGCCTTGTGCCTCGGACTGAATGAGGGCCGAGTTGCGCTTGGAGGCGATGCCGGCGACGAAACCATCCAGCTTGTCGTGGAACTGGTGGCTGAGAGCGCGAGGGCCGCGGTCGACGCCGCCGCCGATGGCGGCTTGTGGGCGGTTGCGAACGGCCGAGGTGACGAAGAACTTGCAGGTGACGCTCTCCGGGGGCGCAGACTCGCGGCAGATGCGCAGCTCCTCCCTGAACCAGTCCAGGGCCTCCAGTCGCTTGATGGACCAGATGACCACCACCTTCTTGGTGATGGCCTTGCCTTCGCGCATGCGCTTGATCAGGTTGAGCAGCTGGGACATGAGTGCCGTGATGCCGGTGCCGCCTGCAATCAGAATGCAGGTGTCGAAAGCCGCGAGGTCGCGACGCATGCCTCCGTAAGGTCCGTCAAGGAAGGCGCGATATGTGTGGAAGGGTCCCTTCTCAATCGCCGTCTCGAGGACGCGGCGTGTGAAACCACCGTAGGGCTTGAAGACGACTACGCAGTCGCGGTACTGCTCGCCGTACTCGGAGGGGAAGTCCTCGCTGCAGAGAGAAGAGATGGTGAAGGGGTGGTTCTCGAACAGGGAGATGCCGGGCATACGCAGGTAGACGAACTGGCCGGGCTTCCACCGCATCTGGGTTGGGATGGTGACTTTGATGGCGTTCTCCGATAGAAGAGTGATGGCAGCCTCGTCGCCAACCAGGAAGGCCATACGCCATGGCTTGAGCCAGTTCAGCTTGAAGACGCGCATGATGTTGCAGAATATCCAAATGGCCACAGTTGTCCAGATGTAGTCCCACGAGTTCAGGTAGTTCTTCGAGTGCCACCAAAGCATGGCGACGTAGGCCACGGCGACGGGGATGTGGAGGAGCACGAAGGCCTCGTACGCAATGCGCCTGATGAATGGAAGCGACGCAACGCACAGCCAGAGGAGAGGGACTAGGCAGGCGATGCCGGTTCCGTAGATGACACCGCTACCGCCCTCAAAGAGGGCCTGGAACACCGCCATGCCGCCGTCGTCCCACACCGGCTGGACGTAGAAGGGGATGGTGTGCACGAGCGACAAGAAGAGGCAGATGTAGCCGGCCCAGCGGTGGAAGACGTTCAATCGTTCAGGGCCGATGCCGATGACGACGGAAATGATGTTGGCCTTCATGCTTGTCGCGATGATCCAGGGCGTGAGAGCAAGGGCGATCATGCCAGATCGGATGGCGACGGGGGGTGAGCCGAAGCGGATGCTCTGCCAGAAGAGAGGCTGCAGGAGAAAGCAGTAGAGGACGACGAAGAGCAGCGTGATGAAGACGGTGAATAGCACCGCAATAGAGGAGAATGAAATGACGTGGCTCCTCCATCGGATGTCTGGGATGGGTCGATAGAAGATCCATCGGAACAGCGCGAGGACGTCGTTGAACCATGTCACGGACGACATGTGTGATTTCGGTTTGAACGATTTCTCTCCAAAACCATCGGCCTCGGGTTGGAAACCGTGTGTCGTCCGACCCGTCCGCAGCGCCGTGACCCTGTCTGGGTCGACGTTGTAGAGGTCTTCGTAGTGGCGTTCGACCTCGCCCTTGTAGATGGCCTGTCGAATCTTGTCTTGCCAAAAGTGCCAGATGCGAACGAACAGCACCGTGCTCATGAGCGCAAGCGCGAAAAAGGTCATGCCCAGCGCATATTTGCCCGACTTCTCCCAGGGATCCGCGGTGTGTGCCTCGACCAGGCCTGGTGGGCTGTCGGGTTCGAGGGGAATGAAGATGCGCTTATCGAGCCGCGACGACTCCGGCGCAAGGGCTCTCGAGAGCGCTCTTAGTGATGACTCCATTTTATGGTTGTTCTGGGCCTCTTCTGGAGGTCTCGAAAGGCGACTGGGCGCAATGGTCGATCACCGAGTCGTCATGTGGTGGAATCTAAAGCTGTCGTGGTGTTGGTGTCGTTCTCTTTTCTGACCGTTGTTTTCCAAGTCGCAGTCTGTATCCCGTTGGAGAGAATGTTTTGCGGCGGCTTCTCGACCACCAGGAGGAATACCGGATCCCTCAGGTTCGAGCGTCGATCGAGGAGTCCGGAGGTAGAACGGGGCCGTGAGCGAAGGAAGCGGACTGGTGACACGATGTGGAGGGTGACGGGGCGTTTTGGGGTCCGGAGCAGGATATATGCGACCAGGTGATGGGCCTAGGGCGATCCGAGGCGGCGATATGTAGGCTGATGGGGGGCGACGAACGTGCGAGGTGCAGTCAAATCGTCCGAATGGTGGGACGAGTGTGATGCTGCATAGCACTTGCTCATGTGGAGGTGCCGATGTGAGCTCTTCGACCTCTCAGGAGCGCCGATCAATCAAGAGACAGGGAGGATGTCTGGATAGCCCGGGAGCCGTGGGATGAATGTCGAGGGCGCAAGCTCAGCGGTTGGTCGGCTCTTAATATTGGCTGGGCCGCGATGGCGGTCACTCCCCCGCTGGCACTTGTCACACGGCTGGTCGAACGAGGCGAGAGAGCGGGCGCTAGAGGTGTGCATGGCATGCAGACCGTGCTGTGAGAACCTGCAGCGGCCTTCTCGGCAGGGACAGGGGGGGCGGGGAGACCAAGAACGGGGGGTTCCATCCACTATCGACGGATCTACCAGCCTGGGCCCGCGCTTGCGATGCTTGATCGGTGAAGGCGAGGAGGCGAAGGGTCCAGGGCTCGGCGGGAGCAGGTCCGGGAGTGTTGGTGTTGCAGAGTCGTACGAAGTTGAGGGACTAAGATGGTCTTAACCACCTGCTTCTCAGTTGATACTCGAGGACTGCTCGCTTTGCCTCCTTCAGATCTCAGATCTCCCGCCTCAGTCAACGGGAGCGCACCGGGTTTGACGGCAAGTCTGCGGATGGGAAAGTTGCGTGCGGGGATATTCTCTCGAGGACGACCAACGGCCGCCGGGCGGCGGGCGGCGGGCAACCTGCAGGCCATGCACGGCACGGCACACTGCTGGATCCTGCTATAGGAGCTAGCCCAGATATTGGGGGCGCCATTGGGGGGGCCACACCACGCGGGTGAAGAGTGTCGCCCGCGAGGACAGAGGCGTGAGGTCGAGAGATGGCTGGGGTAGCCAGTCGTGATTCGCGGGGATGGCCAGCGACATCCAGTCTTGCCAGTGCCTGCCCCTGGTCTTGGTCCTGTGGGCCACCCGAACCCTGGACGCTTGCTTGGAGGGTCGCAGTCGACGGGCGGCAAAGGCGAGACTGTGATTCGCCGGGTCGCCGAGCCCATCCGTGCGACCTGCCACCACATCGAGCTACTGGTCGCTCTGCCCTTGCACTCGGTACTGGGGGATGCGGGCGAGGGGCCAATGGGATCGCGAGGGGCGAGTTTGTTCGCTGTTGTTGAGGAGGTCGTGATGCTGAGGAGGGATGGCGGTGGTGACCGATTGGGAAGACCCTCTGATTGAAAGCGTGCCCATCCTGTCTGCATGGGCCTGGAGCGTGCTCCCGTCACGACCCGCGGCGAGAAAGATCTCGAGCATGGCACCATTTCGTGCAGAGAGAGCCCACCAGGAAGCCGAACTGGGACGATGCCGAGGGGATGGATGCAGGCGCCGTGATACTGCACAGGCGCGAGGTGACCAACCCCTCCGGGCGCCAACGACGGCGAGAGATACCAGGAAGCATGACTCGGGGAAACAACAAGTACGAGTGTCTAGATGTTGTCTATCACATTGCTTCGACGTGCTTCGTGCCATGGCTGCTGATGGGGCAGATCCTTGTCTGATGTTGGTGAAGTCGAGCGGAACTGTGGCCGTCCGCGGAAATGGGAGAGAGGATTGCCCTGTCTGTCTGCGACCATTACTCGGCGCATGTTGTCGGCTGAGATCAAAGAGCAGTGTCTCCCAGTGAGCCATGGTTCAGTCTGTTGGCGAGGCGGCGATGCTGCCAATAGCATCAGGGCAGGAGCGCACACGGCGGAGAGAGTACAAGCAATCTGCCAAGTGCCGCAGTCACGGTGCTGTCCATGCTGACGGCCCGCAGACGATCGGCGCGGGCGATTGCTGGAGAGGTTGAATTTGGGGGCTGAATGGGATGGGGGCCGAAATGGAGCGGCGTGAATTCCGTGTCTGTCGGGTCTAAGGCCCGGAGAGGCGATGGGTATCTGTGAGGAAGAGAAGAAGATGCACTGGCAGTGGAGATCAGTGCTTGTGCCTTCCCAGTCAAGAAGACAGCACGAGACGCGGGAGGACCAGGCTGACCCAGACACCCCGCCATGACCACCGCCTATTGGCCTGCTGCTCCAGGCCCCACTTCGTTTCGCAAGGCTGACACTGCATCAGGTAGAGAAAGAAGCTACCAAAATTTCACGACCGATTGGACGCAGTAGGACTGGCCAACACCAGCAAACGTCATCTACCAGGCCCCTCGCTCGTCGCTCGTCTCCGACCGAAAGCTCCGCAGCTATTTGACCGACGCCGCTTGAAAAACCTCCCTCAGAGCATCTGCATTGATCATGGCCGAGTCCCAAGGCCTCCTCCGGGAGACCTTCTCCAAGCTCTCGCCGCATCCATACCTTCTCGCCAGCCTCCGCGGCGAAGGTCCGACAGCTTCTCCCTCCCGCGCGAACCACCGCGAGCCCGCTGAGGCGCGCCCTCCGCACATCAACGCCTCGACGCTCACGCACGCCCATGGTAGCGCCCTCGTCCGCATCGGAAACAACACGGCCATCTGCGGCATCCGCGGCGAGATCCTACCCACTGCCAACATCCCCAACTACCGAGCCGCCGACCGCGAACTCGCCTCAGCCTCCGTCTCTGAACTGCGCGACTACGACCTCCTCGTCCCCAACATCGAGCTCGCCACCGGCTCTGCACCCCAGTTCCTCCCGGGCGCACCCCCCACCACACTCGCCCAGACCCTCAGTACCCGCGTCTACTCCCTCCTTCACTCCTCTAAGCTCATCGACACCGAGGACCTGCGGATATGGCACACTCGCCCTGTGGAGGAGGCCGAGGACGACAGTTACATCAGCGATGAAGAGAAGAAGACAGACGAAGCTGGCGAAGAATCATCCAAGGGCGAGCGAGTCGTCATCGCCTACTGGGTCCTCCACATCGATATCTTCTTCATCTCCTACGACGGCAGCCCCTTCGACGTGGCCTGGGCCTCCCTCCTCGCCGCGCTGAGGAATACGAAGCTCCCGGCGACGCGGTGGGACCCGGATAGAGAACTGGTCATCTGCTCGCGCCAGGACCGCAAGCCACTGACGCTTTCGGGCTTCCCCATCGCCTGCACCGCGGCTATCTTCAAGGAGAGGGAGACGGAGCTCGAGGAGACGGGAGAGTTCTACGCCCTGGTCGACCCGGACAGCCGCGAGGAGGAGCTGTGCCACGAGACCATCACCGCCGTGGTGGACAGGAGCTCGGGCGAGACGAGCGTCCTGTCGATATCCAAACACGGTGGCTCGGTGCTGCAGCCCAAGACGATCAAGGCGTTCATCCTCGTCGCCGGTAAGAGGTGGGAGGAGTTTAAGAAGGCAATGGACTAGGCCATGATACCCAATGATGAAAATAATGCAACGGATTCAGACACCTCATGTGAAGCATTGCCCAAGATCCGCAGGTTCGCTGGCGAAACCACTGTGGACAGCTCTCGTCCACCGCACCCGAGTCCTGTCATGGAAACAAATTCACTTTGCAGTAGCCTAAAGGCATCGATTTACGTGTACGTGTGGCGCCTTCAATAATGTATCCTCGCTTCGAGCCACCTTGTCAGACGTTATTCAAAGGCAGTAGATACCGGAGGAAAAAAATGTGTTCGTCTCCCGCCAAGCGCAAGCGCAACTAATGAAAGATGGCCTATCCGTCCAAGTCGTGTTGCAGACAGCGACTTGTATTGGATGCCGGGCGGTTGATGAGAGAAGGAAAAGGGCAGAGTTCACGAAGCTCGACGACGAAATTTTAGCCGTGGAAAGGACAGTGCGCGCCAAAGCTCAAATGACACAGTGACCCGCCGATTACATAACGCACCACCCGCCAGCCTCTCCACCTCTTGGACCCGTCCCATTTCGCTTCCACCACGAGGCTCACAAAACTTTCGCTTTCCCTCCAGCCATTCCAACTTTTCTTCCCTTCCTCTCTCCCACGCCAGCGCAATCATGGAGTCCCTCGCGGAACAGACGTGGGACGCCATCATCTGCGGCACCGGCCTGCAGCAGTCCTTGCTCGCCCTGTAAGCCTCCGCTTCTCTCCCATGCGCTGGCTCGCCTGGCCACGCGGCGGCTTTTCCCCCCTCCTTCCCTCTCTCCCCTCCCCTCCCGGCCCAGGCCAGCATCTTGCGTCTCGACTTTGACAATGGATGGCTGACCCAAGCCTTGGCGGTGCTTGAAGAGCCCTCTCGCGCTCGGGCAAGCAGATCCTCCACCTCGATCCGAACGAGTACTACGGCGGCAACGAGGCGGCCCTGACTCTGGACGAGGCAGAGGCGTGGGCGGGCAACGCATCGTCTGGTCTGGGACGGTCTGTCTTCTCGGCAGCCTCGGTCACCAAGTCGGAAGATGCGGCGCCGAAGTCTTCGAGGGCGTACTCCCTGTCGCTGTCGCCCTTCATCGTCCACACCCGCTCGGCTCTCGTCTCGCAGCTCGTCTCCTCCCGAGCATACCGACAGCTCGAGTTCCTCGCCGTCGGAACCTTCTACATCCTTCGACAAAAGCAGGGCTCTGCGGAAGCAGAGCTCACGCCCATCCCGGCTACTCGCGAGGCAATTTTTGCGACCGACGCCATCCAGCCACGCCCCAAGCGTGCCTTGATGAAGTTCCTCAAGTTCGTCCTCGCCCATGGCGGTCCCGAGAGCGAGGAGAAGTGGCGGTCGCGGGCCAACGAGCCTCTTGCGCGCTTCCTCGAGGAGGAGTTCAAGCTCGACGCGGAGTTGCGCACGCTCATCCTCGCTTTGACCCTCAGCCTCGACGGCGAGATCACTGTCGAGAAGGGCCTCAAGGCAATCGAGCTACACCTCACATCGATGGGTGTCTTCGGTCCTGGCTTCGCCGCCATCTACCCCAAGTATGGTGGCGGCAGCGAGGTGGCCCAAGTCGGTTGCCGGGCTTGCGCTGTCGGCGGCGGCGTCTACATGCTCGGCACCGGCACGAAATCAACAAGGCCGCTCGAGGGTCAAGAGGACGGGGCGAAGCACGAGGTCGAGCTTAGCGAGGGTGGCATCAAGCTTCGGGCACGGGCTCTCATCCGCGAGGCAGACAAGGTCCCTGAAAACGGTGACCGCGTCAGCCGGCTCGTCGCCGTCCTCAACTCGACCCTCCCTCACCTCTTCGAGCCCGTAGCCGAGGACACTCCCAGTCCCGGTGTCGCCGTCATCGCTATCCCTCCCGGCTCCGTGAAAGACGCCGAGGGCAACGCGTCGACGCACCCCATCCACGCATTCGTCCACTCCAGCGAGACGGGCGAATGCCCCCATGGACAAAGTAAGCATCTTCTCCCCTCTCTTTTTCCACAACCCTTCCTGTTTCATGATGATTTTAAAAATCAACTTATCCACATTGGCTGAGCGCTGCTTTGAAGTCAACGATTTCTGTTTCTTCTGATCAAACATTCACCTCCCTTTACTGCGTTCGCACATCCGAGGAGTAGCCGAAAACTAACCGGCGCAAACAGGTGTTCTCTATCTCACAACGCCGACGACTCCCTCCTCTGCCTTGGCCCTTGATGCCGCGCTGATCGCGCTCCTGGAACTGGTTGCCCCGAAAGACGGCCCCTTGCCCCGGGCCATCTGGCAGCTCCGCTACGAGCAGGCATGTCCTTCGGGCACGACTGAGGTTGAGGCACAGTCCGGGAATGGATTGCATACCTTCACACCAGCTGCCCCAGCCTTGGCCTTCAATGACGCCATTCTGGAGCCGGTCAAGGCCATCTGGCGGGCTGTCCTCGGATCAGAAGCCACGGACGAGGCGCTGGAGGGATACATGAAGTTCGAGGATCGAGAGGGCGTCGCCGACGACGAGGACTAGTGTCCACCCACGATCAACACCGTAGGCCACGATGATGAATAATGAACACCAGCGTCCTGTCACTTTTGGTCTCCAGTTCTCATGATTGTTCGTGATTTCCTTTGCCAACGTCTTCCTAAAATCAAACCCACAACTGGACCCAATCCAGCCATCCGCTCCAGCGTTCATCCCTCAACCTTGCCCGAAAATCCCCTGAACCACATCGCGTGGTTTCATAGCAACGAAAAACCGCAAATCCCAAAACATGCGACGAACTGTCTGTCCTTCCCTCCGCTTCCTTTGTCGCCCTCGTCTCTTCGTGGACAACCGTTTCGACCAAAGCTTGCACCAGGTGAACTCCACTGGAGGCGACTGGGGATGGATGATGCGTATCACCACCAACAAACAACTTTCAAACTCGAAGCGCTGGCATCTTCAATCGGCCATCGCTTCGTCCTCAGGTCCATTCGGAATGGAGCTCGAGATTTCAGACTCCATGTCGATAATCGCTCCGACGTGTATGGTGCCAAAAGGCACATTGTTCTCAAGGTCTTGGTCGATCTTGATGACGTTCTTGGTGCCGAGAGTCAACACATGGAGGAAGGCCTGCGCAGCCACGATCTTGGTGTGCTTGCCTGGCACGGCGAGCTCGGCAAACTCGATCCAGAGGCGACCGTCTTCCTCGCCCTCGAGGAGACCTCCGGTGCGCTTTGCCTGCTCCTTGACATAGCCCAGGAACTCGTTGCCGGCTGTATCGAGGGCGGAATGCATCCATTGTGAGTCCTCAGCCTGCTGCGTGGGAACCAATGCGGCAGGGCCAAACTCCTCAAAGTCCGAGTGCAGCGACGGCAGAGGGCCGAAGCCCAGTTCGGAAGTGGGCTCTCCAGGACCGTCGCTGTAGCGGCCAATGGGGTGGATTTCGATGTTCTTGGGGCTGCCGGTGGCCTGGCGGCTGCCAGGGACGTTCTGCTTCGAGCCGATGACGGACGAGGGTCGGTGGACCGAGGGTGTACGGTTCCACGGCATGATGGAGGAAGACATGCGATCTTCGAGCCTGCCTTGCTGTTCTCGAGCCGCCTCGGGCTGCATGTCCGGTTCGTCGAAGAGGACGGGCATTCCATCGTCGGCATCGTTCAAGTTGGGCTGCTGAGCGCCCATGTCTGCCTGGAGGTCGTCGGTGTCCACGCGTGGGCGGACGCGCCGGCTTCCCTCTTCGCTGTTGTCCTCTTCATCGAAGGCATCGGATGCCGAACGGCGGTTGCCTCTTCCGTTCTTGCTTCCAGAACCCTCGCTCCGCTGAAGATCGAAGACTGAAGCCTCAAGTGCTTCGCCAGCAAAGAGCTCGGCCAGAGGATGCTTGAAGCCATCGACACCATTCGGACGTCCAACTCCACAGAGTCCCATGCCGAACATGACCGTGAATGCGTTTGACTGAGCTTGTTTTGTGGTGACTTTGGGGGGCCATTTCTGGTTGGCTTGGTCTTCGTTATACTGGAGATAGTTGACCCTCCATTCTTCCAAGACCGCCGAGGAAAAGTTGGTCCGCGCGCCGTTGTCATCTAGTTTGATCGCACGACGCCGAACTGCTCGGCGTCGGACTGGCGATCCGCTGTCTGTGGATAGCTCAGGTGTCTCGGTGCTTTGTCGAGCCGGGCGTGCCTCTTTGGAATGGGTGACAAGCGGAACATCCGCCATAACGAAGTCGCCATCGTCACCAAAGATGGGGTCTTGATCGGGTTTGGCATGATCATCCACAACCTCCATACTCTCCATGGGAAGAGCGCCCATCTCCTGAGCAGGAAATGGAAGTCGCGGCAAGTCCATGTCGTCGGCAAAGCCGAGGATAGTACCGTCGGGCGCAATCTCCATGTCGAGGTCGATGTATCCCATGTCGTCCAGGTGCTCCATATCTTGGACGGCGTCAATTCGCGACTCGGGCAGATTGATGTTTCGGAAGGGCATGTTTGACTTGGTAGGCGTGGGGAAGAAGACACTTCCCGGGCCTCCTTCCGATCGAGAGAAGTCGAACTCCATGAGGCCGCCGTCCCTTCCTGCAGACGAGACGAGATCAGAGGGCGAGAGCTGCGAGTACACCATGCGCGAAGAGGCCTGGCTCTCCTTATTGACAGTGTTTCCGGCAAAGTCAAAGTCGAATGGAGGAATTTCAACTTCGGGAATGAAGTTCGGATCGTCAGGGAGAATGTTCTGGTCGCGCCTGGTTATTGTCAGCCAGATAGATCAGTGGTTTTGACGACGGACAAAGGTAGGGAAACTGACATGGCCTTTCCTGCCTCGGGGTCTGTCTCATTCTGGGCAACAAGACGGTAGAAGAGCTTCATGTCATTTTGTACCTTCTCTGCGTCGGTGAGTACGTAGTTGCATTGCTGGGAGTAGACGCGCGACACGCCATAGAGCAGGTTGCTCTGCAGGCGCAGGGCCAGAGGGGCGCCGGGCTCGATGAATTTGGCGCAGGCGCGCTTGACGTCGACCTCTTGGATGGCTTTGCGCGTAATCTTCCGAGTGCTGCCGCGGGGTCCCACGGTCGCGAGAAGCCTGTGACGATCCTGTCAGGGTGATCTCGAGGGTACGATCGATATCGGGGGCAAGGGTTGAGGACTTACCAGATGGTCGCAACACCATGTTGCTGACTTGTGAGAACTGGAAGATTTCAGCCAGATGTATGGGACGGAGTGATCGCGAAGGGTACTCACTCTCGTGACTGTAGAACATGATGACGACGGGACGGTGCCGACCCAGTTCGACGAAGGTAACGCCTTACCGACAGTTTACCGAGACGAATTCCTTGCTGTTGATGAGCGCCTAGAGGCATGTATCTTGGAAGTGTGCTGATACACTGATATTGGTAGACGCCCTGTTGAAGTAATGTGCCGGAGCTGTGATGCTGAAAAGAGTGAGGGTTGGTGGACGTATGCGCGTAGGTGAGGTCGAGGTCGCGCCCGCATGTTCGACGCGACGAGGTGTGTGGATGGGGAAAAAAGTCTAGGGCAGGTGAGGAGGCAAGTGAGTCTTTTTTTGCCAGATGTGCAGAGGATGGAAGGAAGGAAGGGAAGGTACACGCTTGCCGTGCCTGCCTTCACCGAGGATGGGAAGGAGCTCGGCCAGATATGCCCCGTGAGACTTGAACTTGGGATGGACGGCAGGTGCAGAATCGATGTAGACGAATACCCCTCTTCACACTCCGAAATCCACTTGAACAATCATGATGGACCATGCGCTCTTGATACGATATCCTCACCTCGCACCAGCAACCCTCCGCCCACGAACATACACATGCGCCATGTTCCGGTCATCGCCAGTCATGACGAACTTCTCAAAGATAGTCCGAAGGCTGTCACCATCTTCCCTCGGCGCCATAGCCGACTCGATACCCTTCGTCGTACTCACCCACGAAGCATCAAACTGCTTCCCGACCTCGAAGTTACCGATCTGCCCGTCAAGGCAGAGGACCTGCGCCCCGCCCAGCGTCGCCAGATAGAACACCTCTTCCAGCGAGAGCCCCTTGTCCTTGCCCTCGGACATGACCTCCCTCGCGTTCGAGGCGATCATGGCCTGCCGGATGACGGCCAGCATCTGCGAGGCCCAACCGCCGCCGCTGTCGGTGCCCAGGCCGACCTTGATCCCGCGACGGAGGAAGTCCCGCACAGGAGCGACCATAAAGCCGCCCCCGACGGTCATGTTGGCGATGGGACAGTGGGCGACACCGCACTCGAGCGCCTTGAGCCTCTCCTTGTCATAGTCGGTCATGATGGTGCAGTGGGCGAGGATCGACCGTGGCCCCAGAAGGCCGAAGCTCTCGTACAAGTCGGCCTCGCTCTTGGCGGCAAGATCCGGGAAGAGTTGTCTCGTGGCGTCGATCTCCTGCTGGGCCTCGTTGAAGTGCGTTTGCATGGCCAGGTCGGGGTCTTTCTTCATCATCTCGCCCAAGCCGCTGAGCAGCTCTGGGGTGCAGCAAATGGCGAATCTCGGGGTGAGCACCGGTTTGACGAGGGCGCTCTCAGGGTCTCCGCACCCTGGCAGCCCGCGGATATGGGAGATGCAGTCCCTCGTCTCCTGGAGTGAGTCGCTTGCACTCTGCTCGCAGATGTAATCGGGCGCATTCCGGTCCATGTTGCACTTGCCGATGAAGGCACGCTGTCCCTGCTCAAGACAAGTGTCTGCGAGGATACGAGTGGCCTCGGAATGCCTTGAGCTGTAGTAGGAGGCCGTGGTGATGCCCTGGCGCAAGAAGTCGGCCACGGTCTGCTTGTACGTCTTCCGGGCGTAGTCAGCGTCGGCGAACCGGGCCTCGAAGGGAAAGGTGACCTGGTCGAGCCAATCGAGGATGTGCAGGCCCTGGCCCATGCCACGCATCGGCCACTGCGGCGCGTGGTTGTGCGTGTCGACGAAGCCGGGGATCAGGAACTCGCCGGGTGCCAGGTGGTGAACCTGAGCTCCCTCTGGGACGTCCGGGGTCGGAGAGCCGTCGTCAGGTGACTTCTTCAGTGCCACGACACGGCCTGTTCCATCGATGACGAGGGTGGCATTCTCCAAGAATTCGAGTTCATTTGGACCCTTCGAGTGGATGAGAGGGCCATGGAAGACAAGGGGCGAGGCGGTAGGAGCCATGGCGATGGTGTCGGATGGTGATGAAAGGAGAGAGGCATCACTCCTCTCACGGCACCGGCGAGTCCCGTCGAGCCTGAGAGGGGTAGGTGGATACGAAGCTGTCGTGCCAGCTGAGCAGACAATCTTCTATCGGCAAAATCTGGCCGTCGGCGATTGATAAGAGACATGCTTGTACCTGGCGACACATGCCAATTGAAGTTTGCCGAGGCGAGTCGCGAATGAGTACGTCGGGTCGATAAGAAGATGCTCTGTCACTGTTAGAGTTGCGACTGCTGCATGTCGACGGAATCAACCACTATCCGAGTCGGCTTTCTTCCCGGCGCTCGCGGCACAATGCCGTCGAATGTCACAGGCCTCTTCAGCGCTGAAATGGCCTAGTCGGCTGCCACACCGCTCGGGAATCTCCCGCAGAAGGAAGAAAAGGGTTCAATTGACCCGCGACGAAAGATCTTTCGTCACAGGCTGCAGAACATGCCCCATCGTCGCCTTCAAGCGACCGGCTGTCAGCCGCGATGACTCGATCAGCGGGACCCGACCGACTTGAGCACGCAAGATAAAATGGAAGCGCTTACTGCGATGTTTGCTCTCACCACCCAGTTTTGACCAAGACACCAACGGCGTCAACCCAACACAGACCACACTGCCACCATGGACCACCCTGTCGTCTCGCTCCTGACATCGCTCATGTCAATCGTGAGCACCAGCGAACTCGAAGAAAGCATCGGCGTCTTCCTGGAGCAGCATCTCCATGCCCTCGGCTACATCGTCGAGCGCATCCCCATCTCGCCAGGTTCAACCCGACACAACGTCTACGCCTATCTCGGATCGACGCGCGAGACTCGCGTCCTCCTCACAGCTCACATGGATACTGTCCCGCCACACATCCCCCTCGCCATTGACGGCGACATTATCCGCGGCAGGGGCTCGTCCGACGACTTGGGGCCTCTGGCTGCTCAAATCATTGCGGCGGAGGAGCTGAGGAGGGAGGGCAGTGTGCGTCCAGAGGGCGACATCGGTCTGCTGTTCGTTGTTGGCGAGGAGAACGGCGGTCACGGTATGATTGCCGCAAACGACATGGGCGTCCACTGGGAGTCAGGGATATTCGCCGAGCCGACCGAGAGTAGACTCGCAAAAGGCCACAAGGGCCAGGTCGCCTTTGAGATCATCGCCACCGGTTTCGCATGGTAAGCCGCTATGGATCTTACCTTGAGCATGACCCTAACATTTCCCCAGCCACTCTGGATACCCGCACCTGGGAAAGAGCGCGACATCAGCCCTTCTCGCAGTTCTCAACGACCTCTCCGCCGCGACATGGCCCGAATCCGATCTCCTCGGCCCATCAACCTTCAACATTGGAACCCTCGAAGGAGGAGAGAAGCACAACATCGTCGCCCCCTCCGCCAAGGCCCTCTGCGAGGTCCGCATGGTCTGCGACCTGCCCGGAATCAAGAGGAAGGTCGCCGACATCGTCTCCAAGCACCCAGACGTGGAACTGAAGTTTGTCTTCGAGTACCCCGAGGCTCTTCTGGATTGGCAGATTGAAGGTTTCGACGCCGCCCCGGTGGCCTTTGGAACCGACGTGCCTCGGCTCCGGGATGAGTTCTGCAAGAACAGGGTCTTGTACGGGCCTGGGTCGATTCTCGTTGCGCATGGACCGGACGAGTACATCCGCATCCCGGAGCTGATTGACAGCATCGAGGGGTACAAGAAGCTGGTGCGGCACTTTTTGCAGTAAATGCAGCTGCAATGGCACATTTCGGGCGCGCTGGACGTGGAGAACATACACAGGCACAACCTTCAGGCTTCAAGTTTGAAAAACGGAATGATTGAATGCAGAAGCTAAGCTGTTCTCCGACCTCTGATCAAGCGCGATGTTAAGTTGAGATGCGAAGAGATGCCAGTCGCAACTTCGGCAGCGGCAAGTTCTTAGACCAGATATCGGAAACCCTGTCCAGGAGTCTTGATCCCCTGCGCGATCTCCGCCTGCTCCTTCTCGTCCAGTCTTCTATTCTCCCTCTTAAGATAGAAGTGAAGGACCGTTGCGGCGATAATAGCTATCACGACAGAGTTACGTTAAATACTCACTACTATCACCCCACGGATACCTGGCGGGTAAGCTGGGTAGTCGTGCCGCTTTACGATTACCCGCGAGTTACCCGGTCGCGCGACGCCTAGGTAAACGGGTAATCCCAGGGTAACTGCAGCCGCCGTAGTCTCTACCTTAGTCTACCTAGCCTACTTTACCTAACTCGGAAATTTTAAAGATCCGACTCTAGTTTCAATCATGCGAAGGAGATAACCCTGAGGGCGCCGCGGAGGGCCACGAGAGCCTCGAGCTCGTAGATGGCCATGCTCATCTTCTCCTCGAACGGCTCGAAGCGGCAGTCCACCACCCATCGAGAGCCGAGGAAAGAGATGATGGTGGTGTTCCAGCCGTGCTGCAGAGAGAAGGGTATCGACTGAACCTGCCTCTCCAGATACCATTGACAGCACGTTGAGATGGATGGGCCTTTGCGTCAGCTTCTGCAGGTCCGTCCGGACCCCGGGTGCCGTCTCTATGATCTCGCGCCCTTCCTCGAGCCTATTGCGGACCTGCTCAAGATCGATGTCGTCAAACCTGCTCCCCAGAAATATCCCGAGCCTCGAGTCCTGCTCAAGCGGCAATGGTACTGCCAGCAGCGTCTTCTCCAGCTCAGAGTGCAAGCTGGCTGGGAGTGGCCGGCCCCCGAGGCGCGTGAAGGTGACGTTCCTCTCGGGTCCCCTCAGCAAGTCCCAGTACCGCGAGTCTGTGCTGACGGTGACGGATACGGAGAGTCTTGTCCAGCGACTCGGCGCTGTCGAGTACATCATGCCGAAGCGTAGGAGCCTGGTGTGCCCGTTCTTTGGCTCTTCGAAAGATGTGAAGCTGAGGAGCCGAGGTCCGGCGTCGAAGCTCGTGAACGTCTCGGGCCGAAATAATTCCAGAAGCTCAAATAAGCTGGCGGGCTCGGTGTTCCGCTCCAGCGGGTCTCGAAACCAAGGCCCATACCGAGCCAATCCGTCAGGGCCACTTTTCTATGCGTCCGTTTCTTCAGAGCCTCCTGGTACTGCGTCTTGAAGCGAAGTCTCGACATGGGCTTGCCGAGGGTTGCTCTGCATATGTGAAGCCATCGATAGTTTGAGCACATCAGTGGGCATCTGGTTCATGCTCATGGTAACGGCTTCAGTGGCGGTCACCTGGCGCTCTATGCTCTCCAATGAACCCTGAACCTGACTCATGGACGACCTGGGCGAGGGAATATGCAGTCAGTAAGCGGTTGAAGGTTCCAGGTTGTTAGATATTGAATTATATATAACAACGCTTGGAGATGCAATAATTCGCGTCTGTATTGTTTAACTTGCTAAACCCATGTCTTTGTGTTCGATACGTCATTGACTAGTACTTCCACGCCCTCTAATTATTCTTAATAGAAATCTTAAATTTTCGGTAGCTTATACCTTAATGAAATTCTTCTACTATAACTACTAGATAACGCCTTCTGTAATAATTATAGTCCGGGAAGCCCGCTGATAGCCTGCTGCTATTGATTACTAAGCGTCGATAGTACTATCGTGGCTTAGAAACGTCCCGCTTGTGGCCCGTGTCGTAGCGTTAATAGTCTTAGTTATACTAGAGATACTCGTGTCGACCGAGATAGCGCTAAAGTCCTTAAACTTTAAGCTAGAAGCGCCGATAGTGTCGTGGGATATATCCGTTTCGACTAGACCGGGATGGAAGATAAAGCTAGTAAGCTACGGCTCCTCGAAGTGGAGGCGGCGGATAAACTAATTTAGTGTGGCCTTACTACCTCCGTACGGGCTTGTAGTATTCGGGAATCCGAAGGAGACTAGGGTGTTAATACCCGCGATAGAACCCGTAAGGCTCGAAATAGCGATAAACTTGGGGTTACCGGTCTTACTAGTTTGGAGGAGTTCCGCGGTTGTCTGGAATAGGAGAACCGGGGTAATAGTGTTAACCTGGAAGTGTATATTGAGGTTGGCGACGGTAGTCTTCCTTATAGTAGTACCGTCGTTGGAGATACTAGTATTAGCGATGACGATGTCGAGTGAAGTGATGCTGTGATCCCTTTTAAGTGTGGCGACTGTATCGGCGGTGTCGCCCTCGACGGCCGAGTCTAGCTTAACTAGGATGAGCTTAGAGCTATTGCCGGTAGGTAGATTGGATAGGCTCTACGACGTTGTGTTGGAGGGATCTCGTACGGTAGTGATAACGGTTGTGGAAGGCTTAGCTAGGTATATCTGTGTAATACCCCTGCTAATGCCGCGGTTAGCGCCCGTGATAAGGACTATACTTATTACGATTGTGATACTGTGGCTTGTAGGTGTTTAGAGACGAGGGAAACGGTCGAAGTACGTGTAAGATATGCTATGTCTTTTAAGAAGAAAATATCTATATAGGAGCCTATATTATTTAATAGCGATGATCGTACCTACTCCTCTTGAGGCTGTATAATAACAAGCTCACTAATATCAGTCCACTACCTATGCTGAGTACGACGTATAGCGGGATGAATGTTCAGGGCTTTGGGTGCGATTACGTATCGCCTGTAAGGTTTAGCTAGCTGGCTATTAACTCTAGTGCCGTATTTGTAATCTCTCTAAAACCTTACTAGTGCTTTATGTGAGCTGGTTGTAACTCTGTGGTAATAACGAAGCCCGCCGTGCCTGAGGTCCGGCGCTGGGAAGTGAGTTATGTTGATGGTGGAGGATCCGGGCTATGTCTGCGGAGTTGGGTTTATATAAGTTGGAGGGTTGAGGTAATAACGATGACTAAGCCTATTTCTTAGCTATAGATAAATGATGGAGCCAGGCGGTTAAATTAGATAAGCCGGGGAAACTCCCCGATAGATAAATCTAATAAAATAGATATAGGGTGTTATCTAAGAAGCGGGCCCCTATGCCGGAGGGCGAAACTAGTATAGGTAAGCTAATGAACGTCCCGCCTTGAGAACGCCTATAGGTATGGGCGTATAACCCAGGAGGATTGAACTTGGTAAGTTGATTTCTCCGAAAAGAACTATACTTACTATACGTACCTAGTAAAACGATATACTCCGAACCTATTTTAGACCCTTAGCCGATATTGTTGTAATCTTACGCTGCCGTCGAAACCACCTTCTTTGCTTATCGCCGTAGATAGGTAATTAATCTGTGAAGCGAGAAGTACGTTCTCGACTCGGTGTGGTATACGGTGAATACTGCCGCGACCAAGGTGGAGACGGCGGCGGTAGAAGAGGCTTGTTTTCGGGCTAAAAAATTTAGTGTTAACGACTAAAGAGGCCCTAAGCCTTAGTAACGAAGCCTAAACTACTAGTATTTGAAATAGGTAGGTAAGGGGAGTGTATATGCCGCTGCTTATTGTGAAAGTTTTCGGTGTGTGTTACCGGAAGCTTGGGTAGACGACTATAGTTTTAGGTAAGTGCTAGCCCGACGCTCCGACTAGCCTATTTGTCCTCCTTAACTATGCTGACTTTCCGTGTCTTGTAGGTTCTCGGTAATACCCGTGACTAGTTCCCCGCTTTCTGCGATGCGAGCGGCCTGGTCTACTGTTCTGCTGGTGGTACTAAGTCGATTTTGCGTTGCGTTGACTGCCTGAATGCCGACTTTGAGGCTGGAACTTTGCGCTGAGGCGGTATTGTAACCTATATCGGCTTATATATCGCCGTCCGCCGAGTAGGAGGGCTTGATATATTTACTATGGAGTGTAGACGAAGATGACTGCCGGGAGTAGATAATTACGAAACGTAAAGCCTGATGAAGTGGTACTGATGTATAACGCTATGCCTATGATGACCTTATACTGCGTTGATTCGGGATACTCTGACCTGTTTTATTATGTACTGACGTGAATTGAGTTATAGAAATGTCTACCTATCTTATCTAGGCCCTTAGATATAGGTGCTGTGCTCCTTTACTTTCTGAGTCTTAGTATCGATGGCTTCCGGCTCTGGGACGGCGGGTATCTGCTTGAGTAAGGCGGTAGCCTCGGCTGTATACTTGTATCTGAGACGGATGGTCTTGCTATAGCGCTAGAATAGGTACGGGAAGGGTATGTATGTAAGGGCGAGGAAGGCTGGGATCGAGGAGGCCTAGTGAATACCTAAGTTTTTGTATATCTGGGTAGTAAATAGAGGGAAGGTAGCGCCGAAAAGCGAACGGAGGACGCTGTTAGCGGCTAGGGCGGAGGCTGTGTAGATAACGTACGAGTCGATAATATAGTTAAGTAGGCTGAGGAAAACGAGGACGAGGCCGGCGCCGAAGAAGCTAGAGGCTATAATAGAAATACTCTAGTGGATATCGGGTCTGTTAGTCTAGGTAAACTAGAAGAGACTAATAGGAAGGAGGATAGACCCGACGATAGTAGGTGGTAGGCGAGCCTCGGGTTGAGCGGCGCCCCCGGCGCCTGTAACGATTACGGTATAGTGTTTGTTGTTGTATATATAGTAGCTGATAGTAGAGGATATACTAATAGCGATACCGATGAAGGCTAGGCTACTAACACCGGGTGTCTAACCGCGGCGAAACTAGTAGATAATAGGGAAAGTAGTAAAAAGTATATAAAGGGTTCCGTAGATAATAGCTATGTAGATAGAGGTTAGTGCGATGACAGGCTCGCTGAAGAGCAAGATCCAGGGCCGCCTGAGGGTAGTCTACTGCTTGACCTTGCCGAGATTATACCTAGACTGGTAGGACTTACCGTTGTGGTAAGAGAGTTGAGTGGTGTGCTGGTGAAGGAGATAGGGTGTGTAGGTTTCGGGATAGATAAAAAGCGAGATAGCGAGGATGAGACCGGAGAAAATAGCTATTACGCCCTGAACCTAGCGCTAGCTAGAGCTTTAGCCGAGAAAGCCGCCTATAATAGGACCTGCAGGACGTTAGCTATCGATACTGTGATGTAGGCTTACGTGAGGTACTGTACCGATAACGGGGCCTAGGAAAGGAGCGGCTGTAAACAGGGCTGTAGCTATACTACGCTCGGAGGTACTGAATATGTCCGTGATAATACTGCCGGCGTTGGTTAGTAGCGAGGAGCTAAAGGTACTACTAAGGAATTGTAGAACGAGAATTGTTTCGAAATTACGGGAGCTAGCTGCGCCGGTATTGAGGATAGTTAGGATAAAGAAGGTAAAGATGAATAGACTTTGACGCCCGAAGATCTCGGATAAGGGAGCCTAGAGTAGAGGACTTATAGTAAAGCCTAGGATAAATAGTGATACCCTAAGGATTACAATAGTCTAAGAGACTCCGAAGGAGCTGATAATATCGCGGATACTACCGGAGTATATAGAACTAGTAAATGTAATAGCTAGTGTCGCTAGAGTGTTGACTATCGTGATTAACTATTTTCTAGTCTGGCTGAAGGTCTTAGGGTTACGAGTATCTGTGGGGAGGAAGTTGATGAGGTATAGCGATTTAGGGGTGCCGTGCCTAGGGTATCGGAAGTTTAGGACCTCGGGGGTGACGCCGGCCCGGTTATAGAGAAGCTTGAAGTGACTCTCTTTAGTCCTTATGGGCTGGGTGGGTATATAGAGCGCGGATTGTGTCGGCGCGATAAACGACGATATATATTGCCTCGTGGTAACCGTTATGTTGTGGCTAGTAGTAGTTGTACGCTGTTAATTATTTTGCTGGCTAAGATAGGATAGTTAGGCGGAAGACGGAAGACGCGATTCGATTTGATTTTAATAAAAGCTGCTAAATGAATAAGTGACGATATTACTAATAGAGTAAATGTCCCAGGTAGAGACCAGGTCTAGTTTATCAGGAAATATAATAGTTTTAGGGATATATATTAAGTAAGGACTAGGTCTTACCCCGGTCTAGGTACCCTAAATCTTATTCTCGGTGCTATATCGGTTTAGGAAGCTAGCTGATATAGTAGTATCCTAACTCTAAAGCGGGCGTTATAGTATACTAATATGGTCGTATGCCTAGATTACTACTAACGTCGTGGTGTAATTTCACCGACTATGTCGGTCTGACTTACGGCGGAGAAATATATACGTTAGTAGTAATACCGGATATAACGGATATAAGTGAAGTGATCGATTGGTTCTTATATGGATAGGCGGAGTATCTTAAGGTTAGGTCGGCGTTAATAAGGGGCTTAGCCCTCCCTGTAGTCCTAGCTTTACGCTGACGAAGATATTAGATATATCGGAGTTAGGGATGCTTTGAGTTTCCGTAGGTAACTATCTTCTAGTTATTCCGTGAATATAATCTGCCGGAAACCTTACCGCTCTAGATATAAAACGCGCGGTGGCGTGATACTTACTTGTATAAAGGATCTGCTTCGAATCTATATATCCTTTGTTAAGCCCGTCTTTCCCTCAAATCAGTACTACCTCTATCATAATTACCTAATAACCGCGCTACTATACCGTGAGCCTAGCTAAAATGGAACCTCCGGGTAATTCAAGGCACGTAAAGAACGTTGTAGTAGCGGTACCGTTAATGGATATCGACCTAATCCACCCTGGTATAGGTATTCGGATTGTATTTGCTGTAGAAGTAATTCTTAACCTTGTTATAGCTGTCCCGATGGTACTGGATCCTCGATCGGCTATTTAAGGCTAATTTTTGCCTATGTTCGACAGAACTACTGATATTCTCGGTAAATAACTATCTCCCGAGGCGGTTTCGATTACTTAGTATCTGGGAGTTTGTATACTAGCTACCGCCGTGGCGCTATTTTTAGGGGTTCCTAATAAGCCCGGCTCTATCGAAGTTAGACGGGTAGTGTTCGTAATACTAGCTATATTAGAGATTGTGTTTATACCGGTCGTTATTTAGTAGGTTTGGTTTGCGGGAGAGGACGCGACCGGTGTTAGTAGCTAGAAGGTAATCGGTCTCTACGTCGTACTAATACCTATTACTTGTACGCTAAGGCTCTGGACGCTGTTTGTTAAGCCCTAGTAGATGGGTAGGTATATAGTTAAGAGAGCCGAGTAATAGCTAGCTACCCTACCCCTAGAGTCTATCGGCTAGGTTTGCGACTATAGTAACTATCACTAATAAACACGGATGTAAGGAGATACTTTTCCTCTCCTTACTGGAAGTTCTATGTGGACGTTGGTAAAGAGGGAGGGGCCGCGGTAGGGGCCTAGTTTTAGTAGTAATATTGCTTATTCCTTGTTATTATGTATCCCCTGGTATTGTGGGATATATATATTTATAGTTATTTTAGTACCCTTAGAATTATAAATAGCTCCGCTTAAAGCCTAAATGGCTTCGAAAATTGTCGAAATGCGTATTGTAAAGTATTATGGAAAGATAGATATTTGTATCTTTTAGGCTCTTGTCTACTAGATATATTTCCGGAAGTATAGCTACGTGCTGATTTGTGGCTAGGGCTGGCCTGGGTAGCCGTCGCGAGTTACGACCTATGACCCCGTGATACGAGGTACCGACCTGTAAAATGACTCGCGTATGGATTAACCTATTCTTTGTAGTATACAGGGCGGATACGCTACCTATTAAAGGTAATATCCCCTACTAGCACGGCTAGAAACCTAGTACCGGTTGGGAAAATAACGGGGAGATAGCGGGTCTACGTCGGAGAACCCCCGATGACTAGGTTGGTTTCTCCGGAGTTACTCTTCCGATAACTTATTAGTCTGGCTTTAAGTATCTACTTGCTATCTTTTTCCCTTATACTCTGTTAGGCTATAATTACCGGCTTTAGGGCCTACTTAAACTTTATACTTGCCGTCTTTCTATACGTCTTTCTATATTGAGGTGGATAGTGGGGGTTCTCCGAGCTGAGTTTCCGAATCGGAATGTAGGTTAGTTAGAGAACCTGATAATTCCGAAGGGCTGGGTTTATAGAAGGAGAAGCGCCTGAATTTTCACGGAGTTATAGCCTTAAATCCTTAAGACTATTCTAGCGTACCGTACTCTCTGTCGGAGATAGTATATCCTCCTTTTTGGCTGACTATATGTGAAGATTTCTAATAAAAAGGGAGGCTTCTTAAAGCCCGAGTCCTGTGTACTATTAACTAGGATAGAAAGCTCCTCTATTATAAACTAATACTGAACGTAACTCTAATTATAATAACTAACGTTATGTCTACTGTCGAGTTTAAAGTCTTTAGGGGGAGTAACTCTAGAGTTATTATTAAGACTGTGACTAAGAGATCTGAGCTTGTTTACGATGAAGTTCTGATCTTAGTTATATACTCTAGCGTTTACGGTACCGACAAGTACCTCTTTCGCTCCGGAATTACGTTGGGCTATGAAGGAGTGGGTATTGTCGAAGAGCTTGGACCTAATGTTAAGAACTTAAAGATATAAGCTTGTTATTAAATCCGATAAACTCCGACTAACTTCGATACCTATAGCGGGGATAGAGTTAGTTAGGGCTACGTGAATAGGGGTTATGGAATGTATCTGTCTTGCTAGGATAGATTTTATATCCGGTACGAAAGTAGTTACCCCTATACTTACGGCTAGGCTTTTACCGATTCGGGTAGTTTCGTAAGTAGTGCCGTCCGTTCCGAAGTATTCCTTAAAGTTATTCTAGAAAGCCTATCGTCTGTAGTAGTAGCCCCTCTAATGTGTAGCGGGATTATAGTCTGGTCTGTACTTACGTGTTAGGATATTAAGGCTACTAATACTGTTGGTGTAGTTAGCCTTAGTAGACTGGGATATCTTGCTGTGTAATTTGCTAGAGCTATAGGTATAGAAGTCGTTGTCTTTAGTTCTACCGATTCGAAAAAGAAGTAAGCCCTCGACCTGGGTACGACTTACTTTGTAGCTACGAAAGGGCAGACTGAGCTAAAGGTTCCGAAAAGGCTTAACTATCTTCTGATTACTACGTCGGGAAACCCGGATTGGGAACTCTTTGTTCCGATCCTAGCTGCCGGCGTTATAATCTTTCCTATTATAGTTATAGATTTCGATGCGAAGCTGGCGGTCCCGTATATAAGTTCCCTGGTAAAGGGTCTTCGGGTTGTATTTACGATACCTAAAATAGTCTTATACTCGTAAATGTTGGAGTTTTCAGCTAGACACGGTATAAGCCTAATTATCGACCGGGATGAATTGATGGCGGACGGAATTAAGAAAAGCTTGGATAAGTTGAGGGCTGGATAGACTCGATACCGAGGAGTGTTGTATGCGCCTGGGTAATAAGTTATTCTGGGAAAATAGTGTTAGCCTTCCGTCTAGTCTAGTGGTGCTAGCTATCTTTGCCTCTTAATGTAGTATATTAACCGCGGGAGCATCCAGAACTACGCTTAGTTTGTGTGTATACCCCGTAACGGTAAGAGACTCTTTATCCTTATGTGATATACCATTCTACCACGCCACGAACACACTCTTTGACCGTCGAGTACTAGAGACAAGCCTGCTAAGGACTTCTTTCAGGATGCCCTCTATATATTTCTACCGAACTCTCAAACAACCCCAGGAAGCTCAGATAGATCCACGATAAACACCACGTCGAGTTCAATTTAGTTATAGAGGCCGTTAAGGATACTTAGTTATATTTTAATAACTATAGAGGCGACGTAAAGACTAGAGAAGCCTTTACTAGCCTTACTAAAGAAAATCTACTACTATAGTAGAATCTTAGATATTATTATATTATACTAGGGAGCGGCGTATAAGCACGCCTGTAAGAAGGCTATTCGTTAAGAAAGCCCGTAGGAAGATAGCTTCGCCTTCGGGTTAGCTAGAAAACACGTCGTACTATGGAAATACTAAGCCGACCCCGAGTAGGGCTGGTTGGCTAATTAAAACGACTGTTAGAGATTATAGCTAGCGCGAAATACGGGGTTACCTTAGTACCGTCTCTATAACCGAAACTAGCTACACCTATAAAACTCCTCCTTAACAGATTACTTATCCTAAGACTACAAACGATATAGATACCTACTTTTAAGCTAGGTATAATAGATTCCTCTACTTAAGTAGACGGACTAAATATCTATAAACTAATAGTCTCTCGACGGTAGAATAGTCTACTCGAGAACTATATCCCACAACACCTACCCCTCTAACTACCTATCTTCGATCTCTTAAAAGACGGACTATCGCCCTTATTATCTAGAGTCTCCGTATCTACCAAACGTTTCTCCCCGACGGCGATTATCTCTTAGAGGTCGTTATCGGTATCGGTTATAACACTAGATTAGGAGAGCTAGAGTACTACTGGGTAGAATGCTGGTTAGTAAGAGTGGACTCTATAGTCGGAATACGGACGTACCTAGTAGGCCTGACTTTATTAGTATCCGAGGCCCCTTATCTAACTAGTTATCCGCTAATATTTACGTAAAGGGGTCGAAGATAACGTGTCCCTTAACGGTAGCGGGAGTAGTCGCCTTAACTAGCGAGGAGAAGATATTACGGGCCTGACTACCCTATCTAGGTTTAGTAGTAGCCTAGTCGATTTTAAGGATCTCGATAAAGGGGATAAACTCTAGTAGGTTATACTTAGAGCTCGGGGAGAAGACAGTCTTCTTGTTACAGAAGCCGTAGATATAGCCGGTAATATAAGCCTTCTTCCCCTACTTACGGAACGGCGTAGTAACGGGATATATCTTCTTGTATTTCTACGCTAAGTACGGCTTATACTTAGGTAGTATAGCGTAGACGTAGTTCCTATACTATCTAGCCTTTAGTGTTAATATTAAGTCGGTGGAAGGGAACTTTAACTAGGTCTTAAAGACGGTAGATAAGTTTTACGTAACGTCGTTAAGGCTGATATTAGGATTATTAGCTAGGGGGAAGTATTTAGTATCGATAAAGCCGTAGAATATAACGAAGATGGGGGTTTATGGGAAGCCGTTCTATAGCGATATATAAGACTATTCCTCGAGCCTGCGATATTAATAATAAAGGGGTATAGGGGACGGTAATACTCACGGTATAAGACTATTATCAGGAATCTAGGCTAGGCGTTTATAGATAATATCGTCGTCTAGCGATAGCGTGTAGGGGATATAACTAAAATATACGTTATATATAACCTAAAACTATTAGTCCTTTTAGTCTTTAAGGGGTAAAACCGATCCAAAGTAAAAACGGAAGACGTCGAGGGTAAGGGACTTAAGGTCGTCGAGTATACCCCTAAAGTACTATTAGATTAAGGTAGGTACCTTAAACGGTATCTAGATCTAGGCAGACTAGTTCTATAAGCGGAAGAGCTACGTCTCGCAGTCGAAGGACTCGACGCTAACAAGCCTACCCACGGCGATAAGGGTTAAGGGAAGATACTAAGGGGATAGTAAGCTAGACTCGACCTTCGGCTAGTACTTAGATATATCTATTATATAAGACGAGGATATAATAAGTAATAAGTAATATATAAGAGTAGGTAGTAATTAAAACCTTCTAGAGTAGAAGTTTAAAGAAGAGAGAGAGGGGAGGGAAAATAACTCGTTAGGATTAGGGGACCGCGAAACCCCCGAAATCTAGTAATACTAAGCCCTTTCCTAGAAGAAGAAACGATACTAGAGGTAAATTATAAGTAGGTTAATGCCTAATTAGATGTAGATCCCGGACCCCGGTCCTACGAGGAGATATAATAGTACGAATAATATAGTATTAGTAGATCTAGGCCGAATCTACTAGGCGGTTGTCGGGTTAGGAACAGAAGGGTCAAAGGGTAGTAGGAAAGAGGGTCCTACTAGAAGGTCTAGAAATATCCCAGGAAGAATATTATTATATCAAAACTTTAGAATATTATAAGCCGTAATTACTTAGAAGTAATATTACGACCTACGACTCCTACCTAAGCGGCAGAGCGGCTACGCCGTAGCAGGCCTCCAAAGCACCCTGGAATTTCAATAGCTTATACTCCCAGGCAGGGCGTAGGTAGACCTCGGTTATTCGCGCGGTAGATAACCTACCCGACTATTAGATAGATTCTATTAACCCCCTAATAGTAAATAGTAGCTACTCCTGAGTATATTATGTCCGATATAGTCGGGCAGTTCACTAGACTCTAATTTACGCTGATATCTTTGCCTATACAATTAGTATATTAAATACCTAAGCGGACAAGTCTATAAGCTCGAACCGAGTTTATATATAACGACTCGTAGCTGGATGTTATTAAAGATAGGGTAGATAACCTAGAGAGGGTGTTTAGTCGGCGCTTAGAGGATTATACTACCCGTACCTAGTACCGACTAGTCGAGTAGGACGTTAAGCTTGCCTATATAAAGGCTTTCTATAAAGTACTTTATAACTAATCGATAATAGAAATCTTGTACTATAAGGTGTGCTACCGATAGATAGTACCGAATAATACCCGCTAATATATATAGGATGAGTTTAAAGCTGTATATAAGAAAGTCGAGGAGAATATTCCTAAAAAGGACTATAGTTATTTTTTCTACCGATAGTACTTCCTACGTAAAGATAGTAAGGAGTTTGATATTTATAACGAGTACGACGGAGTACTAGGAAATAGTAAGATCCCCGACGCCTATTGTGTAAATAATATAGCCCTCGGCTATATATACCGGTATCCTAATAAGCTAAAGGATCTGTCGCTGTTAGAGGAGAGGCTAATCGGGATTTATACCCCGTTAGGATAGATTATAAAGCTTATAATCGACGACGAGTAAGAAACAAACAGGAAGTATCGAAAATATAAGTGAGGCTATATCTTAGTATTCCCTAACGATATTAAGAGGGTTACCGCCGAGGTACTTCTGTATCCGCTTGTTAGTAAGTTTAAGTATATCTATATCTACTTTATAGGACCGCGGAAACTAGTCGTAAAGGATCTCGGTTTTATACTTATAGTCCGTCCGGATCGGCTGAGGAAAGCGCTAGTATAGCTAAAAAGAAATAATAAGCTATATTAGTAAGTAACTATTAGCGAAAGTTACCTCACGGAATAGGGAGACTAGGCTGATAAGAGTGTTATATCCCGCTAGCTTTTCGACGGTATATTTACGTACAAGTAGATACCCGAGGACGAGATCCGCTAGGGGTATTACGTCCTAGTAGCTAAGTATAGGCGGCCGGAGGGACTGGATATAAGTGCGACCGAAGTACTACGGATACTTAAGGATCGCGACAAGGAGCTCTAAGCGATAAAAGCTACAGGCGGGTCGAGGCTCGGTACCGTCCCATCTAGGGCGCGGGACTCTAGGGACCTAGGCCCTTGTAATATCGAGATAGAGCTATCCGAGCTAAAGTCCACAGGACTGATCACGATAGACTATACTTTCGAGGCGAGCCTGGAAGAGAAGTTAAGGCTAGTAAGGGAGGCGACCGGGGTAGTAGACAGGCGATAGTATAGACGGAAACCTAATAATATCGATAACTAGTATAGCGTCGTCGGGGATAGTCAGGTACTATTTATCGTAAGCCGTCGGGGCGAAGAGTTTATAGACTTATATAACCCCGAGTTCTTCCCGAAAGCCTTCCCGTACCTCTTCCTATAGGGGCGCGGAGGGCTAAAGATACTAGATATCGGGGATATTATTACCGCCCGCGGCGGCGGTAAGTTGTATAGTCTGTAAAAGTAGGTAAAGTACCTCCTCTAGAGGTACGGTAAGTATTAGCGACTCCCGGAGTGACCCGGAAAGTGACCTAGATAACCTAGGTGGCTACTTTACGATATATTCTATATTTATGTTCCTTGTGTTTAATATACTAGTGAAATCAGTAAACCGACAAATAAGCTACACGCGGATACGGAAGATATCCTTCGCGACTATAGAGGATATCGTACGGACCTTAATAGAGGAAGAGGTCGCCGCCGCGGCTGTTAAGTATAAGGAGATATAAACGATAACTAATAACAGGATCGCCTTCCTTTTAAGGGAAATAGGGGTGTACGGGGGGAGGTATTATATATCTAATAAGGAGTGGCTCCTGTCTAGGAGGCGGATCTTCTCGTTAATCCTGAAGTATAGGATGCCTTATATCTGGTTTACGATTAACTCTAATAACCTGTCGAACCCTGTTAATATAATCCTAGGAGCCTATCGGGCCGAGGACGGAGATGGAGCCACGTAGCTACTAAAAGACTTTGCAAAAGGCGTTAGTAGGGTATACTATACGGTACGGGACGCTATTAGTTTAGTAATATTCTTTAATCGCGAGATCAGGCTCTTTTTCGAGTACTACACGCCTCTAGGAAAGGAGGGTATATTCGGGAAGGCTTTTATATACTATACTAACGTCGAAATAAATAAATAAGGCGCTTTATACCTCTACGGATTTATCTAGCTAGATACTAATCTGGAACTACTAAACCTTTTTGCCGACGTAGAGAAGGAAGGGTTTAACAGGGAGTATGTAAAGGGAGTATATTTATACCTTAATTCTGTTTTTAGCGAGGTCTGTTGCCCCCTCCTGTGTGTGTCGTTACTAGTATACTGACGACGTGCTGTAGTCCTGCGATATAAGGGCGGCGAGAAGCTATCGTAGGTTTAACTTAGTATTCGGTAATATTATCTACCTTACAAGTAACCTAGAGAAATACGCAAAGTAGTTCGAAGATAAAGCTAACTAGGTTGTATCTAAATACTAGTTACACGGCTATAGTATAACCTATACAAAGTATAGCTATCACGGTAAGGATAAGAACCGTTATCCCTACCGCTTTAAGGCCCCTTAGGTAATCTACCTTATTACCGAATTTACAGAGGACGGGCTACTTCGGATACAACGTAATTATTTAAGGATTAATCACTACTCTCCTACACTAGCCGTCGGTATACAGTATAACACGGATACCGTCTTCCTACCGATAAACTCGGCGGCGCTATCGATAGTATACTACACTACAAACTACGTAACTAAGCTCGACTCCCCTATATAGAAGAGGGTAGTAATAATCTAGGCGGTACTTAAGAGGGTAGGTATAGACGGCGCGGAAGAACCCGACCCCGATAAAGACAAACAGACCGCGATAAGGAATAATAGAGCCCGATAATTTATAGCAAAGGTTACTAACTAAGTCTTTATAAGCCGGGAGCTCTCGGCGCCCGAAGTAGCTATAAGCCTCCTAGGCTTCCTAAATAGTTATAGTAGCGAGAACCGGTTCCCTATAGTTAACGTTAATACGCTATACTAGAGTGTCTTTAGGCGCTAGGACCGCCTAAGAGTAGCCGTAGGACCCCTGTTCTAGTAGAGTACCTCCCCTAAGATAATTAGTATCTACTCCGGCGGAAAGGACCTTAGCTATATAGAGGTATACCCGTATCGCGGGTATATACTAACAGGGCTATACTTCTACGACTATATATTACTCTTTAATATACGGAAGTAGACACCCCGGAGTATAAAGACCGGAAAATACTTCTTCCCTCTCGGGTAAATACTAAAGGATTCCGAGCTTTGGGTATAGGAACTTATTAAGGAGACGATACGAAAGTACGTGACAATATAGGGGTAGATCGACCCTGATCCGTCGGTAACTATAGAGGGGAAGTTCAAGAGGTGAGGGCCGCTCTGGAATATAAGTCGGATGATATTATATAGTACTAAAGAAATATTTTTAGTATAGCTGTTATACTACTCGTACTATTTATACCGTAGTATAAATTTATATACTATAAATCCGATAATCCTATTATAATATAGGTAGAACTTAAGGAGAGCCTCCCCGGCTATCTTTAGGCTATCGTGGCTAACACCCTACTACTTAAGAAGAGCGTAGAAGACGCGAAAAAGGACGTATAGGTTTGGGCGAGCCGCGTTAAGGGCGATAAGGGTGTCGAGTTTAATACGCCCGAGGACGCTAAGGTACTAACCGACGGGTAGGAGCTAGACTATATCGATTTATAGAGGACGTTCTACGAGTTAGTAGCTTTACTCGATTAAGAGGATAGTATTACTAGGGGCTCCGACGACTTCAGCGGGCTTTTATACCTACTAAATAAAAGGGATTTCTTTAACCGGCCGAACGATAAAAACAACAAAGGCTAGGACGTTAGGGGGGAGACTAAGGCCTAGGGACCCGGACGATGCAGAAGAGCTAGCTAAGCGTAATTAAGGCTTCCCAGGACCGCCTCTATAAATAGAGGATACTTACGATCAAGGGGGATAAGGATAGCGTGGAAGGCCTTAGGGCTCTTACTAGTTTCGGGGACGACGAGGTGTAGTATAATACAGGGCTCGGAACCCCCCCTACTATATAGCCTAGCGTAGGAGCCCGAGCCTGGGTTGAGATAGGTGTTGCTGATACGTTTGCCCGAGTAGGGCGGGTTATCGGTGTAGCGAGGATACTTAATAAGGAGTAATTAATTACCCTGGGAATCGTATATAACACGCTCGACGATAATACAGGAGGTAGCGGGAAATAGTATCTCTAATACGTCGGGGGTGGCGGAGGTACCGGGAAGTCCTGGTAGATTGATACGCTAAAGGATGTTATAGCTTCTATAGGATAAGCTAACAGGATTGTGGTGACTGCTATATTAGGAACGGCCGCCGTAGGGATCGGGGGTTTAACCGTATACTTAGCGGTCGGCCTTAACTTCCGGGAGAGGGATAGCGCACTCGGTAGCTAGCTAGCCGGCGTCACACACGAGAAGGCTAAGGAGTGCTAGCGGAGGCGGGATATCCTCGTTATCGATAAGGTAAGTATACTAGGATTAAAGATACTATACGATATTAACTAGAGGCTACGGCTACTAAGGGGGTTCCCCGATAAACCGTTTAGTAGCCTACCTGTTGTTATCTTTATAGGCGACTTCCTCTAATTTACTCCTATCTTAGCGACTAGCCTCCTAGCGGACGTTACTAACAGGCCTCTTAGGAGAAAGACGGACGATAGCTAGAAGGAAAGTGAGGCTAAAAAGCTCTAGGACGGCGTCCCTAACGTTGTTATTCTAAAGGAACAGAAGTATATATAGGAAGACTAGTTCCTTGTTAAATTCCTCGACCGGCTATAGTAGGGGACCTAGACCTAAGAGGACTATAATAAGCTTGTAGCCCTATACGATAAAGCCGCTAGGATTGACTTCTTAGATAGATAGCGGGGTATTATCCCGGTAAATTAGGATAGGTAGGACCTAATACTCTACACGGTACTCGGCTTTAGTAAAGAGACATGATATAAACTCTATATCTACCTATCCAACCACTACTAGAAGACACGGATACCTTCGGCGATCGAGAGGCGGACGGTAATATAGCTTAGCGATACGGGTAACGAGATACCTATTGCCGGTATCTTCCCTTACGTAGAGGGGATACCGATTATCGTTAACGTAAATACGTATATAGGCCTAAAGATTGTTAACGGGGCCGAGTTTATAGTAGTCGGGATTATTTACCCGCCAGGGCTAATAGAGGTATATATTACCGATAGTATATCGGTCTTCGCCGGCCCGCTAAAAGGTATCCTCCTCCGGTTAGCTACTACTAAGGGTATATATATACCAGGACTACCAGAAGACACTATTATAGTCCCGGTGTTAACGTAAACACTCGGCTAGAAGTACGTAAAGGCGATATCGTAGGGTGCTATCGCCGCGATATTAAGCCCTAGGATTACTAGGACGGGCCTGCCCTGTATACCCGGGTTCGTACTAATAGTGTATAAGTCGTAGGGGCGGATACTAGGGAAAACACGTCTAGGGCTATACGGGCGGCGGAGGGGGGAGGGCGTGGCGAGCGGCGAGAGGTACGATATAATTAGTATATATATATAGCTCTCTTAAGGGCGGCGATTTAACGACATCAGCCTAATCGAACCACTCAACAAGCAGGCGTTTCTAGACACCCGAATACCCGAGTAGATTGTGAAGGGGATAAAAAGGCTTGAGAGGCTAGCGGAGGCGATAGTAGCCGGGTATAAGGCTAAGTACTTAACCGCTACTACCTAGTAGTGTATCGGGGTAAGGGGTCTTCCCGTCGTTAGGTATATCCGGGCTAGGAGTAGCGGATCCTAGCGGGATACAGTGTAAGTCGTATAAATAGTAAAGCGACAAGAATATTATTGTCTCCGATATCTTACGCGACGCTAACTATAGCTCCGATAAAAGGTCGGCTATAGTAGACTGGATATACCGCGACCGCTCCTTTGTACTCTTATAGGCGGCGATAAGCTTGGGCGCGGATATCCTAGCTAGCGTCGTGGCCTGTGTAGTAAGAGTATCCTAGCCGAGGATAGTAAGTTTATTTTTAAACCTCGAGAAACCCGGGAAGACGTCAAGCAAGGTGCCGGGAGGCTATTCGACACCTTTAAGAGAGATACCTATCCTGGAGGTAGCTAGAATAACTATAGTGTGTTAGTAAAATTTAAATACTAAGAAGGAGGATAGAGTGTATAGAAACTATATAATATACCCTGGTTTGCCTAATAGTAGTTCGCGTAGGCGCCCCTCGTCGCCTCCGTGCCCTCTATACCGTAAGAGACGACGTAGGTAGTCTAGGGGCCGTTACCTCTAGTATACTTAGTATAAGGGACTCTAGCTTTAACGCCTATCGCCTAGACCAGGAGCGAGATAACCCTATACTTATTAGCTATAGGTACTATATAAGCACTTAACCGCTAAATAATCTCCCTCCGTACCGGGAGGTAGGCTAGTATATTAATAGTCGTAATCGCCGAGACGGAGGACTTAACGTGATATATTACGAGGATATTATAGCCGGCTAGAAGCGGAATAAGTAAACGCCGGAGGAGACGGGGGACTAGGTCGATATTACTACGAGTAAGACCTAGCTCGGAGCCGCCTTCCGGTAGGGGTTAACACGGACGGCGGTCCCGCGCGCCTACTATAGTAGTATTATCGGGTAGCGTCGAAGACGATATAAAGAGTGGTGGTATAGAGGGAGGAAAATAATAACGGGCTGAGGGTGTGACGAGGAAGTAGGTATAAGGATGGAAAATGTATAATATAAAACGCGACGGTACGTAGACGTGGTGTCGTAGTAGTAGATAATATAAGGAAGAAACAGCGGGGTGTCGGGCGGATACACCTAATCACAGGATTTACAGAGTTTCTACTAATTAGAGGGACGGACGGCCCGGGGTGTGTTTTTTCTTGCGTGGTAGAAGGTTAGCCTTTCTTAACGAAAGGCATTATCCTAAATATAGAGCCTTCTTCTACGGAGCGACGAAACTTCTACTTGTAGTTAGTAGCCTTATCAGGCACTACCCCTGACGGTATTAGTAGTTTTATTTCCCTACTAAAAGGCTTCTAAAGGGTATCTCCATGATATTTTGCCGGGGCGAAATACCACCATGGCAGTACGCATCACCCGGATCAAGTTTGAGCATCACCGTGAGGCGCTCGGCATTCACGAGCCAGAGCCCCGACCCTCTTGGCGCTTCGCCGGAACGGTATGTGGTTGGCAGCAGCATTCCTACGACATCGAGGTCTGCCGGGAGACGACACTGGCGTTTGTCAAGAATGTTTTCACCGTGGAATCTGGCGAGTCGCAGTACGTCGAATGGCCAGATCGGCCCCTGGAAGCTAGGGAGAGGGCGATAGTGCGTGTTCGAGCACATGGAGGGCATGAGCAGCCCTCTACGCCGTGGTCACAGGCTCACTCAGTGGAGACTGGCCTGCTTTCCGCCGAGGACTCGAAAGACTCGGTGCCCATATCCAGCACACTCGCCTGCGACTTCACCGGACCCAAGCGGCCAATATACTTCCGGAAAGAATTCGCTACTCCAGCCTCCATTATCATCGCCTCGGCGCGGCTTTACATCACGGCGCTTGGCATGTACGAGCCCAGAATAAACGGCCGGAGTATCAGCGACCATGTACTCGCGCCAGGCTGGCAGTCCTATAACTCCAGACACGTCTACAACACCTTTGACGTCACGGACGTTGTCCGCTCAGGGCACAACGCCATCGGCGTTGTCGTGGGTGAAGGATGGTTCTCTGGCCACCTGGGCTATATGGGCGGCCAGAGGAACGTATACGGCGAGACCCTCGGCATACTGGCACGCTTGGTGGTTTCCTTGGCCGATGGATCCTTGGTTGAGGTTCCGACAAACGAAACGTGGCTCTCCAACACTGGGCCCATCATTCTCTCCGAGATCTATCGGGGTGAAGCATACGATTCGAGACTTGAGAGCGCCATCGCGGGCTGGTCCTCTCCAGGCTTTGATGCCAGCGGATGGTCGGCCACCTCCCGGTGTAACCCCCTGAAAGGCCTCCTCGTGGCCTCGGATGGTCCACCAGTTCGTAGAATCGACGAACGCAAGCCCGTCCGTCTCTTCACCTCGCCCAGCGGGAAGCAACTGGTTGATTTCGGCCAGAATCTCGTCGGCTGGGTTCGCATCTGCGTCTCGGGACCGGAAGGATCACAGGTCACCCTACGTTACGCCGAGGACTGGTAAATAGCGATGCCAGGCAGAATGCATTGTCAAACAGAAATATCCCGGCGGTCTATTTCCCCTCGGCCTTGCTCCGGAGAAACAACCAGGTCTAATTTCCGCATGGATGAGCAGTAACGGTGTATCATCGCGCCCTGCTTCCGTGTTGACGGTTCTTACCGCCAATCACCTTGATGCTGCTACTGCGCCTACCGATAATCCCTCGAAGAGTGCACTACTGAAGATGCGTAGAACCCCATGAGAACGAGCCCTAGCAGCAAAGGAAAGTCTTGTCGCATATAACCGTTCTCAAAGTATAAGATCAAGCAGTTGTCCGTCCAGAACCAGGATAATTCACGGCTCAGACACGACGGCACTCGAGCTCTCTCAACCCCGACTCTACACCGACAAATTGCTGCGATGCGCCTGAACAGAGCCATCATCAGGGGGTTTTGTACCCTGGGAGCGCTGGAACATGTGTCTGGCCAGAATCAACCCGGAAACAATGTTGGAGATGAAGACTTCTACGGCCAATCCCCCCCGTCTACCCTGCACGTAAGCGCGCTCCCAAATACCTTGCAGAACGTTCTTACAGCTCTTACTAATGGGCAATGAAAAGCTACTATCGAGGGCCTCGGATCCTGGACAGAGTCTTACGCACGAGCCAAGGAGCTGGTCGGCAAGATGACCCTCGAGGAGAAGGTCAATCAGACTTCGGGGTGGTACTCAGTAAACGGATGCACGGGGTCTGTGTACGGCGTACCTCGCCTCGGCTTCGATGGCTATTGCTTCGGTGACGCCGGGCAAGGTGTTCGCGTTTCCGACCTGGTCTCTGCTTGGCAGAGTGGCCAAAGGGTCGGGGCTTCGTATGTCTTCCATGTTATGAGTAATGTGGGATTGAGAATGTCCCTCGCAAAAGGGCAGTGTTTCTAATTCGACGTGAACAGGTGGAACAAGGATATGGCTCTTGAGAGAGGTCGTGCACTGGGTGCTGAGTTCAGGAGGAAAGGGATGGGCGTCTTGCTCTCTCCTGTCGTGGGTGCCTTGGGTCGATTTGCAACAAGTGGCCGGAGCTTCGAAGGTATGAGAGCGCCCCCTCTGCAACAACTTTGGTCACCAGGGAAGTTGACGTACCTAAGTCTTCTCGGCCGATCCGTACTTGACGGGTGCACTTGGTGGATTGACGATCGAGGGGATCCAGAAGGCTGGCGTTGTGGCATCTGTCAAAGTATGCATTGTGACGCGATACTCATTTCAGCTCATCTTTGGCTAACACTCTCCCCTAATCTGTAGCATTTTGTAGCGCAGGAACAAGAGCTTAACCGTGTAAAGCAAGAAACAGTCGAGGCGGTATCATCGAACATCGATGATGCCACAATGCACCAGGTATACCTATGGTCCGTGGCCCTTATCAACAAATTTGCCAGAGGCTGTTCTTGACAACGAAATAGGCCTTTTGCGGATGCGATTAGAGCTGGCGCGGGTTCTGTTCTATGCTCGTACCAGCGTGTGAACAACTCGTATGCGTGCCAAAACAGCAAGCTGCTCAATGGACTTCTCAAAGGAGAACTCGGGTTTCAGGTTCGTAGAAGTCCAAGTTTCTCCTGCCCAGCGGCGGGGTATTTATCATCTGACTTTTTCATACGCCAGGGGTTCGTTGTAACTGACTGGTTTGCCGCTCAATCCGGAGTTGCATCGGCGCTGTCCGGCTTGGATCTGATGATGCCGTATGATGGAGGGTTTTGGGGACCACAACTTCTCGAAGCCGTCAACAACGGATCGGTTTCACTGTTGAGACTGGACGACATGGTTACCCGGTAAGACAGCGCAGAACCCAGTCTCCGAAGGATTCAAGACTAACAGTTTTGTCATCCTGAGAATGGTTGCAGCATACTTTCAAACCGGTCAAGACCAAGACTTCACGCCACCGGCTGTTGGATTACCTGTGGATCTGACAGAACCGCATACGCTGATTGACGCAAGAGATCCCTCTGACCGGCCGATTCTTCTGCAAGGCGCTGTGGAGGCTCATGTTCTCCTCAAGAACATCAACAACGCCCTCCCGCTGAAGAAGCCCAAGATCATCTCCATCTTCGGGTACTCGGCTAAGGCACCTGATCGCATCAACGTGTCGCCAGAATACTTCTCGCCTTGGAACTTCGGAACCGAGGCTGGAGATCCTGAATATTGGCTTAGCCTCATGCACGCGCCTGCGAAGGATCCCAACGACTACTTCGGCGCCTTCGCTTTCAACGGAACGCTCATCGGTGGCGGTGGCTCTGGCGCGGTGGCTCAGTCCACAACCATCTCTCCCTTCCACGCGCTTACACAGCGTGCCGACAAGGACATGACACAGCTATACTGGGATTTCCGCTCCAGGGAGCCCAGAGTTCACGGAAACACAGACGCCTGCATCATCTTCGGCGATACGTTCAGCGGCGAGGGATACGACCGTCCCAACTTAAGGGACGACTATACCGACAACCTCATCCTCCATGTGGCTCAGACTTGTTCCAATACCATCGTCGTATTCCACAATTCAGGGCCTCGGCTCGTAGACAACTTCTTCGACCATCCCAACGTCACGGCCGTGGTGTTCGCGCATTATCCTGGAGAGCTTTCTGGGAAGGCAACCGTCAGGCTGTTGTACGGCGATGACAACTTCTCCGGCAAACTGCCCTACACAGTGGCGCGGAACGAGTCAGACTACGGCCATCTCCTCAGGCCCGAACGTACTAGGAGCGGCCCGCTCTCCGACTTCCCACAGAGTGACTTCACCGAGGGTTCGTACATTGACTACCGCCACTTTGACATGTACAACATCGAGCCACGCTTCGAGTTCGGCTTTGGATTGAGCTACACCACCTTTAACCTCACCAAACTCGAGGTAGCGAGCACGCGCTCCCTCTCGCAGTACCCCAGCGGCAGAGTTGTCCCCGGCGGGCAGGAAGACCTCTGGGATGCCCTGGTCAATGTGACAGTCTCGGTTAGCAACAACGGCGAAGTGGATGGTGCTGAGGTGCTACAGATATATCTCGGCATCCCCACCGGCCCAGGCAAGCAGCTTCGCGGTTTCGAGAAGCCGACAGTCAAGGTTGGGGAGACGGTGACAGTGTCATTCCAGTTGACGCGGCGGGACTTGAGCATGTGGGATACCACAGCACAGAAATGGCAGCTCCAGCGTGGGGAGTACACGGTTTACGTTGGGACTAGCAGCCGTATCCTGCCTCTCCGCGATACATTCAAACTAGACATCAGATGCGTATCGGCGGTATGAGTCTTGGTATGAGTCTTGGTATGAGTCCTTGTAATAGAAGGCTGGCCCAATCCATTATTAGATGTCACTGAAATAACACCGTACTTACCGAAACTTAGTATTTATACGTAGGACATTAAGGCCGCTAGTTATAATAATAGATCATCCGACGAACGACTCTCTCCTATGCAGCTTGGCGACTTCTGGGACTCTAACATCATGACGGCACATCTGAAGTTGTGCAGTCTTAGGAGTCTGATTCTGGAGAGCGTTGGTCGGCTGGATGAAGCCGACTTTGCGAGCTACGACAAGTTCGTCGCAGCCACGTTGCAGGAGCTAGAGTCCTGGAAAAGGGAACTCCCCGACGAGATCTCTTTTGACTTCTCGGCTGGAGTGCCCCCGAAATTGCTGGAGCTGCCGTCGATGCGATCATTGGCGTCTTGCTACCTCAGATACCATCAGGTGAGATGTCCTTCGGGTGAGGTCTGCGCAAGAAGCTAACTCGACTTCAGAGTTACATCATGCTCATACGGCCTGTCTTCTTTCGACTCCTGGCCATTGTGCTTGGAAAAGTGACCGATACCTCGTCTATCGACGGGCTGCTGGATCTCAGCTGCAGGTGTCTCGAGGTCGCACAATGCAACATGCGGATTATCATCACCTTGTCAAATCAGAACTTGCTCGGTAAGTCCCCTTCTTCCGTCTAGGGAGCGCCCGGAGACTCATAGTCTCTAGCAAAGTACGGGTTCTACGAGTCGCTGCATCTTTTCTCCAGCATTAAGATCGTCTCGCTGTCAAGGCTGGTCGACGCCATCAGACCTCTGAGCCTGATACAGGAATCACAAGACTTGTCTCTGTACACAACGGCCAGAGACGTGCTACTTGGCATGGCCATGAGCGGTAATCTTGCGTCTAGGGGCCACATGAAGATGCTGGAAGAGATCGAGGGCCATTTGGACGTTGTCCTCCAAGGACAGAGTCGCAACCAAGACCAGGCACAGGATGCACCGATGCCAAACTTCAGCCTGGAAGGGATCACACCCTGGATTGACTCGATCGGAGGGCTGGACTCTTTCCTCAATTCGTTTGAGTTTCCACAGATGCCCAACGCCCTGTGCTCGGCTCTGACACGACAGGGTTGGTTGGGAAGCCGATATCGACTTTGGACGGTGGATGCCGATTCATTTGAGGAAAAGAAGCTGCATTATGGCAGATGACGTGCCCAGAATACGAGCGATACGAATAAAGGACTAGCGAGACGTCGATCCGCCGATATGGCGGAGTTGATATTGTCCCGAGAGTCCGATTCAGGCAGGTGGCCGGCCTCCCAGAGTAAACCGGTGGACGCTGTGCGACCCGATGGAAGTTCATCCCTCTTCAAGCGCTGCAAGGATCTTGCAGGCGGCCGCTGTTTAGCGCCCGTCGGGAGGCGCCGAACCAAGGCTGCCATGGCACCCACCGCCTCCATAGAATCAATGGCCCAGCAGGCCAGCCAGGAGCCGACAGGGGAGTGTGGCAAACATGCGGGCATCATCCGCTGAAAGTCGGGAACTAAACCAGATTAGGCACTGCTTAGGTTGTCAAACGACCGAAGCCGGGCGAAGGGAAGGGACTTTTGGATGTCAGTTTCCATCATATTGGCTGTGGCAAGGCGGCTGTTCCCCTGTATCTACAGATCGTTCAATTGAACCGACAGGGGGAACACAAAGAAACTGGACACGATTGACTGTTGCCTGCTGAACTTTCTCAGCCCACCTCAGCCGAACTGGGAAGGTCATCTGTCCGCTCATGATCGGAAGTCCCAAACTCCGAGGCGCCATGTCCGTGGCACATCTTGGCATGTCATGGCGAGCAGCTTGGGACCGACCCTGGTGGTCCTACGCAGACCAAGGGGCCAGGGCTGGCGGTAACACAGCACTGGCACAGCTCAGAATATAAAGATTGATTCTCCCACCCACGCTGTGCGGCTCTCGAACTGTACTACTGATGTTGCGACAATGACGTTCTCTACCAGATCCATTGCTTGGATTGGCCTTGCGGCCGTTCTGCCCATTTCGGCGCAGGACCTCCCCACATTCGCTTGGAACGAGGTGAGTTGTGTGGAAAACCTGGAACTCGAGGGTCGCATCAGAGACTGACGGATACTCCCAAAGCTTGAGCCCAGTACCATCTCCGGAGGCCTCGAATGGACTCCTTGTTACAGGACGGACCTGTTCGATAATAGCAATGTTGATTGCGCTCGCCTCGAGGTCAGTACCCATCTTCATCTCCCACTTGACCCCGAGATGCTAACCCGCTATGAGGTCCCGATGGACTATAATGCCAAGAATGCTTCGTGCTCAACTGGCAACAAGGTCACCCTGGCCCTAATCAGACGCCGAGCTCTCAACATGACGGACTACAAGGGCCCGATCCTGCACAACCCAGGCGGTCCAGGTATCCCAATTCTTATTGAGATGCCTCGTGATAGGTACGGTGCGCTGCTTCATCAAGAGCTGGGTCACAACCATGTAAGTCTCTCGCGAGTTGCTTGCTAGCTTGTGCTCAAACTCACATCTGATCCCAGGACCTCATTTCTTGGGACCCTCGTGGCGGTAGGTAGCCCTCTATCTTTTCCTCTGCTGCTGTTGTGCACAGTCGCTGACAAGGGCTTCTCCTCTGATAGTCGGACTGAGCATTCCTCGCCAGCAATGCTGGACAAGCGATCAGCGTCGGGGTGTCTGGCTGTCCAGACATCAGGGTGTCCCTGGCCAGTACGATGATCACGTTGCCTTCCTAAACAACTACCGGAGATACCATCTCATCCAATCAGCATCCTGCGAGGACCTCATGGGTGCCAATGGTGTCCAGAGGTACATCTCGACGTATCACCATGCCCACGACATGCACAGCATCATGAGGGCGTTGGGCCAGTCAAAGGTCCGCTTCCACGGCGTCAGCTGGGGAACTGCTCTTGGAATCTACTTCGCAACCCTTTTCCCCAACAATGTTGAGCGGATGGTCCTTGACGGTCGGTAAACATGCTCCATTGCGCCATTCTTCTGCTGACAAAAGTTTGTCTACAGCAAACATCGACATCAATCTGTGGCCAACTGGAGATCTGTCTAGTGACTTCTCGAACGTCGACCAGATTCTCCAGCGTTTCTTCGAGGAATGCGCCGACGATTCCAACTGCGCTGTTCACGAGCCTACTGCCGAGGCCGTCGAGGCTCGGTACGAGAACATCATGCAGCTTGCACGTCTCAACTCGACACACGCGGAAATCAGCTCGAACTGGCTCATCGAGCCTCCCCTATACTCGACGCTCATCGCGCTGAGCCATTCCATGGGCTACTCGGCAGAGGTACGTACCCATCCATCCATGAAAGGAATGCGATCGCTGATTCACAGTGCTGCAGTGGGGCTTCCCAGACTTTGCCGTGGCCCTGGCTGCCGTTGAAAGGAGTGCCGTGAGGATGGATCCGACCCCTGAATCATTGCTCATCGGACAGAAATGGGCTCCCCGGCCTGACTTTGACGACAACTCGTACCAAGACCCCCGTAACCCGGACCACCGCTACGTCTGGCCGCTCTGGGGTGAAGAGTACACGCGCTGCAACGATCTTGTTGGTGGTGTCTCGTCGGACTTGGATGAGATGCTGGCGCACTATGAAGACGCCAGCAAGCGCCACCGTGCCCCTGGACAGGAGCTCCAACTCCACTGGCCTTGTCAGGGCAAGCCTGCTCCCAAGAACCCCTTTGCAGGTCAGTACATGTACCAATCTTAGCGCCATTTGCTTTGGCTAGCACTGACCAGATTGTAGGCCCGTTCGGAGGCAACCTCAGCCACCCCATTCTCTACGTCAACAGCCGGCTGGACCCAATTACGCCTTTGGTTCATGCCGAGAGGAATGCCAAACTATTTCCAGGCTCTGGTCTTGTTATCGTTGAGGGCATCGGCGTAAGTCACAGATGATAGTTCCTTACTTGCTCTATTCGAAGCTGACCCGAGAAGCATGGTGTAAACCTGGGAAGGAACGGGTGCGCAGTGCAGCACATGCGCCAGTACTTCCAGGACGGGACCCTTCCCGAGTTCGGCAGCACATGCGCCAACGAACTTCCCGTCTTCTGGACAGGGAATGAGAGCTTGGGGGCCGTCGCACGCCGCGACAGTAACTCAGAGGCGCTGGACAAGGCCAGGGCTCGCTGGCAGGAGCAGCGGAAGAACTTTGCATGGTAGGCCAGGGATGCGGTTTAGTCGTTACCTTCCTTCTATTAGTCGGCCGACCAGTCCTGCCACACAACAAGCTCTTAGGGCGTTGAGCTTGGCCACTGCCTCAGGGGCGAGTAACTTCAGCCTACCGTACTTTTTGCCCGGCGCCCAAGCTAAGAGGACCATGAAGTCCTTGCAACAGCATGTCATCAGCCTTGAATACCTTCTCATACCTGCGTCCATAAGTTGCTTAGGTAGGTATTCCCAGCGACCCGTCCGTGCACTCAAGTCCCAATTTGCAGCTGAGCGTTTAAAAGAGTATGAGTGCATTTGGACTTACATGGGTCGATCAGAATGAGCCCCGAAGAAGGTGCTGTCAAAGTCATCTTGGCTTTCGTAATGACAAGGTGAGTCGATTGAGGGGCTAGGAGATGTACCTTTCCACACGTATCCGTCGCAGGGCGGTACTTCCCCGCCCTCTGCCACCGTCGCCACCCCCTTTTCAACCCCTCCCCACATCACCCATCACGCCTTCGGCCTTGTCGCCGATGCACCGGAACGGCCCCAAAATACGGCACTCCTTTGCTGCCTCATCGAATGCCTTTCGGTCACACAGTGGGCCGGAGTCTAAACACATGCTCCGGTAGCGGCGGACAAGTCTCCGTCCCGGCCGGCGTTTGCTACTCCCATCCTCCGTGTGCTCCCAATATAACTCAAAGCAACGGTCGTCGTATGCAACCTGTCCGCCGTCAACACCTTAACTTCACCGAACGCAGAATCCCGCTCTACGCACATCATGGCAGCCGCGAAGAACAGACTCATCCTCGGTCTCATGACTATCGGCCCCGATGCCGATCAGGGAGCCCGCATCACGTCATTGGACGACTACAAGAAATGCCTCGACTACCTCTCCAGCAAGGGCTACGACGAGCTTGATACCGCCGCCGCATATGTCGCAGGGAAGCAGGAGGGCTTCACCAAGGATGCTGGTTTCAAGGAGCGCGGCTTCTCCATCGCCTCCAAGATCATGCCCAAGGCGCCGAGGGACCATGGACCTGAAAAGCTACCGGGAGCGTGGCAGGAGAGTCTCGACAAGCTGGGAGTCGACGGCACGGACATCTTCTATCTGCACGCTCCTGACCGCAGTCTCCCCTTTGAGGAAACTTTGGAGTGCGTCGACGGCCTGTACCGGGCGGGCAAGTTCAAACAGTTGGGCCTAAGCAATTATGCCGCCTGGGAAGTTGCCGAGTTTGTTGGCATTTGCGAGCGCAGGTGAGTCGATGGTTTTGAGTCGGCCTCTGAAAGTTCGGACATGTGCTGACCTGATGCTCTCAGGGGGTTCGTGAAGCCCACTGTCTACCAGGGCATGTACAATGCCATCAGTAAGACGCATCCAACATCATCAAGACTCTCTAATGCTGACCAAACCCAACAGCACGCGCAGTTGAGTCGGAGCTTGAGCCGTGTCTGCGCAAGTTCGGCATCTCCCTCGTCATCTACAACCCTCTTGCTGCTGGCCTGTTCTCAGGAAAGTACACCAGCCTTGACACGCCAGCAGAGGGCAGGTTCAGCAACACCAGCGCTCTGGGCAAGATGTACATGAGTCGCTACTTCAAGCAGTCGACCATGGACGCTTTGGCTGTTGTCGAACCGGTGGCGAAGAAGCACGGCATCCCCCTGATCGAAGTTGGTCTCCGGTGGTGCATCCACCACAGCAAGCTGAAGACGCCCGCCAAGGGTGGAAATGATGGTGTCATCCTGGGCATTAGCTCTCACCAACAGCTGGAGCAGAACGTTGAGGCATGTGAGAAGGGGCCTCTTCCTGATGAGATTGTGGAAGCGCTGGACAAGGCGTGGACTATCACGAGAGGGGATGCGCCCACATACTGGCGATGAAGCCCCTGCCTGGAACATGCGAGGATAAATGATATCAATGAGGCACTGCTTATTTAGAAGGGAAAACTTGATTGTCACTTCCTTCAACACGTTTTATTTGGCGCGTATGAGACAATGAACATTGACATATCAGTCTTCGCTTCCAGCTGGACCTTCGACCCAAACTTTGAGCTTCCCTAGCTCAGCCTGGGACCGGTCGGATCTACCTTTTTCTTGGTCAAGATGTAATCGTCCTGCGTATACCCCTGACCAGCTAAGTTCTAGTTAGCAGAAATTTGACAAAGGACGATGTTCAAGTGGACATCTAGACGATCGAGTGTGTCACGTACTGTAGGGAGGAAACTTTGCCAGTTCGTCCCAGTTCTCTGCCGCGAATAAGGCACGGGCTCGTGCAGCCGTGCCCTTTGGGAGGTAGATCTGGTGCTGCACGTTGTTCTGATTGACGTAGGCCATCGAGTTGCACTCAACAGTGATGTCGTAGAGGTCTTGAACGGCCTTCTCAAGGGTCTTCTGTTCTGACATGTTGAAGTTATTGAATTCCGGGTGCTGGACGTGCTGTTGAGAGTGAGCTGGGTGAAGTGTCAAAAATATGAACTTTGAGAATGGTGACTTCGCGGTGATGGAAGCTGAAAACCATTCTTTGATTGGAGAAGATGGGTTCTGTCAAGTGATCTGCTGAAATAGGCTCCCGTGGCTGCCTGTAGATGCCCAGCAGTCCATCAATGATGATGCCGGAGCAAATGATCCTGGTGACCAGCCCAGTGATGTGACGGGCCTATCTGGACGACATCTCAATGGCAGTCTCTACAGGTGAATTCAGGTAATCATCTTTACCCAATCATCCATTGGCATATGCCTGAGCTCTGATGCCGGCTTGCTGTGCCGTATTCGGGGAGTGCGCCTGGAGGCATGTCGCGGGTGTAGTGGGTGCCGGCAGCCAGACCTCGAAGGGTGGATTTGTCCGAAGAACTGCCCAACAATCGAGAAAATGAACAGATTATCATTCGCACAACTGATTCCTCGCCTGCAAGAACTCTGGGGAAGAATGGGCTGACTAGTTGTCCAGAATGCCCAGACAGCAACAATCTACACGAAACACCTAGCACGCCACTTGAAATGAACTGTCGAGCAAGGCCAGCCCCCCTAACAGCAAAGGGCGGGTCATTGGCCACTCCAGAACTCTTTTTTTCCTAGCAAGACTCTTGCTAGACTCCCTCGGCGGTTGCACACGACGATAGTGTTTGTCTCCAAATTGCAGCCGGCGTCCAAGACCGCCATGCACCGCCCAAGATAGCAACATAGCCCCCAAAACAGTCTGCTCGGAGCCGGATCTGCCGCATTCACAGCAAGTCCTCTCTCCAAGTCAACTGCCGACAGGTGCTTCGCGGGGTATTCTGCGGGGTGTGTGGTAGGTTTGGCTGCCTTGGCGGGCCATTTCACTGCAATTTTCCGGCGGAGCCACATCATGCGACCTAAAATGGCCGACGACATGGATCCCAAGCCCTCGGTGCTACATTACCTACCCCTTGATGCGGCCCAGAAAACGTCCTTTTTGCTCCTGGGCAGACTTTTGGGCCGTCTGAATGGCTGGTCACTTTTCCAAGATGGCCCTTCCTGGCGACGTTCCCTGTAGCCCCTATTTCGGAACGGAGTTGCTCTAGGCATTACGTTCCCTGATCGAGCAGGACGGTCTGACCAAGCAGCTTGTCATGATGTCCGGCTAAAAGACATTACCATCTTCAGGCATGTCCGGGATGCTGAGCAGATACTTAAAGCTGCCTTCACTTGCCTGAGAGACCTCGCCAACTGTGACAGGCATTCATCCAACTCCATTCCTTCATCATGCATCTCATCAACATGGTCAAGGGCGCCATGGCCCTTGTGGCCTGCGCCTCCGTCGCTCAGGCACAAGCCCCCGTTTGGGGACAATGTACGTCTGACTTCGCTTGGCTCCCTCTCAGTTACTAACCCTGTCCAAGGTGGTGGCCAAGGATGGTCCGGACCGACAACCTGCGTCTCTGGGGCCACCTGCCAGGCCCAAAATCAATGGTACTCGCAATGTCTGCCCGGTTCAGGAAGTCCTCCTCCCGCGACCACTCCTCCCACGGCACCGCCCCCGACAACAACGCCCACCACTCCCCCTCCCTCGAGCGGCAACAACTCGCCCGGCTGCGGCAGGGCCGCCGGCCTTACCAGCGGCACCCACACCATCAACGGAAGGCAGTTCATCCTCCGGCTGCCCAACAACTACAGCCCCAACCGCGCCTATCGCCTCATCTTCGGCCTGCATTGGCTGGGCGGTAACATGGGTGACGTCGACACGGGCCGCACCGTCCAGCAGGGCGTCTGGAACTACTACGGCCTCCAACGTCTCGCCGACAACTCGGCCATCTTCGTGGCTCCCCAGGGCAACGGAAACGGCTGGGGCAACGGCGGCGGCTCTGATGTCAACTTCATCAATTCCATCATCACCTACGTTGAGGACCGCCTCTGCATCAATCAGCAGCAGCGTTTCTCCGTCGGTTTCAGTTTCGGCGGTGCCATGTCTTACGCCCTTGCCTGTGCAGCTGCAGACAAGTTCCGGGCTGTCGCCGTCCTCTCTGGCGGCCAGATGTCCGGCTGCAGCGGAGGTAACGGCGCTGTCGCTTACCTGGGCATCCACGGGATTCGTGACGGTGTCACCAGCATTGCCGGTGGACGCACCCTGCGCGATCGTTTTGTTCGCAACAATGGGTGTCAGTCGCTGAGTCCGCGCGAGCCGACGCAGGGTAGCCTCACTCATGTCAAGACGCAGTATTCCGGTTGCAGGGCGGGGTATCCCGTCACTTGGATTGCGTTTGACGAGGGTCACATTGCCGCCCCGCGTGACGGTGCTCCCGGTGATAGCGGCACTACGTGGACATCGGGGGAGATCTGGCAGTTCTTTTCTCAGTTCTAGTTGAGGTCTCGAGCTTTGAAGTTGAAGATCAGCCGTTTGTTGGGTCTTGTTTTGGGATGGAAGTTGTTGTTCAATCTGTGTTTTTGGAAGTACGACACGAGGGCCCTGCCAATACTCGAGTTCACTACCTAACATATACGATTCCCTTCCTATGACATTCTTTTCCTCCTTTCCCCAGAAACCTTTCCTGTCTTCGCGGACACGACTTCGTTGTTCTCGCCTTCCTTCCATGCTACCAGTTGTTACCGCGGCGGCACCGACAGCGCGATTGAAGGTTTTGCCCGCCAGCGCTCCGGTCTACGAAGAAGATGTCTGAAAGTTCGGCATACTCAAATATGCGAGTCAAAAAGGAAGTGACCCCATGCAAAGGATACCTCTGGACAGCCTGCCATCCCCTTTCTGGCTCGTCTGGGCGCACCTTCGTCGGGAGCTGAATGAGGTTTCCCCAGTGGCTCTGTTGGCTGAACACTGGCATTGAGTCCTCCACTGCCGAGACCTCTGGGATGAGATCATAGAGACGTAGATGACGCCAAAGATAGCCGCCATGGTGGTTGATCAAGAGACCCAGTTGCTTTGGCGAGTTGGGATTCTTCATCATATCGCGGCAGGTCTCAAGACCCATGGAGACGGCGTAGAAGAACTTGGGCGTGAGTCCGCCGGTCTGCCCGTAGTTTCTCACGATTATTTCCAGTCGCTTGTGTAGGGGCGATGGACCCATGCCGAAGCTACTCCCCTTTTCTAGTCGATTGAGCAAGGCAGCGTAGTCTATGATGAGCAAAAATCAGTCGAGGTTCTTGGCCGTATTATTCAAGGCACAAAATGCTACGTGGCTGTTTCAACTTACATGGTTGTGTGTGGTCATCTAGAAAAGAGATGACCGAGTTCATACTCGCCAAGTCGTGAATACTGAACACCTTTTTCATTCTCGGACGCAATGTCTCCAAGTGGTTTTCTCTCCCCGGTCGAAGAACCACCGGCATCCGACCAACTTCCTCACAATTTCGAGGTTGCAGAGGGCGTGCAAGAGTCGAAGCCGCTCTATCTTGCTTGGAACTGACTCAGGCTCTTTAACATGAGGACTGTTGCATCCCCTTCGGAGACCGCTGTGGGGTTCAAAGAACCGGTTGCCAACACTGATTTCGAGATCTTCGGGGCCAATGGGAGAGCCTGGACCGTCGTTGTAGTATCGATCCATCAGCTGAGTTAGAGTCTTATGAAAGGCTTCGATTTGGTGTCCAAGGCAAAGGGACATTCGGAATTTGGTAGGCGAGATGGGCCCTTCTGTGTTTCGGGGCTTTGAGGATCTGACGGTTTCTAGCTTGTTCTCGAAGTCGCATATTTCGAAAATTTCGGATACTGGAAGCGTGCAAGCAAGGTGGATAGGAAGTAGCTCTCCCGGTTCGAATTGGTTGCAGAGCGTGGCAAAGACAATCTGCTTTTCGAAACTGTTGCGCGTACGGAGGAGGGCCGGACAGCCGTGTGTTGCGCTGATGAGATCGGAGATTGAACTTGATTGCTCGAGGATCAAGCAGAGTATGTCCACCGGTAATGTCTGGAGTGTTGCCGCATACTCTGTGCGGCGTGTTGCGAGCGTGCAAGTTGGAAGACCCATGATGAAAATGCAGTTGTGGAATGAGAAGAGGCAAGTTTGTTCTGGCGAATGATGCGATGCAGGCTGGGGTTGTTGAAGAGCGAGGCAAAAGGTTTGGTTGGGAGAAGATGGGACAGGCACATCTATTTATCATCTGAATACTTGGGAAAAACGCCTCCCCCCAAACCCGTCGTTCACGTTGAGTTTCACGGCACTCCCCAAGGTTCTGTGGCGATTTGCCTCACGGGAGTCACCTGGTGCCTGCTGTTTTGGTGGCTCAAGTGTGGGCATCGGCAAAATGGATTCGAAGGCACGAGTAGACGCCACATTCACTGGGAGTCACTGGGCTCAAGGCATCATCGAGAGATCCATTGGAATCTTGAGAGCGACCAAATGATTACCTGCAGGCCTACCATGCAAAGGCTTCCTCCACGTAGCGAATGACATGACCCTGCCTTCCCAGCGCCGTTACAACGTTCCTGACCTCGTCGGCCATGGCACCCGGCCCGCAAACGAGAACAGTCGTCCCAGCCTTCGAGTTCTCCCCCGCAAGCTCGGCTTCCAGCACCGCCCTGAGATCGAAACGCTCACCAATCGAGATCTCGACATTGACATCACCCCATGTTGTCAGGTTCCGGCCAAATGCAGGGGCGAGCCTTTCCGATGCCGCACCAGAAGCGGCGACAATGCTCTGGACCGAGTTGACGAGGCCCTGTGAGCTGGCACGCACACCCCAGAAGAGCTTCTTGGAGCCGAGAGGTGCGTAGAGCGATTGTGCGGAGCTGAGAACGGGCAGGACTGCGGTAATGCCAACACCGCCCGCGATGGCGATCAGGTTCGGGTAGGCCGCGGATGGCTCAGGGTGACCGCCATCCGGGTACAGCTTGGACTCGCCGCCGTAGCTTGACTCCGCCAGCACGGCGACGCCACCGGCTACACCGGCCATCTTAGCGATGGGAACGGTGGTTCCGGTCCGGAGGCGGATGTAGAGGGTAGTTCCAACAGGCCCATGGTGGTGGTGCACCGAGCCACGGGACGAGGCCGACGAAGACGTGGCACCCACTCCGGTTTCATTGACATCGGGGCTGAGCTTCTCTGACGCCTTGGCGATGGCCTCATCAACGCCAGAAGAGCCAGGTCCAGAGGCCAGAGAGCTGTGGCCGATCACCGAGAATGGGTGACTTTCCCACACACGCCAGTTGAGAGTCGGGAAGTAGAGGTAGACATGGCCGTGGGAGTCGAGACCGGGGATGTCCACGCGAAGGTAATCCTCATCGATCTTGGTGACATACGCTCTCAGCACGCCGTTGCGGCCGATGCGGACGGCGCGAATGAACCAGTCGAAGACCCAGACACCGATGGTGATGAGAACCCAGACTTCGTATCCCCACTGGCGCTGGTACCTCCAGATGATGTGGTACCAGCACCCGACGATGGTGACGAGGGCCAGGACGATGTGCAAGGCATGAAAGACCTCGTACAGACGCTGGCGAAGGGGGAGGATCGAGAAGGGAATGATAAGCACGAGAGCAAGCGTGGCAATGATGCCCCAGTACCAGTACTCGACCGAGGCGATCTCCTCGTGGTCCTCGTAGATGCGCACGTGCAAGTCGAGGTAGACAGCCGAGTGCAGCACGGCCTCAAGCATGCAGATGAATGCAATCCAGCGGTGCAGCAGCAAGAAAGTCGAGTGCGACCAGTTCGTGATCCACAGGAGGATGTTGTTGCGGCCGGCGTAGAGGAAGAGTAGAGGCAGGTTGGCAAAGGACAGCATTCCGACGCGGTTCGAGTAGAGGGAGAGGAACTCCTCCTCGGGGCTGCCCCACCACGAGTTGGGGGTGCGACGGTCGAGAGCGACGAAGGAGCCGATGATGTTGATGGCGAAGATGTAGAGAAGGAAGAGGAACTGGCCGCGGGTGGGGACGATGGCGAGGTTCTTGAGGATGGGGACGTTGTGGTGCGAGCCGAAGACGGGAGGGTCGATGAGGTAGGCGTTAAAGGTACTGACGAAGGACTTGGGGAAGGGCAGGAAGCGAAGAAGAGAGCAGAGGATCGGAATGCCGGCGCCTGTCAGGAGGATGATGAGGCTGGGGAGGTTAGTCCAAAGGACTCAAAGATGAAGAGGGTGAGAAGAGTATACTGACTTGAAGTTGACATGCCACTTCTCCGTGTTTCCAAAGCCCGTGTTGCCGTTTGCAGTAGCGATGTATGTCTCTTCATCAACAAGGACCGTCCTGTTCAGGACGCTGTCGTCTGGCAACACCTCGGTGGGAACGCCCTCCTCGAAGACATGGTGCAGCGACTCCTGGTACGACCATTTGGCCTGGGGAAAGTCCTTTCGACTAATGAGCTCCGTCTGCCAGTAGAACTCGAGGGTGGAGTTGTCGATGCCCTGGCACTTCTGATAGATACAGTAGGCCACGGTCTTAAGCCACGGCTCGTTGGCGGCCATGCATGCTGGCGGGCAGAATGGTCAGCCTCTTGCGACGAGGGTGGAATGGATGGTTGTGCTTACCTGGCGTCACCACCACACCACCGTGATGACCTGCTGCGTGCTCCTCTCCGTTACCACAGTCGATGTGTGCTCGGGGGCTTCCACCGCGGCAGGCGTGAGCGCACTCGGGCTCATACATGGGGATGCCGTGCCCGATCATACCGTGGCCCGGCCTGCCGGAGCTCTGGGCGCTCACAACAGCCAGCGACGCGGCAAGGCCGGCGACAGAACGAAGGGATACCATGATTCAGGACTCCAGTCGTATGGTGATGTCAGGACAAGAAGTGTTCCAGATCGTCCAGCACTGCGGTATGACACTCCATACACCGCTGGGTCCATCTGCCTTTTATATCCCCGGCAGATCTCCCTCGAGCGTCCCTTCGTCTTCTGTCGCATCCGCCAATGATACCACGAGCAAATTGCAAAAGATGACCAGCCACCGTGGACCGAGAACTCAGGGTCTCGCTAACCCGCAAGCTAGGTCCATGTTGGTCGGGTCGAGAGCATTCTTGCGTCGATTTGAGCAAGTTTCCTCATGCCGGACCATGTCGTCTTGCTGCAGCCACCACGGGGGCTCGTGCCAATTACAAACGGCTCGCGCGACCAGGACCCCTGGGCCATTGAATTAAAGCCCATGCGCTTGTCCGCGCGACGGCAGATCTTGGCGTGGTTGCTCTCCCGCTTGGCGCGCTTTCCAAAGAGCATCGTGGCCCAGACCCCCATCACATGCGCTTCGGACAGCGTTCCGGACGCACACTCCCAGATGATGTTCCCACTGCCATAGCTTCTTGCAGCTGACTTTGCGTCACGGAATTCCGCGTAAGACATGGACATGGGGTTCCATCTTGGCGGGCTCCAGGCGCACGGCGGCTGTCGTTGGTGTCTCTTTGCGGCCAGGCCATTCTAGATCCCCGTCACCATGGTCCTTACCTAGTATGAGAAGGTTTTCTTGGCCGTGGGGGTCCTATGCCGGGAGCAGATAGCCTCATCGCCTCGACTGGGAGGGGGACAAAAAGGTGCAGGAGGCAAATGCGACGACCTGCGGTGAATGTCGCAGCCACATCCCATCTCACGATACCACTCGGCCAGGCCGTCGAAATGAGATCAAAATCTCTTGATCTTATCTTTGACTCCATTTTCGCTCATCTGGAGTGATCCCCCTCACGAAAAAGCACTAACATTGGCCGCTATTTGTCTTGTGGTGCGGACAGCCAGTCGACTTGAGCCCAGCAAGCCCACCCAAATCTTCATCGATCAGAGCGGCCGCGTGGCTCAATTGGCAGAGTATCTGACTACGATCAGTGGTTACATCAGGAGGTTGCAGGTTCGAGCCCTGCCGTGGTCACTTGTCTTTTTTTTTGCCCTGTCCGTGAAGGTTCCCATCTTTTTAGTCACGCCTGTGGAGGGCCCCGGCCGGCACTTCAACGGTCGGCAACCGCCGGCTGGCCGGTCGGGATCAACTCCGAGTCCACAGATGTCACGACAGGCGTCACTCCCAGATGCACACCGCAGACCGTCTGATCGGCAGAAAATCCCCCCTCGCTCTCGCTCACCACCAGCCTCATCCCATCTCACTTCTCTTACAAAGAGTAGCAGCTGTCATCTCCAGACACTTCATAGACGCACCACGCTCCAAGTCTGAGTCGCCATCATTCGACGACAGACGCGCCCGCTGACGACCTCACATCAACTGCCGTGAAGGCGTGACCCCGCGCGCCAAGGCCAAGCAGAGGCGCAGACGCAGGTCGATGAAGACCCCAAACAGGCGCGAGTTCGGCACTAGACCTATCCTCGACATCTGAACCTTCATGCCAAATCTTCTGACTCGGCGGCAGTCTGTCGCCAGTCAGCCAATAGCCAAACTCCCCGCGGCACGAATCGGCTGAAACTGGGCCATTGAACAGAGTTCGTCCACTGATAATGCAGCTGTCTGTCGTTGGGGCGCCTGTTGGTCCCTGCGCGGAAAATCCCAAGGGTCCCCTTGATGGTGATGGGTGTTTTGGGATGATCGTTTCTGCGGATACGGCATTCTGCCAAGTGAAGCTGGGCATCAATGGGTGAGAGTTCGGTGCATGCGGAAATGCAAATACCATGTCAAATTGGCGGTGACTTGGTTGTGAGCCAAGGTTGTCTAGCGCTGACAGCGTCGGCTGTTGTACCTGGGATGACATGCTGCCAGACTTGGATGCATCTGTCAATGCTGGCTGTGTCAAGTTGGGTGATGCTGGTGTTAGGCTACCAGGTAGTGTGTATTCAAAAAGATACGAATGAGAAGGGAACGCAATGGCAACGTCAGCTCTGTGAACAAACAAACACATTGCATTTATGATGATACCAGCCGGTAACTGGGCAGGTTTGTAAAGACGCTCCGTTTCAAGAGCCACGTGCTATCAGAAACAAGCTTAGAGCGTCTCAAGTCTAGTGGCAGGCAAGTAGCACATCACCGTTCACCGCCAATACATGCATCACAAACCACGTAGAGATAGGAACCCAATGATTTAGCCTGAACGGCAACTTTGATTGACATGAAATCTAAATGTCTCGCCTGAGAAGGAAAATAAAAAAGTAAAGAAAAGAAAATGATATCACCCCGCTCCCGAGCATTGCATCTACGGCGAGCACACACCATTAGACTCTAGGTACATGTCATCATCGTCCGCAGCCGTTCATCAGCTGCCGTCTCGGTCCCGGGCACTCTAAGCCTGAGCACCGGCGTTGGCGAACTGCAGGACGTTGGGCTCGCCGGGGGCGTTCTGGGGGAAGCGCGAGTTGAAGCCGACGACGTCGCGGACACCGACAAAGGTCGAGGCCTTGACGCTGAGCTTCTGGGTGGAAACGAGCCACTGGACGCCCTCGCTGCAGGGGGGAGTGGTGAGAGATCCCATGTAGCTCTGGAAGCTGCCGGCGGAGAGGAGAGAGACGACCTCGGACATATCCAGGGGAGCGGTGCGGATGGAGGAGCCGGCGGTGGAGATGGAGGAGACCTGGGTCAGGACAGTCTCAAGAAGGGGCGAGGCGGCGACATTGGCCTCGATAGGGGTCGAGCCCATGATGGCGGCGGCGCGCCTGTACTTCTCCTCCTGGACCGACTTGCGCCTCTGGAAGCGGGGAGCGGCGCGCTTCTCGGCCGGAGTGGCGGGAGCCGCGGAGGCGACGGGGGGCGCGGGGGTGGCGCCGGAAGCCTCGTCGATGCCGATGTAGGTGCCGATGACGGCGATCTTACTGTCGGCCGACTCGAAGACCATGTGCATCTCCATGGCCATGCTGGTGCCGGCGTCGAGGTGCTCGCTGGGGAGGTGGAAGTGGAACTGGCGAAGAGTGTAGTCGACGCCGCCGACAGACATGGAGCCACCCTGCTCGGCGATGACCTCGACGGTGGTGCCGAGGTTCTCAAAGGCGGTGCCGTTGCTCATGTTGGGGATATTAAGGTTGATGGTCGATCCGGGGATGACGTTGAAGACGCCGTTGACCATGTCGATGGGCGACTGGTTGGTGCCAGTGGAGCAGAGGGCGTTGGCAGGGGCAAGGTTGGCCCAGTTCAGAGGGCCCTGAGATGGAAGCATGGTCAGCAAGTGGTCTTGTCGAGACGGGATATATGTGTACTCACAATGTTGCCAGTGTAGCCAAAGGTGGCCTTCTCGCCGGCCTCGGCGCGGCGGAGAAGCTGGGTTCCATGGGCACAGGAGGCCAGCGCCTGTGCGGTGTAAAGGCCGACGAGGGCGAGAGAGAGACGGAAGGAAGCCATTGTTGATGTCGGAAGATGTTTCTACTGGTAGTTGCCTGAGAGGACGAGGGCGAAGAAGAAGCCGGTTGTCAAGGAGTGGATGTTTCCGGTGTAAGTGAAGCGAAGAGAGACGGATATGTATGGATGCTGAGAAGCAGAGGCCGGCCCTGGAGGATCAAGAGGATGATCCGAAGAAAGAGAGGTAAGGAAAGAAAGGTGATCTACCGGAGACGGGTTGAAGAAGAGACTGTGAAGGCGAAGTAGAAGTGAAGTGTGCGATGATAAGAGGAAGGGAAGGCCAAGAGAAGGGGGATGGACGATGCCTTTATGGTGTTTCTCAGGGACGGATGTGCAGCTGCCAAGTCGGGAGCGTGAACGTGTATCACCGACATTGCAAACATGATCAGCCTGGGAGGTCTAACAATAGCATCGGAAACTTGAACGATGGCAAGCCACACGGTAGATCATGGTGCATCTTTCCCAAAGGGCCCCCAGGCAAGGGCGGGAAGACGTCCGGCGGCGACAGCAATGTGATGGCAGGGGTGTGTGTTATGGTGGGGGCGTGATCCGTGTGTGAGGTAGGTCGGGGTGCACCGGCCAGGCCAGGGTCTTACGGAGTGCCAGCGGCAGTGGGGTTGGGCCAGAAGCTGGCTGGGCTTCTGCTGGCATCAGGATGCATCGTCGGAGCTTTCGAGACCTTGCCAAGACTTTGCACTGAGGGTCTAAGTGGTGACAAAGTGAGACGAGCCACGGACTCTGTGTTCGGCGGTTGGGATATATTGTGCGGGCTTGTTCGATGGGGTCAGCAGGCGGCGCGAAGGGCCAGGGGTCCGGGCGGCGTGCGCGAGCCTCAGGGGCCAAGGGTGCTTGGGTGATGTGATGTATCGACAGGCGGTAAGAGGCGGACGACATGGGAGGTCCCGCGAGAAGATGGATGAGGACGGGTGAAACTGATTTCTTGCGAGTCGCGAAGAAGGGGTGGAGGCGAGCAGGGGGGATGCCTTACAGCCCTCTGGCGGCCGAATGTGGGATGGCACGCGGGCGCTGCGCGCGTGGTACAGGGCGCTCCATCTCTGGGGATTAAGGTGGCGGGCAGACAGAACAGACAGCGGACAGCACTATGCTTAACCGGTAGTGCCCGTTTGTCTGTCCAGGGGGGGTGGGGAGCCCGCCGTCCGAGGTTTTGGCTCTTTCCAGTCGAGCCCACCTTAGCCCAGCAACGAAGGGGCCCAGTCCTCAGCAGGCCCCAAGCTCCGACAAGCTGGAACACCAGGCGGAAGGCCGACGAGGGGCAGGACCAACATGAGACCTCGTGAGGTCCAGCCGCAGGGCCGACGAGAGCCCAAGGCGTCAAAACGGTTTCTTTGGTGTTGTGAAGGCGGCATTGACAGACAGATGATGAACCGCTGGTCGTTGGGCTGCCAAATGCCATGTCGAAGTTGGATGCTTGGCCCCCTGGACAGTACCAAGAGATGCGGCTCAAGAAGACAGCCAGACGACAAGAACTTGGCCAGGCTTGGCCCCCGGGGCCGTGGCGGGCGGACAGCGGGCTCGGGGGCCAAAGGCGCTGAGTCGCACGTGTTGACAGCGCGCTGGCGTCCTGACACTGGGCTTGGCGACTGACCCAAGTTCTCGGCATCTGGGGTTACGGGCGCAGCAGCAGAGTTGGGATCAGGGGATCAGGGGGCTACCGCCTGGGGGCCAGACCAGTGAGGGGGCCACAGGGAGAGCGTGATAAGGAGGAGCAGGGCTAGGCCGGAAGCAAGCGAGCTGGGCGAAGAGACGGGATGAAACAAGAGGGGCCAGCTCGGTCCCTGCGTAGTCGTACGATGACAGGGGCCGAAGACGACGGCAGGACTGGCCGATGCGACCAGCGACGGCGCAAGGCTGGAATCTCATAGGTGAAAGTCGAGCCGATGAAACCTTTCTCTGGTCGGGGGGAAAAGCACCGTTGCGCCAATCGTTTGTCGGAGAAACCCAACGATGAACGTTGGGGGGGGGGGGGGGGGGGGGGGGGCGGCCAGGGTGCAGGGAGCGAGTGAGAGAGAACGTGAGTCGACGACAAATTGTCCGAGTCGGGCTGGCCTGGGCAGCACGACCTCAGCAACCAATCCCGTGGGTAATCTCTCCCTTGAGTGGTTGCGATTTATCTGCCATGACGGGCGGCGAACGAGTCGATGGTTTGCTAGGTATGAATTGAGTGGTCAGCCAGACTGCAGCGTTTGCTGTGTATTTTCTTCACAGCCCTATATCTCACGTTGGGACCATTTTGCTCTGAGCTTCGGGGTTCATCTCGACGACGAAGGGAAGAGGCCGACAAGCGGGCGGCAGGCGACGTGCGGGCGCCGAATCGTCGATTTGGCGAGCGTCGAGCCCATCGTGTCGGGAGTCTGTCCGACGTACGCTTGGATGGGGAAAACCTGGAAGGAGCTGGCTGGGACGAAGAAGCGCCCGCAACGGAGGAGCTTTGGTGGGTTTGAGGCCAGGATACGACGTCGGCGAGCCTGAGGTCGACGAATGAGTCGAGCGGTCGCATTGCTGCAGACTTCAAAGTCAGGTCATGTTGGTCGCGTCTACCCTGACAGATTGTGCCTGCCAAGGCCAATGCAGTGGAGCGGATTCATGGCGGGCAGTTACAGAAGCCATCCCTCCGCCGCCTATGGACCTCGGTGGGCAACTGCCAACGACCCGTGAACGCGACTTCAGCGGGTGCCTGTCGTGCCTGTCGTGCCTGCCTTGGGGTCGGGTACCTGAGGTCGGGGTCACGGTCCGCTGGTCGCGGGGTTACGCCCACACTCCGCTGGTCGTTCGGTGAAGCTCACCAATCAGAGCATCGTTAGCGCTCGGTGAGTCCTCCGTGCGACACCAAAGTCCCAATTACAGCTGACGCTGCAAATAAATCTCACCTGCATGTGCCGTTTCTGCCGCTTCGAGCTGACGAAAATGTGCAGCCAGAAGTCATTGTCGTCATCACTCGCATGTAGGCAACCAGGGAGACTCGTCCTTAAAGCTGGCGGGCTCACGCCTGCCCGGGAAACCCAGCATCCCCATCCTCCCCAAGCATCACCACCATGGTCGGCATCAGTGACATCAAAGCCGCCAACGCGAGGCTCACGGCCTCCACCGTGCCCCGCGTGTCCGTCTTCGTTGGGGGCACCTCCGGCATTGGGAAAGCAACCATCAGACGTCTCGCCAGCACAGGTTTCCCCGTCAAAATCTATGTCGTCGGCCGGAAGTCCACGCGCCCGGCCATGGAACCCTTCCTCGACGACCTGCGCGCGGCCAATCCGCTTGCCGACCTCATCTGGATCGAAGGCGAGGTCGCGCTCCTTTCCGAGGTGAAACGAATATGCCGAGACATCGAGGCCGCCGAGTCCTCCCTCGACCTCCTCTTCCTGTCCGCTGGATACGCCCCTCTCGGAGGCACTCGCAACGGTACGCCAGCCAAAGCTGAGCAGGGGGGATCCGTGCCCCCCCTTCCCCTTCCCCTTCCCATAGCACACCCTTGCAGTCGCAACACCCCCGTGGCAGGGCTAACACGTTCACGTCAGACACGCCCGAGGGCCTTGAAACGACACATGCCCTGCAGTACTACGGCCGCATCCTCTTCACCCTGCTCCTGCTGCCTCTGCTTCGCGCCTCGTCCAGCCCCCGCGTCATCAGCGTGCTGGCGGGGTGCTTCCTCTCCGGCTCCATCGACAACGACGACATCAACCTCGACAAGCCAGGCGCCTTTGGCGGCTTTGCCTCGCAGGCCCGCATCGGCACCCTCAACACCGTCGGCCTGGATCACCTCGCTGCTGACCCTGAGAATGCGAGCGTGACCTTCATGCACAGCTGGCCCGGCGCTGTTAACACGGGCAACATGGCGCGCTACTGGAAGCCGTCTACCTTCTCCTTCTTTCCCTGGACCGAGTTCCTGAAGCCCCTCTTCTTCTTCATGGGCATCAGTCATGAGGATTCTGCGGAGAAGCACCTGTACCAGGTGACGAGTGGCACCTTTGGTGGCGATGGGCCCAAGATTGATGGGGTCCAGGCCGTCAACACGACAGGATCCCAGGGCCATGGCCTTTTCCTGCTCGACGATAAGTGCGAGGTTTCGTATAAGGCGAAATCGCTTGACAAGCTCCGGACTAACTCCCAGGCGGCGGTTTGGGCTAAGACGACGGAGATCTTGAAGCCGTACCTTGAATAGCACGGGATGTCAGATGCGCAATGCCATCATCAAGGCAAGGCATGGATGTAATTACACGCGCGGGGTTCGGTCAGGCATGATTTAGCGCGGCGTTTGGATACCCCAGGGCAGATTGATCAGCAAAACCACATGCACACACCTTTCCCAGGACTCCCACGCCTGTCGTCCCTATTTTCGTGCTCTCCCCCCCGGCGGCGATCACCCCTCGCCCAGGCCGGCTGGGCATGAACGGGAGCCCCGTGATTGACATGGCCTGTGACTCAACATCACGCCATGCCAAGACCCAGCTCTGCCGGGCCGTTGATGGTCGAACTTTCTTCGCAAAGCAGCGGCGGAGAAGTGCCTCCCGCCGCCGTGTCAGATTGATATGTTCGGGGCAAGTAGTATGTATGTACACAAGAAGACGGGATATAGACCGAAGATTTCGGCACTTGACATGACAGCTGCACTCCCTTCCCTTAAGACACGGTCATAGTCGCCGAGCCAGACGAGTAGTAGCCCTCAACAGCGAGGATCTGGTAATCATGGGCACCCAGGTTCAGGCCAGCCTTCTTCCAGGCGGCAAAGTGCGTGGCAGTGGTGACAGAGCCGCTGGCACGCTTGGAGCGGCGGACAGACCAGTACTGCTGGAAGGTGCGTGTGCCCTCGATGCTGGGGGCGTTGGTGCGGGTGCTGACGTAGATGTCATAGACAGAGCCGTCGACCGTGACCTCTCCCTTCTTGGTGGCGCCGGTGGAGGGGTTGTAGGTGCCGAAGCTCTCGACAATGTAGTACTCGATGAGAGGGTTCTTGGTCCAGCCGTAGATGGCAAGGTAGCTGTTGCCCTTGGGGGAGTAGGTGCCCGAGAACTTGATGGTCCTGGAGCTGCCGGTGCGCCAGCCCTTGCCGCCGACGTGGTTACCGTTGCCGTTCCACTTGACGCTGAACTGGCCCGCGTTGCCGTTGGTGTAAGTAACGGTGCTGGGGGTATCGGTCCAGAAGGAGTAGTAGAAGCCGCCCGAAGTGCCGGTCGAGCTGGCGGTGCGCTTGGCGAGGGCCGTCTCGGGAGCAGCGGCGTCGACGACGGCGCCGGGAACGGAGGCGGCGATGGGGCCGGCCAGGACGGTGGCGACGGCCGAAAAGGCGGCGAGGAGAGAAGTGAAGGCGACCATTGTGATGTGGTGAAGAAACGAGTGTAGGTTGTGTGTCTGAAAGAGCGTGATTGAAGTTGTTGGCCAGACCATGACCGGGGGACCGACTGCCGGGCCTTTAAAGAACTCCCGGCAGATCCATGCCGGCTATTCTCCCGGCCCTTGGCGAAGGCGCGAGATGAGGCCGTCGTGGACCGCAGTCCAGGCTCTCCCACGACCCCTATCGGAGGGTCAGAACCCGTCCCCTTCAATCTACATCAGACTCGTATTCCCGGTCGATGCACCGCTCCCGCCAGCCTAAAAGGGTGATTTGGTGGGTAAACGGCCGGCGCGGAAGCCCAAAACGAGCCAGCGCACGTTGCCGCCCTTCGGCGCCGCCAGCCGCTTCCATCGTAGCACCGACGGGCACCCTGGGCGATAACGGGGTCAAGGCGAGTCGCGCCCACCGTCGGTGTGGTATTCGGCGATGGGCGATTGCAAGATGTCGTTGATGAAGTGACGTCTGAAGAAAGGAGGCTCGGCTGTGGGGGTTGTGACCCAGGATCGCGGATCGAAAATCGACGGCGGCGGGCGTTGGGCGGCGGGCGCCTTTCGGCTGAGGGAGCGAGCGACGGCCGCAGGCAAGTTCTCGGTGTCGGTCATCTGATTAGATTGAATGAACTGTGAGGTCTGTGCTGGGCATCTTGCGGGCGGCTATGGCAGCTGTCGCCAGTGGCGATGTGGTGGTGATCGGGCATGGATCAGGGTTGTGGTGTTTCAGCCTGCCAGGCTGCGGATGATGTTGATGGGATTGCCACAGATTCTGTTGATCATGAGGGATATGTTAGTATGGGTTTCTTGATGGATGGACAAAGCACATACCTTGGTACCCAAGCAAGCCATAGCGACTTCAACAGTTGTGAAGCTGCCCACTGAAGCCGCATCATGATGGGTTATCGGCCATGGTTGCAGCATCAGATACTGGCATCAAAAGCTGAATTCGCCGAGTATGATGTAGTTTGCAGAGGGAAAACATCGCCATTTCCTCTCCTCTGAAAGATGCATCCATCTGGCCAGCCTCTCTTCATACGAGGGCTTTCCACAAGCAGCATCGCGGCGTGCTGGCTTCATGACTCGTGCTCGGGCAGTGCCGTGGTTTTCAGGGCCTCACCCAGCACTGATTTCAAATCAGCCTTGATCGGAAGTCAAAACCCGGCGTAAAGAACCCCGGCTTGAAGATATCACGCTGTCTGGTCCCTGGCTCTCCACGTCACTGAACGCGTACAATACAGGCCATGATATCGGTCCTTCTGACAAGTGGTGGGCGTTGGAGGCCGCCGGATAGATTGAAGATGCAGGAGACCGTGGCAGCAGATGTGCGTCGAGTAGTTTCCCCGAGGCCTGTCTCTGCTCTCTGACGTTGGTCGTCGCTGATGGATGTCTCGCCGAGACGCGTCAGCTCCCGCGGCATGCGTTGCGGGGTCTTGGCTGGATTTCTGCTAGAGGCCGCGGGAAGAGGCTGGATCACATAAGCCATTTTGCACAGCCCGGGTGTTCGAGCTGGGGATGAGATGTTCTTGGTGATAGTTGATCGGAGGCGGGGTGGGATGTCGTGGGTGGTCGGGGCAACGTTCTCGGTGCTCCGGGATCGCTGGAAGACATCATGATGAACTATCCGACCGAGTCTGCGTTTTAGGGTTTCTGCTACTGCGGGCAGGAGAGCGGGCCGCCGAAGAGCCCGAAACCGAACATCCGACCGTCGACTCAACTGGCTGACATGATGTTGATGGATGCCGATGCTGTTCTGATCTTCGAATATCCATTGCCAACGACAACGACGGCGACCCCGGAGCAGGAGATTTGGACCGGCACTTGAGTCTGTCGGGCCACCGGTACGGAGCGGGAGGATTGACGGGCGACAGGGAGCATGGCAGAGTGACAGGGCGGACAGGGGGGCATTTGGCTGTCGATTTAGGCTTGGTCCGATGCAAGTGGATGACATCCATCCACTGGCACTGACTGGTTGACTGGTCACCGGGCTGCCAGTGGTCCCGGCCGTGTGCCCGCTGAATTAAGCTTGATCGTAGTGCGCAACGTGCGCCGGTCGGGTCGGACAATCTTTGGCAACCAGGCACATCATAGTCACTGATAGATTTGAAGAGTACACACGCTGATTGTTCCAGCTCAGCCTCGAACCCCGTGCTGGAACCGGGCATCTGGTGATGTCCCTTTTTGCCCCCAAGGTTCCGACCCAATCAAATCGACAGCATCTGACTTGGCACCTCGGCCTCGTGGACTTGCCCGCGGACAGTGGCAGGAGTGGACACCCACCCTCTGTTCGATAGGCTCTTTCCTTCCCATCTGCCAGACCGCCAAGACGCCCGGATTTCACGGACTTTAACACCATCCCCGATTCACCCCCCAAAATCACTCCAGGGCTCTCTCCGCCAAGACGCCCAGCACCCTTCCTTCCCGCCCGCCCAGCCCCGGATTCGTCACCCCCCGGAGGCTGAGTTGCCCATGGAGCCAACCGCGCAGCCCGCTAAACCAGCAGTCATGACGTGTTGACACCCAGGATTGGCCCCCCTCTCTTTTTTCCTGGTGGCCTGCCCGTTCTTTGAGTGACCCGAACGGTCATCCGCTCGCCTGGGAATGATCCGCCCGCTCGCCTGAGCCTGACTGCGCCTGCGGCTGACAACGACTCGTGCATTTCTTTTCGACGCCGTAGATAAATCGCTTTTCCTCCCAGCATCTCGGGCTGCTCAACAATTTTCGGCCACTCCCCCCAAAGGACAGACACCCTTCCTCGACCACTCCTCTCCCGTGCCGAATCTGCCGATCGATCGACTCCCCGACTAGGTTCACCTTCACCACTAGCAGCCACAGAGCATGTGGCACTCGCCCTATGCGCTGCTTGCGTTGGCCCTGCTGACGCTGCGCACCACACAAGGTACGTCGAAATAGGCTTGTCTCGCTTCCCATCCCGCCGTTCCCGGCAACCTCCCGCCGGTCCCTGAAGATCGCGAACCTGACCCTGGACTGACAAACTCTCTCCAGCCTACTCCTTCGTTGCGAATCGTGTCTCCCGCGTCGACACCGTCCAGGACATTGACTTCATCTCCAACCCTGATGCGCACGAGCCGCATGGCGCCCACACCCTCGTCGTGACCCTCGCCCGGGAAAGCCAGAGAATCCGCTTCGAGCTCTCCCCGAACCTTGATATCCTCTCGCCTACGATCAACGTTCAGCATGTTCAGCCTGATGGGTCCTACCGCTCGGCGGCACCGGCAGCCTTCGACGACGACCTGACCCGCTTCTACAAGGGCTCGGCCCTCACCCGCAAAGATGACAGCCGTCCATGGACCAGGGCCGGCTGGGCCCGCGTCTCCCTCCGCCAGGAGGCTGGTCGCCACCTGATCGAAGGTGCTTTTAAGCTACACGGCGACTCTTACCATATCGCTACGGACTCCTCATATCGCCGCTCCCGCCACGCCGACGACCCCGGTGCGCCCCCGAAGGACGCTCCCTACCTTGTTGTCTGGCGCGACTCGGACATTATCGAGGACCCCTTCAGGTCCGAGCTGCTGCGGCGCTCCGGCGACGACAGCACCTTCTGCGGCACCCACTCGATCAAGGAGCGTGATTTGGATTTGGACGGGGACCACCCATCGTTCGGTGCCATCAGCGCCCGCCAGAATATCGGTTTCGACCCGGCCGACACCATCGGCTCTACGTCAGGCTGCCCCTCGTCGCAGCGCGTTGCGCTCCTCGGCATCGCCACGGACTGCACCTACACACGCGAATTCCAGGATGTCGCCGCCGCCCGTCGCAACATACTCAACCAGATCAACACCGCCTCAGAACTTTACGAGAACACGTTCAACGTGCGCCTGGCCATTCAGAACCTGACCATCAGCGACCCCTCGTGCCCCGCCCGCGCCAGTTCCTCGACCCCCTGGAACGTCCCCTGCACCAACAACTTTGACATCTCCGCCCGCCTCAGCTCCTTCTCCGAGTGGCGCGGCCAGTTCGACGACGGCAACGCCATCTGGACCTTGCTCAGCGCATGCAACACCGGCCAGACCGTCGGCATCGCATGGCTCCGCAGCGTCTGCAGCCGTGGCGTGCGAGAGCAGAGCCTCGGCGGCCAGCTCCAGTTTGTCGCCTCGACAAACGTCGTCGTCCGTACTCGCGCCGAGTGGCAGGTCATCGCCCACGAAATCGGCCACAACTTTGGCGCAACCCACGACTGTAGGCAGGCGGAGTGCGCATCCGCTGCTACCCGCCGCGCCAGCGACTGCTGCCCACTCAGCAGCAACACCTGCGATGCCGGCGAGCGCTTCCTAATGAACCCCGTAACGAACGACAATATTGAAGAGTTCTCCGGCTGCTCTGTCGGTCTCGTGTGCACCGGCATGGGCCGCAACCTCATCGACACCTCGTGCTTCGTCGGCCCCGACGACGCCCCCGCCGAGGACGAAATCAGAGAGAGCGAATGTGGCAACGGTATTGTCGAGGGCTCGGAGGACTGCGATTGCGGTGGACCCGAGGGCTGCCCCGCCAACTCGTGCTGCGACCCCCAGACCTGCCGCCTGCGCGAAGGCGCCGTGTGCGACCCGACAAACGACAAGTGCTGCACCGACTCTTGCGCCGTCGCCGAGTCTGGCTTTGTCTGCCGCTCAAGCACCAGCGAGTGCGACCCTGAGGAGACCTGCGACGGCCGCACAAGCACCTGCCCGGGCGACGACTTCCGCACTGATGGCGAGACGTGCGGTCCTGACGGCGACGGCCTCCAGTGCGCGTCGGGTCAGTGCACCTCGCGCGATGAGCAGTGTCGCGTCGCCTACGATAACGAGACTATCGCCTGCGACTTTGGCAGCTGCCGCCTGTCGTGCGAGCAGTCCGGCAGCTGTAGAGTGGAAACCCAGCTCTTCCTCGACGGAACGCCCTGCGAGGGCGGCGGCATGTGCATGACGGGCCTGTGCGAGGTTGAGGGCTCCGGCGGCCGCGGCGGTGGTAACAACGGCGGCGGCAGCAACGGCTCGTGGTTCGACCAGAACAGGAACCTGGTCATCGGCCTCGCCGCCGGCATCGGCGGACTCATCGTCATCATCATCCTCTCTTGCATGATCTCGTCGTTCCGCAAGAAGCGCAACGCAAAGGTCCTCTCCAAGAGGTGGCCGACGAACCCGTACATGGCGCAGCACCTCCAGCAGCAGCAGTACGCGGGCGGGCCCCAGTGGCCGCAGCAGCAGGGACAGCAGCAGTGGCCTCAGCCGCCGCAGCAGCCACATCGTGGCAGCTCGCACCAGTCGTGGCAGCCGCCTCCGAACATGGTGCGCTATGGTTAGGAGTGGAAGGGGGAAAGAGGTTAGACATGATGATTGCATTTTCTTGCATCCTAGGCGTTTTTGGCTCATGAGCATATGAATGGCATTGATGACTTTGATCGCTCCATGACGTCTTGGTGGTGATACAATCGTGATATCTGGGTAATGTACCAGATCTACTATGACCTCCTCCAATTTGCCGCAACGTCGGCGCTCACCAACTCCTCGCCCTTCCGCACTGGTATGACCGGCATCAGGCAGAACTGTCCCTGTCCCCCGCTCAGCTCGAGGCTATTCTTCACCATCCGGAGAAAGCGATCAGTCCAATATCCCACCGCCGCGACATAGTCATACTCCTCGTCAGCCAGCACGACCGTGCCGAGCATGTGTCGGTACTCCCAATCGAGGTAATTGGGCTGTTTGATGAGGGGCGCGGTGTTCTTCCGGTCGATCAGGAAGATCCTCGTCTCCTCCGGAAGTTCGCCGATCACCCAGGCTCGCACCGCCCGGACGACGACGCCTCTGATGGAATGGTCCGGGATTTCTTTGCAACTCTCTCCAAGCTTAGCGTGCTGGTAGAACCTTGTCCAGAGTTCCTGGCGGCTGTCAAAGTCGAAGGCAATGTCGATCTGCTTGAGCTGCGGCTGTCGGAGGAAAGAAATGTTGGACGCAAACTCCTTCCAGAGCTGGTTGCCGTGGGCCTTGAGGTAGAAGGGGCTGAACTCGAGCTTGATGACGGAGCCGACGTTGAGCTGCATTGTTTTGCCAGCATGCGTGACGTTATGAGCTTTCTTGGGCTTCGGGCTGTTTTTTTTCGGCGTGTTCCTTCATGTCCTTGAGGACGATGGCCCGAGATTCGCGGCAGGCGAGGGATAGACCGTCATCGTAGAGATAGCGGAAGTAGTTCTCCTTGTCTTGGGAGAGCTCCTGGGCGGTGTAGCTTGTGAGTTTGTCGGCCCACGGTCGTTGGTAGGAGTCCTGGCAGTACGTGCCCCAGAGGTAGCTGTTCTCGAGGACTGCTGAACCTTGAGAGTTGGTTGTGTGAGGCAGTTCGAACTCGCCCTCCTCTTCGCAGAGAAAGTATCGGTACAGCCGCGGCGTTGCGGAACGAGGGGCGATGGCATACTGCCAGATGAATTCTCGGACCTCAAAGGGTAGGTCCATGAACCGCCGGAAGTGGCCCGGGGGGTCGGGTTCTTTGGGGTCCTCCATGTTGGCCGAGTTGGGTGCTCGGGAGGTTGCGTGACGGAGTGTGAAGGGTTGAAAGGATAGAGGTGAGCTGGACTGGGTGGCTCACTTGTTTTTCATAGGCCGGTTTTTCAGATAATTTTGAGGCCCGGAAGGGTCCGGAAGGGTGCCTCAAATCCAAGCCGCGTGGAACAGCCACGGCGTCAAAGCCGCTTTTGGAAGTGCGGCTGGTGACTGTTTTCTTGTGAATCTGAACTCAGAGAATATTTGGTGTGTTTCCAGGCTCGAGACCAGCATAACTGGCTGTAAAAGTAGTAGGCATGATCTGTGAGCGAGGCAATATCATGTGTCCCACCTCAACTTGAGGACTAATACAGCCAACATCTTTGGATATCAGCTTGGGAGACCCCACACATTTTTGATGTGCCAGCTGTTTTCGTTTTGACTTTGCAAGCCACCTCAGACTAAGCTGATATCGTCGGGGCAACCTGTGCTGGACAGACTGCAAACCTCCAAGGCACTTCAAGATTTCAGATCGGTGCGCAAAAGAACATTCTGGAAAAGAACAATGAATGTATTAAAATTCAAGGATACAAGACTCCTAGTCCTCTGGGTCATCAAGCCCCTCAGGCCTTCCTGCTGCCAGACTCTTCCATATGCGTGACAGCGTCAAGCTCGGCCGTCTTCTCAAATCCGGCACGTGCCACGGCCTTTGCGTTCTCAAACGTCTCATCCCCATCAAAGATGCCCGCAATCTCCTCGAGTGTGCGGCCGGTTGTCTCGACAAAGGTAAAATAGATTACTGCAATCATCAAAGAATTGAAAACACACTGCACGATGTAGTAACGCCACTGAATGGCCTCGAGTGCGACGGGGTTGAGGTAACTTGCGACAAAGGACGAGGCGTTGATGCAAAGCATCGTCCAAGAGAAGAAGATACCACGCTGCTTGGTTGTCACGACCTCTAGCGGGTAGGTGACGACGAGCGGGATCCAGCAAGCCGCGTTGGCGATGGAGAAGAGGAAGATGATGACAATGACACCGATGCCATATCCCGGCTGCGGATCACGGAGGTACGTCGCTGTAAGGGCCGTCCAAACGATGAACGTGGCTGTCATCACGGACGTCGAGCCGAGGAAGATTGTGCGGCGCCCAACGCGCGGAATGAGGAAGGCAGCGCTGAAAGCAGTGAGCCACTGCACAATGCTGACGATGCCGTTGATCAGCGTCTTCTCCTTGGAGGTTGTCATGCCGACCTGGTCGAGGATCAGGGGAAGGTAGGTCGAGACAAAGTTGCTGCCGAGGCACTGCGATCCGATGGCGGCCCAGAAGCTGAGCCACAGACGGTGACGGTTGCCCTTGCTGCCGAGGACGGTCTTGATGCCGGCCTTGTTGAGGCGGAGCATGGTCTTATCGGCTTCTAGACCAGCAACGATCTCCTGCATCTCGAGCTGGACGACGGGGTCATCGGCATGGCCGTTGCCGTGGTACTTCGTAAGGATGGCGTGGGCTTCGTCGAGACGACCGCGAGACGCGAGCCAGCGTGGACTCTCGGGGCAAAACCAGATCATGGCGGCCTGGTAGAGTGGCAGAATGACCTGGAGGATGCAGGGCAACTTCCATGACCACTCCGAGGGCATGGAGAAGGTGGCGAAAGTGATCCAAGAGCCAATGATAAGGCCGATGAAGATAGCTGTGTTGTATATGGACGTCAGAGCCTCTCGTTGGCGCGGGTGAGCGAGCTCGGTGACGAGAACGGGAGCAGCAAGCTGCTGAAGATTGCTGCCGAAACCCAGGATAAGCTTTGCAGCCGAGAAGACGCGGAAGTTGGGCGCAAAGGTCTCGAGGAATACCATGCCGATCACCAGCAAGCTGCCGGCGAAGACGAGGGCGCGGCGGCCGAATCGGTTGTTGAGAGGGCCACCGACGAGACAGGCTACGATGCCACCAACAGACATGGAAGCACCATAGAAGCCCAGTGTTGCACCGCTTGGGTTGCCGAAGGTGTCCATGAAGATTTCGACCGACTGTAGACCGTTGGTCATGCTGAGATCGAAGCCCCACGCCGCCGAGGTGAGCATGGGAGCCAGTAGGAGGAGGTACAGCTTGACCAGGCTGGGTACGCGATACCATGGCAGCGACTGCTGGATGACATCGTGCGCCATCTGCTGCTCGGTGCCTGACATGATGGGGATGGTGTCGTGGGGGTCTTGGCGGTGGCTGCTAGGTCTCGAGTGAGGTTGATGCCGAGAGTTTGGTTGTCCTTTTCTGGGGATTGCCGAGGTTTATATGCGTGTCATGCAGATGCAGCTATCCCCTGTCTTCCACCATCCCCAGACCATTCGATCCCCAGGTGAGGGAGGGAGAAAACTGGATGGCACTAGTTGCCCCAGGTCTCGAGAACAGATGATGCGCCAGGGCTGGCCTGGAATCGTCGTCGGGGGCCTGCCCCGAGCCGGACTGTGGACTAGCCTGGGCTCTTTTGGCGTGGTGTCACTGGTGGATTACCCCTGAGTCAGTCCGCCCCCCCTTTTCCTCAGTCCCTGAACACTGTCGGCCCTCCCCCGAAGACGACCAGGATCTCCCGACGTCACCACTCGGGCAACTTCAACAGCTTCGGCACATCCTCACCCAACGGCGAGGACCCCGAGTTAGACTTGGGTCGGTAAAGCTATGGCCGATGTGACAATTTCGGTCAGGCGACATGAGCAGGCCTGGCCCATGGAAAAAACCATGTCCACTGGATTTGCGGAATCCTCGTGTGGGAAAAGCTTCCGTCCCGAGCTCGGATCCAATGAATACGCAAACTCATGGGGCATTCGCGAAGGATCTTATCAGCAAGTGAGATACGAGAGCCATCCTGAGATATGATCTGAATGATCAAACTGCATCGAATCTACCTAGGTATCTACTGGACCTGGATGAGCGCACCTCGATCATGGCTCGTCATCATCATGAGGGTAGAACTGCGGGTACAGCGGCAGCGGAGGCCAAATCGGCCGCCGGTACTCGACCTTGAACTCGTGCAAGCCAGGAAGCACAACCCTCATCTCATCTCGTGCCTCGTCATCACCTCCCCGGGGCACCACCACCTCGGCACTGGTGTTCGGGGGAACCCGCACCGACAAGGCGAAGCATGTCGTGCCCGCCTCATCTTCTATCACCCACTTCACCTCGATCCTACCATATGGGCTCAGAAACTTGGCCTCAGCGTGAGTGAGGTCTCCTCCCGGCACAGGGGCGACCCTGAACTTCTTCCAACCCGGCTCCAGGACCGACAAACCGGCAATGACGCGATGCATCCAGTCGGCGACGGCACCCAGGGCGTAGTGATTGAAGCTCGTCATCTCGCCCGGGTTGATGCTCCCATCGGGAAGCTTACTATCCCACCGTTCCCACATGGTCGTCGCGCCCATAGTGACCTGGTAAAGCCAGCTGGGTGCCTTGCGGTGGTACAACATGCGATAGAAAAGCTGGCTCTCCCCAACGCGAAAGAGGGCGTGTCCGAGGATGGGCGTCCCCGCGAACCCCGTCGCGATCTTGAAGCGTGAGTTGCGGCGGATCAGGTGCTTGAGGCGAGCGGCCGCCGTTTTCTCTTGCTCGGGGCTGTCGAGAAGGTCGAGATGAATGGCCAGCGCAAGGGCTGTCTGGGAGTCCGCAACAACTCGGCCGTCGGCGGAGACGTAGCGTCTCTGGAAGGCTCTCTTCAGCTTGGAGGCGGCTTCGCGGTATGAAGCGGCTTGCTCCTCGCGGCCGATGGCGGCACTGATTTTGTGCATGAGGGTGGTGGTCTGCACCAGATGGGCGTTGGCCACGAGCAAGGGATCCGTGACCGAGTTGCCCGGATCGTCAGGCGGTGCGAGGGGGTCGAGCCAGTCGCCGAATTGGTACGAGTCCTCGGCCCAGAGACCCGTGGCTGCGTCGCGAGGGATTCCCTCATTGACCCATGTCTGCATGCTCAGCAGCTGACGCTTCAATATCTCATCGTCGCCGTAGGAAGTGTACAGAGACCAAGGCAGACCGACAACCACATCGCCCCAGATTGCTGTGGGATATCGGACGTCGTCGACAGGGACATCGGGGCAGAAGAAGGGGGGGCAGCTGCCATGGTCGCGAAGCTGCTCCTCAGCGACGTCTCTGAGCCACCCTTGGAGCATGCCGGCAGTGTCGTAGAGGAAGTTGGCGGTCGGAGCGAAGACGTTGATGTCGCCTGTCCAGCCCAGGCGCTCGTCGCGCTGGGGGCAGTCGGTAGGGATGCTCAAGAAGTTTCCTCGCATTCCCCAGCGGATGTTGTCTGTAGTCGAGAGTCAGTGTTCTGCCGTTTGAATCACGCAAGCGGACGTTCTTACCATGCAGCTTGTTCAGTAGGGGATGCGAACAACTGAACCAGCCAGTCTGCTCCATGTCCGTGTGGATGACGACGGCTGTGATCGTTGACAAGTCCAGCTTTCCAGGCTCTGTCGACATGCCATCGATTTGAACGTAGCGGAAGCCGTGGTAGGTGAACTTGGGCTCCCATATGGTATCTTCTCCCGAAAGAATGATTGTGTCCGTGGCCTTGCAGATACGCAACGGCCTCGTGGCGACCTCGCCGTTCTCCAGTTCTTCCGTGAAGAGCATCTTGACGACGTGGCCCTTTGGTCCGCTGAGACGAATGCGAACCCAGCCGACTATGTTCTGGGCGAAATCTACCACAGTCTTGCCGTTTGGCGTGGCAAATACTGATGCTGCTGGCAAGGTTTCGGAGGCGCGCACGGGAGGCCCATCAGGAGCCACGAGGGCAGCAGGGGGAAGGTCGCGGGTGGTGACGCTGGACCATTGGGTGTCGTCGAAGCCAGGCGTCTGCCAGCCATGTGGCTCAAGAGAAAGATCGCAGAACTCGCCGTCGTACAGCTCCGAGGTGATGATGCTGCCGCTGCCTGATTTCCAGGTGCTGTCTGTCTCGACAACGACCCTAGACTCTTGCATATCGATGACCAACATGGCGGCGATGCCGATGGCATTGCCCCATATGTTTCGAATGCCACCCAGGAAGCCGAGCCTACCGCTGAACCAGCCCTCCGCAGCCTGAACGGCGATGACATTGTTGGTTCCAGAGGCGACGAGGCTCGTGACGTCAAACGTCTGGTACGTCAGACGGTGCTTGTAGGATGTCCAGCCTGGGGCGAGCAGATGGTCCCCAACGCGCTGTCCGTTGATATGAGCCTCGTATACACCATGGGCCGTGATGTACAATCGTGCTTTGACAACCTTCTCTCCGCCCAACTGGAACGCCCGGCGGAAGAGGACTGGCTGCGTCGGTTTGGCAGTGTCAATCTCCTTGGGCGAGGAGATGAGGGAGCAAGACCAGTCGGATCTCGAGAGAAGGCCAGCCTCAACCACGACAGGGCTTGACCATTGCGTCGTATCGGTGTCGGACGCGGAAGCATCTGGCGTGTTGGCAGACAGGCAGATTCGGGACGCGCGCAGGCGGACCGAGGCGCTTTGGCTGGTCTTCAGCGGCTGGCTGGGCCAGTCGACGAGGAGGGACTGGCCCGAGCTGACGGTGTAGAGTTCGCGGTCGGCAGACTCTGGGCGAGTGATTTCGATCTGGTAGGAACTTTGCGTCCACCCGGCCACAGCCTCATCGTCGCGGAAGCGCCATGAGAGACGGGGCGTGGCCTCGCCGATGCCCAGCGGCTTTTGGTGGTGCTCGACCTGGACGCGTTCGATTTGTACCACCATTGTTCAGGGAGGGAGGAGATGAAAGGGAAATTGGAAAATAGAAGTCGCAAGCTGTCGCTGACGAGGGGGGATGTCACTCTCCATCTTGAATGTCTGGCCGGAGGTCGGCGGCCTGGAGCTTCCTTGCCCGAGATTCGGTCCTGGTACGAAAATGATGAGGGGGAAAGATGAGTGACGACCATCCATGTTCGCCAGCAAACGAGGGTGGAGAAGGACCACAGGCCCCTCTTTCTTCATCTGGTCTAGTTCGTCTCGGGGGAGGGCCGATGCTCCTTTAAGAGAGGACCGCGGCCACCCACCTCGCTTTGCAAACCACTGGTCTCGGGGCTCTCCCGACGCGACCTTTCTTCCAACTTTTGGCCCTCTGATCTTTTGTGATGCAACTAGTCCCGACATTGAGGCAGCATTGAAGCCAGCCAACGGCGGAAAGATGTCCGAGTACCCCGGTCTTCCCCACGAGGGTCAAGATCCGAGCCCACACATGTCGGGCCAGCTCCCGCCGACGACAGTCCCCAGAGGCCAGAAGCGGTCTCTAACAGCAGCGTTCTCGAGCGGGTCTGGTACATTGCGCACCGCCGTCGCGTGTCGCTCATGTCGCGAACGCAAGACCCGGTGCAGCGGTCATCAGCCAAGGTGTAACTACTGCTCGCGAGCCGGCGTTCCGTGCGAGTATCTCCCTGGGGTTGTCAGCGCGCCTTCTGGGCCCCCACCAACGTGAGTCCCTGCATCAATTGGGCATCCACGGTGTAGAACACCGTTAACACTGGTATAGGACGTCGGATGTCTCTCTCGATGAGTGGGGAGGTCGCATCCTAGGCGCTGTAGAAGGCTTGAGACAGGCCGTGACAGCAGGGCCTGCCGCATTTCAGCACCAAAGATCCGGGGCAGACACGACATTCAACCTTTCGACAGTTCTCTCAGCGGAAGCTCAGCTTGAGAAACCGAACGATGAAGAGCGGCATGGGCCCATGGCCCTTCCAGGACCATCACCCATCACCAGCCTGCCGTCCATACTCCAGTGGGACCTCTTTGAAGCGGCCCGGAGCCTCTTCATGGAGAAGCTTGTCAAGGCCGCCGAACCCCGTAAGAGGGATCCAACGATCGGACTTGAGACCGCCAGCTGCAACACTGCTGAACTGCTCGCCCTCGCGGCCCGCTTTGTCACTTATCAAGATGGGTCTCTCCAAATCGTAGAGATGGCAACGCTTCGAAGCTTGATTGCAGACATTGGCGAGTTTGGCGTCCCATGGTCGGCAGAGTCGTGTCTGGTTCTGCTGGTCGCGGCATTGGGAAGTCTATTAGACACGGTCAACGAGACTGCCGAGCCTCGGCAAATCACTCGTGAGGCTCTCAGGTACTGGAACATGGCGAGGAAACGGCTGGCATGGGCGGCTGGTGAAGGAGGGCTCCTTGGTGCCCAGTGCCATTTCCTCGCAGGGTAAGTCTTCGACCTGACTTCCATTCGGTCGCACCCAGGACTGACACCTACCTAGCATCTGGCAGCTGTACGACTCGGATCCAAAGGCTTCATGGAAAAGCATGGCGACCGCCTTGCAAATCATCGACGATTCCACTGCTGAAGATGCAGAGCTTGAGCTGTGCCAGAACATCCGCGCCCTCTCCCTGGCACTGCTCTGCCGACTCTGTGGCGAGGTGTCCCTCTCCTTTGTTCAGTCCTCGTATCATCTGGCCTCCCGCCCCTGTCTAGAAGGCTCCAGCTCCCAGAGGCGACTGTCTACCGCCATGTTGTCCCTTCTCGAAATACGACAGAAGGTTCTTGCCAGCTTTGAATGTCTCTCCAAGGAAATGTCCCTCGTGGAGATTTCTACACTATTGGCGAATCGGAAAGACACGGAGCAGCAACTGAACTTCATCAGGGACGAAGGAGAGAAGACATGGACTGATCTCGGCCTAGCCAGATTCATGTTATGGCTCCTGCATACAGAGATCAGAGAGCTTTGCTTACGTCCTTTCCTATACGTTGCCATGCACGCCTCTACGCTTCGTCCAATGAACACCGACAAAGGTACGATGGAAGCTGTAGTAAGGCAGCACATCCGAAGAGAGGTGTGGGAAAATTGTCTCCTTCATCGACTGCATCTCAAACACCGGCTTCAACAGTGCTTTGATCCTTCGACGTCATTCCTGGAAGTCGGATGGCTGAGGATCCATGATTGCGCCACGCTTGGGCTATTGTGCTTGGCTTCGAAAGATTCTCAGCGTTGGGGCGACTTCATGGACCTCCAGCTTTCAGAGGAGGTGTCCCCTACATGGTTCGACAGTTTTGGCATACGTGCCTTCCTGGACAATGACCACCTATGCCGGCAAGCCTCGTCGGCGTACTCTGATATGCTGCAGTGGATTCACGCCCAGTGAGATTCCAGGATCTCTCCTTATTCCAGAACGTGCTGTGGAGGCGACCATGCAGTATATATACCAAGTCATCTAGTACTATTGCCTCTCTATCAAAATCGAAAGTCCTCGTGCAGTTCTTGAAGAATACTCAGGTTGGTCGTACAGTCCCTCGACTCGTCCTCCCAGTACTTCAGTCCCCGGACCAGTACCCGCGCCAACTCCCGGCAAACTTCATTATCCGCCACTCGAAGCGCGGCCAACTCCGGTCGGCCCTGCTCCCGGAGCCTGCGAGCAGCTATTAGTATGAGAGCGCTTCTGACGCCTTTCCGGAGCCCAAGCCAGGTATTGTGGTTCCGGTGTGATGACCCCGCGGCCCTCATGAAGCCGACGTCCAGCTCCAGACACACGTTGGTCATGGCCACTAGATCAGCCACCAGTGCCCCCGACCACTTCGAGACATCGTTGTGCAGCAAGATGTACAGGGCGGGCATGGAGATGTCGTGTCTTGTGCTGGAGAGGCGCCATCGGAGATAGTGGCGAAGCTCGTCCTGGCAGGAGATGGAACCGTCCATGGGAAACTGCATCGCCTCGGGGAGGGATTCGTAGTAGCTCGTCGCCTGGTAGTCGAACTCTTTCATTGCCCGGAGGAGGCTTTGGAAGAAGAGCTCGGGGGAGTCGCCTGCGCGGCGGTAGGCTTCGCGACGCTTCTCCTGCATGTAGATGTCGATGCGCATCTCCAGCTTGCGGAGCATGATGTCCGTAAGGAAGAAATACCACGATCGGTCGTCATAAGGCTCATGAGGAGCAGTCGGCAGGCCCGGAAGTCGACCGTCTAGGGTGGCGGTAGCTCGTGCGACAGATGGTGAACCGTGGTGGAGAGGATTTGCACTGCCGTTGGGGGGCGTCGGGAACGAGGTCGAATATGCGATGATGTTGAGGCCGGCTGTCTCCATTCCAAACTCACACGCCAGCTCCCTGCAGAATCAAATGTCAGACATTGCCTCAAGAAAGCGAAAGGGCGAGGTACCTCTCGGCCTTGAAGCAGCTCCAGTACAGCCGCTGCTCCATGCTGCGAGAGTCGGGACCTTGCAGACCCATGCTTTCGCGGGCCATCCGCTTGGTGATGTACGTCCTGCAAGCAATAGAGGCCGTGTTGAGTAGCCGCCACCCAGCAATTGGTTGCTGGGTGTACATGAAGTACGTGCCCGCCATGTATAAACACTGGGCGGCAGTGAGGGACGACTGCGTGCAGACAAGACCCAGGCGTTTTTGTCCAGCGATGAAGTACTGCGTGGCAACCGCGAGTCTATCACGCGACAGCCTCGTTTCTTCGTACTCTTCAAGGTGATTCTCTTCGGGGCTCCAAGGGGACGAGATGGCACCCAGGGCGCACGCCAGTAGCTGCGAAGGTGTAAGCAACCTCTTCACTCGTCGGGATGGCAAACTCACCACTTGACAAGTCCTCGCATTCCAGCCAGGACCATTCTCAACAAGATTGGCGGCATAAGATCGCAGGCTCTGCGGGTCGAGAATCGGACACTTGATGTGCACGTTGCTCAGGAAACTCTCGATGAGCCCAGGAACCACGGTCCCGTCATCAAGGCCCCTTCCACTCAAGTCTCCTGGCGAAGAACCCTGTCGACGAGCCCTCACTTGTTCTGCACCTCGAAATCCGCCGAACCCCTCCTCGTCCTCTTCACCGTCCTCATCCTCGCGAGAGCCGAGCATCACGGCGTCGAGGCTACTGTTGACATTCCCACGAAACCCCAAAATCGGCCAGAGCAGCGTTTCCTCGACAGTAAAGGTCCACCACAGGCCGAAGGGAGGATTCTCCGGGTGACTTAGATCCCTTCGGAGCGAGACTGACTCCATGATGTCGTTGTGAGTCTGGTGGTAGCGCTCATCGTAAATGGGGGTCTCGTCCACGGGGTTTGCCGGCGATGCGCGAGGAGTGCTGTGGCCCCCTTGCATGGCTGGGACGAGGAGCGACCTCATCGCCGCGATGTCCGATGCGGGAGACGCCGAGTGGTGAGGGGTGGGGTTCACCATGTCGAGTCTTCGCTCGAAGTCGGAGAGTCGGGCTAGGATGGCAGCGATCTGGTCATTGGTGGCGGTATTTGCTGCTGGTGGAGGGCCGGTATTGCTGTCTGGGCCTTGCTGGGACCTGTTCGATTCCATCGTTTCAGTGAGGAGCGGAAGTGAAAGTATCTGAAATGATGTATCGGCTGTAAGAGGCCTCGACACCTCCAGTCGTTTCCTGGGACTCGGCAGGCGTACCTAGAATGCGCAGGTTGCAGGCCAGGGGCCGTATGATCGCCCTGCTTGGATCCTCCGGGCATATAATCGGTCGTGGGATCGGACAGTACGGAGTAGATGCCACTAACCGCTGGGCGGGCGGATCTCTTGTCGGGAGCCATCCTCCTCTGGTCCGGTGTCAATGGCTCAAGGTTGTGTGGGTGTGATGGTTTGGAAGTGGCTCCTCTAGCGACCGAATTCCGATCTGATCTCCAGCTCAGGGCAGCCCTGAGCAGCTCCATTGCCGGTACGGGGCTCGGCATGCGCCGTCGCGCTCGGGGGCCACCCCCGAAACATTGGAGCGAGCACTAGCAGGGAGCCAGATTTAGTGCATTTGTTCCTTTCACACGTGCTTCATGACACCCTGATGGCACTAAGCATCGCTTAAAGCCTTTGGCTCAAGCCGTTTGATCACAAGGAAAGGTAGGTATGTTATTCAAGGCTACGTATGAATATGTTCCAGTTGCTATCACAGCTGGGTAGTTCTCAGCCCATGTTGAGATGCCGCCAAACTGGAGACAATCAGACCTTGTTGGAGACGGTTGTCTGCGAATGCTCGGCATGGGCAGTCTCCAGATCATCCTCGGCTGCCAGTTTGGCAGCAATACCAACATCCTGAATATGAGAGAAGTCTGCAGTTCCGAAGACCTCGTCCATACGCTCCAGCGAGATCTACCAAGTGACAGGGTCAGTCAAATCTCCAGTTCTCAAGTACACCGGCAAACATTTGGGACCACTTACACCCTTGGTCTCGGGGATCCAGAAAGCGATGATGGCCATGATGAAGTTGACAGAGCCGAAGATAAAGTAGGCGCCGTACGGTGTGGTAACCAACATGACAGGTGTGGCCTTGGACACGGCAAGGTTGTGCACCCAGTGTGTGAACGAGGCCAGGGCGACGTTGTATGCCCGGATCCTGTTCGTGGGGATCTCAGACACATAGATCCAGGCTGGCCTGGTCAGCGACGGAATTCGACAAGGAGTCACGAGAGGAACATACAGACTGGGCCCCAGCCCGCGTTGAAAGCCAATGCAAAGACTGCTCAAGTCAGTATCGGTGATGTGGACTCTCGTGACAAGACCTACTGTAGACCATGGCCAGAGCAGCCATGCCGGCCGGTGGAGGCGTCGCGTTTTCACCAATACCAGGCCCAAAGCGAACATACTGCGAATCTGGGTTAGCTGTGACCAGCATGTCAGGTCTAGGACGGCCACTTACAAATCCCAGGAAGAACATGCAGAAGGACTGCACGAAGCCGCTCCACATGAAGGAGATGCGTCGACCAAGGGAATCTGCTAGGAAGAAGATGAAGATCAAACACGACACGACCTTGACGATGCCGTAAACGCCCTGGGCGAAAAGCGCCGTCGTGGTGCTTGAGAGGCCAAGGTCCCTGAATATGGTCGGGGCGTAGTAGTTGATGGCTCCGGTCTATCTCAATCAGTTTTCATGACACAAGAGTCGGCCCAGGGGTCGTAGTTACTCACCCCTGACCACTGCTGACATGTGATGAGACCGATCGTCACCAACGCCCGCTTCCGGTTGGACGGGATGGTCCAACACTCCTTCTGAATGGCCCAGAAGCCGGTACCCTGCATGATGGCCTTCTCTTGGTCGATGCCGGTGCGCAGCTCTAGCAACTCTTGCTGGAGGTATGGGTGGTTAGGTGGTAAACGACGCACGTCGGAGAGAACAGCGGTCGCATCCTCCCACCGGTCCTGGGAAGCAAGCCAGCGTGGTGACTCGGGACAGAATAGCATGCTGAAGAAGAGCAGAGCAGGGCAGATGGACTGGCAAGACAGAGGGACCATCCAGGTTGCCATAGGAGGGAGATGTAATAGAGCGCCGTAGTTGATGAAGTAGGCAGTCATGCCGCCCATGACAAGGAGCAGCTGGAAGAAGCCGACCAAAAAGCCGCGAATAGCACGAGGCGCGTTCTCCGATACGTATGTGGGAGCGAGCATGGTTCCAGCACCGAGACCGATGCCCTCGACAAATCTGCCAGTTGCGTCAGTCATGTTCGTAAGATAGTATGAAAACTTCGTACCTCCCGAGATAGAAGACTGGAAAGTGGCCATATGAGAATGCCTGCATCATTCCCCCGATGAAGCCCGTCACGGCTACAGCAAGGAGAGCGGACTTGCGACCCCAGCGATCGGCGTAAGGGCTTGAGAGCAGAGCGCCAGCGATGGCGCCCGCCTGCATGGTGGTGACCAAATTTCCGGCGAGGTTGGCCGCGGCGCTGCTGGGGCGGGTATCAAGACCGAATTCCCTGCGGAAGTCGGGCATGGCAAGGACGCCTCCGATAATGCCAGCATCGACGCCGAACAGCGCGCCGGCGAAGCATGCCTGGAGGGGAAGTTTCGGTCAGCCGAGGTTAACTGTGGCGACTGGAACAGGAACTCTTACTGAGGCAGTCAGGGCAATGACGCGCCAGTTATAGACCTGAGGAGGATCGATCTTGATGGCCTCATTGCGGACAATGCGCAGGAAGACGCCGTGAATGGTCATGGTGAGGGGCAGCTGGTGCTGACACAAGAGAAGAGAGTTGTTGAAAAGGGCGAGGAGGGGAGAGATGCTGAGAACGAGCCTGACTGAACAACGGCTCGAATTGAGACGCAGATGGTCATGATGATATAAGTATTCTGTAGAGGCTGTGATGGACCTTGTCTGTGGTGTGTCGCGTGGTTGCAATGGCGCAAAAGGTGGTGCTGGAGCTGTGACAGCGCCGGGGAAGAGATGGGGTAGTACTAGCGAGGCCGTGGGGTGAGAATCCGGGGTAGGGCGACAGGGTTCGGGGAGTGTCGGTTAGGTTGGTGGTGAGGGGTGAGGGTGTGGTGACCGGGGAGGAAGCGGATTCTCCCCGACAGAGATCTGGTCTAGGTACGGATGCCAAGCTGCAGACATCATGCCCAGTGCCACGCCGGGACTTACTTGTACATGCGGGGCTCGTTTGTTGACATTATGCATTATCCATTGGGTGCTGCTATGAGCTGCCGCCTTTGTCCAGACTCCCTTTCTCCCGCCACATCTGCTCCAACTCCGACCCTAGCGATGGGGTGGGCCAAAGACATTTCCTGCGGCACTCCTCTAGCATTTGCAGTACGCGCTTCCTCTGCCCCTGGTCCTGCATGAACATCCCCGCTGAGATATGGCTTAGCCTGCTAGCAACACAACAGTCAGAGAAGGCGAACCCACCAATGAAGAGGCATTGAGACGATAGGATGCTCGAGGCGTCTTCCGTCAAGGTCATGCCTATGCCACAAATGACTGCTATGCCCTGCTGGATGATACTTTGACGCTCCATGAAGCCGTCGATTCCATCCAGACATGGTTCATGGGCAGCAATGAGAATCCGAGAGACGTGATGGACCTGCATCGCTGAGCCTGTGCCGGTCAGTTCAGGCCAAGGGTAATCGAGGTCAAGGGAAGCACGCTGACCAAAACACTGTGGGTAGATCAGCCTCGGCTTGAACACCTGCCCATTTTCCCCCGTCGACATCGGCAACGGTGAAAACTCGACTGTGAGGTTCCCCTTCCACTCCTCCAACATTCCCTTCAATCCCTTCGCCCACCCGAGTCTCTCCCTGACCGACCCCTCGCCCGCATCTCCCGACGCATCTACCGCGCAAAAGTTGACCACCTGCGCCAGCAACCACACCGACCTACTAGCCAGCTCATGCCCCCCTAGCACCGAGCACGCCTTCTTCGGGGCCCACGTGCTATACGTCCTCCTCCTCTCCCGAAACGCTACCCAGATATCTTGCAACAGCCACGCCCACCACTTCGTGCTTTCGAGACTTGGCCTCTCGACTTCGATCTGTCGTGATCGAAGAATCCAGAAGACGCCCTGCAGGTGTTGCTGCCAGTCACCGCGGGCACCGCGGAGCATCTCATACGTCGAGACAATAAGGGTCGTGGCCATGAGCTCACGCGAGTTCTGGTACGAGGCGTGGCGCATGGCTTTTTGGACATAGTGCAGGGTTTGGTAGTAGTACTGGAGGGCTGTGTTGCGCGAGGGCCGGGTAGAAGGCGGAATCGTCTCATCAAGGGAGCGATGGTAGCTTGCGAGAGCCATGACCGCGTTGAGCAGACCGGCGTTGCGGAGGGCGAGATGGGGAACGAGGGCAGAAAAGGTTCGGGCTGGGTCGAAGAGGTCGAGCTGGAAGTGTCAGACGGGACTAAACAGGGAATGGAATAGCGTTTCTCACCCATGAGCATATGCGGTGGAGGAAGTGCTCGAAGAGAAGCTTCTCTTGGGGGAGTAGTTGAATGCTTCCAGATGCCTGCCACAGGCTCTCCTCCGGGATGTCTTCCCCCTGTACCTCCCCTTGATGGGCATCTATGATCCTGGTAGCCAGCTGCAAAGGTGAGGCGGCGTCGTCTTCTCCTGTGTTGTTCAGCAAGCCGTCGAACCCCAGTGGTCCACTGGCTTCCTGGACAGCCTCCTGGGAGACGTCATTCGCAAAAAGGCCAAACCATCGGACGGCAGCAACACCTGCAGAGGCTGAGGGACTCGTAGTCGCTGACTCGGGCTCTGGTATGGGCCACTCAAATGAGGCAGCGTGATGCTGCATTGACACGTCTGAGGTGCCATGCCATGCGATGGTACGACCAGAGCCGTAATCTTGGGCTGCGTGGGCAGCGACAGAGGGGGTTAGTACGGGCTGTGCTGGCTGGGCCTGCGTCGACGCCACGGCGCGAACCAAGTGCAGCAGGTCATCCTGAGTGCTGGCGACCTGCCCGAGCTGCCGCAGGATCTCCAAGCTCGCGGGGTCAAAGCTGGAACTTGTCAATGTGACTCCCCCGAAGACGCCCAGGTGACTTGAGCAAGACCTACGAGGAATGGTCTCTGTCACTACTGTCGTACGAGCAGGGAATACTCAACGCCGCGCAAAAGCCGCATGTCGGCTGCACGCTGTCACATTTCGACTTGCGGGCGCGGCAGACGTGACAGGCTTTCGAGCTCCTCTTGCGAGGGTATCTCGCGTCGGATGTCGGCTTGCGAGGTCGCTTCCGGGTGTCTGGGACGTCCTCCTGGTCATGACTGGACGAGTCATCCGGCTGATTCGAGTCGGTCCTGGGGTCATCCGGCATGGCGTCTGGGGTATGGGGTCTGACTGTTTGTCAGGAGAAGGTGTTTGTTGGAAACGGGAGGTGAGTTCGGGGAGCGTCGTCCTTTGTACCCGAAGCGGAGCATTCAGGGGCTTACCCCGCTGTTGACCATTGTCGTCCGGGGAGGACATTGGGGAGCCTGGACCGACGCCCACAACGCGGGGTTGACCCCCATGACATGATGCTAATGTGGTCCGGGGAGTCTCGGCTAGGTCCATCATCAGCCAAGGTCAGATGTATGCGGTGGCAGAGATCGTCAGACTGCAAGGAGGAACATGGGGCATAAAAGCTGGCTGTCGCGCCCTTGGACGGGGATGGAGATTTACGGGCTACAGACCGATATCAGCCTTTTCTTCCCTTATCTTCGAATCCCTTGAACGAGGAACATCATGGGAGACGTTACTCCGGCCGAGTACCCGGCCAACGGGCAAACCCATGCCAACGGGACTACCAACGGCACGACAAACGGCGTCAACGGTAACAGCAACGGCCATATTCACGCCCATGGCCCCTCGCAAGTCCTCCCCCAGAACCTCACAACCGATGTCCTCATCGTCGGCGGTGGCATGGGCGGCGTCGCAGCAGCCCTAGGCGCCCTCCGCCGCGGCCGCCGTGTCGTCCTGACCGACGAGTTCGACTGGCTCGGCGGCCAGCTCACCTCCCAGGCCGTGCCCCCGGACGAGCACACCTGGGTCGAGCAGTTTGGCGTGACGCGTTCCTATCGCGCCCTTCGCGATGGCATCCGCCAGTTCTACCGCGACCACTACCCCCTGACCGACGACGCCCGCCGCCGGCCCCAGCTCAACCCCGGCGCTGGCCATGTCAGCAAGCTCTGCGCCGAGCCCCGCGTCGCTGTCGCCGTCATAGACGCCATGCTCATGCCTTTCATCGGCAGCGGCCGGCTCGTCTTGCGGAAGCGCACCAAGCCTGTGGCATGCGAGGTTGGCGACGACCGGGTTGTTCGCTCTGTGACACTCCGCCGCCTCGATGGTAACAGGGGCACTTTCATCGTAAAAGCAGCCTATGTCATTGATGCGACGGAGCTGGGCGACCTTCTCCCCCTTGCAAACATTCCCTACGTCACGGGCTTCGAGTCCCGCCATGACACGGGCGAGCCCAGTGCACCCGAAGAGGCCCAGCCCACGAACTCTCAAGCCGTCTCCATCTGCTTCGCTGTCGACCACGTCGAAGGCGAGGACCACACCATTCCCCGTCCCGCGGCCTATGACCACTGGCGCGCCTGCAATCCCCCCTTCTGGGGCGCTCCTCTCCTCTCCCTCCGCGCACCGCACCCTCGAACCCTCGAGATCGTCGAGCGCGCCTTCACTCCAAACCCGGGCGACGACCCAGCCCTTGTCGTGGCTGACCAGCGCCTCGGCGGCGGCGACATGAACCTCTGGACATTCCGCCGCATCGCTGCCAGGGACAACTTCACTCCCGGCGCCTATCCCTCGGACATCTGCCTCGTCAACTGGCCCATGATCGACTTCTTCGAGGACCCCATCATCGATGTCTCGGAGAAGGAGTACACCGACCGCCTCGCTCGTGCTGCCTCGCTTTCATATAGCATGCTTTACTTCCTACAGACCGAGTGCCCTCGCGCCGACGGCCGTGGGAAGGGGTATCCAGGCCTGAGACTCCGGGGAGACGTGACGGGCACCGATCACGGGCTCGCCATGGCGCCGTATGTGCGGGAGTCGCGGCGCATCCAGGCCGTCACACGCATCGTCGAGCAGGATCTGTCTCTTGAGGTGCGCGGGGCCAAGGGGGCGGTGAGATACCGCGACAGCGTTGGCGTAGGCATGTACCGGATCGACTTGCACCCCTCGACCGGCGGGGACAACTACATTGACGTTGCTTGCTGTCCGTTTGAGATCCCACTGGGGGCACTCATCCCAAAGGACGGAGGGAACTTGCTGGCAGGTTGCAAGAATATCGGCACGACGCACATCACGAATGGATGTTATAGGCTGCACCCGGTCGAATGGAACATCGGCGAGGCGGCTGGGATTTTGGCAGCGCATTGCCTGAACACCGGGCTGACGCCCATTGAGGTTCAGAAGGACGATGAGCTTTTTGCCAAGTTCCATGAGGTACTGGTGTGCGAGGGTGTCGAGACGTCCTGGCCTGACGTGACGGGCTACTAGCATGGGGATGATAGAAGCTGTCTAGAAACCGGTCGTCTCAAGTCATTTGAGTATACCATGCTACTCATCTTCAATGAGCTATGTGAAATGAACGCGTGATAGCTGCGAGCTCAGGTATCAGGTATGCCAGGGCCGCAATGTGAAGTCAGGGGTTCAGTGGCTGACCCGTCAACAACAGCGACCAGCAACTTGGCCACCTCATCAGATGATCTTCCAGAAAACCACTCCTATCGTATCTTCTGAATAGATAGTCATGAATCAAATTCAATCAGAACGAAAAATCCTCATGAACCAGCCATGGCAATGGGCCCTCCGGCACGTGCCAAGCTCGTCAAGTCTCCTTCTCACAGTCGACAGCAGCAGGGCTGGTCACATCTAGGCCACAGCTTTCTCCTCTTACGAAAGGTTCGAGATCGGCGTACTCACTACTCTACAAGGATAGCATGCTGATTGCTGTGACAGCTTTGGGGAAAATCTCACCCAGGCTGAGATATTTCCGTCCAAGTCTTTTCTCACTGCCTAGCCGTCAGATAAGAGACTACAAACCACGTCAACGTAGGTAACCCCCTCTTCCAGCCTTCATTCAAACTGATCTGTCCTTTCCCGTGAAAAATTGCAATGTCACAATCACTCTCCATCACACCCTTCACTTCCGTCGACCTCCCCATCCTCGCCGACTACCTGCACACCTCCAAGCTCCTCCTTGCCATCAACCGCTTCCTAATTCTCGACTGGCCCAACGAGCCAGCCCAGAGGAAGAGATGCACCACCGCCGTTCAGGGATCCCTCGATGACCCGAATTCGGAATGTCTCAAGGCCGTCGACATCGCCGCTGGAGACATCATTGGCTTCGCGGTACTCACCCGCAAGCATCCCCTGAAAGACGAAGATGCGCCGAAGCAGGAATGCTCAGACTTCATGAACCCCAGAGTCTTCGAAAGCGTCATGCAGGGGGCTGAGGACCTCGGCAAATCTGTCCAGGATCTGGACCGCTATGATGAAAAACATCTGCATGTGGATTGTTCATCTTCGTCAGCTGACATGTTTAGAAATCACATACATCTATGTCAAACCAAGCCATCGACGCAGCGGCGTTGCCTCGAAACTTCTTGACGTCTTCAAAGACAGGTGCAGGGCTGAAGGCCTCCCGCTCTGCACGCAGTCAGAGCCTGCTGCCTTCCAATTCTTCCTCAACCAGGGCTTCAAGGACGACGGGCACTGCGACTTTGACCTGGCACAGTGGGCCGATCCCAACAGCGGATTCGGCGTGTTCAGGCTCTCGGGGGTCAAATGGGTTCCGGAAGAGATCTGACAGACATTGTGGTGGAGGTTTACTCGACTGTATTTCCAAAATCATCTAGCAATATGCTAGGGCTTTCTCAATAAAAAGAAGTCAGTATCTTCAAAACCCTCAATGGTGACTCGAGACCATACCTCTACTTGCCTCCCGTCAACCGCCGCCGCTGCAGTTCCTTGACCTCCTCATCCAACCCCGAAATCGGCCCCTCAACCACAATATCCGGCGCAACATCCTTAATCCCCAGCGGCGCGACCCTAGCCGCAGGCGCTCCAAACTCGGCCCTCCAAGCCCGATATTGTTCCGATGACGAAACGAAGATGATGCGCCCCAGGCCGCAGTAGGCGTGGGCCATGGTGCACATGGCGCAGTGCTCGCCCGAAGTGTAGACCGTCGTGGCGCGGCGCGCCTCGGGCGAGAGGTTCTTCTGCGCCCAGCGCGCGAGCTCAATCTCCGGGTGATACGTCGCATCGGCCCCCGTGGTGACGCGGTTGCGGTCTTGGTGCAGCACGGCGCCTGTTGCGTCGTCGACGAGGACAGAGCCGAAGGGGTCGTCGCCTGCGAGGAGGGCTTCCTCGGCGAGCTTGACGCTCAGGCGTAGATGGTGGATGTCTGGCCGAGAGGACATGTTTGAGATGAGAAGAGATTTTGGTTCTGAAAATGACTTGCTTTGGGTGATGTGTTGGTGTTGTTGTCTTGATTGGCTTTGTCATCAGAGAAGTGGAAGATCATGCCCCTCTTCTGCTGATGTCAGGATGCCTTCTCACGACCCCTCCTTCACCTCTCCTCATCATTCGCCCACCGACCATCTCGTATCGACGGCTGAATGACAAATCCGGGATCGTCTCTCACAACCACCTTACCCACCATGAACCCAGCACAGCTCCCCCTCCACCTCCAGCTCGCTCATCTTCGCAAGGTCCTCTCCACAAACAAAACCCTCATCGAGGTACTCGGCCGAGCCCGGTCCCTGCACCTGCCGAACTGGTACCTTGCCGCGGGGTCCCTGTCTCAGACCATCTGGAACCATGCATCGTCCAAGCCCCCAGACACCGGCATAAGCGACTACGACCTGGTCTATTTCGACAACAGCGACCTAACCTACGAGGCAGAGGATGTGCACATCCAAAAGAGCAGACAACTCTTCGCTGACCTAGGTGTCGACGTGGAGATCCGGAACCAGGCCCGCGTCCACCTATGGTACGAGAAGAAGCACGGCGTCCCATGTTCACCCCACGATAGTGTGGAATCGGGCATCGACTCATGGATCTCAACGAGTGCCATGATCGGCGTGCGACTGGAGGATGATGGCCAGTGGAGTGTCTACGCCCCGCGCGGGCTGTCGGACTTCTTCAACATGGTTGTCAAGCCAAACCCGGTCTTGGGGACTAGGGCTGCGTTCGAAAAGAAGGCTGAGCGATGGAAGAGCATCTGGCCTGGGTTGAAGATAGAGCCTTGGCCTGTGGCGTAAGGGCCTTTCAGAGATGATTCGTGGGCCCGGCAATGGCTTGCTTTCGTATAGCGCCACATCCAACGGGTTTGAAGCATGGGCTCTGTCTACAGTCATTGTCAAAGAGCGTGATAGGCTGCAGGGCAGCGAATAAGATGTTAAAACAAATCAACTCAACATAGGTATGCTTCTCGTTCTGTTGTCTACATATTACTGAGTAATGCTGAGGGCTGGATGCTGCTGGTCATGCTCGTGTCTATCTCTAACCTCATATCGTGGGATATTGTTTGCGTCTTCGTCGTTAAGGACAGAAATGTCCAACCGTGCGCGAGTATTGGCTCACTCTTGGGACATCAAGGCTGGTGCGGTTGTGTCTGTCCTCGGCTTGAGAGTGCATTCAAACGGTTTTGGGTGGCTGAAACGCGTCAGTGGATGGGGCATGGACTTTAACAAGAATGCTTACCCGCCGAGACCCACGGAAAGCTCAACTTCTGGCTCCATTGGTGTACCATCGTCTGCCAGAGCCATTTCCAGGTTGAATGCAGACAGCAGCGTCACGATGAAGATGTTCACCGATGCCATGGCCAAGTAGTTTCCTGGGCACCTTCGTCTCCCAAAGCCGAAATTCCCCGGAGGAGAGGGTTCGCCGCGGAGATATCTGTCGGGATCGAAGAGCTCGGGGTTCTGGTACTTGTCGGCGGCCATGGCCATGGCTTTGGCGTTTGCGAAGATGACGGTTCCCTTGGGAATGAACATTCCGTTGTACGTGTCGTCTCGGAGGCTCATGTGGGGGATTACGAGAGGGTTGAGTGGCAGGCACCGCAGTGTCTCGTTCATGAAGCACTCGAGATAGGGCAGCTTGGGCAGATCCTCAAAGTCGGGTAGCCTCTCTCGCCCGACAACCTCGTCGAGTTCGCGCTGCAGTCTCTTCTGCACCTCGGGGTACTTGACGAGGAATAAGATGCAGCTCTGCAGTGTGCTCCAAGTGGTGTTGCCACCAGCGATGAAGATTGCGCCGGCCGCACCCTTGACGTCCGGAATCGTCAAGTCCTGCTTCTTGCCAGCTTCTTTGTTGGCCAAATAGGTACCCAGATGGGTGCGCATGAACGATGGTGACGTCGTTCCGGCTTCGTAGTCCTTCAAGGCCGCTGCCCAGGGCACCTCGTGTATGGTCTGGATGGTAGGTCGGCTCCGGCGGGCATGTTGTAGAGAGGGCGAGATGTTCAGCCAGTCGGGGAGGTGGCGCGCCAAGGGGAAGATGTCGACGAGGGTAGAACCTGGGACGCCACCTTCGGTCGTGGCATAGTTGGCGGCGAGGGACATCTCGCAATATGGTGAGTCCTTGCTGGAGACCTCCTGCCCGTAGGCCACGCGAAATATTATGCTCGTAGCCATGAGAAGTGTGATGTCTTTCCAGTCGTGTGGGTCGGCCAGGAGGGAACGGACGGCCTTTCGCGCCTCCTGAAGTTGCATCGGGCGAAAAGTCTTGATGTTTGACTGGGAAAAGCTCGTCTGGAAGAGGCGTCGGTGCAGCTTGAACCTGGGACCCCAGCGTAGGAAGGTCAAGGTCAGTCCCCATCCCATTCTGACAAGCATGTTAGTTATGATGCCGCGCGACGATTGCTCCTCTGAAGGAAAAGAGACGGCGCGGGGCTTCTTACACCTCAAACAGGGTGAATCGAGGCCTATCGGAGTAGATGTTGCCGCGCTTGTCGAGCAGGTCGGATGCTGATTCAACGCTGTTCAAACTCAGCATGTGCTGGCCCAGCACCTGGGTGTGAATCACGTCTGAATCTGGGAAAAAATTAGTGGGAAGGTCCGGACGGCCAGATCAGACCCAGGGCAAACGACTTACTGTACTCTTTGCCCCAACGGATGTAATCCATCTCGGGGTGTTCGGCACTGATCTGACCCAAATTCCCGAGCAAAAACCTGCCCTTTGGCCCGGGAGGCAAGGGAAGGCGACAGGTGGCTGAAAAGACCCGGCGCCAAACGAACACCAGGATCGAGGTTGCCACCAAGACGGTGACAACAGGGTGCGCTTGATTCATGAAGATGTCCATGATGTCGGAACAGGGTGTGCCGCGGGTGGCACCTAGGTCATGGCGTGATGATGCGTCGTAGGATGAGGGCGTAGGAGCTTGCGACGAGGATATCGATGACTGATTAGGGAAGCGGAGGAGAGCTATTTTACGTTGGGTGCGAGTAGAAGGTACTATGCTGCGAGAAAACCTAGAAAGGGAGAGAGTCTTTGGAGTTGATGGGGGTCAAGATATCCCGGGCCGTGAAGGTGGGTATCGGTACAGAGGCCGATGCCGCGCCGGGTCCGTTGAAGCTGAGCCGCGGAAGACGGGAGAGAGCGATGATGGGCAAAGGGAGCGACTCAGGCGAGACACGGAAAACGGGCAGGAGGAGTAAGGTGCCGTAGGTAGGTTGATGCCATCCGTCCCGATCCGCCTCACGTACGGCAGTCCCGAGAACCTGGGAAGGAGACGGGCAACAGCGCGCGGCACCAACGGCAGGGAGGCATGGTGTCCATGGTGGACAACGCAGCGCAGCGCAACGCAGATGTTGTTGGGGTCCGTGGATCCTCCGACGGATGGAGCCTGTTTTAAATCGAGGGGAGGGACCGGTCTCCAGTTCTGAAAAGGGCGTCCAGTAACGGCGAGTCTAGTCGGGCTGGGCTCTGGAGGCCGGCGCCGTCACGGTGGGAACTTTTGACGAGCTGAAGAGCTGGGCTGGGTTGTCAGTGGTCAAGGGCTCAAGCAAGGCACGCTCGGCTGGAGTACTCGGAGGTGGGTGTGGAATGGACGTGGTGAGTGTGGGCATAAGAGGCGGCGCGAAGGAGGCGCCAAGGGATGAACGGCAGCTGGAGCATGGAGCAGCAGGTCATGCCCGGACAGGACAGGACAGGCATGGAAGAGAGAGAAGGAAAGATACCAGGTCTGGCTTGGCCCGGGGCTGATGTGAGGTGAGGTGCCTAGGTGGGTAAGGGTAAGAAGCATGCGTGTGTGGCGTTTGTGTCCGTAGACGTCAGTGACAGGACAGGGTCACGAAGCAGCTTCCCCAGAAGAGAAGGAATGCGGCGCCATCATACAGGCGGCGCCAGCCCCAAGGAGGAAAAGGGGCAGCAGGCCTGAGCATCTCGGCGGCGATGGCAGGTGGGGTAGGAGAGGGGACGTGGAGGTCATGGTGGTCGTGGTAGGAGCACCCGTGAGCTGTACAAGGACGAGGTGCAGAGAAGGCCCCGCCACGAGTGCGCGCACATGACACACCAGTTTCCATGGTGGAAAAAGCATCATGGTGTTCTGGCCAGTCGCTGTGCTGGTCTTTGCTGAGGGGATTTGAAATCTGACTCGACATGAGGTGGGCGGGCAGGTACGCAGGCTTGACCGGGTATGTGGGCATACGCGTGATAAGGAAAGGGCGGAGGAGGAAGCATTTGGGAAGGAAAGATCCAGAACACCCCCAGCAACGGTAGCACTTGCCTCAGTCTGGCTGCATTTACTCAGACGCCACAGGCTGGCTGCACGTTCGGAGACACGCCCGTCGACGATCCATGCCACCCACCTCGGACTTCAGGGCAGGACCCAGGACCGAGTTTCTCATCGGAAGGATCGATCCAAGGAATCCAGGGAAGGAGCGCACTACCACCTGCCGCTACCACCTCACGCAACGACCCATCACCCCTTCCGAGTCAACCTCCTTCCATGTCTTTGCCTGGGCCGGCCGACCGACTCGGACCCTCCGTCGAGTCTTGCTTTCTTTTCCTTCCATGCCTTTCGCACATCCACCCATCCATCTCACCTGTCACCCACGCGAATCATCCACGATACCTTCGGAGGGGTCTTACTCATCCAAAACCTCGCTCGCTATGAAGCTCCCGAGTCAGGCAAGATCCTCATCTTCGCCCTCCGTCTCAAATCGGCCGCCCATCATCTATCCGATCGCCGATGTTTCCATGCGACACACACGCGCCATGCCTGGCTAGTCTCGCATGCTTCCCTCCAAGCCAACGACATGTTATCAAAAACAGACACCCTGATACCCTGACACCCTCCGCCCTTTCCGATCTGCGGCAGCGCTTGTCGCCTTCAGCCCTGGCGCCAAAACCGCTTGCATGGCGACACCGAGTCGCATCATTGCAGGTGATCTTGGACTCGCAGAATAGGGCCGCAGGGAAGACAACGAAAGCATGGCGGGATGTTGCCCCCGGTACCCCGCCGCCTGTTGTCATCCGCTCGACAGAGTTCGCTCCTGCAGTGGCCGTTCCATCAACCCGGCCCACGATCCAGTCTGGGACACCCACCCGCCTGCCCGCTTCGTATCAGGCGGATGATCGTCGCTGGATGGGGTCGATGCACCTCTGCTCTTTCGGCCGTACTAGCCCGCAATCTTTCCCATCTTGGTCCATCGACATCTCCTCAAGAGCGCCTCGCCCCCTCTTCCCGATGTGGAGATGCTCTCAAGGGGGCCATGCCCTGCCCTGCCATGCCCTGCCATGCAAGACATGAGGGAAAATGACCTGCTATGCAGATGCGATGCACTTGAACAGCGTCAGCCGCCCTCGCTCGTGCCGACCAAGCCTGGCCAGCGGTGGACCAGACCAGCACGACACCCTGACTGACAGGACAGGCATGCCACTCGCCCACCGCAACGCAGCACCACACCGCAACGCATCGCACCCCCCCTTCTCCTTCAAGATGGACGGGTACCCATAAGTGCCACACCTGCTCGCACGCCTGGTGCCCCTGTCTTGTCCTACCACACCGTTCTGGCCGCTGTCGTTGGTTGGATCCAAGGCATGGAATGCTGCTGCCGGCTGGAGACAGGCAGGGCGGCGAGATGCACCGGGTGTTGTCCACCATCCCAGTACAGCTCGCCCAGCCCGGACAGTGCATACCTTGCTTCAGGCTTCCTTTGAGATCAGACCCCAACCGGACTTGCGTTCGCAGCCCACCGCTTCTGCTTCTCATCGAACACGCCGCACACCCACACTCCGACGTGTCCAGAGAGTGCCGTTGAGATGTCAAGCGTGGTAGCGGCCTTTCTCAGGGACACACACCGTCAGCCACGTGGAACCTTGGACGACACCTGCGTCCGTCCCTCTGCTACAGGCGCGCGCAACACTGCAGCGGGGATATTCAGGGAGGCCAGGGCGGCCTCTCGATTCGGCTCACACGCCCGTGGGCCACCCACGAGCGAGCTTCGCGACCCTGGCCAGACGACGTCCTTTCGAGTCAAGCCCTGCCCGCTGAGCAGGCAAGCGTTGCCATGCCCCTACCCAGCTGGGAATGACGACACCGGGTGTATGCCCCCTTCGCACTCGGGGGCTGCGTCCATCGAGGAAACCGCGTCTGTCGACCCCGCCGCCGACTGCTGGCCACCGCAATGGCCTGACTGGCGTCCGGTGTTCGCCTCGAGCTCGGCGCTGTGCAGAGGCGTGTTACGGGGCCAGCGCTGCCTTCTGGGCCCTCGGTCCGGTGGCACGAACTTGATAGGAGACGGGATTGGGCCGCCCCATATCATGAGTCGCGCGGGTGCATCTGCTGGTGGCCACCGACCGGAGGGCAGCAGCTGAGGGGCCGCCAGACGTGGCACAGGAGGACCACACATGCTTGCACAGCGGGCGACCGGACCCGTGTCTTTCGGACTTAGGAGATGAGGCTTGGCGGTCTCGATGCTTTTGCGATGCGGTCGCAGGCGCCTTGCCGTTGGAGAGGCGGGAGGCATGCATGGCCTGACCGAGACCTTGAACTTTCAACCCGGCTTGGTCAGCTTTTTTGGCACGGGGCACGCCGACTGACGTGACGTTCGCTGTCCGGGCGGCCTAACAATTTTGTGCAACCGTCTTGGCGTCGATCTGATGCAACCAACAGCTCCGTGGGCCGGGCGGGCCACTGTGAGCGGCTGCCAGTGGACCGTGCAACCGCCATACGTCAGTCGCTTTTGAGGTGACACAGCGAAAGGTCCAACGCGGTCAGGTCAAGACCTAAACGGCCCTTGTCAGGCTGAGGGGGATCCCTTCCAAGACGCCTCGCCTATGCCCAGTGTATCACATTTGGGGCCCCTCAACCGATAGACTAAGTGCTTCTCCAGATTCGGCCGGGTACTTGCCTACCCTGGACCGTTGTTCCGCCTCTGGAACCCGGGCGACAACGCTTCAACGCCATTCCCGATCCCTAGCCTCGCCTCGCCGGTCGAGACCGATCCCAACAAACCCGACACTCGAAAATACACTGACCGAGTCGGGCGAGCCATATCGGGCGGTCCCTTCGATGTAAGTGATGCGATGCAGAATACGAGCCACGGTAGATGCATCGCAAGACAGCTCTAGGATCTCACTCACCCTATCGCAACCCTGGTCGTGTTCCTCGCAAGCCCAGACCGAGGCTGAACGTGGCTGGTTCTGCATCAGTCTCGGGACAGGACAGACCAGTCAAGCCACTGGACTGAGGGAGTCCCTCCGGGATTTGCCCAGGCCCCCCTCATCTACAGCCCCTGCGACGACGCGTGCGACCTTGCTCGGGCTTTGCCATTCCAGTCGGGCGGCCAGCCAGTAATCCTGGGGGATATGTGTGTCTGTCTGGCCTGATGCCCAGGCGTGCGCTGTACCGTAGTCGTACCCTGCCCTCCGCCGTTCCGTGCCTCACCTGCCGCCGCCGCCTCACCAGAACCGGGTCTCCCCGCACGCACCACTCTCTCCACGTCCTCTTTTCCGCTCGAACCTGGTCCGCATTCGATCCACACCTCAAAGCGCGCCGCCTTGCGACGATGAACCTCCACGAAGCCGCGCTGCGAGACGCGCCTGCTGCCCAGATCAGCCGCCAGGGCGACAGCCGGAGCCTAAGCTTCGACGACGGCGGCTTCGAAGACGACAACGACGGCGCCGCCTCCGCCGCCGCCCGTCCCGATGGCTCCAAACCGCCCATCAAGCGGAGGGCGCCCATCGCCTGTAAAAGGTTCGCCCGCTCTCCGACTGACTCGGGCCGCTCCCGACCGAGCTTGATTGAACCTTGCAGGTCGCTAAGACACTAAACAGATGCCGCCGTATGAGGAGCAAATGCATCCACGACAAGGCCACTCCTCCTTGCAAGTCTTGCGGCGAGGCCGGCCTCACTGCTGATGACTGGTAGGGTTGCTGAAATGTCCCATGCCGTGCCTTCGTCATCTAACCGCCGCCTAGCATCTTCCCCGTCCGTGGCCAGCCGGACAATGATCGTGAATATCGCCATCCCCGAGTCAGGAGGGCCGACAAGGCCATCAAGCGGGAACCAGGTCGGGGTCGCCAGGACATCCTAGATCTGCCCGTCGCCGTGCGGCCACCACCGACCGCTCCACGCCCAAAGCACGCTGACGAGTGGGACCTGCTCCCGCCGCTGCCTGACATTATCGAGGCCGTGCATCTCTTCACTCGCAACTACTTTCAGCTCGGCTTCATCCCGAAGGATCTGTTTCGAGACCAACTCGCGACGAACCATCGCTCCGTCAGTGTCTTCTTGCTGCTCGGCATCCTGAGCATATCAGCCCGCTTCTCCTCCAGCCTGGCTGCTCGATACGATGGAGAGATCAAGGCTGCTGCATTTTTCATGGACAGGGCGAACGCCATCGCCCTACAGGAGCTGTACCAGGAACCAACTCTCGAACGATGTCAGGGCTTCTACCTCTTGAGCCTCGCTCAGCAGGGAAGCGGGATGAGGAACATGAGTTACGTGAGTGCCCTGTCATATCATTCATGCCGCCTCCCGTGCAGACTGACGCCTGAAAAGATGAACCTGGGCATCGCCACGCGCATGGCCGTGTTGATGCATCTCCATCGGGAGGAGTTCTACAAGTCCACGCCCAGCTTTGAGAACAACATCCGGCTCGAGTCCGCGAGAAGAACTTTGGTGAGTAGCACATGATCCTCCCACGGCCGCCAAGGACGAGGCTGACATGTCGTCAAGTGGATGCTGCACAGTGAGTCGAGACCGGATACGGGCATGAACCGTTCTGCAACCAGCCGTTCTAACCCTGCCCAGGCCAAGATAACCTGCACAGCGGGGCAATGTCGCCGATTTCCCTTGCGGCAAGCGACATCACCTGTCTCCTGCCGAGCAATGAGACCGACTTCGCGATGGGACGAGTCCCGGCTAACCGCGCCGCTCTGGAAGACACGCCCCCGGCCCGCGAGAACCCTAGCCTGATTCACCAGTCGGCACGATCCCTCTTCGCTAGCTTGATCCAGGCCCATTACTACTGGGGTAGGGTGGCTAGGCGAGCCATCGTTTCCGACAAAAGCAGCCAGCCGTGGGACTCCAAGAGCGACTATGCCATCATGGCCGAGAAGCTCGCAAACTGGGAGAACAGGCTGCCGCAGGACCACCGATGGAGCATGGTGCTCCTCAACGGGCACAAATCCGTCGGCGAGGACTTGGTATGCCTCTTGGCACTTGCCTTGCATTGATCTGGAGAACTGACAGTCTTCACAGGCATACATGAACGTGACCATGATGACGAAGCTCTGCAATGTCGTCCTTCGACGACCATACTTGGATCAGTAAGTCCCGGTCCTTACGCTGCCGCAGTCTTATACTGACGCCCCATCCAGAATAATCAACCCAAGTTCGAACGACCAGCATCGGCGCGCTTTCTTCGCCCGAATGAGTGACGAGCTCTTCAAGAACGTCCGGGATTTGTATGAACAGATCGATGCACAATACGCCACAAGGGGGTCTGAGGACAGCGTTGGTGCTCAAATGGCCGTAAGTCAACTTGCCGCTCTGTGAATGCCTACGTACCCAGAGCTTACTCTTCCAAGTCATTCTGCGTCTACAGCTGCGGGCTGTTCTCGACGTATCTGTGCAAATACAAGAACAGTGGGTTCATCCTTTCCGATTTGCCACACTTCTGCTAAACTTCTGTAGTCTGTTCGGACAGATCCATCATCCAGCAGGGCCCTAACATGCTCCAGCGATGCATGACGATCCTCATCGAGTGCAAGGAGATTTGGCCGCTCGCTTCGAGATGGCTCGAGTCTCTTGAGAGATACTCCAGGGATCCCAAGGCGGCAGCTGTCAGCTTGGACCGTGGAATGGCCGACGGCGTACGTCGACTAATCGATCAAGACTTGACTGCAACTTTGCTAACTCGGCACAGGACGACCGCACGCTGCGGCCTCTTCACATACCCTACTCGCCATCATTTGCTGGCAAAGGCACGAAACAAGGGCGGCTGCCTCCTCCCCTCAAGCTCCCGGGACCGACCTCGCCAAACGAAGACTCGAAAGCAAACGTCTTCTTGACAACGAGCAGAGAATCGCCAAGCGTAGCGCAGGCCACCGCAGGATCCCAGCAGCAGACGCAGCAAGTCCATCACGACCAGCACGCCTCTGGCCCTCGTCCGCACCAGCTTCCCTCCTCACAGCAACAGCCGCAGCCCATGCTCGAGAAACAGCACCACCCTCCCTACCCAAACGACGTCCATTACCAGCCACAGTCTCACCCACGCCCGCAACAACATCAGCAGCAGCATCCTCAGCAGCAGTCCCAAGTCCCCCCGCAGCACATGATGTATCCCCAGCAGCGCCTTCAACAACAGCCGCAGCAAATGTATGCACAACAGCATCAGCACCCGCATCAGCATCAGCATCCCCAGCAACACCCATATGCCCCTCACAACCCAATGAACATGCTAGCCCAAGCCGCCTTCGACCAGCCCACCTACCAGACTGGCCCCATGCCGCAGCTGATAAGCCCCCAGTCCGCGCACCCGTCCCAGATGTACCAGCTCCCCCAGGTGCAGCAGCCCGCCCAACCAGCCGCCTACGAAGGTCCAGCACAGCCCGGCTTCTTCACGCCCCCGACACCTACCGTCGCCCTCGGCCCCGGCAACGATGGTTTCGAAGTCGAGCTCCAGAGCTGGTTCGACGACACAGCCCAGAGCAACGGCTGGGTCGGCAACGGCGTGGGCATCGGATACTCCATCTAAGCAGGGCTGGCTTCCCAGTATTAGCTGCGAAGCGAGCGATCTTTTCACGCCTCCTATTATGGATGGATTAGAGTAGATACCCGGCACATATACCAGCATTTCTTATTCTGCCTTTCGTCTCTCATTATGATCTTCTTTCATGTCATATTCCTGCCACATCAAACGACAAATGGCTGTATTTCTCGTTCACATCACAGACACTTCATCTCATTCATGTTGCACGTTCAATTCTGGATAGCTAGATTGCTACCAGGACGATCAGGCCGCGCAGGGAGACCACTTGGTCTCCGGCGCTGTGCCCGTCGTCGGGCCGAGGGGATTGGGTGTGCGTTGCGGGGGTGGGGGGAATAAACGCCTAAACCATGGCCATGCTCTCTCGTCGCTTCCGCTCGCCGTGCTTCTGTTTGCCCCTACACTCTCCTGGTGGTATCGGTCTGTCCGTCTGGCGTCTCCTCCCGGCGTCGCCGCCGCGCGGGGAGGGCCTTGCGGTGCCTGCCCGATCCGTTCATTGCTCATCCGCTATCGTCACACATGGGCCGTCGGGCATCCCGACCACGCATGGCAGGGCCGAGAACCTGCGACGCTCGGCGGGCATCCCCCGCCTCTGCTTCGGCTAGCGGGTGAGGCAGGCAGGTAGCGAGAGCCGACTTGAAGCCGGCCGGGCGCGGGTGCGTCCTCGTTGTCGTCGTCGCTTGTCGTGGCCTCTGATGCGTCGTCGTGCTCGTTTCGGTCCATGCTACCGCCGCCTTCATAAACTGATGAAACGCATCGTGCCCGTCCGCCGGGTGGGAAAACTCCGTCTACATGATTTTGGAATTGCCTGCGCTCCATAAGAGCGCGGCGTACATGACAAATGGGGGGTGTTGTGTTGCTCTCTTTCTCTCTATGCCTGCCGTCCGCGAACGGAAAAGGTTCACAAAAAAACAGCCAAAATAAACGCAAGGCTGGGGCTTGGGGAATCGGTGATGTGACTTGGAGGGGCAATGTGCAGGGTATTGGGGAACGAGGATTACTAGGGGGGGTTGGTCTGCAGGATTCTATATACACAGACGTGTACTCCTTGAGTCCGGGGTGCTGTGTGCTATGGTTGATGTGTAGTGGCCGGGGAGGGGAACTGGGGGTGGGGTGTGTTCGTCGTCGTGTAAAGCCGTGTGGCCATTATTTCAGGGCGGCTTAGCGCAGCATAACGAGTTGTGGTTGTAGAGCTCCTATCGAAGGAGTCGACTGTCGGGGAGATCGATTTACGACTGAGCCATGACGTTGGCGGTGCCGCCGATCTGGCGCTTGATCTGCTCCCTGGCCCAGCGTGCGGTGTCGATGGTGCGGGGCGAGAACTCGCGGTTCGTCTTGGTGTCCTTGATGAGGGTCGTCATCCAGTCCTGGCGAAGGACCTCGACGAGCTCGCCGTTGGGGTAGGCCTCGGCAAGGTCGCTGAAGCAAATGTTAGCAGGGTCTGGAGGGAAAGGGAGGGGTCGGAACGCACCCGATGACGCCCATGGAAGAACGGAGAAGGGCCTCGCTGCGGTTCATGTCGCCGGAGATGGAGTTGAGCAGAGCGAAGATGGACTCGACGTAAGGCTGCAGGACGTTCGCTGTGGCATGTTAGCGGTGTTAATAAATTGCAGGATGCAAGTTGCTTACTCTTGCCGCTCAGCTTCATGGCGCCGACGATGCCGCCCCAGGCATCCATGATACCCTCGCGCAGGGAGACGACGTAGTCGAACATCTCGATGGGGCCCTCGGGCGAAGCAGTCACAGTAGCAGCCTGCTGGAGAACCTGAGCAATGACGGACAGGTAAGTCTCGAAGTGGCCACCGATGGCGCCGGCGATATCGCCGAAGCATTGGAGGATGGCGGGCTTGAACTGGTTTGAGAGCGCGGTGCTCTTCAGGTTGTTAAGGAGGTGGTTCATGAAGTTATCGCAGTACGGCTGGCTGCGTTCGCCGAGAGACCGGGTCAGGTCGCTGACCAGGCCAATAGCCATGGAGCACAGGCTGGGCTCCTCCTGGTTGGAGAGGGCGTTGTAGAGGAAGGGGCTGAAGTGCTCCATGTACTTGTCGAAGTCCTCCTCCATGGCGTTGGCCAGGGCGCTGATAGCAGCGAAAACGGCCTCAGGGACGCTCGACTTGGCGCCGACAGAGCCCAGGATCTCCAGCAGGGTGCGCATGATGCGGTCGCCCTGGGGGATGATCTCCTTGTCCAGGCGCTGGATGGCGGCCTGGAGAACGGTGCAGAGGCTGGTCTGCATCTCCTCGAGCATGATCCTGTCCTCAACACTGACAACCTGGCTCTGCATAGGGACAGTGCCCTCGAGGCGCTCAACGATGACGCCCAGAAGCGAGGCGATGGGAGCCATGCTCTCGGCGGCGGCGCTCTGGACGAACACGTTAAGGACCTCGTACGCGGCGGTGCGGACGTAAGAGTCGGTCTCCTGGCGGGCAGTGAGCGCCAGCAGGTTGGTGACGCTCTGGTTGAAGTGGGGAGTCATGGGGTTCTGCTGGCTGTCGAGGTCGCCGGCGAACCTCTCGGCCAGGTTCATCAGGGCCCAGCAGCACGACGAAGCAATCTTGGCGCTGCTCATCAGGCCGTTGAACAGAGACGTGACCAGGGGAGTGAGGTGAACGTTGGGGTCGATGGCGTCGGAGATGCTCTCGGTGATGCGGCCGAGGGCGAAGGCGGTCGAGTCCTTGACCTGCAGAGAGCTGTCATCCATCATGCTAATCAGGATGGGCAGCGCCTGCTTGACAATAGGCTCCAGGGTCTTCTCCTCCGGGCCATCCATGATGGCGCCAAAAGCAGACACGGCGGCGTCCCGGTTGTGCCAATCCTCGTGCTTCAGGTTCGCCTCCACGAACTGAAGAACGGGCTGAATGACGGCGCCGCCGACGGCCTGGGCGTAGAGCGACAGGCACTGGTAAGAGGCACGGGCCAGGTTGTACTCGTCATCAGTGGCATCCTCGTCCTGCTTCGTCAGGAGCTGCAGCAGGACAGGCAGGACCTCGTTGGCGGCAACGCGGGCAAAGTTGTAGAAGGGACGCATCTGATCGGCAGTCTCGACCTGGGAGGAAATCAGCGTTAGGCGTGCGGGCTAGAAGAAAGGTTTTGGGCGTTGGGCTCACCTGAGAGTTGTCGTCCTCGATGGCGGTCTCCTCCTCGCAGACGGTGCTCCAGAACTCGACGGCGAGCTTGGCAACATCCTCGTCCTCGGACTTCATGCCGAGAATGGTGAGGCCGAACAGGGCCTTCTCCATGTAGAAACGCATGTTTTCGTAGTAGAGGCTCATGATGCGGTTCAGGCAGCCAAAGGCGCCCTGCTGTATTCTGGAGTCATCGGCCTGGGTGGCCTCGCAGACGACCTGCATGATGTAGTTGCGCTCTCCCTCGTGCTTGAAGTTGCTGGCCACGAACTCGAGCGAGTCGCCCAGAGCAGTGATGGCCGCGAAGCGGACCTCGCCGTTGGTCTCCTCCTTACGGGCGCCCTGAACGACGGCCGTGAGGATGGCGTTGGAGTGCGCGGTGAGGGCAGCGCGCAGGTCGGGGTCCTGGCCCTCGCAGATGTAGCCGATGGTGGTAAGAGACGCCTGCTTCTGGTGGTCGGCACCCTCGCTGACGTTCTTAACGAGAGTCCCGAGCAGCTCTGGCCACTCGTTGCGGGGCAGCTCAATCCCGGCAATGGACGAGATGACCTGGGCGGCCGCCTGTCCTGCCTGAGCATTGTTGGAGGAGAGCGTCTGGAGGGTCAGGTTCTTGACCTGGGTCTTGGACTCGGCATCTGTTCCCTGAAGCCACTTCACCTGCAGCTCCTGCTGCCTGGCGAAATCTCTACCGGTGAAGGCGTTCTTCAGTGCGATACCGGCGGCGGCACGAATGGATCCTTGCGCGTTCTCGTTGGCGAGTTCTTGGACGAGGGTGACGAGGTATAGCGGCTGCAGGGGTGGATGCGGTCAGTACAACGAGTCGGTGAGAGGGCAGGACAGGGAGTCCAGGTGAGAGACTCACGAAGTTGTTCTCTGAGGCTTGTGTGAGTTGCTGCTCGGCAGCCTGGCGCAGGTTTGCGTCTGTGAATGGCACGAGTCAGCGAGTGTTTCCAATCGTCACCTCGACAGGACAGTCGAGGCGGGCGGGGAGAGCAAGGCACGACGACGTCAAGGGCGGTCGAGGATTTGGGGGGGGGGGGGGGGGGGGGGGGGCGAGGGCTGGTGGGGCAAAAACATACCAGGCGACAGCGAGTTGCTCAGGACCTGGTTGATCTCTGAGCTCGACATGATGGCGATTTGACGGAAATGCTCGCAAGAGGCTGATGTGGAAGGACGACGAAAAAGTCGGGGTGTGGTGTAGGAGGCGTGTCCGCACGTGCCAGAGAGAGGACAGAAACGCGGGGGGGAAACCTAGGACCTCTGAGCCGTTTTTGGTTGCTTGGAATCGCGGGAAACGGTGCGCCCGGAACGGAGAAAGGTAAATAAAGCGTCGGGCGGGGAAAAAGGTCGAGTAACCGATTAGAAGGAGCGGGGGTGTTTGCTTGCTCGAGAGCGCAAGTTCCTCTTTGGCTTCGAGTAGACGAAGGGATGGATGGGAGGAGAAGGAAAGGGACAGGTGGTCGAGCGGTTGGTTTGTGTGGTAGGAAAGAGTGCTTTGGAGGAGAGTGGGAGAGAGAATTGGCGGTGCAGGTGAATGCGGCGGTTGTTGACTTTTGGCGATCACAAGCCCGCCAGCGAGAGAGGGACGGGCGGACACCTGGGGAGGGGGGGGGGGTTCACTTGAGGGGCTCCATCGCCCTTTAGTTGTGCATTTTTCAGGCGGTGGGGAAGGAAGGCCCCTGGAGCTCTGCCTTTCACAGTGGGCGTCGTCACGCTTGCAGCGTTGTGTCCTCGTCCTCAGTGGTTCGTTCTGGCCAGTAATCGAAGTCTGGTTTCGTAGGAGGCCCACCATATCCCAGGCCGTCTGCCGCTCCAGAGCTGGCCTCGGGGGGTCTTCTTTGTTGCCTGCCTGCAAGCTGCTGGCTCAAACATGAGCATCACGTCCACGACTTGCTGTCTCTAACCGTCTCTGGGTTGCCAGGCCATGGTTGCTATGCGGCTGTGGGTTTCTCCTGCATCGGGGCTCCTTTTTTTTCTGCGCTCCTAGTGTTTCTTCCACTCGCTTCTGCGGCTCTGGGGACGACTTTGCTGGGAAAAGGTGCAGGGCGCCGAAATGAGTGTGGGGAACACGAAAGGGGACCTGGGTGATTGGGTTCCAGACGATGGGAAATCTGGTCCTTCTTGCCCAGGCACGACAGCTAGACCCCCTTCCTTCCAAGACAACATCCGCCAGGCCAGGCACCAAGTGTCCGAATTGATGTCTGGGGTTCTGGTCATAAAACATGCAAACGACCAGCCTGAGGTCTCTCATCCCCAGAAACATCTGTGCTGCCCGTTCTGAGTCTGACTCTGGGGGACAAGGGAATGGAAGAATGGAGGCCCTGCACCCACGGCGACCTCACCCCTCGACGCCCTCTCATTTGCCGAGCCATGCGGGCTACCCCACTCCCAGGCTACTAGCGCCCTCCTTCCGCACCTCCCGTTCGCCTACGCCCGCCCGCATCTGGTGGGATGACTGGTGCTTGTCATTGATTGGGCGCTATCCTGAAGACTTCACAATTCCAGCGACCGCGTGCAGTCTGGTCAGTACCGGGTCATAGCATGTTATCTGAATTTCACCCCGGCGAATCGAGCCAGCTCGAGGACGAGGGAGTCAAAGAAAGAGCGGGTGGACGGCCATGCCGAAAGGGAGAGTGCATGCTTGACGCATGCTGCCGGGGGAACGATCCGAGAGGGCATCAGTCCAGCTTGAGATGCCTATTTTGAAGTCACACACTTGTCAGGGAGTTCACCCCGAGAGGAAGCGGTTCGAATGGTGGCAATGAGGTTTCAGAGGGCAATGACGTCCCCGAGGATTGACGGCTTCACAGCACCGTGTTGGTCCGGGCTTTTGGAGGGGTCCAGCCAGGTCCCCTCCTCACAGTGTGGGGTGCACATGAGACCCCCAAGACCCCTTTTCAAATTTGCAACGCCCGCCCGGTACCCCTCATGTGTCAGGGCGATAGGCTGCTATTACTGGAGGGACGAAAACACGCATAAATCAGATAATGATATAACAGACCTCCTGGTCGCAGCGGATCACTGTCAATGTCTTACACACAAGACATCCAACGATGTGCCTGCATGTAAATGATTCTCAGTCCTTCTTTGACGTCCCAGACTTACACTGCGTGTCTGTGACATTCGTGACGCCACCAGAGTTGCCTCCTCTGGCAGTCGATGTCGCGGCCCGCTTGAAGCCTGCTTGACGAGTCATGGCAAAGTGGACTCAGCGAACAGACACGTTGCTCATCATGATGGCACTGGGCACCACGTTCGGTAGCAGTATCGCTGAAAGCTATTGCTGAAGACTGATGGGTTTTTTTGAGTGGCAGTCATGGTCCAGCATGAGTGTCAGTAAGTCTGCAGAGAATCACCATCCATGACATGGCAGGAGAATGTTCCCAGCCAATGGACGAAACAAGCCTGCGAAGGAAGACTCAGACATCCGCCACGAGTTACTCAACATGATCAAGTCACAAACATCACAAGCGTACCGAGTGTAGAATGTTCCATCATGGGGCTTCATTCATCCTAGAAACCACTACCCCAACGTTCTCTATCCAGGACGCTCTTCCGTCCCTATCCAGGCCCAGTCGGCCGGCCTCCATCGGGGCTTCTACCCCCTAAAACCAATGAGAGTGTGTGTAAGAGTAAAGAAAAGGGGGAAATTACACCGCTCGCCAGAGCTCCGCAAGGGCGGAAACCGAGACGGCGGAGGAAATGTATGTACAGAGAGAAAAAGAAAACGTCGCGGTGGTGGGAGAGGGGGTTCGGGTATGTATGGGGGGAGAGGCGACGCCCTCCCGTGGTCCCTGGGGGTGTGTCCCGTCTAGTCATGGCATGCGTTGTGTGTCTGTCCCGACACTCCGTTCGCTTGGTAACCCAGAGAGAAAAGCCAGCCGGAAGGAAAAGCCGGTAGCATGACGTCCGCTTGATGTACCGAAGATCAGGAGCAAGGGGGAGAGGGGTATTGTGCGGCCGTATGTACAAATCGTACGTGGTATCAAATGGGGGATTAGCTAGTGAAGAGGAAATTTTCACCAAGTGAAACTCTCCTCGACAAAGTCCACGACGGTGCCTTCGTCCTGCACCTGGCGCACGGCGAAGCGCACGTCGTCGGCCAGGGCGCCAGGGCCGCAGACGGTGACGCACATGGCACCCTTCTGGTCCTCGACCTCCTTGCGCAGCAGGGTTGCTACGGTTGGCCGGCCGGGGAACATCTGGACTGTTGAGCTCGCCGAGATGATCTCGCGTGGGTTCTTGGGACGCGTGACGAAGAGCTGGATGCGCAGGATGTCGCGACGGCCGGGCATGCGGAGGACGGTGTCCATCCAGGGACGCACCCACTCGAGAGCCTCGTAGTCACGCACGATCCAGACGAGGGTGACGCGGCGCGTGGCGACGGTGCCGGCGTTGTAGCCCTCGATCAGGGGACGCAGGTAGGAGAGCTGATGCGTGATGCCGGTGGCGCCGGCGAAGAGGACGCAGTGGCCGTACGAGTCGAGGGCGTGGTGGCCGGCGTAGGGACCCTCAAGGGCGGCGCGCAGTGAGACGGCGGGGAGACCGGCAGCCTTTGCCGTGTTGTAGAGCTTACGGGTGAAGCCGGTGTGGGCGCCAATGACAAAGGAGACGGAGGTTGTCGAGTTCTTCTTGTCGACGGCACCGCTGGCAATAGGAGCCTTCTCGGGGTCAAAGTCCGGGTTAGTGAGGCCGAGCTTATCGTGGATGGGGACGTGGTCGACCCAGGCGACGGAGAAGGGGTGGCACTCCCAGGGCGAGATGCTGGCGAAGCGCAGGTAGCAGTGAGTGCCGGGCTTGACATCAAGATAACGGGGCAGGTGCATGGTGACGCGAGTGCAGTCGCCAGGCATGGGCTCGCAGACGGCCTCAGTGAAGCCCTTGTCGGACCAGTTGTTGAAGGCGGTGCGGACGACACGGGCAAGGCGCTCGAGGAACCACAGGACGAAGATACCCATCATCCAGGGCAGCTGGGGCAGACCACCGGGGTGTGCCGAAGCAGCGCAGTGGATGTAGGTGCAGACGAAGGTGACGAGGGCCAGGACGATGTGGATGTTAAGGAAGCTCTCGTAGAAGGCGTGGCGGACGGGCGAGAGGGACAGGATCATGAGGATGACCATGGCCACGGTGCCGATCATGCCCGAGCCTTCGAAGGCCTTGTGGTAGATGCGGGCGTTAACAGCCTTCCATCCACCATCGGCCAGCTGGACGAAGAACCAGGCAAAGGTGTGGATGACGGCCTCGATGACAGCGAGACGGCCCATCCAGCGGTGCAGCAGGTTGTACGTGTCGAAGCTGATGTGCAGCCAGCCGATGAGAGGGTTGTTGCGTCCCGCGAAGATGATGAGCGGGACCATGTTTACGACGGACAGGGTGCCGGAGCGGCCGCGCAGCTCAGCCATGAAGGAGAAGACGTTCGCGTTGCTCCAGTTGAGGAAGACCATGTAGATGAGGTTGCTGGAGAGCCAGATGAAGAGGATGATGCTGTGCAGGCGCGAGGGCAGGGTACCCATGTGGCCGGCGGCGGACAGCTTGAACTCGCGGTTGTGGCGCTTCTTCCAGAAGGGTGAGTAGATGATCTGCTTCTTGAGCCATGGCGACCACGACCACTGCGTGCGCTTCCAGTACTCCATCTTCTCAGCGGGCAGGGCGAGCGACGAGACCAGCCGCAGCTGGCCCCACCAGATCTGACCGAGACGGATGCCAAGGACGATGAGGGCCATACCGCCCAGCGTCCACCAGAGGGCGTCGACGAAAGCCATGTTCATATCCTGGCTGACACCGTTGAGGCTGTGGTGGTAGGGGGAGATGGTGGAGGTACCCGTCGGCACGTCTGCGCGAGCGACGATGTCGGCATGGCCCTCCATGACGAGAGAGGGTTCGAAGTCTTCCAGGCCCGCGGGCCCGCGCCGGTAGAAAGACGACATGGTTCGGGGCGGATGTGGGTGTGTGGGTGAAGATTTCTAAATCTGAGTGTATGGTGTTTCTTGCTGATGGTTGATTCGCGAGTCGTTCAAGGTATCGAAGGTCGATAAGAATGGAAAAGAGTCGCTTCGCAGGGAGTGAGACTCTAGGCAAAAATGATGCAGAGCAAACAGGCGTGGTGTCAGAGAGGCTCGATTCTTGGCGAAGTCGAGGCGTGTCAGAGGATTTCTTGCAAGAGGTGGTTGTTTCGGCTCAGCAGAGAATTCCAGTGAACGGCCAGGCGGTTGATATGAGGATTGGGCTATTGAGTCGAGGGGCACAATAGCATTGTCCCAAGGGTGGTGCAGAGGGCGTGAGCGGGGCACAATCGCGTGGTCGAGTCGACAAGGGGAATGGACGAGACCCTTTGACGGGGTGAGCCAAGCTTTGGTACCAAAGGTGACGTGAGGCTGTCTCGGAGACAGGTCGACTGGAATGTTCCCAGCCCTTGAAAGTCACGGACGGTGTGTGCGTGGATCACGATTGAGAATCGAGGAGGTTGGCGTGGGCGGTTCGTCGGAAGCTGGATGAGATCAGACGATGATGGTCTGATGAGCGATGATGCAAAAATTTGGGTATCCTGGAATCGGAGAATCTCTAATTCTCGCGTGCCGGTCTGAAGAGAAAAAAAGCTGCCGTCTGAAAGAATGATGCCTGGGCGGGTGTCGTTCGTTTGCGAGGGGCAGGAAAGAATCCGGTTGCACAGCAGTTGGCGATTTGTGGGTTGTCGAGAAGAATGAAAAACGAATGTGGGCGCGGGATCCAACCGGGGGATGCACCGCGAGGGCTCGAATTGAAATTTCTGAAGCCGGAAGAGAAGAGCGAGGAAGGAGCGAGCCTTGAGGTTGTTGCTCAATTGCAGTCAGGCAGCCAAGGTGAGTGGAAGCTTGAGGTGAGCGGATGCGGTGGGCTCGGTGAGTGTTCGGTGAGTGGATTTCGTTGACCGAGGAGTTGATGTTTCGATGGAATCCACTGCAGTTTTTTGTTTCCTTCTCTCTAAACGGCAACAGACAGACGATGATATCGAAGAAAGCGCAGAAAAGAGAAAAGACCCGCGAACGGCGAAAGGGATCGGCAGAAGGGAAGCCTTGAGGAGGTCACGACGAACGGGGGGGAGAAAGAGGGAGGCAGGGGATTTACGGGGATGGACACCAGCCCGTATCTATTCGAATTCGGGGGGGACTGGACTGGACTGAGGGAGCAGACAGGCTTCACCACCATAGCCCACGCGGCGCCGCGCCGCGCCCGCCCAGGAATGGCGACGAAGCTCCTCGGGCCTGTGCCCCTGCGTCGGTTCCCCGCTTACAATCTGCCAGGCACAAGCACCTTGCCGTCGTCCACTGAGCGCCCGTCATCCGACCTCGACACCCCCCCGGGCGGAGCGCTGCCGCCCCCCCTCCCTCTCTGCCCCCCCTGGCAGCCAGCAGCCCCCCCTGGCTCCGGCGGCGTGGCGTGCAGGGGAAGGGAGAGAGGGGGCCATCTGGTGAGCCCGCTGAAGTTCAAGGAATCTCGACAGCGGTGGGATGGGACGATATGCTGCCACGAGCGCGGTGGTCTGGCCTGTTTGCTCACCGTGCCACCGTGCCCGGTGTCCCGCGAGTGAGAGAGAAAAATTGAACGTCGTCAAGGGGGCAAGGGGAGGGGCTGCTGTGCTGTGAAGAGAATAGGCGCTGCGCCCAATGGTTGTGCTTCCATTGGCATCGTCCGATGTTCTTCTCAGCCTGCCTGCCCCGGCCGAGGGGCCACGAACGCACATGTCCTCCGAGTCTATACTATCAGGCGTCATGCTGTACGTGGACCGTGCCGTAGACCGCCAACCTCCTAGAATACAAAGCTTCGCGGCCTCGGAAGTATACGAATGATGCCCATTGTGTTAACCAAAACACGAGAAGAGCCCGTAGAGAGGAAAAACTCGTCATCGACTCGGAAGACCGGCCGTCTGTAAGACAAGAAATAACAGAACAACGGGGTCACCATGATCCAAGACGTGACAGACATCCCTCGGAGTCCCCCTCCCTCTCTGAGTCTGCCCTAGAAAGTTGAACCGGTCCCCGTCCGCCAGTCCACATCCCCCCTCAGCAGCACATGCATATCGCAGGTGCGCTAAAAAAAAACCACCAGAAAGAAAAGAACGAACGCACTGGCACTTGGTCGGTCACCCACTGACTGGGCTGGGCCCGCGGTGGGTAGCGGGAACGTCAGCCTGGTTGACGGGCTCACCGCCGTCGTTGACTGGCCCGCGCCTCTCGGCCGGCCGATTTCATGTGGGCGCCGTCCCCATGCGACCGTCAACGCGGACTGGCCCAGAGTTTGCCGTCCCGCCCAACGCCAGCCACTCGCGGACTGGCTCAGGGGCACACAGGGAGGGGGGGACCCCGGCATGACAGGGCAGGGCAGGCAACTGGAAGCCAGGCCCTTCAAGTTGATAGGGGGGGCGCACGCCGCCCAGCCGCCACGGAGCGTGTGGACTCTGGGCCAAGACATCGTGGCGATTGGCTGGAGTCGTCCCCTTGGCCCCTTGGGAGGAACCTTTGGAGGGCCCTGGTCTCACTCGCACCGCTCGCTGACAAGGGACTCTCGCCCGCCCCGTGGGATCTGGATCGCGCTGGACTGGGTCAGATGGATGAAAAGTGGCAGGTGTTCCGGGTCATCCGCGAAGGATTTCCATTCCACTGGACTGGGTGACTCGGACTCTGCCGTTCTTCGAGAACAGCTTTGCCTCCCAAGCCTCCCAGCTTTCCCCGTGGGCTGCCATAACCTGCTCATCATGGCACGATCGATGGTGCCCTCTGCCGTCACTCGGATTCCCTCCCTCCGACGTCACACGTTGATTTGCCCTACCATGGTCCTGCGGGCATCGATAGGATAGACGCGCGCCGTCCGCACCTGCTTCTCGGCGGCCCTGCCCTGCAGTGTGACTGACGCCGGTCCCGTATCCGCGGCTGTCCGCAGGGTCCGAGGGGGCCGACGGATTGGCGGATCGAGGCTGAGCTGAGAGCGAGCTTCACTCCTCCAGACCGAGAATTGGTCGTCCTCCTCGCAACGCCCGTTGTCACCGACGCCCCCTTTTTAATTCCCCTCGGCCGTTATCTTCGGAGCTCAAATCTCCCTCAGAAAAGGAACCATTTGCTTGGACGCCCCCCCTCCTGCGAAATCACCTTTCACTGCATTCCGCCAGCGCACGTTTGCCATCTCAGACGCCTCCGACAGGGAAGCCCTCGGCCACCGAACCACCACGCAACCCGGGCTATCCAAGCGACGCCCCCATCGTAACCAGCCGGTTGGATTTAGGTGCGCGAGGTGACATCGCCAGGCGGCTGACGTGCCCATCCCTCTCATATAACGGATGCCTGTGCATCTTATGATCCTCGTCTGATGCGCGCGAGGATTGTGCTCGCCTCTGCAGTCGAGCCGGGGGCCGTTGCTCTTCCCCTGCAAGCGCCGCCGCAGGAAAGAAATGAACGACCGGCCAGCCTGGCGGCCGTTGAACTGAACCCTTGACGTGCTTGACGCCCCTCTCCTGGCCGTGTGTTAAGCGAGATCCGCCCATCGAGTGGTCGCCTGCCAGATCTCGGGAAGGCTTCCGAAAAGGTTCGAGCGGCGGGTCGATGGCGCTTCGGTGCACGGAGGGGAATATTGAATATTGGCGGTTGCTGCAGCGGCCAGGCGTGCCAGGTCCAGGGCGTGTTGCGTGGTTGATTCCATTGTTCGATTGTGCTTTTGATGATGGTGCTCCGGCTATCTTCGACCGCTTTGTGAAGCCTCAGAATGTACCCTGCCTTGCGTCGACGCCATCCCACGCTGAGTGCCACTTCATCAATCTGAGTTGACGATGACGGCCTCTCGGCCGCCGCTCCCGACCGCCAGCGGCCTGGTTAACCAGACCGGGGCCGTCTGCAAGGCCCAGGCGAGATGATGGCGGCTTGATCCCTGGACGTTTCATCGATATTGAGGCCCCGCTGGTATCAGGTGGGCGGTGCCCGAAAAGGCTCACGGTGGCTGCAGGTGAGCATTGGCATTCGTCCTTTTCAAGGCAATCAAGCGTCGTCACGACCGGGGGAGGCCTGTTGTTCCTGGTCAGACGGCGGCGGTCGCTGCCATCTGGAAGTTGCTTCGACGATCTGCGAGGCTTATCTTATCTCGCAGCTTAGCTCAGCAGGACCGTGCTGAGCATCGCCAGCCGTTGCCCTCTGTCAATTGATGGCCTGATTCCGGCGCCGCTTCTCAGGCCGCAAACTTCCGCCCGAGCTTCGGCAGTGGGAAACATCGAATCAAGCCGCGATCGTGAAGCTCCGGGAAATCCCAACGACATCACCGGCCATACACCCCAATTCACCAACCCCTCCCCCGCCACGGCCGCAGCACACATCATGGGAGCCAGCGAGTCCAAACCGTCGCCCGCGCACGAGTGGAAGGGGTATGTCGCGCCACTTCGGGCCCCTTGATGCCGTCATCCAAGTCGGCGCAATATTTCCCATCCCACGTGCTAATATACTTCACCCACAGCACCGGCCCCACGAGCGTCTCCTATGACCTCGCCGAGTCTCTGCGGACGAGCAACGAGGTGCGACATCACCAATTGGCACTCCATCCCCTTGATAGCGCTTCTAACCTTACAATCTAGACCGACGCATCCCGCGCCCGCCTCACCGAGATCCAGATCCAGGCCCGCGTCTCCGAGGAGCTCAAGAAGCTCCAGGCTCAGCAGGCCGACACCCTCAAAAAGACCCTGAGCGCCGACGACGCCTCCCCGCCCCCAGCCGAGGGCTCCCGCTCCACCCAGTCCGTCAACAAGGAGATCGAGGCCCTGCGCACCAAGCTCGAGGAGCGCAGGAAGGTGCGCGACGTGCCCGAGGCCGTGCAGGCCGCCCGCGGCGAGGTTATTCGGTGCCTGCGCGAGCACGACCGCCGGCCGCTGGACTGCTGGGAGGAGGTCGAGGCCTTCAAGCGCGAGGTTAAGGCCTGGGAGCGGGGCTGGGTTGAGAAGGTCATCTCGTAGGCGAAGGCCTGCGGCGACGATGAAAGGAAGAGGAGGTTGTACTATACGCGGGGGCTGACACGGCTTTGGAGGGAGGCCGGGAATCACAAAGCATAGAAGCGGCCAGTAGAGGCCGTCTGACTGGAAATTTCACTACCTACGATATACCCTCCACCAACTCTCCGAGTTCCTCGTCGCTTGACGAAAATGTCGTGTCAGACTTGGATCCTGAACGATTTGATGGGGTCAGGAGTGAGAAGGTTCTGATCGTTGCCAACGCCACGATGACGGAGCAGTGCAAATATGGGAGACCCAGGTGGTTCGGAGCGGACATGTAAGACGATGGCGGCAAAAGGCTCGACCTGGAGGGCTCAAGCTCAGAGAGGATGGCCCAGACTGTGCTCATTTCAGGCATCTTAGAATCAACATGCAGCAGGCGATATAACCACGACATCCGTGGTTACCAGGGCCCGATTCCTCGCTGCCTGGGTACGATAAATACGCCGTACATTCACAGTAAGTTGATCAACACGCATCAAGGTAGGCGAAGGACTATTGGATCGTCAAACTTTTCCACTCCCAAGGTCTAGGCTGTCGCGAATATCACACTCGGCGCCTCCTAAAATTCCTTGGTGTTCGCTCGTAGGAAGACCGCCCACCAGGAGTCAAATCGGATTGGCAGCCTCCCGTTATAGTAAGGATTGGCGTCGATGTCGGAACCTTGAACGACTTCCCTGGGGTATCAACGGCGATGTTAGCCCGTTGGATCTCTTGGTGGTTTCCCTCCCACCTGAGACTTCGTCGGCCGCGGCTGCGGCCGCGCGCTTAAGTTCGAGTCATTACTACCGCAGAGGCGGCTACGGCCAGGAACAACTTCATCATTCGATGACACCCCATCTGCCGCCAATTTGTCGCGTGATAATCGCTGCGCTGGAACCACGGCGACCCTGTTGGGCGCTTCGAGATTCGGCTGCGGTTTGGGTTGCATCAAGTCGGGCTAACCGCTCAGTCCACCAACAGCCCTCTTGGCATCGACTCGAGCTGCAGATCGCAGGTTCGAGGGCAGAAAATACGATGATAAATATCGGACAGCAAGATCGTGTTGTGTGGTTTTACGCTTCCTGTTTTTTTTTCATCTTTCATCTGCTCAAACACCTGTCATCTCCTCCAACTTCATACCGTCTCTCTACCTGTTACCCAAAGCCATCATGGGCCTCTTCAAGAAAGACAAGCCATCTTTCCTTCCCAACCTCGAGACCCACGCGGGCCGTGCTCGAGGTGCCAGTGGCAAGTTGAACTACTGGGACATCAAAAACTCCTCGGCAGAGCCATTCGCCGACATCTCCAAGGCCGTCATCGCCGAACTTGCCGAGAGTGGGCTCCCACGCTCATCGACAATCTATTTCAACTTCTATCTCTGCGGCGAGACCATTTCATCCGCCCATGTCTCCGTCATGGTCACCGGGGCTCCCGAAGACCAACGAAAGAAAGCTGTCAAGCATCTCAAGAAGAGCCCAGTCGTGACCAACTACCCCGGCATCAAGATCGATCACTGGGAGGGACCACCCGTGGTTCGCCAGTAGATGCATGTCCAGCTGTGCCCTCGAGGGTTGATGTTCAGAACGGATCGACCACAAACGTCACCAACAGAGGGGCAATGGGGCGGCAAACTACATCGTCGCCGCGAGATGGGAGGGTCGCCTCTCCTGCATAAGTAGAATGTACATGGAATCGGGCTACGACGGAAGATGCTGTGATGAACCCAAACATCGTTGAGGTTTGGCGATGGGAGTTTGTATCGATTGAACTGTACTTACTGTTGTTCACACCAAATTCAAGTAATGCACTCTACCTCCGTCCAAGGTCAGCTCAACACTCCTCTTCTGTTATCTCCCTTCGGAGGTAAAGACAAACCAAAATGCCGTGGTGAAGTCAACCCATTCATGGAAAATGACACAGCAAATTTTAGACTCCTTTCGCCCGGGTGTTTTGTATGTCTATGAACCATCTATGAACCAAAATCCTCGCAATGTACATCTATACTGTTGCTCGTCTTCCGGCAATGCATATCTACCGAGTCTCTTACGGCGTCCATCAGTGTCTTTGGCCCGCAAGTCGATATCAGGATGCGGTGGTTGCCGTCGGCGGAGATGACGGCATCGCTGACAACCGCCTCCACGTCGAGTTTTCCGTATTCGATGCTTAGACCGACAAAATCCTCAACACTTCGAGAAGTAGCTCCCCTCAGAAGAGGCTCTTCCTCTCTGTCCTCTTCATCTCCCTCGTATTTGGACAGATCGGGCAGGACGAAGATGTCCTCGTTGGGCTGTGCATTCGTGACGAACACCATCACCTTGACAGCCGACCCAGGCCTGGTGAGGTTCTTCAAATGTTTCGCGAACCAAACCAGTTGCTCTGTTGATGTTGTCAGTCAGATGAAGAAATGGGTGATGGCACCGGTAGCACATACCTGTGTGTTTCACGGCCCAAATGAACTCGATCGTCTGCGATGCCAGTCTCTCGGGATGACGCAGCATGCGATTCATCAGGCCAAAGGTGAAGGCGGCACCACTTCCTCCAGCAATGAGAACCAACTTGTCGTAGGCCGTCGTGTCGGGCAGCGAAGCATAAGGGCCATCCACAGAAACCCATGCAGCGTTGCCGGGGTGATCGATGGCCAAATCGCCGAGGGCTCTGGTAAAACCGTTGTGCGACTTGACGACAAGCTCGAGGCCGGATCGGCCGCTGCTGACGACGGTGAAGGGGTGCATCTGAAAGAAGCGAAGACCAGGAATCCACAAGTAGACGTGCGAGCCGGGAGCGTCCTCGGAGCAGAGCTTCTGGATAAGCACCCGTGTCCCACCTCCTGGCAGGGGGTAGACAGTTGCGGTGTTGTTGAGAAGGTTCCGTAGCACCCTTGCCGCGCGGATGATGCGGTCGACGACCCAGATGCCACCCATAAACATCATGACGATTGGCAGCTTCTTGGCCCAGTTCGGCCTGTGAAGGTACACCAGTCCGAGGGTCAGGACGAACCCGACGACGTGACTGACGTAGAAGAGCTCGTAGTTGCGGTGTCGGTAAAGCCCGAATACAAGCAATGTGAGCATGGCGATACCAGCGCCAATGCCTGCCAAGTCAGAAGGCCTGATGAACTGGTCCCATTTGCCCTGACCGCCAAAGTGGAAGAGGTAGACGATGGCATGGAGGACGATCAGCAACACCGCCACGTATCCGACAATCCTGTGAAGGATGTTGATAGTGGCATGTGATGCCCGCGAGATCAAAGAGAGAGGCGTGTTCTTCAGTCCGAAGAAGACGCACAAGGACATGTTGGCAGCTCCCATCCTGGTTCGTGTCAGTATGTTGTGCGACTAATCTGCAAGGGGACATTACCATCCGTATCTTGAGGCGAAATGATTGATGGCGTGGCTTGAAAGAAGCGTGTGGCATAGAATGACATTACCGGTCAGGTACACGCCGACCAGGGCGACAAGCCCGACAGATGGCCGACCGAACCATGGCCATGGCGTGCGCCGTTCAAGTGTACTGTGAATGTAAGTGACTACACCACTCAAACCTCATCCATTTTCTGCACCAACCTAGTAATGAGAAGCCGTGTTCTCCGGCTGAGACTTCCGACCGAAGACGGCGGGGAAGTCCGGTTACACCAGGCATGCCACCAGCGAGCCAGAGCGACGCAGACAATAAGACCGGAGAGGAAGCCAGCATATATCGTCACCGCCTGCTCATTCCTGAGCTGCTTCGGAAATGGTATTTTCGGTGCGGACATGTCTTCAGTGGTGAGGAAGCCAGCCGACAAGTCCCTGCGAAAACCGGCACTGGAACCGGGAGGGCAGGACGAAGCGAGAAAGAATTCACGATGGGGGGGATGGGGAGATGGAGATCGATCTGATTAGATTGATAAGATAATCTGGGCTCCACTACTGGCAGGTGACTCGACGGGATGAGTGTCATCATCAGACCATGAGATTGGTCATGAGTGTGAATAAATGGGGATCCCGGACGCACGGGAGACGAGAGTGAGGCGGTTACTAGTAGCTGAGGCGAGTTGCACGTGAGCTGACAAAGTCCGGCACATGGGTCTGTCTGTCGAAGTGCTTGAGCATCGGCCGAGCAGGCTCAGGGGGATTGACTGGCAGGTTACGAAGAACATGATGCGATAGAGAAGGGTTCCAAGACAGAAATGGTATTGTTCGAGGAACGGATTGTAGACTATGTATTCTGAGTCGGCTTGAGGATGTGCTAGAAATGGCGGCATGCCAGTGAGCCAGTTTGACCCGACAACCTCTCCGATGGCAGCGGCAACATTCATGCACCGCAGAAGACGGAAATACCCTTGGCGAAGATCGGGCCAGGGAAAGGCAGGAAACCAGCGACACCAGCAGCAATCTCGCCAATAGTGCCACAGCCCTCATCCTTGGGCACGCGCTGCGCCGAAAAGTTGATGGTCAGGCTGTCGGCGAGCAGGACGCCGTCGCGGTACATGTTGGCCTTGATGACCGACGGGACCTTGTGTCCCCACGAGTGGAACTCGCACTGCGCGCTGCCGATGCCGCAGAAGCACTCCGCAGACACAGTGGGATTGCGACCGCCGCAGGCGTGGGCGCCCTTCCAGTTGGGAACGCCCTCCTGCCACGTCGTGCCGTAGCAGTTTGTGAAGACGTTCCAGCCGGTCGGGTTGGTCAGGTCCGAGAGGACCTTCCAGAGCGAGTTGACGAGGGCCTCGCGGGCGTCGTTGGGGCCCAGACCGGGAACGCGGCCCCAGGCGCCGTTGACGACGACGCGGGCGAGGTTGTCGGGCTTGTCGGCCCACGAGGTACATTCGTTTCCATTGGTGCTATAGGTGTCGTCGGTGACGAGGGAGCGCTGGTTGCCGTCGGAGCTGTAGATCTTCTCCCACTACGACACGCGGAGTCAGTAATTTCCTTTTACGGATGTATCAGGAGTCATCAGGAGTCTGTCTTGGGAGTTGATGCAGTAGCAACACGTGGTACCCGCGTGGTAAACAACTCGCGAGACAGACTCCCACGGCTCCTGACACAGCCTAATACGGGAATAAAGAACTCGGGGGCAACGGTACCGTCGAGGCGAAGATGTTGAGGTCGCCGACATCGACCATCTCCTTAGAGTAGCGGACCTCGACCTCGATGGGCGACTCGGCGAGGACGCCGGCCGAGAGGATCGCGGCGGCGAAGAGACCGGATGTGAACTTCATGATCTGGGTATGGTCAGCGGCCTGCCAGGCAGCCAAAGTTGTCCGTGCCGACTTACTGTTGTAAAGAGTGGATGGCGAGGACTGAGAACGAGTGGTAAGTCTTGCCTTGTAGGATCAAAAGACGATGCTCCTATAGGGAGCTCTGGCAACACAACGAGGCTACCCACCTCCTCTTATACTTGGCAGCCCGGCGTGCCTCATCACCACCCCCTCAACGCCGTGATAGACATATTGCGCAGCCCCGCATCCGTCAGGGGCCATGAGTCGATGCCGCAGCCATCGGGCGCCTCGAGACGCCGAGACACTGAAAATCATCCCCCGTATCGGGCCTACCGAACCGGCGGCCAGAGCTTGCCTTCCCGTTCCGTCCAGGCGGACGCGGTCCACCTCAGTGTCCGGTGAATGGCACCTCTTCAGGGTAGTCTTGACTCGCCGTCCACCCCGCCAAGTCCCGTGGCCGCCGGTATCCGGCGCTCAAGCCAAGCCAGCGAGTATGACGCGCCTGAACAGTCCGCTCTCAGGGGCGAGCCAAGTGTGGTATGCCGGGCTCCTCGAGTCCGAGGGTTTGCAGTGCCCGGACAGTGGGGGCCGTCGAGCCTCAATTTACAGACATTATGCCTGAACCCCAAAGAGGGCAACGAAGTCGGCCTTCATGACTCGACATCCCGGCCTGGGACACACGGGTGCCGAATCTCGCGGCCCTGAGTGGACGACGGCCGGAAGCCACCACCCCTCAAGATGCCGTGGCGCCCGGTAGACAATGGGACCGCAAGGCTGGGCGTTCGTCCGTTACGGCTCCGCGGGGGCCGTCCAGGGTCGGATAGCCGCGGGGCGCGGTCACTATCGAGGGGTTGTCAGTGTTTCAGCATTGACCGCACGTGCTCTGTACGGCATGGGTAGAGTGGTACTGCCCAGGCCGGCTTCCCCGCAGGAGGGTCTGCGAGGCCCTATCGTGAGCAGATGCCAGAGGGATGATGCCTTCATGGTCGTAGCCTCGTATTCCGCTGTCCGAAGAGTTGCGCGCGAAGAGCGAGACGCCCCTATTGGTTGTGGGCTATTTTGAGGTGTCAAGATGGGGGATGAGGCAACCCCGACGGGAAGGTTGGCGATGTCGGTCTTCATAAAACCCCCGACGGTGTTTTCCGTGAATGCACTCGGCATTCTGGGGCTCGCGTTGTCGATGACGGAGCCAAGAGGATACTGAGTCGGTAAAGTCCGTCGGGAGGCTGCTTGCCATTCGAGTATCCAAGTCCAGCAATGCTGATCAGCTCTCTTCTTGGATTCTACTCTGCCCTCGAGTGTGATGTCTTGACGACGATTGGCGTGAACTGAACGTATGCCGTTTACCTGTAGAAGTCGTGTCTGCTCAAGTCAACCAGCGAGTATCGTCAATGTGCTCAGAACTCACTCTCACCCGCCTAACACCTTCCGTCACGACCTGAGGATGCCCGTGCTCAGTCGGCCCCTTCCCCATCGTTGATCACATCCCCACCCTCCGGACAACGCGGTACGTAAATTGAGTCTCATTTTCCGTTGTTGCCGGCCCATGCCTCTCATAAACACCTCCTCGGAGGGTTCTACCGGCGCGAGTCAGATGTACAAGGCCGTCTACTCTTACAGTCCAGCGCCCATCCAGGGTCCGGTGCGGGATCCCGCTTCGTCGCATCCACGACCATCCGCTGTCCTGTTCCTGAATCTATGCCACGGGTATCCTCCTTCCAAACCCTTTGGTTTTCTTTCCCTACCACGCTTCACTGCGTCTTCTTCTGGCCCACGGCCTTTGGCGGCGCGCTATACAGCCAAAGGGTCACGAAAGCAAGGAAGCCCGCAATGGTGACGTAGATGCTGCTGACCCAGGGCCAGGCCGAGGGGATGGTAAAGGAGCGAGGCCACTCGTTATGCGCGCGGTGGCGGATGGTGACGGTGCTCTTCTCCTCGATGCTGGTCAGGAAGGAGCGCTTGTAGTTGACCATGAAGTTGAAGATGCCGTGCTGGTCGGGGATCTGGAAACCGGTGCCGAAGACCGAGGCATCAGCCGTCGACTCGAGGAGGTTGAGGTTCAGGCGCCAGAAGGGGCTGAGCATGGAGAACTCAAGCTGGAGCTCGTCGCCCTCGGGCACGGTGAAGGGCGTCCACTTGTCCCAGGCGTACTCGCTCAGGGAGATGGCGTAGGTCTTGATTGGGAGGTCAGCATCTTCTCACATGCGCGGGGCGCCGGGTGTACTTACAACATTGTTGGTCAGCATGTACATCTTGGGGTTGATCTCCTCGCTCTCGCCGACCTCGTTGCGGCGGTGCTCGATAGAGTTGATGCGCAGGACACCAAGCTCCTGGAAGACCCAGCCGGTGACCCTCTTGGCGAACTCGCGGTTCCAGGTCTTGACCTTCTCGCCACCGACCTTCTTGACCTTTGCGTCGAACCAAGCGTTGCTGAGCATCTCGGCAGAGCCGACGAACGCCAGACGGGCCGAGTTGCGGCCCTGGAAGCCGGAGACGATGGCGAGCTGCTGACCGGCGGCGAAGAGCTCATCGGCCTCGACAACCTCGGACTGCTCCTTGGGATTGTAGCTGTAGGCGGTGCCGGGGGCGCGCAGGATGGGGCTCAGAAGGGCGTTGGGTCCGAGGACATGGCCGACGGCCGAGGGAACGGCGATCAGCTCCTCGGTCTTGGTCTCGGGGGCGAAGTAGGTCTTGACGCCGACGCGGGAGAGGCCGGGCAGCGCAAGAACGTCGTGCTTGTCGGCGGCGCTGACGGTATCGTAGTTGAAGTGGTCCACAACGACGCCGGTGCGCTCGGCCGGGATGGAGATATCGAGCTCGACCAGGAGGCTGGCCAGAGAGGTCGGCACGGTGCGGGAGGAGCTGGTGGTCAGGAGGATGTTGCCGTCGGCGTTCATGAACTTGATGAGGAGTTGCGGTGTCAGGTTCGGGCCCAGGCTCTTAGCCTTGGACGGGAAGAGCAGGACATGGTCGTAGGTTCGCTCGCCGAGGTGGAAGAGGTTCAGCGAATCGCTCTTGGGTGTCTCGTATGTGATCTTGAATCCGCGACCTGCACATGCGACGTCAGCATTGGGCGTTCTCGTCAAACCCCATTTTCCTCAGGAAGGGGATTCTCACCCTCAAGGTCGCCGAGCAGCTGCGAGTATCCCTCCTTCTCTGCAACATCGTCCAGGAGCACCAGCAGCCTGTTGCCGCCAGCACTGACAGCGTGCGCGACTGCCGCAAAGAGCAGCGCGCACAAAGAGACGAGCGTCGCCCTCATCTTATGATCGTGTGTATCGTTTCAGTGCTTCCCCAATCAAAAAAGGGCCGGTGAAGAAGAATGAAAGCTGGAAAACAAAATGGGCAGGTCGCTGTCGTGAACCTGAGATGGACGGCGGAAGCTTGTGGATTTCCCCCCCAATTCGAAGCTCCTGCTTTGGCAATTGGGGATACGTAGCCCGAGTCTGAACGGGATGCTCCAACTAGCTCTATCGGCCGTTATCAGTTGTGGGGGTCAACGGTTGATATTGCCGAAGTTCTCCCGATAGGCCTCGACCCACCGTGCGAGGCGACGGGCGAGTCCGGTTGTCTGGATTGCGAACATCAACTGTATCTTCAATTCCGCCCTCCGAATCACTTGACACCCTTCAGCCTCGTCAATTGAGTATGCCACCCGCTATCTAGCCCCCGACAGTCCAATTGCTGACGTCAAACCTCCACCAGTCGCATCATGAACTACGGCAGGCCTCGGTTCTGGGCTACGCCCCTCCGCTACCTCAGGTGGGCGTCTCGTGAGAGTCCCGCCTACTTCTGGTCCGTTACCATCGCCGGCGCCGGTCTCGCCCAGCTCGTCGTCGTTCCTCCTTTCAGACGCCTCATTGGCGACGCCGATGCTCCCGAGATCCCTCTTTCATACCCCAGTATGCGCACCCCGCCCGCGGCCAACGAAGCATCCGCTGACCCATTCATCTTGCAGTTCCCGAGGGCCCGAGGAAGAAGGTGACCGGCTACGACGACGAGTAAGCTCCCGAATGGAAAGGAGAATAGAAGAGCGGAGGAAGAATCTGTACGAGCTGGCGTTCGGGCTTCACTATGCGTGTCTCGCAAGGCACTACACGAACGGGAAGAGAGACAACGGTCGGAACACCCGCTGGTCTAGAAATGTGCTTGACCAAAGCAATTCGTTCCTATGTACAATGTACATATAAATGCGCTGTCTAGCGAAGAAAGACGCGTCCTTCTCATGCTACGCCTAAGCTTCAGCACCCTGTGAGCCGTCGAATGCGCCTTTCGTCCTTCTCGTACCAGCCAGCAGCTCTGCCACCGCCAGCAGCCTCGTCTCTCGCCTCACACTGAGGCATTCCTCTTCTTCGGCAAACGCGGTTTCCGGTGCTCAAGCAGGCTCTACCTGTCGCGCTGAACCAGATTCCACTCAAACTACGTTCGTCAGCTTTCATCCATATACATCGCATTGAGAGGTTGAACGTACCACTCGCCCGTCATCATCTCCAGTGTAGACACACTGGGGCATTGGCGTCAAACATGTGATGCCGGCCTCGTAGTTGGTGCCCGCCTCGGATCGTGAATCAATGTGATCCAGGCGTCGAAGCAGCTCGAGGGCCCATTTTCCCTCGCGGACCGTCCGCTTCCAGATATTGACCCGGCCTCGCCGGTGGCCGGTGAAGACGAGGAAGTTCTCCAGCCACTCGTTGCTGTCGCCTTCGTAAAAGGCGCAGGAGTGGACAAAGTCGTCCGACTCGGTGCAGACGTTTTGATCAAGGATCAGTGTCCCGTTGATCGTGTAGAGCACAATGTTTGGCCCACAGCCAAGCATGATCTCTCCGGAGACATCGTTGATGGCAGCGCACTCCACTGGTCTCGTAAAGGGAAGCTTGCGGATAAACTCCAGGCGGTTGAGGTCCCATAGGAAGGCTTGACCATCCGATGAAACGGAGACGAATGTGCTGAAGGCCTTGGACACCGCAATGTGTGTCACCGGCGCCTTGTGCCCAAAGAGTGACGACCGAGGTAGCAGCTCAACCGGTCTGCCCGGGGCCGTCTGCATGGCGTAGACGGAGATGACGCAGTCCTCACCCGCTGTGACGAGTGTCTTGGAGTTGGCCATGACGACACATGAGATCTGTCCGACGTGGAGGTTCTCGAACATCCCAGCAGGCTGTGACAGTCAGACACTGTTTTATCAGTCATTCATGGGTTCGACTCACCTTTCGATTGTCACTGAAGAAGAACCTGACGCTATTGTCTGCGTAGCCCCATTCGAGCCACTTGTCGTATGGAGGCATGTTCAGGCGGAAAGGCGATGCGCATAACAAACGGTCCAGCTTGGGGACATAGATGAGCGATGCCACCCTATCGTGGGATTCTTCACACAAAATCAGCAGACGTCATCAATGTAAACAAGAGAATACTCACCCAACAGGGGATGCGGAAGTCGAGTCAGGGCATAGACTGAGGTGTCCAGCCTGCGAAGCGAGCCATGGGTGTTCTCCCGCGCGGGGTGCGGCTTGGAGAAGACTTGGTGAGGCGTTTGACCAAAGTTGTGGATGACACCCGCCGCGATACGGCGCTCTGTCGGGTCCACTATGTTGTCAAGGTTGGCCGCGCCGCGGTAGGACATATGGTGGAAGACGTTCAGGTTCTCCACGGCAGCCTCGCCTCGCTGCTTGAAACCGAAGATGAGGTCGATCCATTTGTGGAGGTGCTGGCTCACGTAGGGGCTCTCCAAAGCCTCGCGGTGCTTGGCGATGAAGATCTTGGGGTCGCCCTTGGCCCAGGGCGGCAGCTCGACATTATTCACCGTCGCTCCTGTGCTCTCGCGGATGCCAAAGTTGTATCCGTTGATGTTGGTCAGGAACTCGGGCAGACAGAAGAACTCGGGGATCAGCTCCCGGACGTCGGCCTTGTTCTCGCATGAAGCCGACTTCCACGTATGCGGAATCGACTGGAAGAGTCTGTCGGCGTGGTCGAAGGTACCGCCTTGAAGGATGAGGTAGGACTGTACGAAAGGCGGCAGGCGAATGAGGTAGGACGAGACTATCATGGCCGAGGAGTAGTGCGTGCCGTAATGGAATGGCCGGTCGTCACCCATCTCAGCGAGGGCACTGTAGCTATCTCGGTACCCGGCGATGCGTTGGGGAGTCTGGGCGCCCATGGGCTTCGACAGGTCTCTGAAGGTGGCAGGGTCGTTGAGGTTGAGCTCCTCACTTGTGTAATCGGCCAGCACCCAGGGGAAGACTGGGTACTGCGTCATGTCGTTGAACGTGCGCCCGGCCATGGTGTTGACCAGCATGAGATAGTGGAAGTTGGAAAGCTCCCCCTTTTGCCACTTGCGCATCGACGGGTTCCAGGGCGACGTGTTGAAGATGCTGCCGAATTTCGAGCTCAGACCCTGGGGCATCTCCTCAAACACCTTCAGTGTTTCCAAGCGCCATCCGTCCTCGGGGTTTGGCAACGAGCTTGCTGCGTTGGTATGCGGCGCCTTGCCCATCAGCTTCGTAAACAGCTCGTCCCTGGCCATCGAAGTGACGGTCGTAAGCAGATAACTCCGACCATCAGTGAAGAAGACCTCCACTCCAACGTCGCGGAACAAGAACCGACGCTTCGAAATGCTGATCACGTCATGCCACCTCCAACTCCGTGATTCTTGCTCGTTGCGGCCAGAGTTCTGCCGTCTCTCCGACGTCTTGGCATCAGTCACAATGTCGGAGAAGGGATCTCGCTCATCTGGCGGCGCCTGCCAGGCGTTGACGATCTCGCCGGAAGCGCATTGGAACACATTGTCGACCATGTACATGGCGTCCTTGCCGATGATCAGAATACCCTCGCAGGCATCCAGACCAATGATTCGGGATATGTTGTAGACTGCCATGACTTGGTCGCCCTGTTGGAGCCGACGCATGACCTTGCGATTCTTGTCTTCGAAGCCATCGTCTCCGTCAAATGCATCGTTAGGGTCGTCGACGAGTTCAAAGTCGTCCTCGGTGGCGATGGCAGACCCAGAGGCTGCGGCCTCGTCGTTTTCGTAAGGTTCCGCTGCTTCTACCTGTCCGTCCAGGTTCTGCTGCAAAGGCGTCGCAACTCTGGGGGTAGCTGTCGCGGGTGAAGGCGCCGCTGGTACCGTCGTGTTCAGCTTGAGGGCCGAGTTGGAAGCCGCTTCTCCTGCTCTACGTTTTGGCTGGAACTCGGCATGGTTCCCCAGGTAGTCCGGCAGCAGTCTCAGACGCATTCGGTTGCGGCCCTCGGTGCGGTCGAGCTTCCATTTGGACTGGGAAGACTCGCTGAACACAGCGCCAGGACGACGAAGATCGCGGTCCATCTTGGAGAAGGAAGACGACAGGAAGGCCATGTCGTCTTGTTGATCCTGCATGAGGCGCTGGTGCTTGAAGTGCTCGCTGCTGAAGATGCTCTTCATCCAAGAGCTGTTGGACATCTGATGGCGAATCATGACATTATCAACATTCAGGGCCTCGTTGTGCCACGCTCGGAGACGCTCCTTGCGCCTGGCAAGACGGAGTCTCGCACCATCCATGGTGCGCTGATTGTCGCCCACCGCGAAGTCCTCCCAGGCCTTCGAGACACTTCCAAAGAAGAAGGCATCGCAGGAGGATCGGTGCTGGTCCACCCAGGCGACAAAGGTCTCATTGTCCACCTCGGTGAGTTTGCTGAAATCTCTCGTCAATCGTTGCTCTTCGGTGGAGCTGCTCTGTCGGAACAAAGCAGTCGATTCTTCCGGCTTCTGGACGAGCATGATTCGGAGAATGTTTGCTGCGGCCAGCCGGATTCCCTCCCGCTCGTCAACAAGCTTAATGTATAGCTGATGCCAAAGCAGCGTCATGAACTCCTCCTCGTGGGATAAGCATCCCAGAATGGCGGCCTGCCAATAGAAGATTCGGTTCATGAAGTCCGTCATCTGGACCTCGGTGGAATCGGCCCTGTCCAGCTCAGAAAAGCGTAGGAGAATGATTCTCAAAAAGCTTCGCCGAATTGTTGCCACGGCTTGACTGCACAGCCGGACGGTCTTGGCAGAGGCCACCTCTGGCCGCTGCAGATACTCAAGAACCATGCCAAAGAACTCCAGCATGACCTCAGCACCATTTAGGAAACCGCCCTCAAAGATGGCCTCGAGGATGTTGTTGCTGAAGCGAGCCAGATTGGTGAGGACTCTAGTGTCGCGAAGCATGTCCTGCTTGAGATTGATCGTAGTCGTGATGTGCTGCACTGTATTCCGGAGGATGTAAGACTCGAAATATGCCTGGTGCTCCTGGAACCCGGGAGGAACTTTGGTGTAAAGACTGAAGCCGGGAAACTCTTTGCGATCAAACAGCTGGTCCATGTACACGGCTATGACCAGCTCAAGAAGCCCATCGCGAATTGACGTCCCAGCCTGAAGAGGGGTCGACTTGGCGGAAGCCTTGAGGGATGTAGGAGGAGGGCTGCTGAGACTCCCGTCCCCGGACACGAGAATGAAGGACGATGCTTTGCGGAGAGGCGTACCCTTCTTCGCGGTTGGCTCATCGGCACTGACTGAGCGGATGATTGTTGGTGGACCGGAGGTTGCCAGAGCTTTGATGATGACATCTGCGCCGTCAAAGGAGAGGATGGAGTTGTGCGAGCCCAGCTCAGTCTCGGGCCCCAGCGCATCGGTACTGACGATGACCGGGTACAGAGCCCCGAGGAGCTGGCGGACGTACTCAGAAGACGTAGCGAAGTCTCTGAAGTTTGAAGAGCGGGACTGCAGATCCGACAGGAACTGAAGGACGGTCCTCAGAACAGATGCATGCCCCATGATCCGATCACTCGCCTTGCGCGTGTGTTCTAGAAGGTCATTAGCGACTACTGATCAACAGTGACCTGAAAGTGACTTACGCCTAGACTCCAGCGCTTGAGCAAGCTCCATAGACCGCGCGCGAGGTCGAGAGTCGGGAGTACCGAGGCCAGATCCAAGACCAGAGGGAGACTCCGTATCAGGATGGGGAGAGTTGGGATCATCTTGGTGGCGGAAGATGTCTTTGAGGCCAACTTGAATCATGGAAGTAATGATCGGGAGAGAGTCGGGATACACCACCTTAGAGTTTCCAAAGATGTCCAGAAGGCTGAACAGCTCAAAATCGCGGCTGAAGTCGATCTCGGCAACATCAAAACCGAAGAGTACGCTGAAGCAAATGGGCCACAGGGTCGGCAGATCCCACCACCGCTTCAGGCGCTGTGCCATGATGGTGAAGCCGCCAGTTTTACTAGCAAACTTGGACGTGTACGCCGTGCCATGGGACACCAGCAGCCTGGCCAGGATCTTGGCGCCATATACCACAATCTCCGCGTCGGTCTCGGCCAGAAGGTACAGAAGCCACTGGTCCATACTCAGTAAAGTTGTTGGAAGATCGCCGGGCTCCCTCACCTTGTTCGTCACCGTCCTGGCAAATTTCTTGATGTTGACGAGGTTGCCACGCTCGCAAAGAAGACCCGTGTACATCCCCAGAAGTTTGGCGCCAAGCTGCTTCTTGGTAAGGATCCTTGCGTTGGCGGGGCTCGATGAGGAGTTTGCCGTGTCGATGGTGGTTCTCCTGGCCAATCCCCCTGGAGTGCTGGAACGGCTGACGGTTGACAGTGGCCTTGGGGTGCGAGAGACGGATGACGAAGGGGAGTGGAAGGCGTAGGTAATGAACAAGGCCAGCGCCCGGTGCACCTCGGCTGTGTAGTTACACTTGACGAGGTTCTCCAGTGCTCCGATGAAATGCGGCGCAATGTCTTCGGACAGAACTTCGGCTTTCATTGCGTCAAGGAGCCTCTTGACGATTCCTGTGCCCTGTTAGCGAATACTCCATGCGCTTTCTTGCGCCTTGTGTACATACTCATGCGCATCAGGCGTCGTCCGTTGAACTGGTGGTATTTGCTGTTGATGGAGAAGGTGGTGAACTGCTTGTAGTAGAGCTCCTGGGTGATAGGCGCAGATCGTCTCCAGGTGTCCAGATCGATGAGCAGCACACGGTAGCCAAGCGGGTTGATGATGAAAGACTCAAGGGGCTCTGCATGGTTGTAGCCGACAAACTCCAGCACCAGACTGAGAAGTTGGAAGCTCAGCCGATCTCGCTCGTCGTTGCTGATGGCAAGGCGAAGGTTGACGTTATCAACTGGAACACCTCCGCCGTAACCCAACTTCGCCCTCAGCAGCATGCCAAGGATGGCGTAGCCGTTGTCACGCTCCATGGCCTCGCTGTTGCGCCAGCTCTTCCTGATACATAGGAATAGCATTTCGACAGCCCGCAGGAGTTCCTCAGTGTCTGAGGCCCGCTCGACGATCTTGAGAGCAAGCGGAGTGAAACCAGCCAAGCGCCAGAAGTTGTCATCGAAATGAGACGGGTTCGCAACAACGGGGTGGCCAACAAGAATCGCGACACCAGATGTGCGCGCCAAGGCGTCTGGCAGGGCTGGAATGGCAGCATTGATGGCTATGGCCGAGCCGCTCCGTTGGGTCAATTGAATCAGGTTTGTCGATGCCACACGAGGCAATGACCGGTGCAGCGGTGTATCCTGGTAAAGACCATCGTCTCGGAACACGGCGCCCGGGATGATGCTGAGCAGAGTTTTGTTTTCCGGCAGAAGCGTCCCTGCTTTCTCTCGGATAGCCCTCAGTATGTCGGAGCTCTCATCCTTGCCGGGATGGAAGAACTCGTTGCGCAGACCCAACTTGGCAGAGGCATCGTAGGTCTGGAATCCACCCAGGCTGTCTTGGTAGTTGCCCTGGTACCGAGGACCGAGGCCATAATGCACGGCAATTAAGTCGTCACTGAGAACGTCTTCAACAAGATGCGCCGAGGCCAATGACCACTTAGAGAATATCAGGCCCGGGCCAATCCTGCTAGCGAGGCCCTTGGGTGTTCCGATGAAAGACTGCACTGGGTTCGGCTTGGAGCTCCCGGTTGTGAAGGAGGCGAAGCTATCCGTGCTCCCATGCGAGGTTGGCGGGGGCATGGGGTAGGAGCATTTTAGCTGCTCTACAAACTCTCCATTGATGTACAGAGATGCCTTGCTTGCGGTGATGGTCTTTGGACGCTTGTGTGCCAAGGCAATATGATACCACTGCTTCTCCTTGAACGAGATGGACTTGAACCGCACGCTAGGGCGGGCCGTTTTGACGGATGTCTGGAGGATGAGGTTGCGCGTGTCCTTTTCAAGGTAGATGAGCAGGAAACACGTCTGGGTGGCGTCGTACACGCCGAAGAGCGTCGTGTGGGATGCCGGATCAAATCGGTCGATCCTGATCCAGGTGGTAAACGTGTAGCCCGGGGCATTGCTCGGAGGGAAGACCCTGCCCAGGCTGGGAAGTTCGACTGACGAATGTCCATGGAGAGATAGGTCAAACTGGAAGAAGTGCGGGCCGCTGTACGTCGAGGTCATTTCCAGACAAAACTCGGAGGCCTCTGGTAGCAGGCTAGAGAGGAGGAATTGTGTGTCTGCCGGCTGATTTACTCCCAGAAACATGAGCTTCTTGCATAGAACCAGAACTCTGGTCTTCTCCACGGGAGAGAGGACGGCGGGATCCCTGAAATGAATACGGAGGAAGCGCGACAGCACTCCTGTAGAATGAATTGCGGCAAGGTTGAACGTCGAGATGGAAGCGGCCGAGGACAGAATCTCAAGCACAACGACGGCCGCAGGCTCAGGTGACATGTCGGTGGCGCGGGGTATGGACTCCCAGAAGGCGACAACCGCGCGTAGAATCTCGGGGTTCTTGAAGGTGTTGCTCTTCTGGATCACGCCGCGTATCTCTTTAACCTGGTCGACGGAAATCGTGGCCGAGGTCGATCGCTGCACCAGGCTCTGTGCATCGTTGGCTTCAACATCTTTATCTGTCGGGGCTGATTCTGTGGATGTCGTCTTCGCAAGGTCCTGGCAAAGTTCGGCCACCCTCTTGTCCCCAAGCGAGAACGCGAGTAGTTTGCCAAACACTTGAAACAGAGTCCACGAGTCTGAGTCGCTTCCCCCAAGACCTATGCTTGCGATGGTCTGTTCAAGTGCCTCCCAGCCGCCTCTCTCGACACGGTTCCGGAAGTATCTCTTGTTGCCTGGATGTTCCCGAAAAGCCGCCGCTAGTACACTCAAGACGGCTTCCAAGACTTCGAAGAAGCCCTCTTTCTCGGCAGTCGTGCGGGTTTGTGGGTTGTAGAAGCCCGAGAAGGATCGCAGGACTTCGAGGACCTTGTAGAATCCACGGAGGTATCGGAAGTCATCTTGGGGACTGCTTGGGGGTTCGGCGGAAGCGACGTATTGCTGAATCTGTAGGAGTTGTTTGGAAAGGACGGCAGGATCGGGGTAGCCGTTTGGCGCAGGCTTTTGGGTCGTGTCCAAGAGCTTATCTAGCAGCCCACGCAGTATCTCGGTCGCTTTGGAGGTGGTCGCGGGCGTCGACGCCGAAGTGGACGACCTGTATCTTCTCGGAATGGTGGCCATGGTTGCTCAAGCTTTGGACTTCTTCATTCCATGCGCTTCGTTCCCAGTACCCGTCGTGGGTCCAGGTAAGTGTCCAGGAACTGGAACATCGATATCAAAGGTCGGACAGTGTTCGCCGGCCTTCGGGGGTTCGATAGCTTAGGTAGCTGCGGGGGGCATTTGGTGTGAACTCTGGCTGCAGAGGTGGTTGCAGGCTCAATTCTTTATTTTGCAGGTTCGGAAGTGTACCGATAAGAATTTTGGTCAGAGTTGCAGACCGTGAAAATACTCGATAATCGAGGCCTTGTCAATAGTAGAGTGTGGTTCGCTGGACAGCATCGGCCTTGAGACACGAGGTGCACGCTCGCACGGCTGGGTGCATCCACACTTGGCATTGAAGCTCCGGTGTCCCCAAGTGTGGCGCTGACGCGTTGGTGGGGTTCAATGTGGCTGTGACAGCACGGACCATCTTTGGATGCGCTAATTCTATCGCACCCAAATGCACGGACCGGGGGCCTCCTGATTGTTTCGGTGGGGGCACGTGAAGCAAAGGAGAGACACGGTACGTACCGATGACGCCACTACAGCTTGGTCTTGCGGGACATCGGAGCTCCAGGCAGCTTTCCCCAGCCGAGGCGAACCTGGAGCTTGCCCCTGTCGACTGTGGCAAGGGAAGGATCCAGGTCAGCTGGACACAGTAGCAAGCCAGGGTGTTTGGGAAGAGTGACAGTCTACGAGTACTAAGGAGACCATCAAGGTCATCTGACTTGCGGACGCAATACACCGTAGTTATGCTTAGTGGTGCGATAAGTAGCTTGCTTGGTGACCTTACTGATGGGTGCAACAGCAGCCCGTCCCCAAGGGCCCTGCATGAGGGCGCTGGAGCTTGAGACCCCAAAAGGTGGAGGCAACCGCCCAAGTGGAGAGTCAGGTCAAGTGGCGCGATGAGGGGGTTCCCAATGCCAACCCGATTCGGCACTGTGAGATGGCTGCCGCGGGCTGGCGGTAAAGCTCTTGGGTAGCCAAGGCGTCGTTTACTCAATTACTCGTACCGTGCAACTGTTGAGGTCGTAAGCACATGCGCCCCCCGTCTTCGGCGCTGTTTTGCACTAAAACATCTGGGGCTGTCGTGATGGGTGGCGGTTGAGTCGCAAGACCAATAGGACTGACTGCCTGGTGTCGGTTGTCTCTTGCCGGAGTTGATCTTCCTGTCGGTGTGCTCCACGAGATCTGCCTAATGGATGAGGGGGAGGGGATGCATGCCGCTGTAGCGTAGCCGGGCGACGCGCAACGGGTTGTCTACCTGGCCGTCGGATCAAGCTGCGTGATGGCCACCAATGGAGGGCGGAAGGGGATGGGAGCTACGCCAGGCTCGGAGGAACGGCTTCCCGTGCCTGGATTCCAGCGGCAAGGAAGAAATGCCATCATCGATATAGAACCGGACCCCGGGAACGAGCGCAAGCAGGCACGGGAAGACAACAAGGAATCCTGGATCCATCGACTTTGGGTAGGTCGGTCGGGGTGTCGAGCAGGAGCGTGACCACCATGTTCCTGAGCGCATCACCCCGGAGACCCACCGAGTCAGGGCGCTCCGCCTGCACTAGTCCTATCTCAGATGGCGCGTCTGGGCTGGTCAAGTGTCGTTATCTGGACCGAGGCCATCGCACAGTGCTATCCCACTATCGCCGGCGGCAAATCTGGGGGGCGCTTGGGCGTTCCTCCACAGTGTCGTCTCAGCGATAGCCCTGTGTGGCCCAGCCATCCTTGAGCCTGATGCGGCGTGCGTCAGTCACACTGCCCGCCGCCCGTTGCCTCCTCCTCCGCTCCAGGCCGCGCCTCAGTCCGTTTATCTACCTCCAGCTCCCTCCTCATCCTCCATCCACTCCGCTCCATCCCTCCTCCATCTCCCCAATCTCACACCATCTCTCCCTCCCCCTCCTCTCCATCAGCATCTCCGTCAAACAGGCTCTGTTCTCTTTGTTATCACCGCGGGTGTCCATTGCGTCTCAGGTAGACCAGCTCGTTTCCCCCATCCAATCGTCATCATGAGGGTTCTCGCCGGTGCTGTTGCCGCGGCCGCTGTCGCCAACGCCGCCCCCTCCTTCTCCGTCGGCACCGTCCACAGCGAGGCTGCCCCCGTCCTCTCCTCGGCCAACGCTGAGCACATTCCCGACTCGTACATCATCAAGTTCAAGGAGCATGTCTCCGAGTCCGGTGCCTCCTCCCACCAGTCCTGGGTCCAGGACCTCCACGCCAAGAAGGACGACGAGCGCCTGGAGCTGCGCAAGCGTGGCCAGGAGCCCATCGTCGAGACCGTCTTCGAGGGTCTGAAGCACACCTACAGCCTCAGCGGCTTCCTTGGTTACTCTGGCCACTTCGATGAGGCCACCATCGAGGCGGTCCGCCGCCACCCCGACGTAAGCTATCCCCGAGACCCTCTCCCCGAGCCGAGCCGATGACAGCCGCTGACCCGTCCCTTCCTCTTTACAGGTTGAGTTCATCGAGAAGGACAGCATTGTCCACACGATGGAGTTCTCGACCGAGGACAAGTGCAATGGCGAGACTGAGAAGGCTGCCCCTTGGGGTCTTGCCCGCGTGTCGCACCGCAACCGCCTGAACTTTGGCACCTACAACAAGTACCTCTACGCCGAGAACGCCGGTGAGGGTGTTGATGCCTATGTCATCGACACTGGTACCAACATTGACCACGTCGACTTCGAGGGCCGTGCCCACTGGGGCAAGACCATCCCCAGCGGCGACGCTGACGAGGATGGCAACGGCCACGGCACCCACTGCTCCGGCACCGTCGCCGGTACCAAGTACGGTGTCGCCAAGAAGGCTCAGGTCTACGCCGTCAAGGTGCTCCGCTCTAACGGCTCCGGCACCATGTCCGACGTCGTCAAGGGCGTTGAGTGGGCTGCTCAGTCTCACATTGAGCAGGTGAAGAAGGCCAAGGATGGCAAGCGCAAGGGCTTCAAGGGCTCCGTCGCCAACATGTCCCTGGGTGGTGGCAAGACCACCGCTCTCGACCGCGTCGTTGACGCTGCTGTCGACGTCGGCATTCACTTCGCCGTCGCCGCTGGCAACGACAACGCTGATGCCTGCAACTACTCCCCCGCCGCCTCCAAGAACGCCGTCACCGTCGGTGCCACCGAGCTCGGCGATGTTCGCTCGTACTTCTCCAACTACGGCAAGTGCACTGACATCTTCGCCCCCGGCACCAACATCCTGTCCACCTGGATTGGCTCCAAGTACGCCACCAACACCATCTCGGGCACCTCCATGGCTTCCCCCCACGTCTGCGGTCTCCTCGCCTACTACCTGTCCCTGCAGCCCGCCCGCGACTCTGAGTACTCGGTTGCCCCCATCACCCCCGAGAAGCTGAAGGCCAACCTCATCGCCGTCGGCACCGTTGACGCCATCGGTGGCATCCCCGCCGACACCCCCAATGTCCTCGCCTGGAACGGCGGTGGCTGCAGCAACTACGACGAGATCGTCGCCGCTGGCAGCTACAAGGCCAAGACCACCAAGTCTCACCTCGAGACCGTCGTCGGCAAGGTCGAGGCCGAGGTTGAGAAGGACATTGACTTTGTCATGGGCAAGGCCAAGAAGTTCTCCAACAAGATCCACGACATTGAGGAAGAGCTCAAGGGCCTCCTCGAGGAGATGTCTTCGTAAGGGTGTAATGCATACAGATGGATGTGGACAGCTTGACTCGCATGGAGTTCGCGACCCGTCTTGATCAGCATCACCATGGTGTCTTTTTCCTTTTTCCTTTGTCTCCGTAACAGGGCATGTCATGGGTCCGGCATTTCATGGGGGGATCATCAGGTTGCTTTGTATACTGGTACCGGCTTCGTAGTAGCAATGAATTTCTCACGTCTCAGTGCCTACGATGATGTCTTTTCTTGTGATGCACTCTACCTGCTGGATGTTAGTTACCGAAAGGAGGTTGGTGCTGGGTCAAGTGCCCAGGTGAGGTAGGTGAGGTAGGTGAGGGAATGGGGGTTGCGAAGTCGCGATTTGGGAAGGAGCGAATGCGACTCAAGTCGCCAAGCATTCAAGTCTCGCCCTCCTGCCTCCCTGGCCCTTGCCAACTCCTGTCGACTCTGGAGAACACAGGCAGTCCCTATCCTCTCTGATTCGCAACAGTCTCATCCCGTCTTCTCCCACCTCCCCTCCTCTTCCTCCTCCTCCTCTCCTCCACTTGCGAGATACCTTGGCTGCAACATTCGTCCGTCCCTCGTCAAACTAATCAGTTTTCTCTTTTGGTTAGCTGAGTTTACTTCTACACAAAGAAGCTTTCCCCCTTATGCTTCATTCCACCCGCTCCGGGCGCAGCTCGCGCCTGTCGAGGAGCCGGTCCTCTGCCTCGTTCCATTCGGGCATCACCCGGCTTGAGCACCTAGATCCGGACCGAGCCCATCGAGATGCACACCTTGCTGCCAACCTCTGCTATCGACCTGGCCACGATCCCCAGGCCCACGATGCCGACCGTCTGTCGTGGGATGGGCATGGTCTGCCCCGAGACGACCGCAGTGTCCGACATCCACAACAAGGACAGCCTCTTCGTCATCAGCAGAGTATTCGCTTCGTCAACAGTCGCCCTGGATCCAGGCAGTACTCGAACGGAGCCCCAGAGATACGAGGGAGGGCCTCCTTTGATCAAAGCTCCGTCCGCCGTCACCACACTCCCCTTCACCCGGAAAGCCGTCCCCTTAGTCGAGCCTCGTTCATCGTACGGCCAGCCAGCGCTGCTCCTCGACACAGTCGCAGCTATGCCGAGTCACAGGCCATCAGCAGGGGAGGAACAGATTAGAGTGACGACAACTCCTTCGCCTCAGGGGCACGCATGAGCTTACATCGGTCCCGGTCGATGACAGTGGCACCACCTGTTCCGCCTTCTCGAGGAACTGGCTACTATTTCAGCACGCGTGCTTCGGACCGTCACAGTGTACGCCCATCCTCAACATGTCCATCTATCAACAATGATCCTCACTCCTCGGACCTGCGAGCTCCCAGATCGATGAGCTTCCTCAAGACCCGGCGGAGCCAGCTGGCCTCTTCAGTTGAAAGCCGACAGGAAGTCAACGATCTGGCTGTTCAAATGGCCCGAGAACGATATTTGCAGCAAGTTTCACAGCAAAATAGCATCAAAACCCAGCACCCCCCGATCTTTCGCTCTGTTCGAAAGAAGAGCGAGACTGGCCAGGGCTTCCGAAAAAGCCTCCGCAACGTCAGCAACACCAGCACCGCAGTATCCACAGGACTTTCTACATCCAGCAACCTGGGCATTCCCAAAGATGCAGCCCTCCGGAAGACGGCGAGAAAGGTCTCCAACAGCCTTAAAACCAAGCTGAAGAATCTTTTCCGGAGAGGGCCAAATACGAGCGTCAAGAGTGTTCATGCCCCTCCCCAGGGCATTGGATCCCACTACGATGGCGCCCATGATGCCGAGGGCAGCGATCACCAGGATCACTTCTCTGAGCCGGAAGACCCAGATCCTGAGGAATGTACTATTACCGAGGGTGCTCTCAGAATGCCCTCGCTACACGCTGTGCCGTCACACCAGCAGCTCCGTTCGCGACAAGGCAGCCTGGAAAGCATACGCAGCAATTCACAACGACCGTCCGACGACAGATCTCGCGTCACCAGTTGGGCTAGCTCGGCAGTCACATCTCTCGACAACGAAAAGCCGTGCCATCGCCTCTCTGTCATCAAGGAGACAGGCGCTCATCCAAGCACGGTGTACTCGGAAAGCATATACTCCGAAAACAAGCCCATGTCACCCATGTCGGAGGCGACTGCCCCACGCTTTGGGGTCGCCGTTCCCTACAGCCCCGCGGCTGTAGATGAGCAACCCAGATTCTATCAGACATACAACCCATCCATGCCATTCCAGACGCCAGTGGCACCGACCAACAGAATCGCCTCGGCTGCCAGCTCGGTGGAATGGAAGACACGATTGGCTGCGCATGTATCGCGGGACGAGAACAAGGCCCCGAGTCTTGTACATGACTCCTCTACCGGCACGTTGCATGCTGGGAAGACCGCTCCCTCTGGCCATGTGCGGGAGGGGGCAAAGATCGAGGAAGATGAGCCAATGCCTCTGTCAGCCACTTCGCACAATGCCTCGAAGACACCGCCTGCGAGCTGCAACTCACAGACACTCGACGACACTCAGAGACACCCAAGCAAAGTCCAAATTATCAAGCATACCGGTATCAGCGCGATGCAACCGCCTCGTGTCCCGGCCAGGAGCTCATTGCGCCCTATCGAACCCGCCAAGTTCGCAACCCCGTCGAGCATATTTGCGTCAACCTCCAGGTCAGCTCAGTCTTCGCTCAAAACACTTAGAACCATGCCAGATCTCCGCAAGCAGGCTCAAGTGGAGAACAAGGAGAATACCGCCCCCAGTCTTGCACCTCGCAGCGCCTCGCCTGCGAAGCTCCTTCGACCGGGTCAGACAGCCAGGCTGCAGCTCAGATCGAGAGTCAACAACAATGCTGGGCAGACCACGATGCTTGGATCACCAATAGCCCGAGTCGGAGACAGTTCGAATGACCATCGAATCTCGCGGATCCTGCGCGGGGATTCCAGTGGTGATCTGACGACGCAAGAGGGCGGTGCTTTTAACTCGCCAGGAACGCAGCGGATGGTCGATCTGTTCCTCAGCAGCCGACGCCGGACGATCTTGGGCGACGACGAGAGCGAGGTGTTTGTGTGAGGTTGTTCCGACTGGGAATCTGTTCGTGTTTTCTGGCTAGGATCATACGGCGTCCTGTCATCCGCCCAAGAAATCCATCCTTCGGACAACTAATAGCGAAGGAATAATAGAGTGCAGCCTTTGGAGAAGGCAGAGATTCGGGAAGAGGGTATTTGGTCTATCACAGAGACAGGTCGTCACATCAATAGTACATGTCTTACCTGACGGGCTATACTTAGCTGGTGCGGTGCCTTTCATGGCGATGGTCCTTGGGAAAAGGGGTTCAGTGTATTTGGCTGTCCCTGGTTGGCGAACTTCGGTATCCCCGCTCTTGCAGTTTTGAGCCACTCACATCTGCCGTGCGATGGGAGCTGCACATTGCAGGTGACGCTGTGGTGTGCACTGCATCTTGGAGCTTGCCCCGCCAACCACCGGTGCTGGGCTTCCCTTTTGGCACGAACCTGCGCAAACCCCTCCACACTTTGAACCACTACTGCACCTTTTTTACAGACCAGACCCTGTCCTTCCTGGCCCGTGTGACCTCCCGTCTTCGAGTGCCCGCGCTAGCATCTGATGACCCTGAGTATTTCGTCACCGAGGGCCGCTCTCCTTCTTTTCTGCTTCTGCATCTCCATCTGCATCACCCACGCCGCAATCACTCCTTCGACATATTGTCCTACAACCGCGCCCCTGATCGCGCTAGACATTGCGACCACGTGCCCCGCCAGCGCCTTTGACAACTCAGGCAAGGTGCCACTTCCTCGAGAGACGACCACGACGCGGAGCTCCAGCTCGAAGCCGACAGACGCGCCCGCCATGTCTGCGATCCGCCGCACCGCGCCGCTGGTGTTCCCCGCGCCCCAGAAGCATACTGCCACCGTCATCTTCGCCCACGGGCTGGGCGATACGGGACACGGATGGGCGTCAGCTGTGGAGAACTGGAGGAGGAGACAGAGGCTTGACGAGGTCAAGTTTGTGCTGCCGCATGCGCCTTCAATTCCCATCACGGCGGTGGGTTATAGCTGTATTCCCGACGCCAAGCACAAGAGCTGATGATTCCTGCTACAGAACATGGGAATGTCTATGCCGGGCTGGTTCGACATTGTGAGTTCTCCCCCCTCGGCGCATCCTCGATCCCCCTCCCTTTTCTCCGTCCAAACACGAGGCTGAACCTCCCTCCCTTTCTTTTCCCCTCTGTAGCGATCGCGGGAGAGTAACGTAACTTACGCGAAATTCAAACAACAGAAAATGCTCGACGGCACAGTCGAGTCCCTACGCGCCCACGAGGACGAGGCCGGCGTGCGCGTGTCAGTCGCCTACTTCAACGAGCTGATCCAGGCCGAGGTCGACGCCGGCATCCCGTCGGAGCGTATTGTTCTGGGCGGCTTCAGCCAGGGCGGCGCCATGGCGCTGTACACGGGCCTGACGAACGGGAAGCGTCTTGGTGGTGTTGTCGGCCTGAGCTCCTGGCTGGTGCTGAGCAACCGCTTCACTGAGGAGGTCAAGGACGAGGCGAGGCAGGTCAACAAGGCGACGAAGGTTTTCATGGGCCATGGTGGAAGCGATCAGCTCGTACGGACTGAGCTGGGCGTTATGAGTGCCGAGGGGCTGCGCGGGCTGGGGTACGATGTGACGCTGCAGATATACCCGGGCATGCAGCACTCTGCGTGTCTTGAGGAGCTGGATGATGTGGAGAACTTTTTGTTGAAGCAGATTCCGGCGCTGGAGAAGTAGGGTACGAAAGGGCTGTCTTGTCGGTTCTCTATCGAGGAAGAGTAGCAGCGTTTTATGACTACCTCTTTGGAAGAGTTGGAGCTTGTGATGGCGGGTTGATAGCACCGAATCTATCCTCTCGTGTCACAAGATGCTTGTTCGAATATTTATTCCGCCTGGATTGATGTCTTCTCGTGTACTCCCAGTCTCGGGCAACGAAATGGTAACACAGATATATCAGCTTGCGTTTACTCGGCACTCGGGGTAGTCTCGACCGTTTGTCGAGATGCAGCTTGAGTCCACGGGTCGCGATAGCGCCTGGCCGGCGTTATCTTAGCGCACCAGGGGCGCATCGTGACCCGCATCAGGTGGCCCGCACGCTATAACCCACGGTTCTGACAGCAGGCCACAGGGAGCGATACGGCGTCCCGACTGGTCGACCTGCCAGATCGGGGAGCCCACGCAATGCACCATCTCCAACTGAACCCTCCACACCATCATCTCCTAGTCGCTCAAATAAACCGCGCCTCCATCTCCCTGCACCCTTCTCCCGCATCAGCCATGACGACGACCTCGTCTCGGAGATGATTTGCTAAGCCATCAGGCTGCCATCTCAGTACGCTCCTTTGCCCGGCCATGGCCATATCCTCGTAAACGTTCCTTCGACGCCGACCTTGCTCCCCTATCCCGCTGCGCCGTTTGCGCCGTCCCGAGTAAACAAAAACACTCCACCACCGCCACCATACCCCCGATATCACACCTCGTCACACCTCCGGGCCCGAGGTCCCTCCCGATATGCCCGCCATGACACCAGACCGCGTTGCATCGCCGACGCCGTCACAGCTACCTCCGGTCCCGGCATCGCCCACATACTCGTACGCCTCGACGGCAAACCCTCTGTCAACGTACAACCTCCCGCTTCCTCCGCCGCCGAGGCCCGTACATGCCGTGCTCTCCAAGGCCGATCTAGATGCCTCGCAGGCTGCCTACGCCGACCTCCTGACCACCGCAAAGTCGTACCGCGTCGCCCTTGCCGCCCTGTCCACGGCCTCGTCCGCCTTCGGCTCCGCCCTCGAGGCCTGCGCCCGCCTGAAAGAAGCCCGCGCCGAACCCCTCGGCCCAACACCCCAGGGCGCGTCCCTCTCCAACTCGTTCCACGCCGCCGCCGCCGGCTCCTCCTGCACCGCCGATCCCCTCCTCTCCGCCTCGGGCGTCCACCACCTCGTCGCCAACCACCACCACATCCTCAGCGAGACCGTCTACCGCAGCTTCGAGGTGCCGCTCCTCCACGAGCTCGACAAGTGGCGCCAGGCCGTCGACGACGAGGAGGATAGCTACGCCCGCAACGTCCGCGACAAGTCCAACGAGATCCGCCGCCTCGAGAAGGAAGGGCTCAAACTCCACCGCCAGCGCCGCCGCGACGTCGGCCGCTTCCGCGCACACCTGGTCGACCTCACCACTAAGCTTGACGGGCTCACCAGCCTGCACGGAGACCACGCCCGCACCCTCCTCCGCGAGAGCCAGGAGACGAGTGGCAAGATCGTCGACGCCAGCTGCAGCCTCGTCCGCGCAGAGGTCGACATCTTCGAGTCCCTCGCCCGCAAGGGCTGGACTGGCGGCGGCCTCGACGACCTCCTCGAGCGCGGCGCGGACCTCTTCGCCAGCGAGCCCGCAGATGGGGACCTCGGCCACGGCGGCGCGTCGCCGGACGCGGCTAAGCTCTTCAGCATCCTGCCGCCGCGCAGCATCCTCGCCGACGCCGCCACCTCCCCCTCCGAAACCCGCCAGCCCAACGCCCAGCACGGCCACGCCAGGAGCGACAGCCTGCTCGTCGACGACGCTGAGCGGTACCAGAGCCTCGTCGCTGTCGCCGCCGACGTATCTCGTGACGACGTCACAGCAGCGGCCGATAATGACGCCGCCACCGCCGCCGACAACGCCAGCGTCTTTTCCGGCACAGGCGTCAGCCGCCGTAGACCCTTCAGCCCCCAGCCCATCCGGCGGGATCCGACCGACGTGACCTACGACGATAATCTCGGTCTTAGGCTGAACGAGTCGGACGACGAGGACGGCGGCTTCGGCGGGCGGAGGGACGGCGGCGGCATCGTGGAGAGGCTGGAGGCGGCGGTGGAGGAGCGTGATGAAGAGGAGCAGCCCTGGCGGCATGAGGGGCTTCGGAGGGAGGATACCAACACGACGACGAGCACGGAGAGGGGCCGTCGGCGGTGGAGCGTCAATGAGGACGAGCCGAGCGAGTGAGCGTATCGGTTGGCGAGGCATGCATTTTCAGACGGTGTCATCCGGTTTTATACCCCAATTCCTTATTTCTTTATCGTCATCCCCCTTCACGTTCAACACTAGAGGCATCCATGCCGGTTCGGCGACCCCGGCTCTCCGCGAGGAGACATCGTGCCGGGGACGGGCTGTTTAAAAGACACTGGTTCTTGGTTATTATGATACATATCACCCCCGCATTGCATCACAGGCGCGCCTTTCCAGAAGAGAGAAGAGAGAAAAACGAATATGCATCCCCCGCTTGCTGATGCGTGTATAACCAAGCACTACCGGTGCTCTCCTGATTAGAAGGTCTCTAGAATAAACATGAAAGTCGACACAACAGGAGGCGCTAATCGTCCTTGTCTGCACTCATAATCTCCCCCCGGAAGAGGCCAAAGGTCGCGTCCAGCCACCAGATGAACTTCCAGTACAGGCTTGCGCGGGCGTGGTCGAATTCGCCGTCCTCCTTGCGGGGGACCTCGTTGCCGATCATGGCGCCGAAGCCGCCCATGAGCCACATGAGGATGGGTACTGCGGCGAGGAAGCGTGCTGTGAGGCTCTGTGAGGGCAGGTGTGCCTCGTCGGCAGGGCGGAGAGCCGCACGCCGTGCGGTGGGGATCTTGCTGCAGAAGACACTGTCTTGCTCGCGAGCGGGCGTAGGAGCGCCGGCGTCTGCGCTGGGCAACGGGCGGCCGGGGGTGCTGAGAGCCCCTGGCAGGCCATCTGTGATGGTGCCTGAGGAGGCAGTCTGAGAGATGGAGGCGGTGTCGAGGGTCTGAGAGGATGCAAAGGAGCCTGGTGGGGAGAAGTCGCTCAGCGAGCGGTGGTTCCCAAAGGGCCCTGATGACCGGGAGCCGTTGCGGCGGCGCAGCGGGGTTGCGGTGGCAAAGGACGGGCCGCCAGGCACAGACTGGGAGCGGTGGAAATGTTCGTCCTGAACGTAGGCGTCGACATCCGGGATGGGCTCGTCCTGGGCCGGGGCGAAACCGCGGTAGTGCTCCGCGTAGACGAGATGGCCCTGAATGGACTGGGGGCTGGCGTAGACGGCCGTCTCGGCGGCCTCGACGCTCTCAAAGGTGACCTTTACCCAGAACTCGCCGCCATCGGCGCGGTTGACCTTTGCCTTCTCCTCGGGCGTCAGGACGCGGCGGCGCGTGAAGGCGGGCTCGCGCAGGTCGCCCTTGTAGCGGCGCTGCTCTGGGGGCGGCTCGCGGGGGTAGTCCTCGCAGATGTAGCCGGCGATGTGCTCGTAGTGGTTGACGGCGGCGTACTGGTGGAGGGGGGAGCGGTAGCCGCGCAGGAGGACCTCGGAGGGCTCGGCCTTGAGCCGCGCGCTGGCGGCGGCGGGGGTGGCCTCGTCGGCGGCTTGCGACTGGGACATGAGGTTCTGGCCGCTCGTCTTACGCTGCGGCGCCGAGTTGGCGGTGGAGGTTGTGGCGGAGGCGCTGATGGTCTTGTTGGTCACCCAGTCGCCGAAGAGCTTGTCGGCGGCTGCGGAGGTCGGGTTCTCGCGGCGGGCAGCGGGGGTGCCTGTCCTTGAGCGGGAGCGGCGCGTCGATTTGCCGAAGGAGCCTGTTTCTGTCACGCCTCGCCGGGAGTTGCGCGATGTTTCCTGTCTGAGCGAGTGTTAGAGAGGTCGGAGGGGGGAGGGGGGAGATGGGAATTGCGCCGTACTGAGGGAAGACCATGGCGTATGGCCTCTTGACGCCATCGTCGCCAACGTAGAGCTCTTCGTCGGGGACGTTGTGCAGAATTAGAGGCGCCATTGCTTGGGGTCTGAGAAGGAGTGTGGTGGGAGCTGCTTGGATGCGGCTCTGAAGAGAAACAGGGACTAGGTGAGTTTGAGCGCGAGAAGGCAGTGGTGATGGTGGTGGTGGTGCCGCGTGGTTGCTGCGAGAGAATGATCCTGGTTCTTGGTGAAGCTCCCAGGCACATGCAGAAGTTCGAGTGCAGCAGTTGTTCAGGCTCCAAAAGTTGCCTGCCATTCTGCCACAGCAACGGGCGGGCGGCCAGGAAAGAACCAGGGGTCCGTGCTTGCCCATTTGCTTCGCTGACTCATCACTGCCCCCCTTGGCCTGCCTTGCCTGCCTGCACCACTATGCGACGTTCGACGGATTTCAACTCTCGCTATCTACGACTGATCTTCAGCCAGACATTCCAGGGTGATGATCAGTGACCAAGTCCATCCTTGCCTTCAGCAGGAAAGGAGGGTTCCTGTCCATGCCGCACATCTTCCACCGCCCGAAGACTTGGCCATTCTCCTCCAAGATCAGCCGGAGGAGCTCACTCCATCCTGACGCATCAGCAGGCCGCTTGTGCGCAGCAACACCTCCGTCCACAGCCACATACGGCTCCATGACCTCCAGCACCCTCTCGATCCACGGCCCAACGCCATCATCGTCAAGCCTACCGGCGCTCACAAACTGTCGCTTGAGGCCGTCTACATGCTGTGTCCGGTCCGTTTCGAACGCGGCACGTAGGACCCCCAAGAGCATGTGCGAGCGTATCGCGTAGTTCACGTCGTCGCTGTGACCGTCCGCGTCCACCCCCAAGACCTCGATCTCTTTGGCCGCGACGGTCGCGAGGAACAAAACCTCCTCCTCGCTGCCCAGCTCTTCCTCCCAGCCCATCTCGGCTATCTCCCCGCTCACGCCGCCGTCAGGCCAGCCGCACGCCTGGATCACACTCTTCTTCGAACCATCCAGGTCCGGTTCCAGCGCCTCCGGACCGGTGGACTCCCATCGCTCCGTAGAGTAGAGCAGCTCCCCCTGTCGAACATCGTAGTCTCCCCGGCCGATGAGTGTACTAAAGGTATATACAATGGCCCACGTGTCTTTACGAAGATTAGCGCTCCTGCTGTTGATGCCCATCCTCTTGAGCCAGAACCGGGCTTGGGTCTCCGAATAGGGTCGGACGTCGGGGCACTCCCTCTGTTGACGTGAGATAGCCTTCTGGAGGGAGGAAATGGCCAGCTGGGTCAGCATCTCCGTCGATAAGGTCGGCTGTCTCCACTGTGTCAGTGTGACAAGATACGCCCAGCGCGGGATTCTAGTAAAGTGGCCGATGCCCTCCCGCCGAACCCCTCGCAACTGGTCGCTCGTGTCCGTGAGATCCCGCAGGTCGGGGAGGCGCCAGAAGCGAGCGGTAGATGGATGTGCGAGTAACGACGGTGAGTAGTATTCCTCGTGGACATCCTCGCGTAGCAGGTTGTGGTACGCGGCGTAGAAGCCGTCAAAATCGTCGTCGTAGGGGTCGTCGATGTCGAACGACACAGTCGACCGGTAAAGAGCGGCGGTCAACTGAGCCAGGTAGAAGCAGTCCAGGGTACTTTACGGCATCGTCAGTGCTGAAGTCTCTCGTTCTGATGTCACGTATGCGTACCGGTTGAACTTGAGGTCTCCCTTTCCAAACGTCCACTTGCGTGAATGAAGGAGCTCGACGGTGGAGAACACCTTGTTGTCACCCCAGTCATATTCCATGAGTATGTGAGTGATTCGAAGCATCACATAGTGGCTGTCGACAGGGATTTCTCCACTTTCGACGAGTTCCCTGAACTTGGCGTTCTTTATGCTCGACATGTTGAATAGGGTCTGATGCAAGTCTTTCGTCCGACTGAAATAAGGTGGGATCTGGTGCGGCGACTTGGGCGGGCGAGTGATGCTGGAAGGGAGGTTGGTGCTGCCTCCGGATCTTTAAGCTCTGAAATCACCGTGAGCTGTTGCCTTGGGTATGGACTGACAGCCCCTTTACCCGGGGTCAGGTCACAGTCCATAACCTGAGGTGGCTGCCTGGTATTCCAGATCCCCCATAGTCCGTGCGTCTGGCCGTCACATTCTCAAGCGGTCTTACCTCCAAAGCATCACCTAGGTGTACGTATTGGCACCGGTCGAACACAGCGCGAGAGGCTCCTTGCTTTAAGCTGGTCAAGATGCTGGCCTGTACATTTCCATGAGGTAGCCCACCGGTCCTTCTCTTATCTCATAGGACCAACCCATACCTTGAATTTTCACAAGAACACATGGAAATTCAAGAAACAAAATGAATGGGAAATAAAACCGAAGACTTGTTCAACGTCAATACCTAGCTCAGTATTTTCCAAACAACATCCAAGCTGATGAGCTTGGGAGTAAGAAGTCGCGGCACGTATTACTAGTGGGGGACTCACGTGACGGCAGAAGCTCCCGCGCTTGAGGTGCCTGCCCGGGCGCAGTGCAGGGGTTCTCGGAATTTGGAGAACTGACGCTGCATCATCGCAGCTGGAGCTTCAACGGCCCTTGACCTCGACCGTTGAGCTACCAAAGCTACTTCCTCCATACACAGCCCAACCCGGGGCATTCCTCCACTTCTCAACCACCTCCAGAATTCTCTTTAATATCGTCCACCCCTGCAGGCTTCTGCTTTGCATCATGGCGTCTCGATCGCCTTCGCGTGAGCGGTACCGTTCGAGGACCAGGTCGCCAACCCCACGATCCGACTACTCGCGCCGCGACCGCCGACGGAAGGACTCTCGTTCACCCACTCGTTCGCGATCGCCATATCGATCTCCCACCCGCTCACGCTCTCTCTCCCGTTCCCTCTCAAGATCTTCGAGATCCCGCTCTCCGACACCGCGCCGCAAGGGACGTTACCGGAGCGACTCCCGGTCTCGATCGCCAACCCGCTCTCGCTCCCCTGATCGTCGCGATGATCGCCGCAGCAGCGCTCGCGGTCGAAGCCCTACACCAGTCCGGAGCACAAAGGTCTGGTGAACCTACAATCTGAAGATGGAGGCGCAATGGCTGACCAGGCTCCTGTAGATCGTCGTCGAGAAGTTGACCAAGAACGTGAACGAGAACCATCTGCACGAGATTTTCGGCCAATTCGGCCGTATCAAGGACCTCGACCTTCCCATGAAGTGTATGCTTATACCGATTTTCTCTCCCCTGCTGGCGAACTCGCAGCTGACACTGTTACTTTCCAGATGGCACCAATCGAGGAACGGCCTTCATTCTCTACGACGACGTAGCCGACGCTGAAGACGCCATTGCGCATATGCACGAAGCCCAGATCGACGGCGCTGTCATAAACGTCTCCATCGTCTTGCCCCGACGCAAGATATCACCAGCCCCGCCACCAGCCCGCCGCAACGGCGGCGCGAGCGCTCTTCCATTCCAAACCCCTCCTCGTGGCGGTAGAGGCGGCAGATTTGGTGGATTTGGAAACCGCCATGGAGGACCCGGAGGGCCTGGAGGATTCGGCGGCCCCCCGACTGGGCCTGCTGCGGACCGTTTTGCTGGCCCGAGGCACAACAACTACCGCCCACGCTCGACACACCGCTCTCCTTCCCGATCTGCCTCGCCGCGCCCTGTCTCGAGAACCCGAGGAGGCGACCGGACCCGCTACCGCTCCCGTTCGCGCAGCCGCTCTCGCTCTGCCACACCTCGGCGCTCGAGATCCCCTCCCCGTCGAGGCGGAGGTGGCGGCGGCGGTGGTCGTCGCGAGACCCGCGACCACGACTACGGCCGCCGTAAGCGGAGCCCGAGTCGAGGCAGCTACGATAAGCACGACGACCGCCGGTCTCGAGGCAGATCGCGCAGATAGAGATTCGCGGGGCCATCGTGCTGAGAAGACCCGGGCGTTCTTGCGGGCACAAAAAAGGCTCAGGCGCATTGGTGCGAGTGTATTATTCCCTTTCGTTGGTGCGGCAGTCTGTACATTGGCACACCGGTAGGGGGGCAAGGGACATGGAGCATGGCGCTTCTCTGTATGATTTCGAGGAATACCCATTGGCAGCATTGCTAGTTTCCCTACTGAATTGAGACATCATCAATGTCTTGCCTTGTTTTATTGTCGTCGTTCCTCGTGTCTCTGGCCTGCTCTCGCTCAAAACACTGGTGGTAGGCGGTGGCTTCACAAGCCCCTTTCCTGCTCGGCGCTACAAAAGGGACTCGCTATATTCACCTGTGACGGGCATGAGCTACCAATTGTCGAAGCTCTTTCTCCAGACTGTCAAGCTCGGTTCTGCAAATCCGTGTCAACCTGACAGCCAGCTATCACGCCTCGGCTCATCAAACTGTGCCTGCTTTGCCGGACAGGGCAGGGGAACGATATCTAGGTAGTGAAGTATTACAATGCACTTGGGAGACAAAATGGCCGCAGCGAACTGGCGCAATAGAATTGGTGGCATTGTCACACCCAATTGCTCCATTCTGCCTACCTAGGTCCTCACGTGTGATCATGGATATCTTCAGCACTGGGCAATCGCAGCACGTTGATGTTCATTCAAGATATTCCATTTCAAGTTCCTATTGCCTTGGCGAATCATTGAATCCATCCTCCTAAGTCAACCTACTCATGCAGCTGCATTCGAAAAGACCGGGTGGCTCGAGGTGATCGGCCGCAGAGTGACTATTCACAGAGTACTCCCCGGCAGTATCACCGCCTCTCTTTTCCACATTGTCTCTGAGATGTTTGTGAATCAGGCCTGGAGATCCCATCAGACGACCGAACCCTATAAATTCTCAACTCTCTTCTCCCCTTCTCCAGTCTTGAACCTTCTCTCATCACAACCAACAACAACAACAACAACAACAACTACTACTACCTACTACTACACACACACAACTCACACTACGAACACCAAGCTCACTCTCACAACCATCAAGATGACTACCTTCACTCACGACAACTCCGAACAGGGTCACCTCGTTGACTCCTACGGTCCCGAGCGCCCTGTGACGCCCCCCAAGCGTCCCGTGGGCAGCACTCCTCCTCCCAAGCCGGCTCCTAAGCCCCTTCCTCCTCCCCAGCACTAGACTGCCACCGGCATCTACGGTCACAATGGCTCAACGGCCTTTCGATTTCCTGCCACGCTCACATCCCGAGCTGAACACAAGACAGCCAAGGTCAGTACCCTGATATTGCTCAGCCTAGTCAACAACATTCTGACAGAGACAGGGAGCACCAGAGCTGAGCAGAACTTGAGGACTACATCCCGGAGAGACATGGAGGAGATGAGACCTGAAGACACAATTGTCTTCAACGATATGGGAAGGCTGTCCATTAACTTGGACAAGGACAACTGGCGAGAAGGACAGAAGAGATAGGCACGAGCTATCTCGGACAACTCAGACTCAGACACCTTCGGACTGGTTTTCAATAGCCAATATAACAGCTTCCCTCTAAAATTACTTCTGTGACCATGTGCCTAAATGTCTTCTTGCAATACAAAGGTCTAACCGTGAACTGATAATGCAAATTACACTCATGACCAAATGTTCAAAGCCTCAACATGACTTGTCTGGAAAAGGGGGCCGCCCCGTCGAAGTGACGCCAATGCAGGAGTCTGCGTTTCTTACTTGTATGTCAAACACCCAGATCTATCACGCAAGTCTCCGACCAGCAGAGACGTTTAATCTTTCAATTCCTGAGACCAGCAGGTTGTCCTACGCAACCGCCATGAAAACAGCTCCTATAACACCAACACCTACACCGACAACTGAGACCCCAAACCTCCCACCAGCATTATCATCCCGATCCGGTGATCCTCCCGTCGGATCCGCCGTGGCCGTCGTCCTCGAAGAACTGGCCGTCTCCGTCGCCGTTGTCGTGGGACAGTCAACGCTACACGGAATCGCGCTCGTGAAGACACCATCAGCCTCGCTCACAGGCCACACAGGTCCCTGCGTCGCCGCCTCGGGATTTGGCACGACGCCGCCAGCATCGGGGTTTAGCACATTATCAACGACGTGCAACACCCCGTTGGCCATGAGTATGTCGGGCTGTACGACCCGAGAGGAGTCGACGTACAGATCGTTCCCGGAGCGGCGAACCGTCAGTGCAGCACCGCTACCTGCGCGGGTATCTAGTCTCGTGCCGTTGGAGAGCTCTGCGGACGAAATTACACGATTTGGAATAACGTGGTAGCCCATGACGCGGGCCAGAGCATCGGTATCAAGGCTGGAGAGAGTGCCGCCCACGAGAGCGAGAGCTTCGTCCCTCGGGGCGAAGATGGTGACATTTTGCTCCTCAGCCAACGTGGGCATCAGCTCCGCCGCATGAAGGGCGCCCAAGAAAGAGTCGAGGCTGAAGGCTTCAAGTGTGGGCTCGAGTCGCGTAGGCGGGATGAGGAGGTTATCTACGATGTGGAGGAGACCGCCGGCGAAGCGCATGTCGCCCTTGGTCTGGGTCGTGCGAGCGCCCTGAGCGGATGAGAAGACGATGATCTCGCCAGGCTGTTTGTTGACTACCACGTTCTGGCCAGCGGTGACGTTTGTCCATTCTTTCGTGGTGAGGAGGGTGCGCTTGAAGACTGAGGGGCCGGGAACGAGGGCGCCGGTTGAGATTGTTCCTTGGAGGATGTGGTACTCGAGGATGGGGACGGTGATGGATGCGTTCTTGGGATCCCATATCTCATTGAGGGGGGTGCCGGCGATGTTTTCAAAGGCCTTGTCTGAAGGCGCGACGATCTGGGATGTGTTAGATGAGGTATCTGGACAATCTCAAGAGGGTGGACGTACAGTCACGCCTCCATAGTTTGGCAGCTTGAGCAGTATCTCGGGATAGTCCTGGACGGGAGGTTAGTCATTGCGGCCCCAGTTGTTTGCATTCAACTCACCCTGACGAGGCTGTTGAATGTCGATAGCTCCTTCCTGGACTCAAGCAATGCGCCCAGGTCCATCGGCTCATCGTCAGCAGCGAGAGACAGGGACACATTCAACGCAATGGTCGACATGACCATGAGGCCTAGCCTCGCGAGCATTCGTGGATTCGTCATTCTCATCGTCTCAATGCCAGCAGAACTGCTTCATCCAGAAGAAACCTCACAACCAAAAGTTCACCACAGCACTTCTATACGTCGTGTCCACTTCTTCGACGATCGCCCATCCGCCCCGAGGCATCTCGACCCGAAGACCCCAAAAGCCCCGTGGGTCGACCTAGGACAGCGTTTCCCATAGCACGACAGTTGGCCCACCGAACAAGAAATGATCAGCAGGGCGTGCTCGTGTTACTAGGGTAGTAGGGCGGTACACCGCTCGAGCGCACAGCAGCAACGGCCACAAGTCGATGCTGTCTCCAGCACGCGGTCCTAGCAGAGAAAACAAGCGACAACATGCGCCGGCCCCCTGGTTGTCAGGTGCTGGATACGACAGCACGTGTCTCAGACTTCTGGCAGGGCAGGCAGACAAGCAGGCAGGCATGATGTGATACCGAGATATGTTGCCAAAATAGCAGGCCCTGTGTTCCACGGACCGGGTAGGGCTGCGCGGGAACGGCAGGCGATTGGCACCGGAGCGCATGTAGGTACAGCGCATACAAACTTCAGCCATGTCGTGTTCTCGGCCGGGATGCACGAGGCGTGGGTATCACGACGGCGGCGGCGGCGAATGTCTGCAGCACGACGAAGGAACACGAGAGATTAGCTATCAGAATGCATCGGCGTCGGCTCCGGCATCGACGACGACTGGTGCTTTCCCCCCCCTGATGCCTCGCGGCTCTGCGGGCGTCGCGCAACCGCCCACGAAAACAGCTTATCATTCAGGGGGGGGCTCGCTCATCACCATGCACACCACCAACAGCACACGTGTGGGCCGAACCAAGATGAAGTAAGATGAGACAAACGTCACCACGAACCGGCATCTGAATGTGATACAGAAGATCCGTCAGCCTGCGTGGCTGCGAGAAGCAGGTTTTGCTTTTTTTCTTCCTTCGCGGTTTTCGCGATACGAGGAGACGTCGTCTCGGCGGGCGGGTGTTGGCATGATCTATTTCCCAACCCGCCTAGGTACCCTGAGGCCCCCAAGGATGGAATTTTATCAAATCGTGCGGCCTGAATAGGGGCCAATTGAAGGATCTTCCCTATGACGGACCCCGTGCGTTTCCTCGTCGGGAAGCCTGCGAGCCAGTCAACCAGTCACTGCATTCTGTAGCGTAAAGGTAGGAAGAGGCGACATCCTGGTAACACGAGCTCGAAGGTGCATTGCATAGCGTTGGGGCGGCGGATGCTCGGCTGCGCGAGGTGGTGGTGCTTGCTGCCCACAGGGAAAGCCTGAGAAGGGGAAGCCGGGCTGATTCTCGTGTTTCTCCGGGGCCCACGGCACTTGGCGCGCAATCGCGAGCTTGTTGTCGGCGGGAAACCAAGAAACAGGGCAGAACGGGATGGAGCCCGTCGTTTCGATTTATGGGGAGGTCTGTCTGGTGTCTGCCCTGTTACCGACCGGCTCATGGGTCCCGCGTATGAGGAGCCGGGTCCGGCCCTATCGCCATGTCACCCACCTCCGGCCGGCGAGATGCTCGGAGGGGGCTCGTGCTCACGACGTCCAAGATCCAGGAAACATCTTGCGCTGTTGACCAACAGCAACACCTCCGGCGTGGTCGTAGTTGGATCCGGGAAACACTGGAGATGCCATGGAATCCAGTCTCCCTGGATGATCAGCTCGAACCACCAAGCTCAGCGCGACCGCAGACGACAAAGGGGCACCCTCTTGGCCGCGCCTTGGCTCAGCACCACTTGGTCCGTTCGAGTCTCAGGACAAGAAAGCTAAAGCAGACGACGACCGCCACATGGCGTGAGAGCTTCGCACTGCATCTTTTCGTGCCTCTCCCTGCCAAGGGGAGCTGAGGATAGTGTATCTCGCTTCGCTTTGAACAACGCCCAGATCTGGCCATGACCAAGAATGGCCTGAGGGAAGAGTCTAGTGAACGGGGAGAGAGGCACGGGGCATGCGGTCGGCCAAGCCAGTCGAGCATATTGTGGCATAAATCGGGAAGACAAGCTGCCGTGTGCTTGCCAGCGCATCAAGGTAGGCGTCCGTGTGGCGACGGTGCCTTGCGGTTGTCGTGACGGCCTCAACAAACGCTCACCCATCCCGGAACATGATATGATCTAGGGTTGCTACTATTAGATAAGCCGCAGCCGTCCATTCAGATGCATGGCGCGGCGACAGGGCAGAGGCAGAGGCACGACAGCATGTCGACTAATCCGTAGGGTGTGACTGGCTGTTGCCCGCGTGGTGTGGCAGCCTGAGGTGGAGGGAGATGAGCTCAACGGCGGCGCTGAAGTGGCCGCATCAGACGGGAGCTAAGATGCGATCAAAGACAGGCGGCGAATGTTCCCGATGCCCTCGAGCTGAGGAGGGGGTTGCCGCCGTTGCCACCGCCAGATTCTCCCGCAGATGGCGGGCAAACGGCGCAGTGTGTAAGTGGTCGCCTCGACGACCCTTTTCAGCCCAGACTGGAGGACGCCAGCCATGTCGACCCCCACGCACGTAGTGGTGGCGCTCAGGGTTCTTTGTGCTCAGAGCCGGCATATCCAGTTACACTGCACTCTGCGAACACTGACGCAAGAACACTCGTCCTGTCAGTGCCAGAAGGCCTCGATGCGTGCGCCCGAAAAGTCCGAGGCGTTGTGACACGGCATAGACCGTGGTCGAGCTGCGACGAAGACAGCGCAGATCTGTCTAGACATGTAAGTGCGGAGGCAAGACAAGCTGACTTCCAGACTTTTCTTGTCGGACAAGCGAAGTGTGAGAGGCACTATCTGGTGCAGATGTACCGTGGTCCAATGGTGTGCTCAGTCCAGCCTTTCCCGCCTCGCCCAGATCCTGCTGGCTGCAGGTTACTGCTGCATGGACCAGATCCGGGCACTGCGCAAAGGGCAAAAGGGCGGTCGGTGAGGGTCGCGGCCAGTGACAGAGCCGGTCGGTCAGCCCCCCTCCCTGGACCGTCGGTACAGGGCCGCCGCTCACCTGCTTCGTACATATGCAGGCAAGGCTGTGCTGCATGCAAATAGTGTCCGAAGCATGCGCGTGTCGACGCAACAAGCAGACCTGCCGGGCGATTCTGGGCTCAACGGGCCAGGCTACAGGACGTGACGGGACATGTCGTTAGTCACACCACCATCCCCATCCAGATAGGTATCTATGCCTTGCCGTCGTAGAGGCGTTGGGCTGATGCCCAAGCCAGCCATCTCGGGGAACTGCCCAGGATGCAGTCGGCGAAGAGCCCTGGTCAAAGACAACGGTTGTTTGCGCGACTGCCGGTGCCAGGATGGCGGCTCGGGCGGGAGGTATCGATCAGGAGAGCCGTTGGACGACCGTAAAACGAAACATGTCCAAACGGAGGCGGCCAGGGAGAACAGACGTCGGATCGACGCCGACCCGACCCTTGGTGGCTGGAGGGCGTTCGCTCTGTCTGTTTCTGGACGAGAAGCATCGAGCTAGGAACTGGGCGTTGTTCTTTGTGAGAGACGAGAATGACTGAGCTGAAGCCGGTAGTGGCTTGTCGTTTGCTCGTCCATTGCGCGTGCTTCATTTGTCTTGGAATAGAGTTGTTCTGCTTGGCATTACCACGGGAGTTGGCGGGGTGAGACCGCGACTCAGAGCGGGATGGCCGAGCGGCCACGACGGCGCGCCATGGCTTTGGAGGGCCGAGATTGATGAAGTAGCAATAAACGATATCCGGAGGTGGCGACTGGCGAGAGGTTCTGGGCCGGGTGATCTGCGATGGATGGATGCTGGGCGGGCGATCTTCGTCAACCTGGCCGGCTGTGGGCACTGCACTGCAGCAGAGACCGATACGAACGGGCGATGCTCCGGTTGCTGTGCAGATAGACGCCTACAAAGCTGTGTTTTTTTCCTGCCGTCGTCTGAGGCTGATGGATCGAAATGTGATGAGAGCGTCCTGGCGTCGGCATGCGTCTATTCCCATGCCCAGAGTGGCCGGTCGTTCAGCTGGGGCTTGGCCGCTCTCGTGTTCCCTTGGCCAGGTTCTGTGTTTCCCTTGGCGCCGAGGTAAGAAAGGGGGCGGCTCGTGTGAAGTTGTTTTGGCAGTTGATCAGCTTGTGAGGCTTGAGATGATCCTGAGGGGCTGGCTGTCGACGGACCCTCCCGATGACCCGTGGACCGTGGACGCGCTCGCTGGATGTCACTGCCGCCTTCGCCACGTGAACCTCTGGTCAGTGGAAATTGCACTGAGGCGCGGCTTTAGGCGAAGGGGACCTCCGTGGAGAAAATGGTGCCTGATTTGGCTTAGACTGTCCAAAAGCTGGCGCTAGTCTTCTAAGAGTAGTATTCTGGGTTCCTCCTTCCCTTATCGCACTGGGGCGGCGCTAGAACAGGGGGTGGCCGATTCTGTATGCAGGAACGTGGGGAAGGTATGGACGCCATGCTCGCCACGGCACCGGGAGGAGTCGCCAAGGCCCTTGCTGCTTTTTCGCTGCTCGCCCTCTCCACCGTTCATTTCCTCTCCTCCAGCAACCCCTCCCACCCCTCCACCGCCCTAACCAAGCCCCCCCCTCCTGAAGCCCACGACCCCCTGGACTCCATCCTCCCGCACCGCTCGACCGCCTACCAATCCGTCCATGTGCGTGACAGCACTCGACGCAACCCGAATTGCGCTGGTCCGGATCCCCGCCGCCCGGAGCGAGCGAACAGACAGCGGGAAGCACCAACAGCCCGGGAGCCCTGCGGGAAGCCAGCACCGAAGCAGCAGCGCACCCTGGGGCCTGGTCTCGATGGCGTCGTCGGCGTCGTCCCAAAACAGCACGAAGCAAGCAACGCATCGGGAAACGAGGGCAGCACGGGCAGCCATTGTCCCCTCTTGTCTCCTCCATTGACAACCGCTTCGAGCCTCCTCCACTGACGCCAGCCCGACGGACGCCACAGGGTCGTGGGAGTTTGCAGACGCCATGGCTGGCCTGACGATGCCTATCCGGGCTCTATACCAGCTGAACAACCAGATGCGGCAGCCCGCAGCAGCCGTCATGGATGCCCTGTCCCGCCGTCCGGTGCCGCCACCAGCCAGTCGAACGAACCGGACATGACACTGCCGAGCTCCCTGAAGCAACACACGTCCGCTGGCACCTCCAGCGGGGTCCTCAGTTGACGAGATACCTGATCTTGCGCCACCCAGCGCTAGCCAGCTCTCCACAGCAGGGGGTCCTACAGTGGGCGGCACGCCGTCTCCAGGCGCTCTCGTACCTAACGGCGGGCTAACTTCTGGGCGACTGACGGGCGGCCCACGCACTGATCCCGGCATGTCCGCCCGCACGCAAGGCCATGGATCTGCGTCAAAGGCCCTGGGATCCGTTCTCTCCAGAGCTCGGCCCATCCCACCGTCCTGGATACAGTAGTACTACTGCAGTGGCTGACCTGCCTCTTGCGCGCGTCCTTGCAACTTCTTGAGAGTCTCCCACCTTCACCACCTTATCCTCCACTCTGCATCCTCCTTGCGACCAAAAGTCTTCGGCGCCCTCCCTCGACCTTCTTTCTCCGTAGCTTCTACCCTTGCTACTGATCCCATTCTTTACTTGTACACCTACCAAGACTGCCCCTCTCTGGCCATCGTCTGCCTCCTACCGTCTCTCCAGCCATTGCCCGCCAAGCCGGACAGCTGTGTACGAGTAGCACGTTCGCAACTCGAGCAGCTTCCCAGGAGCCCCTCGACTGCTACAAGGCCGGGAAATCACCGCCGCGCCCTTCGAATTGAACCGACTCGACTACGTTCTTCGCATTGTAGGATCTCGCCCTCGCACCCCACGCCTCTGCCAGAGGCTGTCGCATAGCTTCCCCTCCAGACACCACCCTCCTCCTTCGACAATGGACAACCAGGGCTACTTTGGCCGCTCGGCGACCGGCGCGCCTGCACCTTCGGCAGCAACAACAGCTGCCACCACTCCCCAGCATCGCCCGGGAACGCCCAACACCGACGGCCAGGGCCGCAACCCCTTCGGCGATGGTGTCGAGTCCCAGGCGTCCATCCGCTCCAACAACCTCCACAACCCCTTCGCCAGCCCCGGAAACTCGCGGCCACCATCCAGCTATGGCTCCTCAAGCGCCCGCGAGACCGGGAGGTACGAGGCCCCGGGGCAGCGCTACTTCCATTCGAGGCGTGTGCGCAAGGAAGACATCCAGAAGCCGTGGCTGGAGAAGAAGGACCCGAAGGAGAAGTGGGTCACCATTCTGCCCATCGTTGGCATCCTCATCGGCCTCGGCATCTCTGGCTTCCTGGTGTGGGACGGTTACCGCAGCGTAATCCAGAACAAGTACTGCCTGGTGCTGGATGACGACTTCAGCAAGGGCATTGACTCCAAGGTCTGGACCAAGGAGGTCGAGGTTGGTGGTTATGGGTAAGTCCACTCACTTTCCCCTCTTAACAGTGAGCACACGGCTGACCACCTCACGCAGCAATGGCCAATTCGAGTGGACCACTGGCGATGATGAGAACGTCTTCGTCCAGGACGGCAAGCTGGTCATCCGCCCTACCTTGACCGACGCGTCCTACATTGAGAAGGACACCGTCGTCGACCTGCTCAAGGACGGCACCTGCACGTCCGACGTCTACTCAAACTGCGTGACGGCCACAAACACCACCACCGGCAACGCCACCATCGTCCAGCCCACCAGGTCCGGCCGCATCCACACAAAGGGCGGCGCCCAGATCAAGTACGGCCGCGTCGAGGTCACCGCCAAGCTGCCGAAGGGCGACTGGCTCTGGCCCGCCATCTGGATGCTGCCCGAGAAGGACAACTACGGCCCCTGGCCCGCCTCGGGTGAGATTGACATTCTCGAGTCGCGCGGCAACAACTGGGAGTTCAAGCAGGGCGGCAACAACATCGCCTCGTCCGCCCTCCACTGGGGCCCCGACCCCGGCAACGACGCCTGGTGGCGCACCAACAACAAGCGCCAGGCTCTCAAGACCACATACGCCGACAAGTACCATACCTTCGGCCTCGAGTGGAATGAGAAGTACCTCTTCACCTACATCAACTCGCGCCTCCTCCAGGTTCTCTACACCAACTTTGATGAGAGCCTCTGGAAGCGCGGCGGCTTCCCCGAGGCCAATGCCAACGGAACTCGCTTGAACGACATTTGGTCGCAGACGGGCCGCAAGAACACCCCCTTCGACACCCCCTTCTACCTCATCCTCAACGTCGCCGTTGGCGGCACAAACGGATGGTTCGAGGACGGCCAGAGCGGCAAGCCCTGGCTCGACGGCTCGCCCAACGCCAAGAAGGACTTCTGGGACGCCCGTGACACCTGGCTGCCCACCTGGACTGACCGCGACATGCAGGTCAGCAGGGTCGCCATGTGGCAGCAGTGCAACGGCGACGAGGGCATGAGCAATGATCTCTAAGCACTTGTTTCACGCTCTTTTCTTTTTCTTGATCTGGTTCAACGTATTGGGTAACATTTAGAATGGGGTATCTGCGTCTCGAGTGCAGGGTTGCTTTTTTTCCCTTTCCGGATAGAGGATATCAAACAGACCTCGAAGCAGGGGAGGTCGGAGTCTGGGATATCTTGGTGCCACATATTCTCCTGAGTACCTAACCTATCCTCCCACGGCCGGCCTAGACGCCGTCCGGTAATGAAGAACACACATCACATTGGAACGAGAGTAAAGCCGCGTCTCCCGCCGTTTCGTCCCGTAAGTTCAAAGCCACGAGGCTTGCGCGATGGGCGTGCCATGGCGTGACATGGCGCTCGTAAACGAGCGGGGACGATAAGCCATGGCCAGCCCCTCTTCTTACACGCCGTCGGGAGGCAAGGCGTCATCAGCACGTTTCTCCCTCATGCGTCTCCCATGTCATGTCACCGTGTGCAGCAGGGCCAGCATGGCAGCATAAACTCCCGACCTGCAGTGCCACGGACGCATATTGTGGGAGCTTATCTCTGCAGGGCTCACCTTTTTGCCCGCAGCCCGCCAGCCCGGGCCGTGATAGAAAGATAGGGGGCATCACATCACAGCCCTGGAAGCCAGGCGAGGCCGGGACATGATGCCGCTTGTTCGCCCATTCGGGTCGGTGGCCAGGGGGTACTTTCAGATGGCCAGGGCTGGCCCGATGACACGGCGATGATGGGAACGGGCGACAAGACGCGCCTTGCCGTTACGGAAAGCCAAACGCGATGCTACGCAATGCACCCAGCGACTGCCGCCGTTCGGGTCGGCTTGTTCCCTCCCTGACGGCCTAGGCCTCACACCCCCTGGCCCTGGCTCATAAGATCTCCCCGACGAGATATGATGAGTTTGTTCAGCTCGGCTGGGCGAGATGCCACCCCTGCGGCTGTGTTTCTTTCAGTTCTCGGTTGGTCACTGGCGCAATAGCATGCCCGAAGGAGCTCAAGGCTTCGGCTTCAGGTCTACGGACGACGGCGGGCGGTGAGGCGGAGTCGCGGCCGGCTCCTCTCGGCAGTCTCAGTTGAGGACTGGGCGGCCCGAACGTGGTCAAACGAAATCCCTTACCGAGGATTGCTGTGCTGGCCATGGGATTCTCCCAAGGCTGCCAAGCTCGCCGGGCGAGTTTAAACTGAACCCGGGCCATTGCTTATCAGACTTGGCCGCTGGGCACAGCGTCCAGTTGGCCATGCGTCGTCGGGCGAAGAGAAGTTGCGTCTCTCGGCGCCTTACCTACATCCAATATTGCGACGCTGCATCTCTTCCCGCGGGGGGCGAAGGACCCAGCTGAGGCTTACAGATTAGACGGGCAGAAGAGACGGCAGAGCTTTCTCGCCAGACCCTTGTTCACCTGCCTGCGTGCGCGCGCATGCTGCCGCTCCGCCAAGAGGTATCGTCCCGAGCCCGAAGTGGCCAGGACTGCGATGCGGCCGGCTCGTGTAAGTCGCGCCGTCCTCCAGCCCCTCCCACATGCAGAAGCGACGTTGAGGTGTGAGGTCGCGAGCATGGGCCCCGCGGTCGCTGGACCGATCTTGCTAGGGTAGCGGCGCTAGGACGCGGCGAACGAGGGCCGGGTGGGATCCGCGGGCCATCCTTCGTTGGCAGCGGTCGATTCGGTGTGTCTGTCTCGGACCGGTTCACGCCACGGCCCAACGGCCAATAGTCGATATCGCGGGCAAACGGTGGCGTGGCCACCCGCCCCCGCCTGAGCTGCCCGGCCACCGGCCACCGGCCGCCCTGACCTGTTGTTCGCCTGGCCGGGGTAGGCGCCAGGAACCGGTGAGCGGGAGGGTGTGTGTGTGTGGGCAACAGAAGATGGTGTTTGGATGGGGGGCAACGACAGCAGCACAGGCCATGCGTGGTGGACCGTGGTTTGGGGGGTTGGAAGAAGCAGGATTCTGCGGCCCCGATCATCCCTACACAGAGCCTTCGGGCCCGAGGAGAAAGGCCTCACTGCGGGTTCTGATAGCCTTGGAAGCTGGAAATGGAGAAAAGTTTCGTCGGTGCTGGCGACAAACGGGCCAGGACCCATAATCTTGTTAGAAAAGTCTCCGGCTGCAGGCCGGCTGCTGTGGGCCCCGAAAGCTTTAGGGCTACCAGGGTGTCACGGTGACCTGCGATGTGCCGTGATGGACAGGCAGGGCACACAAGGAACAGTGCTGGCCTGCTGGGTTGGCGGTGCCACGAGGGTGGGGGGTGTCCCATTACCTGAAATAATAATGGCGCCCGCTCGCTTGCCTTGCCGACTTTCCAGATCCTGGATCCGTGTTCGTGCTAGGCGGTGTCCGTTCTCGAAGGATGCCGCCGAGCCGTATCGTCGACCGGCGGCCTCAAGCTCATGATCTTCAACGAGTAGCGTACAAACAGAGATCCGTGAAGGATGTCGTGAAACGATGGTTATCCCGAGCGCCAGGTACCGCCGCTGGGCCGGTGCGGATACAACTGGGTCTAATCCCGGCCACGAGTCTCCGAGATGACCACCACCGGGAAGGCAGTGGACCATCACCGGTGCAAGCTTGATGTTAGCCTACCATCGGGTACGGCGTGTGGTCCTAGTGCACGGCAAGGAAGGCAAGCAGCCAGGGAGTCGGATCCCACTGTGACGGCGTCCGTCATCGACCCGCAATGTGCCTTGGTTTTGCTGGGCTAGCAATGATACGAAGGCCCGCGAGTGGGAAGCCGGGATGAGTCGGCCCACGGTGAAGAAGATGGATATCTCGACAGCAGACCGATGAGATGGCGAGCTTTGAGGAATAGGGGGAGTGAGTGCCAATCAGAGAAACGCGGTAATCTCCTCCCAGTCGTTGGGGTATGACAGGTGTGGCGAGGTCATTATATTGCAAGCCACGGGCGATTTGCTCTGTTTGCCAATTGTTCAGTCCTTGTGCCACGGCTGTGCTGGATGGTGGTGGTAGGGACGCAGGGAAAGCGACCAAAGCTGCCCGTGATAATACACTTAACGCTGCGCCGACGCCTCTCGTCAAGCCAAGCATCGGAGTTGACTTGAGGCTGACCTTGACCTTGACGAGTGGAAATTGCAAGCCTGTGCAAGCGACAAGTGATGATTGGCAAACGACAGAGAAGACGGAGACAGTGAGTTCGGCAGTTGGGGATCTCAGAAGCTTATCCTCGCGACCGGGATGGTGAAGATGCTTCCTATGCCTCTGCTGACGGCGGCCTGTCTGAATGCTGCCCACAAGCTGAGAGCATTACGACTCTGACGAGCCGCGAGCGCTCGCTGTTGCTCGACATGTCTCAATGTCACGTCTGGTGGGGGGTTGCAGGGCAGATGGACGGCGCTTCGGAAGGCGCTGCCGGCTTCCTCTGACTTCCCAACAAGCCTGCACAGAAGCCTTCCGATGCAATTCGTCGGTTTGACTCGGGCGGCACACCCACTTGGATGCGGAGGTTGAGGGCCCTGGTCAAGAATGGTGATCCGGGTGCCTCCGTACCCCACCCCAAGCCGGCTGGGAATACGACGCCTGTCGCATTGGTCGAAACAAAAATAGGACCGCCACGTTGTTCGAGTGGACCGCGCAGGCAGACAGCCATTCTGATATGACCTCCATAGAACACGTTGACAGAGCGAAGCTTCTGGCGATGGTGGTCGATCTTGGTGATATCTTGCTCGTCGCGTTGACGTTGGATGATGTTGAATATCAATGGCGGGGAACGGACGGACATTCGATCCGGTGTTGATGTTCCTGGCTAGCGTTGTGGCTGAAAGAAGGCGCCAGAATCGGCGCCGGACTTGAACGAACTGGCGGACGCCGGATCTCCTTTCTCGCATGCTATTGTGGCTCTTCCATTGACTGCCGTGTCTCAGACGTCGGGGCGGGCGACGGCTTTGTCGATTATTGGGTGGCGTTAGGGGTCGGTCTCGGTTGAATAGAGCCAAGCGAGTGCTGGAAAGCATGCATCGTGGTACTTGGAGGCGTTCTGAGAAAGACGTCCGTCGTCGAGGGAAGACGCGAGAAAGGACCCGGCGTCCACTGAGGCTTGGTTCGGTCCTGGATTACACGGAAGCGAGCGGGGTTGGAGATGCCCGTCTTACCGTCAGCACCCAATTGCCCCGACGGCCGTGCATGCGCCGAGGATGGCGTCCACAACTAATCGCTGATGGCATGGCTAATGGGTGGTCAGCGTGGCTGGTGGCGAGAAGACAAAAAGACAAGAAAAGACAAAATCAAGCCTCGATTTCTGTAGGCAAAAGAGGATCGAGGTTGCGTGTGACGGGCGCAATTCTTCCATTCCAGTTGGATCTCCTGGAAGCCGAGGCCGTTGGCTGTCAAAAGTCCCGCCGAGGGCACGGGCCATAACAAGTTTGGACGATTGAAGAAGGTGCGATGCAGCCCTCGCCGCTTTACGACCACCCCTGTGTACTTGGTTCTAGAGGGCAGGTGGGCGCCAACCTAAAGTACCCCCTGGCAGAAGCTCGAGTCAAGAGGGGGAGGGGCGGCAGGAGCGACGAGGCGAGGCGCTGGCGGCCTGGTTCCTGTTGATCACCTTCCTCCTGAAGAGTCGTACCTGCCACTGTTGGCCGACCTGAGCTTGGCACTCGCACCTGCCCTGGCCTGATTAGCCAATTGCTGGAAGGAGCGAGGGCGAGGCAGAGGAAGCACGCACTGGCTTCATCCACCGTTGGTTGAAGCGACTGATGGATCAAGCTCGGCCTCCAAGTCATGGCGACATGTCCTATCGTGATTACGATTCCAATATTTCGTCTGCCAATTCTCGAATCCCCGTCCGTTGGTGATGGCTCTTATCACTTCGACCACTTGGCAAACGGTGGCCACCTCCAAGGATGCAGGGGCGCCGACGAACAGCCGATCGCCGATGGACGACGCAACAACACCGCAGAAAAAACACCTTCAAGGCTTCAACAAAAACCGCCCAGACGCAAAAGTCCATTTGCCCGCAGATTTGGGTCGATACACGACGATCCCAACATCGGATAGCACCCGCGTCTGTCTCGGCACCGTTGGAAGTGTGTGCCTGGCATAACCATACCACGACATGGGTCCAATCTCCAGTGCATTACAAGATTACCCACGATGGGTGTGCCCGCGCCGTTCCTGCTTCGATGGGTCTTCCCGGTCCATCAGGTCCGCCGTCTGCTGGGATCGCCGTCCGAAGCAGTGGCCGGGCCGCCTGTCACGGCGAGACATGGAATCACGATGCGACCCAAGCACGCACCAGACATCTGCGATGGCCATGTCATGTCGGCACGATATCGCCACAGCAGCTTGATCGGAGCGCAGCCCGCCATGGCATTCTGCCACATGCGCATGGCATGAGGCACGTCCCTGGCAGATCTTCACATGTGCAGGCCAGGCCTGATATCCCATCCCCCAGGGCGGCCAGTGGCTTGACCTGAACAGCAACCAAGAAACCACCATGACGATATCTTGACGCGCCTGTTACCGTATCAAAGAGTTCGATGGGACCCTAGAAATCTTGTCCTCGCGCCGGCCGTTTCCGTCAATCCGGCGCTCTTTGTGCCCCCGAAGAGCCGAAGCAGAACCAGTCCTCCGGCTCCTTCGGACACGGTCAGCCTCGCACTGCCAAGGTCGTAGCTCGCGGTCGCAGAACAAAACCGTGAAAGAGACGGGAGGAGACCCAAGAGAGCCAACATCCCTGCCGGGCCCGCACGGACAATATACACCAGCCCGGATAATACGAAGAGGGGGGGACGGAAGACCCGACGGCGTCTCCCCCAAGGCGCGCCGCCAGCAAATATTCAGCGACAAAATAATAATAATGAATAAATCCAGGGCGCCAAGCGCAGCCGAACAGCCCGGGCCGCCTTCGGGTCACACCCCCTGGATCCTTCACCCACACCTACACCTCATCCACCTCCTCTGTCAACGACTACGCCCCCCGGCACGCCAACGAACACCACCCTGCCAGACGACCCATGCACGGAATCGATGCACTTTCTCATCGCGCATTTTCGCGGCATGCCCTTGTCTGCTCCGGGCAGGCAGGCAGAAGAAGCAGGCAGCTGGGTCCTGGCTAGCCCCAATGCCCAGAGCAGCCCGTCGACTCGCCCCCCTGTCCACCACAGACCCATGGTCCGTACAGACAACCCCCTGCACGGGGAGACACCTCGTGCTCTGGTCCGTCCTGGCCCTTCGCCCTCGCCGGACACTGGCAAGCTGGCCCCCCTCCCCGACCCCAGTCTTGTTCGCCTCCGACCACCGTTTGGCCCGCCGCTAGCACCTCCTGCCAGCATGGATAGCCAGGAACCCGTCTGTCCTGATCCCCGCGAGAACAAAAAAGACGACACGCTCCGCCGTATCTTGCGGCCACCTGTGGCTTCGAATACCCTCTTCCCTCTCCCTCACCATCACCACCCCTCTCGCTTGCGCTCGCGCTCGCTCCCACGCGCTCAAGCTCCCCATCCCACGACGGTGTCTCTCGTCTTGTCAATGGCCAGGGTCTCAAGCCTCAAGCCGTCGTATCATTGACAGACCAGAGTCTCCACCGTCGCCAGTCACTCGCTTTCTAGCTTCAGGTACGCATCATACCATTCTCTCTTTCGCGCTTTCGCCGCCAGACGCCGCGCGCCGCCGCCTCCTCCTCCCTCGGTCACCGTCAGTCACGGAACTGGATTGTGAACACCTGCCGCATCGCTTCTTTTCCCTCTCCACACCCCCTGGTACTCGCTCCCGTCCATCTCAGCTGTGGGATGTACATCAGACACCCACCTCTTGAGGAGCACGCTCTGGCGAGACGCCATCTTTAAACGCCGTCTCGGCGCCCTCATTTCATCCACGTCTACCCCCCCTCTTGCTCTCCTCCTCTCTTCTTGCCTCCTCCCAGTCGACACAGGTACACAAAATCGACTTGTACCGAGGCCCTCCGACAACCCGCCCGTTTGTTTGCCGCCTTCCACGGCGCCTCGACGAACTCTCGGACTCGTCGTTCCTACACCTCTGTACAAGCGTGCCGAGCCCCTTGGAGTCCTTACCGTACTGTACTTCAGGTGGAAGACACTAAACACCATCGCCAGGCGGGGTGTTGTGTCACTGCCCTCCTCCTCCTCCTCCACCTCAGTCGGCCGGCCTCTGCGCTGCCAAGCTCGACCGCTCGACCCAGCTCAACCCACACGAAGGGTGAAAACCTGGATGTAAGTCCAACATATTCCGCTCCTCTGGGCCGCCTGAATCCGGGACCTTGCCCCCCCTTAGCTCGTGGTACGGAGCTGCTAGGCTAGTAGCCTGTCCTCGGCGCCGCCAGTGCCTCGTGCTCGAGGACTCTCAACCCAGCTGCTCACCTCCCTCTCCCTCCACACCCCAGTATATCCTTTGGTCACCAACCTTCCTTATGAACCTGCCCCCCCTCTTCTGTCGACGCCGCTCTTGTCCTGTTTCAGCACCACTTCGTTCTTTCTTTTCTTGCCTTCGCTTGTCGTCCTTGTCGGCCCAGTACTGATCCATCCGGCACAGCTCTCGGACAGTCGGGTTCTCTGACACGCCCACCGTCGACCATCGTCCTGTTACATTCACTCAAAGCGTCCAGTCGTCCATTCTTTCCTGACAGCAGCATTGGTTGTTGAACGCAGCGCCTGCATTGCTTTGCTCGACATCGACCCCTCCTCAATACCCGACATCATATTCCCACAGCCAGCCAACAGCTCTTGATATCACCAAACCCGCCGATCACCATCATCATGGGCGTTTTCGGCTACTTCAAGGCTGACGCCCCCAAGCCCGCGGCGCACACGCCCCCGGCGTCAGCAAGCCCCTCCCGGACCAGAAAGACCAAGAAGCCTTCCAATGCCTCGGAAAAGCCGCCCTCGGGCCGTGACAGCAGCAACGACATGGAGCTGCAGCCGCCGACTCCGCGGTTCAGCTCGCGACCTCAGTCCATCTCGGGGCGGTCGACGAGGTCGGTCGGGAGCTCCATGATGCTTGACGACATCAAGCACGAGGTCATGGTCAACTACCTCTACCAGCAGCAGTGCTCGCACCTCTGGGTCAGTGACGGCTCTGGCGAGGTTGAGGGTGTTCTTCTGCGGAAGACGAGGGGTCAGTACATGGCCTGCCCCCCTCAGCTGGGCAGCTCGCCCTTTGCACAGGCCGCCGCGGCTCTCAACGTGCAGTGCGCCATGACGGTCAACTCGCGCGTCATCAAGACCTTCCTGCAATGGTCTCCAGATGCCGTCGATGTGCCCCTGATGAACGGCCTCCGTGTCCAGATCCTCCCCACCATTGAGGATCTGACGCGAGCCAGGAAGCACCAGTTCGCCGCCTTTGTCGCGTCAGAGGGCCTTCTCATCGTGTGGGACGACGATGCGCTCCATCTGGTTCCCAGGGCCAAGGCCATCGAGTCGGAGCTCATGGAGCTTGTCTGGAAGTCCGGCAACGAGGACGAGGAGACTGACGAGAAGGGTCAGCCAGGCGTCACCGAGTATGAGATTGACGAGGAGAGCGGCGAGATCAAGCCTGAGAAGCGCGCGGTTCACCTCCAGAACACCGTCCTCGTCATGCTCACCCTGATCCTCGTCACTGTGTCTCTGGGCGCCGCCTGGAGGCAACTGACGATTCAGACTCGCGTCGACGGCAACTTTGCCCGTCTGGCTCTGGCCGCTCTGGCCCCCGTCCAGATCTTCTTCACCCTCTTCTTCGCCCAGGTCATCGTCGGTTGCTTGGCCCAGATCTTCGGTCCCATCCGCCAGTTGACCATCAACTCCAAGTTCTACTCGGCTCGCCCGCCCCCAAGGCTGCAAGGGCCTGTCCTTCCCCACGTCACTGTCCAGTGCCCTGTGTACAAGGAGGGTCTCACCGGTGTCATTGTCCCCACCGTCAAGTCCATCAAGCAGGCCATGTCGACCTACGAACTGCAGGGCGGCTCCGCCAATATGTTCATCAACGACGATGGTCTGCAGCTCATTTCTGACGAGGATCGCCGCGCCCGTATCGAATTCTACGCCGACCACAGCATCGGCTGGGTTGCGCGTCCCAAGCACGGCGAGGACGGCTTCATCCGTGGTGGCAAGTTCAAGAAGGCATCCAACATGAACTTCGCCCTCATGATCTCGTGCAAGGTCGAGGAGAAGCTGGCGGCGATTGACCGCCACGAGGGTTGGAGCCAGCACGACGAGGCTCAGGCGTACGAGGCTGCTCTCAAGAGCGTCCTCGAGGAGAACCCCCGTGCCTGGGCTGATGGCAACATCCGCGTCGGCGACTACATCCTCATCATCGACTCGGACACCCGTATTCCTGCTGACTGTCTCCTCGACGCCGTTTCGGAGCTGGAGCAGTCGCCCGATGTCGGCATCATGCAGTTCTCTTCTGGTGTCATGCAGGTTGTCAACACATACTTCGAGAACGGCATCACCTTCTTCACCAACCTGATCTACACCGCCATTCGTTACACCGTCTCCAACGGCGATGTCGCCCCCTTCGTCGGCCACAACGCCATCCTGCGCTGGAGTGCCATTCAGCAGGTCGGCTACTTCGACCACGATGGGTACGAGAAGTTCTGGTCCGAGTCCCACGTGTCCGAGGATTTCGACATGTCTCTTCGTCTGCAGTGTAACGGCTACATCATCCGTCTGGCCGCCTGGGCTGGTGAAGGCTTCAAGGAGGGTGTGTCGCTGACCGTGTACGACGAGCTTGCGCGATGGGAGAAGTACGCGTACGGCTGCAACGAGCTGCTCTTCCACCCCATCCGCACCTGGCTTTGGAGGGGACCATTCACCCCACTGTTCCGCACCTTCTTGTTCAGCAACATCCGCTTCACCTCCAAGATCACCGTCATCTCGTATATTGGTACTTACTACGCCATCGGTGCCGCCTGGATCTTGACCTCGGTCAACTACTTCGCCATCGGCTGGTTCAACGGCTACCTTGACCGCTACTACATCGACTCATGGCAGGTCTGGTTCTCCATCGTCATCGTCTTCAACGGTCTCGGCAACGTCGCCCTCGCTATCATGCGTTATCGTATCGGTGAGCGCAGCCTGCTGTGGGCGCTGTTCGAGAACTTCAAGTGGACCATCATGCTGGCCATCTTCCTGGGTGGTCTGAGTCTGCACGTGAGCCAGGCTCTGCTGGCGCACATGTTCGAGATCAACATGACCTGGGGTGCGACGTCGAAGGAGGCCGAGTTTTCGAACTTCTTCATTGAGGTGCCGAAGGTGCTGAAGAAGGTGAGTCGACGTCTATTTAAGCATTCGCACCGGCGCGGGGGCGAGCTGAACCCGAGTCCGATGGTGGTGGGAGACAATGTTCAGCTGGGCGTGCTGTCATCTCTGGTGCATTCCAGCTGTGCCAATCATCGCCCTGCGAACGTCCTCACCACCACGGCGCCCCCCGTCTTTCAGCTGCTCCATCGGATCACCCGCTAACCCGTTATACCAATCTAGTTCAAGTTCTCCATGATCTTCTCGCTCACTTTCATCGTCGGCATGATCATCCTTGCCGTTGCGCCCTTCGTCCCCCACGACTGGCGCATCACCGACTTTGTCGCCATCCTCCCCATGGCCACCGTCGCCGCCAGTCACTTCCTCCTCCCCATCGCCCTCAACCCTGCCCTCATGACCTTCTCGTGGTAAACCAACCACGGGCGGCAGGGGGGCTTCCACATCTTGACGACAACAAATATTTGCAGCAGTAATTTTCACGCGATGCGCGTCTCGCTCCAGCGGCGCTTGTACAGACGCACACGGCGAACAGGGTTCCGGACATAACTTGATAGACCATTTTTTATTATTCCAGGGAAAACGGAGTTTTATCATGCGTCTGCGGCATCGCGGACCAGGGCCGCTTTCCACATTAGATCAATCTGCAACGACATCTTGCAGATGCATGACAGGGGCTTATGACTTGCTGTTCTTTCTCTCATTATCTACCGCGTCGGGGGTGTCTACCTCGCTGGCCATCCGCACCACGTGGAGAGCCTCTCGCTCGCCTACTACTCTTTAAAGCCTAATCCACTTGGAAATATCGGGCACTGGTCGCGGACCACGGGGCCGAAGGGAGGGGAATGGGCCAGGATACGTGGGATTGTGCGATGGAGATGTGGCACTTGGGACTTTCCATAGAAAATTGACTTGGTTGTCACCACATCTACTTCACGCTTTGTGACTAACCACTTGGGAAAGGGAACTAGCATGACGGACATGGTCACGAAGATGCTCTAGTGGAAGAAAGGAAATCAAAGTCATTATGTCGCGAATACTCTGCAACATGGTCTGCAGTCCGTCTAATGCTAGCGCCTCTATAATCCCAAGGATCTCTCTCTAGTCTTTCGTCCTTTGCGACGATGCAATGCCACCCCTCCGTTCATGGAGGACGGGGCCCCTGTCGCTCAGCCCCGACAAATCAATCATCAAGAAGGTTTCAAAGGTGCCTCCCCTCCAACAAGTGCGTGTCTCTGTGTGTGTATCCAGCATTCTCGCGCAAAAAAAAAAAAACACGTCGAGCCCTCCTCATAAACTTTTTGGTCCTTCGAAAAATCATTGGTGCCCCCGGTCACGAACGCATGCGCAGCATGAGGTCGGTCTGACGGTAAAGCAGCCGTGTCCTCATCACTCTTCGTCGTCCGTGTCGGCGGGGTGGGGAGTGCCCTTTGGCGAGTTGAGCCACTCGATGTGACGGAGGCGGCGACGGACCTCCTGCTCCTTGAGCTCCTTCTTCGTCTTCTTGCGCTTCTTCTTGGCCTTGAACTTGAGCTCGCCCGTGTCCTCGGCGCCCGAGTTGTAGGCGCTCGAGACGGCGGAGGAGACGGCGGTGGAGGCGACGGTGGAGGGCACGGCCGAGGCGACGGGGCTTCCGGTGCGGGAGTCCTCGAAGCGGTCGAGGCTGATGGCGGCGGTGCCGCGGTGGGCGACGCGGCCGTCGTTGACGAGCCACTGCTCGGAGCAGAGGGCGCCGACGAACTCTTCGTTGTGGGAGATGAGGATGACGCCGCCCTTGAAGTCGCGGATGGCGACGGCGAGGCCGCCGAGGGAGTCGCGGTCCAGGAAGTTGGTGGGCTCGTCGAGGACGAGGAGGTGGGGGTTGTTCCACATGGCGCCGGCGATGACGACCTTGACCTTCTGGCCGCCCGAGAGGGAGCCGATCTCGTTGTGGTTGGCGATCTCGGGGTCGAGGCCGAGGTCGAGGAAGTGCTGGGAGATGACCGAGGGCTGGAGCTCGCGGTAGCCGAGACCCTCGCGCGAGGCCTCGTGGTCGTCGAACTCCTGCATCAGCTTGTTGAAGCCCCACTCCTCGAGGGTCTCGCGGGACACCTGGGAGTTGTGCTTGGGCAGCCAGTTGCGCCATTTGCTAGGGAGGGTGTTAGTAGGGGTTCGAGGGTGAGGGGCTCTGGGGAGGGAGGCTTACACTTCGTATTGGAAGGTCTTCTTGTACTTCTGGCGACCGACGAGGGCCTCGAGCTGGCGGCCACCCTTGCCGTCCTTGAGGTCGATCATCTTGTCCATCTGCTCTCGGTCCTTCTCGGACAGGATGCGGGTCTGCTTCATGTGGACCTCGCGGTCGTCACCGTTGGCGTAGCGCCACTGCAGGTACTGGTTGGGGGTCTTCTCCAGGTGCATCTCGACGTGCTCCAGGGCGTGCTGCTTGATGTAGCCGATACGCAGGTTGGGGTGCTTCTCGACCTTTCCGGTGGAGGGGATGGTCTCGCCCGTCAGCAGCTTGATGAGGGTGGACTTTCCGGCACCGTTGGGGCCGATGATGGCGACGCGCGAGGACAGGGTGAGCTGGCACGAGACGTCGGCGAGGGAGGGCTTGGTGGCGCCGGGGTAGGCGTAGGAGACGTTGGTCATGCGGATGATGGCGCGGGTCAGGGACTTGACGCCGCTGAGGATGCCGGGGGGAGGGAACTTGAACTGGACGGTGGAGGCGGACAGCGTGTAGTAGCTCTTGGCCTCGGGCTTGACCTCGACAAAGGCGGCGAGGTTGCCCTTGTAGTGGCCGAGCTTCTTGCCGGGCTCGTAGTGGTAAATGTCCGTGGTGACGTTGTCGAGGAAACCGGAGTCGTGGGACACGATCAAGCTGGTGATGTCCGGGTGCGTCTTGAGGTAGTTTTCCAGCCAGGCGATGTTGGCAACATCCAGGTGGTTAGTAGGTTCGTCGAGAAGCAGGACGTCGGCCCTCTGCAGCATGGCACGCGCCAGGGCGAGCTTCATCTTCCAACCACCGGACAGGGAGCCAACCTTGTTCGACTGCCTGCCCTCGGGGCCCGAGGTGAAACCGAACTCCTCGAGAACCTCGATGATCTTCTCCCTGCCCTGCTCGGCGATGCTGGGATCCTTCTGGACGAACTCGAGGATGCTAATGTCGGCATCTTCACCCTGGTTGTGCTCGACGTAGCAGGTGCGGAGGACATCCTGGGGAGGGAAACCCTCGAGCTTGCCGTTGGCAATGCTGCGCATCAGGGTAGACTTGCCGGCACCGTTGCGGCCGCAGAGACCGTAGCGGTGGCCCTTGAGAAGCCTCAGGTTGGTGTGGGACAGCAGCAGCATGCCACCGTAGGCCAGGGAGAAGTCGGCGTTGACAATCTCAACCTCGCCATCATCCTCCTTCTCGGGCACACCGTAGATCCTGGCGTCCTCGTCCGCGTAGTGCTTCTGCACGGCGGCGGCAATGACGGCCGCGTCAGGAGTGAAGGACTGGAAGTAGGGGGCAATCTTGATCGCGATCCTGTCGACGTGGCGGTGGTTGAAGTCTTCGGCGACCATCTCGCAGACGTAGGCGCGAGTGAGCTTGATCAGGTCCGCGGGGCCGGAGAGAGTGGTGTTCTTCAGCTGGGCCTCGAGGATCTTGTCGACATCGGCGGCGGCAGTGCGCTCGACGACATCCTTGCCCTCACCCATGGCCTTCTCAATGACGTCCGAGGCCCTCTTGGCCAGCTCGCGGACCTCCGGGAGAGAGGCCCTGTCCAGCACGCCCTTGACACCGGGCTTGAGCTTGGGCAGGAAGGTGCGGGCCTCGATGGGGTCGTGGACGAGCTTGGTAAGGTTCTCGACGACGACGACGGTCTGTCGCAGGACCTCCTGGGCGGTCGAGGGGGTGTTGAGAGATCGCTCGAGGAGAGGGGTGAGAAGGGCGAGCACGGGCGAGGTAACGACGGCGACAAAGGTGGTCTGGGACAGGGCGTGGATGGCCTTGCGGAGAGTCTCGGTCGAGGGGTTCTGCATGGTGTCGATAAGAAGGGGAATCTTGGGGGCGACGTCGTCGTTGGACATGAGGCCGGTAAGAGCGGTCATGGTCAGGTTGGCCTGCTTGGAGACCTCAGACTTGAGGTCGTGCATGCCGGCCTCGACGATGGGGATGAGGGCGGCGAGCTTGGTGCCCATGATGTCGCGGATGACATCCTGCTCGGCGGCCTGCTCCTTGGTCAGGCCGATGGCGAGCTTGGCCTTGTCGGCCAGCCTCTGAAGCAGCTTGAAGGCGCCGACGGTGCCCTGCCACTTTCCGGTGCTCTTGGAAAGGTACTTGGAAAGGGCCGGCAGCAGGCCGACGACGAGGGCCTCGCCGCTGAGTTGAACGAAGATGGCATCCAGACCGTACTGCGCCGCGTCCCGCACGACGGAGCCCTTGTCTGCCAGGGCATCGAGGGCCAGGTTGACGACACCGCCATCCTGGATGAGGAGGACAACCTCGCTCAGAGGCTGCTTGGGAGGGAAACGCTCAAAGATGGCACCCAGGAGGTTCTGGGCGCTCTCACGGCGCTGGCCGCTCTTCTTATCGGCCGCAGCCTTCTTGATCTCGGCGAGGACGCCATATTCTTGCAGGCCAGGGCAGCCGACGGAGTTGAGGAGGAGGTCGCAGAGGCCGTAAGCGGCCTCGATGGAGGCGTTGGAGGTTTGCGCAGTGAAGACGGAGGTCAGGAAAGCAGACACGTCCTCCTGCGAAGGAGGAGGCGCAGCATCCTTGGACACCACCAGCCTGGCGGCAGGGGGGGTGACCGGGTGAGGCATCGCGAGAGCCTCGGGGTGGGCGAGGAGGAGGAGGGAGGAGGAGGGGTTTGTCGAGTTTTCCGTTGCGTCGGTCGCAAGGAGGGGTCGCTGGAGATAAGGGCGCAAACGAGGACGCGGGGCCGTTGCTTCGTCCAGAAGCAAGAGTTTTCGGAGGGACGGCGCTTTGTCTCTTGTCTGACTCTATCTCGCTCTTCCGCCGTGGGAAAGATGCGGGCGATGTTGTCGAGAAGAGAAACGGAGGGGAGGGAGAGAGACAAGGGAAAAGGACGCCTGAAAAGCTGAGGCCGGCCCAAAACACTCGCGGCAGCAGGTTTCGTTTGCGCCCGTCCCGCCCCTCGACCCAGCGCCAACAAGGGAAGGCAACGCCCCCGCGGGACCACGGACCCCGCCATCCAATCCCTTGGTCCATGTGAAATTTTTTGAACTTTTTCAGCGGCTTATCGCTTATCTGTCCCCTTGGCGTCGCTGAGCTAAGCACCCCGCCCGGACCCTCCTAGTTGAGTCGAGTCCACCTCAGGGTCCCTTTTCTCGGCCAACCCCTGCGACCGGATTGCGAACCACAACGGCGCCTCGAGTTCGTCCCATCCACGTGTCGGCCCGCTGCTGGCGAGGAATCCACCGTGTCACCTCGCGCAAGACGACCATCTGGGTATGTCGACGATCGGAAGCTGTCGATCTGCCCGCAGATGCAGCACGAGCGGCGCCTTTGATCAGTTCAACGGTGCAACAAAGACGAACCCGCTTCGAGTCGAGAAAATCGACTGTTTGCGTCGAGAGTCCTCGAGCTTTCGACGCTTGTAGTGTCATCATCTTCCCCGGACACTTATCACCTGGCTATCATGGTGGTTTTCACCAAGATGGTTTATGAACAGGGCACGACATCTCCACTTCGAATCCGCCTGCCGGCTTGCCCAAAACTGGACCTTCTGGGATAGAAATAAACGCGACGCCAGCACTGGCCCAGATCTGTCGGGGGCACATTAGGCCAAGTGATGCAACCAGGCAATGTGCAAGACAGTCGAGACGGTATGTTGACAATAGCTTGGGCGAAGAGTCAATAATCTTGAGCTTCATCGGAGTATTGCTGGGCTTTCATACCTTCCCGTCTCTCCCGACCGTTCCTCCAGCTTCGTCAGCTGATGCGATGATCCTGAGCTAGCTACTTGCGCTTCCTGATCTTCAGAAAATGGGGCTCATTGTACAAATTCCTTCTGGCTTCCTAAAAATCTAGGCAGCGATGTATGGTTGAAGTCGCTCGTCATTTCTTGTCGTCCCTGTACGTGTACGACGAACCGAGCGATTCAGCCTCGGTCAGTAAACGAGACATCCTGGCGCGATCAGTTGGTATGAGCGAGTATACGATTAAACGACAGATATCCGGGACTTCAAGGCCAAGTGCTTACTTCCAGGCGATTCAAGGACCTGCGCCACGTGGTGGTTATAGGCTGGCTGCGCCGGGTAAAATGGCAACCCCTGAATTCGTGGGGGATGCATTTCAGAACCTCCCCGGCCCGGTCCACAGACGGGTGCATCGTGACCAGACAAGAAGACGCCGCGTCATGAACTGAGGGAGAAGAAAGCTTCCTGAGGTTGACCTATAAAGCTTCAGGCCCTCCTCCAAGATAGGTATGCTCATATTCATCTGCATGGCTGTGCTTTCCTACCTGCTACCCCATTTTCTGTCCTTTGGCTCACTCGAAGATGAGGTCCTTCATGGCTTTGGCCTTTGCGGCCCAGGCAGTTCTGTCTGGGGCGCTCTCCATCCAGTCCCAGGCCACTGCAGGCTTGTCGATCCTGTCCAAGAACGACCTGAATCGTGAGGAAACCCCACGTCCCGGATGAAGCAATACGCTAACAATCTTCCAGAAGATGCCCCTGGAACTGCAGCCATCTTGGCCCATGAGCCGGCCAGTTATGACCGAGCGGCGAAGCATTGCGAGAAGCTTAGCGAGTCACTTTGGGTGTACAGCTCAACCGCCTTCGACTCTGGTATCGGCTCGGCGCTCGCCCGTCAGGTCTATCTCGGCAATTACGCCAAAGACGCTCTCTTCTGGGTCGCCGGAAAGCCATCGTCATGTGGATGCTCTGCGATCACTGCCAGTGGAAAGGTTCGCAAGGTCGACTGCAAGAAGAAGTTGCCCGCTCTCTGCTCGCAATCCGCACCTTTGTCCAGGGCGGGTTATGAAGATACCTCGCCAGAGTTCCACATCACGCAAAAGGTTGGAGACTTGGAGCTCACTGGGTACCGAGACTTCTTCACATGGAAATTCCTCGGCGTCAGATTCGCCCCCGTGCCGGAGCGGTTCGAGTACTCGGAGCCACTTCGAGGCGCGAGTGGCAATGCTACAGCCCTCGACTTCGGGGCCGACTGCTTGCAGCCTCGCAACCCCGCAGCACCCGACGGCGGGAGCGACGACTGCCTGTTTGCCAACATCTGGACGCCTTTCCTCCCCAGCAGCGAAGGAGCTGCTAAGAAGCCGACCCTCAAGCCCGTTTTCGTGTTCTTCTACGGTGGCGGACTGACGTCGGGCTCATCCGCCAACAGCAATACCGATGGAACCAACTTTGCCTCAAGGGCAGACGTCGTCGTGGTGGCTATCAACTACCGACTTGGAAACCAAGCCATGCTGGTTTTCAACGATGGCATACACAACGGGAACGTGGCCCTGAGCGATCAAGTTTCTGCCCTGCACTGGGTGGCAGAGAACATCGCGGCGTTCGGCGGCGACCCTGACCGAGTGACGATTGGAGGCGAGTCGGCTGGAGCCATGAGCACCAGATACATGATGACAAGCCCTGAAGCGCGCGGTCTCTTCCAGCAGGCTATTCTTCGCTCCGACGGCCACGGCGGCATCTTGTATGGTTTCGGTCACTTCTGGTCCATCGAAAGGTCATACGAGACCTACACCGTCCCCATCCTCAACGCGGCAGGCTGTGGCGATGCCGAGGATCCTGTCGCCTGCCTCAGGGCAGCAGACGGATCCAAGCTCGCAGAACTCTCGGCCGGAGTGCCACAAACCCCAGCGATGTGGCCAGTGGTGGACGGAAAGTATCTCACCGTGCCGGAGACGCCCCTGAACGGGACGATCCCCGGGTACGCAAGGTCAATCCGGGTCATGAGCAGCCTGACGCCTGAGGAAGGAGGCGTGTACGTCGGCTACCTCCCGGTTCTCGACTGGGGCGCCATCTCGCTGGAAGAATGGGCCCAGGGATTGGCCATTTTCATCGGGCTCGATGCCTCTCCTGTACTTCAGGATCCGGCCTTCTTCGGCATCGACCTGGAGAACAAGACCGCGGAGCAGATGCGCAACGCAACGGAGCGTCTCATGACTCTTAGCTCGTTCATCTGCGGCAACAAGGCCCAGATGTACTCGGCGGCTCTGCATGGCTCGTTCGAGTCGGTGTATGCATCCCTCTTCAACAGGACCTACAGCGTAGCAACCTTCACCAATAAGTGGTGCGACGCCCCCGCGGGCGGCCCGAGCCAGGCCTACTGGCGATGCCATAGCGGCGACCAGGTCCTGTCCTGGGGTACGATGGGGCGGGTCGGGATGCCGGACAGGGACGGGCTCGACATACCCTTTTCGCAGCTGGTGATCGATCAGACGGCGGCGTTCTTGTGGACGGGGAATCCAAATCCGGACGCGAAGTATCTCGCCCTACGAGGATTTGATAGCACCCTCGCCAGCGTTAAGGGGGCGGGTGAGTGGACGCCGGTCGACGCGGAGAATCCGGAGTGGCTGGTGCTGGACCCGAAGGGCCTTGCGATGGAAGATTGGAAGGCGACAGAGGAGATGTGTGCCCGGGCGGGCTTCCCGCTCGACTACTGGGAAGCTTAAAAAGCAATGGCGGTGTGTTTCTTTTGTCGCTTTGACGGTATATAGTTCTGTGAGTACGAGTAATGTCTAATAACTTCTGTTGTCGATGAATGATGGAGTATCCTCGGAGGAGGTCAACGTCGGGGAGACTTGCTTAGTCCCCCGAAGCGCTAAGCCGCGGCGAGGCCCGCTGTGCCGGTAGCGCAGGGCACGCTACAGTGTACCCGACCAACCACACTGGGGCTGGTCCACTGGTACGTCACCGTCCCCGCGGATCCCCACCGGTGCTTCAGGCGGGATTGGGCAGGGAGGCCGGAGTCGCTGCACCAACCGTCGCACCGCTGCGGAGCTGTGCTTGGGCAGCTCCTTTCCCGCCGGGGGAGCTGGACACGGAGAAGACTTTATTACTATCAGGCTGCCCTACATTATCTCCTGTACGTCTGTTATCATGGGAGTACCTCGAACTTACCTGTAGCTCCTCGCATGCGTTGGTCCGCGTTCGCGACACGGCGTCGCTGATCACACTGCACGCCTGAATCAACCGATGCCGGCTGATTGTAAAAACCTGTCCAGCTTCCATCGTGCGCTGTGACTTCTCCTCTCTTTCCTTCCCCAGAAGCCCCTCTGGCCCCAGATTCAAGACTCTCATCTCGTCGGGAAGCCCTCAATTGCTTCCGACGAGCAAAACACAAATACGAGCGAGCCTCGTCAACACTCCCGATTCATCCGGAGCAGACCATTCGCTTGGGCAACGACATCTTCATCGCGCGACCCTTTCGGATAACGACTTGACTTTCAATTGTTCTGGTTGTGAGACCACGCACATCACTGCACCATGGACGAAACCAACAAGAGGCTGCTTGACACCGAGCGCAAGCCCCGTCACTCGTTCGACAGCAACGCCGAGTCGGACATCGATGCCACCGACTACCTCAGCAAGCAGGCTGGCATTCCCACACCCGCCTTCCTGGGCGGTGAGCGCCCCGGGCTCCTTGCCTCTGTGCGCCGGCCATTCCGCGGCCGGTCCAAGTGTTGTGCACTGTTCGCCGTCTCGGTGCTCCTGATCTGGGGCATCGTGAGTGCTGGCGGCGCGTTCTTCTACACGAAGTACAAGAACGGGCCCCCGACCGGCCTGTCCCCACCATGGTACCCGACGCCCAAGGGCGGCACCGCCAAGTCATGGGAAGACAGCTACAAGAAGGCTGCCGAAATGGTCTCCCAGATGACTCTTCCTGAGAAGGTCAACATCACCACTGGCACTGGCTGGAGGATGGGTCTGGCCGTCGGCACGACTGGCCCCGCTGTCAACGTCGGTTTCCCTCAGCTGCAGCTTCAGGATGGCCCCCTTGGTATCCGCTTCGCGGACAACGCCACCGCATGGCCTGCCGGCATCACCACTGGTGCCACGTTCAACAAGGAGCTGTTCTACCAGCGTGGCAAGGGTCACGCCACTGAGGCCCAGCAGAAGGGCATCCACGTAATCTTGGGCCCCTGTGTCGGCCCTCTCGGACGTATGCCTGCTGGTGGCCGCAACTGGGAGGGCTTCGGCTCGGACCCATACCTTCAGGGTATCGCTGCCGCCGAGACCATCAAGGGCATCCAGGACCAGGGCGTCATGGCCACCATCAAGCACTTTGTGGCCAACGAGCAGGAGCACTTCCGCCAGAGCTGGGAGTGGGGTCTTCCCAACGCCATCTCGAGCAACATCGACGACAGGACTATGCACGAGCTCTACGCCTGGCCTTTCGGTGACTCCATCAAGGCCGGCGTTGCTAGCATCATGTGCTCCTACAACCAGGTCAACAACAGCTACGCGTGTGACAATGCCAAGCTTCTGAACGGAATCCTCAAAGACGAGATGGGTTTCCAGGGCTTCGTCATGTCCGACTGGCTGGCGCAGCGCTCCGGCGTTGGAAGTGCTCTGGCTGGCCTTGACATGACCATGCCGGGTGATGGCCTTACCTGGGAGAACGGCAAGTCCCTCTGGGGCCCTGAGCTCACGCGTGCTGTCCTCAACGGCTCGGTCCCTGTCGACCGCCTGAACGACATGGCTACACGTATCGTGGCTTCGTGGTACAAGTTGGGCCAGGACGACAAGGAGAAGTACCCCAACGAGCTGCCCAACTTCTCATCCTGGACTAATGACAGGATGGGGGTTGTTGCGCCTGGTAGCGACTCGCCTCAGGAGGAGGTCGAGGTCAACCAGTACGTCCACGTCTTCGAGCCCCACAAGGACCTTGCTCGCCAGATCGCCACCGAGGCCATCGTTCTTCTGAAGAATGAAGGTGTCCTCCCTGTCAGCCGCGATGGCCAGGTCGGTCTCGAGAAGAAGCGGCTCCATGACGGCAAGATCAAGGTCGGCATCTTCGGCGAGGATGCCGGCCCTGGAGAGGGTCCCAACTTCTGCGCGGACCGCGGCTGCAACCAGGGCACTCTTGGTTCGGGCTGGGGTAGCGGCTCTGCTGAGTTCCCTTACCTCACTCCTCCCGTCGACTCGCTCAAGAAGGAGTTCAACTCCGACAAGGTGGAGATCACCGAGCACCTCGACAACCAGCTCAACTACTACAAGAAGCACCCCAACGTCCTCAAGGACCAGGACATCTGCTTCGTCTTTGGCAACTCTGACAGCGGCGAAGGCTACCTGAAGTGGAGCAACGTCGGCGGTGACCGCAACGACCTTTTCCTCCAGAAGGGCAGCGATGATCTCATTGTTCATGTCGCTGAGAACTGCGGCGGCGGCAAGGGTCAGACTATCGTCATCATTCACTCCGTTGGCCCTGTCGACCTCGAACGCTTCATCGAGCACTCTGGCGTCAAGGCCGTACTGTACGCGAACCTACCTGGCCAGGAGAGCGGTAACGCTCTGGCCTCCGTCGTCTTTGGCGACGAAAGCCCCAGCGGCCACCTGCCCTACACCATCGCCAAGTCCCTCAAGGACTTTGGAGAGGCGGGCCAGATCCTGTACCTGCCCAACGGGCTTGTGCCCCAGCAAGACTTCAAGGAGGGCCTGTACATTGACTACCGCCACTTCGACAAGTACGAGGTCGAGCCCCGCTTCGAGTTCGGCTACGGTCTCTCGTACACGACCTTTGAGCTATCCAACATCAAGGTGAAGGAGGTCAAGGAGAAGAGCGTCTTCCCCGCGCCCCGTGGCGAGCCCAGTGTCAAGCCTCCTTCGTACGACGACAAGATTCCCGATGCCAAGGAGGCGCTGTGGCCCTCTGAGATCCGCAGGCTGAACAAGTACATCTACCCCTACCTTGACTCGGTCGACGACATCAAGAAGGATCCCTACCCGTACCCTGATGGCTACGATGTGGTCCAGCCTCCCTCCCAGGCAGGTGGCGAGGAGGGTGGCAACCCCGACCTCTGGGAGACGTACGTGACCGTCACCGTCGACGTTAAGAACACCGGCGCTACGGCTGGAAAGGTCGTGCCCCAGCTGTACCTGTCCTACCCCGAGACCGACCTCGACGTCGATTTCCCCGTCCGCGTCCTCCGTGGCTTCGAGAAGGTCCACCTCGACAAGGGCGAGACCAAGTCCGTCAAGTTCGACCTTACCCGTAGGGATCTGAGCTACTGGGACGTTGCCCACCAGAACTGGGCCATGGTGACTGACGGAAAGTACAAGCTTTCCGTCGGCCAGAGCTCCCGCGACCTGCCGCTGGTTGGAAAGTGGTGAGATGGTGGGGATTCAGCGAGCATGTGACTGGCTAGATATTCTCTCATAAGAAAAGCACTTGGATTTGATGAGCATGCAGACTGATGAACGAGGCCTTTCGGTGACATCGGCCCAGCATGCCCGAGCGTGAGTTCCGAGATGGCCGCAGATGTTGCCCTATGCAGACGCTACTGGTGCTATTCTCCGGACCGACAGTAGACTCATTAATCCTCCGACGTGTCATCGACGGGAGCGTGGCCAGGAATGCCTGGCCGGTGACCTCCTGTAGAGCGCTGATCGTCGACCTGGTTCTAGAAGGGGCCTCCTGCAGACGTCCCATGGTCGACTGATCTGGGGATGTTCGGGCTCGGGAGCTTCCCCCGCATTCGTTTGGGAAAGTCCCGAACCATAGACTAGCAGAGTATGGTGTGGGCGTCCTTCCCCTGTCGTGGCACTGGGTTCTTCCTCCGCATCCCACCTGCATTACCCCGGCCTTTTCACCACGAGGCGCCCCAATGATGCACCGCAAATCCCTCGTCCCTCCCCGAAGCGAATACCACCTCAATCAACCTCAGGGGCTTCTCCCTGTCTAATCTTCCGCCGAATCGTGGAGCCTCTTTCCTGGCTTGCGGACGAAATGAGCAGGAGGACGGCCAAATCCCCGCGGAGCGCCTTGGTCCGAGGGTTGTCGTGATGGTCGCACTGAGTCAAATGCTACCTTCCTTTGACATCAGGGATTATCACGATTTATGACTTCACATATACCCCCCGTGGGTATTATGAACGTCTTGTTTCTGCCCTATGGTCGTATGGCTGGTAAAGGAGAGAGGACTGGGGTCCTGGTCGTTCGTGGAGCAGGGACTCCGTAGCCCAAGTTGGAACCATTGCCCGCTTGACTTTTATATGGCGGACGAAGTATAAAAGCAAGAAGGAAAGAGCTTTCTGTATCCTCTTGCGGGAGTTTCTGAGCATCCACAATCTAAGTGAGATCTTTTCGGCTCATCATGCGGACTTCACTTATTCCCACCGTGGCTCTGGCCCTCGCCAGCGTCTCCCATGGACTTGATATTTCCAGCCCTTCGGACGCCGACAGCTCCGTCTGGGATTCCATCACCGCTCGCGATGAGATCACTGTCGAGTCTGCCTCCAACAGGCCCGCAAAGCGCCAGTCTGGATGGAACCCGCCCTCGAGCCTCGTAACCCCCCTGCGTCAGGTTTGGGACCACTGCCTGTCCACATACTCGAGCGGTCTCTTCGGCTTCAGGAACTACGGATGGGACCAGCTCTTTGCTCCCAGCGCTGGCGGGTAAGAACCCTTCCTTGCAGATATCGATCCGGGCACTTACATAGCGCAGCTCTGTCAACCTCTGCGTCCGCTGGGAGTCCAACACCCCCGTGACCGAGGCCCAGCGCGCCCAGATCGCGGCCCAGGCCAACAAACAGTACCAGAAGTGGTTCAGCTGGCTCTACGGATACGATGGCTTCCCTTACACCAACATCCCCGTCCGCGTGGTCGGCTGGGCCGTTCGTGACCGCAACCTTCTCCAGGGGTCCACAGCTGGTCTCGACATCTACACGGACCGCGATGCCGAGGGTATCCCCCAGTGCGCCCCTGCTTGCGGACGCTTCTTCAACCAGAACGGTGATTACAGCCGGTGCCCCGGTGGAGCATCCCGCAGGTACGATCAGTCCCTTTGGCTTACCGACGGCTTCGGCGGCGGTGCCGGTGGTGATTGGGGCCAGCGCATGGGTCGCGAGTACTTCATGGGCGCTATCAACTCGGAGAACATCCACATCTTCCTCCATGAGATCGGACACACCTGGGGTCTGGATGACTTTTACGGTATGTCAACTGAACCCCCTTTCACCCCCTTTCTCGTGTACTGACATTTGCCACTAGACTGGAGCCCCAGCGGCGTGGCCGGGTTCATCATGAAGGCCGGCTCTGCCAGCGTGATCACGGACTTTGACGGATGGATGCTTCGCAACTGGTGGTACGAGCTGTCCCGCAACAGGGGCTGGCGCTCGGGAACCCCTCCTCCGACGTCGCCGCCGCCTACTCAGCCTCCCCCTTCTACCCCTCCTCCCACAACTCCTCCCCCGACTTCTGGAGGTGGCACGGTTCCCAAATGGGGCCAGTGTGGCGGGCAGGGCTGGACGGGCCCGACTGTCTGTGTTGCTGGCTCGACGTGCACCCCGTCGAACCAGTGGTACTCTCAGTGCTTGTAAGCCACGACGAACATGATGAAGGGAGACGAGAGTCCATTGAAGGGGGCCGGAGGGGGTTTGGACATGTGTCTCGGGCACTTCAAAGCATTTCTTACGCATACATACTTTACCTGGGTAGGTAGTTATAAGCAGGATACTGCAAGCTGGATGTTACAGTACTAGCCTCCCCAGTTCTATGTTTCTTCGTACCTCGAGAACGAGTCCACAAATTTCAGACGCGAAGGAAGAATAGGCAGGTACATTAGGGCCGCTCAACTCTCCCGGAATACCTCAAGTCTCGCCTTTCCTGATACCAGTGTCCACGCCCAAAGAGCATCCACAATGACGACGGTGATAAGACTGAACACAAGACTTCCCCCAAACACCAGACTGTGGTACGTCCACGGAGTCCCCTGGCTCAGATCCTTGACCTGACAGACGATGGCCCACGGTAGCACATACAAGAGATTGCTCGCCAGACTCTGGTAGAGGTACCACTTTGGTCGTGTGGCGAGCAGAATAGACGCCAGCTGGATGGAAACGGCGAAGAATATGTAGCACCAGTCGATTGTCCTCCACATGTAGGCCGTGACGTCGGCTACCTCCTCGGACTGGCTCAGGAACCAGGCGAACGATCTGGCGCCCCAGAGGGAGAGGAAGATGGCTATAGGCACCTCGACAATCAGAGCGATCACGACGGAGACCAGAGCGGGCTTGCAGATTTGAAAGACGTTTCGCAGAGCGACATGTCCCGGCCTGCGTGTTGTCTTTCCGACGCCGCGTCGCCAGGTGCCCCAGCGATGCCCCACGAATGCCAGGGTGGTGGCCTCGAGAGCGTTGACGGGGACCATGACGATTCCCCAGCGGATGGTGTTGAAGACGCCCCAGGCTGTAGCGTAGAGAGATCCGAGGCTCACGATGGTGCTGACCAGCCAGAGGTACAGGGCATTGCGGATGGCCGATTCGGACAGGGTGATGAGGCCGGGGCGCAGGAGCACGGTCAGGGCGCGTAGAGTTGGGCGCGTGCCAGCGCCTTCCCGCCGGTGCTTCATGCTGGTGGTGACGATGAAGTAGGCCAGGCCGACGAAGGCCGCGGTCATGTTGCACGTGAGCTGGATGCCGGCCTGCATGTTGATGGTGGGCTTGTGGTTCCCAACGTGGAATTTCGAGATGATGAGCATGTCGAGGATGATGTTTATGGAGAACTTTGCCATGCTGATGACCAGAGGGACGTCTGGCTTGTCAAGGGCTCGGGTGGCCGCGGCCACGGCTGTCTCGATGGCTGAGCTGAGGGCTGAGAAGGCGCTGATTCGGATGTAAGTCAGGCTCTGGGCGCGGACCTCGATTGGGACGAAGCCCCTGGCGAAGCTGCGGGCGCCAGCTACGAAGGCCACGCTCATGATAGCACCCAGGATGACTTGGAAGAGGATAAGGGTGTGTGTAAGGCCTAGGCGCTGAGCCATGGACCGGGAGGCCTTGTCTCCGATGATGACCCATGCGGCGCGAGGGAGGCCCTCGTTGAGAACCTCGGCCACGACGCCGATGTAAGTGTACACGTCCGTTGTTACGACGAGCGAGGAGTCGATGGACGCAACCCAGAGCTTGGCCAGGGTGCTGTACAAGGCTGGGAGGATGAAGGCGGCGAGGTTGAAGAGGAGGGCGCCGGGGTACTCGCTGCGGCGAAGCCACCACCACTTCTCTTGATGGCTGCTTGTGTCGTGGAGGGACTCGCCAGGGCTTGCAGATGGATGGCTTCGAAGATCCCCTCAGCGGTAGCCCGAGTGGTGTTGATATCGTCTTTGGGGGTCATGTCGGGCATAGTGGGCACGGGGCTGTAGTTGCGATGCTTGACGAAAGAAAACATACCAGATTCACATTGGGCAGCTGATCAGCTTTCTATAGCTGCTGCTATCCGTTCTCATTTCAGGAGGGGTTGCCACTTGGACTTGACCAGGAGCTGAATTGGCATCTGCAGTGGACTTCCGCTCCAAACCAGCCGCTGGAGACAGATGCGATGCACTGGATTTTGACTGGACAGAGTTAGGGGTTAGTATGGTCGGCCTCCGGCATTAGCTGTGCGTAGTAACAGCAACGATACATAAGGCTCGGATGGCGATTTGTTGGGGACGACGAGGTGGTTGCCGAATGACGCCGACGTCGGGTAACACAGACGAAGCCACCAAGCCAGAAGGTTGACCGATTTGGGGCATCCGGCGAGTTGTCAAATGGGCTTCATGATGAACAAGGTCTATGTATTTGTTTGGCGAGAGGAAGCCATTGTTGTCGCCGAGAAGTACAGTACCGTCTTCTTGCGGGACCTACGGCCAGTGACCTGCGCCGGCATCGCCAGTGGCTCGATACACGAATGAGATTTGCATTGTAAGGTCCTCGGCTCGTAACATCTGAGTCTGCTGAAGGGAAGTACATGCAGAGACTGAGGAGAGTGCCGGTCGGGGACTCGGATGGTGGTCGAGCTTCCCCAATTGAAGGCGAGTCGGGAGCACGTGATTGGCCGTGTTAGTGTGCCGCTCGCGTCCCTAGACCGGCGTCATGATGGGAATGGGCGATCGCGATAAGGACATGCGCATCTCTGTTTACAGTCCCATGGCCTCGGCGCGCTCGTCGCAGACCACGACCCCGTCGCCCTCGATCCCAGGGCCGTCACCTCTCGCGCCGGTGCCGTCGCCGCAATGCCCGCGATATTAAGCAAGCGGAAGCTTCCTCACGACAACGCTGGGCCTCTCCGACCGCGTCCCCCCACTATCGCTGCGAGCACCGAGCCCAGGCGACTCGGACGCGCTACGACGAGCCACAGTGGCAGCAGTCAGAGTACCGCAACGCGACAGACCGTGACCCCGATACCGCCGCCTGTCGTACCGACATTTCAGGCCTCTCCGCCGCGCCCGACGCCCGCCTCGCTGCCGTCGATACCGGAGCAGACACCTCCGAAAAGAGGTCGCGGTCGACCACCGAAGCCAAAGCCCATCCCTCCAGCTGTCAATCAGCCCGTCAACGACGCTGCCCGAGTCGCGACCGACGCGCAATTGCCAGGCCCACCACCAGCCGCTCCCCCTGCGGACGTGACCTCCTCGCCCGCAGTCCAACATCAACCGACACCGCCACAGCAGACCAGGGTGACGAGACAGCGGGCAGGCACAATGATCGCCATAGACAGCAGACCCGTCATGAGCGCCGAGGCAAAGGAGAACATGCGCCCGATCAATGGCCTTGTCGCCCCGAAAATCACCTACCAGGCCCCCCAGCCTCACTCGCAGCCGTGGACGAGAACTTTGATGCGGCCTAGTCCGCCGACAACACTGCCCCCATCCCTCCAGCACCCGCACCGCCAGATCGCCTCCCCTCAGCAACAGCAGCAGCAGCAACCACAGCATCACGACAAGGTACAACCGACCACTCACCGAGACCCCCGGCCCTCACAAACCCAACCGCCAGTCACCAACACCCCGGTCCCCATACCAGCCGTCCCTCCTCAAACCCCGCGCTCGCATCCCTCACCAGCCCACGCACTCCAACAACAATCAGCCCAGAAGAACAATGCCCAGACCCCCCATAAACCCCCTCAGCGTGCCGACAGAAACATTGACAAGGTCGTTCTCGGCGACATCTGCTTCCGAACCTGGTACCCTTCCTACTACGGCAAGGAGCTCCTCGGCGACACCACATCCCTTAGTTCCAAGAACCCCCCGGGCCCCGCCAACGGCACCGATGCCGCCCCCGGCCATGCTCCCGGCGCAGCCAAAGACCACGGCGCAAAGGCCCATCACAAGCGCGGAGCTGAGACGCCAATCCTCGACCGCCTCTATGTCTGCCCCATGTGCTTCAAGTACTCCAAGGAGCTCATGGCGTGGCTGACGCATGTCCGGCTGTGCGAGAGCACGCGGTCAACGCCTCCCGGGAGAAAGATCTACACACATCCCAGGGGACGGCGGACGGTGACGCGGTTGGTGCCGGAGATCAAGAGGGGACCCGGGAAGAAGGCCAGCACTGGCACCAAGGCGGTCGAGGTCGTCGTCGAGGATGCCGGGGAATGGAGCGTCTGGGAGGTGGACGGCGAGCAAGAAGGGGTAGGTCCAGCCCTGTCAGTCCCCAAGGGTCTACAATTACTGACACGTTTTGTCCAGCTGTTCTGCCAGAACCTGTCCCTCTTTGCCAAGCTCTTCCTCGACAACAAGTCGGTCTTCTTCGACGTGACAGGCTTCAACTACTTCCTCCTCGTGTACACGCCTCCCGCAGACCCCGTTGCCGAGGCCTCCGCATCAGCAGCCCCGATACCGAACGCTCCGGACGCAAACCCGACCGAGCCGCCACGACCGCACATTGTCGGCTTCTTCTCCAAGGAGAAAATGTCATGGGACAACAACAACCTCGCCTGTATCCTGGTCTTCCCTCCATGGCAGAGGAAGGGTCTGGGTGCCCTTCTCATGGCCATCTCGTACGAGATAAGCAAGCGCGAAGGTATCCTCGGCGGCCCAGAGAAGCCGATATCAGACCTGGGCCGCAAGGGATATCGTCGCTACTGGGCCGGAGAGATTGCGCGCTGGTTGCTAGGCGTCGGAGGCGTCGCCAACAACACAAAGGGTGCCGACGAGGTGCTGGTGGACATCAACGACTTCACCAAGGAGACATGGATCGCCCCGGAAGACTGCCTAGCCACCCTGCGAGAGATGGGCTTCGTCAAGGAAGCCGGCCTGGGCCCTGGAAAGAAGCCCGAGCCGGCCCAGCAGGACGAAGATGAGGTGATGGAGGATGCGGGCGACGAGCCCGCCGACCCAGAGCCGATCCCCCAGGTGCAGCGAGTCAAGGTGGACAAGGAGGACGTCCGGCGCTGGGTGGCGGCCAACGGCATCAGCCTCGAGAGGGTATGCGATCCGGCTGGGTTCGTTGAGGGCTACGCCTACAAGGCCTCGTCTCCCGTCGAATCGGAGGAATGAATTTATGGGAAGGGAGGCACGTAGGGAGGGGCCGCGCCATTTGGAGGAACTATGCCTTTTTTTTTTTACTGAGATACCCACGAATACATACAATATTGCACACATGGCTGCCCTTCCGGACGTAAGCCGTGAATAAGTAATGTTTGAGACGGAGCATTCCATCGTGGTCTTCTAGGGGGTTGAGTTAAGTAGCGACCGGGGTTTACCGGCTAATATGAAGTCACCAGGGCTTCATCTCCACATCTCAACAGCCTCGTTGGCTCAGTGGTAAAGCGCATCACTAGTAATGATGAGATCACTGGTTCGATTCCAGTACGAGGCATCTCGAAATTCTCTTTTGCTTTTTGACCGTTCGCATAGCGAATATCATATGCGCGCTGCATTGAGAGATGCTGGAGACGGTGCTGTCTTTTTGTTGCTATCGTAGATCGACCTCGTGGGCTTTGACGGAGCGCCAATATGCATGTTGAGCCTCATTTGGGAAACGACGTGGGCATTTGTGATCTGTCGCCCAAACTTTTAGGAAGGAGGACTTGTGGATGATTGGCAATGCTTCATGCTGCTTTTTCCTGAAGGAAGTTCTGACTGCTAGCAGCTTTCTTTACTTTCGAGCCAAGCAGCGTTGGCATTGCCCAATGGATCATCGAGCTATGTTCTGAAGTCTGAACAAATCACACAATCAGGTCTACCGACCTTCATGGCATCACACATGCAGCATCGACCTATCTAACTGATCCGTAACGAAGAGTCCTGCGAGCAAACCTTTGGCCCATCTTCAAAAAGATAGAGCTTTGCTTCGGCAGGGTCTCGCTCTCCCGGTGGGTGAAGGCCAAAAGGCCAAGGCCGATTGCTTTCTCGTGCTTCTTCATCGTCACTGGGAGTCCAGATATCGGGCTGTCAGTATCACACTTGGCCGGAAGCCTGTGATTGACGAGAGCTGTGACTTGTGTGCTCGTTGCAACAGTAGTCATCGATTGGATTGTCGTGAAGCTAGTCGAGATGTCGGAGCGGACGACGAGTGTAAGACCGCGGTATCGTGCAATCGTTTTGGCCAAGTCAACACCGTTGCTAGGTATCGAAAGTCCGAAGAGAGAGGTCGGACGTGTCATGCCGTGGTTGTTGGAGTATGTTCTCGTCATGCAGGTTGGATCGTTCATGATATCGTTCGTGTAAGTGAAGTCGAATCTGGGTTTCGAGATGCCCAGACAGACCTGAAGTATGTGGTATTCGACATGCTGGTTTTCGAGAGTAACAATCTATAATCGGGTACATCCATGCCTTTCGTAGTATCGTCAGTCGTGAAAATAGATGGCCATCGTTCAAGGCCCGGTCAAGTGGGATATCGGTCATCCTCTTGTAGAAAGTCGATCGTAACTGCACCCCAGGCCCAGACAAAGGGCATCAGAAACGGAACCAGAAAACCCCCCAAGATCCAGCGGGAGCCACGTCCCTCAAGTACTCGCACCACGAAAAACTCTCCGTGTCGTCTGTGGACCTGACACCTCTCTCTGTCGAGTGATGCCCCGTAGATAGCTCTCCTTCAACATCAAGCCCTGATATCTCTGCGGCTCCGCACTACCGTTTTCTCCCAGAGACAAAACGGTAAGAACGTGGCCAGTGCAAAAAGGGCAGCGGGTCCGCGTTCTCATCATCGCAGATGGCCTGGCCTCCGAGCCCGACTTGCCCGACCGCCGAAGTCTCGTCTCGTCGTCGGCCGGCGGGGATTAGGTAAGTCGCCGCGCATTTTAGGGTTCATTGCAGGGGGGTGTTAGAAAGGGGGAAAGTGCCAATCCGGGATGATGGAATCAGAAGGCCTGAGGCAAACGTCCCAAATTTTCCCGGCCATCTTCTCATCTCTCCGATCGGCCGCCGCCCTGCCATCGGACATATCCCTGGCGAGACAGCCCTCAACTTTCTGAGGTAGGGTCGGACTGACTCGGAAAGGAGGGCCAAGCGGCCACTGGCAGCAAAGGGCGATGCATCGTGAGGGTGTCCTCGAAGAGTCAGCCGTCTGACACTCGGGGGTCCTCGTGCGCAATCAAGAATGAAGCCTCGAGAGTTGTTGGCACGAATCATCAGCGATATTCGAGGTCATCAGAGCAATTGGTTCACCAAACGGTCTGGTCGACGTCGTGCGCAGTGCAACCACCAACCCTCGGCAGGACCCGGAACGCCGAGCGAATGCAAGGATGCGTCATTTTTCCCAGCGGCACGGCGTTGGACAACAAGCTCTCCCGGGCAGCAGAGCCTCAGGCACCTCAACACCACCACAAACGCGCAGCGGCGGCGCGAATGTTGGCCTGGCGCGCGGGTTCGGTCCTCAGGACACACGGACGGCCCAGAAGAAAATTTTTCCACCCTTCCTTTCCGTTTGATTCAACAAGACAATCCTCTCTTCTGGCACGGCCCACCTCATTTCATTTCCGGCAACTGCCCGGGCCATGCTTTGCTCACTCACCCCTGGGTCACCCCCCTGCGCAATGTCTCAGCGAGCTTCCAGACCTCGGGAGTTGAGCCATGCAACTGCACCGGCCTGCACCGCTGGGCCGCTCGGGTTCAGCGCCCCCGAGGTGCCCTGTGGCGGGTGGCTGGGCGCCCATTCCGCCCGCCGGCAAACGCGACAGCAGCTTCCGTGGGCGTTCGGGATCTAGCCTGCTGAGGGCGATGCGAGACAGGGGTCCTGGCAGGTAAGAGAAAAAAAAGCATGCGGCCGGCCGCGTACCGAGAGCAGGGGACCCGGCCGGCCGACCGACCTGTCGTCCGACGTCCCTCATCGTCCTGCAGCGCACCGCCTCTGTGCAACCGCTGAAAGACGAGCTGGCTTTCGGTTGCCTGGACACCAAACGGCGAAGAACATCTTCTCAAAAGCTTGGCCGGACGGACGGGCGGTGGCTGTCGTCGACCTCCTTATATCCCTCACGGTCTTCCCATGTCGAAAACCCTGGGCAGTTCCCACTCGGCTGGGTCCTCCATCGCCATGGTTCCACCCACGTGTGAGCGTCACTCTCGGCCCTGGCGAGGCTGATTGGGTTCGCCGCTGTCTTCAAGTGGGGGCCGAGCGGATCGCAGTGGGGGTCACCAGTCCGAAAACGCGCTTCTCAGCCGGGAATCTGAGGCATCGTTGATATCAGACCATGCTCACGATTTCCACATCGCCCAGCTGGCCTCTCTGTCGACACGAGCTCAAGTCCCAAAAGACCCAACATGTGCCTCACGACAAGTGTCGAGTCGCGAGTCAAACGAAAGCCCTCTTCGCCGTGGGAAGCATCAGACGTGCCGCGCCGGCAGTTGCTCGAATGCTAGGTCCGTCTTTTTCTTATCTGTCAGAAAACTCTCCCCCCGAAAAAGGGGCCGCAAAAATCCTGCCCTGTCGAAGCCTTCAAACCCACCCGCCAGCATCCACTTTCATGATTCGTGTCCACCCGGCCAAGACGATCTCTAAACCTCAGGCTCGCAACTCTCTCACCACCCACCGTTATGCTGGCAGCCTCAGGACGTTCTTTTTTGCCTTGCTGCTGGGTGCTCTCCCCCCCGACATTGCCCGAAATGAGTGCCTGGCTGCCGCCGTCGCCAACTTTGAACCTCGTCCGTCGAAACGGTCCAGGACACTCGCCCCGTGCCGTGGCCACAGCGTCCGGCCTCCCTCGTCGTTCCCCCCGATCCCCGTGACTTTACGGTTCCCGGTCCACCGCCGGCCATGGAAAAGACTCCTGTTTGATCCGACTGGCCTATGATGTCTCGCCCTCTGGGCCTTTTCCCGCGGTCCCCGTCGCCCGGCCCCTTGCACCCCCCTACCACTCTACCCGAGCTCTGAGCTTTTCCTCTCACCCCGAGCTTTTTCTCTTCTTCCTCTCCCACCTCCAATCCAGCTCGAGTTCAACTCTTCCTTTTCCATCCTCAGTCCAGTCCATCATCCATCCACCCGTCCACCACTCTCCCCTCCAACCACATTCACAATGGCCTCCCGTGTCCTCGCTTCCAGGCTCGCCACCTCCATGGCCACCAAGGTCGCCCGCCCTGCCATGCGTGCCGCCCCCGTCCAGGTCGCCGCCAAGCGCACCCTGACCGGTGAGTGAAAATCCAGACGAGCCGAGTGCCGGGAGACGATGGGCTTCCACGTCTTCTCCGGCGGAGCCAATTGGTCTCCAGCGGCATCAATGCCTCGACGACGAGCCGTCCGGCTGACAACAGCGTGTTTTCCAGGCATGACCGCTCGCCCCCAGGTCACCCTCAAGACCAACGCCAGCCGCATGTTCCAGAACGCCCAGGCCAAGCGCGCCTACTCCTCTGAGATCGCCCAGGCCATGGTCGAGGTCTCCAGGAACCTGGGTATGGGTGCCGCCGCTATCGGTCTGACTGGTGCCGGTATCGGTATCGGTCTGGTCTTCGCCGCTCTCCTGAACGGTGTTGCCCGCAACCCTGCCCTCCGCGGCCAGCTGTTCTCCTACGCCATTCTGGGCTTCGCCTTCGTCGAGGCCATCGGTCTCTTCGACCTCATGGTTGCCCTCATGGCCAAGTTCGTACGTGCAATCCCGGAAATGCCTCAACCAGCCTCTAGGACATGTCCACTAACTTTCCATCCCAGACTTAAACAACTCTCATCATCAACTCGAGATGAGTGCGGCGGCGCTGTGAGGACTGGTCGAGACGACAACGGCGGACGTCCTGGCTCGGTGCCGCTCACGCCGTTCCTTCTTCTCTTCCCCGGCATAGCGAACGATACAGGATAATAGACGGGATAGACAACTGGAGGACGAAGAGCTGTTTCTTGGAGACGAATCCTGGAAGACGGGCGGTGGCCTTCTCGAGGCACCGACCTGTTGTATAGATGGATGGGTGGTTGGAAAGCCCCGGAGATGGGAACCACGAGGGCCACGTCTGTTTGGAGCGGATGCTGGTTGTTTGTTCTTCTGGCACCCCAATCTCCTCAGGACGTTCCGTGCTCGTACCGCCGATGGGCGAGTTCACGGGGACGCTCCTTGTAAAATAAAGAAAAAACCTCATCCCTATCTCCCTGGGCGGTACGGCCGCGACTTGCCTGCCGCCCAGCCACCCTTGAACATAACTCGAGATATTTTTCCTTTGTTTTGAAGACAAGCAAATTTCGAAAAAGCACCCTCTCCCTCTCCACTGGAGCTCTTGACCGCCTCTGATGTTTAAATCTCAATTGATGCACCTCATTGGTGACGACGGACCCTCGGGATCTCTTGACGGCATCGGAACGAGCCTTCTTCTCCGGATTTTGCTTGTTGTCTGCCCCAGGATCGAGCAGAGGGTGGTCTTGTGCCCCGGATGAAAAGGTGGATCGGGCCACTTGGCCAGAAATCGACGAGGACGGGTTGGACGGGGGGCAGCGGTGATGGGGCCGTCGGGCAACAGCAGTCGCGTGCTTGCTCCCTGGCCTTCCGTTTCTTTCGAGCTCGCAGGGGATCTGGTGAAAGGTAGGTACCTGGAGGGCGACGGGTAGTTCCATCCGGACGATGCAGGTTTCGGCGATACGATGTGTGCATCGCGCCATACGCCGAGCAGTCCGACTGCCTCCTTGGCAGCTGTCAAAGCGATGTCACAGCCGACAGTGAGAAATGGAAACGAGGTTCGCGTTACCTCACAGGGTGCATTGGAGGCCAGGAACTGGGAAAGGCACAGAAGAGAATGCCTCGGAGAGGGCTTGAGAATGTCCTCGTCCGACCAGTCGACAGGCACTGCGACAGTCGGTACAATTGTCTCTGCTTCCATCCTTTCGTCGTCTGCGTCCTGCGTAGCGCTGCAGCAGCACTGCCGCCGACCGCACAACTGAACGGAAGAGATGAACCCCACGGACGGTCCCCAGGCTCCGTCGACTGGTCAGATGAGGCCTTGACCAAGGGTGCGTGATCCATCGCGAACCCACTTGGGCACCGGAGGACGAAGGGATACGTGGGATGGAGCGGGTCCTCGCCGGCTCTTCGCTCCACCGGACAGACGGGAGTGCAGCGCTGCAGGGGAGAGCGGTGACCTGCTGATGCTCTTTGCCGTCTTGTTCGATTGATCATCGTCTGTGAGGGATGATGTCCGTTTCGGTCGTTTTGCTCGAATCGGAAGGCAGGCAAGGCCTGGCGTTCATTCGATCGATCGGTCGGTCGGCCGCGGTGAGGGAATTGAGTCGGTCGGGGCAGTGGCGGCGTGTTGCCTGTGGTGCGTGGTCGTTGAGTGCCTGTAGCAGGTGCTTCTACAGGGCCTACCCATGCTCCGACAGTGCTGCAAGCGCTGTGATACGATGGTGGGCCATATTTTGATGCGATTGATGGCGGTGATGGACGAGATGTCGTTCAATTTGGCTTTTACTGCCGTGGACTGCTGTGAAGGAGGAGCGTTTCCCCTCACGCCCAGGGACTGTCTTGTTTTCGTTTGTTCCCCTCGGAAGCTGCGGGCAGGGAAAATTGTTAAGGCAGCTTCTCCAACTGCACCTCCCCCAGCGTAGGATTCGGTGTGGCGGCGACTGTGGCCCGGCGAGCCTCGGTGAGGAGAGGGGTTGGGGCGGTGCAGGCAGGAAGACTGTGGCAAGAGCCGGTACACAAGTGGTATTGACTTTGAACTTGGGTTTTCGTCATTTGATAAATCAATTTGATGGAATTGTCTTCGTCTTATATCCAGATATTAGCAGCAAAATTGGGCAGTTGGCATTCCGAATCTTGTAAATATCTGCCACCCAATTCCAGTAAAATAAAGTGCGCAACGGTCAAGCCTGAGCGTGGAGCGATCAGAGGGGTCGTTTGTTTCTTACCTACTTATACCATGAACTATCATACTCGTCTCATGCTCAATGGGACGAACTTCTCAAAGGAATTCTCTACGAAAGGACTGGCTGGGTGTTGAGACTTACACTTACCCATCATGTGACGTCATTTGCCCCCGAACGCGATTCCCATGAACTCCGTCAATGCCGGATGAACTAGTAATCAACTTCACCAACAACACTTCATCTATCTCTGCTAAGTTTTCGTTCAGAAGGTACTCTGGGAACATCATCTCAGTGACTTGCCTCAAAGATGAGCAACACACACAACTACCGCGACTCGGTGGATGAGACGGACAGTCTCGTCCCGCCAGACGAATTCGATGCCGCCGGCCGCGACTCCGTGGATGCGCCCATCCCAATGGCTTCATACAGCCCCAGACCCTCTGAAGACACCACACAACCTCTCCACGACCAAGGTTCCCTCCCTCGATGGTTCGGAGGCCCTTCGACACGGAAGACCCGGTATCAGCAGTGGATCTCACGGGCTGCACCAACTGTCAACCGGATATTCCGGCCTCGTCTGACTTGGCGATATGTCCTCTGCTCTGTTCTGGCCATCTACGTCCTCTTCTGCTGGATTCGGGGCTCGCCTCTGCTCGCTTCCCGCCTGCCGGGCTACAGCGGGCCGTACCGGGTGGGAGCCATTGATATCGAGGTTCCTCTCCCGGGTGGTCCGAAAGAGGTTGCCGATGGCATGTTCAAGGAGTCGGGCGAGCCGGCCTTCAAGGTCGAGACAGTCCTTGCGACAATCTACTACCCGACCACCCAGAGCTTCCGCTCTCGCAAGGCGAAGCTGCCCTGGGTGTCACGGCCAGTCGGCCTCACGGCCAAGGGGTACGCCAAGATGGTGCATGTGGATAACTTCCTTATCAGGCCCATCTTCACCTTTGGTCTGTGGGCGATAGGGGGCTCCATCACCATTCCTGCAGAGGTGGATGCGCCTCTTTTCACCTCTGAGGATGGGGAGAAGGACGAAAAGATTCCTCTGATGGTCTTCTCCCACGGCATGGCGTCCTCTCGATCGGATTACACCAACTTCCTCGGCGAGCTGGCCAGTCGTGGCCATATCATTGCCGCGGTAGAGCATCGTGACGGCAGTTGCCCCGGTTCCATCGTCAAGCTTGATGCCAAGGATCCTGGTCGTCACGCTCTCTTCTTCCGTGAGTCTGATCTCCGGGACGAGATTGATACCGAGGGCTTCAAGCACGCCCAGCTTGCAGTTCGTGACGCCGAGATATTGGGGGCTATCGACATCTTCCGTGCCATCGAAAAAGGCGAAGATATTGGCAACACCAGAGAACCCGTCTCGACACTTTCAGGATGGAAAGGCCGCCTCGACCTCGACCGCCTGACTGTCGGCGGCCATTCGTACGGAGCGACAGGCGCTCTGCAGGCTTTGTCTACCGTCGCGTCTTCTCCCACAGCCATCGGAGGCCTGATCCTGGATCCGGGCAAGTCTTCGGGCCCTCTGAACAACAAGACCGACGTCCCGCTCCTCGTCGTCCACTCCAACTCGTGGTCCAAGTCTCACTCCATCTTCTACGGACGCCCGCACTTCGACACGGTCCGGGACCTTGTGCGCAACGCCGTGTCGCCGTCTTGGTTCCTCACGAGCCTGGGCACGTCGCATCCTAGCGTCACCGACGCGCCGCTTCTTGAGCCGTGGCTTTTGAGCTGGACGACTGGCGCCAGGCTCAACACCAAGGAGGCGCTGGAGGAGTACGTGCGAGTGGCCGAGGAATTCTTGAATGTTGTTGAAAAGGGAAAGACCGAAGGTCTGCTGGCGGAGAAGGTGACCCATGAGGCGTATGACGAGTGGGTGAGTGAGGAGCGTCGGAAAGAGTTTCCAAAGGACCTGGCCAGGTTATGGCAGATTCATGTCGCTCCAGATCAGGCCAAGTAGGGGTCACTTGGTGAAAGTAATGAAGTCGTCAATTGGGTATCAAATCCGCTCTTATAAAAATCAGCGCCGCAAAACTCATCTCGACATATCTGTACCGGTCCCAGCATGTCCATCCCTTCTTGGTCGGAGATCTTCGACATCACCCGCGGGCAACTCAACAGGCTGCACCCGACTGTCGAGCTCTGCCGACGTGGCCGTCCCTCCCGTCCCAAACGAGGGCGCCTCCACCATAACGGCCCCCGATGCGCCGCTCTCAGAGCCGCGTGCGGCACGGTATATCATCTCCTGCCGCTTCTGCTTCTGTCGCTTGTCGAGGCGCCAGAGCCACCATGAGATGAGCGCGACAAGGACGACGACAACACAGCCAGCTGCGATACCGGCCACTTCGCCCTTGGAGAGTCCCGTCTCTTCAGATGAATCATCCTTCGGGGATGTTGCGTCGGTGTTGTCGACGACGAAGAATGCGGGGGAGAGAGTGTATAGATCATCCTGTTCCTGGTTGTCTTCCGAGCTCGATTGTGCGAAGGCGATTCGGATGTGGAAGCGGCTTGTCTCTGTTGATGGGCTGACAACGGTCCAGTTGTATGCGCCTTGGTTGTAGTCGACATTGTCTGTCGGGAGGTCAGTTATGAAGTCGTACCACCACACCAAGTGTTACACAACGTACCAGCTATTGTGACCCTGGCCGCCTCGTCGTCCGCCGCTTGTAACACAATTTGTAGCTTGGCATCCTCATACTCGGACGCTGTCGCAAGCCATGTGATCTCGAAGACTGTCCCATTGTCGACTGCCTCATTCTCGTTCGGTCGCACGACAGGCGCGAAGCCGTCATCGGACCGCGCCTCTAACCCCGCAGCCAGACCGACAACTCCCATCGTCAGGGCCATGGTAATGATGAGCGTCGCCCTCATCTTGTCTCATGATCTTCCGCTCTGCGGCGGTATCGTCCTCGGTGGCATGCGTTCGTCTCCCAGGCGCAGAGGGGAGGATTGTCTCGATGTCGACATGTGGGAAGAGACAATCAATCCACAACCACGAGCTGTCAGTGGAATCCGGGCGGATCCCGCCGGGGTTTTGAGCGATTGAGGGCCCGCTGGGGTGCAACTTGGGGGCCAGGGGGGCCTGGGGAAACGACTGGGCTTGGCGGGGTGAGCATGTGCTGGATCAACTGGCGCTCGTTGGACGTGGCTTGCTTTGCCTCTGGTGCGAGACCCGAAAGGGGCTGGTGTCGGTCACCGCGGGCGCGGCGTGGGGGTTTAACTCAGCTGCCCGAAGGATGCATCCAAGTTGATGCAGCGTTTTGGAGTGCGCGGGGGGTGACGGGATGGTCCGCCCAGCCAGTGCCGGGATGTCGGGTTCCTCAATGCAGGGGGCAGCTCAAGAAGTACATGTAGCTTTCGATCGTCGTTTTCAGTCATTTTGTAAATCAAAAGACGAAAGCCCAGAGGTTGTCTGTTTCCATCGAATAGGGGTAGGATGTGGTGGGAAAGGGGCCTTATGTTCCACACATGACCTTGCCAACAACTCGAAGTTAGATAGATATTTGAAATAAGAACTATAAAAACTTCCTAGTTCTCATCTTCTCACCACTTCTAAGACTCGCCCGAGCAGCTTTATAGGCAAGAAGCATCTTTCTCAACCCCTTATATTCCCGGCCGCCCCTCCGCAACCATATTGACCACCCCTCCCCCAAGGAACTCCTTCAAATTCTGCTTCACAACCTTCTGAATATTCTTCCTCGTCGTGTCCGCACACCAGGCCAAGTGCGGCGTACACACAATATTCAGCCCCTCCTCTGCCACAACCCTACTCAGCAGCACAGAGTCAGCATCGCTCCCCGCCGGCTCCTGCTCGTACACGTCCGTCGCGGCTCCGTAGATCCTGCGTTCCTTCACGGCGTCCAGAAGTGCCTGCTCGTCCACCAGGCCGCCGCGGCCGACGTTGATGACCACTGCATCGGGCCGCATGGCCTGCAGCTCAGCGGCTGAGATGGTCGACCTCGTCTCTGGGGTGAAGGGGAGGACGACGAAGATGACGGTCGCTGTCTGCATGATCTCGGAGAAGGAGGTGCGGCCTTCTGGGACTGTGGTGGCGGTCTTGCGGGCGGAAATGTGCACACGCATCCCCAGGTTGCCGCATAGGGTTGCGATGCGCTGACCTGGCCAGGGTGTTATTTATGGGCTTGTAAGTCTTCCAGGGAATACCTACCAATAGGCCCGCTGCCGAGAATGCCTGCGACTTCCGTCTCGCATGTGCGTGGGGGCTTGTCGTCTGCGTCCCTGAGGAGGCCGGACATGCTTCCGTTGGCCCTCCAGCTGTTGGGGGTGCCAGTGGTGTATTGCATCATGGCGTTATGGAGGACCAGCAGGCGGCGACGGAGAGTGAAGTACTGCGGTGGTTAGAACAGCTGCTCTAGAAGTAAATAGGCACACGTCTTACCATGGCGAGAGCATGCTCAGACACGGCTTCCATCGTGGCATTTGGTGAGTTGTAGACTGTCACCCCTCGGCGCTTGCATGCCTCAAGGTCAATATGATTCGTCCCGGTGCTTTCACCAATGACACATTTCCTGGAGAGTATCAGCAAGCGTCGCAGAGTTCAGATGCGTCTTGGACACACAGATTTGGTGCGACTGCCAGAAGATCCTCCTGGATCGGGACAGTCGTCGTGATCACAACACTGGCATGCTTGATCCTGGCCACCACAAGCTCCTTGTCCAGGTACGAAGTGAAGGGATACGATATCAGCTCATGGGTAAGACCGAAAGCACCCGTGAACTCCTCTTCGATTTCCGGAACGTCGACATGGACGGCTTCGAGCTTGACGATGACGATATGGGTGTCTGATGCGGGCTTCTGGGGCACCGTAACATCCTGTACCGGATCAGACATTGTGCCGCTTGTGTTATTTCTCCGATTGACCTAAATCAGAGCATCAATGGGTGTTGTTGGCGTGCCGTGGTGGAGGGGGTGAACGCCGAGATCGGGGGTTTGAGATCCAAGCCGTCGACGTCACTGAAAGTGGAAATAAGGATCTCGGGCGCCAAGTAGATGAAGCGATAGAACGACAGACCACTACGAGATCTAGAACAACGACAGACGACCTGCCGCTTCCTTGATATAAGATCCAAGAGGAAGCCGGCGGGATGTCGAATGGACCGGAGACGATCAAAGTCCGACATCCCACTTCCCACCGGCCGCCTACAATCGGAGCATCGGACCCACCTGGCGGAGTCAAATGTCAAATCTAGGGCGCTCCCCGGAATATACTTCCCTCAGTCTGTCCTCGCGGAGTGACCGGCGTGCTTTGAGACCCTGGTTTCGCAACATGCTGCCCCTCACTGTTGTCTCTTCGTCACCGATTGTAGCCGGAAAAGTAGGTCTCTGGCATAGGATACCCTTGCTGTACAGGATGCTCCCGACGGGATGATCATCCAGATATTTCCCTTCTATCCACTTCTAATGCACAATCCATGCTCCGATGACTTATCCCCTCCATCTCCGCGCATGCCCTACTTCTTGAACGTCGCGCTCCGGTTGCCGTGCAGCGGCGGCAGTTTCCTGGCGCCCTTGATGTCGTTGTCCTCCGACTTCCTGTACGGATCGAACCTCTTCTTGCCCTTGTGCGTGCCGTCATTGGTGCCTCGCTTGGCGTGGAGCACCGACGTCGCGTTGGTGTAGTCAAAGGGCTCCGCGGCTCCCTCCTCCTGCTCTCCCGCCTCTGCAGCGGCGGCAGCGGCGGCGGCCTTCTTGGCTGCCTTGGCCTCCTTGCGCAGCTTCTTCTGCTCCTTCCTCCTCTTCTTCTCAGCCTTGTCGACGTCGGCGAACTCGTGCTCGACGGCAGATTGCCGCAGCTCCGAGACGTCTTCGTCGTCGTCGCTCTCTGCCGCATTCGAGGCATTGGCTGCCTTGGCTGCTTTCCTAGCGGCCCTCGCCTCACGCTTGGCCGCCTTTCGTGCGCGGCGCTCCTTCTCCGCCAGCTCCTCCTCGTCCTCAACCTCAATCTCTTCCTCGACGCTGGATGCCTCGCGCGTCGTGGTGACGGCCGTGGTGTCCTCTGCGTCCGAGTCTTCCTCCTCGCTGGAGGGGTCGTTCTCAGGCGCCTTGCGCTTCTGGCCCGCCTTTAGCGTAAACTCCTCGTCAGGAGACTCCTCTTCTTGCGGCAGTGGTGCGGCCGGCGAAGGCTCAACGGGTTGTGCCGTTTCTTCCGCCATGACCACATCTTCAACCACCGGCATGCCGGTGAGCTGCACACGTCTCTGCCAAGGGAAGGGGACTCTGTCATTTGGCAACGGGGCCGGCTGAGGTTCCCATTTGGAACTCAGCGGCACCTTGCTGAATAGCTGAGATCCCGGTAGAGTTCCGCTCTCCGAGTCATCTGGGATACTGGGCAGATCGTGCTGGATCTTTCGTTGCGTCCTCTGGCCGCTAGCGATAGCCGGGTCGTCCCTGAAGTATTCGTACAGGCTGGGACCGTTGGCGCCGACTTCCATGGCCTTTTGCACCGCCTTCCAGATGTCGTCGACGTTGCGCTTTGCCGTGAACGAGTGAACCGGAATCATGCCATGCAAGGCCTTGCCATCAGGGGGCGGGTTCTTGGCGATTTCGGCAATGACGGCGTTGGGCAGCACGTATCCCGTGCTTTCGTCCAGGGTCCGGGCCATCTTGTCCCTCCAGTTCCAGACGGCCTTGTAGATGGCAAACTGCTGGCCCGACAGCGGCATGGGGTTCCTGAGAAGGAGGTTGTACCAGCCGCGCGATCCTCGTCCCGTCTCGGGATCAAAGTAGGCGCCCTCGTAACGGCTGAGGGAAAGTTCCTTGGACTTGCGCAGCACCTGCTCGATGTAATCGGTCTCGGGCTTGGTACGGTCTGACGCCTTGATCAGTTCGTTCCGAACCAGGTCATAGATGTAGAGCAAGTAATGGGTATCTGAACGAGCGTAGTAGAACATTTCGTCCGGAATCGGCCTATAACGGTTAGCAAGTCCTATGGATGTCCCTACTTGCAAGTGACTCACCGAATCCGCCAGTCTGCCATCTGGTACTTCTTGTCTGCGTCAAAGTCGACGAATCTCTTCAGCAGGTACGCCAGACTGCGTTGGGGGTAGTGTAGCGTCTCGCTAGCAAAGTATGTGTCAAAGAGGCCGTTGATGTACAGGCCGAGGTCTCTCTGAAGCCACTGCATGTCCGAGTGGGAGCCATGGAAGACCTGGAACGTCAATATCATCGTACGTTCGGGGACGTGAAGTAATGGCAGTCATACCTTGAGAATGGTCGGGTCGGTGAACACCTCATTCAGGACTTCCAGCTGGTGTCTCCACGGCTTGAGAGTGTCGACGATCCAGTCCTTCTCGCGAGTGCTGATCTGCATCAGAGAGAGCAGGCCGGCATAGGTTCGGGTATCATGGTGTTCCAGATCAACAGCGATCTCCTTGGCCTTCTTGAGCTCCTTCAGCATCTCCAGGACGCCCTCGTAAGTGTCAACCCACGTCGCGGTGGTGGACTGGACAGGCTGGTAGAGGATGGGCTTAGCCTCCTCGTACACAAATTCGGGGTACTTGGACTGGAGAATCTCAGACTCGTAGGGATGGCTGAAACTGTACAGCTTGTTAGCATTGCGCTTGGTCGGTGGTATTAGGCCGAGTCCTCTAGCAACGTACTCCTCGACGCCCGATTCGTTCTTGGTGCGTGTGACACTCTCCTCGAGCGGCACAATCGCATTTGGCTTCTTCGAGAGAACAGGTTGCCATGCTGTGTTGTTATCGATCGGATGCTCAAAGGCAAGTTGGGGTTTTGTCATGTTGGCATTGCGCATGCTGTTGGCGAGCATCGTCTTCGGCTTCTTGGTCGTGGTGTTGGACTGTCGCGGCAATGTTAGCTGGCAAACGGGAATGATTTTGGGGCATCCATGGCTCACGTTATCAGTCGCAGGCGCATCCTTTCGCTTCAGGGCGCCTGTGAACTCGTCCATGGCGCGATCTGCGCGCTCCAGAACTGAATCCAGAACGTCGACAATCTTGCGCCAGTGCAGCTCCACATCGTCGGCATCTTCCAGGGACGGGAGCTGATCATGGCCTGTAACTTGAGCGGCGGCCTTGAGGAGCTTCGAGGAGAGTGTGAGCATGCGCTCGGTCTTGCTGTCCAGGTTGTCGCCGATTGCCGAATCCACGGTCCTGTGGAAGGTCAGGTCCTCGCCGGCAATCTGATTCGAGGATTTGACTGTCTTGACAAGAGCCTCCTGCACCTTGCCTTGCAAGGCCTTGAAGCCCTCTGGAGACGCCATGCTGGTTGTTGTATTGTTGTAAGGCTCAAGGTCGCAAGCAGCCGCTGTGTACGCAGCATTCTCGATGCTGGTACATCAAAAATTCAATGGACCGTTGGAGTCTTCACAGAGATAAGATAGGTGGGGTCGTTATCGATAAGCGGTCCTTCCGTGGGGGCGAGGTCACGGTGGGCCGGCAGCTTCGCATTTGGAGCTCAGACAGGGAAGCTCTTAGAACGTCACGATCTCAGCTCTTCCAACACTCTTCCGATTGCTCTTCTCAACATTTTCACAATGTCGGCATCACTGGCACCAGAATGCAATGAGGTGAAGGAGTAGGTCCATGCGATGAGGAGCTCAACCTGGAATACGCAAAGGGCTGACACGAGGCAGGCGATACGACACCTGTTTCCTGAAGTGGTACAGTGAAAGTATGCCTTGTTCTCATCCTCCTGCCTTGGGGCAGCCCCCGAAGAGTATCTAACGTGAGCAGAGTACCTCCGCGGCGTTGGCACAGACAACAACGAGTGCGCAGATCTCTTCAAGAATTACCAGACATGCCTGACTGCAAGTGTGCACTTTGGATTGGTAAGACCCCTGACTGACTAGTGACAGGCCGCGGTGAAGGAGCGAGGTATCGACAAGCTCTTGGAGGAGGCACGGGAGGACCAGAGAGAAAACGACTCCGTCCATCTTGGTCGAAAATGACGAGGCCGCCACATGATACAGGAGGCAACAGCAACAGGTGGGCGTTAAGTGACCCGTCTTTGATCTCTGGGAGACGGGCGGGCACTGGACGAGGACGGGAACGGGACGCATACCCAGGCGTTTAGATCGGGCATTTCAACTCCTCTCTTTGATTGATACAACATTGGCGCAAATCTCTCATCCAAATCACAGCCATCTACCGTAGAACCGCCCACTTACTCCTGTCTCGTCAGATGTCGAACTCCCTGACGCCCCCCGAGCCGAACAGTCCGGCAACAGGGGCCACGTGATGTCACCAAAACTCCGCCTCCGCCGCGTGGAGCTGCCACGGGCTGGAACGCCGAGGGCGACGGTGTCAATTCCTCGCCCATTCCATTCAATCCTCCAGGGTTCCAAATAGGCCAGCCCGGCCACCTGCATCCTGGAAATTCGATTCCGGTACGTGTCGCTAGCGGCCTTCTTGGCTCCAAGTCCACTAAAACAGCCCACCCAACCACGAGGTACAGCGGCTGCAGGGGGGAAACTTGAAGGAAACAAAGTTGGAACGCAGGTGCTAAAGCCCGGTCCGCCCAGGGCAGCGTGTCAATTTCGACCATCCCGCAGTGACCTCTTGACCAGCTCATCCTCGCCCACCCACCCGCTACCGACCAAACTACCACCCGCCAGACAGGGGAGCAAAGGGAGATCCCACCCTGCAAGCCGGGCCCTCCACCGCATCGCAATCAGAGTCCCGCATCCCACCCGCCCCTGAGATTGGCCAGACCGGCCTCGATCTGTCCTCTGGCTGGGTTGTTCGAAATCTCCAGTGTCGCCTCGCCTCGAGCGTCAAGTCCACTCTCTTCCCTACCATCTCGTGCGACAGACTAGACTACGCCTGCGAGCTCCATTCCCGACGAGCTTCGACCTCGACACCCCTTCTCCGAGCAGACAGACGCGACAGACAACAGACTACGGCCACCAGACATCGATCGACCAGCTTCACCAATCCCGGCTCCGTCACCCAACCTCTTGGCATTGCTCCCAGTCTCGGCATGCGAGCGATGCCCTTCGAGGTCGCGATTCTATGCACCCCCTCTCCGTTCTCAGCCTCGGCATCTTCGTAGCCGGGTACATCACTGCCCGCTGGGACCTCGTCACTCGTCTGTATGAACTGGCCATATTCGCCTGGGATCACGGAGTTGTTGTGAGTCGGCGCGCCACCCCCCTCCCCCCCTCCGTCGTCCCCGGAATCGACCCCCCGAGTACGAGCTCGCGCGCAACCGTGCCTCCAAGTCTCCAACCTGCGCGCACCACCAAGCTTCCATGTCCCCTGTGCCCCGCTGACATCGTTGTGCCACTCCTCTAGACCCGCGCTGCAAAGGGCTTCCTGGTCCTGACTGCGGCCTTCATCTTCATATTCCTGCCCGTGGAGCGCTTAGCTGCTCGGGAGGCCAGCCTGGTACGACCCTGCCCACAGCCCCTCTACCTGCCCCGGCGCATACTTTCGCGTTCTCGACTAACACTCCTCGCCCTCTTGCAGCACCCGCGGTCTCCCACATCCGGCGTTTCGGCTCGAGAACAACTACGAAGGAGGGGCTCATTCTGATCGCGCCAGCGTTGCGCTGCGAGCGACACCACGACTTTTGTCATGAAAGGGAGCGATGGCTTGATGCGAATCTTCTGGCCCACGGACATCCGGAGGTCTGATCTGTCCGGCGTTGTTGTCGGGTGGAGAAACTCGCCTCTGGATGTCTTTGTGGTGGCTGTACTGGATGAGGTCGATGTGAGAAGAGCTCCCCCCGCGCTGTCACAAATATGTTCAGCTGCTGATACCAGGTCCACCAGCCAGGCCATGTCGAGTTCGCCTTGAAGGCCGGAACGCTCCTCCGCAACTCGCCATACCCCATCAACAGCATCTACGAACGATGCGGCCATTCCTCCATGCATGTGCTGGGGTTGACGAATCCCGGTGACGCCATCCTGGACCCGTACCTGCTCGAGGCCACGACGACGGGCTCCTCGAAAGCGCCCAGCATCACATGCGTCAGGGCGTCCAGCATCCAAATCGTCCTCTACGACCGGCCTCTGCCGCGGCGGATGCAGTACATCTCTCTGAACCCCATCGCCCTCGCTCTCGGGAAGAACGAAACAACCACAGAGCTTGATGCTGAGGTTGAACTTGAACATGAGCGCGAGGAGAACAAGAAGAAGGAGCAGACGAGGAGGCTCATGGAGAAGGTCAAACAGCACACCATCATCAAGCGATCCCCGTCGGCAAAGGAGAGGGCGTCGCCCAGGATCGTCAGCCAGGTGAACTGGGCCTGGGAGGTGGAGCAGCTCTTACAGAAGAACGTTCACCTCATCGGAGCCAGGACGAAGCGCACTCTTAGTGTGTCGGAGCGGGTCGTCGAGCACGCGGCCACCATGCGCAACTACGTGTGGGAGCTGATGCTGCTGTACCTCCTGCCCATAATCCAGTGGGGCTTCATCTACACCCTCATGGGTCATAGGGTGCTCGCCGAGATGATGTTGGAGCTCCTCGAGTGGCGGCCTCGCCCTCACCGCGCCGCCCTGCACGATATCTCTGCCACGGCGCAGCAGGTCGAGATCAGACTGCAGCAGTTCTGCTACTGGCCGCTACAATACATGACACTGCGGCAGCGTAAGAACAACTGGGGAAGCATCACCACCAGCCACCCAGACTACATCCGCTTCTACAACAGCCTTTGGCTCGTCGCCAACGACGTGATCATCGGCATCGCGCTGGGTTCCTACATCATCGACAACGCCGAATGGGTGGCCAAGGCTATTGGAGACCTGCTGCGAACCTACACCGTCAACGCGCTACGCTCGAGCATCGCGTGGCTTATGGGAAACCCCGCCGGCCTCAAGCTGAACAGCGAGCTGGCAGTCTTCCTGGGAGATCTCTTCCTATGGGTCATTGAGTATTGGTCGAGTACGTAAAGTCTCTACTTTCACACACATGAAAGCTAATTACCGCCGCAGATTGCATCGAGACTCTGCAGCCAGCCCTCCCACACATCGTCTGGTTCATCGGCTTCTCCAGCTTCGCCGGCGCCAGCATGCCCATCGCCCTCTTCTCCGATCTCCTCTCCATCCTCACGGTCCACATCTACTCCTTCTACCTGGCCTCGGCACGCATCTACCACTGGCAGCTCACCATCCTCAACTCCCTCTTCCACCTCTTCCGCGGCAAGAAGCACAACGTCCTGCGCAACCGAATCGACTCGTGCGACTACGACCTGGACCAGCTGCTCGTCGGCACAATCTTCTTCACCCTCCTCTTCTTCCTCCTGCCCACGGTCGTCGTCTTCTATCTCAACTTCGCCATCGCCCGCATGGTCATCATCACCATCAAAGCCTCCTTCGACACCCTCCTCTCGTTCCTCAACCACTTCCCCCTCTTCGCCCTCATGCTTAGGGTCAAAGACCCAAGACGCCTCCCCGGCGGCATCCGCCTCGAGCTCCGAGACGCAAACGACCGCAGATATAACGCCAGCTCTCCGGACCGGCCCCCGACTTCGGTCATCTATCTCAAGGTACTGCATGACACCATCCGCGCCTTCTGCAAGTCAACATTGCTAACGTCCACCCAGCCCATCCCTCTCACCTTCCGCGCCATGTTCCACCAGTATTTCCAGATGGGCAGCCGGATCCACAAGCACTACCTCTCACCCCGTGTTCTGCTCTGCCTGCTCACGGGCAAGTTCGTGCCCCCCATCAACCGCAAGAAGCTCTACAGCCTCCAGTACAGCATGTTGCCCGCGCATCGCGCCAGCATCCGCGAGATGTGGACAGCCGTCACGGCGCCATCGCCATCAGCCGCCAGAAAGACGCCACACGTCTTTCCCGTCCTGCCGAACGGGAGGAGATACCCTTCGGCAGCCGGCGGTAGATCGAGATATCATTAGAATCAATACCCAAGACAGTTAAAGATGATCATTGAAGATCATTCCCATCTGCTCGCAGTGCTGACATGATGTTTCCGGAGGCAAGCGGCCACCAATGCCACGACCTCACAGACAGCCAGCGAAGCACGTTTTGAATGTTCTTTGCCTCGAGTATTTGGTACACGACAGAGCGCTCTCAGCGCGCCCCGTCCAGACGCACGACCCCTCACCCCTGGCATCCCCCCACTACGTACCAATGCAACCCTCCACCGATGGTCTATCCCGGTCCCCAACGAACTGGCAGTAAAGGAGACTCCAGAAACCCTAGCTCTCGAGCGAAACATGGGGATCCCTCGCCGCGGGAGCCGCTTATTAACGGCAGGACGCCTCGCCGTGCCTCCGGTGGCGGCATATCTTGCCACCGCGCTGTGCGTGCGTGTCCCCAACACCCCAAAGCATCGTAAAGTAACACAACAAGACGAAGATACGGTTGGTTTACATGCCATCGAAGTCGCCGCCAAGGTCATCGTCGTCCAGGTCGCCGTCCTGGATCTCCTTGGCCATCTCGCGCTCGCGCTCACGAGCCTCCTGGGCATTCTTCAGCTCAAGGCGGTGCTGGTTCATCGGGAAACGCATGGCCTGAAATGGAAATTAGTACTCCGTGGCTCCTCGGACATAAACCTGTCAAACACGTACCTTGACACTCTCATCGTGCAGAGCCAGGCAGGCCCTGATGCGGTCGTGGAAAGCCTCACCGGGCTCCCGGGTCGCGTACACGTCACCGACCTCCTTGCTCTTCATGAAGCCGTGCTCACGGTCGAGGGTGGCCTCGATGACGCCGTCCCTGATGGCCTTGGCGACGATATACTCGGCCGACTCCTCGCTACCAAGGTGCAGGCGAATGCAAATGTCGCGAAGGGAGATGCGCGAGTACGACAGAGACATCATGCGGATACCAGTCTTGATGACGTTTTGCCTCAGTCGGAGGATCAGTGTGTAGGTGCCGTCGCGGCGGAAGGCATCGGCGTGGTCGGCGATGATGGTCTCGAAGTCCTCCAGGTTGCCAACGCGGACGGCCTGGACCAGGAGGAAGTAGGGGTGGAGTGCGACCTCCAGGTCGGGTTGACGGAAGGTCGATCGCTCGGGGATATCGCCCATGAGGAGCTCGACAACCAGCAGCAGCTTGGTCGCGGTCTGGGAGAAGCCGGCTGCGCACGCGCTGGATGGTGCCTTCCGTGTCGCCGCCGTCAGGTGCTCGTGTGCCTCGGTGTACCGCAGCTGAATGGCGCGAATGCGGCCGAGGTAGAACAGGAAGCGGGCCACCTGGTTGTTGACAGCGTTCTCTGGGAACTGCGTGTGCGAGACGAGGAGGTCGGCTTGCGCGATGTGCGAGGTGGAGAGGTAGTTTCGGAGGAGGAGCACAATGACCGAGGCCTGCGTGTCGATATCCTTGCGCAGAACTGCAGTCCGGAGCGCCGCCAGAAGGACGGGGCGGATCGCGACGACAGGGGACAGAGGCGAGGGAGGGTGAGGTGCGACGTGCTCGCAGAAGAGGGAGTAGTAGAAGTAGACCTTGGCGGAGAGGGAGTCTAGTGTGCGGCGGTTGAGCGTCTGGACGCGGTCGGCGAGGTACTGCGAGAACTCGATACCGGCCTGGAAGTTCTTGGTGTCGAAGAGGTGGACTTGGATGAGGATGCCGAGGAAGATGTCAATCTCGGGGATGATCTCCTTGACCTCCTTCTTGGAGCTTGTCTTGGCCTTGGACGGCTCGTCAACGTCCATCTCGGGGCTCAGCTTGCCAAGAGGAATGCTTTCCCGGCCGATGGCGATGAGAAGCTTCTTGGCGGCATTGCCGGATGTGACAGTCGCGGGGAAGGTCTCGACGATGGCCTGGGCGATGATGTCGGGGGTCAGGCGCTTCCTGAAGGTCGAGATGGACCTCAGGGCGCGCAGGGAGAATCGGGCATCGAATAGGGCGACGGCGCGGTCAAGCAGGGCAAAGTTGCTCTTGATATCTGCAGGAGTGCGTGTCAGCGTTGGGCCTTTGTTCTCCGCGAGCGATGAGCTGGGGGAAGGGGGGGATTTCCCGACCACGTACCTGTGACAGCCTGGGCGGAAGGGTCGACCTTGTCGGCACCGTCGTTCTCGGCCTCGTCGCCCATGGACACATCGCCATCGGCGTCGGCTGGAGGGGCGGAAGACTGCTTCGTGCCCTTGGAAGGCGGAACGACAACAGTCATCTCCTCATCACCATCCTTGGCGGCGGCCTTCTTGCCCTTCTTGGAATCCTTCACATCGGCATCTCTCCTAACACCGTTCTCGACGGGTTTGCCATTCCGTTGGGGGGTCTTGCCCGGCATGTCGGCTGCTGGGATGGCGTTGTGGGTTGATGGAGGATTCGGAGATGGTGGGTTGTGGAGAGAGTGGGCGCCGAGTCGATGACCAAGTGTCGTCAACGAGGCGCGACTGGCCGTAGGAGCTGCGTCGCTGATAAGGATGGGAAATGGTCAATAAGAGGGAAAGAGGCAACCGGAATGCGGAAAGACGGAAATTCAGGCTGCTTGGGTCGAGAGGTTGCTATCGTCGATGGGGGAGTGTTGAGGGTGAGGCCGCAGTCGTTTGTCTTGTGATGCAAGAAGGTTCCATGGGAGCGTGCTGGCGAGCTTCAGAGATTGAGCCTTGGGTCCAGTGCTCTGAACAGGCGGCAGTAGCGGGTACTGCCAGATTGGTCTAGTGGTGGGTGGGATGTGTGTACCGGAAACATAGACTCCGCTAGTGCGGCAAAATGCCGGGCCCGGAGCTGAGTGGGATAGGGAGTTCCAGAGTGCAGGCCGCTCCCGTCGCGGTGACGTTGTCCCCATGTTGCCTGCGCGCGTCCCGCTGCAGGCCTAGGCGTGCCTCGAGATTATGTCAGCTTTGGACCCTGGCGATGCGACAGCATGGAATCTTGTGACCCTGCATCGAACATGATGTTAGGTATGGCCACGAATTTAGCCAAAGTCGTTCGAGACCCGGGTGCTCACTTTTGAGCATTGCATCAACTCTCCTCTAGGCTCTGATGTGAAGAGTGTTTGAGGCCCGGACATCAAGGCTTCTGTGGTTGTCTATTCTGGCACCCATGAAGTCAATCTTAACACGAGTAGAAGGGAGCTTCCGAGTCAATCAAAGTACATTGTAGGTACTTTTTATCTATTTAGAAAAGTCCATTCTTCCTCAAAACGAGGAGTAACATCCTGGCGGCGGTGGCTATTGATGGCGCTCCCTCGCTGCGTTGGAAGCTGACTCAGCCGAGGAAGAGGCGCCGGCTCCACAATCAACCTGGTGAGACGGCTTCGATCTCCGGACGGCAGCCTGCGCTTCTCTTGACCTCCGAGTTGCTGCCATCAGGACAACATCTCTTCGAATCACACCCGGCGCCTACAAGCTGAATATCATCTGAAACCAATTCGTCTAGAATCGAAGATCGCTTCACATTTAATTCCGAGCTACGGTCGACGCGATGAACAACCAGGGTCCTCCCCAACAGGGCCAGCCGAACCCGGTCGCCAACCAGCAGCCCAATGCTGGTCAGCAACCACCGCGACCGCCACACATGTACCGTCCAGAAATGATGAGGAACCTACCGATTCTCAATGCGGAGGAGAAGGCAAAATATGAACGCGGGCTCAGGTCTCTCTGGAGCCAGATGGAGTCCCAGCCCGAAGATGCTGTGGGACATCAGGAGGCAAAGAAGAAGATCCAAGACTTCACCAAGATGTTGATGGGCAAGCTCCAGGCGCGGAGGCTTCAAATGCAGCAGCAGCAGCAACAAGAGAAGGAGAACCAAACACAAGCCCAAGCACAAGCTCAGGCACAGGGCCAGCCCGGACAGCCTCAAGGTACAAACGTGTCTCAGCCGGCGAACCCTCAAGCCCAGCCCGCGATGGCCCAACAACCCTCATCTGGGACACCCACACAGTCGCAGGCGCCCGCGCCCCCTCCGAATCAAGATACATCTGCTCCCGGCCCGGCTCAAGCCCAGGCAGCACCTCAGCAACAACCCGCATCGTCGACAGCTCCAGCCGACACAGCACCCACCACAGCACCCACTCCTGTTCAAGGGGCGACTGGACCGGCGCCGACACAGCAGCCTCAACCTAGCCAGCCTACCATTCCCGACCACATCATGCAGCATGTGCGGCAGATGACCTTCAACGCCCCTGCTCAGATCCTGGCCGAGAAGGGACCGGAGGCTGCAGCCAAGTGGTCAAGCGACATGAAGAGCAGATACCTCAAGAGTTTGATGCAAATGGAGCACAGCGGCATGCAGATTCGGAAGATCAACGCCCTGGTCAAGGACCGGCAGGAGAGGGGTCAGCCTTTGACACCCGAAGAGCTCAAGCAGATGCAAGTTCGGCGGGAGCATAATCAGAAGGGTTATGCCGATGCTCAACGCTTCGTCGAGCAGTTCCGCAAGAATCAAGAACTCAGCAAAGGAAATGCGGCAGCCGGTGCCCCCCGGCCGGCACAGCAGGCAGGCAACACGCCCGTCACCACGCAGCCCGGCGGCCAGGCCAGCCCGGTTGCCGGACAGGCTCCGCAGGCCCTGGCATCCGCACAGCAGCCTCAGCAGGGGCAGACAAACGGACCACCGCCTGGTGTTGCTGGCACGACTCCCCAGCAGCCTCAGGTGCAGGCACGACCGCAGCCTCCTCTGCAGCAGCAGCAACAGCAGCAGCAGCAACAACAACAACAGCAGCAGCAGCAACAGCAGCAACAACTTCAGCAGCAGCAGCAGCAGCAGCAGCAGCAGCAGCAAGGCATCCAGCAACAGCAGGGTGCTCAGCAGCAAGGGCTGCCTGTCAACACAGGTGCTACTCAGATGCCTAATGCCAACAACAACGTTCCTGCCCAGATCCAGCAGCAACAACAGCAGCAGCCAATCCCTCCGCAAATAAATACTGCCGCAGCAACTCAACTTGCATCTGTCAACACTCCAACACAGACGGCGCCTCGAGTGCAAACCCCCCAATCTGCGCTTCCCGGCGGCTCACAAGTACTCAGTCACTCCGCTGCCGTCTCTCGTGCCAACCAGCGCGTCAACTCCCAGGTTGGGATTATGCCACAGCAGCCTGCCAACGGTACACCGACTCCGACTGGCACAGGCCCTGGCCCTCAGGGTATCGCTCCTGCCGCACCGGTTGGCCCCCCTCAACCACCTCAACCTCACGCGACCCCCACGCCTCAGACTTCCCACACCCTGCAGTCCAAGCTGCCGATCCCCAAGAACCTCCCGGAGAGAGCCCAAGGCCCTCCTCAGCCTGTCAACATGGCCACCGGCGCTGGAGCTGGTCGTCCCACCTACACTGGTGGCACCGGAATCGCCGGCGGTGTCATGGGTCAGCCTGCTATGCAGCGCATTCCCGTTTTCTCGCAGGAGGCCGAGGGCGATCATGTTCTTAGCAAGAAAAAGCTCGACGAGCTCGTGCGCCAGGTCTGCGGCGGCACCGCCGAGGGCCAGGAGGGCAACCTCTTGAGTCCCGAAGTTGAAGAGGTAAGCTATCCTTGTCACCAACGCACATTGTGTTCCTTACTAACCCCGTCACAGAACGTCCTCGGACTCGCTGACAGCTTTGTTGACAACGTCCTTGCTGCGGCCTGCCGCAACGCCAAGGAGCGTGGATCCAAGGTCCTGGAGATTCGCGACATCCAGCTCGTTCTCGAGCGCACCTACAACATCCGCGTGCCCGGCTATTCGTCAGACGATCTCCGCACTGTTCGCAAGGTGCAGCCTGCTCCTGCTTGGATCACCAAGATGAGCGCCATCCAGGCCGCCAAGGTCACTTCGGGTAAGACTGAGTAGCGCTCGTCGAAGCCAACGAAGAGAAAGACCTAAACGGCCGATGCCACAAGGCTGTGGATGTCAACTTGAGAAAGCGAGGTTGCTGGCCAAGGCATGACTCTCCATACTCGTTATGAGATGGAAATTGCAATGGGATGGAAACGGTCACGGCAGGAACAAGGTGGTCACAGGCGTTAGGTTTTCTTAAAGGTCGGAAGAACACCAAGGTGGTGGACGGATTCGGCATGGTATACCCTGGGTAGCTATGAATTTCCCTGCTATTCTCAAGTCGGCAAGCTATGTCCTGTGTACTACTAAGTGACGATCACGACCAGCATCCCATGGGCCATGTCCTCCACGACGCAGTTCGTCTTGGCAAGGTGGGTGTCAGTAGAAGAGCTACTGCAGTTGATCGCAAGTGCATGCTGGTGGGTGGGCGTGACGGCACGAGGAACCTGCATGCCGGCTCCCGCATGCTTTTTCGGTCTCAGGAAGGAAGTTCGGAATGGTTGCTAAATATGTCCAGTCACTCCCGAATGCCTCTCATGTATGGCAGAATACAGGTATGGGCGGAGACGCACCCGTGCTTGCACTAGCGGCTCTTTCCTTCCAGCCTCTGTGAACATGTGTGACGCGGGCTGAGGTGGGCAGGCAGGCATGAGGCTCCAGTCCTCGATCGTCCCTTCGGTACCAACGCACCTTCCAAGCCGACTCGACCCTCTAACATTCCAAACCAACCTAACTCGGAGAGTGACTCATCAGCAACCTCCCTTCTTCTACATCTCTTATATTCCACGTTCGTGTCGGTGCAAACCTTCCATCGCCTCTCAACTACACGGCCGCAGGTGTTTTATGCCTTCTCTTCAAATAACCTGGTCAAACTAGAACCCCATGACAGTGCTCCAAGAAGCCTCCCAGGCTACTCCGGAAGCTTCCACCGTCGACTCCGCCCTCTGACCCATCCGATGGCGATCTCATTGGGCACATGCCGCTGCGGCCCTACGCTCTCGACGCGCATTTTGCCCTCAAGTACCTGCCGAATTTTTCTGGCGCCTTCGTCGTCACATCACATGCATCAGTGACTTGCCTACGCCCCCTAAGCCAGGGACCTTGCATTCGACCCGTTCCCTAGCCTCTCCTGCTCATCATCCGCGCCAGGGATAGAAACCCGCTGCGGGATACGTCAGTTCGGCGCGTGGTGTTCCCGTGCAGAGTCCACAGCACCAGCGGCAGCCTGCTCTGGGTCCACGGGCCTCTCCTCGAGCATCTGCCGTGTCACGATGGAAAAGCTCCGAGCTGCTTCTCGCGGCCGAATTGACGAAGGAGGGACGCAGAGTTCACCCGGAAGACGTGCTGCTGGCTTGACAAGGCTCAGCACCCGGCAAGCAGCAGAGACACGCTGCGCGCGCCGCAAACGCGCGAGGTCGACGTTGCGAAATAACCTTGTCTTCCCCTCATGTACGCGCCCCCCTCGTTCACGCGCCATTGCGCATTTTTTTTTCCCTCTCACTCTGTCTCCTGGTCGCACTGGCTGTACGCAGGCAGGCCAAAGTGAGGGGCACGGCATGGGTGGATGGGGTGCGCATCCGCAATTGCGCAGGACGCGCTGCAGGCTGGAGCCAGGCGACGCAGTGCGTCTTCTGCCTCTGGCCTGCCAACTCCCACGCTTCCCTGAAATTGCGACCAGCGAGTGCTGGAGCATTGATGCCCAACACATGCCCGGGGGGGCGAATGGTGAGGAGAGGAGATGCGGCCAACACACGCTGCCACACACACTCGCCGCCGCACATTCGCGCGCACACCCGGGCCGATGCTGAGGAACACCCGGTGCTGAGCCTGCGCAACCTCACAGTCCAGCCGATGGGCTGATGGTAGAGGGCAGCACAAGCGCAGATTGGCTGGTCCAGCCGCCCAACTCGGACTCGACGACACGCGCACTTGCGCACAAACTTTTGGATTTATTTTCCATGCGAGCTTGCTGCTGTCGAGACGACCCCTGGGTGGATGCCAAGGGCTCTCGTTGGAGGCGAGCACACGAGCAACTCGCAGCTCGCAGCTGGACACGGCACACACCACACACACCATGTCGTGGCCATGCCTCCTCGTGGTGTCCATGCTCTTGGGATGACTCTTAATGCTCCGCAGTCCGTGATCCCCCCCTTTCCTCTTCCTTCCTTTTCCCTCTCCTTCCCTCAAGATCCGTGGCCATTTGTCTTTGGCCCATCCTCCCCCGTGCTTGCTTATTATCTACCCCGAGAGGCCCCGGACCTGGCTGGCATAAAGGAGTCGTCGCCCCGGCCCGCACCCCAGACGGACCGCCTCATCCCCCCTTCAAGTTCCTTATGTGTACTTGACCTGCCCCTGTCAGCATAAAGCCAGCGAGTGCTCTACCGGCAGCCTCGGGTCGCCCCAGCGAAACAACGTCGAAAATCCGTGTCAAAGCTCGACAGCACTGTTGGCGGCGTGGTCTGTCAGCCTGTCTCCTGGTCTCGCTTTGAAACGCCAGCACATCAGCGCCGACTTCGAGTCAGCAACCCCCTGGAACTGGACCCTCGCTCCAATCCGCACCCCCTAAGGTAGCCCGCTCCGCACCCCCCCGCGGCACGTCCCACCCCGAGCGTCCACCCGCGGCATCGATCCAGACAGACGGACGGACATATTTACTTCGTCTTGTACGCCTCCAGGTCTCTTTCAAGAACAGAGCCAAGCCAAGCGAGCACAGGAGTGCTAGCCGTTGTTGTCGCTAGAGAACCGGTGACTACCGACAGTTGCTCTCGTCCTGCAGCACACTGCCCCTCCCCTACTCGCCGTATTTATTCGCCCTTCTTTCTTGATCTATCCCAGTCGGACAGTCCGAGAGGAAGCGTCTCTTGACCGCCGGACCCCGAGAATCATCTCATCCATTCAACCGGACATCCTACTCGCTACCTAGGCGCATCCCCCCCCCATCCCCTAAAAACCTCCAAGCTTGCCCTTCTGCACCTCGGACCAGGCTGTTCCTTGTCGTTCCCTGGCTTCCCTCGACCCCAGGGCACCAGCAGCAAGAGCAGCAGCATATCGGCATCACTCCAATTCAGGGCCCCGTTACCATTGGTGAGAGGTCTCGACTTGCAGCCGGCTCCCACTCCCTTCTTCCCGAAACAGAACACGCATACAATACAAAGGCCATCCCGACTCGCACCGGGCCAGCTTCTGCGCACAAAGCACGTCGTCGCCGCCTCCGTCAAATTTCTGCACTGCAGGGCCGCCACTCGACTTCCTCCACCACTTCCTTCCAACCCCCCTTTCTAGGGACCTTCCTTCTTGTCACTTGGCCTCTGTTCTCCAGAGGTGACGAGAGGTTCTCTCTTCTGCACTCAATCTTCAGACCCGGTGTTCCCTCTTCTTCCTGGAGCTGCGCACTGGACTGCCGCCTCGCCCGGTCGACCTCTACAGTCTATCATGATCGCCAACAGCCGCTACCGGATACCTGCTTCTCCTAGTCGGAGATTCCTACTCTGGGTGCTGACACCCTGAGACGCCCTACTCTCCTCTCATCATTCAGGATCGTCAATTCGCGCAACAATCCCACGTCATATCGTCATCCAACCTGCCAGCACCGCGCTCACGAGCACAATTGACGTGTGCGTAGCACACACACGCACACGAACACACAACCCACGGGGGACGCATCGTCTTCCCTCCCGGACGTTTATCGCTGGTGGAACCAGTGAGGAGTCACACAAACCAGTGCCCTCCCGTACCCGTACCGGTCCCTCCCTCCGCTACCCCCGCCAATCCCGTACCCCACACCACAAGACCTGCGGACACCCATCCCAGCCATCACAAGCGGCATATCCAGACTTGCCCTGAACAAGAAAAAAAAAGGAAAGAAAGCCAGCTCATTGCTGCGCTCACCCATCGAGGGACAGCCGCGATAAGGCGCCGTTGCCCGGGCTCAGTACCCGAGTACACCCGCCACGTCATTGGCGATCGTCGCGACCACCATTGTCGCCGCCTCACTATACGTTTTTATTACCCCGCCGGTCTTCGTCGACTCGAGACCCGCCCCAGATTCGATCCGATCCACGACAACGACTCGGGGCATTCCGACCATGTCGGGCAGGAACACCCGGCCCACGACGCCAAGCCTCAAGCTCGCCGCCACGGCCGTTGGAGGCGGCTCTTCTGGCGCCGGACCCGTCGGCGCCGCCATGGATCCCGCCTCACCGCCACAAACACCCACTTCCGTGTCGCCCGTCTTGACCCACGACAAGGTTGGCGCCGGACTCGCCCAAATCCCGCCGTATCAGAACTTCCACGTTGCCCGGCCCGCCGTCCGCCAGGGATCCAGCATCCGTCCCACGGGCAATGCCTACCAGTTCAGCTACACTCGCCACCCCAATGCCAATCGCTTCGCTCAGTTATCTCCGCGTAGCAGTTCCGAGGAGGAGGATGATGAGGATGAGGAAGAGGACGACGACGACGAGAGCGATGATGATGACGAGGAGGATGACGGGGAAGACTCTTCCTCCGAGTCCGAATCAGCTACATCACGTCGTCCTCGATCAGTAGACGATGACAGTGGTGACGAGGTGGTTGGCAGACAGGAGGTGCAGCGCCCTCCTCCCTTCGTCAGGACTCGTATCCCAAACCCTGCTGATATTTCATCGGACGAGGAGGAGGAAGAAGAGTCAGACGAAGAAGAGGACGATAGCGACGACGACGAACACGTCCCGCATCCAACCAGAGCGCCTCAGCCACCGATGGCACCACAGCCCCCGAGCAGCGTCGCCAGTAGCTCCACCCACCCGATTGTCGCAAACCTCGTCGTCGAGGAGATGTCAGACTATGACCCAATGGCCGACAACCGTTCCGACATCATGAAGCCAACAGGCATCGAGTCGCCAACCTCTCTCCGCGCACGCTCCGTATCGCGAGGCGCCGCCAGTGACTCGGAATCTCAGTCGAGCCGCGAGAGCACACCCACCCACGCTCATCAAGTTCGGCTGACGCACCGCCCTCGCCCGGTGCCTCTACCTCATGAAGCGGATCGTATTCCCGAGCTCGACCGCGGCATGTCCAACCTCAACTGCACGCCCGAAGCCGAGGACGATGACGACGATGATGCAGCGGATGACTTTTACGACGCTGACGCTGCCGCCGCGCTCGCCGAGTTCGCCGCCGCCCAGCGTCAGATGCGCATGCGCAGGAGGCTTTCGCACGGATCCTCCATCGGCAAGCGGACACACTCAGAGCGCTCCGACTCGGATGGCGAGAAAGACTGGACGCCACTAGGCGATGACGTCGACATTGTTGGCGGGAGCGCACGCCGGCTCCGAAGACGCGTTGGCGACCGCCGCAGCCTCATCGGCTTCCAGGACCCGCCCCCTGAGCGGATCGAGGAACTTGAAGAGCCCGACAGTTGCGCTGAAGACGGCTGGCGGGCTGCCATTGCCGCCACGAGGGGGCTCGGCGGCATGTTCGACGGACAGAACTTGGCGAGGGAGCTGCCCTACTATGACCTAGAGATCATGGAGGTCGACGACGAGTGAGAGGGATGAAGTGCAATGACGACGATGATGACGACGACAACAACGACGGTTTCATGACGGGCACACAAAAAAAGAACGAAGCGATGATTCGGGCATGGATGGTGGATTTTATATAGACGGGGGGCCGGTTTTCCTTGGCGCGCTGTGACTCCCTTTTTTCCCTTTCTTGGCCCCTCCTCCGGGGGGCTTTCGTTTTGACTCGGTTCTTGATACCTCGCATCCATAGACTTAGCGCGGCATGGGAAAAGGTCAGAGGCTTGGACGGGGCATCGGCATCGGTATGACTCCATCGGGTAGAGAGTTGCATGGAGGGGCTTCACCACCCTAATGATAATGTGACAATTACGAAGGCACGTGTCCGGTTGCTGCTTTGAGCAGTGGTGATGGTGATGGTCATGATCGGGGATGTGGTCAGGGGTGCCTTACATAATCGCCGCCCCTCCTGGTGCTGCGTGTTCGATGGTGGGGTAGAGGCCTGCCATTTGTTTACCTGTACCCTGAACATCACCAGTGTGCCAACGAGCAAGTACGCGCATGCGCCTTTCGTGAAGAGCGCCTGGAGACGGTCCTTCGACGATATTTCGCCATCTGGACAATTTCAAGCGACGAAGAAATTGCGTCGCGACCGCCATGTCGTCTCTTCTCGGCGTACACCTGGAGCAGATTGCCCTCTGCTGCCAGGGCATCGACTCCCTGCCGTGCGTCCCGATTACAGCCAGTCCTCCGCTCCTCGCTGACGGTCATGAAACAGATTTCCCCAGCCGAAGATATTCACCAATGCTCTCCTCTACAGCGACGACATTACATCCCTGATCCGAGACACCGAGCCACACGAGCGCGCCCTCTTCTCCGTGCCGCCACCCCCACCGCCAGCTTCCGCACCACAGAGCCAAGACCCCAAGCTCGCTGCGTCCTCTTCTGACCGGCGGAAGACGGTGTTCGCCGTATCATCCGGTGAGGTGACGACATCTGGCGGCCCGAGGCCCGGTGCCAGAAGGAACACAGCGGTGGCGGCCGTGCTGGGCGGCGAGCTGCACGGACAGCTTTCCGGCAGGCAGAAATACGGCAGCGGCGAGGCCAGGGGCGATGTGGACGTCGAGGTTCTCCTCCAGGGCGCAGAGAAGCTGTGCGGCGTATACGCTCTGCCAGGGGCGACGGAGAAGATCGCGTCGCTGAGGAGTCGGTGGGCGCGGAACAAGGGCACCGTGCAGTACTATGAGGCTCGCGTCGCTGAGCTTACGGAGGGCGTCGAGAGGAACAAGGGCCACTGGAGGGACGAGGAGGAAGAGGAAGAAGAGGACGGGCAGGGTGGGGAGACCGAGGGCATCGTCACCGAGGAGGACCTCCGCGCCGAGGAAGAGGAGGCGAGAGAGCTGGATCGCAAGAAGCGGGAGCTCCAGCAGCGGATACGCTCGATGGACAAGGATCTCGGGGGGCTGCTGCGAATGTGACGAGACGCGCGCCGCTTTGCGCCGGTGTGTATGAAATTACGAAGATGATACCCCGCCATGACCCTGTTAATGTGCACAAACCGAACCGACCCATCCCTATGAAATCGCAACCCAACACTTTCACCAGGCATGCGATCACGCCTTGCCCTCCTTGATGGCGACAAACTGGGCGATGAACTCAGACGGGTCCTGAGCGCCACCAACCTGGTGCTTCCCATCAATGACGAAGTGCGGCACGCCCGAGACGCCAAGCGCAAAAGCCTCCTGGACCTCACGATCAACCTCATCACCGCCCTTGCCCTCCTCAAGCCAGCGGCGCGTCTCCTCCGCATCCAGCCCCCCGCGCGCGGCAGCAGCAACGAGCATGTCGCGCGAGGTAATGTCGCCGTCCTCCTCAAAATACGACTTCATGATGGAGCGGACGACGGCGCTCTGCAGGTCCGGAGCGGCAGGGGACTCGCGGGCCTTGGCGAGCTGGATGACGCGGTGCGAGTCGCGCGTGTTGCCGGTGACGCCGTTGAAGGAGAAGGCGATGCCCTCGGAGGCGCCGATCTGACGGAGCCGGCTCTCCATGGCGGCGACGCGGTCGGCGCCGAACTTTTGGGCGGCGCGCTGGGGCCAGGGGATGCCCTTTGTGGGCGCGGTGGGGTCGAGGTAGTAGGGGGACCAGGAGATGTTAAATGTGTCTTCGGCGCCATTTGGGTAGGTGCGCTTGTAGAGGGAGATGGCCTTGTCAAGACGAGCCTTGCCGACGTAGCACTGCGTGGTGGTTAGCTATTTTTTCGAGGGAGGCGGATGTCGTGATCGGGGGTGAGGGGCGTGTAAGTCGTGGAGGGGCGACATACCCAAGGGCAGACGTTGTCTGAGATGATGCGGATGTTGAAGTTCGTCATGATGGGCAGTGTATTTCCGCAATAAGGCTATGTGTGAATGAGATTGAGCTTGTAGGAAAAAGAGTGAGAGAAGGCGAGATGCTCGTCTTAAAGGTTTGTCGTCGTTGAGGCGAGTCGAGTCGGACAAGTCGGCCTCCGGGGTGCATCGGCCCCAAACCCACACCTCGGCCGGCGGATGGCGGACATTTGTCAGCAGTGCGCGCGGCAAAGTCGCGCCGACGGACTTTGTGAGGGATGTCCCCGCGCGCCTGTTTCTACGAGGGAGTCCCGGAAGTGGATGCTTCGGGACGGGGGCGGGTTGGTTTACTGACGCGGGAGCATTTTGCTGCCACTCGGCCACTGTGTGGAGGGACATCATGACTTTGCGGTGGACGGACCGAAACCGAGGTTGCGTTACGAGTGAACGAAAATTTGATATGGGTATCTCTAATAAAGCAAACCAAGCCGAACGCCGCAGTGTCCTGTCATCCATCTAAATCGGATCCTAAACGAGCCTGCTTCCAGCGCAAATTTACAGAGGGTCTCCCTGTCGCCACACGGACGGATAGATGTTGTCCGGTGGCTCCCTCTCATCGCGACCCGCCCGTGTGGAGACGGATCTTGACAGCGGAGGGTACTGAACGTTCCGGTCCCAGCTCTGCAGCGTGATGTAAGGACTGCGAAGGAACGCCCTCAGCTCGTGGAGGAGCAACTGTGTATCTTCGCGGCCGAGGAAGGGCGCGATGAGCGCCTCGGCCTGACCCATGGCGCCTTGGGTGTCGATTGTTTTGAGGATGGATATTATGTATTCGAGGAGGAACTCGACGTTCGCCATGCGCCTTTGCGTTCGCGGGTCGGTCCCTGCCTCTGTACTGCGACGAGCGCCGGAGGGCTCTTCGGCGTCGCTGGCGGACGAGAGGAACTCAAAGACCTGTAGTTCCCGGCGCAAGAACATGCGCGAGCGCGAGACGAGGTCGGGGTTGCGCAGGAAGCTTGCCGGCGTCAGGTCGCAGTGCGGCGCCCTTCGTGTGGTGCCGACATGGCAAGAAAAGAGGCGGTGGCGGTAGACGTGACGGCGCTGGGCGAGAGATGTGAGCCGGGGCTCGCAGGGTAGGTTGTTCCGGCGGCGACGAGGACCAGACTGTCGAGACGTCCTCCCAAAGGGCGCGCCAGTTCTGTAAGATCGCGTCCCGCCGACGGACTCCGTCGGTTGCGCCGCCGGAGCTTTAGGCACCTTGTACGTATCCCATGTCTCACGGTTCGGGGAGAAATTATGGCGGACGTCGGTGACGGTAACCTTGCATAACGGGCAGGTCTTGCGCTGGTCGAGCCAGGTGAGCAGGCAGAGGTAGTCAAAGTTGGAGTGCTGGCAGGGCTGGGATTCGCAGGGCTCTGCGACGTCGTCCAGGCAGATGACGCAGCAGTTCCTCTCGCCAGCGCCGGCGGACTTGGAAGCCGAGACCTCGTCGAGAGTGGCGCGGAGGATTGCTGGTCGGAGGTCAGCGGCGGTGAGGTCGGCGGACAGATCCGTAGCCGCCAAGGGCATGGCGGGTAGTTGGAGGTGTCTCCCGCTGAGGTCGGAGCGGGTATCGAAGGGCTCGGGGGCTGGTGGTGTTTGATGTTGACGGACGAAAGTCGATCCGACTTCACGGACTTTTCGAGTTACATGGGCATCAGAACGTGGGGTTGCTGATGACCTAAGCCATCCACGCCGGTGGACAGCGGGATGACCTCAGTGGGGCAGCGCGACCTCCCGCGGCGCTAGTGTAACTGACGCGACAGGGGGTGCCGGGACGCGATTTTATAGTGCTTCCCGAGCTCTTAGAGTGACCCGCGTCTTGCACGCGTCTCTGTCCCACCTTGACAAGTCTCGACCTACCCTGTCCAGCCCGCCCTCCTCCCTCTTGACGACATTGCTCAGACTTGCATGCTTTACACACCCTCTCCACCATAAACCGACTCTACACCTGTCATGATATGACCATGGACGCCCAACAGAAAGCTTCGTTCGAAGCTCAAGCCAAGCAGCTCCGCATCGAGCTCAAGACCTTCGAGTCCAACTGGGCAAAGGACAATGGCGGGAAGAAACCCGGCCGCGATGACATCAAGCAGAGTGGCGATATGGGTATGACCCAACCTTCAACGCGCCTGAGGGAAATATGCTAACTTTCTGCCAGCCGCCAAGTACAAGTCGTACAACAAGCTCCGCGACATCATCTCTGGCAAGGTGCCCCCGCCCTCCAAGCACGACCAGCCGAAGAAGCGACCCTCGACCGATTTCAAGTCGACGACACCCTCAAAGAGACAAAAGCACACCGAGACGCCCTCAAAAGCCCGACTGCCCCCGAACCTGCAAGAGTTCGATACCACGCCCCTGATATCGAGGAAGATCTTCAGCCCCCAGGCCCCAACATCCATTGGTCCCACGCCCCAGCGCGACGGCAAGGTCCTCGGCCTCTTCGACATTCACCCGGGTCACAGCATTTTCACTCCCTCGCGCGGCACGGGCAAGTTCGCAGTGCCCCAGCTCCCCAACCTTGGGGCGACACCGAGCAAGCGGACAGCAGACGATGCAGGCCATGATGGCAGGCTGGGCAGGACACCAATGTCCTCGGGCAAGAGGCGGCGCCTGGGCAATTTCCTGACGCCGCTTAAGGATACGGACGGGAACGCTCAGAACGCAAAGACTCCAACGTCGAACTCCGTGTCGAAGCTGAGCTTTGACACGCCGGCTTTCCTCAAGCGCCACAGCTTCGCACCGACGGATGAGAATGCGGACTTTACAGCACCTGCGCCTCTGCGTCTGCCGCGGAAACCCCTAGGCAGAGGTTTGAGCGCGATCGTTGCGAGTCTGCGCCAGGTTGAGGAGGAGGAGCACGATGACGACCTTGACGCCATGCGCGAGATCGAGGCTGGTGCGGCTGGTGCGGCGCCGCCTGCAACGGGGGCACCAAAACCGGCGCCGCCACCAAAGACGAATGAGGCGGACATTCTCATCCCGGACAGCCAGCCCTCAGGCCTTTTGGGCGGCTTCGACGACATAGGCCAATACGACAGCTCCGACGAGGAACAACTAGACCGCAACGGCAATCCCTTGAGGGTATTCAAGAAGAAGGGCCAGAAGCGGACGACGAGGCGGTCCAACATGAAGCCGGTACACTTCAAGCGGCCGACACAACCGACAGACGGCCCTGCGCCGGACGAGGAAGACAACGACATCGTCCCAGAGACGCAGCTCGGAGGTCACGACCCAGACGATTACCTTCCCGACGACCTGGACGACTTCGTCCCGTCGGACGAGGAGGTCGCGAAGAAGAAGCCCGCGAAGAAGGCCAAGAAGACCAAGGCAGGAGACGACAAGAAAGAGGGGGGCACGGTCAAGAAGGCGGTGCGCAAGGTCAACGAGCTCGCGCACGCCAACTTCAGGCGGCTGAAGCTGAAGAACACGGGGTCCAAGGGCGGGCCCGGAATCAACAGCAGATTCAGGCGCAGGCGATGAGCGGTATTTTGTGTGTAAGGCATTATTGGTATGGGAGCATTTGCGTGGAGTTTGGGGTGCCGGGTCAGAACCTGCCGGTCATGATGATAATTATGTTTTACAAAGATCATGTCAACTTCTGTCTGCATCACCATCCATGTGCCCTGATCAAATTGCAATGTGAGGATAATACGCTATAAGTACATCAAGTCAAAATGACTTTGTGTTCAGCCCCTGCAACGCTTGCAATAGCAGCGGCAGCTTCTTGACAGTCTCCCAGTCATATGCCGGTGGCAGCTGGTCGTCCTCTGCCTTTGCGACGATACTGCTCCCGTTCCCTCCAAGGTTGACTTCATCGGCGCCCGTCTCATCCCATGCGCGAGCGTTCAAGCGCCTCCACATATTCTTCCGCAGCTCATGTCCATCAAGGAAGGCCTTGAACCACGCTCTGTCGAATGGCGGCAGGACCCTGCCGAGACCATCCTCGCCTGGCCCTGCGAGGCGGCGTAGCGTCTCGAAGTAATCCTCAAAATCGGGGAAGATAAGAGAGAAGCGTGGCCCGTCGCCGCGAGCAGCAATGCGGTCAGCCTCCCATTTTTCCTGCTCAGCCAGCGGCGGCAGGGCCGCACGCCCCGCAAGAACGCGCGCGGCCAAGACGGCCTGCCACTCAAAGATGCGGAACGTCAGGCCCGCGCCGACAGCACCGACGAAGAGGAGCGTCGGGTCTTTTTGATAGACGACGTGCTGGTAGAGCAGCGGGACGCGGTTATTGCGCACCTCTACGTCAGGGAGGAAGGGGAGGGTCCAGGTGTAGCCTGTGCCGAAGATGATGTGTTCCACGTCTTCGGCGGGTTTGCCCTCGAGGAAGTGGACGGTGCGGCCTTCGATACGGGTGATTGTGCCGCGGCGGGCGATGCGGGGGTGGTTGAAGGCCTCGTCGCCGAAGTAGATGTTTGCCTTGTGGCCGTTAACGACGGCGTGGACGGGGGTTTGGGCGACGGAGGTGAGGTCGAAGGCGATGTCTGCGGCGGAGACGGAGGCGCCGACGACGACGACGCGCTAGGGGGGGTTAGACGGGTGGTCTGTCAGGATTGGAGGGGAAAAGCGCCCACCTTGCCTCGGAAGTAGTCCCGGCCCCTGAAGTTCTTAGAGTGCAAGACGGAGCCGGGCCTCAACTTCTCAAACTGCTCGAGGCCCTCGATGGCGGGCACGTATGGCACGCTGTAATGCCCATTCGCCACGACGACAGCATCGAACCACTCAACCCACCAATAGTCCTTCTCGGCGCCGTCCTTGCGAAGGGTAACCTTCCACTCATGCCCGACCTTCTCAACGCGCTCGACGGTGGTGCTGTAAGACACAAGGTCGTCGTAGCCATTACGCCCCAGCAGACCCTGGATGTAAGAGCGCACGACCTTCCAGTGGCGGAAGGGCGTATCCTCGCCATGCAGGGCGATGGATGCCTCGCTGCGCACGGCGGGGATGGGCTCCTTGCTGAAGGACATGGGCACCGTGTCGATATTGGTCTCCAGGTAGGGGTAGATGGAGGAGTCTGAGAAGCGGGGGACCTGGAGCTTGGGGGTCTGCGCCGGGACCTGCTCCGGGACGGGGACGGGGCCATCGGCGGTGCGGTTGCCGAGGGCCTCGAGGTCCGATAGCAGCGGAGGGGGGACCTCGTCTCCGATCCTGGGGGAGGTCAGTCATATGGTCTGTGTTCGGGGTGGAAAGTGGAACTCACCAGCAGCCTCCGGCGGCTTCGCGGCGTTCAAAGACGCGGATGAGGTCAAAGGCCTTCTCCTGGGCCAGGGCGTCGACGGCGATGGCCCCGGCCGGACCGGCGCCGATGACGGCAACCCTCTTAACGCGGACCATCGCGGGGTGTCGCAAGGGAGTTGGTGGGGGATTGAAGAGAGAGAAATGTCAAGCTGAAAGTGGTGAGAATGAGGTGAAGAAGACGCCCATGTCTTTCTCACGTCGTCGGCTATTATGTGGCCCTCTGCTTCTCCTCCGCCCACCCGCCCGTCTTATCATGAAAATAACCGACCACTCCCCGGGCTTCGACACCGACCCCTCCGCGCGTCTCCATATCCCGGAGGGGCGGTCACAGGCTGCCGGTCGCGACCCCTGAGACGTCTTCTCCCCTGTCACCGAACAGCCTCCTCCGTCGTCGTCGACGCCTCCGGCGACATGACGCCATCCTTCCAAAGCCCGGTCGTTCAAATCCCGACCGCAGGACATTCGTCGGCCGGTGTATGTTGCCATCGAGCCAAGGCGCAGCCGTCGAGGTGACGATCGCAGCAAATCAGAGCCAGAGGGGGGCGGCTGCTTGGGGGTGGCAGCACCCAAGCTGGTGGTAAAATCGACGGCCTGGACCTTGACGCATGCCCAGGTCGCTTTCTCGCCCTCGCGTGGGCGCTGGGGTGCATCTGACAGGGGGTAGAGACAGGGGAGGGCCCTCTGTAGATTCGTGGGTGTCATCTTAGCGTCGATTGCGACATGAACGACTCCATCACCATCGCCACGATGAGAAGGAGGGGAAAGCCAGGAGCTCTAGCGCCGGCGACGCGGTGCCCACGCTGGTGGCTTTTGGTACTTGTTCGATAGACAAAAAGTGCCGGTATGATCATTGACCGAGGATATCACGCAATCCCGTCCAAAGCCCTTCGCTCCAGGGCACCGCCCCTTATCGCTCGTCTGCCATGCTGTCGGCTGCAGCGTTGATCTCAGGTACCCCCTCGAGGGTCTTGTCGACACTTGTGTTTCGGTGTTTGCTCATGAAGCGAGGCTGGGCAGTCATCATATCAGTCCGGGGGATGGGGGCTGTGTGATCGTCGTATATGATGGCCCGGCGCCGTCATCTCGGACGACTTACTGGTGCGGATGTGTTGACTTGCAGATGTGACATCTTCTCGGGCTTCGACAGAGTGTGTTTTCAAACTCCGAATCTTGCATCTTCGCCCTGAATCCCAATCTGTCTGCCCATTCTTGTGTTGTGTGGCACGAGAAGCCGAAAGGAAGACACCGTGGCCAAGATGACAGCGCCAGAACAGGCGACTCTCGCGGCAGCTCCTCACGAGGACAAAGCTGTCGACGAGAAGCCAATCGACAATAGCTCGCCGTCTGACCAAAATTCCCTGGGAAGCTCCGATCTCCCGGAATGGACGCAAAAGGAGGAGTTGAGAGCTCGGACAAAGTAGGTGCCCGCGACAAGCACCTCGTCAACCAGGCCAGACTAACATGCCTGACAGGGTCGACTCGTCCGTTCTCCCGCTCTTGTTCCTGGGCCTACTTGTCTTCCAACTTGACCGCATGAACATTGCCAGCGCCTTGACGGCTGGCTTCGCAGTCGACATTGGCGTCGGCCAGGACACGATCAACCTGGGCAACCAGCTCATGTTCATGGGCATTGTGCTGCTGGAGATTCCTTCCAACATACTCCTGCAGAGGGTGAGTCTCCGCAACTTGCATGATCCTGAGACTCCTCTCTGACTTTGCCTCGTAGCTTGGTCCTCGCTGGTGGATCAGCACACAAGTGTAAGTTGTCTGGAGTCTTCTTCTTCTTCTTCTGAGGCGTCGTGCCTAGAAGCGCATCCACTGACTCCCCTGCAGCTTCATCTTCGGACTCGTCGCCATGCTCCAGTTCAACGTGAAGAACAAAGCCGGTTTCCTGGCGTCAAGGCTGATCCTGGGCTTCTCCGAGGCGGGATACATCCCCGGCGCCATCTACACCCTGTCAACCTGGTACCCTCGACGAGAGCTCGCCAAAAGGGTCGCCGTCTTCTTCTTTGGCATGTTTGGCGGCAACGCACTGAGCCCCATCCTGGCCTCGGGCATCCTCCAGCTCGAGGGCGCCTCGGGCCTCCGCGGTTGGCAGTGGCTCTTCCTTCTCGAGGGTCTTTTCACCATCGTCGTCTCCGGCGCCTTATTTCTGCTCCTTCCCGGATCGCCCGATGAGCCGCGCCCGCTGCTGAGCCCGGGGCTGATCCGCTTCACCGACCGCGAGCAGGGCATCCTTCGCGCCCGTCTCGAGATTGACGATGAGCAGCGCAAGAACGGCGCTCAGGGCCTGCATATCCCCTGGGCTCTGGTCTGGAAGACCGTTTGCCACTGGCGCCGCTGGCCGCACTATGTCTCGACCTTTGCCGCCTTCTCGACATGGTCTTCGCTGACGACTTATACTCCCTCGATCATCATGGCCCTGGGCTTTAATCGCATCGCCGCCAACGCTCTGGCCGCCGTGGGCGCGTCGCTGGCGCTTGTCGTTGTGTTCCTCTTCGCTTGGTTCAGTGATCGCACCGGCAAGCGCGGGCTGTCGGTGGTACTGGCGCACATCTGCTACCTCATCGCCCTCATCGTCACCCGCCAAGTGCATCCGCACGTCGGCAAGTGGTCTCGCTGGGGTCTCTGGACGCTCGTCAACTCGTTCGCCGTGGGCTACCACCCGGTCCACAACAGCTGGGTGCAGCTCAACTGCCGCGAGCCGGGTGAGAGGAGCATTGCCATTGCTATGTGGGTGATGAGCGCCATCAGCGGTTTGATGGTTGGTACGCAGTACTACCGGGCGAGTGACGTGCCATTGTGAGTACTCGTCTGAAGGGTATGCGAATGTTGTTCGGTCGCTAATTTCGTCGCCAGCTACAACACGGGTCTGCGCACGCAGATCATCATGGTGTCTCTGGGCATGTTGTTCGCCATCATTCAGGATGGCGTTTATTTCGTCCACAACCGGAGGGTGCGCAACGGGCAGCACCGGCCCAAGGATGGCTCGGAACCGTACATCTACACCCTGTAGGTCGACTGGGAGATGGCAGGAAAGGTTTGAGGCGAGCGATGGCATGTTCTCCATACATTTTAGATGAATAGAGATTGTCATGCTACACGTGGATCTTCGAACGATGGAAGTGCTCCAGCGATCAGAATACCCAGGGAACAAAACGAGCCGTCCGCGCATGCCATGACTCCCACTTGGGTCCAAAGGCGGCCTTGAGCATGCGCTCCTCTTCGCGCACGCGGGTCCAGATGCCGGTCAAGCCCAGGGCGCAGGCAAAGGGAACGAGAACGGCTCTCCACGCGTGAAGGAGGCGGAAGACTGCGGGGGGCGTCCAGCAGCCGACGACGCTGTCCCGGCGGGCCAGCAGCCCTATCAGGCCAGCGGCAAGCAACACCAGGGCGGTGTAGCTAGGATGCTGAACGTGGCGGTAGATGCCCGTCGTGGTAAGCACCGAGGGCTTGGCGAGGCTGAAGGTGAAGTTCTTGTCGAGGGTCGCGTAGGCCACGAGGCGGAGGTAGACGCCGGAGAAGATGAGGGCCAGGGGCACGGCGGTTGAGATGGACCAGGTGGCCAGCGCCATATCGAGGCCGTTGTCACGACCGTAGCCAAGGAGCGAGTCTGGTATGTTGGGATAGGTGTAGGCGAGGGCGGCCTTGTGGAGGCAGAGAATGCCAACAGGGGCACTGACGACCCTTGTGAAATAGGGCGTCGTGATCATGAGGCGCCGGATCGTGTCTCCGGTCCTTGGCGCTGTTGTCTCCGTGTTGGGGTTAGGCGGCGTGACGGCGAGGAAGATGCCGAAGCCCGAGGCTATGATGGTCGCCGCGAGGGACGTTTGTGATAGCCAAGCCAGAGCCATGATGTGAAAGGAAGTGCGATGGTCGTGATGTGTTGATGCTGGGTGAACTTGAAGTTGGGAAGGAGTGGAGGGGGAAGGATGGTTGAAGTTGAGGTTGGGGCCGTGTTTCAGCGTTGAAGTACAACACCGTGCCGAGTCAGTAGCGCACTAAAAGCGGGTAGTTCCGTCTTCTGGGGGTTCGACAGGTCCCTGTAGATCCTTCCTCAATCAAGGCCATCAACAAAACACAACTTGAACAGGCAGAAATATTTCATTCATCACAACCGCCAGCCTTTACCTTCGCTTCCTCTCTCTGGCCGCCGCTTTCGCCATCTTATCCAGAGCAATATTATCCTTCTCCACCCTCTCCATGTCACGTCTGTGGAGAGCCGCCTTGGGACCAACGACAGCCAGCACAGTCGCCGCCGACACGTCCCCTGGCCTGCGTATGATCTCGCGCCACTCGCCCTCCTTTCCCCATTTCGGTGCCGTCGTGTAGAAACCTAGCCATCTGTCGTCGCCCTCTGCCGTCTCCGGCCGCTCCTCGAACCGCCCTCCTGTCCGGGGATTGACATACAGGCGAGTCTTGATGTACTCCTCGAGCTCCTTGGGTGCGCCCGAGTCCCTGGACTGGTGGTCGAGCACCTTGACAAGGTCTACGAAGACAGCATTCTTGGGTAGCCGGAACCCCATCTTTTCCAGTGCTTGCATCGTCTGACTCGGCCGGTGAGAGCAGATGCAGAGGGAAGGTGAGGTCTTGACGAGCTCGGCGAAGATCTTGTGAATCTCAGCCAGGGTAATGTGCTCGGGTTCGTAAAACGTCTTTTCGCTGCCGCTGTCCTCGTCTTTCTGCATTCGCTGCGTCCACCATCGCGAGGTGCCCCAGAGAGCCATGCGCGAGCGGATCCAGAAGGTGTACTTCCTGAAGCGCGGCGGGGAGGTGCCCTCTGAGGGAAACTCGGCGACTTCAAGGGTGAGGACGGGCGCCTCGCCCTGGTTGGACCAGTAGCCCTTGTTTTCGTTGCGACTGACCCAGCCATGCCAGACATAGGTGAATCCCAGCGGCGCCCACTCCATTGTGACGATTGCGACGTGAGGTTTGTTCCAGCAATTGGCCAGAGCCGTGTTCTCGTCGGCGCAGGCGCGGAGGCGACCGAGCTCGGCCTCGGTGAGGAGCCTGTGTGGTGTTGAAGCCATTCGGTGGAGGTCGCAATAGGGGGTCGTAAATTGATGATGATTGAAGATTTGACGACTTGACAACCTTCGGTCGGGAATATCTATATCAGATGAGATGTGGTCAGCCCGCATAATTGGTGGTTGAGTCACTCGCCGCATCCTTCGAAAGGGGGCTATTTCAGGTTGCTGCCTGCGACACAATACGAGCGTGGTGCGGGATTCCGCCAGTCCTCGAGTCCGTGCCATACAATACTTGCCTGACCTGACTTTTGCCGTCAACACATTTCCCTGGCATGAGATCAAGACGTCTCGATGTAATGACAATGTGCACAAATCACTGGTCGGTGAAGTCATCTCAGGAGCATTCAGTTTCGGCATACCAACGCATCAGGGCAATCATATTGACTTTGGACTACTAAAAGCACCTAGTGACATATTGCCAGTGCCGTCACACCCTCTAGTGGTTGTGCTCATCAGCCGGCAGCATGCGCGCCTCAAGGCCACGCTTACCCAGCCAGGCCGGGTCCTCAGCAGCAGCAGCGCGGAGCTTCTCAGTGACGGCGTCCATGTCGACGCCGAGGACCTTCTCGATGTAGCGGGGCAGCTGGGTGTTGTCCCAGACACCAGCAAGGTCAGCCTGGAGATCACGGCGCTGGGCCTCGGCGGCGTAGCCGAAGAGGGAGATGTCGGTGGCGGTGTGGCCGCCGGTGGACCAGTTGATGCCGGCGCGGCGGGAGAGGAGGCGCAGGAGCTCGGCGCTGAGGCTCGAGGCGGCGAGGAGGGTGGTGATCTCGGCGTCCGAGGCGTCGGAGAGGCCGGCGGCGGGGAGGATCTCGGAAACGAGGAATTGGCGGCGGTCGGCACCGGAGGGGCGGCTGTTCCAGATGCTCTGGAGGTGCTCGCCGGAGTGGACGGCGTTCTTCAGGGGGCGGGGGTCGTAGCCGTTGGTGCTGGGGGTGTTAGCAGAGGCACTGGGGAAAGGGGGTTGGGGGACATACGTCAGGCCACCGGTCTCGTGGTCCGCGGCGGACATGAGGATGGTATCAGGGTGCTTGTCGATCCACTCACGGACGTAAGCAAGGACGTCGTTGTACATGAGGGTATCAACGGCGTGCGCGGCGGGATCGTTGGCGTGACCGGCGTGCTGTTCGGGTCAGCTGGAATATTAGGAGGCAGAGGGTTATGGGACATACGTCAATACGGCTGGCCTCGACCATGATGAAGTAACCCTTCTCCTTGCACGAGGTGGCGCGGTGCAGGGTGTTCAGAGCCGTCTCAACCATCTCAAGAAGAGACGGCTCGTCCTGGGTGACCTTGCGGTCAATCTCATAGCGCAGATCGCCATCGTTGAAGAGGCCCAAGAAAGGCAGAGGAATGTCAGCCTTGCCCTTCTCCAGGGCATCGAAGCCGGAACGGTTCTGGGCAATGTAGAAGCCCTGCTCCTCGGCAAACTTCCACAGGTCAACATCGTTACTGCGGCAGGAGCGGCTGTGGCCCTGGGGGAAGAAGGAGCAACGGCCGCCACCGAAGAGGATGTCGACGACGGAGCCGAGAGGGTGGCTGTAGCCAATCTCCTGGTCGGCAATGGTGTCGAGAGATCGGCGGGTCTCGGTGTGGGAGGCGTAGACGGCCGGGGTGGCGTGGTTGATGGTCGAGGTAACGACCAGGGCGGTCCTCAGGCCGGCGAGCTTGGCGGCCTCGAGGATGGAGCCGACGGGGGAGCCATCGGGGAGGACCGAGATGGCGTTGTTGTTGGTCTTGTATCCCGCGGCGAAGGCGGTGCCGGAGCTGGCAGAGTCGGTGATGAGGTTGTTGGCGCTGTGCGTCTTGACGAGACCGCACACCTGGGGCATGTCAGTCAAGGGTCAAGGATTGGGGCAAGGGGGCACGTACAAGCTCATCAGCGGCCAGGGAGAGGATCTTGGGGTTGCGGCCGGTGGTGCCCGTCTCGATGAGCGAGTACAGGTCACGGGCCAGGTTCTGGGAGGCCTGGCCGTAGCCATCGGGCACAATGTAGATGACGTTCTTGGCCTGGACGGCAGGCGTCTCAGGGGCAGCCGCGAGGGCGGTCTGGGCGAGGGCGCCGACGGCGGCGAAGGCGGTGGCGGCACGCATCTTGACTGAGATTGACCAATGAAGGGGGAGGCTTGAGGGGGGTGAGGAGCTCAGCTGGCCATCAAGGTGCGCATCGCGGGACCTTATATGTAGCGTGATGCCCTCGAGCTCCTGGTCGTCTTCCTTCGTCCGTCGACCGGACCTCCCGGGGTCATGGTACCATGCGAGCGCACCCTCCCATCACAATCAAGGAAGCAGACGCCGACCCCTCGACGACAAGATTCAAACGACCTCCCTTTCGGCATAGCGTCCGCGAAAAGAGGCACCATGAGCTGCACCCAAGAGACCGGGACGACCTCGCCTGGGTCGTGGATGGAGCAGCATGACGGCGAGCCGACCATCGGTTCGCCAGACCTCGAATGTCAACCCCCGCCCGCAGGTCCTCGATGACGGTGGCCCAACGACCGGAGATGAGCGCGCAGAGAAGGATGGAGGAAGCTCAGGAACGTGCCCTGGTGTGCTACGCGGTTCCTGGAGGCCAAGACTGGCAGGCCGAGGGGTGATTTGATTGCCCCGCCGTTCGGCCCCAATCGACGCCACCCGTTGCGCAACGTGCCCCTCGGGAAGCCGGAGCATCAGATGCGGGCCCGGCCTTGGCGGGGGAAGGTCCTTCAGGCAGTGGAGGCAGGCAGGGAACTTGAAGGTGGTATCGTCGGCGGGCGCGGATGCTCGAGTCCACGTGCCTGTCCCTTGCGGACGACGGGCGGGCTGTCGAGGTTGGTTGTCGACTTCTCTGCCTGGCGGACGTCGCTTGGGATTCGACCCTGGCTCGGGCGAGCAGCTACGGGCCACCTCCCAGGGCAAGCCAGGGCACGTGGGCGGGCAGGTTGAAGCCTGCAGAGGGAGGTGGCCGGGCTGCACAACTTGATTGCCAGTGTGATGCGGTGAACAGCAACGCTATTGAGCTGGGCGATGCTGATGACGGCCTTGGACGAGGTGAGATGAAAAGTTGTAGGGCGTCGCTGACCTGGCCGCAGCAGAGTCGGAGACCCAGTTCATAGTGCAGAACAAGAGTCGACGTATGGCTCCAGAGCTGACGCCTGACATCGAAAGACAGAATATCGCTTTAGTCGAAAGCCCCATATCCCCTTCCGTCGATTCTGCGCCTCTAGGTAGCCCCATCATCGCACGTCGCGGTACTTGGTCTATTGGATCTCGCATCCAACCGGGTAGGTTTATTGAAACTAGAGTTGAATCTTTGACTGCCTTTGGAAACTCTTGACCCATTCGTCCGGCTTTCAAGACCCAACTAGTACAGCCGAACACCAAATATGCCCGGTTCATATGTATCGTTCCCAACACTTATCTTCCTGACAAAATAGTTGTCTCCGCCGACAAAGTTTTCCCAAGGTCCACGATGTCGACGCCACCAGACGCCGCAGAGGTAGCTTCCACCGCATTGTTCGCTGACGTTGTCTCATCTGGTGCCCTTGCGTCCACCAAGGCAGTGAATTGACGCAGTAGCCCGCCGACGATCCCGTTAGCAAAACGCCCCCACGTCTTCCGGGCCTTCATTTCGCAGAGAAGAGCGTCCATGTTTGGGGGTCTGTCGCAAAGAATCAAATCCTCCAGCGTCATTGTGACTGGTGTCCGTCCTGGCTCAGGCTCACGCCAAGTCTTTCCGCTGGTATCACAGACGTGGAACTCGAAGACGACGTCAATATCTGGGCCGTTTCGCTGAAGGAGATGAAGCTCAAGAGCAGCGTATCGCCTTGCAATCTCCTCTTCAAAAGCCCAGGCCTGTTTAGGACCACTGCATTGGTTTCCTAATAGGACGAGGAATGTGACCCACCCAGGAAGGTGCAGTGGCCCGTCGGATGGCCTGACAGGATGAAGGCGTAGTCGATTGCTGAAATGAATACGATTCTCAAGGAGGCGCTCGAGGAGCAGGAGGGACTCGGTCTGAGTCGCCCAGCTCACAGACAGTAACAAGCATAGGTCTGAAGAGGAGCGGTCGTACTCTGAGGCGCTGATGCGACGCATGATAGTGTCAGGTGATGCCCCAATCCAGATAAGGAAGTGGGTGTAGGATATATCCGGATTCTGATGACCCCTCAAGATGCTGTATGGGCTGAATATCCAGCCCCAGTTAGTTGTGCCGTCATTTAGGCGGGTGTGCCCAGAAGAGTTGGATATTGAATAAGGCTCCTCTCTGAACTGTTCCAAAAGGCTCCCGCATTCGCTCAAGGCTCGGGGTGTCATGCGGGCCAACCGGCATATCGTAGTGAAACGATTCCAGAGGAAACTGTGCATGACACGGCTGCTTCTCATCAAGGCGTCGGAAGACGTCCGTGCAAATTTGATCTCGGTAAGGCGGAGTCTCAGATAGTCTGAAGAGGTGAGTTTGTTTTCCCCAAGCTGCTGATGTACGGCAGACACTGTTTCTGGTTGGCACAGAAAATCGTTCACGGTGCGGTGCAAGAAGTATATCAAGTGTCGAGAATAAACATCTCTGGTCCAAAGCGCACGGTGGCGGACCTCGAGAAGTCCCTTGCAGGTCAACTTGAGTTGAGCTTCGGCATAGCTGATACGCCTTGTAACTTCTTCATCGGTGTAGGCGACACGCGGTGTATTGTAGGGAAAGTCGGGGTCTTCTAGGTCATCGATCCACGATACCAGGAGTGCATTTGCGTTTTGACCAAGATCAGACGCGGCAAGGAGTAGCAATTGATACGCCCGAGTCCTGTCGGCAGGGTTGATCTGGTTGAAGAGGAAGAGGAACAGATCCGTGAGTTCTTCAGGTGCTTGCTCGATCTTTGCCTCTAGGGCTGCATAGTTGCTTTGATGCCGAATGCCTTCGCATACAGAGTCGAGAACCAAACGCGCCCAAAGGAAGACGCCAGACGCATTGATGCTGACTTCGAAGGCTAATTCTTCGATCTGGGCGTGGGAAAGAAGGGCCTTGGGAGCGTTCTCAGCTTCCAACATTTGTTGACCGAAGTGGCGAATATCAGGCCCATTAAGCTCGTGAAGATGGATTCTTGCACTGCTGTCGAAGACAAGATGAAACTCCTCGTACGGCCGGCTGCTTGCGCATATCCTAATGTTCGGGGACTGGACCCATGACTGCAGCTGCTTGGCCAAATTCAGGTGATCCATACTCCTACCTGCGTACTCATCGAGACCGTCGATGAAGAAGCAGAAGGCATAGGCGGAACTGCCAGGAAAGCTGTTGATCAGCTTTGTCATGGCATCTTGAAGCTCAACGAGCCGAAATGACGAGTTTTCGGGATTAGGGTGTCCAAAATGAGCGGCTGTCAGAGCCGATATCTTATCCCATTCCTCCGGGAAGACGATCCTCGTCAGCTCTGGGCACTGTCGGAGAACCTCCAGGAGGATGGTGCGGTAGAGGCCTTCAAGAGAATTCTGGAGTGGATTTCTGTCGGACAGCCAGAAGAAGAACTTGGCAACGACAAGTCTCTTGGAACCGGCCCATGCGCCTAGCTTCTCAACCATGATCTTATTCTGGCTGAGCAGCTTCATCAGGGTCGACTTGCCGGAGCCAGCCTTTCCGGATATGTGCAGAACCTTGTCGCCCGACTCCAGCCAGTATCCAAGTGCCTCGCGCGCTTGTTCTTTGTCCGCATCGGGACGCGAGGACTGGTCGATGTCGTTGTCCAGAAGCCTTGTGAAGCTGTCAAAATCTCCGTCAATGATGGCATCGAACCGAGTGTGGACGTGATCGAAGCGCAGTCTGCCTAAGATTTGGAGGTCGGCAGGGGTTTGTTGATGTATGTTCTGAAGGGTTTTTGCGATACGCGAGAGCTCTTCACGAATGTCCTCCATAGCGAATGCTTGATCCGCATCGATGGTCGAGGCATGGTCAGCCTGAGTTTGAAGGCCGACCTCCAGCCTTTGGATAACATCTTGTACCGAGCGTAACTGTGAAATGGTTTCGCTGAAAGTGTTTGTGTTCCCCTGGTGAATTCGATCTAGTTGCGCTTGGATGGACTTGTTATCGTCTGCGAGTATGAGGCTGAGGCGGAGGAGGAGTTGGACGCGGTAGGCGTCTAACTTCCTTTCGATCTCGGCAATTTGGTCGGACATTCGGAGTGTCTTCCAGGCGGCTTGAAAACTGCGAACCACCTTGTTTCCATCAGCTTTACGCTCGAGTCCACTAAGAACGTCGAGTAGCTGGTCGAACAGCTCCTTGCACTTGGCGGCCAAGCCTTGCAGCTCTCTGTAGTGTGGTTTGGATTGCACCACCGCAGGTAATTGCCCGTGGATCGCGGACGCAGCAGGCACTGGAGCAAACTTGATCATCATGTCTGAAGTGACATCTTGGAGATCCTTGATGATGACGCTGACGTGCGGATCAGCAGCAGTGCCGATGGTTGATTTCTTGTACACATCGACGGTGCCATTGACGATTTTGTACGAGAAGTCGATGAAGGTGATGATTGAGGAGGCAAGACCGGCGGCTTCCATTTTGCCGGCCGGGGGGAAACCCTCTGTGCCAGAGAAGAGGGGCGATCGGTCAATCTGTCAACAGAGTGCAGTGCTGATTATCGATGAAGTGAACGTGTTGATAGATGCGAGGTTGCTCATGGTTGTGGTCGGATCAGGCTCCCGCGCCAGAGCAGGAGCGGGGTAAGGCCAAATGGCCATGGCAGACACCGCAACATCTTCCTGCAGGCAGAACGGAGTGGCACTTTGCACGCACAGCCTGCTCAATGCTGCAGCTGATAAAGGTGGTTGTCGCCTCATTTTGGGGCCATTGGGCCGACAGAGACGGGAGCGAAAAGGTTGCCTGTCGACGTTGGCCGGGGTGATAATCTGCTGAGGTAAGCAGCCCTGCCAGCGCCCATCCTCTGTTGAGCCCGGCGGGATGACCCCGGAAGTTCCCCCCTGAAGTAGATTCTGAGTGCCCCCAGAAGCCGTTGGCGCCGCAGGATCGATTGGCCACGAGCGCCCAAGCACGAGTGCCACACCCGGCGAGCCTGCCAATAATATCCTGGCGCGCGTCTACTCCCACCTCATCAAGAAACGTCCCCCGGCCCGACCAGGGAAAACACCAAGACTCTTTGTCCGACAAGAACAAACGCCGCCGTCCCCCGTGTCGCTTCTCTCATCTCCCGCCTGGCGCTTAGAGGCCATCGGGACCATGTCCTGAACATCTTCCCCGTTCCGCGGATGAACACCCCCGGCTTCAGCCTCCTCCGCGCGACATGGCCTGCATTGGCTGACGATCCCCGGCCGCGTGCCGGGTCTCCTCGTTCTCGACCCTGGCACTGCTTGACTTTGTAAACCCATACCGCATCCGTCGTCTCTCATGGCCGCGCCGCGTCTCACGTTTGGCCCTCTGGCTGGCCTGCGCGCGTCTGTAGAAAGGTCTGGACATCTAGACCCCTGACGAGGCCATTGGGATGTCCATGGCCATTCACCAGGCCGCCGCTCGTATTGTGTCATACATATGCCGTGCCCCCTTCTCCGTGGACTGGCCCCATGCTCTCCTGTTCTGGACTCTGGACCTTCAACCGGCTGCTCGATACAGGACGCTCTCTCTCTCGGTCGTTCCCTTTCTGTCTCTCTTGTTTCCTTTCCTTTCCTCTTCTTTCCTTGCTGTCCTTCGTCGTCTGTCTTTTTGCATCTCTCGCTGCCTCGCCTGAGGCCTGTTTCTTGCTGTTCTGTTCACTGCGCAAACGCCGTGCAAACTTGAATCATCGCCTTTACGCCTGGGTCATCTTTGTGGCTCACCTCGCGATACCTCTCTCACAAAGCACCGCTGCTGGCACGGCTTCTCCTCGTTCTAATTTCCACCAAACAACCACAAAACACATCTTCGCCAAGCTCTTCCTTTCAACATGCGCTCTCTTTCATGCATCCTGCTTTACGCCCTGCTCTCCTCCTCTGCCGCGCGGGCCGGTCCCTTGAGCCGCAGCGAGAGGCTACGGAGAGCATATCTGGGAACACCTTCCGATGACTCGGTCGTTCCCGACATCCATGCCCGTCAAGAGGTCGATGATGGCACCACACCGACCCCCATCTTTTCCACAATTGTGCCCGACGCACCAGAACCGACCACAGCACCGCCATCCTCCTCGGCCACAGGCGGCAATGGAGACGCATATCGGGAAGACAATGGGTCTCTGACTTCGAACTCAGAACCAAATTCCCCGAGCAGCCGAGCTCCAGACCAAGCTGGCCCTCCCGACACGACGAGCCCTATCCAAGATCTGCCATCTACGACATCGATCCCAGACGCCATCGAGACTGAGACCGAGGCCCCTATTCCCTCGAGCGAACAGGCTTTCCTGCCTCCAATCTCTAGCAGAATCTCCATTTCCCCGTCGCTCCCCTCCAGCCAGCCCGCCGATGGCCCGTCTTCACTCGTTGAGCTGTCCAGCGCTGCCCCTGAGGTTACACCTACCACAACCTTTGTCACCGAGAGTCAAAGCGAACCCATCTCCGAGTCATCGACTGTTGTTCCCGGTGAAAATGGGGCTGGCAACGAGGGCGAGGTCACTCCCACACCCATCTTTTCCACAATCTCAGCCGGTCCCGCCACCACAGACCAGTCGCTTTCCTTCGTCTCGTCGCTTCAGCTGCCCATCGGAGAGAGGTCGACTGTAGTGGAACCGGAGGTACCCTCATCGGCAGTGCCAAGTGCCTTGCCGTCTTCCGCTTCCACAGCTTCAGTCGAGCTTTCCACCTCGATTCCGCAACTTAGTCAGCTACCATCGTCTGCCCCGGCCACAGAGTCTCTTCTCTCGTCTGCTCTTCCGGCAGACGACTCCAGCAGGCCCGCAGCATCAACAACCAGGTCAAATACCGACGAGCCACTTTTCACAACCACTGTCGGCATTCCGTCTGCGAGCGAAGCTTCGTCGTCTACTGAGTCGGCGATTTCTTCCTCCCCATTGGAAGAATCCCTTCCCGCTGCTTCCTCTGGCCTGCCCCCTTCAACCACCTCGCTTGTCTCCGGCACGATCACAAGCGCGATCCAGGTCACACCAACTGGTGAGCCGGATCCTCAGGTTCCCACCAACCGCGGCCCTCCCAACGCCTCGGCCACCTCCTCCATCCCTCCCGAGCGGTTCCAGGCTAACCTCGAACAAGCGAGGGCGTTCCACGAGAGCTTCAAGCCCCTTACTGAGCAGTCCGCCTGCTTCGGCCAACAGGCAGCATGTATCAACGGCGGCATCGCTCAGTGCCAGCCGGACCAGGGTCAATTTGACATCAAGCCCTGCAACGATCCCAACGAGGAGTGCTTCCCGCTCCCGCTTGTATTTGAAGACGGGGTCAAGCTCAGCTGCACGGATCCTGTTGAGGCTCGCCGCATCCTGGGCATCGAGGAGGATGACTCCCCGTCAGTTGTCTCAACCACCACCCTACCAGCTGTCTCCACGACACCTTCGGGCGACCAAGTCGTGACTGTCACTGAACGGCCCACAGTCACCGAAATTGTCGCCACGGAGACAGTTGACAATGGCATCCCGGTTCAGACCTCCTCGGCCGCACTGTCCCAGAGCCCATCAGCAGCACCGTCACAGAGCCCCTCGACGACCCAACTGGCCGAAGACATTGTAACAGTGACAGAAACGCCTACCATTACTCTTGTTGTGACCGAGACAATCCCGCAACCTGGCGCCGGAGAGACGGCTGTGCCACCTCCCGAGGTCACAACTACCCAGGGCGAGCCAGAGCAAGTCACAACCACCGTCGGCGGCGGCGTTCTCACCCTCACCACCTTCATCACCGTCAAACCTCCTCCGCCTGAGCCCACTGAGCCTGCATCAACCCAACTCATCACCGTCACCATCACCGCCCTTCCCTCCAACCCTCCCGAAATCTCTTCGGATGTCGCCGAGGCCCCTCTGCCTACTTCATCGGCTCAACCTGGAGGCGGCAGCGGCGATGACGGTCGAGGTGATGAAGATGACAACGATGATGACGGGAATGATGACGAGGACGGAGACGATCCCATCCTTACTTCCCTCAACATCATCATCATCCCTACCACCCTGCTCACCACTACCATCAGGGCCACACCACCTGCCGAACAGGCCCTGGCTACGCCAGTCGAAGCCGCTGCTCCGACCGTCACCACTACTGTAACGGAAATAGTGTCCGTTCCAGTTCTTGTGACAGTCACGCAGCGGGAAGTCCGTCTTGAGCAGGCCACCGTCACTGCAACCGTTACCCAGGTGGCTTAGGCCATGCCGTGAAGCCCGCCAGATGCATATAGCATAGATATCGGAGGACATAATGCTGAGGAAGAAATGAGGGCGGGGTTTTGACATTTAGCATGGAGTCTACTTCAGGGGATATAGGGGCGATTAGATTCCGGAAATCGCATAAAAATCGATCAATATAGGGAGATTCAACCGGGTTCCGCCGCGTACAATGCATGATGTTTGATATCGAAAGACCTTGGCCTCATAGGATCCCAGGCATGCTGCCATAATTTTTACAAGGCCACCAGCCAAAAACTCCGCTGCCCATGTATGCACCCAAATGCCGAATGCAGACGCTCCGAGAAATGCCCATCAAGCGAAAAAGTGCATGCCCGTCATTTCTCCTCTCTTCTCCCCAGAACACTCCCGCGAGCCATATTTCGACTCTATGTCCAAAGCCCTCCGCAAAGAACACCGCATCTGTCTATCCCTCGAAACAAGGCTCCAACGTAGCAATCCGTGCTCCCAATCAGACGCCCTCCAGCCGCTGCCTCTTCACTCCCTCCATCTCGCCAATCGTCGTTGTCTCGGTTGTGTGGATCTCGAATGCTTCGGACATCGAGCTCGACTGCCGCTTCTTTCCCTGATGGATCGTCTCCTGGCTAGTAATGCGCGTCACGGCTGTGGCCTGCGTGGACATCGAAAAGCGGTTTGAAGTCAACTCGTCGGAAGATGACCTGGAGGAGCTGGCGTAGCGAGGTGGGTAGTCCTTGGCCGCGGCAAAATCATCTATCCCCTCTTCTGTGCCGTCTGGACCTAAACTCCGCAACGCCTGCGTCGTGTCGGAAGCGTCGTCATCGAGAGGTACCCTGACACTATTGAAAACCGCCTCTCTGCGGAGTACGTCCGACAAGGCCGCCCTGGGCGCTGGCGACTCTGTCATCGGCGGCGTCTGCATCGGCGTCGTAGTACCGGGGGTTGCCAAAACTGACATCTTCTCCGCGATCGGGCTGGCGTCGGCATGCAGCGTCTCCTCGCTCTTGACGAGAGACCCGAGCAACGCCTCGCGGAATGACAGGCCCAGCGCTATCGAGACCCCTCTCGCCACACTGTTCCCGATAGTCGTCCACTGCTCCTTGGTCTCGCCGAGGATCACCTCGTGGTCTCGGAATCCCTGGGCGCGGCGGACCTCCATGATGCTTAGGATCCGGGGCTGGCTCCAGTGCAGACACTTTCCCATAAAGGTGTCTGCCGGGTGCACAGCCGTAGTAACGGTGGCCATGATCTTCTTTGGGTGCACCCGACCCCAGGCCTGTGATACCCTTTCCACCCTCATCCCGGCAGCAGGGAAGGCCATCTGCCGCTCTGCTTCCGTGATGACGCCGGTGCTGTAGTAGGCCTTGACGAAATTTGTCTGGTATGGTCGTGTCGGAATCAGCGAGAACTGGGTGCGGACCTTTCTCGTTACGCCGTAACATTGCCGGTGATCTGGGAATGGGATACAGACGTCGTGTTTTCCGTCGCCGATGTTGGGAAGGTCAGCCACGGCTGCTTCTGCCGTGACTGGTCGGAACGCTGCGGGCAGGAAGAGCCTCTCGACCATGGGCTCTCCGTTGGGCAGCCACCCCAGAGATTTTGACTTCCGGTCCACCTCCAGGTGGGACTGGACTGGCTTTTCTGGCAGACGGAAGCCTGGCGCGGCGAAGGCGAGAAAGACGCGGCTGCGGCTCTGAGGAGATCCGTAGGTCCAGGCATCAAGGAGGAAGAAGTGAGCCTGGTAGCCGAGACCGACGATAGCGCAAATCAGCTGGCTGAAGACGTCCTCGGAACGGGAATTCTTCCCCTGAACAATCTCGACCACGTTCTCCAGGATGCCGTACTTGGGTCGGTACACGTCGATGAAGGAGGCAAAAGAGGCCACCAGTGACTGGTTCTTCCTTTGCTTTGGTGTCGTCTTGTCTAAAGTAAGGCGACTGAATCCTGGGCAGGGGCTTCCTCCTGAGACAAATTCCACTTCGCCGACGGGAGGCACGTTGTCGGAAAACTTGCCCTCGATGACCCTCCGTTGCAGATCGTCGATGGAGCCCACGAATGGGTGCACCTTGGCTTTGTGATCCCCGTCAAGGTTGGCCATGTAGGTGTGAACTGCTCGAGGGTCATAGTCGTTCGCCCATCGCATCTCAATAGCTCCTGCATCCTCGAGGCCGCGTCCGAAATTACCGCCACCACAGAACAGGTCGAAGCCCTTCAGTTTGGGGAAATGGTCGTCAGTGGTCATACCCTGTCGAATGCTCGTAGGGAAGGGGAACTCGTCCGTGAACGGAACACAGCAGTCGGGCTGTTCTGGGTCGATTCTGGTACGAATGAAGAAGGCATTTCCCACGCCGGATCGGTCGTATGGCACAGTGAGCTGCTCATGGGGCTCGAAGTATCGCACGAGACAGCGTCCGTGAATTCGCCAGTTCTTGAGTACGAGTGGCTTTGCCGATTCAGACCACACAAGCTCATTCGGCGCACATTCGCTGCTGAATTTCTCCCTCCGAGGCAGAACGAGTAGTTGGGATTCAGTCAGGTCGCAAGTCAGTACCACGCAGGGCTCCAGGGTATCTGTCGTCGTGTGAACGTGCACCAGGACTGTATCGCCAGGCATGTACGGCGGTACCTGCTTTTTCGGGGTATGATGATCGCAGCGGAGGTGGTCCTCCTGCCAAGTGATCCATCTTCGCTCCTGATGCAGGTAGGTTTGTCGACAGAAGAACTCTGCTTGGGTGGTCGACGACCCTCCCCAGTGAACCCGATGGACGCCTGTGACCTCCTGTTCCGTGATCTTCGACATGCCGACCTCTCCGCACGAGCAATGATCCGAGAGGAACAGCTCGTTCTTCCAAGGATACTTCATATCGCCGCAGATGGTGTCGGCAGGCCGATAGATCCAGGTGACTTCAAAGGATCGATGTCCCAGTTTGGACGTGTACACATGTTGAACCAGGCCGAACCAACGGTCAACGTCGTGAGTTTCGTTGGCGTGTCTCCGCCAGTGTTCATCGCCCGCGTCGCGCATGGTCGAAATGACAGAGCCGACCTTGATGGCACGCTTCAGGGTCGACAGGCCGGAAGCCTTTATTTCGGTGTGGTCGTCCTCGTTGTGCAGCTTCGATGGCATCTCCAGATGTTGCTTCCGGATCAGCTCTTGCCGCAGCGCCTCCGTTTCTGCGCTCGGTTCGACAGCCTCCAACACAGAGACAAAGGGGAGCTCGGAAAAGCAGTCGTAGATGTAGGGGGTGACCACTGTCGGTGGAACAGCACCCGTGGCAGCATCCGAGTCTTGACGGATCGAGCCCATGACCTTGTAGGTGTTGAAATGGATGATCTCATCCCACAGGGCATGGTAATGAACACCGTCGTTGTCCATGACGCCGTGTGCCTCCTTGTAGATGAAGCGTCTGTTGGCGTGGACAGCGATGCGGAAGTCCTCCTTGCCATACTGATGGAACCACCGCTGGAAAGCTTCGTTGCGTCCATGTATCCGATGGAGCCATTTGCTGAAGTGAGATTCGAAGTGATGGAACTCGACAGGCTTCTTTTGTTTCGTCTCCATGTAGCCGAGGTAGTCGACAACGTGCTTGGCAAGATCCACAATCCACAGGAAGCCGGTGTGATACCGGACGTACTCTTGCGCCGGCTTCTTCAACTTGAAGTACGCAGTACTTCCGTTCTTGTCGTGCAGAGTCGTTTGTATCCAGATTTGGTCTCCGACCGTGTGCGACTCGAGGCCGTAATTGCCGATGGGGACTGTGCTGAATGGCATCTTCCGCACGTAGTATCTGTCCGTGCCGTTGCACAAGTATCCATCGGCGTAGAGAATGGCTGGCTTGTAATCTTGCACGGAAAGGTGTTGCAATGGTCTCAACTCGTACGGATACTTCTGCTCAGCGTACTCCTTGAACTGGTCGCCTTGACTGAGGGTGTAAACGACAAAGTCGTCCAGCTCGAGTTCGAAATCGCCGTTTGGTTCTGCTTTCTTGTTCTGGATCAGGCTTTTCACAGCCTCAATCTCTGTGGATTCGGGCGCGGTGGGTTGAAAATCCTGATACAATGATTTTGGGACAACGAGCGTCGATGAAGGAATCTCAACCACAACGCGCGCGGAGGTGTCGGGTATGTCAGCCTCGTCCCGTAATGTTCCAACGAACTTGTTATCTTCATCGAAGACAGCATCATGATCGGAATAAGAACGCGGCAATGCCTGGCGAGAGGGCGAGGTCTTGGATTGCGGTGTTGACGACGACTTTGGCTTGGCAGGCTCCCATGTCTCGTCATCCTCGTCAGATTGCGCCAGTTGCTTCAGAAGAGCCAACTCTTCCACGCTATCTGAGTCGCCAGCCTCGGAGGTAGGGGCGCTGCCGGCTGGGCTTTCATGCGCCCAGTACTCTAAAGGCGGCGGCATTGTGATCTGCCATAATGTTATTAGGACGGAGCGAATGCAGATGAGAGTGGCATAGTACCTTGAACGGCTTGCTGTTTGTTTGGAATCATGTGGAGTCGTCGATCCCTGAAAGGCGACAACTTGTATCGTGTTGAATGGGACGAGTGTGAGAGTGGCCCAACGGCTGGAACGTGCGATCGATCCCATGTTCCGTTTGTGTTTGTTGGCTGCAACTTGGACGGAGCAAACGGCAGTTGTTGGTTTTCACCCCCGAACAATAGAAAGCCCCGAACAATGAACGGACGGCAGGGTCTTGACGAACCAAACCCGAGGTAAGATTCGAAAGAAAGAGCCCAAACAAACCCCACCTGCGACCGGGATTGACATTCACTCTTTGTGACGCCCTGATGAAAACTCCTCCCTTATTCGTAAACAGTGCCAAGGATTGGGCGGTGCTTGAGCGGCTTTGGCTGTATCACCAGCTAGGTCGGGTTCATAATGATGAAAAGAAACGGCAAGTATTCGGGGATTTCTGTTTGCTGGTTGAAGTGCATGGAGCTCGGGCGACTTGCGATACAGGCAAGATGCTGCGCACTGGGGCCGTGAATGCTCTTCAAGTTGGAAGCTGCCAGGGCGGCTTCATCGTCGCGTTGCGTTGAACGCGGCGCGTACGAATAGGTATTGACGTCCGAATCTGCGCTTCCATCTAGTATGAGGGATTGACCAATCAAAATCACGGCGCACATGGTGATGTGGGGCGGGTCAGAACGACTCCACGTTGTCGCGTGTGGGTGCTCTCACGGTGCACCGGCAGCGTAGCTGCCCTTACATGTCGTTCTTTCTGGATGGTATAATTGCGATATTGGAAGCCCGCCGCAAGATGTTGAAGCCCGGACACACGGGTGGCTCCTTCCCTGGCCAATCCCCTTTTTCCATTCTGCCCGCCTGCACAACACCTGTATCAATAAAGTTTTTTTGCTAATCGTATTCTTGAATATGACTCTACCGGAATCTTCAAAAACAAATGTCAATAAATTCATGTGCAGGGTTGTAGTGATGCGCGAGCGAGGTGGCAGTGAGAGTCGCTGTTGCTGCTTCACGACGAGCATCAAACCCCACCATTGCTTGTCTACGAGTCCGCATTCAAGATGGTAATGTGAGATTTCCGTTCCAGTTACAAAGTTACAGAGTTGGGTATCTATCCGCGCTTCCATTTCCATGCCATGCCGTGCCATGCCTCGTTCTTGTAAGAGGCCATGTTATACATTTTGGTTTGTTGCTTCTTCAACAGAAGCTTCCTTCTCCTGCATCCACTCCAGCACGATCCGCCGCACCTCGAAGACAACCTCGACCGCGATCAGGATGATGATGATCCATTCCAGCCTCGTCCCGTGCTGCTCGCTCGACATCTCCCTGAGGACCGTGGCAATTTCTTGCGCATAATCCATCTTCTGGTTCAGCGTCCGGATGCGCACGTTGACGTCCAGCGCCCGTCCGACCTGGTCGTAGTAGCCCTCGAGGCCAAGTTCCGAACGGCTGTCCCAGAAGATGTCGGGCAGCGAGTCTGTCAGCTCCGAGTAATGGTTCAACCTCGCCCGGAGACCGAGGAGCTCGCCCGTCTTGGAAAGGATGAACTTCCTCTTGAGCGGGAGGCCGGACCCCTGCGCCAGGATGCCGGGAATGTTGCGTGTGCTCTCGAAGTACTGCGTGAGTGCCGTCTCTAGCACGGCAAGCTTGGTGCTCCGCGCGAGGCCAGAGGAGAATGCAATCTTGGCTAGTGTGCTGTCCAGTGTATTGCCCTGCGAGACTTCTTGCTTTGTACCAAGGACGACAACGTCGCCCTTCATGCTGCTCGCGTCTCGCGTCGGGTCCGACGTGTACTCAAGGTCCTCTACCTCACGCTGCTCGGGTCGCAGTGGTATCTCCGCCGCACGCAGCAGCTGCTTCGTCACCACGTCCGGCGGCAGGGACCAAGTCACAATGGTGCCAGACGGAAAGACGAAGATGTCGCCACCGTTGACCCCGCGGGCGTGCACCACCTCGGAGGCCTCGAAGCCAGTATTGTCGGGATCAATATCGAAGCCGTGCGACCGGAGAATGTCGAGAACCGCCGCCATGTCGAAAGACTCGGCAATGCATGTGGCCGAGGCCATCATCGGGGATGAATCGTCCACATGCTCCACGAGTGGGTGCTCCGCGGAGCGTTGCGCCGGCTGCTGTGCAATGATGGCGACCCGGCGCAGCGAGTTCTTGCCTGCTGTCCTGACATTCTTCCGTTTCGGTTGTGTTGTCGTACTTGTAGTATCCTGCACCGCTTCGTCTCGCGGCCCGGAAGGCTCGCCGTTCGGAGATAGGTAGACATTCGAAGTGAAGAAGCTTCGCTTTCTGGGGAGGCCGGCGACCGCGGTCAAATGGAACAATCGTCGAGGTCGGGCGTTCGAAGGGAGTCCTGCGGACAGCCCCCGGCAGAAAGCCGGTGCTATCTTGTTCTTGCACGACCACATCGTGTTGATTTCAGAGCCATGAGGTGCCAATGGCTGCAGCAGCTGTGGCATGAACTTGAGTGCCGTGGTGGTGCAACGACGTGACGGAGGCCCAGTCCCCGGAACTTTTTAGCGGGCCTCCAGTGTCTTCACCGAGGTCACCGAGTGTGGGGCTTATCGCTGCTTCGGCGTTATCTGGACCTCAAGTCCAAATTTCGAGATGCAGCCTCAAGCTTGACACAGCATCGATCGCCAGTCTCGTCCAAACCCCAGTCGAAAAGCGCGTCGCTGCCGTGCTCCAAGGGCCTTTCTTGCCTGAAATGGAGAGATGCGGCGACTTCTCATAGCTCAGCCCAATGGCGCCCTCCCTGGGAGTCTCCCAAGGGGTGCGAGAGCGGCCCTGAAGGCTACTGTAAGGACAAGCAGCTTGTTGCGTGAACACGGACGAGAACTGACAGACGTCGTCGCAGATGGTCGCGGGACATCGCACGCACATTCGCCGCCAAGCATCATGTATATCGTCGCAAGAACAACCCACCCCGGCGCATCAAAACCCAATGTTCCGACCGACTCCGCGCAAGACGATCAACTTCTCCCATCACCTCTCCCGACCGACCCAGCATCTCGACGTAGCTCTCAGAGTCTACCATGGCCGAGCTCTCGATCCCCAATCAAGCGAGTATCAAATCGCATCGAAATTGGCCAGTTTGCAGGACTCACGACCCTCGGTCGTCACGGCTCAGATGATCCTGTACATCTCTCCGAACCTCACACCTGACTTGCTCAACATGCTGCATGGCAACCAGGCCTGGGACAACAAGCTCAAGAAGGTCATGGCTATGGGATTTCCGACAGATCATGTCTTTCTCTGGACCAAGATCATCACCGCAAAGTCTCTGGACGAACAAGCCCGAGCATTCATCAACCATGGGGGGCCGAAGCCAATATTCATCTTGAAGTACATCCTCGGAAAGGCACTCAAGAACAGGGACACAATGAGCGTCCAATCTCTCTACTCTCTGATTGAGTACTGCAAGAACAACCCCAACGATGTACTGCGTTCTCCTCGAGACGCGGATCCTCTGTCCAGCGGCTGCGGGGTTGTGAGCATGAATCCTGCTCCTATCCAAGAGATACTGGAGACGTTTTTGGCTCTTGCTAGGCGGGTACGACCCCAGGCGGTTGCTGGCGTTGCCGATTTCGCGGCGGCGTGCTTGGAAAAACTGACGCCAGGATCGAACTTCCCTGATGCCGTCTACCGATTCAGGTGCAGCATCTTCTCCTCGGTTCTATCTCACCTGGCCACACCCCCCAGCCGGTCGGCCTACAAGCACCGACGCCACGGATGGAAGGCCATGCTAAGGCTATTGTCGTTGTCATCCGGGCTCGAGAGGCCTCTTGTCATCGACAGAACAAGCTACCAGGCGATCCGTGGCGTCCTGCTCGGCGTGCCCAAGGCCGACTCCGAACGCGACTCAGCCACAGCCCTGAGTCGGACGTGGCCACCTTACCGAATTCTTCGGAACGGCATTGAGGAGGACACACCACTGGAGGAGTTTGCCAGTCGAAGCGTCAAGGCAGGCACCATGATGATGGAAGCGGGCTATGAGAAGCAGCTTGTTGACCTCATTACCGACGTCCTCGGAGGCACAAACACCGATGGCACACCCACCCTTCAAACCCGATCCATCATTTCGCCACGGTCCATGGCTGTCATGTCGCTGTCAGATCTCTGGGCGGCCCAGGTACGGGCTACACGCAATCCTGAGGAGGCCTGGCAGGCTTTCCAGCGCCCCCCAGCCCCGGGTATGAACCCAGACGCTGCCGTGTACGAGCAGATGATCTACAAGCTGCTGGCACGGCATGCTGAAGAGTACCATCACAACCTCCCTGGTGACGGCAGGGAGACATTCCCTTTTGACGACCTGAATTACAGTGACTTTGAGAAGGCTCGCCTCACGCCACCGACGCTCGATCGACTCATCTCCGTCATGGTCTCGGACAATATTCCACTCGAGGGAAGAATCCTGCGGACTCTCCTACGACACTCCTCCTCGACTCATCAAGCCATTTCATGCATTCATCAAAGCTCCCTGCCCCTACCGCAGCAAATGACACTGGAGAACCTTTTCAGGCCACTTCGGTTCAGGGACTCCCCTGAGTATCTGACCCGGTATCGAGGCGTGTCACCCACCGATATCCGCAAGATTCCAATGAGCTTGGTTCAAGTTGCCATCGAGGTTCTCTGCCGTCTTCACCCGAATCTGACCTCGGCGGGGCTTTCAGCGGTTAAGCGTCCTCACCTGGGTCGCATCCATATCGCTCGGCATGTTGCTCATGCGCTTGCATCTCGGCGCGACCCTCGACTCTGGGAGGTCATCCTCGAAGCATTGTCTCGACCCAACATACTGCTTGGGGTGGAATCTCCAAAGAGTAGGGGAAGGGACGTCCTTCTGTTCAGTGGAAAGATGCTGGCGGACGCTCAGCGCTCGTGCGACATCACACCGAACATGTTCAACAGCTTTACCCGGGTGGTTCGAAAGACAATGGAGTCGATTGTCCCTAGCTTGGTTGAGTCTATCGACACAGAGGGTGACGAAGCCTTGATGACGTTTTCGCCAACATACACCCACCCGGAGGCATCCTCTTCACGGCCGCTTCTCGCAGACTGGGCAGGCCACACCCACCAAGTGGGCATCGCTCTGCTGCTCGACACGGCTCAGGGCGCAGTGAAGGCAATGTGGCACGACCTTTCCGGCGTGCGATCTACAAATGGGCATCCCAATGCGGGCATGATCACCGGGGTGTCCATCAACAACTACATGAAAGTCCTGGCGTTCGTCGGAGATCATGCGGAAATGGAGCGGCTCCTTTGGTGGACGCTTGAACACATCACCACGGTCGAGGATGACGGCGACATCAAAGGCCTGAACCAGCTCAGTCGTGCTCTATGCGCCTTCAGGGCGTTTGCAGAGCCCATGCTTCCCCCAGAGACCGTTGCTGAAATCCGGAACGAGTTCGAAGACCCCCGGGGCAGGATCCGGAGAGCGTTGGACATCCAGTGGCCCAGCGATGAGGAGGTCACTCGCTACGCAGAGGCAGACCAATGGGGCCATCGACAACAGCTCATCACGCTTTTGCAACGCGTCAGGGAGCTGCAAGGCGACGAAGGCGATGGCGGCGAAGGATGCACCCGGCGAGAGAGGGATCCGAATGCTCTGGCCGAGGCCTGGGAGCCACATGAGCAGTTAACGAAGTACCTGTCTCGCTTCAGAAAGGGGCTGGCAGAGCATTGGGGCGGCGCGGGGCTCGCATTGTATAACAAGAGCAAGGTGGCGATCGGCTGGCATGTCGCGGGACAAGGTAGATAGGGGCATTAGATCTGTACAACACATCATCACATGTACATCAAATAGAACACACCACGGTACCTTGGTACAAAACATCGCTTTTTCAGAGGGTTGCTTTGCATTGGGGTGTGTTGAGCCGTCATGTTGGTCCGTTGATCGTGCCTGCCTTTCTGGCATGCCCAATCCTGTAGAGATGCTCTTGCCTCGTCCACGTTCATCCATGGTGCTGGCCCATCGCACCTGCCTGAGGTGGACAGGTACCTTCCCACTTGCCAGTTGCACCTGACTGCCTGTACCTAGGTATATGCATTCCTGCTCGGTCACTTGGGCATCACCAAACCTGACCGGGCTGTCCAAGTACGTGGCAACTCAGCTTTCGTCAACACGGCCACAGTCCGCCTCTTCCACGACTTTTCCCTCTTGTTTCACGCATCGTCTTGTGGGCGTTCGACAACACCATGGCACATCTACCATGGGCCGAGCTACTGGCAGACGGGGTGTACTGTGACATGCACATCGTCAGCCTAGATGACGAGAAGATCCCCGCCCATCAAATCGTCCTAGCCACTCAATCGAATGCAATCGAGGAAGCCCTTGGCAAACATCAAGTAAGCCAGCACTGTTTCAATCTTGCTTTCTATGATTCCATACTCAGACACTCTAGCAGCTTGGAGAAGGAGGTTTCCTCTTCCGCTTCAGTTTCAAGGCCTCCATCGTCAGACAGGTCGTCAAGGCCCTCTACACTTCGAATTTCCAGCCTCTTAATCAGCCCTGTATCAGTACAGAGAAGAGGTGCAAGAAACAAAGCGTCGACGAGAATGAGAGGGAGAGCGAGAATCAAACGAGCGATCGTTGTCCTCACCCGATGATGTTTTGCGCCGAGGCCATCAGTCTCCTCACATATCTGCGGCTGAAGTCGGACAATCTTGTGCGACAGACCTGGGACACACTGGAGCGGATCTCGACGCAGCATCTCAGTCATGTCGACTTTCCCGAGGTTTTTGAGTACACCCTCACCTACATCTACGAACTGTCCTCTTCCGAAGATCTGTGGTTCTCTGATCTCTACAAGAAGCATCAACGGGTTCGTGAAGCCCTCACGCCGATCCTTCTCTACCACCCAGAAGTACAGAACGATTTGTCCAACCTTCTGGCAAGAGAACTTGCTCAGACAGTGAAAGAGCTTCATCAATACAAGAAACAAGTCAAGGAGCTGGAGTCGAAAGCGAATTGCTCCGCAGAGGTTACCTCGAATACATCGTCATCGTCTCTCGATGTCAACGCGGTATACAGAGGTCTCGGGAAAAGACCACGGCTTACGTGGACGAGAAGAGCAACAGATTTTTCCAGCATGTAGATGAGTATGGTCAGTACATGCTGGCATGCTTTCTTCGAGAATCACACAGCGGGCAGAATCAACTGGAGAGCACATGTCGAGTATGTTGTGGTGGATCGGTTTGATTTGATGATCGTCCTGTTCGGCAACGCTATGGCAATCAACCGGTACAAGCACCATGCAGTTGTTCTTAATAGCACAATCAAGTCCCGTTTACACTTCTGTTCCCGCCTGCTCCTCCCGTAGCCTGTCCTTTACAACACAGAGCGCTCGGTCGAGGAGATTCTCTCCCCACTTCGAACGTGCCATCTGCCCTGCCTCCGCTTCGGAGTACCCAATACCCCAGACTCGATCGAAACGCGAAGCCTCGCAAAGATACTTGTCGCCACTCTCCATCAGGATATCTCTCAGCGGCTTCGGCGGCACCTCCGCCCCATCCGTCGAGTCTGTCGTGAATTTGAAGTATGCTCGGTCATCTCCTTGAGTGAACTTCATCATGTTTCCCCTGACGACAACGTCGAACTTGATCTTGTCCCATTCCGCTGGATCGAACCCCTTGACTTCTCTGCCCAATCCCTTCTGCTTCCGCGGTGATGTTGTCTTCATTATCTCGCGCTTGGTGTCCTTGTCATCGGCCATCTTTGCTTTATTCCACATCATCCATTGTTCGGCCGAGGTGAAGTCGAGGCCTGACTCGGTGTCGTGGAAGTTGCAGCGGTACCATTGGCAGAAGCAGCCGTATGGAAGCTCGTCGTCTTTGAAGAAGAAGATGGCTGGTGTTGAGGGGTGGTTGAAGGTCGAGCCTGATGTTTTGCTGTCGGTTTTGGTTTTGGACTTGATGCCCTTGCTGGGCTGTTTGCCTTGAGATTTGCCCATGGTCTGTGGTCTGTGGTATGGAGTATGTGGGATGAAGAGTATGGGCGGGTTGAGGTTTGTTTTGCGACGGTGTTGAGATATATATATGGTCTTGAGGCGCCACTTGCGCCTCATCACTCGGCGTGACTCTTGTCGGGCGTTCAGACTTTGAGAGATGTAGGCGTGATTTGACTTTGGTAGTGGCGGTCATGATGGCTTGGGACCAGGCAGACGATCTTCCTAACAACTTATCTACCAAAGTAGGTAGGCGGAAGCAGGTGTTCAACGTCCATCATGCTCATCATCCCGTTCAGAAGCTCCGCGGTCTTCGTACATGCATGCGTTATCATCGAAACCCCTTGCAAGTCTTCAGCATATGCCCTCATGCATCTCATGACTCCGTGCACACCACGACGCTTGAACGAGACTTGACAATTACTACTAACACAGGGCCTCGCCTCCATTCGAGCACTGCTCTCTGCTCCCCCTAGAAGCGGGCTCTCTATATCCCGTCTGCACTGTCCGCACGGCGTCCCCTCTGCACTTTGTCACATACAAATCGCGTTTCCCTTCCCAAGCCATGACTCCCTTCCCCCTTTCTCCTGAAGCTGTCACGTGCGCTCCCCTGGGAGGAGCACGCAGGATCCGTCTCCATCGGCCGTTTTGGGGCCGATTGCCTGTTACCAACGCCGGAAATGAAGCAAAAAGCACCAAAAACTCTCAAGGCCAGTCGGGCAAACCCCGAATGACCACTTTGAACCCTCCGCTTCTCGCGAGATGCCACTGGGTGCCCTCATGGTCGTCCCTGGCGTCCATCATCTCAAGACGGGGCAGCCTGCTATTGCTGGGGTTGCATCTGCTGATGATGGACCTGGACCGCTGCGGGGACCGGGGAGACGCTGGGAGGCATGCTCGGAGTGCCGTTCGGCCCCGTCGAGGGCGGACGGGGCGACGCGCTCGCAGGACTGCCGACACCGCCGGACATGCGCGCCTGCTGAGCAGCGTACTGGGCCGCGTTGAAGTTACCGCCGAGGCCTATACCCGCAAGCCCCGACACGTTCCCCTGCTGCGAAAGGTCCTTGCCAAATGCGGCGCTGTTCTGCTGGGCAGCAGCTCGTGCCCTCGCCTGTTCAAGCATCCGCTGATTCTGGTCCTGTCCACCTCCCATGGGAACCGCGCCCTGCTGCTGATGAGGGGTAGGGCTACCCTGGGGCACGCCGTTGGGGTACGCCTGATGGTGGACTGGGGTGCCGGGCATGTTTTGTTGCGGCGGCCGATACTGCTGCTGGTGAGGCTGATGCGGCTGCTGCTGGTAGTGCTGCTGCTGATGCGGCTGCTGGTAATGCTGAGGGGCGCCCTGGGGGTGTTGCGGGTATGACCCCTGGCGCGGCGGGTGGTGGGGCCCGTGCTGCTGCTGTTGCATCGGCGGCGATGGGCTGTACGGGACCTGTGGCGAGATGGTCCGTGGTTGGAGCGGCGCCGCGCCGTTCGCATAGTTGGTATAACTCCCGGGCGTGCCAGGCTGCGGCTGCTGATGGTGCTGCGGTGGCGGCTGAAAGCCCTGTGCATAGGTGGGCTGGAAGCGCGCAACGGGCGATGCATGCTGTGGTGTGCCGGCATACGGATACTGCTGCGGTGGCCGTTGCTGGCCATACTGAGGCACCTGCTGGTGGCCAAATGGTGTCTGGGTCTTGGCCATCTGTGCCGCAAGATGAGTCGGGTACCCGTTGTTGGTGGGACGGTACTGCTGCTGGGGCGGTTGCGGGCGGTGCTGCTGGTGCTGCATGCCGGGGGAAGGGCGAGCCATTGCGTGCGGCTGCTGATGCGGAGTTTGCCCGGGCGGCCGGTAGAAGTTTTGCTGGGCCATCGGCTGCCGACTCGGCGTCCCGTACTGGTTGGCGCCGTACTGATTGCCGTAGGACGCGGAGCTAGGGGTCCGATGGTTGGCCGTCGGCCGGGCCGCGCTAGCGACGGCGGCGCTTTGCTGTTGCCGCAGTCTCGCCTGCACGGCGGCCTCGTCCTCCAGCACACCCTTACTGTTGGCGGTGAGCACCTCAATCTTAGTGCTCACAAGCAACTCATCCAGCTGTTCGCCGTTGAGCTTGGCCACCGCAAATGGCGGCATCATCTTGATCATGAGACTGAGCTGAGCCTTCAATGCCTCATACGTTGCAATCTCCTCTTCCGACGGTGGCACGACTGGCGTGTTCAACAAGTCGCCTCCTGCCGGCTCCCCAGCGTACCTGTTTTGTTGGGTAGCCAGGGAAAGGTTGCGTATCCGCTGGTGAGAGGCGAGGGTCTCGATGAGATCGTTGACCTCATCGAGCAGGTCGTCCGCCTCCTTCTCCTCGGCTGACTTGGGCTCATCCAGAATGCTGGCCAGTGCTGGGTCCACCATGGAGGAGTCGAAGTTGTCAATCGCGTCCGCTATCAGTTTCTCGTCGAGCTCCTCGAGCTCGGTGACTCGCGGCTTGAGTGCTGTCTCGTCATCGATCGTGTCCCGGTCAATCATCTGATCAAAGGCACGGTAGCCAGTCTGTTGCCAGTAAATTTGGGCCGCAGTGTTGGCAGGAACCATAGCCCCTGAGTCATCCTTGGTCGGCGCAAAGCTCGAAAAGGCACTGCGGAACAGAGTGTCCAGCTCGGCGAGTTCCTGCTCCGCCGCAGTCGGCTTACGACCAGCCAGACTCTCCGCACGCGACCTTTGCCTGTTGGATCTGTTTGGCGATGCCGGGGCAGCGTTGCTGTAGTCTAGGTAGTGACCCACGGAGATCTTCTGGCTGAAGTAGGTGTTGGAGCGGAACTTGGACTTCTCAGCAAGCTCAGGGTGGATGAACTTGAGGACGTTGCCCTTGGACTGTGTTCTGGACTGATGTTGCAGAGGCGGGAGGGCTCGAGGAGGGCCGAACAGCTCCCCAATGGTATATGTCCGATCAGATTGGCGGGTGGGGAGGATATGCGTCAGAGACACCCCGGGAGGGAGGCCGACCTCGGGGAGGGGCTTGACGGAGCCGTCGTCGGCGGGCTCGATGAGGCTGGAGAAGAGCTGCTTACCACCGCCTGCGTTGCTGTAGACGCTGAGAACCGTGTTGGCAGATGGCGCCCCTCCGATGGATGCAGGCTGAGCGAGCATCTTTTGCTGGATGTCGAAGGCCCCGCGTGGATAACTTGTCTCTCTGCGGAAGAGATCCAACGCCTTTTCTCGGAATGACTTGGCTTCTGCAATGGACTTGTCGCGCTGTTGTTGGGTATCTGTGTTCTTCTTGGACCGCAGCTCGTCCAGGCGGTCATCGACAGCCGCAACGATATCGGCAGCGAGGTCGTCCAAGAGGGCATACTGGTCGCGTGCCGCCTTGTCGGCTATGGTCGCAGCGCTGGTGCCATTGGTGGTCTTGTGTCGCTTTGCATCAGGCTCATCGCCAGACTCGACTTCCGGGAGGGGTCGTTTGAGGATCGAGGGAGTGGTGTCATAACTGGTGGATGGGCATCAGCCAAAGGGATAAAAGGGAGGCACCGACAATTGAGTGCCTTGCAGGCGGCGAAGCTGATGACTGGAGTAGTGAAGGGACTGGTTGGAGTGTCGCATACCTTGTGATGACCGTCACGTAGTCGCGGACGAGGGCGGGCGAGTCCTTGAGGTCGGCGAGGGAGGGCTTGTCATCATCGACATCCATCTTCATCTCGGTATCCTCCACGGGCGTTTCGCCATCATCCTCGCGCTTCCGCTTGACAGGCGCGGTCGGGTGCGCAGGATCGGGGGTGCCAACGGCTTCAGCGACTGGGGCTGGAGATGGGACGCCGTTCGGCTGGACCGACGGCGAGGGCTGCGCCATTTTGGCAGGCGGTGCGCGCCGGTCGGGTCGGGCGCGGTGCAGCAGAAATCAATCGGTGGTCGTCGTCGCTGTCCTTGTGGTTAGGGTGCGCGGACGCAGTCGTCGCTGAAGCGATGGGACGGGACGGGGGGTTGACGATGGGGTGGGAATCGGGCGGCGTGCAGTGCGTGGGCGGGTTTGTCGCGACGCGCGCGCTGAGGTTGGTTCGGTCTTCGTTGGTGGAACTCCAAAAGCTTTGCCGTCAAGCGTCGCGGAGCTAGGCCCGGCTGGGGAAACCTTTCATCCAGAAACGCGATGCAAAGTGGGCCGCAACAGGTGCGGACGTGACCTGCCTCGTCGAAATAGATTCTCCAAGGATTAAATCGCGAAAGGAGAGCCTGGGGAAGCCAGTTTGGCAGGGCGAGTGTTGGCAGAAGCGTTTCCCTCAGAACCAAAGAGACCCGTGTGTCTTTGGCCGGACGGCTCCTTGCCTCGAAAAGCCTGGGAGACGCTAATTGGGCGCTAGGCCGGATGTGGACACCCGATGGATCCTGATGCACGTGATACGCAGGGAGCGGCTGATCTCCGGGGATGGGTGTCCAGTGCAGTGACGCCAGGCCGCGGGGAGAGCTCACAACTGACGCCCAGATTGTCCAGCCCATCCATCAAGCTCCGCTGTGGGCACGCGCGTTGTCACCAGGCTGCAGCCATTGCGCATGCCACTCGTTAGGTGATGCCCAATGTCATGAATTCTATCTTAATCGTCATCACGGTGGCGGGAGAGAATGGCTACAGTGCGACCATAATTACTATCACTTCGCTGCCTAAGTCGACTTCGCTGATTCCGGTGTACATCCATCATCGAGCTGTCCTTCCCCAGCAACCTGGAACCGTGCACTTCCTCCTACAACTCAATGAACGCAAGGAAATGGTGTAGAGTCAAACTGCCGCGGCAAGCCTCTGTATGGTATCTAGAGGTGCCCGGATGGGGAAGGGAATGGCCGATGAAAGGGCCGTCCCGGTGATGCAATGAAAGTCCAACTGTGCATTACTATGTCATACAAGACGGCGGAGCCGTGTGCTGGCGAAGCTGCGCATCAAGCTGCGAGCTTACTTCTTGGCCTTGGCCAGACCGACGGCGTTCTTGCCGAGGTCGTAGACCGAGTACCAGCGGCGGAGGAAGGCATCGCCGAGGATAACCAGAGGGCCAACGGGCTCGGGGAAGTCCATGCCTTGGAAGGTAGAGATGCAGCTGCCAGAGACCTCGAGGATGTAGTCGTAGGCGGTGATGCTGTAGTTGTAGCCGGCAAGGGCGAAGGTGATGTCGGGCAGGCTGTCACGCTCGCTGCACTCGATGGACCACTGGCCGTTGTAGCCCTTCTTGGCACCCATCTCCGTGTTGAGCATGTCGGCCAGGGAGCTGGGGAGGACGTTCAGCGAGGTGCCGGTGTCAAGGATAGCGCCGGTCTTCTCAAGCTCGGCGACCTGGTCACCGTAGGAGATGGAGTCGAGGTCAACCTCCCAGTAGGCCTTGCGGCGCAGGGGGATGTAGTTGATCTTGCCCTCGTAGCGGCTCTTGTCGACGCCGCCGAAGACAACCTCGCTCTCGTCGCCCTCGTCGTTGGTGTCGCCGAGGTAGAAGGCGAAGACGGGCTCGTCGACGGCCTTCTGGTTGACCATCTGGTAGAAGGGGGGAACGATCTTGTTGACCGAGATGGTGTCGTAGCCGAGACCCAGGATACCGTCGAAGCGGCCGAAGGCGAAGGCCAGACCAGGCTCGCTGGTGGCCTCGGCGAAGTCCTGCTTCTTGATGGTGATGTCACCAATCTTGACGGTGTCCTGGGAGACGAAACCGCTCAGGCTGCCGGAGCCGTAGTGAATCTCGAACTCGGAGCCGTTGGACTTGTACGACGACGAAGCCGACGAGTCGTACTTCTGGTGCAGGTAGCAGGCGATGCTGTTGCACGACTGGGAGGGGACCCAAAGGTTGGAGCTACCAGTGTCGAGAACGACCTTGAAGGACTGGGGCGGGGTTCCAATGCTGATCTCGGAGAAGTCTGGGACATGTCAGTGGTTTGGCCTGCTGTGTCGAAAGGGGGAAAACATACACTGCGCGTTCATGAAGTTGCTGACGGGAACGGGGTGGCCGCCCTGGGGCTGGGGGGCCTTGCCGTTGAACATGTAGTCGGCATGGCCGTCGGGGCGGACGCCCATGTACTTCTGGCCGAGCTGCTGGACCTGGCTCTCAATGGGAACGGTGCGCTGCGACACTCCCAGTCAGCTATGGAATCGGCAGTGTGGATGGATAGAGACATACGAGCTGCTCCTCAAGGGGAACCTTCTGGAGCTTCAGCTTCTGGAGCTCGGCCGAAGCGGACCCAAGCAGCGCAGCTGCGGCGAGGATGGTGCTCTTCATCTTGGACTTGCGCACTCAATCAGATACTGGAAGATATGGAGCGGAAAAGAAATGCGCGACGAGCTGGACGACGCAGGGCAGATGGGGTGTGGTTGTGGTGATGGGAGATGGTGTTGTTGTTGGGAAGACGGAGCAGAGGAAGGGGGACGGGGAACCGCTGGGCGATGACACAAGCGGAGGCGCTGGGGGACCTTGGCTGCAACTTGAGAGCGAGCTTCCAGTTCCAGCCAGCCCGATCACGCGGAGGGCGGCTTGGAGCGGAGGAGGCGAGTTGCCCGGGGTTGCTTGCGTACACTCGTGCCTGGGCGGGGGGCGCGACTGATGGGAGCTTCCCATTGGTGCGCGGATGCCTCCAGGTTCTGGAATCAGCGAATTATGACGCACTGCTCGGGCTTGAGCACCAGGACCGGGAGGAGCAGCCTGTTTGACGTGCGAATGGGGGAATTAGCCACCGCCGTTTTAAGGTGCCGCCCGTGCTGTCTGGGGCAGTTCGCGGCGAGTCAGGGAGATAAGCTAAAACAGCGGACGGAATATGCGTGGCTGGGTAACCAGAGAGGAACGAGGCACTTTTGGCCAAGCTTCCTTCAAAGAGTCACGAGTCCAAGGCCCGGAGCAACTGTACCTGCATGAGCCGGTCGGAAGCAGGCCGAGGGGATGGCCCGAGATGGGAGTTTGGAGTTTGGGTGCTGGGTGCCTGCGATTGCCAGACCAAGTCAAAAGCATCATCCATTCACCCGCAAGGGCAAATATTAACATGCCCTCTCGGCCATGAGTCGCGAGAGGGTGTCGACTGGACTTGCCAGTCGTGATAGCGGCATCGCGCTCGAGTCAATACCATCTGCCACCCGCCTCAACATGCTACTTACTTCCCATTCTAGGTATTTCGGAAAATTGACGCTGTGATCCCCTGCGATATGCCAATTTGCAGTGAATGTGACATTGAGAAGTCAAGTTCGCGATGCTCGGCTTCAACCCATAACCTCAGTCACTCAGACATCAAGGTGCGATGGTCGGAAGAAGCAATTAGGGGTGACTCAGCTCACCGGGCTTCACCGAGCCTCCTGGTCTCCTGATCGGACTCTGGGGCCCAGCTCGCCGCACTACAATGGTGCCCCCCACAGGACCCCGCCAATCACCAGATGCCCCTCGCACCCCCACCAACATTCTCCTCGACTTGCACCTCCGGTCTTGCTCATTTTTTTCCAGCCCAAAAAAACCCTTATAACCCAGCCGTTATTCCCCGAAGTCAAGCTCTCAAAGGGTTCCCCTCTCCTACCACTCTTTGCGATACCCATCCCTTCCTTCCCCTTGAAACCCCTCGTCTCAAGACCCCAACATCACAATGGCTGCCAATGGCTCTACCTACGCTCTCAGCAACTCCCACAAGGAGGTTCGTACAGGCTGCCCGCCACCTAGACGTCCCCCTCACGAGCGCCCATACTGACTCACCGACAGATGCTCGAGAAGTCTCTCATCGAGACTGACCCCGAGGTCGCCGAGATCATGGTCAGTAGTTGTCCTCCCTTGCCAACAACAATCGAATCACCCCCCTAATACCCCGCCCCCGCCTACAGAAGGAGGAGATTCAGCGCCAGCGCGAGTCCATCATCCTCATCGCCTCCGAGAACGTCACGTCCCGTGCCGTCTTCGACGCCCTTGGTTCGCCCATGTCCAACAAGTACTCCGAGGGTTACCCCGGTGCCCGCTACTACGGTGGCAACCAGCACATCGACCAGATCGAGAACCTCTGCCAGAAGCGTGCCCTCGAGGCCTTCAACGTCGACTCCTCCAAGTGGGGTGTCAACGTTCAGTGCCTGTCCGGCAGCCCTGCCAACCTCCAGGTCTACCAGGCCATCATGCCCGTCCACGGCCGCCTCATGGGCCTGGACCTCCCCCACGGTGGTCACCTGAGCCACGGCTACCAGACCCCCCAGAGGAAGTACGTTTACTCCCCAGCCGACACTCTTCCTATCTAAGGGTTGCCTTGTGCTAACAATGCCACCCAGGATCTCCGCTGTCTCCACCTATTTCGAGACCATGCCCTACCGTGTTGACCTCGAGACCGGCATCATCGACTACGACACCCTCGAGAAGAACGCCATCCTCTTCCGCCCCAAGGTCCTCGTTGCCGGTACCTCCGCCTACTGCCGCCTGATCGACTATGCTCGCATGCGCAAGATCGCCGACCTTGTCGGTGCCTACCTCGTCGTCGACATGGCCCACATCTCCGGCCTGATCGCCGCCGGCGTCATCCCCTCTCCCTTCGAGCACGCCGATATCGTTACCACCACCACCCACAAGTCTCTCCGTGGCCCCCGTGGTGCCATGATCTTCTTCCGCAAGGGTGTCCGCTTCGTTGATGCCAAGACCGGCAAGGAGACCCTCTACGACCTCGAGAACCCCATCAACTTCTCCGTCTTCCCCGGCCACCAGGGCGGCCCCCACAACCACACCATCACCGCCCTGACCGTTGCCCTGAAGCAGGCTGCCAGCCCCGACTTCAAGGCCTACCAGCAGAAGGTCGTCGACAACGCCAAGGCCCTCGAGAACAAGTTCAAGGCCCTCGGCCACAAGCTCGTCTCCGACGGCACCGACTCCCACATGGTCCTCCTCGACCTCCGCCAGCACAACCTCGACGGCGCCCGTGTCGAGGCCGTCCTTGAGCAGATCAACATTGCCTGCAACAAGAACGCCATCCCCGGCGACAAGAGCGCCCTCACCCCCTGCGGTATCCGCATCGGCACCCCCGCCATGACCTCGCGCGGCTTCGGCGAGGAGGACTTCAACCGCGTCGCCACCTACATCGACGAGTCCATCAAGATCTGCAAGGAGGTCCAGGCTTCCCTGCCCAAGGAGGCCAACAAGCTCAAGGACTTCAGGGCCAAGGTCGCCGGCGGCGAGATTGAGAGGATCAACTCCACCCGCGCCGAGATCGCCGCCTGGTGCCAGGGCTTCCCCCTGCCCATCGAGGGATGGCGCATGGACGCCGGCCTGTAAAGGGCTCGGCCACAGCGTCAGACAATGACAACGGTCCGGCCTCCCGCCGGACCATTCTTGCGAGGATACACAGGAGGGAAATGATACCAGATGGATACTATCAAAAGTCCATTTCAACAAACGGTTGGGAAGCAGTAAAACCCCGACGAGACATTTTAACATGAGTCACGAACCGGGGTGTAAAGGGGAATTATCATTTACCACGCATGCATTTCAATCAGGCGTTGCAGCAGCAAAAACAAAGTCTTTTGGTCACAAATCGCCGCGGCGGCGGCCCTGCAAATCGATTGGGCGAGCTGCGGGAGGAGTTGGGTGGCGTTCTTCAACCGGCACTTTATACTAGATAGGGTGCGCCGCTTCAACGCGGCCAAGATCCTCTCAACGAGGTTTCTCATACTTGACGTTCCCTGTGATGTGGTGGTGATTTTTGAGGATGTTGACGGTGGTTTGCTGTCTGCCAGGTCGATGGAGATCAGAGAGGCCCATCGTGATCTGCTGTGTTATTGCTTCGGGGTCATCAGCACTGTGGAGGTCACCACAACGACCACCATTGACCTCAATCATGGAGCGGTCACATGAGGTCCAGAAGCTGGCTGGTCCACGAGCTGCCCCTAGAGCCGTCAAGGGGGAACATCGGTTACAACGGGGAACCATAACGACACAACCACATGCTGACAAGTACTGCAACTGCTCTCGAATTTCTATACAAACTGCACAGAAACCACACGCTCTCCTACGTCTATCATCATACCCTGCATCGTCTCCCACCTCCATCTCGCGCCGAACACTGGAACCCACCAAAAGGGCCCCATGCCCCAACAGCATCATAGTCCCTCAACCCCTTTCCTGTCCATCCCAGCTGGCCCAGGCCGGGGCATTCCTCAATCTTAGCCCCTTTCCAAGTGGTCCCATAAAACCCCATCAGCTTCATCACCAACAAACGCCGGGGACGAACCGACGCCCCGTCTCCTCGAGACGGTGTTACCAGAAGATTATTGCCACATGCCATGCCTCCTGCCCCAATCCAGGCAACAAGGGAGCCTGCGTGAGAAAAATCAAGAATGAGGACGTGGCCACCAAAACCACCGCGGGTATCCCAAGTCACTCGAGAAGAAGCCCAACCGCCCCCAAAAAGTCGGGCCTGACGAGCAGGCGAAGAAAAGATGGCCCAGCGGGCCCAACGGGGAACAGAACCGTCCAACGCCGATCATGTGGTTTTCGTGTGGGCAGGCCACATGGGTATAAGAATGGGGGGATCGGTCCCTATACAGATAACGAAGAAATTCCGGAGACCGAAGGAAAGAAATACGGGTGGGACGTGAGCCCGTGTGAGGTAGTAAGGAAAGTTGTGGTACAGACGGGACCGCTGGCGTCGGTTGCGTGGGCCGGACGCCCACGGTTAGATATGTTCTGCGATTTGCCGCAGCGAGGACGAACGAGGCCGTTTGCGAAGTTTCCTGCGAAAGGCTCTTCACCTCTCCATGCTCTCGGAACCGGGGCCGTCGTCCTTGTCTGTGGCTTGACTGGCGTTGCCCTGGCTCTGCATGCTGTCGACGCGTTCCATGCTGGGAGCGAGGATGAGGGCCGCCGGGTTGGGCCCGGCGCCATTGGTGACAGCGGCCTTGCCCTTCTTGGCCGGTGTGGTGAGCCCAGGCTTCTCGGGTGACGCGTTGACGCCCTTGCCATCCGTGATCTGAGCCTGGCCCGCCTCCAGCTTCTTCTTCTTCTTCGCCAATGCGATCTGCTCCTTGGGCGGCCGCTTCTGCGGCGATACAATCTTGCCCGTGGCGCCGAGGCGAGGCCTCGGCCGTCGTTGCTTGACGGGCAAATCTTCATCCTCAATGAGCGGAACATCGCCGTTAGCGTGGAGTTTAGCCAAGAAGAAGTTCTTGATAAGACCGATTTGTCCATGGATATTCTCTTTCTTGACCGGCTCCAGAGGCTGGAGAGGCTCGAAGACATCGATCGTGGTGACGCCGGATGCTTGTGTTTGCATCTGGTATTGGTTGCGCACGCGCGTCTGCAGCAGATGCAGTGGCACAGTGAGCATGCCGCCGAGTTCGCCGTCGAGACCGAGGGATTTGAAGCCAAAGTAATCTTCACCGAGCTCGTCCGCAAAGTCGCCGCTAACGAATTGCTCGCTGCCATCGTTGAAGGCGCCGACGCCGTCTTGGCCAGCTTCCTGAGCAAGGGCCGGGCGGAGAAGTTCGGTAAGATGGAACTTCATGCGGTCATGGATGCCGCTCAACTTGGTACCGAGCCTATCGATCTCGTCCTTGGCATAGGCCTCAAGACTGGCGACGTCGCAGCCGTTCTCGTCGAGCGTGTGAAGAATAATCTCCTCGGGCGTGAACCTCGGTTGGTATCGGGCGCCCTTCGCAGCGTAGGCGCCGGTCGCCCCCTTCTTTTCTGACTCTTGGTAGATATTGAAGGTGTGGACGAGTTTCTGGAAGTAGTCCGCGGCGATGCTGGTGAGAGTTTCGATCGCCGAGGGCTGCATTTCTTCAAAGCCGCTATGGTAGAGGATTTTGGCCACAGAGCGCTGGAGAGCCATGTGGCAAGTCTCGGGGGCGATGACAGGGCCCTCGTCTGCAACGAATGACGGCTCGATGTCTTGCTCAATGAAAGACTCGAAAGTGGACTTGGGGAACTGATTGGCGTAGACCTGGATGATGTTAGCGGTGCTCGCTCAAGGGGGCTCCATACCGACTCACCTGTGTCTGGACCTGCATCTGCCGGATCACGCCAATTTTGCTGTCCAACTTCTTCGTCTCCTGAATTTGCCGGATGTTGGCGTCGATCTTTGCCGTCAACTTGCTCTTAGGTGCCGTGAAGTGACCGGCAGGGATCAGTTTGAGGAACTCCTCGTGCTGATTGATGACCTGGCCTTCGCCGTCTTCGATCCACTGCAGCTTCGGGTTGACATCGGGGATGACAGTCAGGGGCTCGTAGTAGTCGGGTACGACGCGCTCCTCCTCACCCTCCATGCCCTCCGCCAGGGTCTCCGCAGGGTTGGTCGTTTCCTTGGCAGAGGCAACAGAGAAGTCGGCCTGGGAGTGGCTGATGATACCGTGGGCCTCGGCCTCCTTCTGCCGTCGGAGGAAACGTCTGAGGCCAGCCTTGGTGCGCAGAAGAGCGGGTGCATCCACGTTGATCTTGTTATCGGCAAAGAGGGCGTGGCGTTCCTTCGCGATGAGAGCACGGTCCTTCTTAGTGACCTGTTTCCAGATTTTGTACTCGTCGTCCTCGTAGATCTGCTCGGCGGCTTCATTGAGGGCCTGGCCCAGAGCCATGCCATTGAGAGATGGCACGTCGATGTCCATGGCATCAGTCGTGCTCGCGACGCCGGAGGCGACATTGGCGCCGCTGGGGGTGAAGGAACCTGGAACAGGCGTTGAAAAGCCGTTGCTGCCCTCGACTGCCTCGGAATCTTCGCGGGTCTTGGCGAGAATCCCGTTGAGCTGGATAGATGGCTTCTGGTCGACGGCTGGCGTGCCTTCCTTCTGATCCGGGGGGTGCTTTCGCGACTTTGCGGCGCCTTTGGTGCCGGCGGTGCGTCCGCGGGACGACATGATGGGCTCGTCATCCGAGTCTTCTCCGCCGTCTTCTTCGCCACCGTTCTGCTTTCGGCGCTCTTCAGCCTCAACCTCGGCGCGAGGGCGAACAACAAGATCAGGGATGAGAGGGATGAGCTTCTCAGCCTCCTTTCTCATGCCGTTGGCCATCCTACGGAGCGGGTGGTTCATGTCCTGGTTGTACTTGAGGCAGTTGTCCCAAATGAGGTTCAGGTCAAGGACGAAGTCGGCCTTAGACTTGTACGCCAGCGTCTTGATCTTCTTGGTCATTGAGCCGAGGTCCATAGGCTGCTTGATGTCTTTAAGGGTCGGGGGTTAGCTGGGTTAGATGGAGGGAACTGCCGAGAGGCACGTACAGTTGTAGTAGTCAGGCACATCTCGCTTGTTCACCCTTTGCAAGAAAGGTGTCGAGTACTCAGTATGCGCCTTGAGCTCCGTGAGGACCTTGTCGAGAGCCTCGTACAACTCCTCCTGGTTGACGTTTTCTTCGCTTGCCCATTTGCTCCTGTTCTTGCGAACCTCGTTCATCAGCGAGCGAAGCTCAGCATCTGAGGCGCGGACTTGATCGCGCTTCATGTCTATTCTCGCGATGAGATGCTTCAGTGTCAGACTTGACGCGCCGAGGTTCGCGCTGCTGAGGGATCCGTGGTTCTCGCCGTTGGCACCGGGGACGTTGTTCGGGCCGCCGCCATTCTCCATCTCGGCCTGGAGCTGCTTCTCGGACTCTTCCAGCTGTTGCTGCTCCAGCATGGCGGTGCGGTCGTTCTCGAGTGTGTAGAAGACAGTATGGAAGCTTCGTCGCGCGGCTTCTTCGGTGGCGTTGCGCGCCTCTTCCAACTGCTTGCGCGCATCTTCGCTCGTCTTGGCTTGTTCTTGTTGACCGTTTGGTTGTTTCGTTCGGTCGAAGTGCTTGCCGGGGGAGCTTACGGAGCGGACCGGAGAGCTGCCTGACTTGGACGGGCTCGGCAGCATGCCGGCGGTAGCGGCTGTTTTCGGCTTTGACGCGTCGGCATCTTGTTCCTCATCCTCCTCTTCGTCATCGTCATCGCCGTAGTCATCTTCGTCGATGACCCGCTTCGCCTTCTTGGCAGGGGGCTCCTGTATCGGCGCGTGGTCGGTGGTAGGGGGTAGTGCGGCGGCGTTGGCCGAAGGTGTAGGGACGGGGCGCCTGAGGGCCTCGATGGCCCGCAGGTTGTAGGATCCGTCGTCGGCGAAGAGCAATGCTAGTTTCGAGTCGCTCTCGCGATACAGATCGCGGAAATGGGATCGGCGTCGTTCGTCCTCGACATCGTGCTGGGCCTCAGGCATCAAAGCCAGGGAGTTATCGAGGGGCGTGCCTGTGCGGGCCGAGCCATCATCAAAAGAGTGCAGCGTCCGGGTGCTGTGTTGATGATGCAAGGCCGGCGGTTGCCAGGGATGCTGGCCGTTGGGGAGGGACATATTGCGACCCGGGTGACGGCAGCGACCAGCGTGCGCCGGTCGCCAGGCGCCAGAAAGAGCGCGGGGATTCTGCCGGGCAGGGGCGGGAAACGGGTGCTACGAGCGCATCGGTGGGAAGCGCGTCATCTAAGTAGATGGTAGCCCGAGTTTGGAGGTGGTGGTAATTGATGTGGTGCGATGGCGATGGATTGAAGTTGGGGGCATTCGCGTGTGATCAAGAGGTGAGGTTGAGGATTTGGGTCGGGTCGGTTCCCAAGTGGGCAACTCGCGCTTGGGTGGGTGGACTTTTCCTCGCTGAACACGGACGGTCCCCGGGTTACAACGGTGATGCCGGCCGATGGAAGTTTGGGAAGTCTCAGGGTGTCGCATGGGCCAGTAAAAGCAAAAATTGTTCTTTAATGGACTTCGAAAGATTTGCGAGGCCGTTACGTGCGATTGCAGCCACTTTTGCCGCCACTGCGCCGGCCTCAAAATGATCCCTCAAGGTACCTTGATCGCGATCTACTTGCATCTCCATCCCCCGCCTTGTACCAGAAAGCCATCCCCAGATTAGTCATCGCGCGGGCCACGACTCCCCATTCCGCGACGACGTGGGGACGGTGTATTGGACTCGGGATTGGCAAGTACAGGATGGGAAAGATGTTGTAGCTATAAGATGGAAAGATCGGTAATGATCTGAGTTGTATGATGGGTTCGAAGTGGCGCGGATTCCTTGACTGCTTTGTTACCCCTGCGCCATTGCCAGTGACATCTCCCAGCTAGCCGGTCATGAGAAGGCTCCTCCAGCGACAGTTCTTGACCAAACTGAAACTGTATCGAAGACATTCAGAAGACGCATATGAACATGGAAGAAGACCACGGTGGGCGAGTATCACAGTTGTGCGGGTAGCTCAACAGTGACATCGGCGCCGATGCTGCTGGCCACTAGTCACGTGATGCCACTTGCCCAGGTGAGCCTAGAGAAGACCTTGGGACAGCTGCTGGTTGCGACAGAGCTCGAACAAGCAACCCTCCCGCGACTACAGCAACTAGGTATCTCAACACCAGCCGGCTCGACATTCGAACCAACAACCACTTCCCTTGAACGCACGACGCGCATCTCCCGCAGTTGTCTCTGGTCAAGTCGCACAACGCGCAGCCAATCCCCGGCCACGAACCTCGGACCCCTGTACCCAGCAAAAGGCCCGCACCAGCTCCTCCAGCGGACCAGCCGCTGCAGCGAGGTCTCGCCCCAAGCCTGTGGGCTGGAGCCACTGCCATTGTGCTGGGACCAACTGAAAGAGCCGCCCGCCGCGACTTGGCCCGCAGCTCCGACTCCCGTAGGAGCTTCGGACAGCTTTCACACCACGGCCGTCTCGCTCCTCTGCCTCGTCCCGTTCCGACAACCACGTACTCCCGAGACCTCCGTCGCAACCGCATCTGCTCTCGATACACACACCCAGCTTCGAATCGCAAGGAGACGCCGCCGCTCTAGGCACACGACTGCACTCCGAACACTCCCGTCGCCCGATCAACCTCTGCAACACAGCTTCAACATGAGGATAAGACTGCCCTTTGCCGGTACGTGAAGCCGCCGACCACCAAGCCACCGCCGCCGCTTGCTGACCCTTACCCCCGCGATCCAGGCGCCTTCTTCATTCTTCTCCTCATCGCCGCATACGCCGGCCTCACCCCACTCCAGCTGGGCCAATATGTCAACGACAAGGTCCTCCACTTCCTGACCTTCTTCCTCCTGACCGTCGTGTTTTACTGGATCCTCGACACCACCCGCCGCCGCAACCTCAACCTGACCCTGATCATCTGCACCGGCGGTCTTGGCATCGGCTCCGAAGTCTTGCAGTCCCTGCTGCCCAACGGCCGTGACTTCGACCTCTACGATATTCTCGCAAACATTGTTGGAAGTTTGGCGGCCGTCGGCCTCTGCACCCTCTACCACAAGCGCATGCTTGAGCGGAGACGGGCGCAGCGTGGCTACGGCGCGGTGCCCGGCGAAGACGACGGCGCTGATATGGAGCTGGGAGAGAACGGCGGCCAAGAAGAGGGAGTAGTGGACGCCGTTGCTCCGGCACAGCCTGCACGAACCCTTGAAGATGAGGTAGACAACTGGGATGAAAATGCCGTGGACGACTGGGATGATGACGATGATGTCGGCAAGACCAAGGCCAAGGACGGCGACCTCGGCAGCACCGCCAAGCGGGACGACTGAGGCCGGGCTCCATGAGCACCTGGGTTTTTCCTTTCTTGTTCATTCCTCGGCAGTTGTCTTTCAGGAACGCCCAGGGGTCGGTGTTATCTGGCGTACAGCAGACCCGCGAGCCGCGGGCAGCCGCTTCTGCGGTGGAGAAAAACATACATGGCATCGGAAGTAATGGGATACGATCAGCGAGTCAAACTTGATAACTTTCAATGATAGAGCGGTTGGCAGCTCGGCGCGTGGTCCGCAGCAGAATTGGCACTTTTCTTTATGAGGTTGGCAAAATCCCAAGCTCATTTACATGCTACCACCCGAAACTCTCGTCATGCCAGACAACGTCGCGGCCCCGGTCGACCCAGATACTGACATGGCCCCTGACCTCTCTGGTCATGCTGTGTGGTCCGCACACGAGCACGGCGACGCGGTCATCGGCGCTCTTGCGGAATGTCTCGTCCACTATGCGCCGAAGATCGGGCCTCTTCCGGTTCGTCTCGCTGGTCAGCCGGGGGGGTCCACGCCGTGAGGACGGCCTGTCTCGGTGGACCGCGTTCAACTCTACGTCACCGGCGTCGGAGGATGTGGACGCCACACTGCTCTCGCGATGAAGCCGGCTGGTGTCTACGGGGTCGTCTCCGATAATATCTCCAGTCAGGAAGATGCGCACGTTTGGATCGTCGAGGATATTGGCCCAGGCGGGCGCAGACTCCCCATCATGGGCCAGAGGGGTCAGCGCCCATGTCGCGTCGCCTGCTGTGCGAACGGCCCAGATGAGCTCGACCTTGGCGTTGGGGTTCTCAGCAATAGCGGCGCGATACATTGGCACGGCAAATGTGGCGCCCACGCCGCCGGCGACGATGAGGATGCGGTCCACTGCTGGACCAAGGATCTCGTCTATCCTGCGGGACGCGGCACCGTAGGGGCCCTCGATGTTGAGTGGGATGCTGGCGACACTGGTGTTGTGCGGCGAACTTGCGAGACTGGCCAGACGTTGAGTGATCTGTCCCTTGAGAGGGGCTCGCGCCACGAGGGTGATCTGCGAGGCCAGCTCGTCCACGGCCGCAACCGTGAACGGGTTCAAAAGGAACTCGTACAACAAGCCACCTAGCGCCGCATCTGTAGGCCTCGACTCGCGCGGGATGGTCAGGTAGACGTGCGCCCCCGGCCGGTTCACGAACGGCGCAATCCTGGACCGTGGTAGGGCCGCCGTGATCTTGACAAGGTCAGTCCCTGGGATGGCTTCCACGGACGCCTGGATGGACATTGTCCGTGTCCTGCGCACACCGAGGTCGATAAGAAACACGACCAGGGCCTCGATGACGAAAGGTCGAGCCGCACGGGCGTGGAACAAGATCAGCCCGGGAACGGCAAAGGCGGCGCCGAGGTGGACGATGAAGAAGAGCCGGTATGAGTATTTGCGGATGGCAGTGATGGACGTCGAGTACATGAAGAGCAAGGCTCCAAAGGCGAGGACGCCAACAGTGACGTCGAGATCGAAGAGCCGCTTGCCGAGAACACCGACCTGGGCGAAAAAGTTGAGGTAGAAGGCGGCATGGAGTGCCAGCAGCGCTGTGATGGCGCGGGCGAGGATTTGGTGGTAGCGGTTGATGTGCTCATGGGAGGAGTTCAGGAGCCATGAGAAAGGTGAGAAAGACTTGAGCGAGAGGGCATACTGCAGAGGGAACTGCGCAATAGCCACGGTGCCGAAGCGTTTGGTGAGATGGAGGTAATCTGGAAGATGGTGAGAATCCAGTCTCAAGGCAAAGCAGCATCCAACTTACCAACACCCGTCTCTAGCACACAGAGAAAAAGCAGCCATGCCACGGTGATGATGCCGAGAACCCATTGATCCCTCGCACCGAGGCTGTACCCAAAAAGCGACACCTCGTCCTCCAACCACCAGTTGACGACCCTGGCCCTGTGCTCGATGCTCCCTGCCAGTGTCCTCCGGTGATTCTTGAGCGCCGGCGAGTGCGGCACGGCATCATACGTGCCCCTCCCCGCGACGTTGGCACCAGTTTTGAGCCGCTTCAGCACCAACCGCGCGACTGCCAGGATGAGCGCGGGAAGCAGCGTGCTGATCTGTGCGTAGACGGCATAACGGTCGAGAACCTCCCGGCGTGCGTGCACCTCGTCCTTCGAGAGGGAGAGGAATTTGTACGGCCAGCCCATGGCTCCGGGAGCTTCTGGCGGCGTGGTCTTGGTGTTTCCCGGGAGCTCAAATGCCCATTGAAGAGTGGGAGAGATGAGGAAAGACAGATCAGTACGGTCTGCTGGATTTTGGTGTTTCCCGTCCTCCGAGGACGAGAAGAAGCCACAGGTTCAATGGCACGTCAAGGCGATGACAAATCGGGTTTGGCGTGATCGCCGTTTGGGGTCGCGGATGGTGGTGGCCCAAACGGGAATCCCGACCACCACCACCATCTTCTCTTCATCCACAGCCTGATACCTGGTCACGGGCATGCACTTTTACACTTCTGTGCCTGCTATGACGAGGAATACCGCATTCGGCCAGCAGGGCTGACAGAAGTTGGGCTGTAGGCTGCCATGTTTTCGGTGTACAGCCTGATCCTCCAAACTCGCCCTTGTATATATAACCCGGCTCCCTTCGTGATGGCCCTTCTACGAGTTCGTTCCTATGGGCAGCAAGCAACACCTTGAACGAATCTATCAAATTCCCGCTGCTCCCGAGATTTCTCTTCAACCTGAACACCATGCATGCGAGAGAGACTATCTGCGTCTATCCGCGATGCGAGAGGCGCAGACTGCACTATGAGACGAGGGTCTCCAGATGGTGCCAGTATCGTCAGTGGTCCCTACTTTGAGCCATTCTAATGCAATGCAATTCCCGCTGACCTCTTTTCAACCTCAAGATGTTTGCCCAATCTGCACCACCCGGTCCAAAACAGAAGTCCAGTCGACTTGCCGAGGATGTGCTCGCGCCGCAGTCTACACAGAGCGTCGCGATGATTCTTGCAGCCTCATGTGAGGAGGTCGAGTGGTGGACGAACACCGCAGGGGAAATACTGTGTCGGGTAGCGTGGTATTCATCTTCAGTGTAGCAATGCTCTGAATTCTCTCGTTCGGTGGTCCATTTGGTGACGACGCTAGCTGTACCATTAAGGCTGGTTCCGCGTCTTGGCTACGGCTTGGCTGTGCATCTTGATTCCTGACCTTGTGATGCCGATCACTTCCCCTCATTCTTATAGACTTGCATTTCTCAGTTCTGCTCGAGTAGCAATGACAGCAGACGTTGTCGTGTCCTCTCCCGTCCTCCCCCCAAGAACATCTCAAGCTGCTGCCTAAGTCGTCAAAGCACTTACATCTGGCGACTGAACCATCTTCTCCAAACCAGAAGAAGCCTGCTGGAACTTTGCCTCGTCAAAAGCAATCGCCCAGAATGTCGCCTCTCACGGTCCTCGTACACCTGTAAGTAGTTACCTGATGACTTCGTTCTCGGCGCGTCACCTCCTGAAGCTGATATTTCCCTAGAACACTCATCCCAGTGACCATCTGGTTCATCTACCCGTGGCGTTCTCAGGCTCATGTTGGCTTCCCATACCTCCCGCAAACCGCTTCGGTTCTTGGTGTAGCTGTCGCCGCTGTCCTGTCCGCTTTCCTTCGCCACTTGGCTCCAATGACAACGACCAGGTGGTTTAACATCATCCAGATGGACACTTTGTGGTTCTGGCATGCATATCTGTGAGTCCACCGCATATGACTTCGTCAGCCATCTCTGACACCTCTTAGCTTCCATGCATACCTCCAGCACCCGGCGACAGGAGAGACAGCCCCTTACTGGGCTGTGCAGCTGACAGGCTTTCTTCCCGTCGTCGTTGACACAATCGTCCATCTGGTTTATCCAGACATCGGCACACCTCGAGACTTCTTGGTCGACCTGTTCGTTGGTCTGGTTCTCATCCTGTTCTATCCAGTCAGCCTCGTACCGGTACCATTTGGCTTCTTTCCTCAGGCCAGAAGGATCCTGTCGACGATTGAGACCGATGCCTCCTTCGCACCGCCTCTAGCTCGCCAGGCCATTGTCCTTCTCCTCCTCGCAGTGACGTGGTGCCACAGGTCGTCTCTTTTCCATCGAACCCCGGAGCCTTTCCAGTCATGGTATTTGGACTCGGGATTGCCACGATGGGAAGGCGCTGTGTTTGGCATTGTTCACTCTCTACTCGTCGCGACAATACCACAGAGAGTATCCCCGGGTCTAACCCGTCAGGCACAGGCGAAGAGGCCTTTCACTCTGCTTCACTGAGCCAAGAAGATGTAGACAGTAGCGAAGCAGTTGCATCATGTCGATCCGGGCTGTAACCTTTAGTAAACATGCCAATTAGCAGTCCTATAATAAAGTGTCATTCATGAGCCGCCCGAAAACATGGGGAGCTTCAGACACCTAGCAAAGAGCCATCCCGTCCAATGCAGCCTCCAAAGGGGTATCGGCCAATCCTCGCATGTCCCAAGTGAAACACGACCTGCCACCGTCCTTTCCTCTGTAAACTCCGTCAAACAAATGTAATTATACAACATGGCTGCTACTTTGCCGCTTATCCCCGCTCTTCTATTGCTGGCGGAATTTGGCCAGCTGAGCCATGATGGTGTTCACCTGTGAAGCCGAGTCGGGAGGCATGCCAACGGAGGGCGCATGGGTGTGCTGGGCTGGGTGTGCACCACTGCTCTGTTGCGGGGCAGCCGAATAGGCGGGCGGCGCATACGAAGCCGGCGCAGGCGCAGCTGAAGTCGTGCTACCGTTGAGGCTGCTCAGGATGGCGTTGATATCCAGAGACTGGGTGTTCTGTGGCTGCGCTCCTTGGGGAACCTGGCTGCTTGCCTGAACAGCTGCCACAAGCTGCTGCAAAGTAGCGCCATCGATGTTGCCGAACTGTGCCAGAATCCGCTCAATGTCGGACTGGCCGCCGTTGGGTGCTGGCTGGCCGTGGGGCGGTTGAGCTGAGGGATATGCCGGGTGCTGCTGCGGTCCATTGTGCTGGGGAGGATATTGCTGTCCATATCCGCCGGCTCCGTAGGCTGGCTGTGGGGGAGGCTGGCTGGCATGGTGATACTGTACCTGAGCCTGCTGAGCCTGGGACTTGGCCCGGCTTATAAGTTCCGCAGCGATGTTAGGATCCAGGCCCTGGTAATCATCGTACCGAGCCGCTCCGCCCACTGACTGTCCAAACACGCGGAGTGGAATCTTGCCATATGAATGAGCGCGCATGTCGAGATCGACGATGCCATGCACTCCTTCCACGACCTGTCGCTGGACGACTGCGTCCCTGGGGAAGTTGGGATTGAGAAACATAACGTCGACTTTGAGGCCTCTCGTGGTGAAGGCACGCTCAACCCATTCGACAAAGTCCCGACCGACTTCCTGCAACAGGAGGAACTGGACATCGGGGACTTGGCTGCCATAGCGGCGAGGGATCTGCAGCTGGTCTTCCGTCATGGGGGCCCTGGCATATGGGTTCGGGGGAGTAGGGCTTCGTCGGCGATACTGGTCGGTTTGACGGCCATAAGGTGGTGGAGAGCGAGAACGGCCTCTGGGCTGACTTTCTTGGTAGCCGCGGTCGCGGCCATGCTTGTCGTCCCGACTGTGCCGGGGAGAATGCCCGCGGCCTGAGCGAGGCTCGTCCCGAGAGCGGCGATTCTGGCCATTGTCGACACGGCCGCCTTTGGGTCCGACATCGCGACCGTTGCGTGCCCCTCCACCTCGCTCCGACCCCCGGCCCTGATCTTCGCGGCTGTCGCGGCCTTCTCGGCCCTTCTTCTTCTGAATCTTCGATATCTCCAGGTCTGCTTCCGTCAACAAATGCCACTTTTGTACACCAACCATGTGATGACTTACGGATCTTACGGCCCTTGATCTCGGCGTTCTGGAGGTTTTGCATGGCACCATCGGCTTCTTCCACGTGGTGGTACTGTACAAAGCCATATGCCGACTTCAGAGAGATCTGAGCGAGCCGGCCGAAGCTGTAGAACAAGTCGAAGACATCGCGCTTCGACACTCGTTCGCTGGAGAGGTTTCCTGAAAAGAGCCGGTGAGCTTTTGCCCGTGGTTTGCGGCATTGGGGGGCGTGCGAACCGATAAAAATCCTCGTCCCTTCGGGAAACTTGTCCCAATTGGCCTCTGCCATGTATCGTCGCTCGTCATCGGTGAACTGCTGCCAGGCCCTCTCGTACTCTGCGTTGGTGTTGCCTGGGCGAACCTGCTGACGCTCGGAAGGATTCACAAGCGCGGCGGGGCCTGTGGGTGGTGGTGGTGGAAGTCTGGAATTGTTAATTGGGGTGCCAGAAGCAACTCCTGTCGCAGAAGGGGCCGCTGACAGCGACTGGTTCTGCAGTTGCTGCTGGTAAGTCTCTGTGCCACTGGCATCTGCCGTTTGCTGAGGCATGGGCGGCCTTGGGGGCAGCGAGGACGGAGTGGGAGCCAGATTGGAGGTAGCATCTTGGGGTCCAGACGTGGTGTCACTGGACTGTCCGGCCATCTCGGCGACGAGCCGAGATATATCAACCTCGGCGTTGTCGGCATCCTCCGACTGTGATCCATGGCTGGGCTCGGTGCTTTGCGGGCCTGCAGCCAGGGAAGCCTCGCCCGGAGCTGCTGAACTCGCAGGAGTATATGCGGTGGAAACAGCATTCCGCAGGCCGGCTTGGCCAGAGGGAGAGATGGCCTTCTCTCCGTTTCTTTGTTGCTGCCCCGTGGGGACAGTATCTGGACCCGAGGGCTTGGGAACATCGGCATGCAGGGAGCTTAGCTCCACGCCATCTTCTTGTGTCTCTTGGGCAGGCGAATCGAAGGACTTCAGGTAATCATCGTCGCCAGCCTCTTGCTCATTGGGTTGGACTTGGTTGCTTGCCGCCGCACCGTCATCTTGCTCTCCATATGGATCATCTAGGCTTTCGGCATCGTCGTCGACGTTGTTGGCGGGGTCGGTCACTGCGATAGTGGCAGGCAGGCCTTCACTCTGGTGGGTGGTCGGCAGCGTCCCGGCAGCAGGTGGCATCGTGGCTGGGACTGGGACTGCAGCCTGGAGCAGAGGCGATTGCATCTCCGTCATGGTGTCGAGCAGGTCGGCTGTGTCCTGAAGTGCTGGGAGGGCAACAGAGGCGGAGGAATGGAGCGGCGACGGCGACACAGGCGACAGGTCAGCAGCAGTGGCCTCAACCTCTGGCGCTTCGATCTGGTCCGCCATTAGAGAAAGCTTGGGTCTTTCAGACAATGTTGGGATGGGCGCGATGGGCGCAAGTGTGGGCTATGGATGGTATTGGGGCGGCGTTGCAAGATCTTGATTGCGACAGACGCGCAAAGGGTCTGAAGTTCGCGCACACGAGGGGATTGGCATGAGCAATCTGGCACAGATTGGGTCGAGAACCAGCTACTCAAGGCTTGTCATGAAGAAGGCGGAAAATTTTGGGAATGAGGTGGCGGAGGAAAGAGGCGTCGGTCCGCACCTTGCGGATTGGGAGGGCGGAGTCGTGGCCCGTCGTCGGTCCGTGATCTGGGATGGGGAAGTCCAGGCGGCTGGATTTGCGATGTTGAGGGTGGGATCGAGCAGCGCCTAAATACGTGTAGTTGGAGGTGATGGATGGATGGAGGTAGAGAAGCAGGTTCTGCATCCACGTTGGGAGATGGGTAAGTCTACGGGAGAGTGTGATTTCTCAGCCTGTCCAAGTTGGCTTGCGGAAAGAGTCGAGGCTGGCCACGAGGAAACAAAAATCGGAAGGCACGACTGACTTGCATCATGCATCCTTGACGGCAGGAGGTGGGGTGTGTGGAGATACGACAAGATTGTGTGCTATCTGAAATGGGGCTAGATAGGGTATGCTTCTGTTAAGGCCTTAAAGTCAACACGCAGTCGGCTGATCTGCCGGGCTGTACAGTGCTAAGGACCTGGTGTGAGCGCCCCGAATCACACAGTGTTTCTGCTCGGTCCGAGCCTGAGCCTGGGAGGCCGTCCCGGAGCTGCCATCGCGAACATTGATGGCTTGGATTGAAGAATGCGAGACAAGCTTCAGCTTACACCCTTGTCCCCAAACAAAGCATAAGAAATGGCCTGAAGAGGCAGTTGGTCTGTAGCAAGTCCGTCAGACATAAGCTGCTGCTTCTCATTGGGACACCATGATTGGAAGTCTGGCTGGCATCAGACCGGCCCTCGGGGGCCTGCGGGTGCTCCATGGCTTCCTGGGGGCACCAGTGTTCCTTCGTGGTGCTCGTTACGAGGCGTTTGATGCATCCTTCGACCCAGAAGATCTGGAGAAGGCCAGGGCCTGGCGCAAGTCCTTCGACAGCAGCAAGCTTCCCAAGGGACAGACAACCTTTGCTCGATCCAGCGGCCCGGGAGGCCAACATGTAAACAAGTGAGTTGCTGGAGCAGAGCATCGTGCCGGTGTCGCACAGAAGCATTACTGACTGTGCAGGACGGAAACCAAGGCCATCACAGTGTGGCCAGTTGGAGAGCTGCTGACCACTCTCCCGCGACTGATGCATCCTGGTATCAGGGCATCTAAGTACTACACTGCAAGGTCGGATGCATTGACCTTCCAAGATCAGACTCACCGCTCGAGAACCTCCAACACGGATGAGAACATCACCAAGCTTTTCGAAGAGGTGGACAGAATCTATCAGGAGGCCGTGCCGGCCGAGTCGAGCCCAGAAAAGGTCAAGAAGCACGCAAAGATGTAAGCCCTCACGAGAAGATCCAAAGTACCTTGCAATAGGTTTTCGTGGCTCACTCAAAACTGCTTGCTGACCTGGCTTTTCCCAACAGAGCGAAAGCCTTCAATGAATCGCGTCTGCGGCAGAAGAAGCTACACAGCGCGAAGAAGCAATCTCGCAAGGGCGGCTACGACTGATGTAATACACTCTGCAGTCGGAGAGGAAGTAACAACATGAGGCAGGAGCAGAATGAGCTGTGGTCTTGGGAGCTGAGGCTGTACACCAAAAATAGCATCTCAGCCTTCAGAAAACACCGGCAGTAGATCATTGACACCATGGGCAGGACTAGCATTGCTAGGCGACCGGTAAATGGTAAAGTGTCTCTGCTGCGGCTGAGGCTGGGAGGGAGCCAAGTCTTTCCTTCACTGTAGTCCCAGCCGGTTGGGCGCTGTCCCTGTGCCTGTGCTGCCATCATGTGGTTGCAATCCTAAGCCTACCTTGCCGCCTTAGCACTACCCTCCCAAACCATCTGATGATCGTTCGTTGGCTGCCCTTCTTGCAACTGCCCTCTCAGCTGGTGCTGATCCCTTCCCGCAAGTGTGGGTGTGAAGGGTCAGGTAGGTGGCCGCCTGTAGCGTCTCGCACAAGGTCTCCCGAGTCCTGAACCCCGCCCCAAGGCGAACCGCTGATAGGACTCGGGCTTTTCGTCAGGCGATAAGGAGGACTGGACCCCTTCCGACCCCTCAGCCGTCCAGCTTTGGGCTTACTCCTGCACCTTCGCCTTGCAACACAGCTTCTCCCAAGCTCCTGTTGTCGCCCTCTGCCAACGCCGCTGCACAGGAAGACTTGATCACGTTTCCAACTGCAGAATCGTTATCGCTTCTTGTCCCTGCAACTTCACGATCGGTCACACCACAGTTACGACTTCAGATTGTCGCGACTTCCGTTCCCCCCTTCCCATTATCGAAATCAACACAGCTTCTTTGTCCTGCCACAACAGAGAGCTTGCCTCTCGTCGAGTCGCCATGGCCACCGCGATGAGTGCCAACAGTGCCGACCCTGCACGCCAGTCGCCCTCAGTCCAGCCGTGCAGATACAAAGTCGGCAAGACCCTCGGAGCTGGATCCTACTCTGTGGTCAAGGAGTGTGTCCATATTGACACCGGGCGCTACTATGCGGCAAAGGTGATCAACAAGAGACTTATGGCTGGTCGAGAACACATGGTACGAGATTCCAATCCCCAAATCGATCCTTCCCCATGATTCCAATCTTGGCCTTGTGCTGTTCAAATTTGCTAACAATCGGCTTCGCAGGTCCGCAATGAGATCGCTGTGTTGAAGAAGGTGTCCATGGGACACCAGAACATCCTGACGCTGGTCGACTATTTCGAGACGATGAATAATCTCTACCTTGTTACCGACCTAGCCCTGGGTGGCGAGCTCTTCGACCGAATCTGCAGAAAGGGATCATACTACGAGTCTGATGCCGCCGATCTGATCCGTGCCACGCTCTCTGCTGTTGCCTATCTCCATGACCATGGCATTGTCCACCGAGACCTCAAGCCCGAGAACCTCCTCTTCCGTACTCCCGAGGACAACGCCGACCTCCTGATTGCCGACTTTGGCCTCAGCAGAATCATGGACGAGGAAAAGTTCCACGTCCTGACGACGACCTGCGGTACTCCCGGCTACATGGCACCCGAGATCTTCAAGAAGACTGGTCACGGAAAGCCTGTCGATATCTGGGCGCTCGGTGTCATCACCTACTTCCTTCTCTGCGGCTACACACCATTCGATCGTGACACCGACTTCGAGGAGATGCAAGCCATCCTGAGTGCCGACTACGACTTTAGGCCTACCGAATACTGGCGTGGTGTCTCCGACCATGCTAAGGACTTCATCCGCCGCTGTCTCACGATCGACCCTTCGAAGCGCCCGACTGCCCACGAGGCCTTGCAACACAAGTTCGTTGCCGGCTGGATCTCGAGCGAGCAGAACGAGAACAATTTGCTGCCCACAGTCAAGAAGAATTTCAACGCGAGGCGAACACTCCACGCGGCGATCGACACTGTCCGCGCCATCAACAAGCTCCGTGAGGGCCAGAACGGCTTCATGGACGGCGCCAAGTCTGGTGAGCCTGTCCGAGCTCCCAAGGCCCCCGTGCAGCCCCAGCAGGCCGCACCACGAAAGGAGGACAGTGCTATCAGCATGGCATCTAGCTCGGGTCCCAGCAAGGACTCGGGCTATGCCACCCAGCCAGAGCAGGCCGACACAGACGTCGCTATGACCGATGCTGGCTCCCTGCCTTCTGGCTTCCCCGCCAGCCTCGTCCCTGGAAACCCGGCCAATAAGATTGTCGAGACCAGCAAGGGGCTGTGGGCACCATCTCGTCGATGATGGGGGCGGACGGACGGTGATTTTGGCGGACATACGGCACTTGGGCGGACGGAGGGCGGGACTTTTTGGGGAGGGTGAAGGAAGGCGTTCAGCACGAAGAAGGGAACGATGGTTGCGAACAAGACATGATACCTCACGATTTTCTTTATTATTTGTATCAGACTAATACAGCCGGCGGGCTCGGTGTATTTTCAGTCCGAGACAAGCAAGCGTGAACAAGACAAAGATTAAGAAAGACTATGCGTGCCGCCTCGCGGGGTGTGCTTGAACCCAGAGGATGAGGATGTCAAGTCGGAGGCTGATGTCGGTCTGTGTCCTTCCGATGATTGCTGTCCGTCTGATGTATGGAGTACGTACAGAATTTGTCTGGTTGCAACGGATGACTTGATACTTGTGAATCTCGATGTTCACGGTGGATGGCCATGTGTGCACACTGGTGGCATCTGTCGGCTGCAAGCACATTGTCATTGGATCGGTACAATAGATGTCGAATAACTTGCCGTGTATGTCCGTGCATCTCGTGTCACACATTTTCTGTCGGTCGATGTCGAGCGACTTTTGATGTTTATCTGCGGACAAAAGATAATATTATTTCTATTTGTAAATGTCGAGCGATTGACTGTGTCGGTCGTCGCCGTCTCCGAGTGCATTTACTAAGCGGCATGCATGTCTGGCTTCGCCGATAGTCGCTCGACATTCACAGATCGACATGCTGTGCCTAAGACTCTTCTGTGGATGAGGTGTCAAGCGATTGACTGTATCCGTCGTTGCTGTCTCCGAGTGCATTTACTAAGCGGCATGCATGTTTGGCGTCGCCGACAGTCGCTCGATATTCGCAGATCGACGTGCTGTGTCTGATACTCTTCTGTGGATGACATGAATATTTGGCGTCACCGACAGTCCTTTGACAATCACAGATCGACGTGCTGTGTCTGATACTCTTCTGTGGATGTCGAGCGACTTGCTACACCTGCCTGTGGACATAATATCACATGTTTCTATTTGTAAATGTCGAGTGAAGTACTGTGTCTGTTCTCGCTATCTTCGAGTATACTTTCTTCACCACTTGTATGTTTGGTGTCGCCGACAGTCACTCGATACTGACAGATTGATAACTTGCTATGTCTGTCTGTGGACGTAATATCATATGTTTTCTATTTGCACATGTCAGGGAATTGCTGTGTCTGCCGTCGCCGACTCCGTGTATCTTTTCTCAGCGACATGCATGTTGCGTCGCCGACAGTCGCTCGACCTTCACATATATCAGTGCTCCTTCCCAGAGAGCATAAGACAGGTATAATTGTGTGATTTGTCTCCAAAACCATGATCAGAAAAACACAACTCAGTTCTCAGATGGGTTTTGCCCACCCTAAGCGCCTCATGACCAACAGCACCATCCGGCCAAACGCTCAGCTCCAGATACCTGTGAATACTCGCGTCTCTTTCGCCGTCAAGGTTACTCACGGCATGCCTATACTCCGGATCTGCGAGATCTGGAACGCTGGTACCGGCTTTGAAGGCTTTAACTCCCTCGCGCAGGCGGGTGAACTCCTCTTCCAGTCCGAGGGAAGAGGGGGGGGGGGCGTCAAAGTCAGACGCTTCCGAGTCGCTCTCGTTGCCTGAGCCGACTGTGAACGAGCCATCTTGGATCTTACCGACAAACTCCTCGTAGTTGCCCCAGACGTAATCGCCGACCTTCTTGTTCATCTCCGCAGACGCTTGGCGCCTACTACGCTGTAAAAATCATCCATGGCATGCAAGTGCTCCGGATCTATGAGATCTGGAACGCTGGCAGCAACTTCGGAGGTATCTTCCGCTATAATTTTGACTGCTTCGGAGTCTATACCTCGCCTCTTGCGCGATCAAAATCATCTATGGCATGCCAGTGCTCCGGATTTACGAGATCTGGAACGATGGCAGCGGCTTCGGAGGTGCTTTCCTGTACAAGTTTGACGGTCAGCACGCCGCCACAATCGTCCACAAGACGACTTGGAAAGCCTGTTGAAGATCGCCTGCCCTCTGGTAGGCAAGGTAGCAACTGCTACTATGATCTCTTGTGTTTAGTGTTGCGACTGTGTTCGCTTTTCACAACTGTCCTGCTTCTTCCTGGCAGTGGATGTTGCCGGTTAACTAATCACACATCACACATCCAGCCAGACCTGAGGCTAGCTGGACGTCGGTGGTGTATGTTTGAGGTGCTGAGAGTAAGCCCAAGTCTAAAGTCACACTCCATCGGGGAATGAGAGCAGACAAGGCGGCTGCATTAGGTTTCTTTGAGTCAGTCTTGATCTAGGAACTACCTATTGTCAGCCAGGTTTGGCCGCACTGGACCAATGATTTCTTTGTCGAAGCGCCTGAGCCAGCCGGGGAGTGAGAGGTGACGAAGATTGCTTACTGCTGCAGAACTCAGACCAGAGTCAGTATTGAACCGATCCATTGTTAAGACTTCGAGAACTTCAAGCCCAGGCATCTTTTGGCGTCTGGTTATTATATCTCATACCTGCTGCGGCTTCCATTCATACAATGACTGTCAGTCTCTATCCTGGTTAACCGCTAGCTCTTCTCTTTGAACAGTGATTCTGCCCAGACCGTACTAATCCAGCTCCTCCTTGAGACGATGGTCCCAGGGCACTTTCCCGGTAAAAGGCTCACGGGCGGGCACGTAGTTGAGTACAAACCCAGACTTGATGCCCGCTGCCGCGCGATGCGAAGCAAGGAAGTTCCGAACAGCACCCAGCGAGAAGATATACCTGGCCACAACCCGATACACCCACGTAGCCCAGGCCTGAAGCCTCGTAGCTTTTGCCGCATCATCGTAATCGTTTGCAAGAGGAATCTTTCTCTCGTCTTGATACTTCTGGAACACCTCTTCCAGGGATTGTGCGTCCAGCACGGCATCAGGCTTGTCAACCAGCTCCTTCAGGTGGTTGGACAAGGAGACGACATCTTGGATGCCGCTGTTCAAGCCCAAGCCCGCATTCGGAGTGAACCGGTGAGCGGCATCGCCCACCAGAACGATCCTGCCAGCCCAGCTCTTTCTCTGCGCAATGCCTTCCTGCAAGTTGCCCATTCCCGCGACGAACGACTCGTGGTCAATGATGTCAGGAATCTTGAGCTTCTCATGCACCTGCCAGTCCGCGAACGTCTCGGCGTAGGCACGAATATCTTTCTCGTCATAGTCGATCCGCTCGGTGGTGGGTTGAGGAAGCTTTTCGTACAGGAAGATCCACCCCCTTTCCTTGCCGGTGAGGTACATGGCAGACCTGCCGTTGCTTTGCGTCTCGTAGCTCTCGCCGGGCTCTGTTTGCCGGGTGAATGAAGCCCAGAGACACTTGTAATGTGCTGGAAAGGGCAGCTCGGGATCCCAGGCTGATGCGAGAGATGGGTCGCTCTGGAGGGCGAGGCGTCGCATGATGGATCTTGTCCTTGAGTGGACGCCATCTGCGCCGAGGACGATGTCTCCAGTGTAGGATGTGCCGTCTTCACACGTCACCTCGACCCCCGAGTCTGAAGTCTTGATGTCAACGAGCTTCTTGTTGGTGAGATATCGATCCTTCGCTTCTTGCGGCAGTCCATCGAAGAGAACCTTGAGCAGCTGGACGCGGTGGAAGATGACGACAGGGGCTCCATGGCTGTTGACTGTCAGCCTGATGTCACAGCCTTGCAGATGATCACTCACTTCTCGGGCAAGCGGCTGAGGCCGTATGTGCGCTTGAACACGTTGCTCTCGGGGCCGAAGCTCAGGGTGACATGAAGTAGGGGCTCGCCGATGGCAAGAATCTTGTCCAGCAGCCCAAGCTGGTGGTACACCCGCTGGTTGTGAGGGCTCAGGACAAGAGATGCGCCCGTATCCTCGAGGACTGATTGTCGCCGCTCAAGGACGACGAAGTCGATGCCCGCACGCTGGAGGGCGTGGGCTGCGGTGATTCCGTTGGGGCCACCACCGACGACGATGACCTTGAGAGGAGCCATGTTGGGGACAAAGTATGTTTCCTGAACCTGCAGGTTTTGGGTAATCTTTGACGGCTGGGAACTTCGCTCGATTCACAGGAAGATGGGATCGCCAGAGGTGGTCGTACAAGCCCATCGTGCGATTCGCGGACGGCACTATGCTGCATCGGCCAAGCGGATCAATTGCGCAATAGGGGTATGGCATCTCACCATCACAGGGGCTCATTCCGATGCGCGCGAACCGCACGACTCATCAAGGTTGACTTTGGTGACGGTGCGGCCCATAGATAAGACTTCACGTTGATCGCTTCCATTCGGTAAAACGCGATGGTCGATGCCAACAAGACCACCAACCAACCTGGTGCTGTTGATGGGGTCCATGATGTCTGGCCCGGCGATGAAGGGGCAGTTGATCCACAGCTACCTTCCAGGTTGACTTCATGGTTCGGTGTTGATTCGGTGTAGTTGAAGGAACATCGCATCCGAGAGGTACCGGCGAAGGGCGACGAATTCAGTTGAAACGTCCCCCCCCCCGGGCAGCCACCTTGTCGAGGTCTAAAAACAAGGCATTGTGATTCATCGGGTTCGGCCACTCTGCCTTCCTGGTTCTAGCAACACAATTCGGAATGGCCGCTTGCGTGTTTCGCGTGGCTGTTCGAAGAAAGTGACTTGCCCAAGCCGCTCAAAATGTTTGATTTGATGCAGTGATTGAAGAGTATTGGCCTCGGAAAGGAACACTGCCACCGTGATCTCGGCTTCAATCTGCTGCCGGTGTGCTGACAAATGCACCGGACTGGATCTCCACGTCTGCGGACTTCGGTTCGATCACGTAACGCCGCTCCTTCCACGTAACATCACGTAACCGCACCTCAGCCACCTGCATGCGATCCTACGATCCATGATGCTGAACTCCGCAGATTTCATGTCTCTGGCTTCGTCCGCTTTATTTGATGCTTCACAAGTTGGACGATTTTCACTAGTAGAAGCTCGTTGTGTATGTTCCAGCTATGAACAGTGCAGAAGCTGAGCTGAAGGTGTGTGTCGAGCCCCTGAACCCCTGACTGGAGTCTCCATCTCACATCTGCAACCTGCAGCGGCGCCGCGAGCGAGGCAGGCAGGCCCAGAGCGCCTTTCGCAAACGGCAAGCAGAAGCGAAGAAGGACAGGGAAAGCGAGAATTCCAAGCTCAAGAGCGCCATCGCGGCCATCCTGGCCGAGGTGCGGCCGGGCGACCGGCCGGAACTGCAGGCGAGAATTCGGGAAGCAAGTGAGCTAGCGGGCCTCCAAGTAGACCGAAGTCCGGAAGACACTCGGCGTACGTATTCGGACCTCGCATCGAAAACGGACAGCTCCGGCACGGAGAGCGAATCCCCCGCCGCCGCCGCCGCCGCACCGACTGCGTTGGTCCACCGGAGCCCTGGCAATCAGGGTCATTGGAGCATAAATGACGGTCCAGATCTCACTATCAGACCCGATCCTCTTAATTGCTACCCCTGTAGGCAAGGTGTGGCGGCTTTTCTACCGTTCCTCGGTGCCGGCGCTTTTACCTTTGCGGGCCGTGTCTTCTGGAGTCTCGTCGAAAAGCACGAGAACGACGACCACAGCCACGAATCCAGTCTCGACTGCAATCGCCGCCGGCAGATCCTATTCCATTCTACCGTTGTTAGCTCGGATCCGGAAGTCCACGACTCGGAGCTGCAGCCCACGCTCGTTGTGCCGGACAACAAGCTATCACGAGCCGGGGCCCGCGAGGCATGGCTCGTCATGCTGGAACACCGCATGGGTTGCTCCCGGGCAGGACGTATTTGTGGCCCGGCGGTCGCCTCTGCTGGGGGCCATCGGCATCAGAATCCAGAAGATTTCGCATACAGCTCCACTACTGGTCCCAGGGCGTATGCGAAATCGTCTCGAACCTGGCTCTCTCCCATGTGTTTGGAGAGGAGGCTTCGAAACATGGTTGGCGACGAGGTCTTTGCCATCATGGCCAATCCCATGTTGGACAGGTGGGAGAAGAGCAGGGGGCAACACTCTCTCCGAGACAGGCCGGAGCTCATTGAGGAGTTGATAGACAAGCTCTCGGAGAATGTGGAGTGTCTGGGTGATCTTGGGCCTCACTGGGATACTGCGGTATTTGATTCTACATTTCAGGAGTGGTGTAGCTCTGTTATGGGTGGGCCAGGAGCCCCTAACTTCTCATCTGGGAGGGAGCGGAGTGGTGTTTTTGAGCGTACCTAGCGAGCCGGAGAATTAGACAATGCTCAAGAGTTACGACATGACCATTTCATCAGGGATGCATTTGACCAAAGGGGAAGCTGGCCGGAGAATTGACAAGATGGGACGTGCTTCTGGGGCGAATGCCAAATCATATGGCGTGTCCCTGTTACGTGACAACACACATAATCCAGCGGTTACGTGATGAGACGTGATGGGACGTGATGTGAATAACCACCACGATTATGCTAGACAACGTCGCATCATGAATAATTCATGGCATCAAGGCATCATGATAGACAAATTGACAAGATGTATGTCTAATTATTTAAGACGCGGCACTTGCGGTCCATCTACATCCCACTGGCCTTCATCCACACTCTCATCTGCTGCTCATCACTTACATCAACACCAACGATCTCTACCCCTTTAACAATATCTCCAATCCTCAAAATGGTCAAGATCGCGATCGCAGGAGCCGGTTCCGGTTAGGAAACATCACCCTCATAATGGTTCTGGACCTCTTCTGACGCAAAGTCCAGCCCTGGCTCTCGAAGTCATCGACAAGCTGGTCGAAGGACAACAGCATGAGGTTCTCGCCCTCGTTCGAAAGGTAGCCACTCACATACCTCGTTCTCGAGACAACATCTCTAACATATCTTCCCACCTCTTCAGGACCCTGCCCAGTACCCTCAGCAGCAGGGCGTCACATGGGCACGTGCCTCCTTCGACGACAAGGCCGAGCTGGTCGAGTACTTCAAGGGCGTCGAGGTTGTTCTCAACTTCATCGTCGTGAACAATGACCCTGAGAACACTGTTGGCAAGCTCTTGATCGACGCCGCTGTCGAGGCAGGCGTCAAGCGCTTTGCGCCTAGCGAGTGGGCCATGTAAGTCTCTCGCCGTCTCGAACTGCTCCCTGAATACCAGCTGACATGGTTCACAGGGGCCAGAAGCTGGCAGACATCATCGACAAAGTTCCCTGGTACAAGAGCAAGCTTGCTATCCAGAGGTACCTGGCCGAGATCAACAAGGACAAGAAGGTCAGTGAAGTCCTCTTTTGTCATACAAGTTCCCTGGCCTCGGCAAATACACATTACTAACATCCCGATAGGTCATCGAGTACACCCTCTTCCAAGTGGGCCAGTTCCTCGAGTACATCGGCTACCCGCACCAGCCGCTCAAGCACGTTCCCATCTTCAGCATAGGCTACATGCTCGAGGACGAGCAGCCTCGCATCGTCTCGACTAGGGGCCGCGAGGACGAGCCCCTGGTCTTCACCTCGGTCGGCGACATCGCAGGCGTCGTCCGCCGCGCGGTGGAGTACGAGGGCGAGTGGCCTGTGATCGGCGGCGTCGCCGGCAACAAGATCAGTCCGAGGCAGGTCCAGAAGATTGTGGAGAGGATCCGAGGTATGTCTCGAAAAGCTTCTACCACCCGCAACTCGGCCGAGAAACCTGACTGACCCCCCCCACCCCACAGGCAAGCCCGTCGCGCTCGACCTGGCTGAGGAGGCGGACATTGAGGCTGGCATTCTGAAGGTCGATGTGCCGCCTCTGACCCACCCGTCCATCCCGGAGGATCAGCGGGAAGCGTTCCATGCGCCGGGCTGGACGGGTATTCTCTACGCGGCAGCCAAGGGGGCCTGGGTTGTCAGCGATGAGTGGAACAAACTCCTGCCGGACTACAAGTTCCTGAGCGTGGAGGAGTTTGCGCAGAAGCTGTGGGGGCAGAAGTGAGGGATGGAGAAGGAGGCGCGAGGTCATGGGCACGGGAATAACTCTGGTCATCGTTCTACAGTGTTGTTGTTTTTGCAGTCGGTATAAGTTGTTGTGAGAGATTTGTCTCCTTTTCCAACGGTCCATCCTTGTTGATATCAAAGCCGTTGCGCGAGTCGAGACATGGATGATGGCTCGACAGGATGACAAACTCGAAAGCTGACAACTTGAAGCTGCCAGTGGATGTCAAGAAGCTCGGACAACCCGCGCAGGGCTTGAACCTCGCTCGTGGCAGGCTCTTCCCGGACTCACGATGGGAACAGGCCCGAACAGCGTCCCGCCCGCCTCGGCCGGGATGATTGTTCTCCACAGAGGAGCCCGTCACACAAACTCTCAAGGGCCCGGGTCGGAATCAAATGAAATCGGCCCCAGACCCGAACAAGCAACACCCAGTTCGCCGAGGTCTGCCCCCGGCTGCAAGAACACTGTGGGCTGACTACCGAAGCTGACATCTCGAAGCGAAAAACGGGCGACGAGACGAACGACGGGATGAGAGCGCTCCGGATGGATCGGAGATTGGAGAAGGTCCGGCAAGGCCGGACACCCGGCATACTGAGCGAGCGGCGGGTGCAGTCAAAGTGGACATGCAGCGGGCAAAGAACGCGAGCTAAAAAAACCGACTCGAGCACTGGGCAGTCGCCATTGGGCGTTGAAACGCTCCGCGCCTAAAAGGAGGATGAAACGACAGAGCTTCTCCCGGGGAGCGCCCGCGAGGCAACGCACGAACACACACGCTGCACGGGGGGGTTGACGGGGGATGATTGTAAAGTGCACACATGAGAGGGCATCAGCGCGTCGCGTTTTGCGTCGCACCCGGCAGCACCCCCCCGGTCAGACGCGGAAGTACCTGTACTTGTACCTGTACCCTTTGCTTTCAAGTTCTTGGCTCGAGGGGAACGGTGCGAGGCACGCGAGCTGTCCGAAGCGAAAGACGAACGTGGGAGATTACGCCCAAAAAACGCGAACGGGGGGGCCCGTGTGTGTGGTGTGGCGCTGGACCTGGACTCACCTCAGGGCCCAAGGGGTTCGCGCCCGGACGGATGATGACCCAGGCAGCAGTCTTTTGGAATGCGATCCCCCACAGCTTGAAAGGATCCTGGTCCCCCAAGGCTGAGCTGGTTGATTAGAACGGCGCAGCAGCGACCGACTCGGCGCGCGTCTGGGGTGGCCGAGTCGAGTTCTCCGCGCGGCAGCATCCGCAGTCATGGAAGACGGCACGGAACGCACGAGCCAGAAACACACATCAGCAATCATATCATCATCATCATCATCATCATCAGCCAGCGCAGCGAGGCGTCTGGCCGTTATTAGCGTGGACTCTCTAGAAGTGAGTGGGCGCCGCCACTTCAACTTCTTGTCAGGGTCCCTCGAGCCAGGGGGGTCCGCTTCATCCCCTCCTGTGGCGTATCAGGAGTCATCCTCGGGCTCGGGGGGTTGCAGGCTCCGTGATGTTGTGCGATGAATCAGCCGAACGTTAGGCCCAGCGCTGGGCCAGATTTTGCGCATCTTCGGCGACAAGGCGACACCGGCACCCGAGAAGTGCGAAAGCGAAGCGGACCCGACCGACTTCACATGGGGCGCAAACGAGTCCAGGTAGCCCACTCACACACCCCGGCCAGCCGAGCTGCCGTTGGCAACCCACACGCACGACTTCACGATTGATGATGATGATGATCATGATTGCGCCTGCTGCACGCTGTCAACTGACCGCCCGGCCAGGCGAGTGGCCTGCATGGTTCGTGCGGTGAAACAGGGTCTAGCCGCGCTTCACGACCGTTGATGGCCAGCCTCCAAAGATGTGTGTGCTGCCAGGTCACGTTTTCGCGGGGATCGAATCAGCTCGAGGACAGACATTGCCATGTGACGGGCTGGCATCACAAGCAAAGACACGGCAGCCAAACAAGGCGGCCTAGCCACGCGATGGATGTTGTACGGCCGCAAGCCCCATATGAATTTTCTCAAGGGATCCTTACCCACGAGGGAAAGCTCACCGCAAGTGGCGCTGAGCTTCCAACAATGTTTTAAGCTTGGAGGCGAAAGAGGGCTGGCTTACAGCTCACCGCTTCCCCCAGATGCCCGCGCGCCACCCGGGGATGAGATGGCGAACAAGCTTTGACCTGTCGCAGGTGGCGATGGTGTTGAGGCTACTGTAAAAAGCAAAAGCACAAGACACATCGACCATGACGGATGGCCTTGGCGTTGGGGGGGCACACATGGCCCGCTAAAAAAGCCTCCGTCGCCAAGATCGACGAATAAAGGCGAATGGCACGGCAGAGGTCTCAAATGCCGGCGCAAGCCCACGAGAGTTCACCGCCCGCCGTAGCGTGCTGCACGGACAGAGATGCCCGGTCATCGACGGCAGACGGAGGGGCTGGGGGTGTTCCGGGAGGGGGGGGGGACATCAACAAGGTCTGATCTGATCAGGTCAGGTCGGGACCCCTGGTTGCTTGCTGGCACGCGGGTTGTTTGTTTTACTCGTCCGACCGGCCGAGCGCAGCCATCCGGTCTTGGACTTGGGCAGCGACCGACGACGTGAGCACGAGGGGTTGTTTGGCTGGGGTTGGGTTGGGTTGGAGCTTGCCGATGGGTGTTGTTGAGGGTGGCATCATGTTAGTATGGTGCGACCTTGTGAAATCCAGGGGCTTCCAGGTCACCCCCCCTCTCGTGCCTCTGATGCCAGTGTTTGCCCGTTGGCGTGACAGCTATTTGCAGTCGTCCCTTCTTGCCTGCCTGCAGCAGTTCTCGCGACTCGAGACGGCAGTTGTCGGGAGCCAGCCTGCCAGGGCTTGTGGGCAAGCTGGGGGTCCGGAAACGTCGGTGAACTCGGATGCGATTCTTGTGATCGTCCACGGTACTTTGTTCCGTTGACCTATCAGCCCAGCCAAGGAGCTCCCCAGCGGTGTGCTCTCCGGCGAGTCAGGGAGAACGGCGGGCCTCGACTTCAACTGAACGGCGCAGGGCTGGCGGAAAGAAACGCCCTGGGCCAACCCCGAGCGAGAACATCGAGGGCGGTATGCACCGCATGCATCAAGCTACTGCACAAGTCATCGACGCCAGCGCGCGATACTGACTCCCAGTCCTTCTTCCTCTGCCTTTGCTGCATCGTATCTCGGGTTTTACGACTGCCAGTGTGTTTCACCGCGGCGTGCATCGCAATCCCACGGTGGCCCTTGGCCGGCTGGGCAGGTCGACAGGTCGACAAGGCGCCCTCGTCGTAAGTATCGTATCTCGCATGTAAGCTCGGTACTTGGGCGAATGAGCCTCGCGTGTTCAAGTTGTCTGACCCGGCTGCACGGCCAAAAAGTGTTGCGTGACAAGTGGATGCGCCCGTCCTGGTGCTATAATTTTTTTTTCTTCTGGCCGAAATAACGAGCGGAGGCCTGACGGGGCAGCCCCCTGCCAGCAAAATTTCCTGCCCGAAGCCCCGACGACCGAAGCAGCGGGACTTGAACCCTGAGTCGCTCCGCTGACAGAGGGCCGCAGAGCCCCCCCGAACCCGACCGACCTCGATCCATTGGCGCCGCCGGGATCCGCGTGTAATTGATAAAAGCGGGCTTCTTGGAGATGATTGCTGATCGATCGCCGTCGTCACGGTGCTTCTCCCTGCCCGCTGCCCGGCTCGGACCACTTGGAGGGGCCGCGGCGCCAGGGTAGCGTGGTTTTAGGTGCCCTGGAGCGGCGGCGCGCGCGACTAGAACGCATCGCACGCGCGACCTGGCCCTGCCCGTCTGCGCACACTTACAGGCCGCAGGGCCGGCGCAGCGACGCGGCTGCTGCGACCGCAAGTTGTCGACGTCATCGTGCCAGGAACATGCTCCCTGGGTTCCAGCCGGCATGACCGATGACAGAGCCCAGCGCATTGAGAGCGCGCCGGCATTGAAGCGTCAAGGTGTTTGAGAGAGAGTATTCAGGCCATGATAAGCGCAATCGATCTGCCGTCGCTCACATAGAGTGGCCCAGTCTTGGGAGGTGTGTCGCCGAGACAGCCGCAGCCGCCGCCGCCGCTGCTGATGCCCCTCGATTTTTGAAGCCGGGACGGAGGTGGTGGGTGACGCCATGACGGAGAGCCAACAGCCTCCACCGGCACGCAGGGCCAGGGTGCATGGGTGTCGCGAGGGAACAAACGGCAGCTAATCGGGCAGCGCGGCGTCGGGCAGCGCGTGGTCGGGTCGGCGTCGGTGCGGGTGAGCACCGGTCACTGTAGTCACGGTCTGCAGCAGTTAGTTTGTCAGTGTCTGGTGTCTGGTGTGCGGACTTCTCGGAGTTCGGTCTCGCGACGGGACATCACGTAAGACCGCGCGCGTGATGAAATGTCCTCTTACGGTTTGGCGCCTGGCCCATCCCTGTTGCATCGATCCATCGACGAGTCCCCCAGCAACCAATCCGGGACCGCGCCGGCGACCGAGCCAAGCACCCTGGAGCGTGCTTGTACCAGTACCCAAGCCGTGGCATCCGGCGCCCGCCAAGAGGTCGCCGTCATCAGTCGAGATTGCGGTCTGATGAGACGGGCCCGGGGGGGATTATTTCTGAGGCCTCGCGCCAGCCCCAGCTGCTGGCAGCGGGCGGAGAAGGGGTCCCTCTTGCTTACCAGCCTACCACCTCGGCCCGCTGAGACCCTTTTGACACGCCGAGCCTCACCCTGCAGCGCCCAGTACGAGCACTGCAGCAGGCAGGCAGACGCATTTCCTCTTTCCAGTGCATCCTGTTTCTCCGGACGACGGTTGGGCCTTTGAACAAGGCAGGGCTGCCAGGGCAGGACGGTCTGGATGGCATGCGGGGGTCCGTCCAGCTCTGCCAGCGGAGAACCAGATCGGGGGCTCGGGTGTCGCGGGAGGAATGCGACGGCGGAGGTCGCGTGAAGCTCTGTGCCTGCGCATCCGCAGAAGCCGCGGACTTTGGTGGTTGCAGTGTGCGCGCGCCGTGGAGCGCGGGCGCTCGTAGGAAAATCAGTCAACGCGGGACGGAGACAACCTTAGCCCCGATCTCCGGGCAACTGTCGTGGACTACTGCAAATTTTCTGAGGAGAGGGTCTCCCGAGCCCGGGAGCAGAGAGTGGGAAAAAAAAGGAATTTCATTGGGAAAATGAGAGCCCCGTCGTCCCCCGTCCGCGTCCGGGCGACAGTGGTGTCGGGGGGCAACGGAACGGCCGTCGAGCCCGCCGTCAGCAAACCTAGCAAGGGGGAGCAAGGGAGTCAGCGTAGTGGGGATGAAGAGCCCGGGGGAGTTGTGGCCCTGGCTGATGAGACGGGATCGGGAGACTGGGCCTTGCCTTGAACGGCGGGAGATTTGAATGGGAACCGTGAAATGATGCTTTGGTCATTGTCCGTCCGTTTTTTCCCAAGCCCCAAAGTACACGGGTACTTGAGGCTTCGCTTGAGGCTAGTGTCTCGGCATTTAGTCAGGGAGCGCCGGGCTGCCAGTAACTCCCGGCCCTCCGCCCCTTCCGCCGCCAGTTCCCTCGTGCGTCTGACCAATCAAGAGCTCGGATTTCCCGCCTGCGCCGGGGGGGGTGCACTGGTGCAGGCGCGCCGGACGTGGCTGCCCAGCAGTGCAGGTGCTGGTACCGTCCGCCTTCGAGGGAAGCCACGCCTGGCGAAGCAACCAAGGCAGGCAGGCAGGCACCCTTGGCACGCTGGGGACTGGCGCTGCGCTGGTACAGGTACCAAGGTACCCCCTGCCCCGTTCAGTACCTGTACCCGAGCTTTGCTCGCAAACCTGAGCGACCGCCCCCGAATCTTGGGTCGGTCATCATACATATGTGTGCCGGCCATCCGTCATCCACCTTTGCCTTCCCTATGTTACTGCTCCCTCCCTCTGCCTCGCCTCTCGATTGCATTTCGGTGTCTTGATCTCCTTGGCTCTGGAAAAGGGGACGCATCTCTTTCACCACCTCTCGACCTCCTCTCACGTCTCCTCTACTCGACCCTCGATCCCTCGGCTTCGCCCTTGTTTCCCGGCCCCTTTCACCTCGTCGTCGCCGCCACCAACGTAGCCTCCCACGCCTCCCCCGGAAGCTGATCACTGCTCGCCCTCCCCCCGAACAGTCCGCCCCGAGTGCCCTCCGCCGAGCCTAGGACTACTACCACGCATCCGAAGCGCAGTAGACTTTGAGCATACTTCGTCTGGGAATGAAATAGGAGTCTCGATCTCATCATCACCGAAAAGTTTTCCCGACTTCCTCCCCTGGGTGTCTCCTGCCAAGCAAACACGCCCGAGTCGCAATCTTGGAGCGACCAACCGCCTTGGCCGCCGCACCGCAACGCCCGACAAGCCAACCCGACAAGAATATCGCGACCGCAATCCGGCGCACCACAGCGATCAGCCATGAACGACATCAGCTCTTTTCTGCAGCTGAAGTCGCCGAAGCTCCCGCTCATTTCTCCCGGCACCCTCAACCTCGCAAAACTGAACCCCATCCCTCGTCGGTACCGAGCCTCCCGAAACCGTCACCAGAAGAAGCGCACCACGTCGAATTTCCCGCCATGGGCCACTGATGCGTCCGCCCTGAAGACCTCGTTCAACCCGTTGGAGGGCGTCAGGCAACTTTCCAAGAGGAAATGGCGCCTGCTCGACATTCAATACGCTTTCCTCGCCTTCCTCGGAATCTTCTCCCTTGCGATCTCGCCATCTGCACCCCTGGTCAAGTCTCTGGCCGTCTCCGCGACTGTCCTGGTTCTGTTGATGCCCGTGTCGCGGCAATTCTTCCTGCCGTCACTCTCAATCTGGATATACCTTTTGTACTTCTTCTGCAGCCGGTAAGCATTTCTCCCACTCTTCCTCGCCGAGAGACGATTTGACTGACAATCAATACAGCTTCATTGACGCAAAGTATCGCCCTCACATCTGGGTCCGCGTCCTCCCGGCCCTGGAGAACGTCCTGTACGGCGCGAATCTCTCCAACATTCTGTCCGCCCACACATTCCCTGTGCTCGACATCCTCGCCTGGATCCCCTACGGCCTGGGTCACTTCGGGTGCCCTGCCATCTGCTCCGCCCTGATCTTCCTCTTCGCCGCTCCCAAGACTCTGCCCGTCTTCGCCGCGTCCTTTGGCTGGCTGAATGTTCTGGGTGTCACCATCCAGCTCATCTTCCCGTGCACCCCGCCGTGGTACGAGAACGAGCACGGCCTTGCTCCCGCCGCCTACGGCATGCAGGGCTCTCCCGCCGGCCTTGCCCGCATCGACAAGATTCTCGGCATGGATCTCTACACCACAAACTTCACGACCGCGCCCGTTCCCTTCGGCGCTTTCCCGTCGCTTCACGCCGCCGATGCCGTTCTTGAGGCTCTTTTCATGAGCTACTGCTTCCCCAAGTTCCGCGCCGTGTTCGTGACCTACGTCGTCTGGATCTGGTGGGCGACCATGTACCTCAACCACCACTACGCCGTCGACCTCGTCGGAGGCTCTCTTATCGCCGCCGCCATCTACTACACCGCCAAGACCCGCTACCTCCCTCGCCAGCAGACCGACAAGCAGACCCGGTGGCAGTACGATTACGTCGAGGTTGGCGAGCAGAAGCGCGTCCTCGACGAGGAGTTCGGCGGTGACTTCTACGCCCTCGGCCTGATGCAGCGTCAGCGCTCTTCCGACAGCGACGAGTGGACCGTCGGCAGTTCTTCCAGCTACAGCTCCATGACCAGCGGCAGCGGAAGCGCAAGCGGCAGCATGAGCCCAGCACCACAAGACGACTTTGGCGAGTCCCCGACAGCCTTCACCGTCGAGATGACACCACACGGTCAATTATCCTGGGAGGCAGGCACCCACCACGACGGCGATCTTGGTGAGGTGGTCGTCCTCCGGTAAATGAAAGAAAACACCGAAAAAAGAAAACAAGCACAACTCAACTTCACCTACCAAGTCGGCACCGCACGGCCGCCGACAACTTTTCGATTCGATGATCGAGCCCATTCTAGCAATGATTCCGAGTCTTTTGCATCAGCACAGCAGCGGCGTCAACATGGTCTTTTGAGATAATTTAATGAGCACGGGTCGGCCGGGATGCGCCCCGATTGGGTAGCAGCTTCCCACCATCCAGCCAGCCTACTCGCGTGGGCGGCGGCGGACGGCTTCGATCGCGGACCCAGGATCTCATGAACGGGGGCAACAACACAACAAGGGGGGCAGGCAAGCCCGGATGAATGAAAGAGAAATAGACCTTACAAACGCTTGTAATGGCTTAATACGGGGTGTCCTTGGCCGGAAAGGCATCGGACAGGGCGGAGACAGTCGGGTCTTGACTGGTCAAGAACCCCGGGACCTTCGCGCCGGCTAGCAGGAGAGCCGGACTGCGACCGTAATGTGGAGGACAATTACCATGGTGTCGAGGTAGAGCACTCGCTAGGTTCTCAAGTAGCCTGAATGAAGAAGAAGAATAAATAAGAAGCAGCAATCATGGTGAGGAGTGATGCCACCGGGGAGCTGGAGTAGCTGAGAGACGTCGAGAAGACCATCAGAGGAGCACTGTGTCTCCAAGACAGAGTCGACTGATGGTACTTGTAGTCTGCGTCGCGAAATGATTCGAGGCTATCTTGACTGCCGCGTCGTCCTCGAGCTGACGCCACTGCTCGCAACTCGGGGTCAAGGTTGGAAATAGACGACGGCTCAGCCACATTCCATGGCAGTAAATGTTGCGAGGAGTCTTACTGCTTCGAGCCATTCCTCGCGCTGTCTGCCAAGGAATAGGTGGAGTTTAGTTGCGAGTACAGAGTCGTCGTCAAGATGCCGCTTCTGGTAGACGGTTTGCGAGGTTGTTCGCACACAGTCGTCATGTTCTAACGCTAACTTCACTTCGCATTGGGCCTGGTCTAGCTAGTCCACCATCATGTGGTGGTATCATCCCTCTCGCAACCTCAGCTCCTGATCGACCAATACATAGCAAAACAGCAAAACAGCAAAACAGGCCATCGCTTCGCCATGGTGGGCGCGTCAACATGCTTTTCCTCCGGGGGTCCATAGTCTCGCCCCCTCTGCCCTTGGGGGTTCATGCCCCTCTCTTCCCTGATTCTCGGTGCTCCTCCTCACAATGCTGGAGCACCCTCTCGGTACGTCGATCCCCCACCTCTCTATACCCACGCCACAGTGTGGGCGTGATCGATACAAAGCAAAACCCAAAGGAGAGGCCTCCATATTGTTTGGTGGCGGCGCCCAAAGGTAAAATAGAAATAGCCCAACGCCGGTTTCCAGACTCAGCCTTGTTGAGGCGTCGGATGAATGAATGAGGGCGAATCAATATGTGCAAATAAAGCCCGGCCGAGTGGCGCGGGGAGAAGAAGTGTCTCATGTGTAAGAGACGAGGTCGCAGCTGGCGTCTGCGGATCCAATGGTAGTGGTACCGATCATCCGGGTCCCTTTACTTCTTGGACTTGCTGACTTTGAAGGTCGGCGCCGGCACGGGGGTCTCCTTTGGCGTGGGGACGGCGGTCTGCGAGGAGGGCACGACGTCGCTGCTGCGCTTCTTCTTGTCCTTTTTGGAGGCCTTGGGGGTCTCGGCGGCGGGGGCGGAGCTCGAGGGGATAGTGGGAAGGGGCACGGCTGTCCGCGAGCCGGCGTAGGGGACGGGGACGGGGGACTCCTTGGCGGCCCGGGCGGCGAGGCCGGAGAAGGAGACGTTCTTCTTGCTGGACTTGGGAGCGGGCGTGGCGGCCTCGGGGTCGGCCTCGGAGGCGCGGCGCTTCTGGCTCGAGACGGGAACGGACGGGGGAAGGATGGGGGTGGTCTTGCGGAGGGGGGTGGCGTCGTCGTCCTGCTTCTGCTTCTTGGCCTTCTTTGCCTTCTTCTGCGAAGCCTCCTCGGGCGCCTGCTGGGAGGAGGCGAGGTCCACGTCGTCGGCCTGGTGCTTGCGCTTGGTGGCCTTCTTGGAGGCCGGGGCGGGAGCGGCGGCCTCGGCGTCCTGACGCTTCTTGGACTTCTTCTCCGACTTGCTCTTCTTCGCGACGGGAGGCGCCTGGGTCATCTCGACGTCCTCCTGCTCCTCCTCGGCGTCGCTGGGGCCGATATTTCCCATGGGCTCGTCGGGGGCGACGCCGAGGGGGCGGAAGCGGGGGTGCATGCCCTTGGGCTGCTGGCGCGGGGGCAGGCCGGCCAGGGGAGGCGCGGTGGCGATGCCGGAGAGGTCGTAGCTGTGCTGGATGCGCAGGATCTGGGTCTCGGGAGTGTTCGCTGGCGAGGTCAGCATGCTGGGCCGCAGCAGGGACGGGGGGAGCGGAGAGGCCTTACGCTGGCGGTCGGCGGGACGGTTGGAGAGGAGGATCTTGTAGGACGCGCTGGCGGCGGCGTCGGTCTTGGCCTTGCGCTTCGACTTGGAGGAGCCGGACTCGGCGGCCAGCCTCATCTCCGGGGTGATGTCCAGCTTCTCGACGACCTTGACGGTGGTGGCCTGGGGGATGCTGAAGACCCAGGCCTGCTGGCCCTTGTGCTTGGTCTTTGCCAGGAACGTGGAGAGGTCCTTGAGGCTGACCGAGTCGTCAACGCGCCTCATCTCCATGCCGGCGAAGATCTGGGATGTCGGCTTCGTGCCCTTGGAAGCCTTGCGAGAAGGCGTCAGGGCGGCGGGAGCTTCGTCCGAGTCCGATTCGGAGTCGCTCGAGTCCTCATCCTTGTCTGAGGCGGGGTCGGAGTCTTGCTCTTTTGTGGCGAGGACCTCCTCGTCGCTTGACTCGGCGTCGGACGAGGTGCTGACGGCAGCAGCAGCGGGCTTCTTGGGCTTGTTCAGGAGGGACTTTGCGGCCTTCTTGGCGTCGGTGTCCGAGTCTTCGGCGTCTGAGTCGCTGGATTCGGCGGCAGAGCTCGAATCGGAGGAGGAGGAGGAGGAGGAGGAGGAGGAGGCGGCGGCCTTCTCGTCATCGTCCGAGTCGGCTTCGGAGCTGGTGGTGTCAGGCTCGGCCTTGACGGCAACCTTCTTCGCCTTTGAGGAGTCGCGCTCGTTGTCACTGTCGGCGACCTCGTCCTCCTTGGCTCGCGGCGAGCGGTGGGCCGGGGAAAGGTCGTTGCGGGCGGAGGCGGCGTGCGACTTGTTCACGCCCTTCTTAAGGCGCGCGGCAAGGTCGGAGGTTGGGGGCTTGTCATCGTCCGAGTCGTCGCTGTTCTCGTCGTCGTCATCGTCCGAGCTGCTATCGTCATTGTTCGCGCGCGGGTCGAAGGGCTTGTCGGTCTTGGTCTTCTTGGTCTTGACCTTCGCGGCCTCGGCCTCGTCGCTGGCCCGCGTGCCCTTGGCCAGGAGACCCTTGAAGGAGGCAACGCCGTCCAGCTGACCACGCGCCATTGCAGAGTCTGCAGAGGTGCTCTAGAGGTAGGAGAGATGTCAATTGAGCACCGAGGCGGTGTGGAGGAGTGGGAAGGAACGCGGTGTAGGTGAAAGAGTGCGCGTAGGTGAGGGCGGGATTGGGGGATATCTCACGAGAGACTCGATTTTTTTTTTGGAGAACGGCAGGAAGGGTCTGGTTCTGGAGGCTGGCACTTACCGCAAGGACAGGGTTGGCACGGACATCGTGGGTCTGGCTCGGGCCAGTTGCAGACGCTGGCGCGGGGGGGCTTGAAGACATTGAGGGCGCCACAGCAGCGGTCGCAGCCACAGAAGCACTGGCGCGCGGGGCGGTCGGGCTCGCACCGTGGCGCGCCTGAAGCACCGCAAGCTGCCGGGCCCGTACCTTGGTCGGAGTGTTGGCGGCACTCGTGCAGGCAGACTTCCTGCCAGGGCTGCGCGAAGTGGTGGAGGGGCGTTCGGACTTGCTCAAGGAGATTCCCATCTTCTGTCGCCTTGCCTTTCGTCTTTCAGACATTGTTCTTGGGCGGCGGAGGTACTTGGGGCAAACGAGGGTTGAGGTGTTGATGGCGGCGAGGAGTGATTAGGTTGATGATAGAGGTATAGAGGTGGTCTCTGGGGCGTTGGTAATTTGTTGTGTAAAAGGCAAGGAAACAGTTGTGACCTTGCATCTCAGGTTGGGAAGTTGTGGCCTTGATGGAACAAAGTGGAAGGCACCTCAGGCAGTAGTAGTCTTCCCTCGTGGGTGTGGTGCGGTAATCGAGATACTCAGGCAACAACCTTGAGGTCGTTCAGGTTCCATCAGTAATCCTCGGCCACTGACATGCAGCAATCGATGCAGCAATCGATGCAGCGAGACCTGGCCATGGAATTCTCTCGCTCCCGGAGCAAGTTGCTCTACCACACTGGTGCATCTCCAAGGTACACGTCATGGCATGGAGATGGGAAAGTGATGAAAGGTCTAATAACGAGGCTAACATCAATAGTTTTGTACAAAATCAGACATGTTCAATTGTCCATGTGGTTGATATTCTCTCGTCTATGCCGAGACATGAGGTGTCCAGTCGGAGCTCCCCTTGGTTCGTCGCCCACATTTCGCACGGTGCTTGCACACGACCCACCCACCGTTTGTCTATCCGACCATTTCTTCAACGACCGACGGATCACCAACAGACAGACATGCTGACCATCAAGTCCACACAACTGACTACGACTATCGTCATGGGTCCTTGAGAAAATCACATCGTCCGAAAGCAAATTGTTCTCGACGGCCCCTCAACGCCGCTGCAATGGCCACACCGAAGCGGCGGAAGCTGGAGACAGCAGGCGGCGCCCAGCGTAAGTCACCGCCCGGCGCTCCCCAAAGAGGCGCGACCGACCCGCGATGCTTTCTCCGACCATGCGACTGAAGTTTGAGCAGCAATGAGCGCTGCAAGCGCGTTTGCGCTGCGCCGCCAGCTCTTGACCGGCAGTGGCGCATCCGTACCTGTGCCGTCGACCCCAGATGCTAGCCCTGGACCAGGCGATGTGCCCATGAGCCCTGGCCCGGCCGCCGCCCCTTTGCCTAAAGCTCGAAGGGCAAGAGATGGGAAGGGAGACGGTGCGAGGACTCCCGTCAGCGCTTCAACATCTTCTTCCGCGGCGTCTGTGGTTGGACGAGGCCCTATTGTGGGCGACGATGGGGACGTCTCGGTCTCGAGGTATGTGCCCTGCGCCGTCCGGCATGGCCTTCACTCCTGCTAAGCCTTGGCAGCTCTACCATTACCGCCATTGGCTCGCCACTGGTGAAGCAGTACTCGACTTTTAGGGCGAACAAGTCCAACTCGAGGCGTCTTCCGTCTGGTGTTCTCCAGTTGAAGCTCTCCGAGTCCGAGGTTCGTCGCCCACCCGTCAAAGTATACACCCCAATCTAATGCATGTCCAGCGTTTCGTGATTTTAGGGAGCTTCGGGGTTAGGATCAACACGGGCGAGGTCACCCTTGCTGGCGCAACCTTGGGCCCTTCAGACACCCCCTTCTGGGTCCATGCCGCCCAATGCCATGCCCTGCCAGTCTTGCGGTGTTCCGAAGCTACCAAGCTGGAGATACATCCTCACCCTTCAGCTGCAAAGATTCGCCAGCTAGAGAGACTCAGTCCGCTATTCAGGAGCCTGTGGAACGATCTCCCCAAAGAGGAAGACCCCAGCAGTCAGCTGGACACGTTTCAGTTGGTGAGGCATTTGGCTGCCGCTCCCCCACATGGCTGCCACTGACTCGATCCAGATCTACACATCTCAAGACATCCCCCGAAAGTCCTTCATCCAGGAGCTGGTTGCCCATCCTGCCTGGAATAAGAAACTGGCAGAGCTAACCACCAACCGCGATGGCAAGGCTCCCGTCATCTTTCTCACCGGCCCCAAGTCGTCGGGCAAGTCAACATTTGGGAGGATCCTTGGGAACAGACTCCTGACGTCCAACTCGAGAACCAACAAACGCCAGCCGGCCGCTGTTGTGGTCATGGATCTGGATCCCGGACAGCCCGAGTATAATCCCGCTGGCACAATCGGTCTTGTGCAAGTCAAGACACCTAACCTCCACCCTCCTTTCGCCCACGCTCCTCCTGACGCAGCGACCGCCTCAATCCTCCGGTTGCACGCCACCGCTGCAGTGTCACCTGCATCGGACCCTGAGCTGTACATTGAAGCCGCCCTGGACTTATACCACCGGTACCAACAGTCGGCCGTGCGGAACCGTCCCCTCATTATCAACACGCCAGGCTGGATCCTGGGCACTGGTCTCGATCTTCTGACAGAACTGATATCGCGGATATCCCCCACAGACGTCATCTACATGTCTGAAGATGGGCCATATGAGAGCGTGGAAAGCATCAAGGCTGCTGCCAGGGAGACTTTCTGCGCTCTGCCTTCGCAACAGTCCGACTTTGCTTCAAGAACGGCTGCACATCTTCGAGCCATGCAGACCATGGCCTACTTCCACACATCGATAACCGCGACGGGCGCAACCTCCTGCGACCCGTCACCCCTCTCTGGCATGCCACCGCTCAAGGTGAAGTTTGCGGGGGACTCCCCTGGCATCCTCGGCATTCTGAGCTACGATTTTCAACCGCCGGCGGACCTTCTCGCAGAGACAATCAACGGGGCCATTCTTGCCATCGTGGAGATCGAGGACGATGCGGCCTTTGCCAGCATCATTTCAGCCGACAATCCTTCGTCTGGCATGAGGCAGCCTGGGATTGCTCGGTCCCCTGAGGGAATCCCCATCATTCTGAACCCAGACTCGGAAACTCTGCGCACCGGCGCTTCACATTGCCTCGGCCTCGCACTCCTTCGTGGAATCGATGTCCAGGACAAGTCGCTCCAACTCCTGACGCCGGTCCCGCTCTCTAGGATTCAGGAGAGCCGCGTCATTGGGCGACAGCTGGTGCTCCTTCATGGGAAGTTTGATACGCCTAGCTGGGCTTACACCGAAGACCTGTATGCCCGATCGTACACCGAGGGGTCCGGCACAGGAGACGACATCTGGCAGGGTGATGACGAAGACGGCGCGGGTGAGGACTCCGGAGACGGCAGGCCAGTTGGGCCAGGCATCGACCTGATGGTACAGCAGGCTGCAAGCGAGACTGCCGAGGTACCATGGGTGGAGGTTCTTCGCGACAATGAAAAGAGGCCGGTTGGATCGAGGGCCTGGAGGGTACGCAGGGATCTTGGAAAGGGTGGTCCAGGAGGAGACTGAGCAGCAAACTCACGAATCCTGGTCGATGACTCGGAATTCCACAGATATCAAAGGCCGGCGGTACCCTCTTCGAACACAGTCAGTGCAGCCAGCGAAATCGATAAACTCGTTCATGGCCACAACATCCAGCCTCCAGTTTCGCTAAACTCGCTGCTCTGGATCGAGCCTCGCAGCTATGCACGAGGAAGAGTACGCTCCTCGACTTGAAAAGCACAAACACTTGACGCGAAGCATCCACTATGGTTACACACAGCGATAAGGCCAGCCCCGGACATGACGTCCGGCGCGTGGCCAAGCCGGCAATCGACCCCGCCTGCCCGCCCATCACGGCCCCGGCCCCGGCGCCAGTAGCATGTCGACACCTCCGTGGGGCACCTCGGTCGGTGATAGGCAACCGAGCCTCCTGTTCAGGCAGGTCGCAGCCCGCAGGCGAGAAAGTCGCCATCATCCTTCGGCGCGATCGTGCCATGGCAACTGTGCGACCACGGTCCGAAGCGGAAGGTCGCATCGCGCCCGCAGCAGCGCGGCGGGGACGACTCGGAAGCCCGGCACGCCCGCGTGGATGATGGTCTTGAAGCACGCCGGGAGGGCACAGCGTTTGGTTCAAATACCAAGCATTGTGGCGCCTGATAAGCTTCTGACCCTTGATATCCCAAGCTTCGTTCTGCGGTCTAGCTTGCAACACAATCATGATGGCCTCAAAGTGGCTCGGCTTCGGCCTCTTTTTGCTCTCCCGGGCCCCTCTCGTCGCAGCCTTTGGCTCCGATATTGGCACCACAGAGGACATTTTCGGTCTCGACAATGGCCTCGACGGCGCCTTGCTCAAGAGGCAGGCGCCGAATCCCGCGACGCTCTACCCGCCGTACACGCTCTCGGTGCCTGTTGACCACTTCCACAACGACTCGAGCTACGAGCCTCACTCCAACGGCACCTTTGACCTGCGATACTGGTTCGACGACCGCTTCTACAAGAAGGGCGGCCCCGTCATCGTCCTCGGCGCCGGCGAAACCAGCGGCCAGGGCCGCCTGCCGTTCCTTCAGAAGGGCATTGTGGCCATCCTGGCCGAGGCCACGGGCGGCTTGGGTGTCATCCTGGAGCACCGCTACTATGGCGCCAGCTACGTGACGCCCGACCTCAGCACCGAGAACCTGCGCTTCCTCACCACGGACCAAGCCCTTGCTGACACGGCCTACTTCGCAAAGAACGTCGTTTTCCCGGGTTACGAGGACGTCGACCTCACGGCCCCCACCACCCCCTGGATCGCCTACGGCGGCTCCTATGCCGGCGCCTTCGTCGCTATCCTCCGCAAGCTATACCCTGACCTCTTCTGGGGCGCTATCTCCTCGTCGGGCGTCACTGCAGCTGTCACCGATTTCTGGGAATACTACGAGGCTGCCCGCCTGTACGCCCCTGAAGGCTGCGCCCCAGCCACCCAGAAGGTCACGCACGTTGTTGATAACATCCTCCTCGGCGGCGATCGGGAAGAGATCCAGAAGCTCAAGACAGTCTTTGGTCTCGGCAACGTCACCCTTGACGTCAACTTTGCCAGCGCCATCCGCGGCGGTATCGCGGGCTTGCAGTCGGTCAACTGGGACCCTGCCATCAGCAGCCCGGCGTTTGCCCTGTACTGCAGCAACATGACGGCCACTAAGGTTGTGTACCCCGCCACTGAGGCGCTGGACTCTTCTGTCAAGGAAGTTCTGGCCCTCGGCGGATATGGAGACGACCTGGCGACTACCTTCAAGAACTATATTGGCTACGTCAACCTCACGCGCGTCTCCACGTGTCGCGGCCGCCCTCAGGACTCCTGCTTTGGTGGACGGACCAACTATGAGGCCGACGACCTCACCCAGACCTGGCGTCTCTGGCCATACCAGGTCTGCACGCAGTAAGTCACCTCCTGATGATGGACTGCAGCAGCAGCTGACTCCCCGTGCAGATGGGGCTACTTCCAGACCGGCTCGGGCGTACCTTCGACGCAACTGCCCCTGATCTCGCGGCTCATTGACCTCGAATACTCGGCGACAACATGCCGCGAGGCCTTCAAGATGTTTGGCATGCCTGACACGGATGCCATCAACAAGCACGGCGGCTTCAACTTCAGCTACCCGCGCGTAGCCATCATCGACGGCGAGGCCGACCCGTGGCGCCAGGCCACGCCGCACAAGATTGGGCTCGATTACCCGCCTTCGACGACGAGCGAGCCGCGCCTCATCATCGGCGGCGGCGCCGTGCACCACTGGGATGAGAACGGCATCTTCAAGAACGAGACGACCGCCGACCTACCGCCGCACCCGGTGCGCGAGGCGCAGAGCTTCATTGTTGAGTTTGTCAAGGAGTGGCTGAAGGAGTGGAAGGAGGAGCATGGGTGCGGAGGAAGGAGGAGAAGGGCGGCGAGGGGATGAGCCGTGTATGGTGAAGACACACCGTCGTCAGCTGAAGTCCTTCAACCTCACGATGTCCGTGAAAGTCCGAGATCCGAATCTGAAAGACTGCAGTTGAAGTTCCGTACCAGTCCTCCCGAACCCGAGCACTTTATTCCCCCGGTCGGTGATACCCCGACGCGGCGGGACTGCAATTTCGGCATTTGGCCCCCTTTCCGGACAGCGCACCAGGGCCAGGCCCGTGGAACGACGAATAGTCCCTGCAGCGCCGGGCAAATCCCCCGATAGGGCGGCCCCCATTGCCCGAAAGCCGCTTCTGTTTCACCGTTAAATTGAACGTCTTGGCCGGTTGATCTAGGCCCCCCCTCATCGCCGCGCAACATTCGTATCGATTACGGCGAGTGCCGCGGCCGCTGGATGTGGAAAGCTGCTCGGTACCCCAGGGAAGACGCCTGGAGCAAGCCCCTCCGATGATCCAGAAAGATGCTGTGCAGGGGTAACTTTATTGACAATAGGCATTAGAGTATGGGCCGGGGCGTCTGGGGTGGACCATGGTATATCTTCAAGCTGCACCCCGGATCTATTCAGTTCCCGGTGAGTTACTTTCGACGCAACTCTGTGAACTCTACGTTCAGTCCATTCGCTTCCATATTCCAACTTTGCCTTTCGTTCAAGTACATTCGTTTTATCAAACATGCGTTTCTCCGCCGTTGCTCTGCTCCTCGGAGCGCCCTCGCTCTCTCTCGCCCAGGTAGTCGGCAAGGCCTATGGCTTCGCCGCCGGCGTCACCGGTGGCGGTTCTGCCGCTCCCGCCGTCCCCAAGGACATTGCTCAGTAAGTTTTTAGGCATCACAGTATCATGCCTTACAGACCCTGACTCGCCTAGGCTCAAGGCGTGGCTGGCGGACGACGTCCCCCGCACCATCAGGATCGACAAGACATTCAACTTCATCGGCTCCGAGGGCTCCGTCACCGAGATGGGATGCCGCGAGAAGACCCTCTGCACCGCCGCGGGCGGCGGCCAGGACTGGATCAAGCCCGACTGCGACAGCAACCAGACGCCCTTCCAGGTGAAGTACGACAAGGCCGGCACCAGGGGCATGGACGTCGGCAGCAACAAGAGCATCATCGGCGTCGGGAACAAGGGCGTCCTGCTCGGCAAGGGCCTGCGCCTGAAGCGGGATGCGAAGAATGTGATCATTCAGAACATCCACATCGACGTGAGCAGCCACCAGGACGAGTGGAGAGATGAGTAGATAACTGACGTGCTGCAGAACCTCAACCCTTCCCTAATTTGGGGCGGAGATGCGATTGACCTGACCGGAAACAACAACGGCGTCTGGATTGATCACTGCAAGGTGTGTAGTGGTGGTGATGATGGTGTTGGTGTTTTGGGTGTTCAGAGCTGGACTCTCCAAGCACCCGGAACCTCATACAAATGGGATGTACTAACAACAAACAGTTCAGCCGTATCGGACGCCAGATGTTCGTCTCTCAGTAAGTACACCCTCCCAAACCATCCCGCCCTCCCGCGCTGACTGCCCAGCTTCAACTCCGGAAACACCGCCACCCTGTCCAACAACGAGTTCGACGGCCGCACCACCAACACTCGCACCTGCAACGGTGACCACTACTGGACCATCATGATCGTCGGAACCCTCGACAAGATCACCTTCGACCGCAACTACCTGCACGACGTGTCCGGCCGCGCGCCCAAGATCGGATCGACCGACGGTGTTCAGATCGTCCAGGCCACCAACAACTGGTACAGCTCCAACACCGGCCACGCCTTCGACATCTCCTTTGCTGGCGCCAAGGTTCTCCTCGAGGGCAACAGGTTCGAGAACCAGCCTCAGGCGCTCACCTCGGCGTCGTCGGTGGCCAAGGTCTTCAACGTGCACACCGAGGCCGACCGCACGCTGTGCGCCTCGCTTCTCGGCCGCAACTGCGAGATCAACGCGCTTACTGCCACTGGCTCGTGGCCCAGGCGCGCTGATAACAGCGTGCTCCAGGAGCTGGCCAAGTACAGGGGCAACCTTGTCACGCCGCTTCGTTACGGTGATGTCAAGGGCCATGTCAGCGCCAACTACGGTATTGGTCGTTTCTAGGCAGTGTTGACACGTTTACGGGTGTACATATTTCTTCTTCTGTATATACAAGAGGTACCTCTGCAGTACCGCTCATAGAACCAATTCCAGGAAAGATGTGGTCAGGCAAGGGAAACGCATCTAGCCCATTGGCTTCCAAGACCCCCTTGATCCATGCCGACGACATCACAGGTAGTGACCGTTGGTGACGCTGCCCTTGGCCACATTGCAGATGGACCTCATTGTCTCACACCCGTGCGTCCAGGCCTTGTGCTCAATCGACTCGGGCCTGTAGAAACCGGGGACCTTGCTAACGCATTCGTCCCAGATCTCGAGGCAGTCGGACGTGAAGTGGCCGAACTGGGGGACGCGGCGGTGGGAAGAGTCGAGGCCGCTGAGGGATTGGTTGAGGTTGTAGAGGGCGCCCATGAGGTCCCAGTAGAGCCAGAAGACGACGCGGAAGGCGTGGTGGAGGAAGAAGAAGGCCAGGAGGGCGAAGAGGAAGTAGTATCGGGCCTTCATTGTAAGGCTCGTGTGGTGTATGCAAGTCTGTGAGATGTGGGATGTCGAGGATGTAGATGGGTTGGATAGGGGCTGCTTTGGTGTCTTGCAACCTCAAGTTAGGCCTTCTTGGGGCACATCACACGCTGTATTTATCACATTAGAATCTGGGTGCCTGGGTAGAGGACAGATGTTGCAAGTATTCAGGAAGCATTCGCGGAGGGAGTCAAGCGTGGATGCTGCAGGTCTTTCTCTGCTGCCTCAGATCCAAAAGGGTGAGATGCTAGTGGGCGGGCAGGCAGCCGTTTTGGCGGCGGCTGGCAATTTACTTCTTGTCACTAAAGACGCTGGCAGCCAGCCATGAGACGCCGGAAGGGTGTGTGGGAGGCTGCATCGGCATGCAGTGATCCTTCGCGTCGCCGGAGTCTCGGGGCCATCTGACAGCCGACAGCACTGGGGTCACACTGGCAGGATCTGAATGCCTGCCTGTGTTACTAATCAGACCGGACATAAGTCCGCCCGCATTTCTTCAGCAGCTCATCGGGCAGGCTTCATTCTACATTATTTCAACTCCAACATCCTGCCCCGAATTAATCATTGTGGTATCATTTATTACAGTATTACTATAATTTCGACCCCGAGCCTGCCGGTGAAGCTTCCGTCAACGGCTTCTGCGCCGTGATGACCAGCACGTCAAATATGGGATGGGTGCTGGTGTCTCTCGCGGCAGCTCGCACCCCAGCATTCAGCACCATGACCTCGGCGGGTGTCCACCCCAAGACATCGGTAAACAGCGCGGCGGTGAAGGCCTCGACGCCCTCGGAAAAGTTCGCGCCCATAAGCGCACCGCACTCCTTCAGTCGTGAGTCGAGAGGCCAGCTGCCGACGGGCAGCTTGTATGTGTCCTGGCGCACGTCGACGAATCCGGCGTCCTCGACCCAGCCGCGGATCGACGGGGCCGGATCCATGGTTCGGCCGACGCGATCGCACGCCTCCATGAGGCCCTCCATCATGGCCACCATCTTGTTGCCGGGTCGCAAGCTGCCGTCGTCCGAGTAGAGCGTGTTGGCCGACTCGTGGAACTCAACCCAGCCACCTGGCCGTAGGTTATCGTACATTTGGCGCACCAGCCGCGGCCAGTCGCGGATGGACCCGGCCATGTAGCGGCAGTGAATCAGGTCGTAGGGCTCCGGCTCGATCCAGTCAAGCTCAATATCGTCGACGGTAAACTTGACGTTTGGGGGCATCCAGTCGGGCTGGATCGGGCTGAGGTCGTTGCCCACGATGAGCTTAGCTTCCGGGTATGCGTCGCCAAAGTGAATGGGCCACAGCCCCGTGCCCGTTCCGACATCGAGCACGCGGATGCCCTCGGGGTCGATCGGCGCCGTGAAGAGGCGGTCGCCTAGGAGCCGGTAGAAGACGTGGTGCACCATGTCGAGGCGATCTTGCTCGGCCTCATCGTTGGGGAAGTTGTAGCTGCCCGAACGATAGGCGTGATACCGCCGCCCGTGCTTCCACTCGTAATTTGTGACATTTGACCCGATCGAGATGCTGGCTGACGGAGACCCCTTGTTCCAACGGAAGAGCAACTCTTCATCATCAAAGTCGGGGTCCACCTCGACCTCGCCGGCCATTCCGTCGCCGGAGGGGTTCCTGTCGAGAGCCATTGTGGTCAGAGCGGGGGGTGCCTTCAGGCGCTGTTGAGATTGGCAAGACAGGCCGACGGCCAGCAGTAAGGGGTGTTCGACTCGAGTCTCCTGTGCTGTTGCTGCGCGAGGAGGAGGTGTTCAAGTTGTGGCCAGGTCAGCGGGGGGAGCGAGAGAGAGAGAGGGGCGAAGCGGTAAGTTCAAGTAGGTGTGGTCGGAAGAACGGATGCCCATGCCCTTGGGACAGGGGAGTGCCGAGTGACGCCTCCAGGGATCGCCCAGCGCCTCGGTACAGGCCAAGCACTGTACTAGTAGTGGCCGACCTCGCCTCCGGTCTTTGTTCCCTGAAGCGGCCTGAGTACCGCACCCAGGGCTTTGGGTTCCACCAGCTGCAGGTGTGGTTGCATCGCCGCACGCTTCGGGTTAAGGTGTCGGCACAACAGTACAGGGGTACTGACGGTGCATGCCCCTCCATCCTGTCCTGCAGTCGGCGACTTTCTGCTGACTTCGAAGGCGTCACCGCCGCGGAGGGTGTCAGAACGGACGGAAGCGGTCTGGCGTCGTCGAGGCTAGAAAGCAGAAGGAGAGACACGGCGATGGGTCCGCTGACACGAGGCACTCTCCGCGTCGCCCATTCCCCCGGGTGCTCCATGTCTTCAGGGGCCGCCACCGAAACGACACTTCCGGCGGATTCGGCAGTGATCATCTGCCGCCCCGTCTGCTCCGACAGGACGGCGAGCCTGGCCATTGGCCTGGACTCGCCTGGGGACGAAGCCAGAGCTCCCTGCAAAATCTGAGTGACGGCTGGTGCTGATGGACAACACGGGTGATCGATCAGAGACATCAACTCAGCTTCTGATGCAGCCCATCTCCAGATCCGGACGGTCGGAGCTGAGGTACCCAATGGTGTGTTTGCTGCCATCTGCCCGTCCCATGTCCGCGGGTCCTCGCCATGACAGGGCGGCTATACCTGGGGATGTCTGTATGCGCGATCGTGGACTGTCAGCGCTCGCTGACAACACCATGCTCACATGTGACCCTGAATGCCAGGGCGAAGTCCCCGCTCAACTGCCCAGTTGAAATGATTTGACCTCTTCACTGTTGGGCGGCTTGTCTATAGTAGCAGATAAGTGATTGCGATTCAGACGAAAAGACAGCCGGCGCCCAAGTTCTCGCCGATATAAACATATACATACGTCGACTTAACTACAAAGACATTTTCCTGGAACCACGAAAGATATCTTCTCCAGCCACGAAAGAGATGTAATCGGTTACGAAAGATATGTAGTTAATCACGAAAGACAAACACGATAGCCAGACAATTTTGGTACTAATATCAGTCGATACTACTTTTAACTGTTTTTTCTCCCAGTGTGCGGTCCCCTAAGCAAAGTACCTAATGAGTGGAAGCAGCCAAGCATAGGCTGCGACGTGGACCAAGCGAATGTCAGAAACAAATGAAACTTCTCCTCTCTACCTCAGAGTAGACGCAGCACGATTCGTGAGATCACGAAGGTGGAGGAATGTTGTCTCGACCACCTGGACGGTTTTGACCGCTGCCGCCCTGTCCACGACCACCTTGGCCAGGACCTCTGCCTCGTCCAGCGCCGCCTCCGCGTCCAGCGCCGCCTCCTCGTCCAGCGCCACCTCCTCGTCCAGCGCCACCTCCGCGTCCAGCGCCACCTCCTCGTCCAGCACCGCTCTGTCCAGGACCACCTTGGCCAGCGCCGCCTCCTTGTCCAGCGCCGCCTCCCTGTCCAGCGCCGCTCTGTCCAGGGCCACCTCGTCTAGCGCCTCTCTGTCCTTGGCTGCCTCGTCCACGGGCACCCCAGCTGGGGCCTCCCAGGCCAAGCCATTCCTCGAGTGTCTCGGACCGTTGGATGGGTTCCTGACGGTTGACTGGCAAAGGCGAAAGAGGGCCGGAAGCCCGCGGGAAGTCTGAGGGCGCAGGCGATGAACGGTCTGGGATGCGGTAGGATGGCCGCTCCTGGCTAGAATCGTCAGGCAGCTTGGCCTGGCTGCGGACGCGCAAGGTGCTGCTGGCCTGGGCATCGCCTCTCCTTTCGCCGGGAATGTCGTGTTGTCGAGAGGCCACGGGGCGGTTGGCGAGGTTCTGGGGGGGCCTGAGGTGAGGCCCCTGTTGCAGAGGCTGCGCCTGGGAATAGGGAGACGAAGGAGAAGTCGGCGAAACCTGTGGCACGGGGAGTGCGGCGGGAAGGGTCCTTTGGGTCGGGACAACAGTACTCGCTCTGGTAGACCCGGAGGGCGTCGTGTCTCCTGGGCGATTCTCCTTGCCTTGAGACCCCCCTACACGCTTGTCGGGGCTTCTCTTGCCTTGGCCCTCGGCAGAGATGCCCTCGCCTTCGCTCTTGCCGAGAATGGGCTTGCGCTCGGCCAGATCGAGATCTCTGATCGCAGACTCGATCGCGGCTTGGGTTGGTACATCTTCCTGAGATCCGACGACCGGGTCTGGCAGCACTACCGCAGGATCCTGCGTCTCTCGGCCCTCTCTCTCGGCCCTTTCGGCCGCCCGCAGTCTTTCGCGTTCCTTCCGGGCTCTGATGCACCCATCTATAAAGTCTCTCATGCCGGTGGGGGTGTCATGATAGAAGTCCGGTCCTTCGTACTCATTGCTCCGGTACTTGGCAGGGAGCTTCGCCTCCTCGTCCTCCTGGACGTCGAATATCTTGTCGTTGATCTTGTCCAGGAGGGGTTCCGCCTCTGTTCTGCGAATGTAGTCGGGCGTATCGAATGTTCGCTGGAACCAGAGCGACCAGATGTCGGTGCGGTCGGGCTCGGGGAGGGTTTCCCAGTCAGCGGGCCACCATCCTCTGAGGGAGGCAAGGCTGCGGTGGCCGTCGCGATCGATGGGGCAGCAAGGGCGAGGAAGCTCTTCCAGGGCACCGGCACCATAGGCAGTGCACTTGCCCGTGATTGATCGGGTGTAGTTGATGAGCACGACACGAGGCCGGTAGGCTGCTCGGGCAGCAGGATGCGGGGAGTAAGGTGCGGCCAAGGCCACGGTCTCAGGACCCCCTCCGACGATGATCTGGTCGGGACGGACGTTGCCAACAAGCTGGACGCCCATATGGGCCTGTCGGGCCAGCCCATCAACGATTGCATCGATGATGAACATGCGACGCTGCCCTACGATAACGCGGAGTCAGTAATTTCCTTTCACAGCTGTGTCAGGAGTTATCGGGAGTCTGTCCTGGGAGTTGATGTAGTAGTAGCACGTGGTACCCACGTGGCAAACAACTCGCGAGACAGACTCCAACGACTCCTGACACAGCCTCATACAGTAACAAAGGACTCTGGGATAACGTACAGTGGGAGATCTGATTGTTGGCGAGGTCGGCGTTGGTGTTGCGGACGTCAGTCAGGCCTTGGGTCGGGGGGTCGAGAATAGGCAGGCCCTTGGCATCCAGGGGGACAAGAGCTCCATGATCATTGAGGCCGCACATGTCGGAAATCGACTGTCCGACCAAGGATTCGGTGAGAATCAGACGGACAGGTCGAGTCTTGGCGGCAAAGTTGGGGTCCTGGGACGGGGCAAGGAAGAACCAGCAGCCGAAGAACTCGAGCTGGAAGCTGGGAGCGAGAGTCGAGTTTGGTGTGCTCGACTTGTCAAGAGCAAGCTCGAAGCGCGCATATGCAGTGCTTTCGTGAGCGTACTCCATGTCCGCGTCGGCGACGACATCCGTGCCGGAGTAGAACATGGGGTCATAGACTTTGGCCACGACGTGCCGAGGCAGAACCCTGGTGGGAGAACCAGAGTCCGCCGACTGCTCCTCCACAACGCAATAAAGGGTCTGTGCCTCGTCGTCATCGGGCGTGTTGAGCTGCTTGGAGATGCGGAGACGTGCATGCTGGGTACGATCCTTGAGGGGGTGATAGCGAGGCGGGTGACTGAAGACCAGCTCGGTCCTTGACATGGTGCCAATCTTCTTGTCGCTCCAGCGATGACGATCAATCTGGAGCTGAGCGGGATACTCCTCCGCCCCGAAGGGGCGGATGTGTCTGTCGTCGGAGATGTTCAAGATCTTGTGCTGACCGTACAGAGCCTTGTAGTCGGCGCCGACAAACGCATCGGGGCCGTAAGGTCGAGACATCGCTGCACCGAGGTGAGGGACCACGAATCGAGGTGAGGGACCACGAATCAAGGTGAGGGACCACGAATTAAAGTAAGATGGGAGAAGTAGGTGTAGAAGGAAGGAGGCTCAGACGGTTGGTCTGATGGGGGGCAGGTTGTTTGGTTTGACCGGTATTCTTGCTTTCAGAGGAGGAAGGTTGGAAAGTCCAAAAGTCGGATGCCGGCCAAGAAGGACAATCGTCAAGGTGGCGAGGAAACAAGGCAAAGGAGAGGAATCCCCAAGAGTGAGCTGGGAAAAATTTGGCAAAGGAGCATCTTGCAAGTGAATGGCCTGGAAACCGAACGGGCTGGAAGCCTCATGTTTGGGGTTCGGTGTGCAGTGCGGCCTTGTGTCTTGTGGGCTCCCGTCATGTCGCACAAGTGAGGTGGCGCGCAGCCCGCCGTGCTAGCGTCCACTGCCATCGAATCCATCATGTCTGCCGCCTGCAGCCTGAGTCGGCTGACCAACATCAGCGTAGGTGTACATCTCGGTGGTGCAAGGTTCGTTTCCGTCATGGCTGTCAGTCGCCATGCACGGAAAAGCAATTACAGGGCAGGGCTCTTACGCAGTCGAAAAACATATCCCATCTCGGAGAAGGCTTCGGATGGGCTTGAAAGCCGGGCCCTGAGGGCGTTGCCAGCAGCTTGCCAGTGAGCCAGCCGCATTCCAGTGCGGCAATCAGGCAGGTTAGTACCTGATCTGATCAAGCAGGAAGCCGGCGCCACGGCAAAGCCCCTTGAGCTCCCATCACTGCACATCCCGTCCTCAAAACCCGCCACCCCATGCTGCAGGAAGCCGCTGTGCCAAGGGGATAGGCTGGCCTGTTTGAGAGGCGGTGAAGACACAGCTTGCCTGCTTACATGTTGCCATGGCGATCTGGGCGTTTCTGGGGTTGGATCCTAGATCATCATCGGGAAGCAGCAGCTGCACAGTGAAATTTGCCGAAAGTCACGGCCCGCCATTCAGGGGAAAGAGCGTACTCTGGAACCTAGCCGTTTCTTCCTCCAAACCATCAAAGCACCCGGGACTGAATGAGTGCAATCGTCATAACACCCGGAAAGTTTCAGGCTAGGCAAGGTACCTATTGCTCTCTATGGAGGGGTCAAAGGCAACAGTGCTGCCAGCAGACTGGACGGGACTGGGTGGCAGCGCATACCGGATGCAAACAGCAAGGATTTGTCCAAGACAGGGGGTTTCTTCCTTCGGACACTCATGTTGATTCCTTCAGGAAAGACGGGAGGCTACTCACTTGGCCGGCGTGGTACTGCCTGGACCCATGCCACTCCCCCCAGCCGGGCTGTTTGGGGCTGCAAAGACCAGAAGTTTTGGTCTGGAAGCTTCCCGCCTCTTGCTTCCAGGTCGCCTGTGGGTTCCCTGTGTGTCGTTTGCCTGATCCCATTCCTGCGCTTTTACCTTTGCCTCAAGACACGTGTCTGGAAGTGGAAAGGTTCATTCTGAATACTTGCCTGATGCAAAGGGAAGAAAGGTCTTGGCAGTCAATGTTCAAGATATGCAGTCCTTCCCAGACATTTGATTCAAATTGTCCGCCAATTGAAGTTTTCTGTCACTTTCGCCAATGGCTGGCGGTCAATTTCGGGAGTGTGTAGCACAAGACAGCGTCACACCAGATCTGACAGAGATTTCCCACCGACCATGTCTGGGTACCTACTTGAGGAAACTGCGGGAGGAAACTACGGTGAGAGACAACAGAATCGTGCATGTGCTTCCAAAGGGGCCGGAGCAGGGAAGCTGCATCTACATCGTTCCAGCCGCTTGGGTAAGTCATGGTCACTGCGGACGTGCCGTGATCCAACGTGTTGCCCAACGCCACTTGCCCAGCATCCGTCTGACAGTTACAACGGAGCCGGGGACTTTCCAGTCGTGTTTCGGAAGCTGCTCATTGCCGAGACTTGGATTTTTCCCAAGAGCTGAAAGGGAGTAAAAAGATGTCTCTGATGGGCGGAGCATCAAGGCTCCTTGCAGGCGGGACTTCTGCAACGGACCTCTTTTGCCACATCAATGGTCCTTGGCTGGAGTAAATACGAAGTATGCTTGTTTCCAGAGGTTGCCTGCCTAAGAATCTGGGATCTTGGGGCAACAACGCGAAATACTCAGAAGGAACTGGCAGGCACAATCTTTGTCTCGGGCCTGAGTACTCCCCTTTTTTCCGTGATCTTCCTCTCCATTCCGACTGCTTTCTACCCTCTTCTCCTCCACTCCTTACACGCATCTCAGTGACAGACGTACTTCGCCTACATCTTCCGACCCCCCAACATCAGTGCCTATTTCCCATCAGGATCTTCCATCTCTCTTGCTTGACTGCAGCAACTCAGGTCATCAAGACTCTCATCACCCTTCAAACCCATCAACTACAACGCGAACATCTTGCATCAACCGCCCTTCTTCCTGTTTCATCAAGGCAGCACCACTTTCGCCTGCCCTCAATCCATCAGCGAAGCCACTCATCCGACTATTCTCAGGCCATCGTCACGCTCAACCGCCACTGATCTCCGCTGTGGTACACACGTCCGTGTAAGTCACGCAGCACACACAATCAGCATCATCTTCCTACCATGTGCCAGCTTGCCTCTCCGTCAGGAAACCAGGAAACCGAAACCCACCAGCAACCTCATTCCTCCAGGCCGTGACCGCTTCCGTCACTTGCTCCCGTCCACTCTTTCCTCCCTTCACCGCCCATTCCGTGGTACTTCGCACGTTGCCAGCATTACCTCTTCGAGAGCCACTTCTCAGCCGCCTCAGCAGACCACCGAAAGACCCTATCGTCCAAACAACCCGACCAACATGCCCTTCCCTGACATGTCTCTTCCATGGTACGGAAAGGCCCCCGACTTTGTGTACAAGAAGCAGGAGAAACGGGGTAAACTGGTCAACCACGTCCAGACCCCCGCATTCGCCCACGCGGTCATCACCAAGCGCCTGAATATCGGCGGAGATCTCGCTGGCCAATGGGTCGAGGAGGGCTCCGAAGCCCTTCGAATGGCCTTGGAAGGGGCAGATTTTGTGAATCGACTCGTTGTCGAGAGGCTCATGGTCCAATACCCCAACCGATCCGTGTGTCCAGCCAACGAGCAGGATGTGGTGAAGATAAGCAACGCGCACCTCCTTCACTGCGTGGAGGAGATCTTCGTCAGACTCCCTATCATCCCGGACTCGGCCTACTCCTTTCGCTCTTTGGCAGAGCACGAATCGACTCTGGTTCAGACCAACGAGAGCTTCCTTGTCCAAAAGGGCAGTATACAGCCCCGCAAACTCGTCCCAGGATCAGCCAGCCTTCGACCGGACAATTTCTATGTTCTCGTCCGCAACCATAAAGACTTCGAGCCTGCCAGATTCGAGGACACCAGCAACACAATCAAGTCATGTGGGCTTGAAATGAAGACTCGCGGTGGAATTCCGGCCAAGATCTGCAAGAGTGTGATCCTGAGCTCTTACAACGACCTTCAGAATTACACACAGCGGGAGACACTCATCGATGACGCTTTTCATCTCACGCCAAGAATCCTCAAGAAGTGGGAGACGCGACGACTGCAGAAGTTCCAGCTGTGGATTGCCACCGGCAGCGCGGATGACAGAGGAGGTTTCGGCATCGCCGATCCTTGGGCACAACAGCTCAGTGCCTACTCTGTGGGTTTCAACACCCAGTTCATCATGGCCCTCAATTACGATGAGCTCGTGTTGGCAAGGTTCCACCGTCTCAAGAAGAAGCGTGCTTTCGGCCCAAGGTGGAATCTGGGCCGTGGTGCCGGCTTCTGCTGTCAAATGGCAGTGTACGACTCGGAGATGAACGACTCCTTCCTCCCTGCAATCGTTGGATTCCTGGTTCAGGCCAACAAGGAGGGCCTTGAGAAGCTCAAGGAAGATGAGAAGGAGATGCAGGAGGAGTCATCGGATACTGGAGGTTCTAGGAGGACCGAGTCGTCGGTTGGTGACCCGATGGATGTCGATCTGTGGGCCTGATTTAGGCTTCTGGATGCTGAGGGAGACCCTGGTGATGGAGTGTTTGGGGGTTTGATTTCTTCCTTCGTTTGGGTGCATTGGGTATGAAAAGTTAATCTTGGTATTGGAATCGCATGAATCCCTCATCTTCTGCTCCTGCACGCCAGATCTTGTCATGATGATTCCGACGCGGGATTGAGACTCCAGGACTGTTTCGTGCCAAGGCTGGTGTCTATTTGTGTGGCGTTTGACGTAAATTACATTCTTTGACCTCTCAAGAATTAACCGAGATACGTGAAGCTTATATTGAGAAAGTCCTGTCATGTTGCCAGTTGCACACAGCTTTGAGGTGTCGCAGGAAAGACGCCTTCACGGGCGTCTCTTGCGGCGCATGGATCGCTCAATGGTCTCAACCTATCCTAGGAATACACACGGATCAGAGAATACAAACAATGATTGCAGTGGAGATGGTATAAGAGCAGATCAGTTGGGAAGGCATATTGATTGATGAAGCAGGTCGATTGATAGGCATGTGGAAGTCCGAGTCGACCGTCGATGTCGATGATGGCCAGGTCAAGTCAGACGACATGGTCAGAATGTCGCTGACTCAGCTGTCAACCGTCAACCGAGGCAAGAACCTTATCTCCCTGCAGCGGACTTCCGACCTGGAATTCTCTCCTTCACATTCTCACATTCTCACAATGGCCAGCACTGGATCACGAAAGTCTGTCCTCGTAACGGGGTATGTTGCGGCCGAAAGGCTGACTAGCCGCTGCCTTGAGACCACCGGCTGACTTGCGCAGGTGTACGCCCGGAGGCATTGGCCATGCCCTTTGCAAGGAGTTCCACGCCAAGGGTAGGTCTGCGCGACATGCACCGATCGTACCTTCGCCCAACCGTCCACATCACTGATGCTGGGTTCGCTTTCCTCCAAATCAGGCTTCCATGTCATCGCCACTGCACGCCGCCCGGAGGTCATGGACGATCTCCGTGACGCGGGCATGACCGTACTCCCCTTGGACGTCACCGACTCGAAAAGTATTGTCAACTGCAAAGAGCAGGTGAGGCAAGTCACTGGCGGACGCCTCGATGTCCTCGTCAACAATGCGTAAGTTCCGGATGCCCAGGGCGCCCAGACACCTTCATGACCTCCCGCTGAAGCCACGTCCAGGGGACTCACCCATACCGTCCCAGCCACTGACATTGACATGGACGAGGTGCGGAGGACGTTCGAGACCAACGTCTTCGGAGTCATGGCTATGGTCCAAGCCTTCACGCCCTTCCTGATCCCCGCGCGCGGTTTGATTGTCATGATCAGCAGCGTTTCCTCCGTGACGCCCTATATCTTCGGGTCCGTCTACTGCAGCTCCAAAGGGGCCCTCAACTCGTACAGTCGCACCCTCCGACAGGAGCTCCGCCCCTTTGGCGTTCGCGTCATGGTGTCCATGACGGGCACCATCAAGAGCCAGATCGCCAAGCTCGATCGCACACTGCCACCTGATTCCCTCTACCTCCCGATCAAGGATGCCTACGCCCGGCGCCTGCTGTTCTCGCAGACGAATGCGACAATCGAGACGCACGAGTACGCCACCATGCTTGTCAAGGAGGTTCTCAAGGGCGAGGGTTGGCTTGGAGGATGGATCGGTGCCGCGGCGAATTGGTTCTGGGCCGGCGGCATGGTCACCCAGATCCGGCTTGGGAGGCTCATCTTCGGAGAGTGGATGCTGGATCTCATCTCGTACAGAAAGTTCGAACTGAACAGGCTGGAGGATATTGTCAAGGCAGAAGACTCCAAGCGCCTTGCCTGAGATGGCATGCGCACAAGCTGGCGTCGGCTCATTCTTGCAGCAGAATTACATACTTGTTGTTGCTCGGTGGTGAGTACATGCTACTCAGCCCTTGCCCTCGATGGATGAAAATATCTCGATCATATTCACTCTGTTTTCTGAAGAATCATCCCCTGCTCGCCATCGAAAGCCTTCAACAACCCCTGCCTCTCGCGGAGAGCAAACCCAACCTCCGGGTCCATCGTCGCCTTTGCAACATCCGAAAAGGACTTCCCAGGCATTGATCCATGTCTTATTAAGGAGAAGCACCCCCAGATGACCGCCAGGAGCGTGGCAAAGTTGGCGAGAGAATACGGAAGGAAAAGCCCCAGCGGGAGGTATCCACATCGATTCACGTCATCCACCGTGGTAACGGTAGCATCGACGGGCCGCCTACGTCTCATGTCAGCGAACAGTTCTCGGTCGAGGAAAGTAGGCACCTCACGTCAAAAGATCATTCTGGAACAAGCTGACGGCGACGTTGAAGCTCAGCTGCTCAATCAGTCGCCCGAAGCTCAGCCCGCCGGCCAAGCTCTTGTCTCGCCTCCGCTGGTCCTTCAGACCGGTCATTCGCGAGTCGTCATAGTTGTAGAGGCGGCGGCTAAAGTCGAAGAAGACGTCGAGATCGTCGCAGCCGAGAAGGACATTGTGCTCTAGCGGAGTGTCGATGACGCCGAACTGGGCAGGGGCTTGAGATGTCGGTCTGTCTGCCGGCCTGGTTGTCGAATTGCTCGGCTTCGCGAGGTCACTCCCGGAAGGGTCGTTTGGACGATCAGTCCTGCTGTTTGACTTGTTGTCGAATGTCGGGTCAGAGTCACTAAGCGCTGGATCTCTCTCTACGCCAGCCTCATCATCCTGGTCCTTGGATCCGTCCTCATACCAGCTCATCGACCCAACGACCTGGTCGGTGATGACCCACATGAACGCTGCATAGGCATGGCGCGCCATGTCGCTTGGGTCCGGTTCTCGTTGTGCCTCCTCGGTTGAGGGGAACGACATGCGATGCCCCAGAGTGGTGTTCCCTACGATCCTCTGCGCCCCTTTTACCCAGCTAAACGAGACGTGGTAGGTGGCATTGTACAGTTCGCATACG